>JARCFY010000016.1:38480027-39957527 GCA_029233225.1 Lepidodactylus listeri
TCCTTCAGATCCAAAACAGGAAAAGAAACCATTTAATTCAAGTAACTGTAGAAAAATGGGAACTGTAACCATGCAGAACTTTCTAACTCATAAATAACTATTCAACTGCCTTAGAACAAGGATAGGTTGAATGCCACCATCCCTCTTAGTAATCATGAAAAAAACATGAATAAAGACCTTTGTACTCATTACCATCAGTGACTGCCTCAATGGCCACTTTGTTAAGAAGATCTTTCAGCACTTGAGATAACTGCAGAGAGCTACAAGAGACACAAGCACTTAGGTTCCTCAACGGAGGTCTAGAGACCCATTCCAAGCGGTAACCCTCTTTTACCACTGAAAGAATCCACTTGTCTGTGGTTATTTCTTCCCAATGGTTATGAAAAGGTTTCAGTTTATTCAGAAAAAAGGAGTTGCTGCATCCCTCTGAAGGCATAGTCAAAACATCCCTTTAATATCCTTGTTGGGACTCCTTTGGAGACTGTTGTTGGGAATGCTTAGTTTTCTGATCCGCCAAACACTTCCTTCCCTGTGAAGGACATCATAAATGGATTCTGAGAGTGTTATGGTGGGTAGGAGTGTCCCTGGTACCTCTGTTGGGATTGATAGGAGGACCTGGAAGCTGCTCTTCCTGCATCCTTTTGTTGTTTATAAGGGGCCATGACTCCGAGAGATCTGGCCGTCTGTCTATTTCTTTTTATTTGGTTCCAGTTGTCATCCATCTTCCCTGAAAAGAGCATGACACCTTCAAAAGGTGAGTCCTCTATTTTTGACCTCATTAAAGGTGGTAAAGCTGTGGATCTCAGCCACGCATGTCTGCAAATAGTGATGGATGAGGCCATGGCCCTTGCAGTACAGTCCACAGCATGCCTCCCTGCATTCATCTGCTGCTTTGATAGTTTTATGGCTTCTGCCTGGGAAACCTTACCTAAGTTATGTTTATCTTCTGGAAGCAATCCTAAGTAGGTGGTCATATGTTCCCTTAGAAAAAGTTGATAAGCTGCCATGATTGTTTGATGCCTGCCAATTCTCATGTTCAGTGCTGCTGATGAGTAAAGCCTAGCTTACACCCTTATTCATCTGAAGGTGCTGAATGCACTCCTTGCCTGGATCATGACTGGACCTTGTCTACTATTAGCGAGGATTGGGGTGGATGTGTGAACAAAAAGCTACATTTCTTGTGGCACACTTTGTACATACTATTGACCTTCCTTGAGGTAGGTGGGATGGATGCTGGCTTCTCCCATACAGATGTGGGAATATCCAAGAACTCTTCTAACATAGGAAACACCACAGAATCAGGAGCATGGGAATATAAAGCATGCAAAATCTTGCTCTTTAATGTGGGATTTCTTCAGTGCACATCCATGTCTAAGGATTTTGCCATGCAGAGCATCTGCTCTGTATAAAGACAAAGATCTTCATTCAGGGAACCTGCTATAGTGTCAGCTACTGCCTTGTCAGAGGATGGATCCAATTGAAACTCAGATCCAGTACCTGATTGCAGTGCTATTTCTATCTCCTATTCTGATTCTGAAGTTGGTCATTTTGTGAGGTCTTGCACTGACAGAACTGATGGAGAGGAGGCTTGAATGGAACCAAGGTAGGCAGGCACTGTTAGCAGTCAGACCCCTCCTCCCACAGAGGGAAGCAGAGGTGCTCAAACAAAGAAAAAAATGCCCCTCTTTAATATCACCCCAAAATATATCTGCACTGCACTGCCTGGCCTAGAAAAACAAAACAAAATAGAGACAACCTGAAACAGAACATGGATGTCCACCAGAGACAAGTCCAGACACGTATCTTGACAGGTGAGACAGAAAGGGTGGCACACTAACAACCTTCCTCCTCACCCTAAAAGAGATGCATAATTTTAAAAAATGGGTTTCCTGAGAAAACATTACCTCACCCTGACTTAACCTCACCCACACCCAGTCATACCTTCCCCTTGCCCATTCACCCTAATTAGCACTATTCATACAACCCAGTATTTTCTCCCATCCTGTACTCAAGGGTCATCAAGCAACAATTAACATCTACAGTCTGAGTCAGGAAAACCTATCATGGGTTTTCCAAGGTCTTTGTCCACCTCCAAAAAGCCAATCAAGGTATTGTTTTGGGGGCAAACATGTCATACAGCCTCAGGGTGAATTTTTCCTATAACTGCTAGCATTCCACTCCATAGAATGTGTGTGTGTGTTCTTGGCTCCTACATTCACCCCCACTTGCATGTGTATCCTTCCCTCTCCATGAAACGAATACCATTTTGCTGACCTCCATGGACCTCTTCTTTTGGACAGGTAACTATCACCTCTCCACAATCTATTCACCCGCTACTCCCTTATTTTCCTCTTAGCCAGTTTGTGAGTTTTATGTGTGTTTTTGTGTGTATGCTTTGCTTTCATTCTTTTATAATAAAACATCTTTCTGGTTGAACTGCATCCTGGTCTATTTTGAGAGTTCTCCAAGGGAATATCCTGGTTTACATAGGTGGAGATCCCAAGTTACCCATCCCTCTGTGTCTCCAATTAAAGCTAATTTCCCCAACCAATTAGGAGACTGCCAATTTGGGTAATAGCATGTTGGCTGAGAATAGACATCACCCCATGCTGAGGTATATGCTGGAGAGAGAGTATATGGGTATGCATGCCATGGAACTGGAGGGAAGGCAGATGGTCGACCAATCCCATATGGAGCCGATGGTGTCAAAGCAGGATGAGATTTTTTAGGGACATCTTCCAAGCTGAGGCCCAATTCAGGGGAAGCTCACCTTCCAAAATCAAGTCATTGGATTCTTGTAAATGCGGGGATAGTGTCCTCAGAGGCAATGACAATGATGGTTCCTTGTCCAATACAATTGGAGCCAATACTGTCAGTTCTGGAACTGAGGAAGCAGTCTTGGGTTTGATGCACTGTTTAGAGTACAAAGATTTTTGGTGCTTCGATTTGGACTTAGCCTTTTTGGGTGATGATAGTTCTGAAGCACTACAGTGGGATGATGTCAGATTTGGAAACTGGGACCGATGCTGGCATAGAACATGCTGAGGTGACAGACTCCAGTCTTTTCTCGGGCTCACGCATAGCAGATTTTTTCACTGCCAGAGTTTCTGAACTAGCGAGTGCCTTCTCCCAAAGGGCCACTTTTAGCCTTGATGCCCTGTGATGTCAGGTCTTTGGGGTAAACTGCTGACAATGTCAGCATGCACCCACATTATGAAACTCTCCTAAATATAAAAGACAAAGGGAGTGCTCATCAGAGTGGGGTATTTTTTATCCCACATTGGGCACACGTCTTAAATAATGATTTCTCTGCAATTTTTTTAGTCAAAAAAATTGATGATTTCTGTGAATGAAGACAAACTACTAGAGAAAGCTCCACTCACTTCAGTGGTAAAGAGAGAACTGAGGAAGATGACACTCCCCTCTTGGTGCATGACAATTTCAGCAGGAAATGTTATTGTGCATATGCTGAACTGGGGGGCAGGGCGGGTGCCCTTCAGCTCCTGGAAACTAGAAGGTTCTTCTCCACAGCTAGCCTGCACCATCCCAATGTGGGACTGCACAGAAGAACAAAGATGAACTATGGCTATCCTGGCTCTGACTGAGTTAAGGGGTGGGAGGGGCTTCTGAGAAAGATGACAAAAGGAAATTGCATCCAGGCAGGGGGGACAAAAGGGCAGGCAGGGTACAGGCTTCCCCATGCCTGGGGCAGGTTGGTAGGCTAGAAGACATTCAGAGAAGGTTAGCAAAAGGTAATCTGCATAATCAGGTGGAGTTAGGGCAGAGACACCAAATCATTTTCTTCAAACCATGTCTCTGTTATACAAGCCAGGCCAATTTCCTCTTTCTATAACATCCTGGTGAGGCATGCAGTTTTGTGTCTCACTGATCTGGTATCACATAATATTAGAGAAGAAGTGGGGGAAATAGGAGCACTTTCATCATCAGTTCTTAAAAGGCTACAGAGATTAGACAGGTAGGGAGCATCCTTGCTAGATACTGGTTGTCTTTGATAACTCCTAACCCCCTATCTACCAGCTCCCATCTGCACTGGAATAGTGCATTTACCATCCTGCTCCAGGTAAAAATTGCCCACAGAACCACTAAGCCATGCCACAAATGTCTCAGATTCAACATGACAGTGTTCATGGAGAAGCTACACAATGGTCCAGGGCTACTGTCATGGCGTATCAATATTATCGTTGACCAATAGGTGTTATTCTGTGCCAGCTGCTCCTTGTTTCCTGGTAAATAACTGGTGTAATTCTCCTTCTTCCACTGGTTGCATGCAATAGCTAAGAGGCACAGACCAAAAACCCTTTTGCTGTCACCCTTCTGCTTGCAACAAGAGCCTCACACCTCTGATGCAGGGCTGGACCTTTGAAGCTTTTCTCACTTTTAGCAATGCAAAAAAGAGGCAGCAAGCAAGTCCCAGTATGGATCAACTGGACTCAACCTTCCATCCCTGGCTTCTGATGAGGGGCTAGACTCAACATAACTTTCACATAAAGATTTTATTTCCACAGCCAAAGCCTGCAGACCCTTGAAATAGTCATTGGGGATTGTGGCACATAACAAGGAATGGAGCAAGAAAAATGGGACGTTTTATAGTTCTCAAGTTATGTGATTTTATGATAACTTCTTAGCTGGAGGCTCTTCCATGATAATAAAAGCTCATATTAATGTTGATTGGATTCTCCTAATGATTGTGACACAGAAGTAAAGGACCTGACAAATAGCAGTACTACCTCATAATCAAAATACAGAATACTGACAGATCAGTACCAGGTATCTTATGCCTAATCATAATATTTGGACATCTTGGAGGATACAAAAATTAACTGGAGCAAATGCAGTAAGTTACTTAGCCTCCTCTGCCACCATCAAAAATATCTCAGCTGTGATTGGGGCTTAATTTGTTTTTTGAGAGTGAAGATAGAAAACAACATATATAATCTTTTCAAAGCTTGCATGCCACCTCACAAAATCTGTTCAAAATCCATTTAACTTGTTCTGGAAGGAAAATCCTGTCACATACATTGAGTGTCAATATTTCAAAATATAATAGAGTTATCCAGTTAAGAAAGATCTGGCCCTATTACACCCCAGTGATGACTGTCAAATGAGGAAACCTCTTGCTGCTTGTTCTTTGTCTGAACAATCCAATGGGTTAAATAATTATCAATCCACAACAAATGTTGACCATTTGTCAAAGACTTGGTATTCAAAATATCTCTTATCCCGGACAGGATCAAAGCAGTTCACAAAACAAATACCAATGACAACCACAGTAACAATGAAATAGTTAGGAGTTTTAAAAATAGCAATAACATAATTTCATCCATAACAATGACCAAGTTGCACTGATCATACCATTTCCTTAGTCCAGTCAAAATAGGGTGGGGGCTGGGCCTGTTCTCCTTTGCAGAGAACAAGGAAGATGTAAAATGCCATGAGCTATACTTAAAGACATACTATTGATGTAATTTATATTTAACAAACCCCGAGAAAGACATATTGTTTTTTCTCTTTTTTAAGTATTTTGGATAAAAAAGTATATCCAGAGATCAAAGTAAGGTCCAGCTCAAACATAATGGTAAGACAGTTGTCATAGATAGTAATATATAGGCCAGTTTTCTGGGAAAGAGAGGGATGGATGGATTGTCATTTGGGAGACATATGTTGCAGATTATTTGTATTAAAATGGTAAATTATGGAATGCACGAATTCATATGTGGGTGCTTAAGAGTCAGTCAAGAGATGGAATCAGGCTTTAGTGAATGCTATGACAATGCTTTCCCCACAAATGGATTATGTAGAAAGATAGACCATGTCCTTTAGTGTCTTCAATCTAATAATTAAATTTTTATGTTCAAGGGGAGGGGGGAAGCCTAAATACAATAAATGATTAAATATTTATTTGAAATTTTCCTGTCTCTCTTATCTAAACCTGCATTTTAAATGACTGGCAATGAATTAATGATTCCTAGGTGTCTGCCTTCCATTTGGCTGGCCTGGAAACAAAGCAACATTAACTGCCTTTGCGGGAGTTCATGAAGTAGCTTTGTGAATTAAAAAAAAATACATAAAATAGGGTTGTTCAGGTGGCAACCAGGTTTATCTGGCCTTGAGCTCCTGTACAGTTACACCGCTTAGCCTCTGTAATGTTCACTGGACATAGAAACAATTTAATTAGCTATTATTAGGAGTTAGGCCAAAGGACCCCTGGGCTAAAGTTCTTTGATGGGACGAACTGAGTTGGCTACTGACCCCAGTGCCACAGCAGGTCCAACACTGGATGGAAGCTGAGCGTTGCTGACTCTCCCAATCATTCCATGATAACCTGCAGCAGTTATGGGTGGTTGAGGAAGCAGATTCTGCCAGGAGTTCCGCAGCTAGATGGAGGAGCTGTGGAGGGAGACCTACCTGATACTGCTGGCCCTCCCTGTGACTATTCAAGATGTCATCCAACAGAAACTCCAGGGGGCAGGGGCTAGATGTGGTGCTCCAGTGGGTGTCAGAGGAGTGGCAGGAGCTGCAGTGGCCCAGGCTGTGCCAGCGGGCCCGGTGGTCCCGACTCTATGGTTCCCCCCAGTCTTGCAGCAGTTGCCAGCCTGACCCCGAGAGGTCCTGGAGGCAACATTTGATGGGACCCCAGAGAAGCTGGCTTTCTTTGTGCTACAGATGTGCAAGTTCCTGAGAGTTTTGGTTCCTATTTTCGCTTCAGATGAACACCAGATGGACTATATTGGTTCATTACTCTGGGACTAGGCAGCCGACTACTTTGTCAGCCTCTGCAATGTGGGGGCCCTGGAGCTTTGAAACATGGATGCCTTCATGTGGGCACTTTGGTGCCAGTAAGAAGACCTCCTGGAACTGGAGTGAGCTCACACACTGCTGCAAGGACTGTGACAGGGCAGCCGCTCGGTGCAAGAACACTCTGATGAGTTCAAGACACATGCCACCAAGCTCCAGGGATGGCTGAAGGAGGTATCAAATTCTACCTGGCCAGACTCAATCATACCATGCTGGCCCGAGCACTGGCCCAAGACAACCCACTGATGTTCAATGGCTGTATCCAGATGGGTTGCAAGGCACCTATTCAAGGGGTTCTTGGTGTATCTAGATAATATCTTGATCTATTCCCAAGATAAGACTTCCCATGTACAGCTGGTTAGGGAAGTACTGAAAGCTCTGTACCAGCACAAACTGTTTGCCAAACTAAGTGTGAGTTTCACAAGGAGGAGGTGGACTTCCTGGGATACTGCATCTCGGGGAAGAGGTTGGGAATGGACCCAAGGAAAGTGCGAGATGTGCTGGAGTGGGAGGCCCCCAAAACTTGGAAGCAGTTACAGTCATTCTTAAGGTTGGCAAACTTTTACCACCCTTTCATTCCCAATTTCGCCCAGGCTACCTTGCCCCTAATGGACTTACTAAAAACAAAGGGAAAGGGGTCCGAGAGTCAAAAGCTGAGTTATAAATTGGTCTGGTCATGGGAGTGCCAGCAAGCCTTCGACAAACTCAAGGTCCTGTTTACCCACATCACCCTGATGAAAATAAACCCTTTGTGGTCCAGGTGGATGCCTTGGATGTAGTCATGGGGGGCATCCTACAGGAGGGGGAGGGTGGTAAACTGCACCCCCTTGCTTACGTGTCCCCAAAATTCTCGGAATCTGAATCGCAATGGGTGGTATGGGACAAAGAAGCAGCTGTAGTCTCTTCTTCGTCCTTTACATAGCAGTCATGAGAACCTGAGTTATGATGATCTGCAATTCATTCCCAAGAGAAGCCTTCCAAGCTTAGTATTCCTGGACTTTGTGTTCTGTCAGAGGGTTATACAAAGTTGATTCCAATGCTAATATATTTTCTACTGCTGATTACTTGATTTGACTGTATTTAATGGCAAGTGATTTGAATGACCACAAGTAATGTTCAGCTCTAGTGCTAAGTTATAAGTTTTTTTTTTCTTGCAACCCACCATGCATTGCTCAGAAGAAAGACAAGATGTGAATCTTAAAAACAAACAGATGCTCTGAGCTGGCAAACAGGCAGCCATTTGCAACTACAGTCTTCAAGAAAATAGGTTGCCTTTAATTTAAATTACTAGTTTGTTACCTTGGAAGTTCTTCTGTACAATTCTGTAGACAAAAACATTTGTTTGATGATTGCCAAGTCTAGCTTGGGAAGTTTCTGGAGGTTTGGGGGCAATGTGCGGGGAGGGTGGAGTTTTGAGAAGGGAGGAAGTTCAGCTGGGAAGTCGTGTCATAACGTCTGCCATCCAAAGCAGCCATTTCCTCCAGGTGACCTGATCTCTGTGGTCTGGAGATCACTTCTAATTCCAGTTGAGCTCCAGGCCCACCGGGATATTAGCAACCCTAGCTGCAACTAAGTTGCTTTGAACCCCTATCTGATTGTGCTTGTATTTGCTAAAGTAGCAACACTTGGTAAATATTATTCTTTGATTTCTTTTTCTTGTTATGGCTGTCACAAAATTTGGCAATAATTAAGAAATATTCATTTGGCCTTATAGAAAAGTCAATTACAATCAATTGTATGTACTGAATTTAAAAAATTATATTAATTTCCTATTATTTTTTTTTAAGTTTTAAAATAGCATGTTATAGTATTACCTATGGTTCTTTCTCAAATGTCCCGTTTTAGCTGACCTATTTTTAGTGTGATTAATGGGGAAATGGTGATATCATTTTGTTAGGGCCCATGCTGTGTTGGCTACATCCTTATTTATAGAAATGAACTTTCTGCACTAATACTGGCCAGCACCTGCTGTTTCACCTGAAATTAGTGTTCATTTAGGGCACCAGGTAAACAGAAAGGTATTTTAGTCTCTTCTTTGTCCTTTACATAGCAGTCATGAGAACCTGTGTCATGATGATCTGTAACAATAGAATTTTCTAAATAAAACCATTGTGCATAGATATGTGCAGCCAATAGAATGCCAAATACCCAATGAAAACACAATGACAGAACTTTGTTAACTTTCCTTCTATGAATATAAAAAGTGAAATATTTATTTTGTCACAATACCCCCCAAACTAAAACATACCTATGGAAGGAGCTATTTCCTGTGGGACCAAAAATAGCAGCACCAGGAGCATCTGGAGAGATGGTTTAACAACCTGTCCCCAGCCTCTCTGTTAGCTAACTCACCACCAAGAGGTGATCCAGGAGCCATGTTCCATCTGAATCCATTATGCCTGAATTGTTTTAATCTATTGTAAGACATCTTGGAGATCGTTTGATCAACAGGCAGGTATGTGTACCTATTGACTGTAATGCACAGAAGCACTTCAGCAACACAAAAATAGAATCTATATGTTATTGGATATTATACTGTTGTAATCATTCACCTCCTGGATGTTAATGTCAGGAAAATCCAGGGCATGAATTATTACAATACAGCAGTATGAAATGATGTGTGTGGATCCAGCGTTAGCCGTGACACCGGTTCTCTGTTTAAGTTATGATGGGGGAATTAGCTATGAGACTGTTCATTTAAATGGTATGCAAACTAGGGATCATACTCCAACTATACCAAAGTTAGAACCCTCTTGGAGCTGCACAGATGACAGACAGGAAATTACTTTTGTGAAATTTATTAAGAAAATAACCCTAATACACTCAGCTAATCAATGGAATATCAAACACCCCCCCCCCCCGAGAGCTAGGGAATAAAGAGGTGAAGCAATCTTGAAGAGATCAGTGATGAAAGAGGGTGAAGCATTGCAAAGGAGGGGGAGGTATACCTTCCTGGAGAGGAGTCCACAGTGAAGAGAAGCAGATGGCTGGGCCAGCAAGCTCTTGTGAGGAGGCCCAAAAGAATGGGGGATCCAGCCGGTTCATGTTTCAGGAGACTGAACCAAAGATGACTGGGTTTGGAGTCCTGATATGGGAAAATTGTGCCTTTGAGGCAGTGAGCACAATGGAGAAGTGGTCCGTGATGGGCCGGGATGGCCAGTAATAGCTTAAGAGGGGTTTTGGACAAAAGAAGTCCATGCTTGGGGAAGGAAAGTTTTTGCTATTAAAGCACTGGGCAATTGCAGAGTCTTGGCTCTGTTAATGGCTGGGCTTTCAAGAAAACAATAACAACAATAGGCTGTGGCCAGGGTGGTCCAAGTATCAACTTGCAAAGTCTGGAGGTGTGATTATGGGACATAGAAACAGAAAAGGTCCATTGACACCCTTGGTATGATGTGATTAAGACTTTGTCCTTTCCGATGACAGATATGTGTCTTGAGGCATATTGGCAGTGATGGCTGATTGCGTCAGAGAGACAGTGCTGAGCACACGGCTGTGCTAGTTGGCACTGCACAAAGAGAGGAATATATTTGCCCTCTGCCAACTCTGGCCCTAACCTGGCCTGGGTACCATCCTTTGTGTGGTGGCAAGTGGGGGCTTGGGCTAACACCAGTCAAATCTAGGGGAAACGGAAAATATGCACGAGTTGAAATGGTAAGCGTAACACAATTAGAAGTATTGGACATTTAATTTGAGAATGAGAAAATTTGGAAATGGACAATACCAGATCACTCCCAAGCCTGCATTTGGGATCATTTTCTGGAATCTGCTAGATATAGGCACACAGAAGAATAGTCACCTGCTGTGCTCCAGATCTGACTGAGATATCCACCACTAACTGCCACCTCCAACTTTCTTCTTGATGAACATACATGGGCTGTGTTCTTCTATGCACAGAAACTACAAAAATCTTTGCCACGATCAACAACCATACATTTCTAAAATATATGGAATGTAAGGTGTTTGCTTATGAGTAATATCTTTTGCCAGGGAATCACCTTCTGCTAATCTCAGAGGTTTTGAGACTGACTCTGGTAACATAATGCTATAAGAAACTAACTTTGTACTTTGAATGTTATCTTCTTTTTCACATGTCCAAAGGAAAATGGAACTAGGAGGACCCATTTAGAGCATCTTGCCCAAGGAGCCAGAAAACCCAGACCCAACTCTGCACAGCAGCATCTGCACAGGCTATAGTGGACAGGAGGTCATAGGGAAAGCCTGTGCAGACCTCATTATTAGGGCTGGCCCCAGGGTTTTTTGCGCACTAGGCGAGGCTACCTTGTGGTGCCCCCCCAGGTGAGGCTGCCGTAGCCCCCCCCACTGCAGAGCTGCCCTCTCCACTTGCAGAGACCCACTCACAAGGGACACCCCCCACTGCAGTGCCCGCCCGCCCACCTGGGCTCATGAGCTCTTCAGCCCCGCCAGCAGCCACCTGCACCAGCTGGCCACAGCGCCTACAAGTCTATCTGCATTAGCCCAAGGCTAAGTTTGGTTCTTAGCCTGAATGGAAAGCTGCATTCAGACATAATGGTAAATCATGGTTTGCATAAAGCACACTATCTCCTGGTTTGAGTCTCTCTCAGTCTCTCCACCGCCCCGTTTGCCAGCTGCACCCCTAGGCAGCCGCCTATTTTGCCTAGTGATAGAGCCGGCCCTGCCCATTATGCAGACAAATTTTGAACGCTTCCACACATGTGTATTATGGCACCACAAAGATAATGTGAGATTAGCTGAAAACTATGGACAAGGGTATCAAACCTCAAATGCTCTGGCAACGTTGCTATTGTTTGCAGGCACGGAAATGGTATATAATTATGAAGTTACTGGATATCTTAGGATGGTCAGCAACTTATCTGCCTCCCCCCCCCCCCCCATTTTGTGCACACATCCAACTGTTTGGCATCCCAGCTGTCTGAGATAAAATCCTTTGAGGAAGGTGAGCTCATAAATATTTAAAATCAATTAAACTTTAAATAAATAATCATACCTAACAGAGTTGATTTGCTTGAGCACTTTGTAACAGCGGCTAAACAGAGCACATACGCTTTTCATTACATAAACCCCACCACCCCACCCCCTAAAAAAACAGAGCTGAAGACAGAGTTTGGTAATTCCTTGGACCGATACACCAATGGAGAATGGCAGTTACTTGGATTTCCTGAGATATCTCTTTTTTCAGAAATGCTAAAGCATTACTTTAAAGGGGATTTTTTTAAAAATAATGTCATTCCCCTTCTGAGAATGGAATAAAAAAATGTCTTGATGGAGCCTCAAGCGAGATCTTCAATGCAAGTCTGATACTAGTAACTTCAAAAGGGATTTAAAATAAAAGCAATAGACCAGTTTTATTTATTTTTAGTTCTTACCTGCTGATATCGAGAGGAGATTTTCCTTGCTTTAAGAGGGAAAGACAAAAAGAGAGCGATGCGTTGCTTATTACAAAGGGGGAGAAAGATACCATAACATTTCCTTGTTATTTCTTAAAACCTCATATCAGAGCCTGAGGTAGCAATATAATGAGGAAAGTTTAGCATCTTGGAAAGAAATTTTATCGCTTACCTGTAAATCTATGAGGAACAGAGAGTCTCTTCATCCCTGCTTCAATCAGACACTATGCTTCTGGAAGAATCACCTGTGTGGCTTCTGAAATTCTATAATTTGGAAAATCAATTTGGACTGTAACTTCAAAAATGAAAAAACACTGTAAAAACTCAGCAGAATATTGTACTGCCTCAGTACTCCTTTGATTGGACTCCAATCAACAGGAAGTTTATCTGTATGAGAAGAGACTAGTAGGAAAAATGTAAAAATAGAATCAGGTAAAAACTTCTACATCCATATGAAGTTAATCTGTGATAAGAGATCCACAAGTGTTCTGCATTCACACACGATGACCTATTAAATTTTTTGGCATTTTTGAAGTCCATCTATAAATAAGCATGCTTGAATCAATAGATGAATTTTATTTACTATAAAAGAGCAGAGAGAAAAAGGGAAAATGTTTCAGTTGGCATCATACGATCACCAAAACAACACTCCATTAAATACCCTTTTCCAGCCAAATGGATGGTTCCTTGGTTTAAAAAAGAAACAAAATGTTGCAACAGCCATCCAAATGTTAAAAATGGAAACATAGCTGCATATTTGCATACAAAGTATGGATGTAGAGTCAGGGCCGGTGCTTCCATTAAGTGAACTTAGGCGGCCGCCTAGGGCGCTGGCCTCAAAGAGGTGCAGAGTGGCATGGCTGGCAACCCAAGGTGGCAGCCAGCAGCTGGGTGCGCCATCCAAAGCTGTCTGCTGCCAGTAGCAGCAGCCTCCCATCAAAGTCCAACTGCCGCCGCCACAACTGTCCAGCCAAGGGGAGGCAGGTTGGGCCCCTTTGGGGGAAGCTGCTGACCACTGGTGAGGAGCACCATTGCAGCAGTGTGCACAAGCAACTAGCAGCATCCCAGGAGCAAGGTTTTCTGGTGGGCAGGCTTGCAGGAGAGGAGAGGGTGGGAAGGGGAAGAGCCTCTCTCTGCCTGGCAGCTGTTCTGTTAGGGTGGCCAAACTGTGGATCGTGGATCCCTCCCCTGTGGCTCGTGGGCCTTTCCAAACCCCCACGCCCCCCCACTTTGAAAGCAGAGAGTTTTAAAATTTATTTACAACTTAAAAAAAAAAAACTAGTTGGGCAGGCAGCCGGGCAGGCAGCCGGGGCCTGCACACTGGCAGAAGCCCCATCCCCAGCTTCCAGGAGCCCTCAGTTGGGCCAGGACAAGCCGGCGGGGGGGCTGCATGTGCGGAGTCTTCTTGTCACCGCAAGAGTAAGTTGCCTCGTTTGTGGGAGGGCTGTGGCGTGCTCTGGAGTGGTGCACTGCAGGGACTTTTTTGGGGTGGGGGCCAAGAGCAAGGTGCCACTGGACTCAAACTTTGTTTCTTTTCTTTTACTTTTAACAAACTTTTTAAAAACCAGTTTGGGGTCAGTTGGGTCTGCACTCTGGCAGAAGCCCCACCTCTAGCTTCCAGGAACCCGCAGTCGGCCAAGAACAAGCTGGGTGGGGGCTGCATGTGCAGTGTCTTCTTGCTGCTGCTGACCAAGCCACTCTGGGGTGGGTGGCAGGGCTTGCTTGGCGGGGGGTGGGGTTGTTCAGAGCGTGCTCAGGTTGCCCACAGCTTCCCCAAGCCGGCTGGCCTGCAGCACCCAGAGGGGAGCATCAAGCCAGGGCTGCAGGAGCCTGGCTGCCATCTGGCCTTTGCAAATAAGGGCGGGGGGGGGGGGGGAAGAGGCAGAAAGTTTTGTTGCAGCGGCTGCTGCCAAGCCTAGACTCAGAAGCAGCAGCCGCACACAGCCCCTTTAAAGTGCGAGCTCCCTGAAGTGCAAGCTGAGGCTCCTATCCACTCTCCCTTCTCCCCAGCTGGTTTGGAATGGTTGCTAAAAATTTCAACCTGCTGTAAAAGAGGGGAAGGAAAGAATGATCCAGTCCCAGCTGCCCCAGCCCAGACAGTCTCCTGCACTTAGTATGGAGCCACAAGGGCATGCTGGGCAAGATAGTCTACATGGCTTCCTTTGCAGTGGAAACAGACCAGAGGGCAATAAAAACCCAGCCAGCTGGTCCCAGGGAGAAAGTGAGTGCGGGGGGGGGGGGGGGAGTTCTCTGCTACACCTAGCAGTTTTGCGGGCAGTCTGGAGAGACAGCTGGATGAAGGGATGGGGGAAGGGGAAGAGCTACAATTCATGTATGAAGAACTGCTGCAAACAATTCATAGTTTTCAAAAGCAACCAAAAAGCCCAGTTCTCATTTGAAGGTGGGTCAAAAGGGGGGGGGGGGGAGGCTTAAAATACAATTCATGTATAAGAGCTGCTGCAAACAATTCATGATTTTTTAGAAGCAACCAAAAAATTCAGTTCTCATTTGAAGGTGGGTCAAAATGGGGGGGGGGGGGGGTTGAGCTTAAAATACAGTTCATGTAGAAGAGCTGCTGGAAACAATTCATGATCTTTAAAAAGCAACCAAAAAAGTCCAGTTCTCATTTGAAGGTGGGTCAAAACGGGGGGGGGGGGGGCGACGGGGCAACAGAAGGTAGCCTCACCTAGTGTGCAAAAAAACCTGGCACCGGCCTTGTGGGGAGTGCAAAATGTGGATGGGGAGAAGTGAAGCCCTGAGGAAAAGAACTTGCTTCCATTGTGAAACGTATGTGTAACTATATAAGTAATTTTATATAATATATTTATTTGATAAAGTAAAAAAATACGTATACCCCAGGCAGATAGCTCAGGATAGCCCAGGCGGACCTGATCTCATCAGATCTTGGAAGCTAAGCAGGGTCAACCAGAAGTAACTGCCTTTCAGGTATTCCGTTCAGATTCATCAATGGAAGGAAGGGGTCACATCCAGCCTGGACTGTGCAGTCTACCTTTTCATGACTTTTGCAACTGCTTTGCATTTACCTTCTTCATCCTCTCCCCCTTACCACCTACATATCTCTGGCTAGTTTTGTCATACCTTCCATCAGGACTATTTTGGGGCAGGAATGCACAGGAATGGAGTTCCAGCTGGCTTCTGAGTTGGCCATGCCTACAGCCCCTGTTTGGGTTCCCCAGGTGCCTTGCAAGCCATGGGGTGCCTGGAAGCTGATCCAGAAACTGCCTTCCTTCCCTCGGGTTCCGCATGACCCCTTCAAGCCACGGGGCACCTGGGGAAGCCAATCCTGGGAGGGAGCTGCGCTGTCAGGGGTGTGGCCTAATATGCTAATGTGTTTGTGCTGTTGGATGTGGCCTATTATGCTAATGAGTTCCTGCTGGGCTTTTTCTACCAAAAAAAGCCATGCCTTCCATGCATCTGACAAAGAGAGCTACATTTCTCGAAAGCTCATGCGACAATAATGTTTGTTAGTCTTAAAGGTGCTACTGGGGCACTAAAGTTGTTTCTCCCTGCTGTGTTTTGGGCATAAACAGAAAGGAGACAGTGTGTTTCTGGGAGGCACAAAACTCACATTGCATATGTGATACAAGATCCCTGTATTGTTCCCCAATAAACATGAGGACTTTATACTCAAGCAGACATATGACGTTAAAGGGAACAGAGGGGACTAGAGGGAGGGAGAGTAATAGTGGAGAAAGTAGAGATAACAGAAGTTAACACTTTGCTTGGCCTTGAAGTGTGATAGCTCATTTCTTCAGATGTAAACATGAGTCTGGTTTCAGCCTGGGACAAAACAGCATGGTTTGAGAGAAAGTCTGAAAGATGAGCCTATAATGGAAGACTTTGGGGTCCTGCTTTTTAACCTGATTTTTCTGGGCACTGTGGTAATGTGTTTCTGGGAAGAAGAGGAAGACATGTCATGTCATTGTAGGGGCTTGAGACAAAAGTCTTCCTTGTTAATTAAATCAGGAACCGAGGCTGAATGGTGTTGTTGTTGTTAATTAAATTTCTGGATCGTCTGATCCCTGAGTACACAAGGCTCTAACAAATCAGTTATTCTTAATTTAATAGTCTCCAGATGGCATCCATAATTTAATCTAAAACTTACTCTGGACTGTTCTTCTAGCTTGTGGGCTGAAGGAGGAGGCTGAAGTGGGCAGAATGGAAGGAAAAAGGGTGCCAGCTATGATGGAAAACCATTGCTGTCCTCTGCCAACAGTCTGGCAGAACATCTCTGCCTTACAGGCCATGCAGAATTGCATTAAGTCCTGCAGGCCTCTGACGGAAGTTGGCAGAGAGTTCCACCAGATTGGAGCCAAGGCTGAGAAAGCCCTAGCTCTGGTCAAGGATAGCCAGATATCTTTGGGGCCAGGGATCACCAGCAGATTAATTTAGTGTCTTAGCCTCACTCTCTAGGCTTTACCTTCTATTTTTTGACAGCTTTGACCACACACACCTCACCATGTGCGTCTGCTCACCCCGCACAAGCAGCCTCCTGCTCTTGGGCCGGGTAAGAACCCTGGATGGACTGGACCCGGCCCCCAGGCCTTATGCTTGACACCTGTGATCTAAAGATATCCTGATTTTGCTATTAGAATATAAGATTATATATTATACAGCTCTTACTGCATTGTTTTCCATGTCTGTAACAGCATTTTCTGATATATTATGTATAACGTATGTGCAATTACTTTCTTGAATTATTTCGAATTTGTTTAATCTTAGTTCTATTACATAGCTTATTAGATGTCTCACCCACTTAATTACATTGATTTACAGTATGTAATCTGCCTTGAGTCTCAATGAGAAAAGTGGACTTTTAATAATTCTTAAAATAATAATAATAATAATAATAATAAAGAACTTCAGTGGCGTCCCTGATGTAGGAAGTGTCTAGAAAACATGTAGTCCAGAACAGCTATCTCCAATTAAACCAAATGCTTCCCACTGTGAAGTATATTGTTGTTTCTAGATGCTTGACAGTACCATTCTTTGCAGCCTACACAGGCAGCAACCACAGGAGATTTATTGCACATTTGTCAAGTCACACCAAGCTTGATCTAGAAAAGGGGACCATAAGACCATCTGTAACAGGTGCAGCCATCGGGAAGGTTTGGTATCATCATGTGGGTGGTTATTACTAGCTTTGTATTGTTTCAGCACTGGAAAACCAATAGGCAACAACACTAAATAACAGCCTTTCAAATCCTTGTGCATTAAATCTATAGGAATATATTATACCTTCACAGAGCAAAGAACACTGTTCTTTAACCATCAGCAATCATAGCAATTTTTTAAAATTACAGAATGTCAATATAATGAATGGCTATGGCAAACATCAGTCATACATATACTTACACAAGTTAAAAAAAAATCCAGCACTTCATGAGGTGATAATATCTATTCATCCTAGGACAAAAACTACAACAAGCCATTGGTTTCAATACAATGGAATGTTTATGAGGTTAGACGGATTTCTGCCTGCAAAGCGTGATTTTACCCTCCCCTCCCATTATAACCCAAAATGACCCCCAACATGCAGCATTTCAGGGGACATTTAGAGATGTTAAATCATCTGTGAATTCTGCCCATTTGCCTCCATATGAACAGCATGGTGCCTCTCAGACCAGGCTATTTTTTTCTTTGCTACACCATACAGGTCATACTTCCTTCTATTCCTGGCTCTTATGAGCAGCAAAGGATCTTCCATTGCAACAGGTCTCTTCTCTCTCTTCTCTTCTTCTCTCTTCTTCTTCTCTTCTTCAGGAGCTGGATTGCTTTTATTGGAAGATCCAGGTTCTTCTTCAGGAATGTTTGACACTGACTGGAGATAAGAAATAACATCACAATAAAGAATTCTGTATAAACTGTCCCTGGAGAACACTTCACTGTACTGAAACATTATTCAAACTACCAAGAATATACATGGTACTGCTTTAGGAATTCATCAATATACAGCATGCAGTGTACATATTATCCTCCAAGGGAGGGAAATTGGGAATAAGAAGGATGAGTATTATTTTTAAATGTTTGTAGTTGAGCTAACATGTAAGATACAATCACAGTAATGTCACTACATTGTTTAGTGCATGATGTTGATGCAAAATAACCCACATCATTTTGGTCTCTTTTTTAGTTTAATTTGATTAATAAACTGTAGTAGAAATTTGATTTGTTGGATAAAATCAGGACAATACTTACATCCACAAACATGTTCCTCCACCAGTGTTTTCTCAGCACCATCGGCCTCCTCCCAGTTTTCCTAGTGATCATCTATGCAAATCACAAAATGCAACTGATTAAAATATCTGGATAATTTCTGAAAACATCAGTTATACCACAATTATCATTTTTTAAATTAATAATTTATTGGTTTTTATATTCCACAATAATATACAACATTAAACCATTCTAACATTATTTATTAATGGAAAGATGTTCCCCGATAAACCCTCCACACCTATACTACCCGCTAACTAACTGAGAATAACTTTCTATTTCAAGTCATATTTTCTTATACGACTCACTAAATATGTTTCCATTTGATTTCTGAAAATCTTTCCGCTTGTACACTTCTTATTCTATTTACTACTACTATAACCTGAATTCTAGTTAGCTTAGTTCTTCAACAAAATTTACATCGCCACTGTAAGAAAAAAAATAGCCCAAATGGAGATGCCTCTCCGTCCTTCCCTCCTCCTGTGAGAGGTCTTTTTTTTGGGGGGGGGGGTTCTCTCCCTCCTTATAACATCCCAAATTAGAATTGAAATACTTTGTTTGTTTACCTTCTCGCCTGTTCATTTGTTGTTGTTGTTTTAAAAAAATCTCTCTCAATCCCATATCTTATAACAACCACAATTATCATTTTATAAGTAGGGGTTTAGTTCCCAGATGGCCAACAAGGCACTCTAAGGTTCTCTTCCTTGTCTACAGAGGACAAACCCCTGTCCTTTCAGATTGCCAAAATAAAAATGACAAATAAGTAAATGAATAAATAGTGCTTTGACATGCTGCCTGTCTGGATTCCCATTTATTGCTTCATTCCAGCATGTTACCCACCAAATAAAGAAAGGAAGGGAGGGAGGGAGGGAGAGGGAGGGAGGGAGGGAGGAAGGAAAGGAACAGGAAGGAAGGTAGGTAGGTAGGTGAGGGGAGAGAGAGAAGGAAGAAAGGAAGGAGGGAAGAAAGGAAGGAAGGAACAGGAAGGAAGGAACAGGAAGGTAGGTAGGTAGGTGGGGGAGAGTGAAGAAAAGAAAGAAAGGAAGGAAGGAACAGGAAGGTAGGTAGGTAGGTGGGGGAGAGTGAAGAAAAGAAAGAAAGGAAGGAAGGAACAGGAAGGTAGGTAGGTAGGTGGGGGAGAGAGAGAAGGAAGGAAGGAAGGAAGGAAGGAAGGAAGGAAGGAAGGAAGGAAGGAAGGAACAGACAGACAGACAGACAGACAGGCAAGGCCCTTCTCTCCCCCCGTCGGGCCGAGTGGCTGTCAGCCACTTGGCCCAGTGTTTCCCTCCCTTCCCCCCTCTTGCTTGGGCACTGGGGCCCAGCTTTTCCCTCCCTCCCTCCCCCTCCCTCCCGGGAATGGTGAGCGGGGAGGGATGGGGGGCTTCTCCCTGGGCCAGCAGCCTGCCACGGCCCAGGAAGAGTGAGAGGGGGGAGGGATGGGGGCTTCTCCCTGGGCTGGCAGCCTGCCATGGCCCAGGAAGGGTGAGTGGGGGGGAGGCTTTCCTCCAGCTCCACGCCGAAGCACAGGCCGGGGAGAGTGAGCTGTGGGGGGAAGGCTTTCCTCCAGCTCCGTGCTGAAGCGTGGGCTGGGGAGAGTGAGCTGCAGGGGGGGCTTTCCTCTGGCTCCATGCTGAAGCACGGGCTGGGGAAAGTGAGCTGCGGGGGGGAGGCTTTCCTCAGGCTCTGCGCTGAAGTGCAGGCTGGGGAAAGCGAGCTGTGGGGGGGAGGCTTTCCTCTGGCTCCATGCCAAAGCATGGGCTGGGGAAAGCGAGCTGGGGGGGCTTGGTTATGTGCCCACCCCTCAGCCTCCTCTCTCCCAGAGTGGTGCCCCGGTGCGCCCCGGCCCCAATGGAGCTCTGCTTGTCTCACTGCTCTCCACATGACACTCGCCAACCTTCAACCCACAAAGATAAATTTTGTCTCCCTGAGATATATATATCTGAGATTCTCTTAGCAACAAGTCACTTACTGGCCAATGCCATCCCACCATTAATGGACTACATGGATGGTTAAACATCAGGATATTTGCTACAAACACATTTGGTTAGCAACTCCTGTGACACCAACCATTGCAAGCACTGAGCCCCCCCTCCCCACCCATTGAGCTACTTTTCACCTCTTGTTTCTATGTAATTTGACAGTTGCAGGCATCGTAATGCTCCTATTATAGCACTGAATTGCTATATTAGTCTAGCACTATAGCACAGAAGTTAGAATGTTAAAAAGGGGGGAAAGAGCATGCTGTGAAATGGGGCAGGGGAAGTGTCACTTTCAGAAGCACATCAGATATTTCAGACACTACACTACAGCAATTCAGAAGTGTAAAGAAGACCTGAAAACAGAAGAAACACATTTATAATTTTATTTATTTATTTGGATTTATATTCCGTCCACCCCACAAGCAGGCTCAGGGTGGGTCACAAGAATTAAAATACAAATATATCAATAAATCCAGATACAAATACAAATTCATACAAAATTAAAATTCCTAAAAACAGCGACAATTGGCAGAAATGTTGATTTCCAGTATCCATGGGCACCTCTGGTGCTGGGCATATGCTGATAAAGATAAGGACCCACTCAGCAGATGCCACGATGATCTCTAAAGGGCAGTTCACCTGGGCAGTATATACAGGGGAGGCCAGAGTACTTAGACGCCCGCTACCTCAACCAAAGGCCTGGTGGAACAGCTTCATTTTACGGCCCTGTGGAATTGCATGAAATCCCGCAGGGCCCTGATCTCAAGAGGGAGCATGTTCCCCCAGGCCTGAGGCAGGGCAGAAAATGCCCTGATCCTGGTCGAGGCTAAGCAGACGTCTTTTGGGCCAGGAACTACCAGCAGATATTGCTCGACAAAGTACAAAGCTCTACAGGGCATGTAAGGGAGGAGGTGGTCCCACAGATATGACAGTCCAGGTTGCATAGGGCTTTAAAGGTTAATACCATAACCTGGAACCAGATCCAGTACTCAATTGGCAGCCAGTGCAATTGGCATAATACCAGCTGAATGCGCGCCTGCACAGATGTCACAGTCAGCAGGTGGGCCACTGCATTTTGCATTAGCTGCAGTTTCTGAGTCCCGCATAGAACACATTACAGTAATCTAACCTGAAAGTGACTATTCCATGGATCACTGTAGCTAAGACCCAGGAGGAGAACTAGCTGCCTGACCAGCCGAAGATGGTAAAAAGCTGATCTGACAGCCATGTTGACCTGTGTCTCCCTTGAAAGTGAGTCATCCAGGACCACACCCAGGCTCTTCACCCTTGGCACCAGTGACAACAGCGCCCCACCAAGAGTTGGGAGCCTGATTCCCCATCTCATCCACCCCCAACAGCTCAGGTACAGGACCTCTGTCCTCACTGGATTTCATCTTAGCTGACTCTGTTTTAGCCACCCAGCCATGGGCCCCAGGGCCCTGTCAAAGGTTTCTGGAGCAGAATCCGGCCATCCATTTATCTATCATCAGATAGAGCTGGGTGTCATCAGCATACTGGTGACAACCCAGCTAAAATCCCCAGACCAGCTGGGCCAGGAGGTGCATATAGATGTTAAACAGCATCGACAACAACATCGACAACCCATTCCAGTGGGTGCCACAGAGAGATTCTCTCACCTAGCACAACCCTTTGTCAGAGTAGCTTTAAACTTTAATAACATATAATATAATACAATAATAATATTATGATATAATATTATAATTGTAGTTTTATTTTTATCTAGAATAATTTGGAAAATTTGTGCAGCTATTACTCAGGCTAATTATGCAAATCTGTAGCAACTGCATAGCATTCAAGGTAACCCCAGTAAAAAATTCTTATTATTTTTTTTTAAAAAATATTTTATTACATGTACAGTTGATATATAATTAAAAAAATATTTAAAAATCTGGCCTTTTTTCTTTCCCCCTTCTTCACCAGTTGTAGAAAGCCAGAGATCATCAGAAAGATGTTGTCTCTTGAGCTCAAAGCTCTTGGGGGGGGGAGGGGTATACCAGGAGAGGCAGTTCCAAAGGTATGCTGGTCCCAGGCTGTTTACAGCTTTAAAGGTTAAATCCACTGGCTCAACTCAAACTACCAAATTTTGATTTTTTTTGAAGTCTCGTGCAAATCAAATTGTCATGGATCAGCCAGGGCTCAGCAATAACAAGGACTCCTCAGGAGAAGAGGAAATTAACAGAAGTTGACCAGCAAGAGAATGAGTTGCAGGCTTGTCAATATTTACAAGGGTCAAGCTAACACAGCTGAATATTCAGCTGTGTCCTGAACCAGAACCAGGGCCTTCTTGGCCCTGGCCCCAAACTTGTGGAACGCTCTGCTGCGTGAGATCCAGGCCCTGCGGGATCTAGTGCTATTCTGCAGGGCCTGCAAAACAGAGACGTTCTGTCAGGCTTATGGCTAAGGCAGCAATGGTCCCCATCCTGGATTCGCTGCTCCTCCCCATCCCACACATTTCGTGTGATTAGTGGTAAGATATTTTACTCTCCCACCAGATAGGGGGCACCAGGCTGTGCTCTTTTTAGGTGTCACTTGTTGGTGTTAATATTATGGTAAAACTTGTTTTAATTAATTTTATAGATATTGTATTATGGATACTGTTGTTAACTGCCCTGAGCCCTATTGTACAGGGAAGGATGGGCTATAAACCCAATAAATAAATACAAATAAATAAATAAGAGATGTAATAGCATCCCTAGTAATTATCATGATGCAGCAACAGCACAAAGGAAAAAAGGAGACCCCCAAACAGATTTACTTAGTAGCTCCCCCTTCATCCAAAGTAACTGATTATAGAAGTTTGAATTTCTTTTCATGGACACTGCGAAGAAATAGTTTATGATATACAATTTCCACTTTCCTATGGCATTTCCCATTAGTAAAATATCAAACATTAGTGACGCCAAGTGATAATTAGTTCTCATTGTACAAGGTATGACATTTTGAAAGCAATACCTGCAGAGAATACACAGCAAATTAACTTCTACCTCTATAAGTAAGAAATCATGGTTTTAATGCTAATGTGAAAAGCAAAAGACAGAGAGGGAGAGAGAAAGGGAGAAAAAGCAAGTTACTTCTAGGACAGTACATTCAGCTGTTTGTTGCTTGCCCATCACGGCATGTGGCAAGTAATTTGAGAGGGTTTATAATACGTTTTCCCAGGATCAATGAATAGTAAACCACCTTTTCTTTATAGGCTTGAATCTATAAAGTGCTTTCACAACTATTCCTCTTTTACTAATCAGTTAAAAATATACCTCACATTCTTAGGAAAAAGAAAAGAACAATGGCTTGGAGAAGCAAAGCCCTAAATTTTCATGATGAGAGGGACAAAGGATTGAACATTGGCCGAGGACAGACTGGCAATGTGCCCCGCTCTGCCTCCGCTTCTAAAGCGGAGGCAGAGGGGGCGTTCACATTGCCGCATCTGTCCTCCGGCGTCGGCGCGGACTCACCCGTCCGCAAGGCGCCGTCCATCCACTTCAGCCGGAGACCACTTCTAACTGGTCTCCGGCTGGAGTGCCGCGCGTCCCTGCCGCTTCGTGGCAGTCTGGACGCGTCGGCAGCGCGCCGGAAGCGGGGGCGGAAGTCTGGACGCCCCCGCGTCAGCGCGCCTCCGCCCTGCCTCCGCCCCGGGACAGCGCAGCCTGTTGTAACAGGCTGCGCCGGGCTGCTTTTCGCGTGGGGCTTTTGGCCCCACGTCTGTCCCGGGGCGGATCAGCAGTCTGTCCTCGGCCATTCTGACATGCTTGTAAACCCATAAATAAATGATTATACCAACATGGACATTATTTTTGCCAGTTCCTCTTATTCGATACGTGACACTACTGCAAGCCAGGGCTTTATATCTAAAACCTACTTGTCTGCATAATGAATGTATTACAATGGAAAGATCAAGACCATGATCCTAGAAAGCATGAATTTCTGCTTATTTATTGCATTTATTTAGAAAATTTCTATGTCACGCCTCCAGAGAACCTGCTTGAGACAGCTTACAATGTAAAATATGATAAAACTACATAAAATAATTCAAAGTCAACAAAATATTAGAACTGAGTAAGAGCGAAAAACAGTATAAAATGTTTAGCAGTCTGAAAAGAACCTCACAAAATGGTATTGGGATAAAAAGCAGACTGTTAAAATGATGCTAAAAGATCCTGCATAAAAAGAAACATTTTGGCCTGCTACCTAAAAAGAAAGAGTTGGAGAGGTGGCCGGTGACCCTCAAGAGGAAGGACTTGTCACATGCAAGGTGCCTCCACTAAAAAAGCCCTGTCTCTGGTCATCACTCTTCTTAACTACTGGGCTGGACAGTATGGGAAAGTTCTGCTCCCCTCCTTATAAATGTTGACTGAGTTCTGACAGCACCTGAACATTATAAATTGTGGCTGTGTTCCTGGAAACAGAGGTTCCCTCAGTTCTCTGCAGATAAAACATGACTGTTGCATGCACATATCATAAACTATATGTTTTGGAGAGTCTTATGTCACGGTACTTTCAGCTGATTAGAATTTTCACAGGATCATGACACCAGCAATTTATCAGGGCAATAAAACCTCTGCAAACTATTTCCAGTGCCTCCAAACTGCTGTATTTACTGCCGTGATTCCAAATTTGTTATTCCAAGTGATGTGTTCAGTTTACTTAATTGTAAATCCTAGGAATGCATCTGCTAGACCCCAACAAATCTGAATAGAATTGGTCCATGAACACAACTAAGCTAAGGAAAGAGTCAGTTATGTTAGGCTGCATCCATTGATACAGTCATGGCAACTGTAGTGTATTCATTCCTGGGGAACTTAAAACATTCACTGTGTACGAGAGCATTGCAGACACAAGACTAAACGTAGGAAACTCTAATTAAATGCACATTTAAAATACTTCAGTTCTTTATTGAGAAGATTTTCAAACATGTAAACAGGAACAATGGAGGAATGTAAACTTTGTATAGTGAGGATAGGGAATAAAATAAAACCAAACACTTCACATAGTCACACAGAAAGTTACAAATGCTTTGGCAATATATGAGTCACAATATATATTATAACACAAATTACATAATTGTAGGAGCTACTGCTGCTTTAGCAGAATAGTTGTGAAGCCCCCTTCTAGTTCATTCTAGTATAAGTAGACATTTTTGTATGACATGACAATTGCAATTTCTTCAGCACTTGTGGGATTATGATGAGTTCCAGCAATATAAAAACTCCCTTTGATCCATGTGGTAATTTGCCCTAGTAATTTTGCAATAGTAGCATTCAAAAATTCAGCACTTCAACTACAAAATTATTTCTCAGAGCAGACAATGAGGCTCTGGAATTCAGCCAGCTGGCCATTTCTTGACCTATGTGAGAGTGAGAGGATATCCCTTATAGTGATAACTCAAGCAGTCATTTTCTCACTGTGATTTAATGAAGGGAGAACTGGTGTAAAGAAGTAAGCATTTTACTTTAAAAGAAAATGTCCAATATGTGCTCCTTTTATAAACCAGTTTAACGCTAAAATCACTTCAGAGTAGCATATACCAAAACATGCGGTTCCTCTGACTGACTGACTGACATTTCCATTTGTGGGCAAGGGGCTGATGATTTCTGAGTCCACCTCCCATTACACCCTCCCTCCATTTTGCTCCCTGCACCGTTCTTCAGGATCTACAGATCTCCAGAAACAAAATTTTATGGGGCTCAGCAAGCTGCAGAAGGAGGGGGGGGGGGGGGGACGGAAAAGCTCTGCTCCACAAAGCCCACTGATGGTTTGTGAAGACCAACATTTTTAGCTATAAACCAGTGGATCTTCCCCAATACTTTTTGTAAATCAACAGGGCCTGGTCCAATGCATGGGTTTCAACTGTGCCTGCCCTGCTTAGTGCATTTGTTGCGCTACCACTGCTTTAAGGATTCACCATGACAAACTTCTATTCCTTCGCTAGCAAGTATTTTAAAATATAACATCATGCAATTGTCAATGGAAATACAACTTAATGGTCTTGATTACTTAATTAAAAAGCTCTTTGGCTGCCTGTAGAAACTGTTGCTGCAGAAACTGTTCTCCCTAAACTATTGTCTGCTACTGAAACAGACATCACAAGTCAAAAGAGTTCCACTGGAGAGGCATTTGACTTACTGTGTGCGTGCGATTGCATTCTTCCAGTTTTGTATTAAATATCTGACAGCCTTTACATAGCATGATTTTAAACATGATTGCATTTATGGCCTTGGGGAAGACGGAAGGTTGAATAGTTTAATACATCTGGCACAATGGGTGGCTGCTCTGTCTTGAATGATGGTTGTTCTCTCCCTGAATAGCCTGAGTGTGCTTTTTAAGATGGCCAGTTTTTTTTTTAAATAAACTATCTATATAGAAATGACAAGCACTTGCTATAAACCTTTCATTAGCCCATCATAAGACCTTCGCTTATAATGGGTGAGTCACCCTGCCCCTGTCACAAGCCAATATTAGCACGTCTATTGCCAGGCAGCCTAGCATGTGAGTTGCCCCCTGCCGATCCAGCCCCCAAAGCTGCAAAACTTGAGGGCAGGACCTGCTCAGGGGGTCTCACAGGCCATTCACATTCCCTGCCAAGAGCTCCTGCCCACAGCCAGGTTCTTCCAGATGTCCCACCCCCTGAGCAAGGGAGGGTCTGCCTGTTGATGCTCACTGATCAACAACCAAATCCTGCATGATTCCTGACACAAACAAGGGTCAAGCCTCTGCTTAGGCCCTTGTCCCCAAGCAATGGCTAATGATGACCCTGAGCCGTTGCTGCAGGTCATCCAGAAATATCCTGTTGCCAAGTTCTGATAGATGGACCCCATCATCTCTGTATAAATGAAACAACTCAGCCATAATTCCTGGATGTGGGATATAAAACCCTAACCCCCTATCCATGGTTTTCTTAAGCTCCCTATTGGCCTTAAGTGGGCCCTGTCAATGCTCTGGGTGTCCCATACTCCTCTCCAAGACCTCTGCAGGAGGATGGCAGACCAGACCAAGCAGACCCCAGGCCAATGTGCCTGAATAACCTGCATGTCAGCCTGGGCCTGAAGGATCAGGGCCTTGCCCTTAATCACACTGAAGTCATCCCCACCCAGATGAATGACCAGGATGTCTGGAGGAGGACTACTCCTCCCTGCAAACAACAGGGGCATCAGCCTTGATTATCAGAGACCACGACAGCCCTGACACTCGACTGTGGCCCAATCACTGAGGACAAGCTGAGACCCTATCACCATGTGTCCTGCCTGGTGGGCCACCCAAAAGACCATACTGTGGCCTGCAATCAGGATCCTCAGCTTCCGGTGGTGCCCAAGGGAACCTAAAACCAATAATGAACAAAACAGTGAATGTAACCAACCTTTACATGGATACCAGACGTCGAATGTACATTCAGTATACCAATGAATGCCATCTCTCCACCTTCTGTATGGCTGGGCTTGAGTAGCCCATGGCAGCAGCAGTAGAGGCGGCCCCAATCCAAAAGGAGCATGTCCCAAAAGTGGCTCCTGCTAACCCCATGCAGGAATTGAAGAGATGGAGATGCTCCCTGCAGAGGGCATCTAAGGAAAAAAGCTCCCCCCCACTCCCTGCTTGGGGCTAACCCCTGAATGGGCCCTGGAAACTGCCCAGCAGCCTTCCCTGAGAAGCTTCTATGAAAGGAAGGGGGAAATAAAAGAGGTCAAAGGCCCAATAATGCAAACCTGTCTTCCCTGGAAAAGCAAAAGTCTTGCTCCGACTGATCACTGAAGATGAGACGCAGTCCAGCAGACCTCAGGCAGAAGTGCAAAGGCAAGTCAACACCTCCTCACTGTCTGATTAAGAAGCAAAGACTGCTGATAGAGGATAAGTGCTTGAGATATAATATTTCCTCTGCAGATGGGTTCTATATTTTCTGGTCTTGTCCTAAGATTCAAACATTTTGGAAGACTGTGGTAAATTATCTTAAGGAAATGCTGGGTAGGGAAATACCCTTTGAACCAAAATTAATTCTTCTTGGGTTTTTGAGAGATTATGTAGATGATTCAGATTTGGAATTAGTCGTAAATTTATAGCAGTAACAATGTTTATTGCAATAAAAGCCAAAATCACCAACTATAGTGAGTGGTTTAATATTTATTTATTTATTAGACATATAGGTTGCTCTCCCCGCATGCAGGCTCAGAGCAGCTTACATAGCTTGGCAGAGCCACAGTTCATAAATACACTAAAATCTATTAAAACACAATAAAAGGCTCTCAAAACAATAACAACAATAGCAGTAACAATAAAATGCTCAGTGGTGTATCAATATGGTGTGGTGTATGCACCCAGCGTTCTCCAGCTCCAGATGCCAGATGTCTCCAGGTCCAGGTGATGGTACCTGTGGCTGGTCACAGCCCACTATGTTCATTGGTGGTCATAGGATGGTGGCCATATGGCTGTGATCGTTGGTGGTCATAGGATGGGGGGAGGTGGCGGCCCCTATTTATAAGCCTGGTGGAAGAGCTCCATCTTGCAGGCCCTGTGGAACTGCATAAGGTCCTGCAGGGCCCTGATCTCTTCTGGGAGCTCATTCCACCAGTGAGGAGCCTCCACCGAAAAAGCCCTCCCCCTGGTAGCAGCGAGCCTGGCTTCTCTGAGGCCAGGAATAACCAGACGGTGTTGTGCCCCAGACCGTAGTGCTCTCTGGGGTATATGTAAGACTTAGTTTATTGTACTATTATCTAAATTAACATACTACCAAAGGGCTTTATGGAATCTGATTTATTTACTAAATATTGGACACTATTCATTTTTTTGGAATGAAAAAATATTTGATATGATTTCTTGTAAAAGTACTGGACAACTTTTTTTGTGTATGTATATCTCTATATATGAGTATATGTACTAAGTGTATATTTGTATTAAAATAATAATATTTTAAAAGATAAATTGCAGACCCTGGCAAATTGCTATTGGCATTGCTGTAGCTAATGCAGCCCTTCCAGACTGAATTTTCTTTTTTTAAAACAATCCAACATGGATGAGTATGATACCATCGTTATATGTGCTAATATTTGGAACAGTTCACACTGTTCCCGAACTCGGCCTGCACTAACATGAAGAAGTGTATTGTATGTACTCTTGAACAAGTATGACACTCCTTCATCTCCAGGGCATTAGCTTGCCTTCAGCTGTCGTGCTGAGTGTCTCCAGCAGGTCTCTCCAGGCCTCAGAATGGGGAAGGGAAGAGGGTTGCACGCACCCCCTTATTCTTTCTCCTCTTCCCAGAACCACATCTCTTACCACATCAGAGCTGTGTCCTCCTCTCCTCCTTAGCCTTTCCCAGGAACCTGCCTTTTAAGATCCAAATAGCCCTACCCTTCCCTAGGTGATACAATATGATCAAGTTTATTGTCTGAGATCAAAGGCTGTTACAATCTTATGTATAACATAATTACAAACATCAGCATTAAAACAATCCAACCAAAAAGTACTAATCAAATAAAAGCACTGTCCTTTTTCGATGCAGCTTTAGCCCATATTTTCTTGGCTGCTAAAGCAAAGAGAGGTACTCGGTCGGAGACAAATAGATCAGCATCTGAGAGAAGAAAAAGCAACTTTTCTGAGTCTGAAGGGGGAAAAATGAGCCTATTAAAAGCTCTGTGAGAAATTTGGTTCTGGGCACTATATAAAGAGGACGGGATAAAATATAGTGCAATAGGTCCTCTGGAAATGAAGCTCCGCAAATGCAAAGATGTGAAGCCAGTGGTATTTGGGAGTAACGTCCAGCTAGGAAAGCCATTGGCATGTTTTGAAAATGAACTGAAGTAAAGGCTATTCTGAGGTAATGGTGGGAGATATTAACCAGGCAGGCATTCCTGGCCTGAGCACTTCTGGCCTCGAGGAAGGCACTCCTCCCCTGCCCCTCCTATCCTCCCTCCTGTCCTACTGATTATGTGAGGACTTGAGTGGGATAGGCTGCCAGCCCTCACTCCCTGCCCCTGCTTTTCCCAAGGCCTCCAAGGCCCAGGCCTCTGGACCTGGGCTGCGGTTGGGCTTACTTGCCATTGAGCAGACTTCTCTGGCCCCACCTGGGCTTCTGTCCTGGCTTGCCTTTGTACAGCCCTCGCTGGCCTAGTCCTGGCTTCTGCTGAGACTATGGAGGCTGCTATCTTTTCTAGGCCAGTGCTAAACTCCGGGCAGTTCTTCTGCATGCACTTGGGATGGGGTTGGCAAGTAAGGGTCCTGTACTGTTGCCCAGCAGGTTGCCAGGCTCTTTATCAGCGGAGGTGGGGCCATCTCCCATGGTGGCAGTGGAGAGTCATCTCTGGACAGAAATTTAAAATGAAAATCCGGCTTTTAAAACTTCAGATGGCATACAATATTCAATATGGCTGTTGTGGTTGTATGCCTCCCTCCGCCCAGCTGCAATATCATCAGAACTGCTATGACCAATAAGATCACACGTTGCATTTCTCCTAGGAACAGTCAGGGTAATTTGTGGGGAAACAACTGGTCTTGGAAATCCTTGAACATATATGTTAGGAAATAGAAGGTCCCCCTGTGCACCTATTTCTTTCAATCTTCTCTTTTTAAAGGACATGGGTGGACAATGTGGTGGCTCTCTGGCTTTCTGTCAAGACGAAATCTGATTTTTATGTGCCTCTTTAGTCCCCTGTGCCAGTATTTCTGCCAGCTAATCTTAAAAGCTTACATTTCCTAAAATTATTGTTTGCAATTGAGAAAACTGATTTGAATGTTGCAGCGAAAGACCTTGTGTGACCCATCAGACTGAGAAGAAACAGAACTTGCATTAGCTCAGGCCATGACTTGGAGCTGTTAATCCTGTGAATTGCACTCTTTAATTGTAGCAGCTATGACCAATAGCTGTAATTTATGACCAACAGCTGTAATTTATTCACTTTCTTTAGTCTGCAGTCAACTATTTTGCACCCCTTGCATAGCTTGAGGGAACATGAAGCCAAGTCATGGGTAAATGCATTATGTTTCTTCACTATATACTTGTGATATTAATTGTCTGTGACCTAAGGGTAATTTGTCAATCACAGGAGCTAAAGGAATCTTAATTTTATCCATAAAAGTCTTTATTTCATTCACTTGTCCCTTTAGGATGTGGGTTCTCTAAACATTCATATTAACCTAACTCACCATTTCCTATAACTGACCTACTCTAGGCTACCAGTATGGAAATCTATAGATGTGAACAATAGTCTATACTTAGAAGGCTTTAGTTTCTAATGCTTAAAAATAGGAAGGGGCTGTGGCTCAGTAACTGCAGGTGATGTGAAAGACCTGAGGCATTAGAGGGCAGCTGAAAGAGTAGGCAGCACTTTATAGATCAATAGTCAGATCCAGGGTTGCCAACCTTCAGGTGGGGACTGGAGACCCCTCTCAGAGTTACGATTCATCTCCAAACGACAGATTAAAGGAACAGATTTGTCACATACACCACCAGCACAGGCTGTGAGACATGGTGTATCAAGCTCCCTTTAAAGAGGATAGTAAAAGGGCCACATTGACCTGTTGATCTACAACTTAAAGAGAAAGTGTGGGCAAGAAGTTCTTCTTCCCATCCAGGCTGTTTACAGCAGTCACACTCCACAGCGGTTGAAGTGCTGTTTTACCTGCAGACCACTAGGAACGATAGAGATGACCAGTGAAATCAAGCATATATTTGCTAAAGGGTTATGGTAGAGACTGTAACTTCAACTAACATCAATTAATAATCAAAGACTTTGCCCCATGGGGCAGCTGTTTTGAGAAGAAACATAAGACATCCTTTAAAAAGATGGGTATGGAGCATATCTGTACCCCACTTATTCCCCAATAGGGACTTGGGGTGGCTTATAACATTTTATACTTTTCCGTTCCAGCCTTCCCAGAACCCTGCAAGACAGGTCAGGTTGAAAGAGTATGATGGGCCCAAGATCACAAGCAAGTCTTCATACAGAATGGCATTTGAACGTGGGTCTCCCAGATCCTAGCCCAATGCTCTAACCGCTATACCACACTGGTTTTTGCTACAAATAGTGCCACATCAAAGTGACTCCAGAGACAGTCTGAACCCATTTGAAATAAGAGCTCTCTCTCAGAAACAGTAGTGAGATTGACATCCCTGGAGAGAGTCAGTGCCATTCCCAGAGAGGAAGAAGGGGGTGTGGGCATACATGAAACTGACAGGAGGAAATTGCCTGTAAAAAGATTGGGGTTAGAGGTGCAACAGCAGCAGTCAAGGAGCCCCAAACCATCACTGATAGTTCCAAAGGCTACCACAGAACAGAGAGAGGAACTGCTGAGGCTGGCCTCCAAAAAGCACACTTGCTAATCATGTCAGAGTTCTCCGTGGAGATGGCAATAGCAAGCCTTGCCTATGCTTGAAAGAGCAACTGTGCTGAAAGTCCCATAGGATTAAGGAAAGAAAGATGGGAGGCCAAGAAAGAACTAGAAAAAAATCATATCTTTGTAAATTGGATTGTTCAGAATGATATCCTGTTCAGACAGAAATTGCATTAGTGGAAACCAAGTTATAACAAAATTATTGTAAGCTTTCCCAGAGTATGGTTGCATAGTGCCGACAGTAATTTTTGCCATAACAAAATAAGATCAAATTTGACTAAACCAAGTATTGATATGGGGAGATAAAGGATTTTTCCAATGAGCAGCTACAGTATTTCTTGCTGTAGAAAGTAAAATAGAGCTTAATCCGTTATGCTTTTTATTTCCTACTTGGGGGGGCTTGGTATTCCAATAAAAAGACTTCAGGAAGAAAATTTAACTTTACACCTGTAATCAAAAGTTTACTTTGATAAACCTGTTTCCAAAAAGATGCAATGATTGGGCAAGATCACCATATTTGGAGGAAGTCACCCATCTGACCACATTTCTTGGTACAGTGAAGGGAGTTTATCGGACTTATTCTATGGAGTCGAGTCAGCAGTAAATATCAGTGGGCCATGATTTTTATCATTTGAAATTTTACATTAAAGATTGGAGACGAAAAGGAATGAGATTCCCAATCCCCCCCCCCCCCCAACCCTTCTGGCTTAAGTCTATTCGAGAGATTTTGTTGCCAATACTTTTGAAAGGGTAAAGTTTCAGAACTATTTTTTGCCAATAGAATTTTATATAACTTAGAAATAAGACCTTTTGAATTTTGTTTGTCTATAAGGAGATGTTCAAATTCTGAGAGAGGTCATGATAAAGTAATTTTTACTTGAGGTGACAATAAGGCAGTTTTAGTTGTAGGTACTTGACCGTAGAGCCTAGTTTCCTTTCTAAATAGGTTTTTTCAAGTATATTATTTTTGTCAGCTAAATATCTTAAAACTTTAATACCTTTATGTTTCCAATATTGATACATATTATCATCATATTGAAAAAGCCCAGGAGTGGTGAAACAGGAAAAATATTTGGTGCGAGAGTTTGTCTATGGTTTTTTTTTTCATATTTTCCATGAATTTACCAAGTATGGGTTGGACTTGGCTAAGGTTGAAAGTTTTTGTTCTTGATCCCAAAAAAGATCTTGTATGGGGATTGGAAAAGTATAATTGTTTTCAATTTGTAGCCAGGAATGTTTTGGATTGTCTGTTAAGATCTTACTTGTTGTGGCAAGAGTAGAGGCTTCTAAATATAATTTGAGGTTAGGGCAATCTAGTCCACCCCTCTCTCTGAGTCTATAAAGTAAATTATGTTGAAACCTTGGTTTTTTGTGTGCCCAAATGAATTTATTAATTTCAGGTTGTCACTTGTTGATCTCAGTTTGTGTGACTGGGATAGGTAGGGGCCTAAATAAAAACAAAAATTTCAGAAGAATAAATGGTTTAATTAACTGGATTCTATCAGGCCAAGAAATACTCATTGTGTGCCAGTTTTTAAGCTGAACCTGAATCTTTTTGAACAGAGGGTCAAAATTGTTTGTGAATAATTTAGAAAAGTCAAAGGGGATATATACCCCTAAATGGCACCAATTTTTAGTAATCCAGTTAAAAGTGAAGTTCTGTTTGAGTGTGGTTTCATTAACCTTAGTGAGGTTTATTGCATAAAGGTCTGATTTGGCTTGGTTGATATATAAACCTGACCTGGCCAAATTCTTCTAAAGTGGATTGGAGTGCACGCAGAGATGAGACTGGATTTTTTTGGTATAAAACCATATCATCTGCGTACATCTCAACCTTGTGGGTAGTGCCATTAATGTCAGTTCCTTCTCTGAGCCATTTAAACCCCTGCTTTCTGCTCCCTGCTGCTTTTTTGCAGGGAAACCTCTGCAGGGAAACCTCTGCTTTCATAAAGCTCAGAGCCATTTAATCCCCTGATTTCTGGTCCCCACCACTTTTTGCAGGGAGAATGCCTTTCTGCTCCCTATGAAAAGTGGCAGGGAGCAGAAATCAGGGGTCACAAACTGCGACAAACCAGTTGAGTCTGTGAACCAACCTCCTAGTTTGTATCAGTTTGTGGTTTGGTTCATGGTTTGGTCACAAACCAAAAGGAGGTGCAAAAATGTGGTTCATGCCCATCCCAAGCTACGACTTGAAGCACTATGCTTTTAAAAATTACTTCAAACCTAATTTTTTTTGTGTGCAGCCAAGGGGTACATTTGCTCTCATAGGGACACGTTTTTTTGCTAAATAATTTTTGATTCTTCTGACTTAAGTCAGAATTTTAAACATGATCATATTTTGAAAGCAAAAACTTCTAAGAAAGAGTACTAATCGAGATAAAAGGATGGGTCCTCATGGATTAACAATTGGTTAACGGCAGGAAGCAAAGATTAATGAAAGGCTAAAGAGACTGGGACTTTTCTGTTAGAAAAAAGACAACGAAGGGAGGACACGATAGAGATTTATAAAATTATGCATGGGGAAGAGAAAGTGTACAGAGGGAGACTTTTCTCCATATCATTTAACACTAAAGGAAATGCTTCTTTACTCAATGAGGGATTAAAATGTGGAATTCACTACAAGTAGATGCAATGATGACCACAAGCAAAATGGCTGTAAAAAAGGATTAGTAAAATTCACGGAGTATAGGTCCATCACTGGCTCCTAGCCATGGTCACTGAAGGGAACCTCCACGTTTAAAGGCAGAAAACCTCTGAATAGGAGTGCTAGAAGGCAATGCTGGGGAAAGGCCTCTGTGCTCTGTTTGTTGGCTTTCTAGAGCAACTGGTTGGCCACTGTATGAAAAGGGGATGCTGGACTACTAGTCTGGTCTAGCTGGATGTTTCTTATGTTCTTAAATCCACAGAATGTTTCTTTTGTCCTCAGGGTTACAAGCTAGCCCACATATTTACATCAACACAATACCTATGATCAGGTGTCCTTTCGTAGAAAAAGAGGTGTAGGAGCTCATTAGCATACCTCATTAGCATATGCCACGTCCCCTGCCATCACCAGAAGTGTGTCAGAAAGGGAATGTCAGTTTCAGCCCCATTATATCCTATGGGCCATTGAAATCAATGGCAAAAACTCATAGGGTATATGAGGGGCTGGAGGAAAGGGGGTTTGAGGGAGAGGGTCCAAACTTGCAGGGTAGCTGCTGGGGCCTGTCCTCGAAATACCCACTAAGTTTCAAGAAGATTGGACCACGGGGTCCAATTCTATGGGCCCCCAAACAGATTGTCCCATCCCCTCCATTGTTCTCTATGAAGGGAAAAAATGTTAACTTTTCCCCTGCCATAGAGAACAGTGGAGGGAATGGGGGCAACCTGTTTGGGGGCCTGTAGAATTGGACCCCCTGGTCCAATCTTTTTGAAACTTGGTGGGCATTTCGAGGAGAGGCCCCAGCAGCTACCCTGCAAGTTTGGAGCCTCTCCCTCAAACCTCCTCCCCTCCAGTGGCTTTTAAAGTTGCCACCGAATTTCGGCAGCAATTCGGCAGCGAGCTGAATCAGATTAGAGAATCTGATTCAGTCCGTGGCTGCCCTACTGGCCACTCCTGAGCTGGTGGAGCTTTGCTCCGCCTTGCTCCGGCCCCAACGGACCCCTGCCTATGATTCCCAATAACCTGGAGGGGAAATATGTCTCCTCCCTCCAACTGAGGCTTAAAATATAGAAATGGGCAATTGAACCTTTTTTTTCTGGAATAGAAGTAAATAACATCCCATTAAAGGAGCAGGATTTTTTTTCTAGGTTGGTGGCAACTTTACCTGTACCAGAATGGGTTTGTGGCAATGATAGAATTTGCTGCAATAAGGAACATCACGTTAGCTGTCCTGCACTAGGTCATGTTATTTCTCAGACTAGAGCTTATTGGAAGTAACCTTTAGATGGATTAGAAACTGTTCATGTTTCATTTAACCACCTGACAGTCAAGCTTATCCTCAATTAAATATGCTAAGGCTGAATTCCCATAACCACATTTGTTGGTTTATAGTAAAGCTTTTCCTGCCCTTTTACATTCTTGGGTTAATAGTGGTAGGATCTGGGACAGATCTGCTTTGGAAAGGGGAAAAACCCCTCTGTGTATATACACTGGATACGTGGGGATTTTTAAAGCATAAAACTGACTCATAATCAATACTTAAATCAATAGTCATTTTCTTTGTGCTAAAAGTAGTATACTGTCTTCTGATTTCCTTCTGCTTCTGCTGTCCAGACATGAAAATCTGGCTCATTCAAACACTGCTGAATAGGTCCCCCCCCCCCCCCCCCCGTTTCTTGTTTAGAAAGTTCCTTAAAACTTGAGTAAGAAACATGCTCGAGGTGGAATTTTGCACAATTACAGAGATGAGGCTGAAGTTTAAAAAATCATTGTTCTTTTACATTTTCTTGTGTCGACAGCAGTTAGTGATGTTATCAAGGAAACATGTACATCAAGATGGCATCAGATTTGGGATATGTTTTATACACATTTCAGAGCAAGATAATGGAATACACTGCTGCCATTTGGAGAGAAAAATGGCATAATCATAATCTCTGGTTGTTCTCTGGGCATGTTGAACTTCTAATAAATCTAGGGGATCTTCACATCTGACCATCATATGGTAAATTAGAAAACTGGCACACAGCCTGGTCTGTACACTCAGAAGAAGAAGTACTTACAGAAGAAAAAGAAAGAGAGCTTCAGCCAACAACAGTCCCCCCTACTGGCCTCTTCTTTTGTGTCTTTACAGGTGACAATCAGTTTGTGTGATATACCATAGGAGAAGTGGAAGCCCTAGAGTGCCCACCCTCTAAAGCCACTCTAGGGCTTCTGTTTCTCCTACACTGTCCACCTTTTAAAGGCCCAGTTTACACCTCCCCTCTGAAGTAGTTTGACTGCTGTCTTTTCCCAAGCTCATTTCACGCTGGTCTCAAATTTCACTCCAGGGGGTCTGAAGAGTACTAGGCAACAGCATTTGTTTAAAGCAGTATAATGCTAGCTTGACCACAGGAGGGCAATTAATGAATGTAAACAATAATGTATAAACTAGAACAAGTATGGTTTGAAACTAGAAACAGGTATAGACAGGGTTTTTTGAAACTAGAATGATTCTAGCGGGAAAGTCAGATGTAGATTTGACCAAAGCTGCCTCCAGGGAAACTGACTTTTGTGGCCTGGAGATCAGTTGTAATTATTAGGTTGAGAAGAGAGACCATGACTTTGCTCCAGGTTATTTAAAGAGCATCATGGATGAGTGGGGATTTGAACCAAGATCTTCCTACTCTGTCATCACAACTACTGTTTTACGCTGGCTCTCATGGCCTGTGGCCCACCAAGTGACGCTCACCTCATTAGCCATATATGGCAGCCATCAAGTACTCAGTAAAGCTAGTGTTGGCGCTACCTGCTTGGGTCTGTAAAAACATCAGGCTTGTCAAAGTATCTAGCACACAACAATGCATGGCTGTTGGCTTCAAGGTAACAAAATGTACAGGGTTACTGACATCCTGTGTTACCCAAAGAGGCAGTCTCCAATTTAGTTGGGGAAATTAGCTTAGGAGACTTAGAGAGGAAGAGCAACTGGGATTGAACCACCTATTTATACCAGGATGGCCCTTCTGAGAACTCTTGGAAATAACCAGGCAAACGTTCAACCGGAAAGTTTTTTTATTAAAAAGAAAATAGAAATGTACAAAAATGAATTCACACAAACACTAAAACACAGACAAGAGCTAACTTAAGAAAGATAGGAAGGAAGGGGAAAGCTTTTTAGGGAAGGGTGATAACTACTGATCCTGATGAGGCCAATGGAAGCAGCAAGTTGAAGAGCAAAATGGCCAGAATTCTAGGAACCAAGAGAGGAGACCCCACAGACAAGTGGGTATGTGAGGAGGGTTCCAACTTCCAAGACACACACAGAGGACCCACATGCAAATAGGGGTATGCAGGAGATCCAGGAGCACACACACACACAGAGCTGGGTCAGCCAAGTGACATATTTATAGGACAAAACATATCCTGAGGCAGGTTGACTCAATGCCAGAGGACAATGAACTAATGGTTCTACTGGTAGACAAAGAGGGGTAGATTGGAAAGGTAATTGGGACTTAGGCGTTGATTAATCACCGCTCTATCAAAGATAATGTGTGAAGCGGAAGTTAAAATTGGGTGTTTGTGGAATTCCTGAGCGAATCAATAGGTCCTGGGTGACCCATTGTTCTAAAGCCTTGCATCTCTCCAGAGCAAGGAGGGGGTGTAGCCAGCCAGCCGCTCTGACTTTAAAATTGTTTTCCCAGGCTGATTTTTGGCTGGTATCCATCTTGGTCCTTTTTGGCCCAAGCAGTTCCCTGCACTTAAGGTATCAGGGTAATGTTAAAAGGGGATGTTTCTGGCTCTTTAACCTATAAACTGCCCCTCAGCTGGAGGAGGGGGTCTGACTGCTAACACCAGATGGGGCCTGGAGTTCTCCCAGCATTACGAGTGATCTCCAGACTACAGAAATCTGTTCCCCTGGAGGAAACAGCAGCTTCAGAGGGTAGACTCTGTGGAATCACTTCCCTGCTGAGGTCCCTTCCCAAACTCTGCCCCTTCCAGGCACCTTCCTTAAATTTTCAGAAATTTCCCAAGCCTAAGTTAGCATAGCAACTCTACCAGTGCTCCATACCATTAAAATACTCAGTTAGAAACTAGGATTGGAGAGGGGGAGCATTAAAAAGGTGTCCATGCTAGGCCCATACTGGAAGCAGTCTTGTTTTTGATTTGAGCTTGTTAGCCGAATTGCTTTAATTTAAGATTAGCAATTGGCAGAATACCGGGTTCTTGCCAGCTATACCAAGGTCCCGCCCCCTCCAGGAGTTCCAGAAAATAGGCAATGAGGCTGAGTGGATTCTTTGAATGATGTTTACTATAAAATGTTGTTCAAACATACAAAAACTGAATCACACACACATACACACAAGATCTAGGAAACTTAGATAGAAAATAGCACTGTTGCATTAGCAGGAGTTTCGTTGAGGGGTGGTCCAATTCCAAAAGAAGATCGAGGGGAGGTGGAAAGGAAAAATGGGAAGCGCAATCTAAACCTGCAGATACACGCTTCGTCCTGGCTGCGCAAACCAGGGATTAAAGATGGAGGCAAGGTAATGGGATAGAAAGCTGGACGTGAGAGGTTGGTAAAGAAGATAGGGATCGAGGCGGCTAGCAATGGATTTCCGTTGTGCAAGATCTTTTCTCAGTTAGCATTGGGGTGGGCTGCGCTGACCACATCCCCTTGACACACCTACTAGTTGGTCCATCCCTACTCACCTTACCATTGGTCAGTGTAATAAGGAGGAGGAGGTAGGAAGGAGTGGTCAATATTGCAAATCTGGGTGCTAAGCAGGAACTGACACCTGGGCAGGCTGTTAGGATTCATGGCACCAATCCTTTGTCTCGTGATGGCTCTGGCCAGGTCACTCGATGGTCGACAATTACCGTATTTTTTGCTCCATAAGACGCACCTGACCATAAGACGCACCTAGCTCTGCTCGGTGGCGTGGCTCGGGAAAGGTGAGGGGGGTTTAAGACGCACACACTTTCCCCCCCACTTTTTTGGGGAGAAAAAGTGAGTCTTATGGAGCAAAAAATACAGTAGTTGCCAGTTAACGTCACTTTACCTAATCTCTTACAGGAACTTTGGGGGAAGATGTGAATTGACCAGCGTAAAGGAGACAGAAGGACCCTTTGAAATGGTGTCCTGGTCTCCATGTTAGTGTGAACTATGGAGGAAGTTTCCTGCTGTGGGCTGGAGCTTCTCACTGCAATAGAGAGTGCATTTTGCCGTTTGCAGAACAACAACCCAAAGTTCAAACTTATGATTTTAACAGTTCATAAGAGCATATAATATGCCTTGCTGGCTTACAAGCTTAGCATGGCACTTGTATATTATGGGTTGATGGGAACCGTATGAAGCATCTATCTAGGAATACAAAGCAGAAGTTGTAAATGCCAAGGCCTCGTGATGAACTTTATAGAGGTATTTAAAAGAAGCAAATAAGCTTCTACCAATTTTTGAGGAAACATTCTTTAGACAATTTTTTGGATACTTTGTCATCCAGACTTTATTTAAAGATCTTTCCTGACAAAGCATGTCATCAGCCATTCATAGTTACTTAGCAACCAAGATTTATGTTCTAACAAAGTGCTATACATAATTTATTATTTGCTATACAGGAGGGTAGTAAAATCTTGGTGATCTTTAAATGTTTTTGACTATTTATGAAAGATGAAGAATATTTATTAAATTTATTCAATTAAACATCATATGATGAACTGCATATCAGAATATGCCAATATATTTTTAAAATCTTACTTATACAACTTCTAACCATAGAACACAAATTCTAAATACCTTCCAACTAAACTGGGAAAACAACACCTGGCATATTCATAATTCATCTACAAATACCATATGGAAAAAATCTGAATGACTAGAAGTAATTCTGTGAACTCACCCCTTGCCACTTAAAAAAAGTTATATAAAATGCAGTCAACTTCAATAAATGTAAATTGTTAATCTGGTACTTTTTTTTGGCCCTGAATTGGCCTAGTTAACAGCTTCCATCTTTGAACAAAATGGATTCCAGACTCTGACTCTGTGTAGTTTCTCCAGGCCCAGACATCTCTTGCCCTTGCCTTTCCACTTGCCCTATGCAAACCATGTGCTCTGGGAAGATATTCAAAGAAATGTGTTAGACAAACTGCATTCCACAACAACTAAACAATCTCAATATTCATGAGGTGGGGGAAAACACCTCTCTCCTCAGCACCCTGGTCTAACCTCTGTAGCCCTGGCCTACCTACCAAGCATCAGTCTATCTGGGAGCCCAGCTCTACCCGGCCACTGGGAGAAAGTGGTCAAGTTCTCCTCAGAACCCAAGTCTACCCTGAAGAGAACCAGCAGAGCTCATGTCTACCTGCTGCTGAGTGGAAAATTCTTCCAGTCCCACCAGAGCCCAGGTCTACCACTATAAGAGACAACAGGCAGACTGAAAATTCTGAAAGGGTTGGATTATCTGAGAGAGGACGGCCCCCAGTCTGAGGAGGCTGGCTGGGACACTGACCTTGCCCTGGTCCCTGGAACAGAGCTCAGAAAACTTCCTTCTCTCAGACATGTGAGTGAAGATTTTCAGAAACATGGTTTCTCTTGAGAGAATCACACGAGCTCTAGAGCCTCCAAGTGGGCTTCCCAGTGCATGGGGTATCAGTCATGGGTATAGGTACGAATGAAGCTGACTCCTCCTCAGATGAGGAGGAGGCAGGGAACAACTCAGCCTCCTCTAGAGACAGCCCAGAAGAAGAACCCTTAGCAGCACCTGAGGAGGAAGAGTTCCCAGCAGCTGCACAAGAGGTGCAACCAGAAGGAGAGACCATTCCTGAACTGGGACCAGCAACTCCAGCTACAGACACCCCAAGGCCAGAATCCCCACCTAGTTCCCCTGAGTGCCCCAGACGTAGGGTCTGACAGAGGCTGACTCTGCAGGAATGCAGAAGAAGTGCCAGGCTGCAGTTCCAGCAATGACAATGAGAGGAATTGTAAGCCTCTGCAGACTCCACTCCAAAGAGAAGGAGGATCTGTTTAAAACTCCTTGCCCCCCCAGTCGCAAATAAGAGACAGACAACAGGTTGGAATTAAACAAGGGCCACTTTATTAACTATTTACCGGAAATTGCAGCAACGGGGGAAAAAACTAGGCAAGCACAGGAACAGGCAAGGCAGGCGTCTTTCCTAGACACGGCCTCCTTGCCCTTAGCATGGGCGGGACACCCAGTCTGGTGTCCAGTCTGAAGCCATCCAATTCTGGCTCGTAACCGGCAGCCCAGCATACTGGCATCCCCCCCCCAGGAGCGCCTACCCCTGAGACCACACGGAACTTCAGGGAGGAGCCTAGCCTGGGAGGTTCCCAGAGGAGGCACAATTCACCGCCCCAGACCGCACTGCCCTAGAGTGGTTCCTGATGACCTCCTGTTCCCAATCGGGTTATGCCGTGAGGCGCTCACCAGTTCCATTTCTGCTTGCACAAACCTGCCACAGTCAAGGCCAAGCCTCTGCTTTGGTCTTTGCTACCCCACTCAGCAACCGAGTGCCAACCGGATCCTATGCTGCAAATCCGCTAAAAATATCCTATTGCCCTTGTCGGATAGATGCACCCCATCAGCCCTATACAGGTCAGGAAACTCGACCCGTATATTGGGGTGCGGCAAGAAGATGCCCAACCCGGCCTCAACAGCCTTCCTCAACTGGTTATTAGCCTTACACCTGGCGTGGTCAATAATCCTGGGGTCCCCCACATTACGCCACACCAGGCGAGGAAGGATAGCCGACCAAACGATCCGGAACCCAGGCCAATTCGCTCTTATCCTGGCAAAATCAGACCTGGCCTGTATCACCAGGGCCATGCCCTTGATGAGACCCAAGTCATTACCGCCCAGGTGTAGAACTAAGACATGAGGGGGAGGCCCCACCCTCTCTTCAAACAACAAGGGGAGGAGAGCCGGCCACCTCATGCCCCTCCTACCCAGCCACTCTACCGTGGCCACCTCACTGAGGCCGAGCTGGGAGCTGAAGGCTGTTTTCTTTGCACGATGCGCTGCCCAGAAGACCATGCTGTGGCTGCAGACAGTGCCCCTTCGTCTCATCCTGCAGCCTGCAGCACCTGTAAAAGGGGATCCATTACAACCAGGTTAACCTTAAAACCGAACAGACTTATAAAGAACTGGACCTGACATAACTTCTGTAACTATATGATTTCCAGCGCCCAATACCCTGAACTTCCCCGGGGCAGTATCCCATAGCCGCAGCCGTTGATGCTGCCCCAATCCGAAAGGAGTGTGAGCAAAAACGGACCGCTCCCAATCCGAGACGGACCAACGCTCTTTGTGTCACGGTCCAAAATTGGAACTTCGTGAGGGGTGTGTGGTCCTTGTGCCGAAACAGGTACCCAGGGTCATCACCCCGAAAACCAATGTAACGATGGAGAGCTGAAACCGGGCATAAACCCTGCTCAGAACAAGGCCCCAACTTAATGACTGTGCCCTTACCACGCTGGTCAGTCTTGGATCTCCGCAGATTAATCCTAACAATCAGGGCTCCGTTGGGGCCGGGGCACGCCGGAGCGCCGCTCTGGAAGAGAGGAGGTGGGGGGCGGGCACTTAACAAAGCCCCGCCCCCCGCCCTCCCCCGTCAATGCTCCCGGGGCCGCCGGCGCTCCACCGGCCCCGGGAAGCCCTTCCCTCCTCCCCCCTGTCAACGCTCCCGGGGCGGCGCACCCTGCCCACCCAGACGTCCGTGCTTGGCTATCGCCACCTCGCCTGCTAGTGAACCAGCCCTCACCGCCGCCTCCTTCGCTGCACCGCCGCGACTGCTGCTGCTGCCGCCAATGGCACCAATTCCGTGTGCGCACTCAGGCGCAAGCCGGGTGGAGCCCCATGCACCAAGCCAGGCACAGGGCAGGCAGGCAGGCAAGCGGTGGCAGCCACAGGTGAAGCTCCAGCATCGGGCGCGAAGGAAGGAAAGTGAGAAAGCATGGAAGCGAGGGGGTGGGGGAGGGGTGACGGACAGCGTGCGTGTTGGGGGGCTGCCGGGCCCAGTGGGGGGTGCGCCACGCCACGCGCCTTTTCCCTGGCCTCACTCACTGCGGGTGGCGGTTCTGGCACACACACAAACACACCCTAGTCAGGGGACCCCTTGATCGCCCCCTCACACGGATGGGGGGAGTGACGGCCGCTTCCCAGAGCGCGAGGGCAGCCTGAGACAGAAGGGAGAACAAAACTGTGTTTTCTTCCGTTTACTTCTGGCCAACATGCAACTGAGGCGCGTTCCTTTTCTTTCCCAGAGACTCAGGGCTGCTAATAGGAATGAAACCCACAGTTTACTTTTCGTTTCCTTTTTGAAAGAACTCTCTGCCTCCTGAACGCTGCCCTCCATTTTCCACACATGGTGAGAGCCAGAGCTCGATTTCAGCAGGAACGCCGTTCCGGCTGGCCTCCGAGCCTGCCCCGCCCCCTCCCTGCCCGACCTGAGCTTTTTATACTTGAAGGGAAAGTTCCTGCAGAGAGCCAGCAGGAATAGGCTCCACCGGGTGCTTTCCCTTTAAGAACAAAAAAAGCCAGCAGGAGAAAGCCCCACCCAAAGATTAAGCACAGGGGCTAGGCTTTCTGCATTTGGCTTGCCAACGACGTCGCGTGGCTTTCCCTGCACCAGTAAGTTCTCTGTTCTCTTTTCCCTCCCTCTCTCCCTCTCTCTGCCCCCCCCCCACTTTCTTTCTGTCTTTCTTTCTGTCTTTCTCTCTCTGGCCCCCCCACTTTTCTTTCTTTCTGTCTTTCTTTCTGTCTTTCTCTCTTGGCCCCCCCCCCTTTAAAAAAAATGAAAAGGGGGGTGGATGTAAAAAAGCAGAGAGCCCAGGAAATGCTGGTTTTGACAATATCTTTAATTTTTGAGAATCTCTAGTTTTCTCATGGCATCTTCTGCTTAAGAAAAGTAACTTTGAAGCCTGAGTTCAGTAGTGTCTTGTTGGGAATGGCTTGCAAATATATGTGTGTTTAAAGTCTGTATTAAAGTGGTTTGGTGCTTACTGCCATGTAAGAGAAAACATCTGAAAAAGTAGCTTCATTGTTGTGTGTGTTGAATAGAAACCAGAATAGAAACCACGCACTTAACCACTACACCAAACTGGCTCCTAGCGTTGTTCTGCCAGTGAACTAGGGTTGCCAACTCCAGGTTGAGGAAATCCCTGGAGATTTCGGAGTGGAGGGTGCAGTTTAGGGGAAGGAGGGACCTAAGCAAGGCATAATGCCATGGACTCTACTTTCCAAAGCAGCCATTGACCTGTAGTTTGGAGCTCAGTTGTAATTCCAGGAGATCTCCAGACCCCACCTGTAGGTTGGCAACCCTAAAAATCATATTTAGCGTACTAGTTTTGCAGGAAGGCAACCTGATTTCCATGGGAACCTAACCCCTTAGGAATTGATTCAGTTGTAATTCCAGGAGATCTCCAGTTGTAATCCCACCAGATCTCCAGACCCCACCTGTTGTACTTCAGTTGTAATTCCAGGAGATCTCCAGTTGTAATCCCACCAGATCTCCAGACCCCACCTGTAGGTTGGCAACCCTAAAAAATCATATTCAGCGTACTAGTTCTGCAGGAAGGCAATCTGATTTCCATGGGAACCTAACCCTTAGGAATTGATTCCAATCCAGTGTGGGAATAATTGTTGGACATAAGATATTGGTTCAGGCAAGGTTTTGTATAGATGGGACAGAAAATAATGTTTTTATTGGTTTTGTCAAAACTATTTTGACAACAAGGTAAACAGAATAAGAAGCAAAAGGAGATCCTAAGATTGTCTGGCTGTCTGAAGTGCTAGCGCTTTTATGCATGCACCATTAGGTGGCAAGCTAGAGTTATTGGGGGGGGGGGGCTGAGAGAGTTCTGAGAGAGCTGTGACTCACCCAAAGTCACCCAGCTGGCTTCGTGTGGAGGAGAGCGGAATCGAACCCAGATCTCCAGGTTAGAGTCGGCCACTCTTAACCACCACACCATGCTGGCTCTCTGAGCACAGGTGATATTTTCACAGACAGCTGCCATGGAATTCTGAGTGGCTGCAGAACTTTTTCTTGCTGGCTCTTATGGAAATCTTAGTGACTGCCTCAATGTGAGTTCAGTCCAGAAACAGCCTGTCATGCTTCTGCCCTGACTGTATGAGAATCGCCATCATGTTTGAGTGGCAGAATATACCAGTCAGCAGGGCTCCATTGGGGCCGGGGCGCCACTCTGGGAGAGAGGAGGCGGGGGGGTGGGCACTTAACAAAGCCCCGCCCCCTGGCCTCCCCCCGTCAATACTCCCGGGGCCGGCGGCGCTCCGCCGCCCCGGGAAAGAGAAGCCCTTCCCTCCCCACTCCCAGAAGAAGAAGCCCTCTCCCTCCCCCCCCAGTGAAGAAGCCGGGCCCCAGTGACCTGAAGCCACTCAGGCCCAAGCAAGGGGGGGGGAGGAAACGCTGGCCCCAGTGGGGTGAGAAGCGTGCCTTCCTTCATTCCTTCCTTCCTTCTCTCTCTCCCCACCTACCTACCTACCTTCCTGTTCCTTCCCCTCTCCCTTCCTTCCTTCTCTCTCTCTCCCCCACCTACCTACCTTCCTGTTCCTACCTTTCCCTGGCCTTCCCCTCTCCCTTCCTTCCTTCCTCCCTCTCTCCCCCCTTCCTTCCTTCCTTCCTTCCTTCCTTCTCTCTCTCCCCCCACCTACCTACCTACCTACCTTACTGTTCCTTTCTTTCTTTCTTCCTTCCCCCCTTCCTCCCTTCTTTCTTCCTCCCTCCTTCCTTCCTTTCTTTCTTTCTTTCTTCCTTCCTTTCTTTTTCTTTCTTCTCTCTCTCTCCCCTACCTACCTACCTTCCTGTTCCTTTCCTTCCTTCCTTCCCCCTCCCTCCCTTCTTGCCTACTGACACACCTGACGTCAGGGATGTGACACTTCCGGTGATGTCAGGGGGTGTGGCCTCATGACACTTCCGGTGACGTCAGGGGGTGTGGCATATGCAAATAAGTTATACTAATGAGCTCCTGCACCTCTTTTTTTACGAAAGGACCCCTGCTAACAATGAAACCATTGATGGATACATCCCCGCGTTCAAGGGCCCTACCAGAGGCATCAGTGCGGGAACTAGCCACCAGCTTGCTTACCCTGAATGCCCCAAAAAATGCAACCAGCGAAGCCGCATGAAACAGCGACGCCTCATAGCAGTCGCTGCACAATAAGGGCCACAGGCAATCCAGCCCACGCAGCACAGCAGGGGTCAAAGGTTCCCTAGTATCAACCTTCTTGCCTTTCTCCCTGGACCACCCTTCGAGCATCTTCCAAAGACGGAAATCACCCGTGGAGTCTGCATGGCCGGACGCCTTACTGGCAAAGGCCAAGGCTGATAACTTGCCCCTGGTTGTATGGGCTGACAAACCCTCCCTCCGTAGTGACACGCAAAACTGCATCAGGTGTGCCACGGGGATGGGCCAAGTTTGTTTCAAACCAGCTTCAACCCTGAAGGCCAGAAACTGCTTACCAGCTTTCAAGTAAGCTCGTCGTGTGGAGGGGGCAAGGGCCATACTCATAGCCCTATCGGCTTCAACCCTCCAATCTCCCACACCACGTCGGGCATCCGCGCCGGAAGCAGGTCGGCTTCTGGGGCCAGCTGACGAAATCTCGTCATCTGTTTGCGAGAAAGTGCATCAGCGACCCCGTTGCTCACACCCGGGACATGCCTGGCTTTAAAATTTACATTAAGCCGCAAACACTGCAAAGTGAAAGCTCGGACCAAAGCCATGACCCTAGGGGATTTTGATGTCAGGGAATTAATTACATGCACGGTGGACTGGTTGTCACACCAGAAATGGACCGTCCGGTTAGCCAATTCACCGGGCCATATCCAAACTGCTGCCACAATCGGAAAAAATTCAAGGAAGGTGAGGTCCTTGACCCAACCAGCCCTGAACCAGTCCTCGGGCCAGTCCCTGGCACACCAATGCCCTCTGAAGTAAACCCCGTAGCCGGAGGAACCAGCAGCGTCAGAAGCAATCTGCAATTCTGCCTCAAGTAGGAGCTCCTCCCGCCAGAGGGAAACCCCGTTGTATGAGTCCAAAAACTGCTCCCATACAAGCAGGTCCTCCCTCATCTCCCTGGTAACTCTGGTCCTGTGGTGTGGAAGATGGAGGCCCTTCATGGAATCACAGAGCCTCCTCACGAAAGCACGGCCGGGCGCCACAACCTTGCATGCAAAGTTGAGGTGGCCAACCAACTGCTGTAACTCCAAAAGGGTAACCTTAATCAGGGATCTAACTGCAGCCACCCTTGCTCTTAAGGCATCTAATTTATCCCTAGGTAATCTGCAGCATTGACCTATGGTGTCAATCTCTATCCCCAGGAATGTCAATGTAGAGGCAGGGCCCGCTGTTTTTTCCTGAGCCAGAGGAACACCGAGCTCATCAGCAATGCTCTGAAAGCTGGACAGCAAGAATTGGCACTGGCCAGATGCCGGTCTTCCCGCAAACAAAAAATCATCCAGGTAATGAGCCGTAGTATCCAGCCCTGTCCTGAATCTCAAGGCCCATTCTAGATAGGAACTGAACCTTTTGAAAGCAGCACAGGACACGGAACAATCCATGGGAAGAGCCCTGTCCATGTAAAACTTGCCCTCGAAAGCAAAGCCGAGGAGCTCAAAATCCTCAGGGTGGACTGGAAGAAGCCGAAATGCAGACTTGATGTCACATTTCGCCAACTCCGCACCGACCCCACAAATGCGGACCACCCGCAGGGCCTGATCAAACGAAGTATACTTAACGGAACATAACTCATGAGGAATGGCATCATTCACAGACCTCCCCCGAGGGTAGGAAAGGTGGTGAATGAGTCGAAATTCCCCTGGTGCCTTCTGGGGCACAACTCCCAAGGGGGAAACACTCAAATTCCGCACTGGCGGCAAACTAAAGGGGCCCAGAACCCTGCCTTCTTTACACTCCTTGGCAATTTTTTCCCGCAGTACATGTTCAAGCCCATAAACAGATTTCAAATTAGGAGCAGAGAAAGGCTCTCTCAACCCTTGGAAAGGAATGCGAAAACCAGATGAAAACCCCTCCCAGAGATAAACGCGGTCAAGAATGGGCGGGTACAACTGTAACCACCTTCTCAACATTCCCAACTTAATTGGGCTAGGCCCCTTTTTCAAAAGCGGGGGCAGAAGACCCACCCACCCCCTCGTCGACCCCTTTTTCCTCCGCCCCGACCCTTAGGTCTCAGGCAATCTGTGAAGGCATGAGGTCCTGAGCATAAAGGGCATTCATGTCGAAAGGAGCAATTTTTTTCTGCTGCAGCTTCCTTTAGAAGAAAATTCCCAGCAGAGTGGATGGCGCTGCACTCCTGGCCCAACTTGATCACGGGGGCTAATCTGCAACTGAGCCCTCTTCACTGAGTGGCCACTATGTGACCTTCCCCCCCCCCCCCTGGCACTCTACTAGGCGACATGATCAGTAGCCAGAGACTCGGACTGACCTTGTCCCAGCGCATGGCTGGGTTCATAGCCGCCCGCATCCTGAACTCCTCATCATACAGAAGCCAAGCCGGACTTGGGAAATCAGTCAAAGCTTTGTAAATGATATCCAGATACTGGATCATTGACAAAGCCCTCCAAGGCTGGTGGCAAATTATCACTGCTGTATAAATAAGGAATCCCGGAAGCCAATTAGCTCATGTCCTATCAACCACCCACCTTTTCAACCGCTCCTTCTCGCGGTCATCCAGATTGTCCCTATCCTTCTTCTCCATTTCCCTATAAAGGAGACTGAAAAACGTCCACAAATTCTCCCCGAAGTATCTTTTCTTTAGTGGCTGTGGACAGATGGTCACCTAGCGGCAAATCCGTATCCCCGCTAGGTACAGCTCTAGGAGGTACAGTCTCATAGGGAGAAGGTGATCCTACATTGCCCATGCTGTGAGGGAAAAGACCCCCTGTTTGCCACGGGTTAGTGGGCAGTGTAAGGGAACCGGGAGTCCCAAACTGTTGCCAACCCTGTGGTAAGGTGGTTGAGGAGGCCATGCCCTGCTGAGAGGGGCCCCACGGCCAACTTACCGCCGCACCTGTCATGGCCAGGTCCTTACCTCCCTGCCCTTGGTGTGGAGAGTAGAGGGTCACTTGTTGATTCCCCACGCCCTGACTCTGCAGCCCAGCAGATGTCCCTGCACCTGGATCCGTTGCGCTGGCATCCTTCCTGTCCTCCAGGAATGCCAACCGTGCCAAAACCTGCACCTGAAAAGAGAAAAGAGACTCTCCCCTGGCATCAGTAGACAAAGGCGGCAAACCCAAACCTTTTTCTAATGCTGCCAGCCGGAGCAGGATGGCAGCATTCACCGGATCTTCATCCTCTTCGTCAGATGGGATGGCCGGAAAAGGTCTCGCCGGAGGCCTCTTGGGAACTGGCTGCTTGCCTTTGCCCTTCCCAGTGCCTCTGCCAGACGCCATAGCCGCTCGGATAAAACCAGTAAAAATAGTGAGTATTAATAACAGAGACAAAAAGAAGCAGCAAGAAGGCAATGGTACCAGAAATATCACAAATCCCACGACTGAATCACAGAATTTCCAGCCCTACGAGAGAAGGACAAGGGCCCAAAGGATGCACGCCCAGTGGCAACTAAGGCCAGATCCAAAAAACCACTCTAAAATGGCCGCTGTATACTATAGGCAATGCTCCCAGACACCTCACTCAAAATGGCCACCTACTCAGTGCTAGGCACACCATGTGCTCAAGATGGCCGCTGAGTGCTCAAGATGGCTGCTGAGGCCAAGGAACAAGGAGTGGGTAAGGGGGGGGACAAATAAAAGTATGCCGATCAGCCCAGAGGTACACTGAGGCCCAGCGCCCCAGAACTTGGGCGTTCCCTATACGGCCTCAAACACTCCCTCAGACGACAGGGAGAGGAGCGAGGCAAATGGCCCGCAAGGTCCTGACTCCCTGCAACTGAGCCAAAAGCCTCAGTAGCCTCGGCGAGTCGCTCTGCTGTCCCCTCGATTCCCTCCAAGCAGGCTCCCAGGCCCTGAATGGCCCTGAGCGCTCCCGCTGCGTAACTAGCCCGGCACAATTTTTTCCCCAGCCACAGATCTCGCCGCGGGACTGACCCCCTGATGCGCTGCAAGCGCCGTCGGGCCGCCAAGAGCAGGCCCGATTCCCTTCACCCAGTACTTGCCACATCCCAACAGGCAGGAGGCTCCGGCGAAACAGTGCTGCCCCGTCGAATGGAGCCAAGAAAACGAGCTGAGACTGAGAGAGCCGCCGCCGCTCAGCGCCCTCTGCACAATGCCGCCACAGAGCACGCCGCCCCCACAGAGCCAAGAGCCGGCAGCCAGAGACACTCGCCACCCAGTGCCACCCGGATAAGGCCGTCACCGGGGGGGGGGGAGCAGTCAATTGCTGCTGCCACTGCCACCGCAAAACAAAGCCAGCCGAAAACGGGTGCTCGCAACTGGAGAGCACGCGGAGCAACTGACGGGCAGGGGGCAAGGCACCTGCCTCTAGCAGGCAAGCCACGCCCCCCAGAAGCTCCCGTATGCGTGTGAAGGCGCGCCGACGCTGCTTTCTCTCCAAGCGACGGAGAGGCAAGGGAGCCCCGTTCGGGCGCCACAGCGTTGCCGGGCGCCCGGGAGCTCGATTGGTGCACCTGGCCCAGTGCGGCAACAACTCTGCAATACCAGATCTGCTTTCGCAGCAGTCGCTCCTTGCCTTTGGAAACCTGCATTCTTGAAATGACCTTCCAGCTATCAGACCTTTGGCTTCTCACTGACCTTGATTCTGGCCTTTGTCCTCAGCTTCTAGCATATCACCTCGGTGGCTGCCAGCCAAGTCAGCACAGTATCCCAGCAGTCACCCCTGGTGGGCAGAAGACCCAGGTGGGGTCCATTTCCTTCCTCTAGGAGGCCACTCACCAGATACCTTCTCTTTAATAGATAAAAATGCATGTAGTGGCCTGTATTTTAGTTGTTTTCTTTTACTTTTTACTACCCTTTATACTTCCATTAAAATATCCAAATCATAGATACACTGTCAAAGATTCAGCTGGGTCCCCCTTCCTGCTTGGAACCCCTGAACAACTTCCCAGACCTGTGGGTCCTTGAGGTTGGATGCACACAGGAAAATGAGACCTTGTGAAAATATATAAAGGTTTATTAAATTATTAAAATAATTGACTATGTAGTACACTTTCCTTAGTTCAGCAACAAGAAAACAAAGAAGCTAACTTTTCTGTCTAATACACTGCATACCTTGGCATTAGATGGCAAATCTCTTGCAGCATAAAATCCAAGCAGTAGCATAAAAGCATTCTATATGTAGCCTTCCATAATGACGAAACATCACATATCTAAGCATACTAGCATGGCATTAGCATAACTTTCTCTGGCCTATATCCTTATTATAGCTTTCTACCATCTGGCATCAGGTGATCTCTCAGGCTGAGGACAGATTGGAAGTCTGCTGCGCCTCCGCGGCACGGCAGACTAAGGCGGGGGGGATTTCCCCCATGGCATGGCGTTTGCACGCCACCGGAAGGAAGCCGCCCGCAGCGTTCAGACTGTGGGTGGCTTCCTACGGCGGCGGGCGGACGCCACGTGGCTCCCCCTCCCCGCGTGCGTTCACACCCGCTCCAGCAGGTGGAACGCGCGCCGCAGCAGCCGACAGATGCGATGTGTCCGGGCCGCCTCCTCGGGGCAGATGCGGCCGTCTGAATGGCCGCTCTGCCTCCGCTTTTGAAGCGGAGGCAGAGCGGCCGAGACTGCCAGTCAGCCTCAGGCTCATCAAGGATCTTCTTCTAAAGAACTTTCCAGAGGATGTTGGCAACTGCTCCTAATTTCCCCCTCCCATCGGGTTATACAACTGAGGACAAGTCCTCACGGTTTGCATTGGGCCTTGAAAGAAATAATGATGTTGTTTGCAGGAATGTTGAAATCGTGAATACCTATGAGCAGAATTAGGCCTTCTAATGTTCATGTTAACCCTTGAGGGGAAATTAGGGTGCTTAGCATCATATGCATTTAACAGAAAAGATTGGTTCCAAACACAGCAATTTGGGTGATAATTTCCCCAGTTTTATCAGAACCAGCATTGTGTAGCAGTTAGACTTTTGAAATACCATCTGGGAGACCCAGGAATGAATCCCCACTCTGCCACTGAAGCTCACTGAGTGAGCTGGATCCAGTCACAGTCTCTCAGCCTCACTGGTTGCTTATTGTGAACACAAAATGGAGGAGCGGAAAACATTTTGGGGAGAAAAACAGGCCATGAATATGTAAATAAATAAAATAAACAATTCTAGCCCACTATTTTAGGCTCAGTTTCAATTGAAATTAGGAAGAGGATAAATATTCTCTATGTACATATGTATGTATGCCATGTCCTTCAGTTCTCAGTTAAGAACTGCAACATCCCACAGTGTTGAACTGACATTAGGAAGCAATGCAACCACCTGTACAGAGGTGTAGAAATCATTTGTTATGAGGGCCAGATCTGACATAAACATCACTTTGTTGGTCCGAGCCATGTGTGCCATAAAATGTAACACAAGATGCTGGAGATATAAACTTTATAAAGATGTTTTCAGATGCCGAATGGCAATAGCAGGTGTGATTGGATTAGGTGTGATATGCAGAGGGGTGGAGATACAAGCTTTGGTGTGATACACAGAGACATGGAGTTATCAGCATTGATAAAGAGACAGGAAACCTAGGTCTCAATTTGGTCCAGGAGGATTCAGTTCAGGAGGATGCAAAGAATAAATGGAAATAAATCTGAAGTGAGCAGTGACTCGCAAAAGAACATATCCTACCACAATTGTGTTAGTCTTGAAAGGTGCTACTGGACTCTTACTCTGTCGATCGTTATTAGAAACCACAGCATTCAGAAATCAATGGGGGAACATTTTAACCAGGGCTTTTTTTTTTGTAGAAAAAGCCCAGCAGGAACTCATTAGCATAATAGGCCACACCCAACAGCAGGAACTCATTAGCATATTAGGCCACACCCTGACAGCACAGCTCATTTGCATATTAGGCCAGGGGGCTGGGAAAGCACAGGGCAGGAATAGAAGCATGCCTCTTCCCCCCCAAGCTTCTCTGCCCCACTTCAGCATCACCTTTCTAGTCTACCCCCCCCCAAACCAGACAGCCATGGAAAGGTGCTGCTGAAGTGCCTGGGATCTGAAAGATCCCAGGAACTTCAGCATTGCCTTTCTAGTCTCCTACCTCTCCCCAAAAAAAGAGGAAGGGAAGCAGGCATGTTTGTCTGGCTGCCATCGGTCTCCCCAGCCAGCCCACCAAGGTGCGCAGGCTGGGGAAAGGAAGGCAGGCAGGCACACATGCCCCATTCTTCCCTGAGCCTCTCCGCTATTGCTGACTGGCGGGGAGTGAAATTGACAAGGAAATCCCGAAGGGCTACCCAGTGGGAAAGACGACATTTTAACATGCCACCTTTCCCTCTTGTGTGTAATGTGGGGAGGGCAGTGTGCTCTGTAGCCACGCATGCCAGAGGTTTTGGTTGTAGGTGTGGACAACTCAGGAGCCAGCTGGAACTCCATTCCTGTGCGTTCCTGCCCAAAAATAGCCCTGATTTTAACCTTCCAGTGCATTCAGTTGCTGACCTAAGACTAGTAGGTCTCTGACAAAGGAATTTCAAAGGGAGATTAGAAAGAGACTGATTAATTGCACCTGATAACAAAGCTCAATGCATTCTCCTGGACTGAATTGAGACCTAGGTTTCTTCTCTCATTACCAATGCCTGCTCTTGTCTTTTCGCATCTGAAATCACTTCACTCTCCAAGATATAAGGACAAATGAACTCACATTCCAGCTGCATCTGAAGAAGGGAGCAGTGATTCATGAAAGCTCATGCCCTGCCAAAAATTTTGTTAGTAATTAAGGTGCTGCTGTACTCTTCCTCCCTTTCACTAATAAGGAATGCAAGCTGTGCTGTTAGGTTTCTCCCCTCCCCCCACACATACATCTGTTAGAAATGGAAAGGGGGATCTCTCCAAGTGCCATGGGATGGTCTCTCTCTCTCTCATACCTGGAATAAAACTTTTTTGGTCTTAAACACAGGACTCCCCCACCTATATCTGGAATAAACCGTTTTTGGGTCTAAACACAGGACTCTCTCTCTCACTCACTCACTCACTGGCTCCCTCCCCCTGAAGAAAAAGTGTGCTTATACCTGGAAACAAACATTGCTGGGCTCCTGAATAGTCCCACGGGATGCCATCCCCCCCATCTCTCTCTTCCTCCATCTCCCTCCCCAGAGGAAGAAGGGGAGGGAGGAGGTGCTATCAGCCAATTGAGAGAAGGCTTTTTCTCTCTCCTTTTGAAGCAGGAAATAGGAAAGACTGGAGGAAAAGAGCTGCAACATTACAGAAGCCAGGAAGCAGCGTAGAGTCAGCTGCTCTCGGGTCGGATTGCAGCCGTGTGCAGGCTGGATATGGCCTGTGGGCCATATCTTTCACACCCCTGCACTTGTAGTTCCTTCAGATAAGGGGTGGGAGATACTTTCTGTGTTTCTAACCTATCATTTTGAAAAGTAAATAAAAGACCTACTCAAGAAACCCAGCCGTTTTCTCAAAGCCACATTAAAACTACATTTTCTCAACAGACTGCTATGCTGAACTAGTTACAAGGATCAGGGAATCTTCATTTTGGTAATAAGCCCCAATTGTGTTATTGTTAGAGAGCGACTCCCTGACTTCTTAGGAAACATTAGGCTAGGCTATAACTCCTCTTGCTGAGAATGGGCTGATAGAAGTGCATCTGAAATGGAAGACAACTACTTTGTTTCCATTAGCACTATGAATAATTGATAAAGGGCCACAGGAAGTCTGTCATCATTATATTATTGTAAACAGGCCCATTTTGCTTTCATGGAGCCAGCAAAGCTCAAATGACTGCAACAGCTAGCAGAAGATAATTACCCACAATTTAAAAAATTGTCAACATATCATAAAATATTCACTACAGAAATACATCTCCTCTCTTTTAAAGCTTTGCCTAGCCTCCCTTAGTGTAGTGTCAACAGGAAAAGTGACATGCTGGACAGAAAGGGCTCCATTCAGGGAGCAAGGGAAAGAAGCCCCCCCACCCGCCCTGTGTTTGAAGTAACATACTAATTTCTCAGGAGCATCTCCTTTCTGGTTATCATGAAGAATAATGAAGCAAACAAAAGCTCTCTTAAAATATGCTTCCCTTTTTATATTTAATCTTGAATATATCCAAGATGGGGCACTTGGAGCTTGCTGTGTTCTTTCTTTCACCCCCTAAAGAAGGCTAAAATGACATCCTTACTGGATGTTAGAAAGGACAAGCTGGTGGACCCGTGATACTCGCGGGGGGGGAGAGTGAGTCTCTTCCTCCTCCTCTCCCCGGTGCGCCGAGCCTCTACCCCCTCCCCCTTTGGCAGCTTCCCCCTCCCTCCCTTCAAAACGGCAGCGGCGGCAGCAGGGAGACCGCCATCCACCGAGGCTCCCCCCTCCCCTCCTTCCTTCAAAACAGTGGCGGCAGGGAGACCGCCGTCCGCTGAGGCTCCCCCCTCCCCTCCTTCCTTCAAAATGGTGGTGGCAGGGAGACCGCCATCCGCCGAGGCTCCCCCCCTCCCCTCCTTCCTTCAAAACGGCAGCGGCAGGGAGACTGCCGTCCACCGAGGCTCTTCTCCCTCCCCGAAAACGGCGACGGCGAGGCCTGGCCTGGCCTCGCCGCTTCCCACCCCCTCCCCTACAGTGGCCAGAGCTTTCTCCATGCGTGCACAGAGAACGCTTTAACTTTTCGGGAAATTTAAATATCCCCTGAGAAGTTTTTCAAACTTTTTGGATTTTTCTGCAGGCGGGGGGGTCACCCCCCACCTGCAGAGCTCCCCCTCTGCCCTCCAAGTGCCCCCCCATGCAGCATTAGGTATCCACACGCGGGGGGGGGACTTGGCTATTAGATATATAGATGGTTTGAATCTTTGCTCATCCATATATCACTGTTTCACTTGTTTATTATGGATGCTTCTAAATTTTATCTGAAAATTATCTCAGATTTTGTAGTTCCGAATTATGTGGTCTGGTAGAGTCAGTTCATTAGGAATCCTCATTGTTTGATTTCTATTTCCAAGCTTTGTACACAATCTTGTTAAATGTTATTTTCTGCAGCTTTAAATCCTGTGTAACTTTTCCCTTCTTCTACATGGGGAAAGACTGTGACTCAATGGTGAGGCATCTGCTTTGCATGCAGAATGTTCCAGGTACAGTCCCTGGCATCTCCAGTTGCAGAAAGGGATCAGGCGGTAGGTGATATGAAAGACTAAGGCTGCGGTCACATGGCCCTTTAAATCCAGGAGCCCTCCCGTATTTAAAGGGGCCACATTTTTTTGTACACACATCCCAACCCCAGCAACGGTGGGCGGCGGTGGGCAGAGGAGGAGGAGGCGGCGGGCGGCGGGTGGAGGAGGAGTTGGCGAAGGAGGCGGAAGAAGTGGTGGCAGAAGAAGCGGTGGCGGGTGGAGGGGGCATTATGAGGCTTTTGGCAGTGGAGGAGGAGGAGGAGGCTGGCAGCGCCTTTTTTTTGGCAGCGGCGGCCAGGGGAGGCACCCTTCTCCGAGCCCCGATGGCTAACTGGTAAGTTTGGGTGGGTTTTTTCCCCCTTTTACACTTGGGTGCTTGAGTGCCCAAGCGCCCAAGTATAAAAGGGGGGGAAATGGAGGACGGGACCATCTGGACAGCTCTCTCTCACAATCATTGCGAGAGAGGGCTGCCCAGATGGCTCAAATGCAGGTTCCTCGCACAACCACCCATGCGGGAGGAACCCACATTTGAGCCTGTTTCGGTGCAGAACTAGCCGCGGCCATTGTGGATGGTCCCTTTAAATGCGGGAGGAAACAGCAGTTTCTCCCGCATTAAAGGGCCGTGTGGCCACAGCCTAAGATGCTGGAGATTCACTGCAAGATGAAGTAGATAATACTGACTTTGATGTAACATCTGTGGACTGAATCAGTAAAGGGCAGGTTTCCATGATCAGTATCATGTGCAGGGGTGTAAACTATGGGGGGAGGCAGGGCTCAACCCCCCCCCCCCCAGATTTCCCAGAGGGGGCTATGTCCCCAAGACTGTCAGGTAGTATCATAAAGCTGCTTAGGCATATTATGCACACACAGCTTACTGCAGAGAATCCGAGCAGTCAAACCTTTCAGCTTGACTTTGTATTTTGGGCCCACCTTACTCCTGCCCGAGATGGCTGCTGCTACCACCTTACCTACTCCATGCAATGGCTGCATCTGTTCCATGCTCCTGCCACCACCATCTGTGCTCCGCTTTTTCCAACACTCAAAGGGAAAGATGTTTTTTAAAGCTTTAGGCTTCCCTTTCCAGTCTCTCTCTCTCTCTCTCTCTTTAAATCTCATGTCAATTTCATTTTGTGCTGACAATACCTCCCCCCCTTTATTGTGTTTGCATGCAGGACTGAAATCCCTTTTCTTTTCTTTTCTTTTTGCGCTGGGAACACTGCCATTTGCCTCTTCTCCAATCCCCCTTTCAAGTCAATACCAGCAGGGAACTAAACCTCACACAGCTTCTTTTAAACTTTCCCCCCATTGGTTTAAAAAAAATTATTCAATGATCTGAGGCTAAAGAGTCTCATATCACTAGACTCAAGCTGCTTGTCAAAAAGAAAAAGTAAAATGAGAGGGAAAGGGAGCTTGTACACCAATGAAGGGAGAGGGTGGTGGAAGTGCAGAGTGGAAAGAACAACCTCAGCGTGGGCAGGGCAGTGGCCTTTCAGGGGTGGGGAAAGGGTGGTGGGGGGAATCCAATGGAATCTGTATGTTTTTGAATTACCTTCAGCTTGGAAGCAGAGCGAGAGGGGAAAGCCACAAAAGTACTCCGGAAAGCGAACTGAGCGCTGAAGGGAGGCAAATGAATGCAGAAGGGGGGGGGGGCGGAGTCGACAGACATGAATGGTGAAACTGAGGCAAAATACCCACGCATAATGGGTCTTTGACTGTGCAATCTCATCCTCTCCACTCACTGTCAAGTCTGCTTTCTTTCTCTGGGACTTTGGGACGTTTACTTGCCGCACAGGAGCACCCCTCCACTGTCTTACCTTTTTTTTTCCCCTTTGGGATCTTTGGAAGTTCTGCCTAAAGCCCCTACTCTCAACTTATGGATTACTGAAACATACAATGTATAGGAAGTTAAGGTGATTTTGTTATATGGAGACTTGCAGCTTTAGAGAAAAAGAAATGGAAGATATGGGAGTAGCCATTTTTTTTTGTCTCTGTGCATCTGTACATGAGCGGGGAGGAGATAAAGCTGTTTTCATCAAATATAGAAAGTGAGGCAATTCTGCAGTCCTGGACCCTACTTCATCCAAACAAATGCTCCCATCACTTCAGGTCTGGGTAGCAGAGAAGCCGGTTATTAACTGTGGATTCTGAGATGCATTTGGAGATTCATATTGAGTTATCCAGTATGTGAGTGGTGTAGTTTTTAAAGAGTTTCTCTAAGATTGGGAAAACCAGAGTGCAAATCCCCACTAAGCCACAATGCCCTTTATGTGACCTTGGGCCAGTCACATGCTTTCAACGTAACCTGCTTCATTGGGTGGTTGTAAGGAAAAGAGAGTGGCGGAGGAAGTATTTCCTTTTATACACGAATGAAATATTTACTCAAATTGTCTCAGTGAAGGAGTTCATGACATCTTTTCTCTCACAGAGTTCTCCTTCTTTGACTGAGAGTCAGACTATTGTGAATGAAAAAATATTTTTAAAACCACATGATTAATTGTTGATGGCATATGTTTTTTAAAAATATACATAATTTCATATTTAAATAATTTAATATAGATCGCTAAGTATGGGCCTGGATCAGGTTTAGCCCTGGTTCCCCCTCCCCAGAAATCGAAAAGTCTCCACTCTTGATCATGCATAGGTGTACTGATAAAACACATACAGAAAATATCTTGATATGACAATATAGAAGTGTTTTGTGTGGTTTCAGCAATGCAGTCCAACATGAACATCAGTACAATAAGAACTGGTGTGGTGTAGTGAATATAGTATGAGGCTATAATCCTGGGAAACCCGAGTTTCAATCCCTACTTCTACCATAAAAGCTCGCTGGGTGACCTTGGGTCATCATATACTCTCAGCCTGACCTACTTCATAGGGTTGCTTTTGGGAGAAAATGGAAGAGAGGAGAATGATGTTCTAAGCTGCTTTGAGTCCCAACTGGGGAGGAAAATCAGATAAAAATAAATGCAAATACACACAATGCAGCACTGCACAAAAAGGAGAAGAAAAGGAGACTGGATTTATACCCCACCCTTCACTACTTGAAGGAGTCTCAGAGCAGTTTACAATCCCTTTCCCTTCTCCTCCCCACGACAGACACCCTGTGAGGTAGGTGGGGTTGAGAGAGCTCTCTCAAGAACTGCCCTTGAGAGAACAGCTCAGAAAAAAAATTATGACTTACCCAAGGTCACGCCAGCAGCTGCATACAGAGGAGTGGGGATCAAACCCAGTTCTCCCAGATTAGAGTCCGCACTCCTACACCAAACTGACTGAGGGAGGAAAACAGAGGCAGCAATTAAGTCTTGCCCAAATAATAATAAAGAAAAAATATATACACACACAGTTGTACATGTGAAGAAGAAGAGTTGGTTTTCATACACCACTTTTCTTTACATTAAGGAGTCTCAAAGTGGCTTACAGTTACCTACCTTTCCTCTCCCCACAATAAGCACCTTGTGAGGTAGGTGGGGCTGAGAGAGTTCTGAGAGAACTGTGACCGACCCAAGGACACCCAGCAGGCTTCATGTGAAGGCGTGGGGAATGAATCCTGGTTCTCCAGATTAGAGTTTGCCACTCTTAACCACTGCACTAAATTGGCTGCTCCTGTTTCCTCCCATATTAACTTCACTGACCAACACAGTTTAGAATATATTTTCTTTCAGCTAAGCTTTGATGCCAGAAATAAACTGAGCTGGTTGAAAAATGCCAAAAGACATGCAGCACAGTGAATGGAGACATGAGAGGGGGTATGATGTAGCTATCCTTAGCCGCATGTTCCCGTTTTATAGACAAAACCCCATTCATGTGGTCTCTGCACTCCATTCTAGAAGCTCAATAAAGGAGGGAAAACCTGATTCAGTTCATCCCTCCCTGTGCCCACTCTGAAAGAGAAGAGTTGAATAGCCTAGACAACATAGGCACCTGCTTTTATTTGCCTGAAACTTGAGACACAGAATCCCTACAGTGAGAGGAATTTCATCACATCTGTGTATGTGTGTGTGTGGCACGCGTGTGTGGAGGGGAGTTTAAATAGAATGTGTTTCCCATCTAAACGAATAGCGAATATCACACATCATGCCTGGTGTTCATTTATATATTCCTCATTCATTTCATGTTAAGCTCAATGTACCTATTGGCAATTTCACAGTGATCAAAGGTGAAAATTCTTGAACTTCCCTACCTCTCTTAAATCCAACATTATACGAAGAAGGAGCTGAAACAAAATTAGATATCTCTGAAGTCTCTCAGGATAAATCAAGCATTGCTTACTTAGCCACAGTGAGAAGTCCAATCTAGCTAGGGGGATTCAATGCAGAATTTAAATTATCAGAGGGCAATTCTAGCTGTGCATGACAAGAGGTTCTGGGGACTTTTCCTCGGGCAGACAACAATGAGTCAGAACAGAAATGTCTCTCCAGGCCTCAACTCCCTTCCCCCAACATGGAAACCTGGATCCAAATAGCTGGTTTAGATGTACCCAATGGCTTGTTTTACAGATTGAACAGCAGACCCTCATGCCACATTGAAATTAATTAGGAAGCTTACCTCAGTTTACAAGGGGGTATGGCATGTGACTTGAAGGGTTGCTGTTTGAGAAACACAGGTTGAAATGCCCCTCAGACACACACAAATAGTAACGATGCTCCTTTGTATCTTACCTAGTGGCTGGCAATTGACTATCTTAAAATCTCATTTACCCACTAAAGACACTGACTTCATGCACTGTATTAAAATCTCATTTATCTACTGAAGATGTCACAGGCTGGTTCTTCCAAATATGATGGTACATGTCTTCCGACATAAATAGTTCCATTCTTTTGACCTGCCATGTCATAATGAATAGCGATCTCTTCAAGGATGCTGCTCTCTGTATGAGACAAATAGAGAGATAAGTCACTGACATAGAAAACAGGGGGGGGGAGAAGGAGGAAAAAGAAGGAGCCTGCTGCTTAAGGAAGGCAAATGGCAACAACTAACCTCTAAAATGCTACTTGGGTGGTCAGGGAAACATACATTTTGTACTCATGCCTGTGCGAATGTGCTCCCCTTCCCCGTTTGTCCCAAATTCATACAAGGGGTGTCTAAGGGCCAAACTAGATGTGACAGCATTTCCTGGTCTGACCTGTGTACACGGCCATTATTTTAAAGCCAAATAAGGCAAGTGGCGGCATGAGGTGCTTTTGTCCCAACCCCCCCAGGCCTTTATAAAGGCCAAAACAGCTACACCCCACCCCCATAGCTCATAGCCGTAGAGTATGGGGGGGCTTGAGCCACCCCCGAAATTTCCCAAGTGGGGCTCAGCCGCCGCACCTCCCCGGGTCCTTCTGAGGCCCGGCCACCGCTACCAGAGAGGGAAAGGGGGGTAGAGAGAGGCACCGGCAGCAGCAGCTGGTGGGCTTCGGAAGGGCCCGGGGAGGCATGGCGGTTTCCTGGGTGGGAGAACATCGCCCCAGTGAGCGTGCACACTTCACATGTGCGCTAAGGAGCCCCCGCCCCCCCCCCCCAGAATTTCCAAAAGTCTACGCCCCTGCCATAGCTGTTTCAACAGCTGAAAAGGTGGGGGGGACAACAGCACCTCATCCCATCATGCTGCGTGCCCAATCAGGATCGGGCCCTTATAGCAATTTGAAATCCTTTCATTAGGCTTTAAAATGGCAGCAACGTATATGGAGATACCGTCACATCTAGTCTGACCCTAAGTGTAAGAAAGGAAAGCCTCACTCCACTGATTCTTACTCCTGTATTAAGAGAGTGACTAGTTCAGGTTCTCTACCTATGGGAACACCTCCAGTCTGGGCACTGACACACACAAAGGAAGCTGCTGGCAAAGTAATGTAGTTCCTGAACAAATGTTGATACTGAGAATCAGAAATAATGTTGGTTCAGGAGAATACTATCGGTGGCTGACCTGGAGGAATAGTCAGTTCAAGCAGGCAGAATAATACCATATAGCAATAACCCCCAAAACATTAGAGCCAAATATTCCAAGCACCCACACACACTGTGCAAATTGCCTATCTTAAAATCTCATTTATCCACTGAAGACAATGACTTTGCACACTACATTAAAATCTCATTTATCTACTGAAGATATAAAAGATGTGAGGGTACATTTCTTTGTACATACATAATTTCATTCTTCTGACCTGCCGTGTCATAATGAATAGAGATCTTCACAAGGATGTTGTTCTCCGTGTGAAACAAAATGAGAGCAATACATGTATTCCACTTAGGAAAAGGAGGCAAAAGGCCAAACAGGCAGAGTGAGAGGGTAGCAGACCTGATCGTAGTTTCCTACTCATACAGGTTGTAAACTGAGTTCCAGCTCTCAAAGCAAGGGTCCCAAGATGCCCAGGCAGAAGATAAGCTAAAAGATAACTTCAAAGGTGAGGAGTGGTGAAGGGGAAGAGTCCAATCTCCTTATCTTCTTTTCTGGCAGAAGTGAGTGCTAGGAATTTTTTGCTGGCTGTATCCAGAATAGAGGTGGCAATACTAGGAGCAAGCCAATCGTGTAAATCATTTAATCCTTTTGTCATGGTTAATTTCTTGTCACGTTTTAATCTACTGCAGTCATCCTAGATACCTGCCTCCTAAGAAGAGGGCACATTGAGGAGAAAGTGTTTGAGATACGGTCATGTTGATCTGATTAACCTCCTTGAAAGAAGTTGAGGTAAAGGAGCAAGGATAATTTTTGTGGTGGTACTCACCAGTACAGAGTACTGGCATCTTTTTGGAGGGCTCTCCCAAATCCTAAATAGGGAATTGGTGGAAATAGGAGGAAGGAGGTCATTTACCAAGGGATTAGTTTAGAAGTTTTTGGTTTTGATTGCAAGACCCACTTGGTACTGGCCTTCCCTGCTAATTCCCCCCCCCCCATAAAAGCAATTAAACCAAGGAATTTTAATCCACTTATTATAGAAGGAAGTGAGAAGATCCAATACAATGGGCCTAATTGAAATAACTCATGCTCTGCAAGCACCTGCTTAAGAACATCCTGTCCTTATATAAAAAAGGAATTTCAATTGGCAACATTCTATGCTTGCCAAAATCAGTTGGCTGCCTGATGTGTCACTCAATCTGTACCTATCCACTGGCTGCATTGCCTGAGTCTCACCTCCAATATTCTAAACAGTTTGCTCCCTCTCCCCCCAATAGCCAGTTGGAACACAGAGGTCATTTGCATATGCGGCCTGATTAGCCTTTTTCTCTAATATTCCAAACAGTTTGCTGTTGCTGATGGGTCACTGAATGTGTCCTGAAGTAAAATAAATCTCCCAATCTTCCCTTAAATGGTCACTGGAATTGCCAAAATACATATCCCAATCTTCCCTTAAAAAGTTACTAGATTTGCCAATCTCCCTGTGGGGCCTGGAGATCTCCCAGAAATCACTGTGTTCCCCAGCCACAGCACATAATTTCTCCTACAGAAAATTTCCCAGCTATTACAATGGCTGCTATGGGCACCCCAAACCCTGCCCTCCCCAGGCTCTACCCCTCAAATCTACAGGTCTGGCCCTCACCTTAGTATTGCTAGCCTCCAGGCAGCACTTGGAGATCTCCAAGATCAGTTCTCCTGGAGAAAATGGCTGCTTTGGGCAATGGACTCTATGGCATTATACCCTGCTGAGGTCCCTCCCCACCCCTTCCCTCCCCAGGCTCTACCCCTAGAATCTACAGGTATTTCCCAACCCAGAGTTGGCAACCCTGTAACTGGCTATGGAACTGCTTTCCAGACCCTTGGAACCCAGAAGACATGGCATAGGAGGAGGTGGTTTTCTACCTTAGCTGCCACTGCATAACCCCAAATCAACATAAGTCGGGGTAGAGGGAACCATACCTGTTACCATGAGTCTTTCCTCCCATACTATCCACTTGGGGGCAGCAAAATGACTTGAGACAGTCCTGCCTTATAACTAACCAGAAGCAAAAACACACGGCTTGCCTCCCTCTATTTTCTCCTTCCCTCTGCCGCCCCACCAGCCACATCCAAGACACTCACCTGGAGCCTCCTTCTAGAGCCCATTGTATTTCTTCCCACAGTGGGCCTTACTCCTAGTAAGAACATAAGAGAAGCCAATGTTGGATCAGGCCAATAACCCATCCAATCCAACACTCTGTCACACAGTGGCCAAAAATACCAGGTGCCCTCAGGAGGTCCAGCAGTGGGGCCAGAATACTAGAAGCCCTCCCACTGTTGCCCCCCCCCAGCACCAAAAATATAGAGCATCACTTGCCCCAGACTGAGATTTCCTATTTATACCTTGAGGCTAATAGCCACTGATGGACCTCTGCTCCATATGTTTATCTAATTCCCTTTTGAAGCCATCCATGCTTGTAGCTGCCACCACCTCCTGTGGCAGTGAATTCCATGTGTTAATCATTCTTTGGGTGAAGAAGTAATTCCTTTTATCTGTTCTAACCCGACTGCTCAGCAATTTCATTGAGTGCCCATGAGTTCTTGTATTGTGGGAAAGGGAGAAAAGCCAGTTTGGTGTAGTGGTTAAGTGCAGGTTCTCTAATCTGGGAGAACCAGGTTTGATTCCCCACTCCTCCACTTGCACCTGCTGGATGACCTTGGGCAAGCCATAGCTCTGTACCAGCTGTTCTCTCAAGGACAGCTTGGGAAAGAGCTCTCTCAGCCCCACCCACCTCACAGGGTGCCTATTGTGGGGAGGGGAAGGGAAAGGAGTTTGTAAGCCACTCTGAGACTCTAAGTGAGTGAAGAAGAAGAAGAAGAAGAGATTGGATTTATATCCCGCCCTTCACTCACTTGGAGTCTCAGATTAGAGTTCGCACACTTAACCACTACACCAGACTGGCTCTCCTATTGAAGGGCGGGATATAAATCCAATCTCTTCCTCCTCTTCCTCTCCTCCTCTCTACCTGCTCTATCCAATGCATAATCTTGTAAACCTTGATCAAAGCGAGTATATTGTTTCAATGGCTTATGGGACTGGGGTATTATTGTAAGTACATGCTTCGTGACTTTGCTATAGATAAGTGGATATTAGTCTTTTCTATTGCCTATTTTTCTCTTGAAATAAACTTTTGCTGTCTACAGAAATGCAGAAGTTATTTTCCTCCCTCCAAGCAGACAATTTTTGTATTTGTATGAGACCTTTCTTTGCTTTATAGGGCGATTATAACTAATGGATAAAATGAAAGAGGCTACTAAAGGCTGGGACGGGGAGATAGCTATAATATGTATATAATGATGTGTATCTGGGGGAATTGTAACTCTGGTATTTGTTTTGTGGTTGAGAAGAATTAAGATTGCTGCTACATAAAACTGTAGAAATATCTAGCACTGATTTACAATGTACTGTGAGCTTATCCACTCCTAGGTACTGAAGTGGGGTTTTTTTTGCACATACCTCAAAAAGTCGGCTCACTTGTTTTACTACCTCCTTCTTTGTACAAGGGGCTTTTAAAATCTGGCCTCCATGGTTTTACCTACAGGGGTACTCAACTGCAATGATGTGCAATTGCAATACAGTGATTTTTAACAAAGTTTAGATGATTAAAACAAGTGGTTGTACTTCTATTTACTGCAAAGTCATAGAACACACTCTAGATGCTCCTATGCTTGATTGAGGAACGCCTTTTTTAAAATCCAAGCATTAAAGATTTCTATCGGTCCTACTGTACAAAAACTGCACACTCTAAAAGCGTTGACCATATCAGAGTGCACACACATTCAATGCAAGTATTCTTGGCTAGCTCAGGGATGCCTGCGATACAGCCTAGCTGCTGTTAGAGTTTCCAACTCTGGCTCAGCAAGTCCCTTTGGGATTTGGGAGTACCTGAGGAGAACACACCACAATGAGGTATGCAGTGGTACATCCACATCAACGGTCAAACGATGTCATGTCCTGTTTATTAAAATATTTATGCCCCACCTTTCCCATAGCACCTTTCCCACACCCCATTAAAAGCCCTAGCAGATAGAGTAGCCTTGCAGCACCCCCTTAATACCTGTAGAGGCAATGCCTCCCTTACCTTCACAGGGTGTTCATTACAATACCATTAAACTGCAAATGCCTGATTAAACCATATCTAGCTGGCATTCCGAATCCTCTGAAAAACTGGAAACCGTCCCAACTCCGCAGCCATGAGAATTTAGTTGAATGATCCCGAAACAGGTCCTAGACGGAGTGACACATGATTCAACGAGCAAATCTTTAAAATGGACTTCATAGCCAAGGATGCTGGCAATTTATGTTTTTTCAAAGTTTGAGAGATATTTCTTGTTTAAATTCTCTGTCAAATTCCTTATGGAAATAGTGTAACCTTCTAAGTTTTTCCCCCCCACGTATATGGTTTTAAGAAAAATTTCAAAGGTATAAATAAGTAATTATTTTTGCTATATATTTCACTGTTTTTTTTCTTATCTTAACGAAATTCTTTTATAGACTTATTTTCAATAACCTGAAAAAACAAGTGCAACTTTCTTGAAAACTAAAACCTCCCAGTGAATAAAGAAAGATATTTAGCAGCTAAGAAGTTTACTGACTGTAGTCTAATTAATCAATCCACTGTGTCTCAGGGAGGTTGCTGGCAGAGTTGCCACAAGCAATATAATGGCTTAGTAAAACCTGTTTGCCATTATCTAGTCAAGGGGAAAAAAAGAAATCAATAACTAACCCTAATGAGATTTCTACCACATCATTACATCTACAAGGCTTTTAGCAAGTTAAAAAGCTTTAACTAACCATTGAATGGTTTATCTATCTGGTTACTAATAAAACAGCATATCCTCAGAATTACAGGTATCTCATAAAATTTTCACAAGGCCATAAAATCCTATTAGAAAAACAGCATATTGCTAGTTTGGTGTAATGGTTAAGAGCAGCAAACTCTAATCTGGAGAACTGGGTTTGATTCCCCACTCCTCCACATGCAACCAGCTGGATGACCTTGAGTCAGTTTGTGGGACAAACAGTTTGTTTTGTCGGTACCAGCAACCATCCTTCCTTTGGATCAGGGTTCCATCTTTTTCAATCTTCAACTTGTTGGGTTCGGTTAAAGTGGATTTAAACTTTTCAGCCCAAGGCTCCCACCCAGGAGGGCCCCCCCTTTGCCTGGCTATGAGTCATCACCGCCCCTCCTAACTTGGTGGGCATGAACATGGTGTCCACAACTTCCTCTCATTGGCTCACATGCTATGGGAGGTGGGATAAGGCCTCTACAAGAAAGTTCGACTTTCCAGTGAGGTGCTTTAGCGTAAACTGAAACTTAGAGAAAAACTCCACCCATCTCAACTGCTTTGCATTTAGGTGCTGAGGGGCTTGCAACACTTCCAGGTTCTTATGATTGATCCAAACTTCAAACGGAACCCGAGCCCCCTCAAGCCAGTGCCACTAGGTAGTCAAGGCCAGTTTAAAGGTGGTGGCCTTCTTGTCCCACAACACCCAGTTCCACTCAGTGGCTGAGAACTTTTTAGAGATATATGCCACAGGGTGCAACTTTCCATCCTCTCCACGTTCATACATTGAAAAAACATCTATTATTCAAAATACTATTTTCTAGTTCTTTAACCCTATATAATAGAATCCATTATAAGTAACTTCTTTGAAATAATAAAAATGTGAATCAACTATACTGTGAGGATTCTGTATTATATAATGAATCAGTAAAGAAATTTGCGTAACATTGTTGAAAACCAGTTAATAAAGCGTACTAAGGTCCTTAGCTGAATTAAATTAAAATTAACAGTACTGCTTCACCTTCACCCAATTTTTTTTAAAAAATACTGATCAGTAATAACTTTACCTGTAGACATATCTAGTAATAAAGGTATCAATATGGGTAAGGATAAAAAGAAAAGTTAACAACAAAAGAGATATAACACCCCCCCCCCCCCCGGATCCAGTTGGATAATAGTAAGAAGCATTTAAATGTCTAAAAAAATCTTTCTCACTAAGGAGAGATTAAATAACAACTATGTAGGAAAGAGAAAAAGAAAAAACTGTGTGTGGGGGGTCATTTCGAGTTAAGTCACTCAGCATTAAAGATTAAAAAGATTTATAAACACATATAATTGTGGTGAACCTGAAATGCTCAGTGTCTATGTAACCTCTGCTGTTATTTTGAGTCCTTGGGATCTTTGTTCATGTCCTGGAGATGATTTTCTCCCAGTCTGTCCTCTTCCTCCTGTGAGAGATGTATACTGAGGGAGGCTAAAAGAGAACACCTTGTAGCAATGTCTGAGGCTTGGCACTGGCTGCCATTTGCATGAGGACTCTCTAGCTTTGACTAAGATAGCCACACAGGTGCTTTTTGAACGAAAATTGGAAGTTTTTTTAAATATATTTTATTTTTTAGATGTTCTAATTCAGCAGCTGTGCATTTGGCACCAGGCACATGACTTTCATCTTTAGAGGCCTCACACACCTCTTTAACAAAGAAAGCGAGGTCTGTATTTTCCTCCACGCCCTCCTCAATCCCCCGGAATGATCTCCAATCATTTTCTAGTGCAATAATTCTATTGATGGTAGAATTTTCAGAGTATTGTAGAGTTCGCACCTCCTCCTGTAGTGCTAGGCCCATTTTTGTTGCGTTTTCAGCAGTCTTAGAAGTTTCTTTCAATTCCTTTACCTGATGAAAAAAAGGACTTTACCAACGTTGCTTCTTTGGAATTCAATTTTGCCTTGGGTTCTGAGGATTTCCCCATAGATTTGAGTGGGTCAGAGTGATATAAGTAGTGTTTCAGTCACTTTGGGAGGGAAGGGGTTGGGAGCTCGCTCAGTCTGCACCCGCCATCTTGCAGCGACACTCCACCCCCCCCCCATTCATGCCACTGTTTATTGTATGCATTATTTTGTTCTAACTACATTGTTTTCTAATATCTGTAATCCAGTGATTTTGTAATCTAATTTTATTGTGGTGCTTATTGTGTGTGTTATACTGTTTCTATTTCACAGTCCTTAAATTTTGTAATCCACCTTGAGGCTCAGTGAGAAAAATAGACTATAAATAAAGTAAATAAGTAAATACATTTGCCACCTTCAAGAATTAAAGGGAACATTAATAAAAACAAATGTTTTTAAAAATCACATTTTGTGATGAGTTACTTACTTAGTACTAGTTTAGTTAGCGGCTCTATCCCTTATGGGAACATCACTTGATATTTGTTGACAGCTGTAAGGTTTTTTTTGGATCTGCTGCTTTCACAGTTGGTATTTAAAATAAAATAATACTCAAACTTCATTCTCAGTGTAGTGAATAGTGCTTTAATTTAGAAAATGATTCTTAGGTGGCACCAGGAGGGTCTTTTTTTAACAACATAAAGGTAATAAAAACAAAATTTTAAAAAGTGACAGAATCCTGGCTACTACAGTGAGAAAAAGAGACCTCTGCTGTTTCTTATGGTTCTCCTTAATCTCTTTATTCCACATCATATTGTGTCTTAAATATACCTTGGTTAGGTTGAAGGAGTCCAGCTGCGGCATCCCTTACGGTGTGTGAGGTGTTTCATGTATTACTCCCAACTGTACAGTTGGTTTTGAAAATACTGTTTTTCACAGCCTGAACTATTCCCTCATGATTTTTTATACACCTATCAGTGATTGAGTCTCTTCCAGGAGAAAAAAAAGAGTACTTTAACTAAAACCTTGATATCAGCATGACTTCAGATAAACTTCCATGAAATTCAGTATTCTCTAACTATATAATTCCTTTACAAATGTGCACACCTTCAGCTGGATGAGTATCAAAGAATTTTAGTCCATTTTTAAAAATGCACGGCTCTGTGTGAGTTCTATGCATGTCTGCCAGATAGATGCTTTACAGAAACGAATAAAGGTCCATTTCAATTTGAAAGAAGGGACGTGGTCTCCTTTCATACAGTTTCAGATCCAAGTTTATAATATTGCCTCCCACACACTTTCCTCTCCTCCATATGCAACGCCTAAGGAGATTCTTGTGTGAGCACACCCACTGCCTACAGTATAGCCAATGGGTATAGGGCTTAGAATTTTCTCAATAATTGTGCTCCAACTATGAAATTCCCTACCAAGGGAGATTCATTTGGCACTCACTCCTTTAGCCTTTAGGATACAAGTAAAAATATCCCCCCCCCCAAAAAAAAAATCTTTTAACTGAGTTGTTTAAAACAGAATTATCTTTTCAAACCTTGACACAATCCTTTTTGGATGGTTATGGAGAATATTTTTACAGGTGGCCTGAAAAGGCTAAAGTGAGCATTTTGGACACAATGGGGAGCTTTAGAGGACCCAAGTTTCCCAATTGTTACATGTAGCTTTTTCCGGGGATGCTTGATTATCTCCAGGTTCAGTTCACATCCTGCTCACAGGTAGTGATCATCAGAACTGAACATTCAACACACCATTTGGCTCTATCCCAACAGGTCAGATGTGTTTGGTTACAAAGAAAAGACAAATGTCCGATAGGATTCTGTCTTGCCACAGCTGCCTCTGGCCTGCCACAATGTCCGCTTTAACCACTTCCAGTTGTTATCAGGCACATGGTCAAAAAAAAATAAATGTTTCAGATTTTGAGATGAAACCACAAGATGTTGTGAAGAGTGAGGGTATGATGGCCCCCATCTACTTCTCTTCCCCAGAGGCAATATTTTCCCTCTGTTTTTCTGCCTCTTTCTGACTGAGCCACCCTAGTAATGTGTTTTCTTCTTTGCTGAAGAACTCTGGCTGTTCCACCCTGTCACAGTATGTTATTTTACTGCTGGCTCAGCCCAGGAACCTGAGGGAAGGTTCGGGATCAACCTTTTCCCTTACACCGCTGAAATGGCACTCAAGGTGTTTTGAAATTCAAAAATACTACAAGGAGTAAAGCTTCCATAGCATCATTAGTATTGTTTAAAAATCACATGTTAGCAGAAAAACTATATAAGGCTGAGGCTGGGAGTTCACACATATGGAAAGGGGGGGGGGCGGGGAGGGCCTTTTCCAGAAGGAAGTCAGAATATCATTGACTACAGTTGCTGGAGTATTGCATTATCTTGGAGCACTCTGTATCACCTTCTAAGCCATGATCTTCAGAGCACAGAAGGTACGTTCCCAGCATCCAAGGCATTTTGCCTAAAATGTTCTGAAACAAGGCTTAATGTATACTGGGGGAAATGAATAAATCGAAGACACAGGTAGAGAAAACACAGAAGTGGTCAATTTGCATTCAGGGAAATAAGGGCCCCTTCACTGAACTGAAATAAGATACCCCAGACACGTTTTTTATTTGATTTTCTTTCTCTGCTTTGGCCAGCTTGTCAGAATACCAAAGTAATGAGGAAACTAAGAAAATCAATTTGGCTGCTGACTACTCTATGAGTGTGATATACTAGACTGGCATACCTGCTAGAGTTACTCTTGGATAACAAGTAAGTTATGCCTATGGCATAAAAAATATCCCTTCTGCCACCTTTTATTTGTCTTGTCACAGTATGATCTCCTAATATACCTTATCAAAACCTATCCCTAACAGGGCTGTAGGGAGAAAAAAAATGTATATATTTATTACCTGTGTTCATAACACATTACATGGATACAGTGTTTGTCTGCCTCCTTTTTGTATATGCTAATTCTATTATTGGAGACAGCACTGATGCCCTGGAAATATGAAGAGCTTATTTTACACAGAAGAAAATCCAGTTTAATTATTCATGAAGAAAAAGACGGCTGTAGCTGCCAAAGTGGTGGTGATGAAACAACATGGGAGAGAGAGAAAGAGAGAGAGAGAGAGAGAGAGAGAGAGACCTTGAAAGGGATTTTTCCAATTCATCCCAGTTCATGAATAATAAGTTGATTCAAAGACTTCATCAACTAGTAGAGTGTTAAGTTCTATTTTGTGACAAAATAAGAGAATGAAGAAAACCATTTTGTTTTGAAGTGGATATCTGCTATTACTCTCCCTGTGCCTTCCTTAAAACTCTCCCCAGGACGTATCAACAAGGCCCATCTTACATATGAATCAAAGTCACTGACTGAAACAAAGTGGGAAATGTAAAGGTTTCTGGAAGCAATGTTAGCTTCTCCAATGGCTGCAAAAGACAACCCAAATCCATCTACAAGAAGTCAACATGACTTCTAAGTCTGGGATCCTGAATATGCTTTCCTAGTTTTAACTTCCAACTGAATTAATGTGATTTGTTTATTCTAGATATTTGCACCCCACATCTCCCCAATGGTGATCCAAGGTGGCTTACAACATCATTCTCCACTCCTCCATTTTATCTTCGTAACAACCCTGTGAGATATGTTGGGCTTAGAGCAGGTGACTGACCCAAGGTTACCCAGTGAGCTTCCATGTCAGAGTGAGGATTTGAACCTGGGTCTCTCAGATCTTAGTCCTACACTCTGACCACTACATCATGCTGGTTTCGAAAAAAGTGAATACAGTTCTAAATAAACATGCTTACTATTGGCCAGGAGATCTTCTCTAGATATGGCAACTATAATATAATGATATAACTACAGTGGCATTTGAATGCTAGCAATGAGAATGTTAGCAATGAAGAGAGGGAGGAGGTTGGATTTATGCCCTGCCCTTCACTACCTGAAGGAGTCTCAGAGTAGTTTACAATCTCTTTTCCCTTCCCCTCCCCACAACAAACACCCTGTGAGGGAGGTGGGGTAGAGAGAGCTCTTTCAAGAACTGCTCATGAAAGAACAGCTCTGAAATCCTAACACTTGTTACTGACCCAAAGTCACACCAGCAGCTGCACGTGAAGGAGTGGGGAATCAAACCGGGTTCTCTCAGATTAGAGTTTGTGCTCCTAACCACTACACCAAACTGGTACAGTGGGACAATCTTAACTGAAATCAAGAATTGGTTTAACTTGAAAATGCATTTGTTAGAACTGCAGATCTTGGATCCAATTCACCATGAAAACATCTTGCATATGCTGCATTAAAATTAAGCTCCTCAAAATGTACTTTGCAGATGAATTGTTGCAGTGGGTTGAGTGACAGTATGGTACAGCAGAGTGTTGGAGTAGGGCAGGGCAGGGGTCCCCAACCCTTTTGAGCCTGAGGACACATATGGAATTATGAGAGAGGGTAGTGAGTGGCTGTCCAAAGCAACTGCCTTAAGAAGCCAATAACAAGGAAAGAAGGAAATTCTGAAGGTGGAATAGAACCACCAAAGACAGCCCAAGAGCTTACCAGTACTCCTGACCCTCCAGGGGAAAACCTTTCCATCATTTTACAACAGCTCCACCCACTTTCTGAAAAGCTCAGCGAATATCAAGGGAAGTACAAGAGGGTGCAATGGTGCCCACAGGCACCATGGCAGCAAAATCTGAACTAGGGTCTGGAAAACCCAAAGTTCAAGACTAGTTTCACACCACTTCATTGCAATTGTCAACACCTCCACACACGGTTATAATGATCACATCAGTAACAATCTACTCTGCTTCTATCCTTTCTCTTTGGTCTCCAGATTTTAACAGAAGCCAGTTTCTTACAAGTGTTTCTATTGTGGTGGAGTTCCTTGCACATTGTTCTGTTGCTGTGGAAGACAATCTTGTTGTGTAAATGTTCTTTGTGCTACTATTCTAGCCGAGCCTTCTTATTCAGTCCAGCTTCCTACCCTGTTACCCCTTACCTCCAAACAGCACAACGGCTGCCACAGTCACTTCCCTGGAACAAATGCCTTGGCATTATAGCACCAATTAAAATCAAGATCATTTCTCCATGTGTAGTTTACGAAGGGAAAACCTTAATCTGAGAGAGAGAGTTTGGCATTTCTTGCTTAATTCTTGCTGAATTTTGTCGCAGTCTTAAGTGGGGGTTGCATCCCTGGGAACTTAATTCTTGCTGAATTTTGTCGCAGTCTTAAGTGGGGGTCGATCCCTGGGAACTGGATGCTATGCTGGTAGATCAGTTTCTTTCTTTTTTTCTTTTTTTATTAACTTTATTTTTATAACTTTTCAAAACCAAAAAACATTTACTAACAAACCCATCTTTAATTTCCATTATATAACAAGTATGATTCCTTTTACAATATTCTATTTTCAAATAAAATACAATCCAATGATTTCTAAAACTTAACCTTAATTAAATACAAAATCAACATATTTTGCAGGTAAGGCCATAATTAGATCATTCTTTTTTGTTATATACTCAAAAAAAGTGAACCATTTTGTGAGAAAACTCTCCTTTTTTGCAGGTGTTTCCATTATCAATATTTGTGTGGCAAAAACTTCCTTGAAAGGTTTGGCAGTGCTAATGTGTATTGCTTCTTTTACAATACTTTAGGGAAGATCTTCAGTTAACTTGAAAACAAAGGAGTCAGTAATTGAAAAGATTGCATATATGGATAAGACATTGTTTCATTTTTGATAAAGGAATCTTTCTGAGCGATATTGGTTTCAGATGTCAAAATGAATTTATATGCGCCCATTAACCTACTGCTACAAGAATCCTATTTTTAGTAACTTTTTGTGGCTAATGCATTTCCAGAAAGCTCGCTTCTTATTTTTTCAACAAAGTAGTATTGTATAAGATTATTGTTAATGCATGTGTCAACAATATGCTTGGGAAACATTCTTAACAGTAAGCACAATGAAAAATGCATTACTTGAGTCAGCCATTATGTTTAATTTTCATTACACTGCAAGTGAGTCTTAGTATGTACACTGAGTTAGTCAGTGTACATACTTTTTAAAACCAAGAAACTATATTACAAATATAAATTCCCTGGTTAAGGGCACAGTAGTTGAAATTAAATTGTAATCTTCTAGACAAGGGTATCTAAAAGAATGAAGCCCCAAGGAATTATCTCTTTTTCTTTGTCACTATTTTGATTTTCCAAATGGCTGTGAAATAGTAGAGAATTTTCCATTTACCTATTTTTGCTTTACTGGCGTCTTTAAAAAAACAAGTAAACTTTCAAATATATCCTTCGGATGCTCTCTTTCAAAATTCATGTGTCAGCTTAAGCTTATGTAACAGAACATGGTTATACAATACAGAAAAACAGGCCCAGTTGATATTGCTGACCTTGGCGTTAAAGTAAATGTGACTCAGACTTCTGAATCTTGTGTGAGAGGTCAAAAGTTCTCCATGCTCACTGCAGGAATAGGTAACTCTAATCCCCTTCCCATGAGACACAGGAGCTGCAGACTGGGAAGAATGGGTCATATGTTTCAAAATGTCTACATTTTTTCCCCTTCAAAATGTCCAAAGATTTCCTGAGTGGAGATGTTCTGAAGTCTCATCCCAAACACAAATCCTATTGAATCACCATTAATATTTAGGGCTGCCAAGTCAGCCCGGGGGGCGCGGTATCCCCCGCTATAGGGGTTCCCGATCCGCCGGCCGGCATTCGGCCAGCGGGGGGAACCCTGCCCCAGAAGTCGTCTGGTGAGGACGACTTCCCCCATGTAATGACGTCACCTCCGGGTGACGTCATTACGTCACCGGTGCATGCGCAAAAGTGCACGCACCAGAAGAGCTCCCAGGGGGAGAACAACTCCCCCCCACCGGTAAGTCACCGGCACTTGGCAGCCCTATTAATATTTTTGCCACAGAATTCATAATACTAAACAATACTAAATTAAATAGAAAAATATGAAAGAGGAATTTTGCATATAGCATTGCATTTCCAAGGACTACCAAACAACAATATGGACTCTTGAGTCTTAAACCTGTATAACTAATAAGGATTAACTAATACATAATTGTCCAGGAGCTGCCGGGGCTAAAAAATTTCTGTTCACACAGGCTATTAATTAAGGCTTTTAATGTTCTTCTAGTCTGGAAACTGTTGTTTTTACCTGTCAGTGATCTGTTTGTATGTTATCTGTTTTTATGCTGGGCTGGGTTTTTAATGCCTGATTGTAATTAATATATTTTAATGTTTTGTTTTTTATTGCTTTGTAAGGTGCCTTAAACAGGTTCCTAGAGAGGCAGCATAAAACAATTTATAAATAAATAATTTTGTATATCCAGCAAGGCTTTGGACTTTATCAGTATTCTACAGTGCTGGGCTTTCAAAAATGGAAAATTTAAAAATATAATATATTCTAGTAGCAAAAGTGTATCCCCACCTGTGGATATCTAAATCCACATAGAAAGAAAACAGATATTTCTGCAGACTTGGGGACCCAAGGGGGACTGCAAATTCCCACCAACAAAAGGGCAGCAGTGAACTAGGGTTGCCAAGTACCCCCCCCCCCCCCCCGCCACCAGCAGCAGATCCAGGCTGGGAAACTCCTGGAGATTTGGGGGTGGAACCTGGGGAGGACAGGGACCTCAGTGAGGTACAATGCCATAAACTCCACCCTCCAAAGCATTCATTTTCTCCATGGAAAGTTATCTCTGTACTCTGGAGATGAGAGCAGTAACTCCAGGGGATCCCCAGGTCCCACCTGGAGGCTGGCATCTCTAGGCAGCACCCTCTGTGTGACTTGATACCACCTGATTTGCATGACTTAGAGGAATTTCACACAGCCAGTATGTTCCGTTTCAGGAACTCTTCAGTAACGGTTTCTGTCTGACATTTCACACAGAACCATATTAGTACCAGTTCCCTAACGTAACATATTGGCTCTTTCACACAGAAACGTGCCTCTCCCATTGGGGAAGCGTTCCTGAGCCGGTTTACCTGGAAACCTCCTCCCAAGCGTTCTTCAGTTCTTGTACTTTATCTTGTACTAGGCATTCCAATGGGGTCGCTATGATGCTGTTTTTGGTGTCCTGTTACAGCATCGTAGTGCTCTAAATCAGCTCTTAAAAAAATGATGGAGATCACCCGCGTGGGGAAAAGAGGCGCAAAAAGAAAGTGGCAGTCTGAAATGACAAACCACTCAGAAGACAGCTCCAAAATGGTAGGGGAAGGGCTGTCTGAAATGTCCGTCACTGTACCGGTTCATTCCAAGCCAGTTCAGTAACATTTTTAAAGGTGTAGTGTGAAATTCCCCTTAATTAGGCCCAACTGCTTTGCTACTGTTCATCAGCAGCCACCCTATGAAAGCCATTGTGATGTAACAGTTAGAGCTTCAGACTGGGATCTGCGAGACCAAGGTTCAGATCCCCATCGTGCAGTGGAAGCTGACTGGGAGATTTTGGACCAGTCACATGTTTTTAGCCTAACCAGCCTCACAGGGTTGTTGTGCAGACAACAAGGAGGAAATAATACTGTAAGCTACTTTAGTCCCCACTGTGGAGAAAGACTAGTTTAGCTAGGCAGAGGCCGTGGGGGAGGAGGGTGGAGATGGAAAGCTGAAGACAGATAAAGGTAGGTTGGCTGTTGGGAGGGAAGGAAATAGGGTTGCCAACTCCTGGTTGGGAAATTCCTGGACATTTGAGAGTTGGAGACTGGGGAGGGTGGGATTTGAGGTGGGACACAGAAAGAGAGAGAAAGAGTGATGAGGTGGGGAGGCAGAAAAACAAAGAGCATGATGACAGAAAGAGAGAGGAAATAACATACATGGAGGAGAGAGAGAGGGTAAGAAAGGGGTCAGAAGGGAGAAAGAGTGTGAGAGAGGTAGGGGAAGAAGGGAGGAAGCAAAGGTGTGAGGAATGGGATAACCATCCCGCAAGTTTCTTGCAGATCTCCACTTGTCTATTTCCAGGGGTCCGTTGGAGCGGGAGCGCACAGGAGCGCAGCTCCAGGAGTGAGGAGCCCAGGGGGTGGGCACATGACCAAGCCCCGCCCCCTCCTTGGCTTCCCCGAGCAGTGCAGAGGTGCAGCACCCCAGGGAAAGCCCTGCTAGGGTCTTTATTGTTTTTAATGTTTTGTTTTAATATTGATAATTTTATCATTGTTCCTTTTATGACTGTGTGTTGCTTTTCCAGAGACTTGCTCAAGGTGGCATATAAATTTTCTAAGTATACTATTTTTTATCTGGGCACATGGCACATAAGTACTGGAGAAATTTCACCAACCCTTCAGCAGCTTCCACCTTATCAGTTTGGTGTAGTGGTCAGGAGTTGGACTCTAATCTGGGAGAACCGGGTTTGATTCCCCACTCCCCACTCCTCCACATGCAGCTGCTGGTGTGACCTTGGGGCAGTCACAAGTTCTCTCAGAGCTGTTCTCTCATGAGCAGTTCTCAAAAGGCCTCTCTCAGCCCCACCTACCTCACAGGGTGTCTTGTTGTGGGGAGGGGAAGGGGAAGGGATGGGTGGTGCACATGTCCTGGGTATCTCAAGTCTACTTGAAACCTGGTGGTTTCAAGGGAGCAGGAAGAGAATGAGGGTGTGTTCTTGACGCTTATTTTTATTGCACAAAGTACTGGATGGGGAAGGGAATGGAGGAAGAGCAGGTCAGTTTCACTCACCTATGGAGTGGAGCCTGAGGGGTGGGTGTTGCCTTCTGACACACTTCCGGTATGTTAGGGGGTGTGGCATATGCAAATGAGTTATGGTACTGAGCCCCTGCACCTCTTTTTCTACGAAATGACCTCTGTATATTTCTATTTTTCATTTCTGTTTCTATTTTCTGTTATCAGTGGGAGTAAATAAAAGTTACTTTTTTCTGTTTCCCTCACAAGTGCTGGATGTATTACATTCAGAAGACAACTGGGTTAAGTCTGTCAGGTGGAGCATTGGGGTGGAGACCACATTGGACAAACTTTACATCAGGCTACTTGTTTCAATCTCATTTTTAAGACCCCATCTTCTACAGGTGGACACCATGCATTTTGGAAGTCTTTTCTGATCATTAGGAACCATTGATGTAAAAGGGTTTTGTCCTAATGGACGACAGCTGGAATCGATGGTTATATTGGACTACCGAGTGAAGTTTTATGGGCATATCTAAGCTGGTGGGCAGGTTGTACACGGAGAGATAGTCTTCAAATATAAGTGTGATGAAAAGTTTTCATCCAGTGTGAAAGTGCAGATAATTAACTGGAAAAAAATATGACATTTGTTATGGCCCCCAAAATTTCAGAATTGTCAATGTGCCTTTATGGTATGCAAATAATTTTTTCCCTTAATTCTGTCAAAATCTAATTGGAGGGGTTAGCAATCAAAAGGATCGAATACAGGCGGCAAATACAAAAATCAAGTAACTCTCATAGAATACAAAAGTGATTTGTTCGGGGATTGTTTTTACAAACTATATTCATTAATAATTTAAAATTATTTCTAAGGAGGATTTTAAAGGGCCATGGGCATCCCATTTAATTTAAATTAAATATAAATAGGTGTATAATTCTTACATTCCACTTTTAGCTAGATCAGGCCATTTAAGAAGAACTGACTATCTGAATGAAATTTAATCGCCTTGGGAAAATGGTATTCTTACATTGTTTTTAATTTACTTAATGATAGTTCTTTTTATAGTCTTGGCCACTAGATTGCCTCCATTTAATATGTACTGAATGACTTTCTAATACATAAGGACTAATTGCATTCAATTATGCAATTAGGCTAAAATATGGCTATAGTGTTCATATTATAGTAATTGTTATTAGTATAGGAGGAATTCCAACTATTTTAATACCAACCAAGAAGAGCTTCTAATGCAGGAAACTGTAAAGTTTCTAAAAAATGCCATTTCATTAAAATAGCTAATTACCACAAACTTAGAAACAGTATACCAGTGCAAGTTTATTTTACATAGCTTGTTTTAAATTAAATATTCATGTGTATATTTGCATTTCTGGGAGACAGAAAAAAGAAATCAGTGATCTGTTTTGCACTATAAAAGGAATACACTTTGCCCCCCCAGATGCAAAGAAAAGACAGACAACAGGTTGGAATTAAACAAGGGCCACTTTATTAACTATTTACAGGAAATTGCAGCAACGGGGAACTAAGCAAGCACAGGAACAGGCAAGGCAGGCGTCTTTCCTAGACACGGCCTCCTTGCCTTTAGCATGGGCGGGACACCTAGCTCCGGTCTGAAGCCAGCCAATTCTGGCTCATAACCGGCAGCCCAGCATACTGGCATCCCCCCCCAGGAGCGCCTACCCCTGAGACCACATGGAACTTCAGGGAGGAGCCTAGCCTGAGAGGTTCCCAGAGGAGGCACCATTCACCACCCCGGACTGCACTGCCCTAGAGCGGTTCCTGATGACCTCCTGTTCCCAATCAGGATATGCCGCGAGGTGCTCACCAGTTCCATTTCTGCTTGCACGAACCTGCCAAGTGACTAACTAATTTAACTCACACACCCATCTAAGCCCTTAACCATATCGCAGTGCAAGGTAGGCAAAAAACACCTCCCCCAAAATTCCAATCAGGTGAAGGCATAAAAATTCCTACCTGGTCCCAAATAGGCAACCAGCTTAAGCCTACACTGCCAACAGGGCGGGCGGGTGGGCAAGCACGCGGAGCAACTGAGAAGCAGGGGGCGAGGTGCCGGTCTTCAGCCGGCAAGCCACGCCCACCCTGCATTCCCGGATGCGCGCGAACGGCGCGCCCAGCTGTTCTCCGTCTTTCCTCGGCACCGCGGAAGCAAAGGAGCCCCCGATCGGGCGCAACGTCGCAGCCGGGCGCCCTGGAGCTCGATTGCCCCCCCCCAGACACAAAGAAAAGACAGACAACAGGTTGGAATTAAACAAGGGCCACTTTATTAACTATTTACAGGAAATTGCAGCAATGGGGAACTAAGCAAGCACAGGAACAGGCAAGGCAGGCGTCTTTCCTAGACACGGCCTCCTTGCCTTTAGCATGGGCAGGACACCTAGCTCCGGTCTGAAGCCAGCCAATTCTGGCTCGTAACCGGCAGCCCAGCATACAGGCATCCCCCCCCCCCCAGGAGCGCCTACCCCTGAGACCACACGGAACTTCAGGGAGGAGCCTAGCCTGAGAGGTTCCCAGAGGAGGCACCATTCACTGCCCCAGACCGCACTGCCCTAGAGCGGTTCCTGATGACCTCCTGTTCCCAATCGGGATATGCCGCGAGGCGCTCACCAGTTCCATTTCTGCTTGCACGAACCTGCCACAGCCAAGGTCAAGCCTCTGCTTTGGCCTTTGCTACCCCACTCAGCAACCGAGTGCCAACCGAATCCCGTGCTGCAAATCCGCTAAAAAATTTCCCGTTGCCCTTGTCAGATAGATGCACCCCATCAACCCTATACCGGTCGGGAAACTCGACCCGTATATTGGGGTGCGGCAAGAAGATACCCAACCCAGCCTCTACAGCCTTCCTCATCTGGTTATTAGCTTTACGCCTGGCGTGGTCGATAGTCCTGGGGTCCTCTACATTACGCCACGCCAGGCGGGGAAGGATAGCTGACCAAACAATCCGGACCCCGGGCCACCTTGCCCTTATCCTGGCAAAGTCAGCCCCGGCCTGAAGCACCAGGGCCACGCCCTTGATAAGACCCAAGTCATTATGAGGGGGAGGCCCACCCCTCTCTTCAAAAAATAATGGGAGGAGAGCAGGCCATCTCATGCCCCTCCTACCCAGCCACTCTACCGTGGCCACCTCACTGAAGCCGAGCTGGGAGCCGAAGGCTATTTTCCTTTGCAAGAAGCGCTGCCCAGAAGACCATGCTGTGGCCGCAGACAGTGACCCTTCACCGCATCCTACGGCCTGTAGCACCTGTAAAAGGGGATCCATTACAACCAAGTTAACCGTATAACCGAACAGACTTATAAAGAAGTGGGCCTAACATAACTTCTGTAACTATGGGATTTCCAGCGCCCTATACCCCGAACATCCCTGGGGCAGTATCCCATGGCCGCAGCCGTTGATGCTGCCCAACTACTACCAAGGGGGAAACTCTCAAATTCCAAACTGGGGGCAAACTGAAGGGGGCCCAAAACCCTGCCTTCTTTACACTGCTTAGCTTAATCGGGCTAGGCCCCTTTTTCAAAAGCAGGGGCAGAAGGCCCACCTCCCTCTCGCCGACCCCTTTTTCCTCCGCCCCGACCGTTAGGTCTAGGGCAATCTGCGAAGGCATGAGGCCCGGAGCATAAAGGGCATTCATGGCGAAAGGAGCAATTTTTTACTGCTGCAAGTTCCCTTAGAGGAAAACTCCCAGCAGAGCGGACGGCGCTGCACTCCTGGCCCAACTTGATCACGGGGACTACTTTCCAACTGCGCCCTCTTCACAGAGTGGCCACTATGCGACCTTTCACCTCCCGGCACCCTACTAGGCGACATGATCAGAAGCCAGAGATTCGGATTGACTCTATCCCAGCGCATGGCCGGGTTCATAGCTACCCTCATTCTGAACTCCTCATCATACAGAAGCCATGCCGGACTTGGGAAATCAGTCAAGGCTTTGTAAATGATATCCAAATACTGGATCATTGACAAAGCCCTCCCTGGGTGGTGGCGGACTATCACCGCTGCATAAATAAGGAATCCCGGAAGCCAATTTGCCCAGGTCCTATCAACCACCCGGCGTTTTAACCGCTCCTTCTCGTGGTCGTCCAAATTGTCCCTATCCTTCTTTTCCATCTCCCTGTAAAGAAGGCTGAACAAGTCAACAAATTCTCCCCGAATTATCTTTTCTTTGGTGGCTGTAGACAGATGGTCACCTAGCGGCAAATCCGTATCCCCGCTAGGTACTGCCCCAGGAGGAACAGTCTCATAGGGAGAACAGGATGTTCCCATATTGCCCATGTTGTGAGGGTAAAGCCCCCCTGCTTGCCACGGAGTAGTGGGCAATGACGGGGGACAGGGAGTCCCATACGGTTGCCCAACCGGTGGTAAGTTGGTCGAGGAGACCATGCCCTGCTGAGAAGGGCCCCACGGCCAACTAACAACCGTGCCTGTCGTGGCTAAATCCTTACCCCCCTGCCCTTGGTGAGGTGAATAGAGCACCACTTGTTGGTTCCCCATGCCCTGCCCAAGCAGCCCGTGGACGATCCTGCACCAGGATCAGAGGCGCCTGCATCCTTCTTATCCTCCAGGAATGCCAACTGTGCTAACACCTGTGCCTGAAACGAGAAAAGAGACTCTCCCTTCGCATTAGTATTCATAGGCGGCAAACCCAAACCTTTCTCCAACGCTGCCAGCCGCAGAAGGATGGCAGCATTCACAGGATCTTCATCCTCCTCGTCAGATGGGATGGCTGGAGGAGGTCTCGCCGGAGGCCTCTTGGGAACTGGCTGCTTGCCTTTTCCCTTCCCCGACCCTTTGCCTGATGCCATAGCAGCTCAAATAAAACAACAAAGAATAGTGAGTGTTAATAACAGAGCCAAGAAGATGCAGCAAAAGGGGCAATGTCACCAGGAATATTCCAAATCCCACGACTGAACCCAGAATTTCCAACCCCACGAGACAATGAAAAAAAGGGGGGGGGGCAAAGAATGCACTCCAAGTGGCCACTAAGGCCAGATCAAAAGACCACTCAAAAATGGCCACCGTATGTTATAGGCGATGCACCAGGACACCTCCCCCAAAATGGCTACCTACTATGTGTTTGGGACACAATGTGCTCAAGATGGCTGCCGAGCCAAATAACAAAGAAGGCCCTCTAAAATGGCCGCTGTGTATGTTGCAGCAACTGTTGGACCCGATGTGCTCAAAATGGCTGCCGAGCCAAGTACAAGAAGGCCCTCTAAAATGGCCACCATGTATGTCACAGCAAAAGTTGGCCTGACCCAGTTGGCCTAAATATGATGCTCCCCCTGCTAAAATTCTATGGACTCATGGACACCGAAGTGACCCACATGGCCTCTCCAGAATGGCCACCAAACCAGGGGGAGGGAATTCTCCCCTCCAGTCTGTGCTGGGAGAATCAGAGCCCAGTCCAAAAAGGTGGGGGAGAAACTCAGGTGCTGACGCAATTCTGTCTCCGTGGAGGGGGGGGGAACTAATTGACACAGCTGCACCGGCTCTAGGCTCCCCAAGCCAAAAGCGAGTGTGCAGGTGGGGGACAGCTCAGCGCGTGTCAAAACGCCACTTTAAATCGCGGCTGCAGCAACACCTACACTGGATGGGGGGGGTGGCTTGGGAAGGCCAGCGGCTCAGATCTCTGCCCTGAGCAAACTGGGACCAGGGATCCCCGAACGCTGCCACGTCGCCTCCTGGCCTCCACGCACAATCGCGCCACCGGGGGGGGGAGGTGGCAAGGCACTCTAGTTCCCCGACGTAGCCACAACTAAGCCCAGCCCCACTGGCCGCCACAGAACCGCCTCGCTACCACTTAAAAAAGGCTGGTCCCCCTTCCGCGTTGCCGCTGCTGTGGCCGCTTTACTGCACGGCCGAAGCCAGGAGCTCGCCCACAACCAGGATCCTCAGCTACCAGCTGTAACAGGCCCAAAGCACTCCACTCCCGAGCGTGTCGCCAACACCCGATGCTTCTCCGCCGCGTCGAACGTCCATCCCGAGTGACGGGGGGGTGAGGCAAGCAGCTCTAAGCTACTCTTGCCGCTCACCCAGCCCCTCTGCTCCTACCGGGCCCAGCAACAAGGACACCCGATACGCCGCCGCGTACTATGATCCAACGCCGGGATGGGGGGGCGGAGATAAAGAGCTCCCATCAGCCGCCGCTAGCCCAGCCGCCACAAGCGCCGTCGGGCCGCCGACAGCAAGCCCGCAAATCTCGGCTCCAACAAGAGTGCGACCTGGGAGAGCCGCCGCCACCCGTGCCCTCCGCAGTGACGCCGCCCACAGACCCAAGAGCCGGCAGCCAGAGAAAGGCTGTCAACCCGGTGGGGGGGGAGCAATTAATTGCTACTGATGCTGCAAAGCTCCAGAAACGCGTGCTTGCAACTGCAGAGCACGCGGAGCAACTGAGAAGCAGGGGGCGAGGTGCCGGTCTTCAGCCGGCAAGCCACGCCCGCCTTGCATTCCCGGATGCGTGCGAACGGCGCGCCCAGCTGTTCTCTGTCCTTCCTCGGCGCCGCGGAGGCAAAGGAGCCCCCGATCGGGCGCAACATCGCAGCCGGGCGCCCTGGAGCTCGATTCTAAATGAACATTTACCCTTCTGCTATACATCATAGATTGTACCAGAATTGGGTTGAAAAAAGACTAGAGTTCACAGGGTTCTCTTAGACATATTCAGCCCAGTGACTGCATCTTTTTTAAATTGAACTATGGAGCGAGTCCTGTCACAAATTTTATCAGTTTCAAAAGTGATTTGGCAAGTGGTGAAGAATGGACAGGAGTTCAAAATCTGCTGTGGTCCTCAAAAGGCATTTAATATACTGAACAAGAAACACAGTTCCCTAATACACTAGCTACGTTCCCTAACACACTGGGTCAAACCCTCAAGAAGCTGGGACACTCATTCATAAGAGTCTTTCCCTTGTCAAAATTTTGTACAGAGGCTGGGTGGCCTAGTGGTTAGAATGTTGGCCTGGGACTAGAGATCTTGGGTTCAAATCACTCTGACAGATTAACTAAACATTACGTTTCCCCCTGGTATGTTTGCAGGTCATATCACAGACATAATTTGAGAGCTCTTTTTTTTTTTTTTTTTTTAGATATGTGGGGTCCAAATTTGGATGGGGACCTGGCATATGATTAAAAGGGGATTTCCCAAACCTGAGACAGCCCTGGGGACCCCTGTTAGGGAAACTGACAAGTGGACACATCAGCATCCAAGATGACAAAAAAACATTTCCCTGGGGCCATTTCAAGTCACAAAAAATTGTGCAGGGGAAAGGTCTAAGCTCTTGTTCCCAAACACCACAGTTCTGATCTGATTCTGGTCCCGCATGCCCAGGAACTACAAAGCTCCCTGAACATGACTGTGATCAGACACCTTATGTATCCAGGAAAAAACATAACACTCTCAGTCATCAGGCTCAGGAGATGACATTCAGGTAGTCCCTATCAGCCACATAACTCATAGGGTGATGATAAAGAGGTGGGGATCCTAACCCAACTTAGAAAGTAGAAGCAGAAATCACCATTGTGGAGTTTATTAGTGGACAGCTGAAGAAAAGGAAACTTTCTAAAATCACAGGCATACATAATCCTTTGGACCATGATCTTGCTAGAAAACTCATTTAATATTTTGACAATTCTAGCTTTAAAAGTGCTTAGATTTATTCCTACTCAAAAGAGTGTCTTATAGTTGAGGAAAGGATGCATTCAGGAAAGTATTTGACAACTGAATGTGTATTTTGCTGTAATTGTATGTATTTCAAAGCCATGACCCTTCAGGTCAAGTTCCTAAATTTCCATATTTTGAAACGTAAATACCCAGGATATGACATTTAAATTTGTTCTAATTCTATGTAACTGTCTAGAGATCCATCATATTTCCAGTCTAATAATTCTGAACAGGGTATTATGTAAATGCATGTTGCAAGCAATATTTTAATGCATATTTGTCTCTTTAATCTATTTTTAAACTGTAGGGAGACACAGTGATGCAGATATCCTGGCAAAACATATCTACCATAGCTCTCATTTTTCTAAAAAAAAAGGGAATGCAGTTTAATGATACTATCATTAGATTGTGTCTGATCTTAATGAAGTGCTCTGCATATGAAAATATTTTTCCTACAGAAAAAAAATCCCTTTAGCTGCCCTTTAGATTAACCTGTTGTTTTGACACAGAAGAAATACTGTAAAAAGAATAGATTGTCCCAATTATAGGGATTAAATTAACACCTCTCATTTTCTTAACTAATGTTTAAGATGTACAGCCAGCTGATGGGGCTCTCAAGCAGTTGTTCTCATTTACTATGGTAATCAGTCTCTATTTCTTCTCCGTGTTGTCCACTGTATGTCAAAGCTCACTGGATAGACATTATCTGAATACACGATAGGAAATTTCAGATGGGAAGCCGTGTTAGCATGTAGCAGCAGAATAAAATAGAAGCACCTTAAAGACTAACAAAAATTATTACAGATTTCTTCATCTGATACACTGAACTCACTTCATCTGATACACTGGAGTGTAAATCCATCATGCTCATTTATATACAAAGCGGGAAGGTGGGTTGAGGAGAAGAATGTTACAAAGAGTTCAAAATAAGAAGAGTGATCAGTTCATTCAGAATGCAGGTGAGAAACTTCCAACAGATGTTAGATAGGCAAAATGTTAAACCTAGTTCAGGATGAAATGAGATAAACAAATACAAAAAGAAATTACAAAGGTTTCACTGAAGTAATTAGCATCTCTATGGGGTGGAATAGTCAAGAGTATATTATGAATCCCAAGTCCCTATTAAGACCTGGGGAGAAATTATCTTGAGTATGTTGATTCTAATTCAGCAGTTGCTTGGATTCCCCCTTTAAAATTTGTAAAAGAACTTAAAGAATGTTTAGAAATTTGTTAGCAATGGTTAATTTTAACAAGCAGGTGAAATGAAAAAACTTACAATGTGAAATAAAAAAGAAATGGAAAAAAGAATATTCATATTCAGAAGGCTCAGTGATGGGTGAGGAAGTGGAAAGAAAGATACAGACTTGTTTTAGCCTTCTTCAAGGATCTGCAAAGCCAGGACAGAAGAGCTCTGCTGGATCAGACCCGTGGCCCATCTAGTCCAGCATCCTGTTCCACACACTGGTTAAACAGTTATGCTGGAGGGCCAACAAACAGGGCAGGGAGGTCAGGGCCCTCCCCTCTTGTTGCCTCTTAGCACTGGATTTCAGAAGTTTACTGCACCTCAATATGGAGGTTCCTTCAGTCATCATGGTTAGAAGCCATTGATGGACCTATCCCGCATTAATGTGTCAATCCCCCTTTTAAAGCCCTTTTAAATGCCCGTGGTCATTATTACAGCCACTGGCTGCACGTTCCACAATTTAATTACTGTATTTTTCGCTCCATAAGACACACCTGACCATAAGACGCACCTAGCTCTGCTCAGTGCCGTGGCTTGGGAAAGGTGAGGGGGGTTTAAGACGCACACACTTTCCCCCCCACTTTTTTGGGGAGAAAAAGTGAGTCTTATGGAGCAAAAAATACGGTACTCATTGAACAAAGAAGAATTTCCCTTTGTCTGTCCTCAGCCTATTGCCAGTTACCTTAACAGGATGTCTTTGAATTATAATATTATGGGAGAAGGAGAAAAGGCTAACTCTATGCAGTTTCTCCACCTTATGTATAATTTTATGAACTTCTATCATGTCCCCCCCCCCCTTCATTGTCTTTTTTCTAAACAAAAAAAATCCCAGGCTTGTCAGCCTTTCCTCATAGGAAAGATGCTCCAACCATTTGATCATCTTGGTTGTCCTCTTCTGTACTTTTTCAAGCTCTGCAATATCTGTTTTGAGATACAGTACACAGTATTTATTAAAGGAAATGGGTATGCCACAGCATCTGATTGTTTTGATGTACAACCTGTACTCTGAACAAGAGGCCACTGTTAGGACAGAATATGGAGAAACATAATGGTTTCCAGTTGGCAAAGGTGTCAGACAAGGATGTATATTATCTCCATATCTTTTCAGTCTATATGCAGAACACATCATAAGGAAAACTGGATTAGGTTTAGATGAAGGTGAAGTGAAGATTGGTGGAAGGAACATTAAAATTTGGGATGTGCTGATGACAACACATTACTGACAGAAAACAGTGAAGTCTTGAAACAACTACTGATGAAGGTTAAAGCAGAAAGTGTCAAAGCAGGATTACAGCTGAACATCAAGAAGACAAAAGAGTTCTTATATAACTTTAAGGCTGATGATGGAGAAAATGAATTTGTTCAAGACCTTATGTTCCTTGGCTCCATCATTAACCAAAAGAGAGACTACAACCAAGAAATCAGAAGGAGGCTGAGACTGGGAAGGACAGCCATGAAGGAGCTAGAAAAGATCTTTAAGTATAAGGATGTGTTGCTAGGGTCCAAGATCAAGTTAATTCATGCCCTAGTATTCCCCGTTGCTATGTATCGGTGTGAAAGTTGGACAATGAAGAAAGCTGAAGAAAGTAGATTCCTTTGAAATGTGGTGTTGGAGGATAGTTTTATGGAAATTTGTGATGGAACAGGCCTGCTTCTCCTACAGACCCTCTTCTACCCCCTCCCTCTGTTGAGTTGCCAACTCCTGGAGGGAGCTATTCCACTTCCATCCACTAGGGTAGCGCTGCCACCACTGTTCTTTTGGGGTCTTCCTTCCAGGAGGAACAGACTCCTGACCCTTTTCTCAGTTCTGAGGCTTGGCCTCAAGATCTCCTGCTACCCAGTGCCTGGTTACCACAGGACCAAGTGCGACCAGGGTTTCCCCTGGAGGGATGGCAATGGGTGCCTTTACTGCTCCCCTCTTCCCTGGGTCTCCCCCATGCACAAAACTAGCATGTCCCAGTGGTTGGGGAACTGTGTGGCATGAGATTTACTGCCAGCATTCAAAAGATTAAAATATTTATTAAAAAGAGAAAAAAGTTACAAGTGTATTTTTAGCACAGCACCAGAACAAAGAAAAGTTGGTTATAAATGCATCCTTCTTTCCCTGGTTTTAAAAATTACTCTAACTAGATGTCACAATCAGAGTAGGTACTTACAAACTTAGAAAGTTGCAAAATGTTCTAAAGACATCCCATTACCTCAGCATCCCCGCAGCCAGCAGTCCAAGCTGCATGGTTAAAGATGGCTGCCAACCTGCAGACCAGAGCTCAGCAGTCTGTTCTCTCCCAAGGACCAGCACCAAGTGACCTTTCCTTGTTGGAGAGAGCTAATTTAGTGTAGTGGTTAATAGTGTGGACTCTAATCTGGGAGAACTGGGTTTGATTCCCCACTTCTCCACATGCAGCTGCTGTTATGACCTTGGGTCAGTCACAAGTTCTCTCAGAGCTGTTCTCTCAAGGGCAGTTCTCTCAGAGCTCTCTGAGCCCCATCTACCTCACAGGGGGCCTATTGTGGGGAGGGGAGAGAAAGGGATTGTAAGCCACTTTGAAACTCCTTATGGTAGTGAAGGGCAGGATATAAATCCAATCTCTTCTTCTTCTTTTATTAAACCTCTGACTCCACCCATTTTACATCACTTTCTCCACCCCTTCTGACCTGGTCCACTCAGGCCACAAGGGTGTACCCTGGGACACCCAGGTACATCCTGGGGCATGCATCCTGGGATCCCTCCAGAAGGCAAACTGGGAAATCTCCAGCTCATTCCTGGAGATAGTCTCTGGGGCTGGTCTAGCCCAACACTCTCCATATCTGTTTCCTGTCTGGAGAAGGGGGATTAGCTGGCTCATCCCATTGTCTCTTCTGCCAGATCAATTAGCACTTCTGGAATACCATTTCCTCTCCCCCCCCCAGCCCGTTCCTAGCTCAGAGAAAGAAATGTTTAAAACCTGCTTGCCAACTTTCCAGGAGGCAAGGCATTTCTCCACACACGCCATTACTACGTATGGGTGTGAAAGTTGGACAATGAAGAAAGCTGACAGGAAAAAGTAACTTCCTTTGAAATGTGGTGTTGGATAATAGTTTTACAAATAAAGTGAACTCCCCAAAAGACAAATAAGTGAGTTCTAGATCAAATCAAGCCTGAACTCTCCCTAGAAGCTAAAATTACTAAACTGAGGGTATCCTATTTTGGTCACATTATGAGAAGACAAGAGTTACAGGAAATGACAATAATACCAGGAATAGTTGAAGGCAGTGGGAAAAGAGGAAGACCCAACAGGAGATGGATTGACCCAATAAAGGAAGCCACGGCCCTCACTTTGCAAGACCTGAGAATGGCTGTTAAAGATAGTACATTTTAGAGGACATTAATTCATAGGATCACGATAAGTCGGAAGCTACCTGACGCACTTACACACTCAGTTTTTCAAATGCAGGCAACACTATTACTCTATATAAGGGTATTATCTGTTTTATTTGCAATCCCTTTCCTAATAATCCCCAACACGGAGTTTGCCTTTTTCATTGCTACCGCACAGGCTGAGGACAGACTGGCAGTATAAAGTGCAAGGGAGGTGGTGCAAAAAGACCTGGGCCAAGTTGTGGCAGGGATTCCTGGTCGCCCTGCACTGACTGATGCGGCAGCATGGCGGGGAGGAGGTGGAATGGAGTGGTCACATTGCGGGGCCGTCCCTGGTGGCACTGTGGTTGTGTGTGGCTCTGGTCCACTCCACCAACCTGCACATGGGCATATAGGTGCATGGGTGCAGCAACATTGGGCAATTTTGCACACATGGGTGGTTATGCACATTCCTGCCAGATCAGTGGGTTCACATTACTAGCGCCGCCTGATTGTGGCTTTTTTACATCCGCACTTCCGGGATGCGGGATCAACATGCCCTTCACGGCTTGCCCCGGCTTTCACCTGGTACTTTTTAAAAGTGGGAGCAAATCGTTAAAGGGCGGGATGAGTATGGCAGGGGAACACCAGACAGCTGTGGCTATGTGAACTGTATGAACTTAATCTGCTTTAGAAAGATGCCTATATCGAACCAAACTGCCAGTCTGAACTCAGCCACAGTGAATCAAGATTTTTATCTGCTGTAACCAAAGAATCTCTTTCAATTTAGATCTCAGCCAGTTCAGAACCATAAAGTCCATACAAAAATCAATCAGACCAGGACTGAAGAATTTACTATAGACGTTCATTTCTTTCCAGATTTCCATGGTATCCCTTCATATAGCAATGGAAAAGTTATTTCATTTTCCTGAAGCTAATCAAAATGAAAATACACACAGACTTACAGATAGATTAATATGGTCTTGTGCCCTGTTAAATGATGGAAAACATGCCATTAATTTTACCCCATTTTTTTAAAAACCATCTATTAACCCATTCATTAATCTTTTTAAAAATCTCATTTTTCTTAGTCCCATAGGCAGCATAATGTCCTGGAAGGTAATTTTCCAAAATGACCAGCACTGAAGCTCCATTTTAACAGAAATGAGGTCTCTTAATATATATCTTTTAGACCAAGAGTCACATTTTCCATCTGCCTACAATGGCATGCCTTTTAAAAATATACATATTTCGCTCCTTTTGATTAGGCTAAGATTTACAAGATATTATTTGAGTGATAAATACTGATCTCTTGCTTGGTTATATTTAGCAAATACATACGATACACCTACATTTGCTTTTTTTTTTTAACTCTAAGCCTATTGTGAATATAGTTACCCTTTTTCATGAATGTTTATTTGGTTAAAATGGATATGAGGTCCATAAGACACCAACAGTAAGTTTTTCGTCAAGTGAAGAGAGATTAATTCATCCTGATGACCCACGTTGGTTTTTCTCAATAATGCAGCCAATCTTTCCATTACTGCTGATTGCTTTGATGCAGGTTCTGAAACATTTCCTTTTCTCCTTATCTCCTTCAGTGTAAGCAAGTCTCTATGAGCAGCAGGTGTTTTTGGCAACACAATGATAGCCTGCAAAAGCAGATATTACAAACCTGACATGTCTATAATAAAAATGCCATCTAAATTCTGACAGATCATTGTACTTCCCACACAGGCCCCTCTGCTCTGGGCAGCAACAAATGTTCCTTTGGAAACTACAAAGTCACAAGCAATATAATCTCTAATCGAAAATGGATGTAATGTATATCGGGCACTCCACCAATAAGATATATACTTATTAATGACATTTGCCTACACTGTACAAAACAGAAGATGATTATGTTCAGTGTGGTCTATGCTTGTCATTGTCCTCATCACCACCATCATCACAGCCATTTATACTGTGTACATCTTATACAGAGTTTGTGAAATGTACTTGCCTACTGGCATTAATAAACTATTGCTTCAATGATTAGCAGTGACCCTTCCTGTTTCATGAATGTTAAAAAAAAAAAACTTCTACATTGTCAAATCATTCAAGACAGGAATGATAGGCACAGCAATTGTGCATGCCCTCTGTCAGTGGCAAACTGTGTCAAACCCGCTATGCATTTTATGGCTCGTTTTGCCATAGTGACTGGAGGGAGGAGGGGGAGAGTGTTAAACCCAAATACTTTCACTTTGCTAGAGTGCTTTGAAGTAGAAGGCATCTGATCACCTCTGAGAACTTTAGTGTCCCTGGGTCTCAGCTATCACTGTTTGCCTTTTGTTTTACATGTTAGGAGGATGGCATAGTAAGGGGGGTGGATGGCCGTTTCTTTTGGTGGGTGGAATTCCACAGGGGGATTGGTCCTGGACCTTTTAGGGCCCTTGCTTGAACCCTGTATATCGATTGCTCTACCATTTCAGATTGTTGATAGGTATACCACCTTTGGCTATTCTCATGTTAAAAAAACCCCAAAAACAAATCTTGCAACACATAGGAAAGTTCTAGCAAACCCCTGTCCCAGCTGTTCTAGATTCCTACTTGCAGGGAGGGCTTTTTTAATATATGGAAAGATTTTTAAAAAATTATCCCCACTGTCACCCCAAAATGGTAAAGGCCATTCTATGACATCAGGAGCTTGCTACCACATTCTGCAACATGTGTAGACCAGGCCTCAACAAAAGAAATGTGGGGTTGGGATTAGGCTACCAGACAGTGATACCTCTGCTTCAGACATAGGCAGACTTCTAATTGGTTAAACATTCATTTATCCAGATTTGTAGCCCACTCTGTCCCAAGCACTTGGGGTGGATAAATCCAATTATACAGAAAATAACAATATAACAGGTGTCGATATGTTTACACTTCCTGGATGATTTTAGGGAAAGAGGACCCAGATTCCCCATGAAGTTTTGTTCAGTGTGAACAGGCATGCTGTGCAACATCATATGCTGGTTGGAACAGGACCAATGTCTCTCGGGGACCCAGGAACACTGGGGGGGGAGGGAAGCAGCTGAAGCAATGAACAACCCAACAATATTGATTTTGGTGAAACAGGCCACAGTTTTTATTGACTACACTGCTGCATTGGTGCTGCATGGGGACGGATCCTGAATCGGGCAACCTGCCTGCTGCCCAGTGAACCCGCACCCCCTGCCCATCTGCTGGGTTGCATCTGAGGAGTGGCAGAGCCACTCACAGAAGCCACGTGGGTACACAGATGTTAGTCACCTAGCTGACCAACAGGGTATGTATAAGACTTGTGTGGCATGGAGTGCCAATGGCCAATTGGCCATATCTGTTCAGCCAGGCTCCTATATGGAAGGAAAGTACTCCACACTCTCAGAGGGGGGAAATTCCAAGGTCGCAATGCAAACGTGCATAATACTGACAAACTGAAATCTGGAGAGACAGGAACCATCAGCATGTACAAAGAGGGTGCCAGAACAGGGGGGGGCATGACCTGGAGGTCATCACTCATGCCCTGAACTGGACATGGCTGGCCTGGCAGGGCAGAGTGCAAATGGATATGGGAACCGTGCCCAAGCTAGTTGCTGTTGGAGCACCTTAGGCATATGGATAGTTGACTGCCAATAACACATCCTGACAAGCTAGGGCCCTTCCAGAATGGTCCTGGTGCAACATCGCAAAGAGCTCACTACTGCAGAAGTCCCCAAAGAAAGCCACTGTAAAGGCTGCCCTAAAAAGTGTTGCCTTAAAGGTGAACCAGTAGGCATGCATGTGGTAGTTGCTAGAGAAGCCCAGCCAAAATGTGCATTGTGACTGGCCTGCAGTGATCCAGCTCAGCAGGGCAAGCCTGCTTCCATCCTTCCATGGCCCAGTGAGCCAGGAAGAAGTTGCAAGGAACTGGCTATTAGGAACTCTCAGTCTGGGGCAAGTGATGAACTGTATTCTTGGTGCTTGGGGGACAAGAGTGGGAGGGCTTCTAGAGTCCTGGCCCCACTGCTTCTAGAGTCCTGGCCCCACTGCTGGACCTCCTGATGGCACCTGGTGTTTTTGGCCACTGTGTGACAGAGTGTTGGATTTGATGGGCCATATAGTAGAAGTATATGCAGCCTCAAGGTGAGGATTTTTTTAAAAAAATGAATAAAAATATTGGCAGATAGAACTAGGATAAATGATGCAATTCTAGAATCTATTATACAAGCACACACATACACATTACGAGTAGTTTGTAACAGCTTTTGACATAAACTGATTTAAAACCTACAGATGGTGATAACCTACAGATGTCATACAGTCCATGCTTCAGTGAAATGAAACATTGTTTCAGTGAAATGAAATATTGTTTCCCCAAAATTTATCACTTTTAATTCTGAAGATATTATATGATTATATTTCCACAGTTTCCTGAGTTAAAATTTCAGAAGGTTGTTTTTTTTTCAAGTACTGGGGAATCCGGACAGAGAAACGGGATTACACTTATTCTACAGTAAATATATTTTGAGGTTTAAGAAATGTTGGGAACAGTGGGTGTTTCCAAATGGGTTATTTGCTCTGAGTCTGATGCTATTGGGAAACTCTCCCCCCTTCTGTGCGCTTACCCACAGCATCGTGGCTGATCTTTCCCAAACTTGTTTTGCTCTAAAAAGTTCTGAAAGATCATGGCAGAACTTGAATGGATGTCCTGTGAATAGGAAAGTTCAGATTTTCCCAGTCCTGCCCAGGCATCAGCCATTTTCCCTGCAATAGCTATTTCTTCTCCCTGTCACTGGGGCTTTTTTTTCTTTTCCAAAAAGGTGATTGAACAATGTTAGACTGATACACTGTTATATGCTCAGCTTGCTTTCTTCCCTCTTTTCTTAGCATTCATAGAAAACTAGCATGCTGGGGAAAAGACTAAGCTTGAAGATCTTCTCCTTGACATCTTCTTTTCTTTATGAAGAAGGCTTTGTTTGTTTTATTTTATTTATTTACTTCATTTATACCCCACTTTTGTCCCCACTGAGTACCCAGAGTGGCTTACATAATTCTCTGCTCCTCCATTTTTTTCTCACAACAAGGAGAGAGTGTGATCAGCCCAAAGTTACCCAGTAAGTTTCCATGGCAGACTAGGGATTTGAACCTGGGTCTCCCAGATCATAGTCCTACACTCTAACCACTACACCACATTGGCGGTTTCTATTAGTTGTTTCTTTTTTAATATGGAAGAGTGTTGAATTTGAAAGTGGTGCAGCCCAGGCCCAGGTTTACCATATGTGTGAGAACTATGCCAGAGTCCTGTGGCACCTTACGGCTGAGGGTTGCCATACCCCTCTGGGGGTGAGGGAACCCCTACTTTTGCAGGGCACTTCCCTGCCACTGGCCAGCAGGGGAAATCCTGCCCCCAATGGACCCAAAAGGTGACACTCTAGTTTTGGGGCAAAACTCTATGGTAAAATGGCTACAAACCCCAAAACTAGAGTGTCACACACACATCCAGCATCAGTGATGTCATGATGTCATTTCCAGGTGATGTTATCATATCATGTGTGCAAAGCATGAGTGGGAAAAATCCTGGACAGGACCCAGGATCCCCCTGCCGACTTCCAGGTAGGACCTGGCAACCCTATTAAGGCCTAAGAAATCTATTAAGGCCTAAGAAATCTATTGTATCTTTGCAATTTAACATTTCTAGATTTTAAAATATGTAACTTTTCTAACATTATGATTATACTAGGAATAAGGCCCATTGTGGAAATAAATACAACAAGTTCTAGAAAGAGGCTCTGGGTGAGTGCCCTGGCCTTGGGCACTCAGCATCAATTTGCTGTGGTGACCTCAGCAGGGTATAATGACACAGAGTCCACCATTTTCTCCAGAGGAATTGGCCTCTGCTACCTAAAGAGCAGTTGTATTTTTGAGTGATCTCCAGCCCTCACCTGGAGATTGGCAACAATGGTTCCCCAGGATGAAATGGTGGGTTTGGAGGGTGGAGTCTATGGCATTGTACCTGTCTGAGGTCCCACCCCCACTCAAACTCCACCCTCTCCAGTATCCATCTCTTAAATCTCCAGGAATGTCCCACCTGGAGTTGGCAACCCTATCAGGGCTGGACCCAAAGAGTTTTCTCCCAAAGGTCAAAATAGGTGTGGAAAGGGCCTTTTACTGACAGAACCAAGCTTGGTTGCCTAGCAACAGGCAGCGAGGGGAAAGTAGGGTTTCCAGCTCTCAAAAGGGAAATACCTGGAGATTTGTGGGGTAGATCCTGTGGAGGGCAGCATTGGAGAGGCAGAAGGACTCAGCAGGGTATAATGCCATAGGGCCTACCCTCCAAAGCAGTCATTTTCTCCAGAGCAACTGATCTCTGTCATCTGGAGATCAACTGTAACAAGGGGAGATCTCCAGGTCCCACCTGGAGATTGGCAACCCTAGGGGGAAAGCCAGCCACACAGCAGGGTGTTGAAGGGAATGGTTTGATGGCTGCTGGCCCACCTCATTAGCCAGCCAGCCATGGTGGACCTAATCTGGAGAGAGAGCCGTTTTCAGTTTATTCTGACAGGAAAGTGGGCTGGTTCCACACCACCACCTCTGCTACACTGACAGCTGTTCACCTGGTGGGTTATTTTTCTGTTCTGGAAAGTGTTGCCTCAGCAAACTTTGGCTTGGAGGCTAAAGATGGTGGGTTTTGTCCCCTGAGGGAATCTGGCAAGGAGAGCAAAGGCAGTAGCTGTGTTCACTGGATCAAAGCAACCATCTTCTGAGGAAAGTTTGGGGGGGCACCGCTTCTGTGGGTGGGACTCAGGCAACACAGCCAGTGGATAGGGACAGCTTCTGACTGACACATCATGGAACCAACTGATTTAGGAGTGTGTGGAATGTTCAGAAAAATTTCAGTATTTGCCGATATTCTCATGAATTATCAGTCTAGCCGAATTTATTCGGCTCAACCCCCTCGAATGGGGCGTTTCTTATCACTGAAGGGTCTTTAAACCTCTCTGGAGTAGTGCCACAGAGACAGCATGCTCCCTTCAGTGATGGAAGCCTGCTGCCCCCCGAACTAGCCCCCTCCTGCATTCCCTGGCTTGCCAGCCAAGGCAGGCGAGCTGGGGAAGGCTCTGGAAAAAGCTCTGGAAAAAGCCCACCAAAGCAGGCAAGCCAGGGAAGGCTTGGATTCCCCCCACCTTCCCTGGCCTGCCCGTCAAAGCAGGCAAGCTGAGGAAGGCCTGGAAAGAGTGGGGAGGCATTTAAAATGCCTCCCCCGTGCTTTCTCCAGCCCACCTGCTGAAGCAGGAGGAAAGGAAGGTTTTTAAACTTAAAACACTTTCCCTTGCTTCTGGGGCTCCTGCTGCCTTTGCAGCACAACTTCCCAGCCAAAGGAAGGTATTTAAAGTTTAAATACCTTCCCTTAACCAGGGAGTCACTCCACTGAGGCAGCACGAGCCCCAGAAGCAAGGGAAAGTGTTTTAAGATTAAACACCTTCCCTTCCTCACCCAGCAAAGGGGAATCCCTGTTTGGCCAGCTGAATCAGATTCTCTAATCTGATTCAGCTTTTGGCAGGCCCGATAATGCTGAAAAGGCATTATTCGGGGGGGGGGGGGGGGGGGGGGGCGGTGTTTCGGTTCATCCAAACTGAATGCACATCCCTACTTCTGACAGACTCATCATGGAGCCAGCTGATTTAGGGGTGTGTGGAATGTTCAGAAAGTGCCACCCCACTGCTCGATTATATACAAGGAGAGATTTAATATAATATACAGTTCAGCTCTATGCGATTGCTTTCAGTCTAAGCCTACTGAAATCAATGAAATAATGAAGGAGTTAATCTGCATAGGATTAAACAGATAGTTTAGCAAATGATATTTTATACAGTATAAAAAGGGCATAATAAAAACACAATCCATCCGAAACTAAGCATTTTCAAATCCCCATTGTCCTGAAAAGGAAACAGTGTATGCTTAACTCTCCCACTGAAATAACTGGGAGAATTACCACAGAATCTTAACCAAGTTTATTCAGAAGTAACCCTCAATGAGATTAGTAGCACTTAGTTGTGGGCAAATGGGCAGTTTTGCAGCCTTAAATAGCAATAAAGCACCTGTGGCCACCAGGGTTCTGCAAAAAATAAAAATGCAAGGCAGACACCCTGCCTGTATGTCACCCTTAAAGGAACTGTCTGCCTCCAAACTTCCCAGCCTTTTTTCCCCTTGCCATCCCCCACACCCAAGATCTCTTTTTCACTTTTCTTTAGAAAATTCAATCCTGCCACCATCTATCCTCACAGTCAGCTGGAATCAACATGGGAAGCTGATTGGTCAGCCACAAAAAGGTTTTCCCTTTCCAGCTTTCTTCAATCGAGGCCAATACAATTTCCTCATGAATGTCCTGCCTGGCCACTAATGTGTGGCTTTGGTTCTTTTCAAACATTGCAGGCTGCAATGAAGAAAAAGCATACAGAGGTGTTGCCACTTTATGAAACTGCAAGGGAAAGAACAGGTGCATTCACGGAGCTTTGCCATGGTGGTTGCAGATTTAGCTAAGTGTCAGACTCAAACAAAGTTACTCTCAACAATGCTCTCTTGGCAGTGATTTCTTTACTGAGTAGTAAAGATGATTCAAGCTAAGGCTTCTCTGTGTCAGAACTGACCTTTTGGTGCCAAGGCCCAAAGTTATACCGAGTTCAAACAAGCCCCCCATGTCCCATCCAATCAACCCCTTTACTCAGCCCACCTAGATTTCATGCGCTACTCCCCCCAACTGTGAGACTACCATTGTATTATCTATGACAGCTGAGCAAGCACAGACAGCTTCCAAGGTCATTGTGCATTCTTCCCAGAGAAAAGGGAGGCATCTTAGAGAAATAATTACCCAGTAGCTATAGCAAAGCATCCCCCATTCACACACACACACACACACCCTTTCTGTTACAGCAATTCCATGGCAAATGAGGTGCCGAGTTTGACATTCCCCGCCACCCAAGGTTCCTCAGGTTTGAGTGGTTGTTGTTTATGGAAAGCATGAACAAGCTTAAGGGCTTTAACATAGTCAACTCACACCCATTCATGGTGACTCAGGTCAAAGTCCCACCATTTGATGAGATAGTACAAGTGTCCCCATTTGACTTTAAAATCTAATATTTCCTCCACTTCCTGATGGAATTCCTCATCTATGACCAGGGGAGGGGGAGCTGCAGGATGAGTTCTCCATTTCGAGGGTCCCGGATCCTTCTTCAGCAGACTGAAATGGAAAACAGGATGGATGTGATGTAAGTTCTTAGGCAAGTCCACTTCCACAGTGACTTTATTAATGAGTTTCACAATCTTAAAAGACCCCAGGTATTTCCACCCCAGCTTTTCCCTAGGCTGCAAGCCTCTGAGGTTTTTTGTGGAAATCTACACAAAGTCCCCAGGGTGCAAGTCCCATTCTGGGGCCCAGCCTTTGTCAGCATATTGTTTGTAATCTTCCTTTGCTTTGGTTAAAGTTTGTTGAATCAAGGGCCATCCCTGGGTCAGTTTGGTCTACCAAGTCTGCACCCCCTCGAACCCTTTACCCTCCATGGTCACTGTGGCAGGGGGCCTCCCTTGTGCCCATGCACCACCATGAAAGGGGAGGCCCCAGTGGATCTGCACACTGAGTTTTTATAACTCTATTCCGCAAAGGGAAGCAAGTCCACCCAATCATCCTGTTGGTAGTTTTTAAAACCTCTCAAAAATTGTTCCAGGATTTGATTTATCCTCTCTGTTTGGCTGTCAGTCTCTGGCTGGTAAGCACTACTAAACCCCTGCTCCACCCCCAACAGCCTTAGCAGTTCCTTCCAAAACCCTGCCACGAATTGCAACCTTTAGTCGAATATGATTTTCCGGGGCACCACATGCAATCTCACAATGTTCTGCATGAACAACTGGGCAAGTCTTTTTGCTGTGGGCAATTGCTTACAAGGAATAAAATGTACGTGTTTGGAGAACAGGTCCACCACTACTCAAATTACAGTCTTTCTCTTACTGGGGGGTAGGTCCGTCATGAAGTCCATTGAAATCACTGACCACTGTTGTTCAGGGATCTCCACATATTAAACCCTAAGGGTCATTTTACACCTCCCCTCTAAAGTAGTTTGACTGCTGTCTTTTCCTGTGCTGATTTCACAGTGGTGTGAAATTTCACTCCAGGGGGTCTAAGTGCACTAATCAACAGCAATTGTTTAAAGCAATTGTTTAAATCCGGTTGAATACTAGCTTGACCACAGGAGGGCAATTAGTAGATGTGGACATTTCAGTAGCAGCATGGTTTCACACCGCACAGAGGTGTGGGCAGGTTTTTTTGGAACTAGAATGATTACAGCGGGAAAGTCAGATGTAAAAACAGCCTTAGTAGGTTGCCAGCTGCTACAGAGTAGCTCATACAACCTCTAGAAGACCCAGGAGATGAGTGCTGAAAGATTGACTCTATACATTTCTGTATTTTTAAAAAAGCTTTTATTTTGTCAGATTTTCCTTTGTGCTGCTTAACTGAGAGCTTAATTTCTGGTCTCATCCTAGCCTGTGTTCTGTTTATAAGACAGAATAAGACTTGGTGACATACTGGGGCAGGGGGAGCTCAGGATATTTTCATTACTCAAAAATAGCAATTATTAAAGAATGGGTTAGTGACCCCTGTGACAGAGGTTTATAAAATTATGCACGGTGTTTAGAAAATGGATAGAGAGAATCTTCATCCCTCCCAGAACATTAGAACAAGAGGGCACCCACTGAAGCTGATATGCAATAGATTCAGGTCAAAAGACTTCTTCAGTCAGTATATAATTAACCTGCAGAACACACTGTCATGGGATGTGAGGTTGGGATGGCTTTAAAAGGGCACTGAATAAAATTCAACAAGGATAGGCGCATCAATGGCTGTTACCTATGATGGCTGAAATGGTTCTCCATGTCCAAAGGCAATATATCCCTGCATGCTGGTTTTGATGAGGAGAAAGCAGGGCAGGCCTTGACCTTCATGCCCTTTCTGGGGCATCTTGTCTGTCAAATATGGGAAACAGGATGCTGAACTGATTCAGCAGGGGCTTTTGTTGCATTCCCATGGTACATGGAAGTTAAGGCACTATTCTCCTAACTTTATAGACCTAGGACCTGCCTTTAATTTCACCCTGCAGTTTCTAATTTTTATAGTACATGTGTGTTTTTCCCTCTTTTTATGTGGCCTTTAGTATTTTTAAAAGTTCCATGGCAGAGAGAATTTTCCAGAAGCTATTTGTCACAAATGGACAAAAAGCTGAACCTGCCAAAATTTCACAAAACTCTTCAAGATTAGGCAACTCTGTCCTCTGAATCTAGTCTCTCTTTTATCTCTATCTCCTTTTTTGTCTCAGTATTTTGTCTCCATCTGTTTTTATTCTCTATAAAGGGACACACAGACAAAACAGAAAATGTTGTTAGCTTGACAGGTGCAACTCACCTGATTTCAAGACTCAACTCACTTGTGGGTCTCAACTTACCAACTGAAGACTAGTAGCTTAAGCCTAATATGCATGAGGCAAAGCCAGCGCCTTTGTAGTTGTTGTTTTAAAAAAGGGGATGGGGGAATTCCCAGGTAATCTTGACTCATAAGAACACAAGAGATGCCAATGTTGGATCAGGCCAATAGCCCATCCAGTCCAACACTCTGTGTCACATAGTAACCAAAAACACCAGGTGCCATCAGGACGTCCAGCGGTGGGGCCAGGACACTAGAAGCCCTCCCACTGTTGACCCCCCTCCAAGCACTGAGAATACAGAGCATCACTTGCCCCAGACTGAGAGTTCCTAGCTATACCTTGTAGCTAATAGCCACTGATGGACCTCTGCTCCACATGTTTATCCAATTCCCTCTTAAAGCCGTCCATGCTTGTAGACACCACCACCTCCAATAGGGGACTAAAGAGTAGAGTTATTCCACATGGGGGGGGAGTCTTCCTAGGTCCTTTCCACACTAGACCTTAAATCCTGGTTCAGCCTTGTCCTTGAACTTACATTCTACACTACATGTGAGTTCACCCTTGTAATTATCTCAGGGTATTTTTACATTCTACACTACACTTGAGTTCACCCCTGTAATTATCTCAGGGTACTTTTACATTCTACACTACACTCGAGTTCACCCCTGTAATGATCTCGGGGTATTTTTTTGTTTCTACATTTCACTGAGGTCACTCTGGTTTCACCCCACACTTGTCCCAGTATAAATGGATGCTGTTATAACCAGGGATAAATGTAAGGTATTGTGTCATGAGTTGAACTCTGATAAAATGAGGGATGAGATCCAAGTGCGGAAAGGACCCTAGAGTGATTGGAATGCCTGAAGTATTAAGTGGCTTGCCTCAGGAGGACTCCAGTTTATCTATAACATTATAGATTAATATTTTAGGGACCACAAGAAACTCTCAGGAAGAAAAAGGACAGACAACACACCAAGGCAGAGCAGAGCTGCTGGTCCATTCATCTCCGTGGGCCTGTTTTGATTAAACTCAGAAGAGAGTGTGAGAACCCTGGTCCGCTTAGACACAACAGGCTTGAAGTGTTTCATGTTAATTGTTGTTCTATACAGGGCTCATTTCATAGCAGGAGCTCCTTTGCATATTAGGCCACACCCCCTAATGTAGCCAATCCTCCAAGGGCTTATGGAGCTCTTCTTACAGAGGTTACTGTAAGCTCTTGGAGGATTGGCTACATCAGGGGTGTGTGGCCTAATATGCAGAGGAGCTTCTGCTATGAAATGAGCCCTGGTTCTATATACTTCATCACTGAATTATTGTTCTACATACTGTGTCATTATGTATGAAAAAAACAAGAGATCTGAAGTTTGCTTATTGTTATTTTCACTAATTTAAGTATCACAAGGCAGCATCACACTGTTCAAAGACTTGAACTCCTTCAATTTTTTAACTGAAGGAGTTCTCTTGAGATCCTTTTTTTGAGTTTGAATTAAGCAGAAGTTACACAATTTATGACAGCACTACCTTGAGCATTTATATAGTAGTTTTTTCCCTCTATTTTTAACCAACGTGTACAATAATTTCAGCCAAAATGGAAATCTGTATACTGTACAATTTCAATCCAGATCGCTCTATTAGGCTGAGTGGAATATTGTCAACTGCATCTGAAACAGATTTGGAATTTTCTTTAAGTAGCTATGGTATGGTCAGCAAATATAAACCAATGCCTGGTGCCAAAGGAGGAATAGTATTGTGTGACTTTGAAGATAAATTCTCTGCCCAGTTATTGGCAAGAGCTTTGTAATACCTGTAAGTTTGAAAATCGGTGGGTAATAACTCCTGTCAAATAAAATTTAAAGCATAGTACTCCACAAAAGAATGCCAAGCATATGAGCAACCTGTCAAAGTCAGGAGAGACAGCAGAAAAGGAATTTGGTCCTGTAACTGTTGGTAGAGTTCCTGTAGCAGAAAGCTCCCAGAAAAGAGCCTTTCCTTGTTTCAATCACTATAGTTGTGGCAGTACCTGAAGAGTACATAAAATGGTTGAGGAGCATGCTATATAACCATTAGCAACAGAAAGAAGAGGTTACAATCATGCTTCTTATAGATTAAGATGGTTTTCTGGGAGTAGGCCATAACCTGTAGAAGAAATAGATTTTGATACTTGAAGGTTGCAAATCCAGCAATTATTAGATGGTTCTGTGATGTCTGCCACTTGGAAGAAATGCAAGTTGTTAGATAGCCTATCACCTCCTGCTTTGAATGTAATTTTATATACAGGAAGCTATACCACAGTACAGGATTGCTTAGCGGACCTAGAGAACACGTATGGAAGTACAGCAACTGCAGACAATCTACATGCATAATTTTAGGAGACTGTTCAAAAGAGTGCAGAAAAGCCAATAGAGTATTTATATAGACTGAACTGCTACGGGAGGAAAATAATAGAGAAAGGAGGGAGTTTGCCAGATGAGAGTGATTTGCCCCTGCTAAAACATTTTATCCATGGATGCTGGGATGAAGTTCTTATTATGCGACTCCATTTTCAGGATTGTTTAAATAATGGAAATAAAACCACTTTCTCTTATTCAAAGACTGTACAGGATGCATTCTGCGGAGGAAGAAAATGAGGCTAAAACATTAAGAAAAGTAAAGGGGCTGGGTAAATCAAACTTTAAGGCACATAATAGCTTCTACCAGTTAGTACAGCTGAAGCTCAGTGAAAAAAATGGTGTGGAAGGGAAAGGAAGTTGTTGCCTTCCTAAGTAGGGGAAGCAGATCTAATACACACAAGAACACTACTCTGACCCAGCCAGGGCAGGGTCAAGAAAATGCAAGGAATTTCCTGATCAAATTGGTGGTGTTGGAAAGTGCTGTCGAGTCACAGCCAACATACGGCAATGCTGTAGGGTTTATCTAAGACAACAGACATTTAGAGGTGGTTTGCCATTGCCTGCCTCTGCAGAGTGACCTTGGATTTCCTTGATGGGGTCCCATCCAAATACTAACCAGGGGTGACTCTGCTTAGCCTCTGAGATCTGAAAAAATCAGGCTAGCCTGGGCCATCCAGGCTTTGGACCAAGTCCTAAAAGAAGCACTGAACAATGTAATCGTGAACAAGAGAATAAATACATAGAGGAGTTTGCAGAGCTGATTTTTGCTAATTTTAATGATATTCAAACCCAACAAATATCTGGAAAGGAAAGAGTAAGAGTCCAGTGGCATCTTAAAGACTAACAAAATCTGTGGTAGGGTATGAGCTTTCATGAGTCACTGCTCACTTCTTCAGATACAGCTAGAATGTGAGTCCATCTGTCCTATATATTGGAAAGTGGAGTGATTTCAGATGCCAAATGACATTAGCAGGAAAATGACAATAGCAGGTGTGATAAGCAGAGAGGTAGTAGGCATGGCGAAATCAGCATTGGTAATGAGATGGGAAACCTAGGTTTCGATTCAATCCAGGAAGATGTGTTGTCTTGAGCTTCGTTATCAGTTGCAATTCAGCAGTCTCTTTCTAATCGCCCTTTGAAATTCCTTTGTAAAATAACTGCTACTTTGGGGTCAGCAACTGAATGTCCTGGAAAGTTAAAATGTTCCCCTACTGGTTTTTTAATGTTGTGGTTTCTGATGTCAGACTTATGTCCATTAATTCTTAGTCAAAGGGACTGGCCTGTTTGTCCAATGTAGAGGGTGGAAGGGCATAGCTGACACATTACAGCATAAACCACATTAGAGGATGAGCAGGAAGTATGAATGTGAGATTGGTATGGCTGATGTTGCTTGGTCCACTGATAGTGTAGCTAGGATCTATATGAGAGCAAAGTTGGCATCTTGGTTTGTTGCAGTCCTTGGTACCAGAGTCCATGTGACTGTTGTTTCATTGCAGGTGAGAAGTTTAGGTTAGCAGGCTGTCTGTAAGCAAGAAAAGGTCAGCCTCCCACTTTCTGTGTGAGTGAAGTGTCACTATCCAGCATGGGTTGCAGGTTATTAATAATGGCTTGAGTTGTGAGCTGTAGGGGACCAATGGTGGACCCAGCAACAAGCAGAATGTAAGGCCATTAGCCACTCAAGGAATGTATATTTGATGGAGCAAATTGCTGATGGCAGTGAAGAAGAAAGAAACAATTACACTGATAGAAGCCTTAGGTTGTGATGAGGATGCTATTCCACCACAAGTTGAAGTATCTTAGTGTATGATGGATAACTCTTAGCCTACCTGGGCTTCATCATAATGAATGGAAGAAATTCCAAAGATATTATCATCACCTGTTGCAGATTATTCAGTTACTGGAGAATGGGAGACAATGAATTGCTCCCAAAACTAGAATATTGTTGAAAGTAGGGGTGTGCAAAAAGTCTGTTTCTGCTAATAGATGTAGCTTCAGCCTTCTGTCTTTTTCAAACAAATGTCTTTTGTTTGAGAAAGACAGAAGGCTGAAGCTACATCTATTAGTATTTGCACTGGGCTGGGCTAGGCTGGATTGTAGATATTCTTCTTTTGAAATTCATTTTTTTCTGTTCCAGCCCCCACTTACACTTAGAAGTAGTATAGAACTACAATCCACACACAGGTTCATCTGTAAGAAGTAGGTCCCCATAGTTTGTTTCATACAAGTTTTACAGACACACAGATCTCAGACCTGAAATTGCTCCAAAGTCTTTTGAAAATGACATGACTGAATAGAGATCTGAAGGAAATTTCCTTCATACAATAATCCTTTGTGGACCAGACTAGACAGGGCAGTGTCTTCATGTCTGTAATCTGAAAATGCTGCGAGGAAATGTCTGTATATATGTGATGTGCCTAATGAAGAAAATTCATTCCTACATATGAATTGATGGATTCCATGTCATTTTAGTCATTACTTAATCTGAGTTTAATAGTAATCTCAGGTATGCATGTTACTCATTACAAGCTGAGTAGCTTTCAATCAAGAAACTGTTTAAGAATTCTCTATTAACTTCTTTGAGGCATTAGGGGAACTAATTAATTCTTCAACTTGGTCATTTATTAGGTTAATTAATGGGCTCTTTTCAAATACTTTCTGAATGCCATTAAAATGATAATAGGACTGATTTTGCGAGTGCACTGCATACAAACATGCAGAGACTCTCTCTGATCCTTGTGGTCCAAACAAAAAAATCCATGTTATAATGCAAAATATAAGTTCAAAACAAGTCTATATGAAACAAATTGATTGTTTTCTCCTTGAGATTTTGAGTGCTGGGGTAACATCAAGAAATGGGTAGTCAGTTCCCTTCCCCCATCCAAAATTACATATTGATTAATCTGACTCAAGGGGGTGGTGCTCATCTCTGTTTCCAAGCCGAAAAGCCAGCGTTGTCTGAAGAATTGGCTGGCATGACTAAACGCTGAGGCACACAGAATGCTGTTACCTTCCTACTGAAGCAGTACCTATTTATCTACTTGCAATTTCTTGCTTTTGAACTGTGAGTTTGGCAGGAGCTGGGGCCAAAGACGGGATCTCACTCTGTCATGTGGCACTAGGGTCTTGAACTGCCGAGCTACCTATCTTCTGGTCTGCAATTCAGCATCTTAACCTCTGAGCCACCATGGCCCCCTCATAATTAAAGGTTTGGGTTTGTTTATTCGTTTGAATTGATCCTGAATGTATTGAATAGCAGACTTTAAAACCTTCTGATGAATCTTGCTAACACATATGCCTCAAACCATCAACAATTTATGGTCTGTATATAATTTTTTATTATTATTTCTGCTGCAGCTTGAATTTTATTTTGATTTTTAAAACTTTGGTGGCAATTTCATCCTTTGTGAACTGACAATATTTTATCTATGAGCTGATTTGGGACTTGAAGGGGAGGGAAATAGAAAGAAAATACTGTGAATTTTAAGCTGGAGATAAATGTATATTCAGCAGCTGTATTAGCTATTTTTCTTTTACTCAAAACCCAATAGTAAAATCCAAAATTAAGACTAGAAAATTGTGTACATCTATAATTATAAGCTGGTACTCTAAGCACAATTGTGACACATCACAGAGGGGGTAGGGGGAGAAGTTGTGCCACAACCCCCATCAGAGTCAGTAGAGGTGGCCACCCCAGTAGTCCAGCCACAATCTGTTTTAGATGGATTGATCTTCTTAGATTGATTTATCTCACCTAGCTATTTTACCAACTAAATTAAAAACAAATCTAAACCAATAAAAGACCAACCTAGACCCACCAAAATTCCACAACCCACCACTGTGTCTAACATCAACCCCACTGCACCATAGAACAGCGACAAATTAACTGCCAACCCAATTAACAACAAAACAGAGCATTATCAAAAGAACTAAATAAATCATAGATTTTGCTTGGACTTACCTAACCAAAAGTTATGATCTGAAAAACCACCATTGTTATTTAATTACAGAAACTAATGATCGTAATCTGAAAATCCCATCCCATCGCAAAAATCATCAACAGCTCCCTCATCAATCTCCCAAACATCTCCAGTATGGTGCAGTGGCACGGACTCTAATCTGGGAGAACTGGGTTTGATTCCCCACTCCTCCACATGCAGCGGCTGCTGTGACCTTGGGTCAGTCATGGCTCTCTCAGACTTGTTCTCTCAGGACCAATTCTTGGGAAAGCTCTCTCAGCCCCACCTACCTCACAAAGTGCCTGTTGTGAGGAGGGGAAGGGAAGGGAGATTGTAAACTGCTCTGAGACTCCTTCAGGTAGTGAAGGGAGGGGTATAAATCCAATCTCTTCTTCTTCTCTTCTTCTTCATGATGAAAATTTGGCTCACTGCTTGGCCTATGCATAATAATATAAATCGCAACTGGTCTTTTCCTAGTAATACACTACTCAGAAGATATGGCACTTGCCTTCTCCTCCACCACCCACATCTGCCATGACATACAATATGGCTGATTAATCTGAAACATCCACATCAATGGTGCTTCAGTATTTTTCATCTGCTTATATCTTCACATTGGATGAGGACCCGAACCACAAAACCCAAAACTTTGTGTACTCCCGAATTATACTACCTCTGAGTAAAGTCAGCTAATAAAGCTTTTGGGCCCATACCCTGATAATGTTGGTATAAACTCCCTCCTATACTAATAAACCCAGTAATCTGATCATTATTAATTACAGGCCTCTCAACAAGCACTATCATCACCATATCAAGCCACCACTGACTAGTTGCCTGACTAGGTCTAGAACTAAACACCCTTAGTATTATACCCATTATTCTAAAATCCCACCACTCATGAGCAACAGAGGCCACAACAAAATATTTCCTAATTCAAATTGCAGCTGCTGCCCTCCTTATATTTGCAAGCAATGTAAACTCCTGACAAACAGGACAATGATCAATTACATGCTCCCCCTCACCCAAAGCAACAACCATCACTACCACAGCAATCATATTAAAACTAGGCCTAGCCCCAGCATACCTATATTACCCAGAAGTATGTCCAGGATCAACCATGAACACACCTCTAATCATCACAACATTGCAAAAAATTGCACCCCTTGCCCTACTTTACCTAATATCCAGTCACCTGTCCGTCAACATTCTATTACCCATTGGCCTACTTTCCACTCTTACAGGTGTTTGAATGGGACTAAACCAAACCCAAACATAAAAAATCATAGCCTTTTCATCCATCGCTCACATAGAATAGCTGATTATTGCACTAAACCTGAGCTTAGAACTAGCAACCATAACTGTCGTACACTATATAATCATAATAACAGCTATATTCTCATCACTCAATACCACCACATCAAAAACACTCTCAGATGTTGGCACCACTTGATTTCTCACCCCCCCCGTCTACTAGCAATAATAATAATCACACTAATATCACTAGACTGACTACCCCCACTAACCAAAATGACTGATTTTCAGTGGACTCTGTTCCATAGGACTGCTACCACTTAGCAGAGCAATTGCAGCAGCCAGCCTACCAAGCTTATTTTTTTTACATTTTTTACATTCAAATAGCCTACTTAACCACACTTACCATCCCCCCTAACATCACAAACACTGAATATAAATGATGATTTAAAATCAACGTTCCCTCAAACCTCACATCAACAATAATACTCGCAACACTACTACTCCCTATAACATCCATACTAAACACCACCTAGAAATTTAGGTTAACACCCCAAACCAAGAGCCTTCAAAGGTCTAGATAGGGACCACTAATTTCTGAAGGCCCATCAATCTCTAATATACATCTCTTGACTGCAACTCAGACACTTTAATTAAGCTAAGACCTCCCTAGACTGACGGGCCTCAATCCTGCAAAATCTCAGTTAACAACTAAACACCCAATCCAGTGGGCTTCAGCCTAAACTTCGCCATTGTGTAAAATGGGAGAAGCCTCAGCACCTGTTGGGGTGTGTCTCCAAATCTGCACTTTGGTATGTGCTCTCACCTCCTGGGCTTGGTAGTAAGTGGACTTTAACCCTTGTCGACAAGTCTATAGCTTGCTGCCTACCTCTCAGACATCCTATCCATTGATTTTTCTCAACCAACCACAAAGACGTTGGCACTCCATACTTACTATTTGGTGCTTGAGCTGGTATAATTGGCACTGCCCTTAGTCTTCTAATCCACACTGAACTTCGCCAACCCGGAGCACTGCTAGGTGATGACCAAATCTATAACATAGTTGTAACAGCCCATGCTTTTGTGATAATTTTCTTTATGGTAATGCCAGTTATAATTGGGGGTTTGGGGACTGATTAGTGCCCCTGATAATTGGAACACCGGACATAGCTTTTCCCCAAATAAATAATATGAGCTTCTGACGGCTCCCCCCATCACTATTACTCCTTGCATCCTCTGGGGTCGAAGCGGGCATCTACCCACCATTAGCAACCAATTTAGCACATGCTGGAGCATCTGTTGAACTATCCATAAATATTGGTTAAGCAGAACCACTATGACTGGCCATCATATTAATGGGCCCATGCAACCAACCAACCACCTCTTTAGTTCACATACTTCCCATGGGGACCCCAACCCCACTAATCTGTGCCCTTATTATTATTATTGAAATGGTAAGCCTATTCATCCACTTCCTAGCCCTAGGCATACGACTAACCACTAATCTAACAGCCGGACATCTATTAATTATATTAATCTCAACTGCCTCACTGGCCCTCCTACCCATCACACCATCAATTAGCTCACTCACCACAATCCTACTAATCCTCCTTACTGGCCTAGAAATCGCAGTAGCAATAATCCAGGTTTATGTATTCATCCTACTTCTAACCCTCTATTTACAAGAAAACACTTAATGACCCATCAGGCCCACAAATCCTTATAAACACCAGATTAGTCATTATGTTATTAACAACAGACATTATCCACAAGGGCATGTTCCAAGGACACCACACCAAACCAGTACAGACTAGCCCTTGATTTGGGATAATCTTATTTATTACCTTAGAAGTCTTCTTCTTTATTGGCCTTTTCTGAGCATTCTACCACTCAAGTCTGGCACCCACTCCTGAACTAGGGGGCTGCTGACCACCAAAGGGCATTATACTTCTATGTCCCTTCGAAGTTCCACTATTAAACACCGCAGTACTATTTGCATTCGGTGTAACAGTCATATGAGCTCATCACTCTACAACAGAAGGTAATCGAAAGGAGACCACACACGGATTTACATTAACCATTCTACTAGGAGTGTACTTCACTTTACTTCAGACCATAGAATATGCTGAAGCCCCATTCACCATTGCTGATGCAACATGTGGCTCAACATTCTTCATGGCCCCTGGATTCCATGGACTACACGTCTATACATGCCCTATCAGATATTAAAATATAGGACAGGCCTCTTTAGCTTAGATAGTTACCAATCCCTACAAAGCTGCCATCACCTTGAAGCCCCCTCCAGCTCTTTAGGTCAGCACATGGTCAAAAATGGCTGCCTTCCCAGAGGAGAGGTCTGTGTCCAAAATGAACTCAGCATGCTAGGAAAAGAGAGTTCCTTCCTATTGCAAGGAGTTGTTATCATATCTTTGTCCACCCACTGACCAGGTCACGCCAGTTCAAAGAAGCTTTCCCTGGATGTCTCTAGAATTGTCCTTCCAGAAGAGTTTCTAGCCTTAATCCTTCCAAGTCTCTGTTCTCCACTTGGAGAAGGGGAAGAGCCTGGCCCACTCATTATCTCTAGCTAGCCCTATTAGCATTTCTTAAGAGGTAGCTGAGGTGAGTCTGTAAAACCATTGAATGGACTCCTCCCCTCCCCGGCCTGGTTTCTGCCTGGGGATGGGAGCTTTTAAAATGCAACATGGAGGTTTGGCTCATTCCAAACCTCCCGGGGGGGGGGGGGGAAGCATTTCTTCCCACACTTTAAAGGCCAACAAAATTTAATTCAGCATGAGTCAGAGCTCACTTCCTCAGATACTTAGAAATGTAAGTTCCATAAGGCAAGGTTAAGTGTGCAGAAGAAGAAGAAGAAGAAGAGATTGGATTTATACCCTGCCCTTCACTCACTTGGAGTCTCAGAGCGGCTTACAAACTCCTTTCCCTTCCCCTCCCCACAACAGACACCCTGTGAGGTAGGTGGGGCTGAGAGAGCTCTTTCCCAAGCTGTCCTTGAGGGAACAGCTGGTACAGAGCTATGGCTTGCCCAAGGTCATCCAGCCAGGTGCAAGTGGAGGAGTGGAGAATCAAACCCGGTTCTCCCAGATTAGAGTCCACGCACTTAACCACTACACCAAAGAAGGGTGGGGAAGGCTTGCATACTAGACTCTCCCCCATCCTTTCTTCTAAGTATTTAACCCAGCCTGATGGGTGAACATTTCTATGCATTTCTATGCATATGACTGAGGTCTGAATTGTGAAGGTGCTACTATACTCCAGTATAACATAATATGTGTATACTCTTGAGCCCAAAAGTCAAGATATCAAGTTGCCATTCTTCATTTAAAAATTAGGCCTAGCAACTATTGCCCCAGATTGCCAAAGAAATATTATAGTACTTTAAAACCAGGAATCAGCACATGGAACTGGGCTTGGACCAGTACAGTTGGTCTAAATTGATAAAATATGATCTCTGTGACCCACTACAAGATGAGTTGTAAAGTTTTTCACCAAAAGAATGCAGGTGGGTTACCTGTGTAAAGCTGGTAATGGACAGGTCTGCCCCAGATCTCCTTCTGCAATCTGTGCTGCCTATTATACTTAAAGATCCCTCATAGCTTTACTTTATTTTAGCTACTTGCATCAAAATTCAGCTTCTTTTGCTTGCTGCATAGAGCTATATTCGATGGTGACATATTTTAGACATTTCAAAGGCAGCTATAATAACAGCCCTTTGGGCAAGCCTGCATTTTCCCATGTTTATGACAGCTCATCTGGCAGCAGTAAGAGAAGTGCCCTATAATGTATGTTATTCCTCTTGGGCTGCTTTCAAGCTACCACCTCTGTTGCTCTACTCAGTTGAACTCTTTCACTCCTTTTTGTTCATCAATGAACAGACTCTAATTCATCACCTACAGAGAGTCAACTCCTTTACCCAGAATGGGCCGAGTTTTGTCTTCATTCAGAGCCACCCTCCATTAGTAAATCTAGCACTTCACCATTTGCTATCATGATGGGAAATGAGATGGAATATCCTAACTGGATTAGCACTTTGGTTTGCTAGCTGGTAACACAGGAAGTGGATTCCTCAGTACAAAGTGAACTTTAGTAGTTGCAAAAGATAAAGAACCAGCTAGGAGCTATGAACATCTAAAGGATAACATTTGTCATTCTGAATTTGGCTCTGTTCTTGACCACAGATTTAATTGCATCTGGCATTTCTGAGCCAGATCTCATTTTTGCTACAGACCTGACACTTTCTGACAATAACATAAGTGAATATTTTAAACAATAATACTAAAAAGACTAATTCCTTGACCTTTCAATTTTACAACTCTCTCTTAAAATGCCAGTGTTTAATATTTAAAGAAAATGTTCATTTTTTAATCACTGGAGCCCTTTCTAAAAATCATTAAATTTGAATTGAATCAGAATAGAAGTCCTTTAATTACTTTCAAACTGATATGCTGTAGGATATGTTTGTTGCTGGAAAAAGTTCAGTAATTGTGGTACAGCCTTTACGTGAGCACCAGAAGAAGAAGAAAACACCCACAGGCTACTTTTCTTTGTGATGAAAATGCAGCCTTACATTATGCACGAGGAGGTTAGTGATGCTCAGAGATATGAATGGAAAAATGTACTTTCGAAATGAGATACGATGGCAATCATATAGCAGTAATGTCCAAGCACAGATAGCAACACATGGATAACTACATATTGGGTATTATTCTTGGCCTTCTTGATACAAAAGCACAATTTATTATAATATTCATTGGGCTGGATCCAAAAGCTTCTCCTACAAATGGATGATTTTCACTTGCCCTTCATAAGGAATTTCAAGTTATGTCTGGTTGTGAGGTCTAAGCAATTCAACTTATTCCCTGCCATAGACCATCTTTCATGGTGATAGACAAATTGCCCTCTCAATTTCAGTCAAAAACAGCCCAGGAAATTACAAGAGACAATGGAAAATTTCCAGGAAATAAATATTCTGAGTGTTTTCTCTCTGTGTGTAAAGCCCCCAACTGCTTCATCGGCCCTAAATTTGCCAAACTGCTTGTATTTATACATGTCACATGCAATCAGTGATGTACATTGCAATCCTAAGCAGAGTTATACCCCTTTAAAATGGATTGACTTCAATGGATTTAAAAGAGTGTCACTATGCTTGGGATCACACTGGAAGCCGGTGCTCGGATTTGACTGGAGAATAAAAAACCCAGGTTATATTTTTTTTAGCAAACATTTTTTTTAGGTAGGAACTGCAGGGCTAGAAGAAGAAGAAGAAGAAGAAGAGATTGGATTTATACCCCGCCCTTCACTCACTTGGAGTCTCAGAGCGGCTTACAAACTCCTTTTCCCTTCCCCTCCCCACAACAGACACCCTGTGAGGTGGGTGGGGCTGAGAGAGCTCTTTCCCAAGCTGTCCTTGAGGGAACAGCTGGTACAGAGCTATGGCTTGCCCAAGGTCATCCAGCCAGGTGCAAGTGGAGGAGTGGGGAATCAAACCCAGTTCTCCCAGATTAGAGTCCGCGCACTTAACCACTACACCAAACTGGCTCTCTACAGAGCTGCATATCCCCTGAACTTGGGTGATTGCTGTTGCTCCGATTGTGACACAAAGGCTGCAATATCTAATTCTTAAATACTTAAATAAAATTGACTTAAGGGATGAATCCTCAAGTTCATTAGACTGGGCTGCCAAGAAGCAACAAAAGACCCCAAAAGCAAACTGAAGCAGAATCATTATGAAAGCTACAGCACAAAACATGACAAAGCAAACCAGCCTATTAAGCTTCTGATTTCAACCACCCACCCACTTCTCTACAACAAACGCACAGGTCATTAAAATGTGCTGGAGTGAAAGAACGTGAATGGGACTCAAGTAATATCATAAACATTCTTCTAAGGAATTTAATGGGGAATGCCTCCTACTCATCCATTCCAAAGATAAAACAGATGATGCTGGAGAACAAGAGCTGTTTAAAAACCTCATCCAAACCTGAGGGAAAAAAAAAAGGATGCCCACAGAATGACCAGCAATGTATTATAGCTAGGATAGAATGCTTTGGATAAGCCATTACTTCTGCATGACAGAAAAAAGTCGTCGTTGAAGATCAGTTTAGATCAGGGGCGTTAAACTAATTTGTTACGAGGGCCGGGTCTGACATAAATGTCACTTTGTTGGGCCAGGTCGTGTGTGCATAAAATGTAACCCCAAATACTGGAGAAATAAACTTTACAAAGATCACAGGCAAACCCAATTATGATATTATTTTTTACTCAAAATACAAACATGTTTCAAAGACAGTCAGTTTTGATCTGTAGATCTTCCAAGACCTTGCCAGAAAAGAAACCAAATGCAAAGTCTTCAGGGTGCAGGCAGAAAATTACCCAGCTTAATTGGAGCAATCCAGTTTTTACCTTTAACCTCACGATCCCTTGGAAGGACATGAAATGAAGCAACCAGATCATGTGTTTCCAGTTGTTCTTATGATGTGAAGGGTTGCCCTATTTCCAGGGGTCCTTTCGTAAAAAAAGAGGTGCAGGAGCTCATTAGCATAACTCATTTGCATATGCCACACCCCCTGACGTCACCGGAAGTGTCAAAAGGCCACACATCCCTGACGTCATGGGCAATGTGTCAGAAGGCAAGAAGGGAGGGAGGAAGGGAGGGAGGGGGAAGGAGGGAAAGGAACAGGAAGGAAGGAAGGTAGGTAGGTGGGGGAGAGAGAGAGAAGAAAGAAAGAAAGAAAGAAAGAAAGAAAAAAAAAGAAAGAAAGAAAGAAAGAAAGAGAAAGAAAGAAAGAGAAAGAAAGAAAGAAAGGAAGGGGGGAAGGAAGAAAGGGGGGAAGGAAGAAAGAAAGGAACAGTAAGGTAGGTAGGTAGTTGGGGGGAGAGAGAGAGAAGAAAGGAAGGAAGGAAGGAAGGAGGGAGGGAGAGGGGAAGGAAGGGGAAAAGGAAGGAAAAGGAAGGTTGGTAGGTAGGTGGGGGGAGAGAGAAGAAAGAAAGAAAGAAAGAAAGAAAGAAAGAAAGAAAGAAAGAAAGAAAGAAAGAAAGAAAGAAAGAAAGAAAGAGAGAAGAGAAAGAAAGGGAGGGAGGGGGGAAGGAAGAAAGAAAGAAAGAAAGGAAGGAGGGAGGAAGAAAGGGGGAAGGAAGAAAGAAAGAAAGGAACAGTAAGGTAGGTAGGTAGTTGGGGGAGAGAGAGAGAGAGAGAAGAAAGGAAGGAAGGAAGGGAGAGAGGAAGGAAGGGACAGGAAGGTAGGTAGGTAGTTGGGGGGAGAGAGAGAGAAGAAAGGAAGGAAGGAAGGGGAGAGGGAGGGAGGAAGGGAGAGGGGAAGGAAGGGGGAAAGGAAGGAACAGGTAGGTATGTAGGTAGGTGGGGGGAGAGAGGGAAGGAGGGAGTGAGGGAGGGAGGGGTGCTTCTCCCCCCACTAGGGCTGGCGTTTCCCTCCCCCCCCTTGCTTGGGCCTGAGTGGCATTAAGCCACTCAGGCCCGGCTTCTCCCTCCCCGGGAATGGTGGCCCTGGGAATGGTGACTGGGGGAGGGAGGGGTTTTTTCCCGGGGACGACGACCGGGGGAGGGAGGGGGCTCTCGGGCGGGGCCGGCGGCCAGCCGCGGCCCCGAGGAAGACAACCGGGTGAGGGAGGGGACTCAGGGCCGGGGCCGGCGGCCAGCCGCGGCCCCGAGGAAGACGACCGGGTGAGGGAGGGGACTCGGGGCCGGGGCCGGCGGCCAGCCGCGGCCCCGAGGAAGACCATCGGGCGAGGGAGGGGACTCGGGGCCGGGGCCGGCGGCCAGCCGCGGCCCCGAGGAAGACCATCGGGCGAGGGAGGGGACTCGGGGCCGGGGCCGGCGGCCAGCCGCGGCCCCGAGGAAGACGACCGGGCGAAGACGAGCTGCTGCTGCTGGGCATGCTCCTCGTCGTCACCGCCGTTGTCGTTGCCGCCGCCCCCGCGGCCGTGCTAGCCTCCGCCCCGCTCGCCCCTGCCGGCTGAGACGGAGGGGGCTGCGAGGGAGGCACCGCCGCTGCTGAAGAGGACGAGGACGACCCCACGCTGCCGCCACCTCCCGCCCCCGTTGAGCCCCGGGGAAGACGCCTGGTCGAGGGAGGGGACTCTCAGGCGGGGCCGGGTTCTCAGACGGGGCCGGCGACTGGGGGGGGAGGGAGGGGTTGAACGGGGGAGGCTTTCTGGTGGGGGGCAGGGGGCGGGGCCCGCCTTCTCTCTCCCGGAGCGGCGCTCCGGCCCGCTCCGGCCCCAACGGAGCCCTGCCTATTTCAAACAAGAGGAGGGAGGGACATCCCAGACTTTGTGGAGGGGGGGGGTGCTATAAAATACTGAGTTCTAGGCATAGTGATTCAGCTCAGATATTTATTTTTAAGAACATCAGGAACAAGACAAACTCTGGCCGAAAAGGGCCAACTTTATACAACTCCTGAACTCCGCCTCCAGGTCTCATTTGTGGGTTTAAACTTCCTGCCAAAGTTCCTATTGGTGCCCTGTCATAAGTTCAGGATCCTTGGCCCCTATTGTTCACCAGAGCCAAGATTGGGTTGAGTCTCGCTGGCGCTGAGTTATGAACTTTTCACTGTAGCCTTCACATGACATGTCTTGGATGTATCAATTGTAGTCCTTCTTGGCTGATGTAATCCTTGGCAATTTTGCCCCTATTATATGCATCATGCAACCTATCAAATGTTATTTCCTGCTCAGATGAAGTCTTTGGATGAAATGAGCTTTTATTCTGGAAAACCTTGTCCTAATTGAACCATTGTTTTGTGGAATCAAACTGTAGTCTTATTTTGTAGGATTTTGGTATTTATGCAACATTTTTCATTGTATATTACAACTGCGTTTTCACAACTTTTTTGCAACTTTTTTGCACCGGTCTTTTGGGGTTATGATCCAAGCTGGGGCAGCCCAGATGCCTCCACAGCTTCTGATGTGCAGAGACACACCGAGGGAAGAATGAGAGCCTGCCATTGGGTTTTGAAGCAGCTCCTCCCAGGTTGTTGGCTCTCAGGCACCCCTGACTTTGTGGAGGGGGGAAAAAGTTAGGGAATATGCATTCTTTTCTTGCTCAGCACAGTTAAGAATATTGCGCTGAGCAAGAAGAGAATGTATTTTTTCTAACTTTTCCCTTTTTGATTGAGACTCTTTGGAGAGTGGGCTTTGTACTGGGGGGAGAGGAGGAACAATCCTCTCTTCCAGCGTCACAATCCAAGCCAGGCAGGCCAAGCCTCCCCACAACACATTCCTCCTCTCCCCCAATGGAAAGCCTCCCCATTGGGCTTTTAGGCACCCTTCATTGAATGCACTCGGGGTGGTCCATTTCCCCAGCCCCACCCCACCCTTGGGACACCACTTTTGCTGGGCATTGTCCAGCTCAAGTAGAAAAAAGAGCTGCCTGGCCATGTGCTGAGGAAAGGGAGGGAGGGAGGGGAGGCTGGCATGGTAGCAGTTGTGGTGGCCCCCTAATTACTAGGGAGGCTGACACTGAAGTCAACTGCTACAGAGGAGGTTGCTCCACCACGCACTGAAGCTACAATTGGAGTGGCTCTCCTGCTCACTCCCCCACACAGCTTCCTGTTGCCTCCCTCACACCTCAAGTTCCCTCCCTTGCATGCTTGTGGGCCAGATAAAAACCCTGGATGAGCCAGATCCTATGACTGACACCTCTGGTTTAGATGGATACAAGGAATGATTCTTGGTTCCCATACTGTTCTGTTGCAGCATCCAATCTGGCTGTTATAAAGACAAACGAGGAAGTAATGTAATCAAATAATACAGATTTTTTAAAAAAGCAATTGTAGAATATGCAAGTGAATAAAAAAAGGTATGTCTTTATTTTGTATAAGAATCCTGTTGCTGTGGCTGGCCGTTGCTGAGATCCAGAGGCATCAAGTGCTGGTTAAGGATCTGAATGCCAGTCCCCACATGATACAGGAGAGTCAGAAAGAATTCATGCAACTAGAAAAAGAGCTCCTGGAATGGGAGCCTCAAGTCCATACCCTGCAGGAAACTTCTATCTACTTGCTCACAAGATCAGACGCAGGGAAAAGTATGGAAGCAAATGAGAAAGTCCATGTCGCTGGGAAGAAATTGAAGCAGCTTCTGGAAGGGGTTTCATGTGACTTGAGGTGCAAACTTTTCCAGTTTGCAGATGAACTGGATGCCAGAGGCCCTCACCTAGGGTTGCCAGCCTCCAGGTGGGGCCTGGGGATCTCCCGCTGTTACGACTGATCTCCAGCTGACAGAGATCAGCTCCCCTGGAGAAAATGGCTGCTTTGAAGGGTGGACTCTGTGGCATTGTACCATGCTGAGGCCCCTCCCTTCCCCAAACCCCACCTTCTCCTGGCTCCACCCCCAAAGTCCCCAGGTATTTTCCAACCTGGACTTGGCAACCCTACCCTCACCAACACCAGAAATAGCTTCCATAAAGAAAACAAGAGTGATGGAAGGAAGATTCTAGGGAGGAGAAGCAAAACAAGAATGAAAGAATGGGCAGCCCCTCAGTTCCCAGTCCCCCATCCTTCTACCATGTGTTGTGAAATGCACTGCCCCTTCAGCCTCTGTGCCTGATCCTCTTGCTTTTGGATTTCATGATCTCATCTTCAGAGAAAGACTATAGTTGCACTCAGGCCAACAATTTTGCCCAATCGTTCTATCCCATTCTTCAGTATATCAGTGGACTCCCACCAACCTAAAGCCATCTGAGTTCTACAGTCCACACCAAAACAAACTTATTTCATGGGTGCCTCTTTCTGTGCTACTAACATCTGTCCAACATCTTCATCCAGATGGTTCCTCCCTGGTTTCATGGGGAATTCCTACCAGGACTCAGCTGACACCAAGGTGGAACATTTGAGATCATCATTGCAGCTGTCAGTTGATAAAATGTTCAGCAATAGTTGGGTATCCCTATAGTGCTCTAGAAAACACATCAAAGTTCACATCTCCAAGATATTACTCCTTCAGCAATTTCAGCATTTGGGAATGGTTGTCAAGTCTTCACATTTTTTTCTGTACACAAATTTCATTTTTATCTACCATTGAACTGTAAGCAATGTTACTTGATACTATTTGCACAATGTGTAAGCGATTGGTAGATGGTCTTTGTGCAGAAAGGTAACAGGGAATTTGTGAGACAGTGCTGTGTTAGCTAGATGAATTATTTTAATGTTAAGGACAAAGGACATTGTGGGTATTCTGCTTGGAAATTCTCCTGCACGAGCCCTGTTGAAATGAATTAGTCAAGCTCTTGAATGGCCTCGCACAAAATAATTTCCTGATTTGTTCTGTTCCTCATTTTTAATGTGATAAAGAAAACCCTCTTTTCATTTGGTGCATGGCATGCACAAAAGTCACAAATTTTATTTCCTGTTGTAATATTGTAGTAGAAAGAAAGGTTTAATTTCTTTATGTTTCCAGAGAGGGGGGAGAAATAGGATGTAGAGCTGCCTTTCCCAATAGTCTTGTTTTTGTACTATTTTTTAAAAAAATTACGTAAATAAATAAAGGTTATTTTTTTTAAATGATCCTGAATACATTTACTTATTGGTTACAACAGAGTGTATTTCCATGTAAGTGTGGTTAAGATCTCAGCCTAAATGGTCAAGAAACAGTATTTAATAGTATCATCCTGCAGAGAAGTCCCTCCATCCAGACAATAATTAAAAAAGCCATCTGCACTGGTCACAAGATAGACCAAAAGAGAATGGCATTAAATTAATGGAAGTAATGGGGGAAGGAACATTTCATTTGAAAACACTAATGCTGATAGAGGACAGAGGAGCACTGAATCAAGAGCATTTCTACTGAACGGTGTGCATGTGAAATTACTGGACCATTCAAAATGGTCAATTTGTAATGAAACATTAACCTAGCTATTTATCTACATGCCTAACTATTCTGAAGGCTCAAACTGGGGAGGGGAGAGAGCCGAACTGCCCCCTGCCTTCTGTTGGCTATATTCCAACACCTCAAAGTTTTATGGCACTTCTTAAATTCAGATTTCTTAGAGTCTCCAAAGGAAAGAAATGACGTTTTGGAGAGCCACTCACCTGTATACTCCTGGATCTTTTCCAGTCTGGCTTTCACCCTGCCCACGGGATGGAGAGAGTGTTGGTCGCCTTTGTGGATGCTCTCCAAAGACATCTGGATTGAGGTGAATTCATCCAGGCCGGCATTTCACATGATGTACTTTGCATATAAATTAAATAAGCAGGGTGACAATATACATCCTTGTTGCACCTCTTTTTCTATGCTAAACCAATCAGTTGTTCCATAACTGGTTCTAACTGTCACTTCTTGATCCATTTCAGCCTCCTCTGTGTCAGTGATTGGGGCATAGACTTGGATTACTGTGATGCTGAATGGTTTGCCTTGGATTCAGACCAAGATCATTCTGTCATTTTTGAGGTTGTATCCCATTACTGCCTTTCTCACTCTCTTGTTGACTATAAAGGCCACACCATTTTTTCTACCGGATTCTTGGCCACAGTAGTAGATATAATGGTTTTCTGAGTTAAATTTGCCCATTCCTGTCACGGATTCCCAAGATGTCGATGTTCAGTCTTGCCATCTCATTTTTGACCACATCCAACTTACCTTGATTCATAGATCTTACATTCCAGGTTCCGATGCAATATTGCTCTTTGCAGCATCAGACGTTCCTTTCACCGTCAGACACATTCACAACTGAGTGTCCTTTCAGCTTTGGCCCAGCCGCTTTATTCTTTCTGGGGTTACTTGTACTTGCCCTCTGCTCTTCCCCACTAGCATATTGGACACCTTCCAACCTGAGGGGCTCATCTTCCAGCATCATATCTTTTAGCCTTTTGTTACTGTCCATGGGGTTTTCTTGGCAAAGATACTGGAGTGTGTTGCCATTTCCTTCTCCAGTGGATTGCATTTTGTCTGAGTTCTCTGCTGTAGCCTGTCTGTCCTAGGTGGCCCTCCATGGCATAGCCCACAGTTTAATCAAACCACCCAAACCCCCTTGCCACGTCAAGGCAGCAATCCATGAGAGAGATTTTTAATTCCATCTTAATTGTTGAGGCATCTGATCAGATTTTACGTAATATTTTAGGATTTTGTGCTGTTTTATACTGTTGTTTTAAGTGGTTTTAATTGTATTTTATATTGTATTAATATTGTTGGAACCCACTTTGAGCCTGCTTATGAAGAGGGTGGGATACGAGTCCTAATTAATTATCCCAGGTTTTTTGAACATATACAGCTTTGTTAAGAGTGTGGTTTGAGGGTGTTCGGGGTCAGCAACTCTGTCTCTGGTTTGAGGGTGTCTGGGGTCAGCACTGGGGTCAGCACCACAAGCCCCACTGAAGGTGTGCTGTGCCAACAAGCCCCAAGGCTGGGGAAGTTGTCTGTCAGGTCACAGCAGGGTGTGAGCATGACAGAGTTTACTTGGGAATCAGCCACCTTGAAGGAGCCCAGCTGGCTCTCAGGATTGTGCTCAGCAGCAAAAACCAACACACCTGAGTTCCTACCAGGTGTTTTTGGGGGGCAACAGTGGGAGGGCTTCCTGCCCCCACTGCTGGACCTCCTGAGGGCACCTGGTGTTTTTGGCCACTGTGTGACAGAGTATTGGACTCGATGGGCCATTGGCCTGATCCAACATTGGTTTCTCTTATGTTCTTATGTTAGCAGAGATGGTCCTGGCACTGAGACCCAGGACAGCTCTGGCAAAGGGGCAGGAAGAGCACTGATACCCAGGAGAGCTCTGGCAAATGATAGGAAGAGCAGGTAGCACTGACCTTCTATGAGGAGGTCAGGCGGAGCAGCCAATTCTTTAAGAAGTCCAGGTGGAAGGGCCAGTGAGCTCTCCAATCCAAGGAAAGGCCCATTGGCCCAGGGGTGTTTTGCTGCGGTTGGTTTCCTTCAGCTGTTCATAGTAACAATACGTTGCTCAGTTGGTTTATGAATATTTTCTCTCATAATCTCAGCAAGTATAAGAACTCTGAGGAAATAATGAAACATTTAACTGTGAAACAAAAACATCTAGTTAGAACTGCTTCATATAAACAAGAAAGAAAGCCAACAATGTCTCATTTTAACAGGGTGTTTTTTTTTTACATTTTTGCCTCAAAAGCAATTGTCATTTTAAGATAGATTATGCATCGATTTAGAGGAGAAACTTAGCGTAGATGGGTTATTATCATGTAGTTTATTAGGTGCAACCAACTGTACACACAGAAGGGACATCCTGATGAGAAGTCAGAAGTCTTGAGAAATTACTGTCATTGTGCCTGTAACTGAGGTCATGCCTAGAGAGAGGCTTGGATTAATGATCTGTCACTTTCTGTAAACACACATTCCAAACCCCATGAACCTCTACTGCTGCATGAAAATTACATTAAATAGGAAATGCCTCAAATATTTGTTAACATTATGGCAATGAAACCAACAGGCTTCGCAAGGTACAAGTGAGGAAACCAGAAGAGGGGAAGGGAATGTGCTCCATAAATATTAAAACTTGTATAAAATTTATTCCACTTTTATGAAATATCCCCCCCCCTCCCATACAGATGGTTGTGACAGAAAGATAGATGTCCCCTTCCCTGGTAACCTTCCATCTCGTCCTTAGTAAATGGGATTAAGAAGGAGTTTAGTAAGAACATTAGAACTGGTTAAACCTACTTTAAAATAGTCTCCTACCTACATTTACAGTATTTCACAAAGCTCTGGATCCACAGCTGAAAATCAGTTTTATCAGCAGCAGTGATATGGCCATGTCAGAAGGCATCGGTTCTTCTAGTTTCCCAAATTACATTATTGACTCCATGAAGGATACATTACTGTACCACTAACCAGTGAGTGAAATCAGATTTTACACTGAATCACACAGAGCAAAATGTAGTTGTAAAACCCAACTTTGATTGCTTTCTGTCTAGAGATTGCTTCCACCTGCTACCATGGCATGGAGGGCAGAGGGGAACCTGCCTCCACTCTGCACCATTTCCCCAATGTTAAATGGCTTGGGGAGGGGATTATTTGCTTGTATGCCCTTGTCATCATTTACAGTCAGAAAAACTGTGCGTGATGCAGTTTAAAGGAGTTCTCAGGTATACTTTAAAGGAGTTCTCTAAAACGACGGGGCATCCCTAGGGTAAATTTGGGGATGCCTGTCTCATTTAGTTTGGCCCTAAGGGCATCTCTATCCTTTGTTCTTTTTCTGTATACACTCTAGGTCAACCAGAGAGTTTTCACTGGAATGCCATCCCATCCTCTGTCTCAGGGCTTTTTTTGTAGAAAAAGCCCAGCAGGAACTCATTAGCATAATAGACCACACCCAACAGCAGAAACTCATTAGCCTATTAGGCTCCCTCCCAGGATTGGCTTCCCCAGGTGCTCTGGGGGAACCCGAGTGCATGGGGAACCCGAGGGAAGGAAAGCAGTTTCTGGATTGGCTTCCCCAGCTGCAAGGCACCTGGGGAACCTGAGGGGGGGGGGCTGTAGATGTGGCCAACTTGGAAGCCAGCCAGAACTCCGTTCCTGTGCATTCCTGCCCCAAAATAGCCCTGCTCTTTCTGTCAAAGGAGGGGTAAGGGGTGGCATTGGTATTTGCAAGTGACCAACAGGTGGTGCTGACATACGTGCAGATAAAGTATTTTAAGTGCAAGCATAAAGCTTGGTGACAACCATCAGGTATCAGTTGACTGATGAAGAAGAAATCCCTCAGTCCATGACTTCAGGGCTATGGGGGTTCCATGTCCTGGAACTAGAAACTCCTGCAGTCTTTGGGTGAAGCCCAAAGATTTCATGGCTAGGGAGAAAGAGATGTGGCATGCCACTCTCAAATATCAGCAAATGTTTGCCAAGAAGTTGCTCAGATTTGCCCACTGATTCTTGTGGGAAGCGGGGCACAACTACTCAAACAGCAGCATCCTTGTATATACCTACTATGTCTATACTTCCATGCAAATGCCTCTTGGTCATGAACCTGAGCACAGAATGACCTATCCTCACTGATATTTCCATTTTATAGTTGGGAACTGAGACTGAAAAGATGATGACATTCCCATGTGGTTGATGAATCCACAGAGGTATTGGGACTTGAAGCCATGCTCCCAGTTTAAATGCACTCTCTCTCCATATGCTAGACTACAGCTTCTTGTATGATGGGCCCCACTCTGAACTCTGCACTGATGTTTGACAATAGAATGAGAAAACTTACTCCAGTGACCATGTACACTTGTCTGGTTACACTGGCATTTATAGGAAATCCCTATGATCCTTTGCAATATGTGCGGTGTTGAATTTCTGCTCCTTGGAAACGTGATGTATTATTAAGAGAAATAATTTATGAAGAATAAGGCAGGGATGAGAACAGGAGATCAAGAGGACACTCAGTTTGTCCTTTTCCTGGTAGAGCAATTAAAAGACTATGTAAACCATATATCTATAATTGCTTTCTATTGCCAGCAAAAAAGTCAAGCATTTTATATTGTGGATTTAATGATTTCTGTCATATACATTCCCAACTGTGTCCCAGTGAAAATCAATAACTGCCTTCAATACACCCTTAATCTGTTAAGGACAATAAAAGAAATGGCTATGTGAACAGTGTCCATATTTAGCTTTCAGAATGTCAGTCACTCTTCATTTAGAGCATTCAGACTTGTGCGTCTGTTGCAACAATATTCTCTGCTGCACTGGAATGTGCTCAGAATATACCGAGAGAGTGCAGTTTAAATGCATTTCACCCCTTTCAAAAAACACACAGAAAGCAATTGTTCGGGATTTGGCTGAATGATAACACAATCCTAAACAGTGTTACTCCCCTCTAAGCCCATTGCTTCAATTAATTTTGAAGGGTGTAACTCTGTTCAGGATTGCCCTGTGAATCTCTGCTACTCATTTTTCGATTTTAAAAAAATCTAAGTTATGCAGTTTGGAAGCAATGATCAGACTGGATTTTAACTTCTTCCTTTATATCTGAAAGATACTATAATACCACATGCTACTTTGTTCACCTTGAAAGGTCAAGCTTTTCCATTTAAAGCAAGGTACTGTAGCAGGCAAAACATAACGCATTTCAAAAACCATACAGTAGAGCGTTAGCTGGCGAACTGTGTCTGGCTCGACAGACTCAGTGGAATGGCCAGATAAGGTAAACAAAGTGCACTGTAATAACAGCTCACAAACAATAGCACAGAACACACTGCTGACAGATGGGAGACAGCCCTTAAAGACCCCCCTCAACAAATCGTTCCTATGTGGAAACTATATTTGCATTGCAAAATACAGGATTTATATTTCTGCGTGCACGTATCTCCTCTTTGTGTTTTTGCTATAACTGAAACTGTGGCTTATCGGTGTATTGGAGAAGGCCACAGTCCAGCCATATTTAACCAGGGGTCTGTATTTAACCAGGGGTCCATATTTAACCAGCTCAGGAGTGGCCAGTAGGGCAGCCACGGGCTGAATCAGATTCTCTAATCTGATTCAGCTCGCCGTCGAATTGCCACCGAAATTTGGTGGCAACTTTAAAAGCCACTGGAGGAAAGGGGGTTTGAGGGAGAGGCTCCAAACTTGCAGGGTAGCTGCTGGGGCCTCTCCTCGAAATACCCACCAAGTTTCAAGAAGATTGGACCTCGGGGTCCAATTCTACGGGCCCCCAAACAGGTTGCCCCCATTCCCTCCATTGTTCTCTATGGTAGGAAAAAAGTTAACATTTTTCCCACCATAGAGAACAATGGAGGGGATGGGACAATCTGTTTGGGGGCCCATAGAATTGGACCCCGTGGTCCAATCTTCTTGAAACTTGGTGGGTATTTTGAGGAGAGGCCCCAGCAGCTACCCTGCAAGTTTGGAGCCTCTCCCTCACACCCCCTTTCCTCCAGCCCCTCATATACCCTATGAGTTTTTGCCATTGATTTCAATGGCCCATAGGGTATAATGGGGCTGAAACTGACATTCCCTTTCTGACACACTTCTGGTGATGTCAGGGGACGTGGCATATGCTAATGAGTTATGCTAATGAGTTATGCTAATGAGCTCCTGCACCTCTTTTTCTACGAAAGGACCCCTGTGTCTAACTATCAGTGAAGTCACTGGGAAAGTTAAGTGCTTGCTTAAAACTATGCAAGGGGTGTCAAACATAAAGCCTGGGTTTTTATCTGGCCCGCAAGCAACTGGTGTGACAGGGGGAGCAGAAGGCTGCTCAGGGGAAAATGGGTGGAGCCACTCTGATTGTGGCTTCAGCATGGTGGAACAACCTCATCTGTAACCTCATCAGTCAAGCAGAACCCCTTCACTTCACTGGCAGCCTCACTGGCAAGCTGGTAGTCACAGCAGCCACATTCATGCTGGCTCAGGGTTCCAAGTCTCTCTGCTCAGCCTGTAGCTCCAAGGATGCTTTCCCAGATGGCTGCAAGGATCAGCATTTGAATGTGTAGGGGGGTGTAGACTACCCTCTGCTAGGGCCTGCTGGTGGCTAGTACCACTGCCATATTTGCACCCCACATGCGGCAGCTGTGCTTTGGCCCATGGGGGGTGTTCTTTTGCAATTTCTTCCACACATCAGGGGTCTAGTCCTGCCACCAAGCATGCAACTTGGCCACCAGGCCTCCCTCTCCCATGGAACACCTGCCGGCCTTCAGCCATAGGTGGCTGACACCTTGTGAGAGGGCGATGCTAATTATCTCTGGCTATATTTGTCACTTGTGTGTGCAGTGCCCACTCCCCCATCAGATGATCTGGTGGCTTTCTGTCAGTTAACTGTCATAAATCCTGTCCAATAACTGTGTTACTGCTACTGGGTGTATTTACATGACCCCTGAAAAGGTTATTGGCTTTCATTTGTCTTTTCCTTCTAGTTGGTGACAGCTCCCGCCCGGGAGTTCTCAATGAGCCTATGACTCCCACCTCAGGAATGTGTGCTCTGCTTTGCTTGCTTGCTTGCTTGCTTTGGTTTGCGCATGTCCGTTTCAGCCACGTTACTCTTCCCTATTATCTCAGTGCTCTGTCCTTGAACAGAACCGCCAGCAATTATGTGTGAGCCAAACATACCAATGTTTTGTATTTTTCTCTTATCCATGCTTGAGAACTGAACTTCAGAGATGATCAACATCATTATTTTCTGGGAACCCTTTTCCCCGCATTTTCTATGGGAATTATGACCCAGTATATTTGCATGCCTAAAATACTGTATAGTGATTGGTAGAACGCCCTTAAGCCATATTTCATATCCAGTATATCAATACTTGTCATTCCTAACTCCAGTATTACTAACAGTGAAAGTGTTTGCCTTCAATGATCTTTTCTACAAATAAAGGACTTACGACTTCATGAGACCTGTTGTGGATTATATCTCTTGGGACATTCTCACACTTTCATAGGGGTATGTGGGGGGAGGGATTGGGGGGGGGGGTTGGATTTGGGTATAATGAAGCTGATTTTTTTTTTTTTTGGATTCCTGAATATACCCGAATATCAATACCAGTAATGTATTGGTATCCAGAAATATGTGGGAATACCAAAAAAAATTCAGCTCCATTATATCCTATGGAACAATTGTACTCAATGGCAAAATCTTCTCAGGAGTATTCAGTGGGCTAGGGGGAGAGGTTTGAAGTAGAGGAACCAAATTTGTACAGTAGCTGCTGGAGCCTCTTCCCAAAAGAACCCCCAGGTTTGGAAAATATTGGACCGGGGGATCTAATTCTAGGGGCATCCAAAGAGGGTGCCCCCATTCTCTATTGTTTCCAATGGTGTGGGGAAAGGCAGGCTGATAAAACAACAGCTCAGCAGTTTCTCCCGGAGATTATCTCCTGGAGATTATCTGCAGTAGAAACTAAGTGAGGTGTGGTGTGGTGTGAGGGGGCATGTTTGCAAGGCCAGCAGCAGAACCAGTGCAATGTGCCTACCAGAACCACCTCCAGGCCCCCAACCCATCAGCTCACAACAAAATGAGAAAAGTTTTTAAAAACTGGCCCTAATCAGTCAAACCAGTGGATGTCTTCAGTCTTTTGTTCTCCAGCAGGCAGGATCTTGATCAGAAGTAGTCCAAGTTAGTTTCTCAGGCAGCAGGAAAGTCAGGCTCAAAGCAGTAGCTGAAGCAGAAGCCAGCTACACAATCTCCAATCGAAGCTCGCTCAACAGGAATAGAGTCAGCCACCCCTACTTTTATGCTCTCTGGCCATACACACGAAAGAATTTCAAAAAAAGAACAAACTTCTTTGATTGCCCAAAGAGCACTGTGCCTATCCTTACCTGTAATCCTATTGGCCTGTGCTCCCCCCCCCCCCCAAATCCCTGGGAAAGCAAGCTAGTTGTTGGGCTTTAAGTTTGAAGCCAGCAACAACAACAGCCTTGCAAGCTGCAATGCCATTTGCAAATGCATTGCAGTGACTGGCTGTGTATAAGGTCCCTCTTCCCCCTCCCTCCTGGAAAGCAGAGCAAAGGGCAGGAAAGAGACAGAAACGGCAGGAAAGAAAAGGTAAGTGCAGCCTTTAAAACTTTAATACCTCTGAGCCTGCATTCGGCAATACCGAATAATGCTGAATAAAAGCTGAATAGTTTTGGCTTTTATTCAGCATTCTATATTTGGCAGCCGGATATCCGGTATTTTTTTGGGGGGGGGAGGGTCTGTTCGGCTTTACTGAATACCCACCCCTAGGCTTTCAGCCTGGGGCAGCTGCCACCACATGGGGGTATCACAGCTTGCTGACAATCTGTGACTTGACATCACCCCACCATAGATCACCTGGCAGCCTTGGTCAGAGGCAGCAACAGCAACACAGGTGTCTCCAGCTTATCGTGCTTTGCTTGTTCTGGATCCTGCTGGGCACATGGCCTTACACCTGGGCCACCACCACCCCTGCTTCAACTTGTCTTCCCAGTCCCCTTACATGATGTTTCAGGGGCAATGGAGAGCTCACAACATCCAACCGCTCACAACATCCAACCCTGGGGCCCGAACTCACAGCACTGGAGGTGGAAACAGCCTGGTGAAGGGGTTCCCCCTCCTCCAGGCAGTGCAGGGGCATGTGCCCAGTGATGCACCACTGTCTCTCCAGTCTGCCCATGTGGGTTTTCCTCTGCACCAGCCCATGAGGCCTTGCAGTGAGGGCACACCAACTCGGAGCTTACCAGCTGCTATCCTTTATAAAGTTTTATCTCCAGTACCTGGCATTACATTTTATGGCACACATGGCCGGGCCCGACAAAGTGACATCTATGCCAGGTCCAGCCCTCATAAGAAATTTGTTCAGCACCTCTGAGTTGAGTTTTGAACTGTGACACCCAGATTTGAAATCCCACTCTATAATGGAAGCTTGCTTGGTGACCTTGGGCCAGTCACTTCTTCTCAGCTTAACCTACCTTACAAGTTCAGGTGGGTGGTCATGTTGGTCTGAAGAAATAAAACAAAGTTTGAGTCCAGTAAGCTTTGTTGACTTTCAAGGTGCCACTGGACTCAAACTTTGTTCTACTTTACAGGGTAGTTGTGAAAACAAAATGGAGGAGGGCAGGGGTCATTTCGTAGAAAAAGAGGTGCAGGAGCTCATTAGCATAACTCATTTGCATATGCCACACTCTCTAACATACCGGAAGTGTGTCAGAAGGCAACACCCACCCCTCAGGCTCCACTCCACAGGTGAGTGAAACTGACCTGCTCTTCCTCCATTCCCTTCCCCATCCAATACTTTGTGCAATAAAAATAAGCGTAAAGAACACACCCTCATTCTCTTCCTGCTCCCTTGAAACCACCAGGTTTCAAGTAGACTTGAGATACCCAGGACATGTGCACCACCCATCCCTTCCCCTCCCCACAACAAGACACCCTGTGAGGTAGGTGGGGCTGAGAGAGGTCTTTTGAGAACTGCTCATGAGAGAACAGCTCTGAGAGAACTTGTGACTGGCCCAAGGTCACACCAGCAGCTGCATGTGGAGGAGTGGGGAATCAAACCTGGTTCTCCCAGATTAGAGTCCAACTCCTGACCACTACACCAAACTGATGGGGTGGAAGCTGCTGAAGGGTTGGTGAAATTTCTCCAGTACTTATGTGCCATGTGCCCAGTTAAAAAATGGTATCCTTAGAAAATTTATATGCCACCTTGAGCAAGTCTCTGGAAAAGCAGCACACAGTCATAAAAGGAACAATGATAAAATTATCAATATTAAAACAAAACATTAAAAACAATAAAGACCCTAGCAGGGCTTTCCCCGGGGTGCTGCGCCTCTGCACTGCTCGGGGAAGCCGAGGAGGGGGAGGGGCTTGGTCATGTGCCCGCCCCCTGGGCTCCTCACTCCCGAAGCTGCGCTCCTGTGCGCTCCCGCTCCAATGGACCCCTGGAGGAGGGGATAATGATGTAAGCTGGCCTGAGCTCCTTGGAGGAAGGACAGGACAAAAATGTACTTAATAAAGATTTAAGAATATGTTAAAATTCCACTAATAATTTCAGTAAGACTGTTAATGAATTGGGCAGTGGATGCATTATGTTAGAAGATATAAAAGTTGTATTCAAAGTCATATGATTTTATTATCAGGTACCCTGTCACAGTGTTTCCCTCCCACCAGTTATTTTAGAGGATTCTTGCTTCTTCTTTTATGTTCTTTCACTCACTTTCCTTGAACAGAACTCAATGAATTCTGAGAAGATATAAATAGGCATTAATTTCTAACTTGTCTTTAATTCTTTGTCAATAGTTAAAGTGTTATTTGTCCTAACAACAATACAAATGAATAGGACATGGATTCCATTGTGGAACGGGATCATTTGTAACTAAAAAAGCATAAAAGACTACAAAAGTCAAAAGGTTCCTACTTTGAACTGTCTGCACTTATCGATTGAGTCCTTTCTTTGTAAGAAAATTGTTTTCGCTTGGAGCTGGGAATGTGGCATCATGAGCAGTTTAGAAGATATTCACAGCCTGTTCAAAATAAATGGAAGAGATGGTTTGAATTAAGGCACATTCCATGGGGAAGAGGGGAATGAGAGCTTTGCTCCTTTAGTTGATACCAGTTAGATATGTCTGTTATCTTGATTTTCATTGTCCTTGTAAAACTGCAGTTAAGCATCACTGGAATTTGTCAAGCCATGCCACTGGACTGCCCTATAACAGCATCACTCATGGATAAGAGATGCCCCTACATATAATGTCAAAATTTGAGTTACAGATTAGGACAAATTTACGTAGTGGTACAAAAGGTTTGTTTGTCAAAAAGGCAGCAAAAATGGGTGAGATCCAGCATGCTTAGAGAGGGTCTTTATTCCACTCTCAGCCTGAGCACATGGATGCATGTTTATGCAGTACTGCAGAGAATGGGAGGTTCATAACAACTCCCCCGTACACATCAATTTCTCTGTTGTCATGAAAGTTCCTCATGCTCCAAGATAAAGTAACTTATACGGTACAGGGATGAAAAAATTTGCATGGAGACTGAGAAGTCATGCATGGACTTCCCATTCCTTGTAAAGCTAGTGCATTTGCTAAGAATGGAAAATAGGGCTTTATTGAGTTATATTCACTGAAGCGATACTCAGTTGGATGGCATTTAAATCTCAACTATAAAACAGATAGTGAAAAAAGTCCTAGAAATGTTGGGATGTAGAAATAATGTACAGAAAAGAGAAAGTATCTCAGAGAGAGGAAGGTTGCATCCAGATGTCACAAACAAACCACAGTTTGTGACATGAACATACATATCCAAAATCCTTGGGCTCCCACACCCCTTCCCTGCTTCTGTCATACATGAACAGAGCTTAGACTGGAAACTTCTTGGTTTAGGAAATCTTTGATCTAACCACAATTTGTTGTAACATCCAAATTTGGCCACTGTCTCAAAGTGGAACTTGTTTCTGTCCCATACAGCAGAATTCTTAACCAGGATAGGGCCCCCCATGAAGGATCTTGCAGGGGAGAGGACATCTAGAGCACCAAAGCTCTGGAACTTTCATCCCAGGAAGATCAATCTGTTTGGTGAGCCAGTTTGGTGTAGTGGTTAAGTGTGCGGACTCTTATCTGGGAGAACCGGGTTTGATTCCCCACTCCTCCACTTGCACCTGGCTGGATGACCTTGGGCAAGCCAAAGCTCTGTACCAGCTGTTCTCTCAAGGACAGCTTGGGAAAGAGCTCTCTCAGCCCCACCTACCTCACAGGGTGTCTGTTGTGGGGAGGGGAGGGGAAAGGAGTTTGTAAGTCGCTCTGAGACTCCAAGTGAGTGAAGGGCGGGATATAAATCCAATCTCTTCTCTTCTTCTTCTTCTTCTCTTCTTCTCTTCTGTTGCTGTCTTCCACTAGCGGATGAACAATTTTGTTTCCTTTGGCATTCTTTCAATGACCCCTCCTTCCTAATCAATGTTTAAAATGGTTTTATATTTTCACTATTTTTTTATGTATTTGAACTTTGTTATTTAACTCTTTTAAAAATGGTAATAATGCACATTTGGGAGGGGTGTTGGTTTTAATGGTTTTATAATGTAATTTTTATCTTGTTACGTTTTTAAAATCGTTAGCTGCCTTGGCAGTCCTTTCAAGGGCAGATAAATAAATATTCTGTTTTTACATTGGTTAATTTATTATGTTGTAATGATTTTTACAGTATTCTTTTCACTTGTAAACTGCCTTGAGCAACACTCTGGGGAGGTGCATGTAAATTCACACACACACACAAACATGCACACATTCTCCTTTCTCCTGCTGGTCCTTGGGTTCTTGCTGAGGTAAGCATGAGCATGGAGAGGGAAAGCACCCATGACATGATTTTTGCTCCATGCCTCTTACAGCCGATGCCAGCCAGGTGATCGGGGAAGGGCTTGGAGCAAAAGGTGCACAGGGGCCCCGTCCACACTGTCACTTTTGTCGCTCATTTCTCCCTATTGCTTCCGGTTCCCCCACCCCCCATATGTTTTGTTCTCTCTAGTAGTCCCAGAGGGAGCAAAACACATGTGGAAAAGGGGGAGGAACCCAAAGCAATAGGGAGAAATGAGCGACAAAAGTGACAGTGTGGATGGGGCCTTGGTATGCTTTCCGCTCCAAGGCAACTCTGGACAAGTTTACACTGAGATGTCACAAGGCCTCATTCGGAGTTGAATTGTGATGTCTGTGCAAACCCTAAATATAAACTGATCTTCTGCTGTGTCTAGTGAAGGACCCCTGTACTAAGAAATACTCCATGTAGAACTGAATTGATCAACCCCCTTCTGTTTTCTCCCCATGGAAGCTCTGTTCTAAATGCAGTGGAAATGCTCCAACTAATTTCTCTTGGATTTTAAAAAAAGATTTTGGAAGCCTCCCACCCAGATTTGCCATCAATACCACCAGGAATCTATTTAAACAGAAGTAACCTGCATGTTTAAAATCTAATACCCATCAGATGAAAACCATTAGCTGCTTGGTTTGAACGGAGATAAACATCCCCATGCTTCTATTGACTCCAGTGACCCATAGCACTAATACAACAATCAGAACATCATATCAAATGTTTATAGTCCACAATTCATCTCTTGCTCTCAGCAGGTTTTTTTTTTTTTACTTGAAACACTTCACACAGTGCAAACAAAAATGGAAATAAAGAATTCTCCTTAGTTGCTGTTAGTTTATGGAGATGGGTGACTCGAAGAGGGCAGAGAGCAGAGGTGGGGGAAAACTTAGAGTGAATTGAACACATGAGGACAGGATTTTGTGTGTTTTATCTGATAAAAACACCACTTTTTTAAACAACTGAAAAAAATGTCTTTCCTGGCATGGTGTTGTGGGTTGATCTCTGTCTGGAAGGTAGGGTTACCAGCTGCCAGGTCCCAGAGGGGGTTCCCCCACTTTTGGGGGACTTTAATCTGCTGCTGGCCAGCTGGTCAGTGGGGGAAACCCCACCCCAAACAGTGACATCATTGTGTGGCAATGGTCTGGTTTTGGAGCAAACTCTATGGTTCTGAAGCCAAAAAACTATAGAGTTTTGTCCCAAAACCAGAGTATTGTGGATGATATCGCCAATGTGATGACATCACTTCTGGATGATGTCTTCATGTCAGGGACATCGCATGCGATATCCTGCTCACCCCCAGAACGCCTCCCAAATCCTCTGTGGCACTTGCAAGGAGACCTGGCAACCCTACTAAAGGGAAAGTATGCTTTGTGTTCAGACATGAAGGGAAATGTCTCTTTTGCCTCCTTCCACTGCTTGATCACAATGAATTGCCTTGGTGTCATTTTGTTTTTATTTATGGTGGGAGTCAGGGCAACATTTGGGTGCTGTTACTACGTTACATTTTTCTCTGCTCTCTTAATTAGCATGTGAAAAGCTCCTCCCATTCCCTCAAACAGCGGGAGGCCAATGAGTCTTTGTGATGTAGACTACTGCAATGGGATACCCTGTACCTTCCAGAATTTAGCATTACAGAAGGATTCAAGTATTGCGTTACTCTGGAGCACAGTTATGCAAATGAGCAGGGTTTGTTCTTTTTCAGCATATCTTTGTGCTACTTTTGAGTAGTATTACACATGCACCATAAAAGGAAGAAAATAGCCAGAGGAACGTGACGGTGTTGTGACAAAAACAGCGGGGGGCAATGCAATCTGGGTCTAGAGTAACCACAGCTAATAAGGGCAAAAAACCATATTACTCCATGCTGTATGGAATCTCTGCTGCAAGTGTAAATTAAGCAATAATCTCACTGGCAACATGACTGCCATGGGAATAAAAAACCCTCTTGTGGAATCAACCTTGTATTATAGTCCAAAGAGCTTCATGCTTTCTGAATCAATTTAAAGCATTTGTAATTATCCAACGGTGCTAGGTAAGTTACAACTTTGTCATTATGTAGATCTAACGGATACAGGAAAATATGAATGTGTCAACCTTTAAAAGGATTTTAGAGTGCTTGTAGACACCATATCATAAAAGAGAATTAAGTAAAATCTATATGAATAATTAAAAGTTATCTATCTTTTCTCAAATCAATGGTTGATATGAAATGTTGTGTGTAAATTCAACACTCCTACACAGACGTTCTCCACACATGGGATGGGGTCATGACATTTAAACTGAACTTTAATTCCAACAAAACAGAGGTACTACTGGTGGTGGAAAGACTGATCCAGGAAATGATGTGTAGCCAGTTCTGGATGCGATTGCATTCCCCCTACAAGGAGAAGGTTTGTAGCTTGGAAGTGCTGCTTGACCTGGGCATCCTGTTGGATAAACAGGGGGCAGCATTGGCCAGGAATGCTGTTCACCAACTTCATCAAGAAAGACACTGCCACTGTGGTGCATGTTCCAATAACATCAAGTTTAGACTACTGCAATCTGCTCCACGTGGGGCTGCCCTTGAGAAGTGTCCAGAAACTTCAACTGATACAGAATGCCGCAACCAGAATGTTGACTGGAGTGAGTCACAGAGACCCAATTACTCCAGTCTTTTCCCATCTATACTAGCTCCCAATTTGCTTCCAGACCCAATTCAAAGTGCTGGTGTTAGCCAAATTGCTTTAATTTACGTTCAGCAATTGGCGAAATAATGGGTTCTTGCCAACTATACCAAAGTCCCGCCCCTTCCAGGAGTTCTCAGAAAATAGGCACGGAGGCTGAGTGGTTTCTTTGAATGGTGTTTACTATAAAATGTTGTTCAAGCATACAAGGAATAATAATAAAAACCGCATACATACACAGAAAATAGCACTGTTGCATGAGCAGGAGTATCATTGAGGGGGAATACGTTACCTATCTTGGTGATGGGTGGTTCACGTCCACGAGAAGATCAAGGGAGGGATGAACAAGAAAAATAGGGGGAATGAGATCTGAACCTGCAGATACACGCTCCAGTCCTGGCTGCGCAAACCAGGGATTAAAGATGGAGGCATGGTGTTGGGTACAGGAAGCTGGACATGAGACGTTGGTAAGAAGATAGAGGTCGAAGGTGGCTAGCAATGTGTTTCTGTTGTGCAAGATCTTTTATCAGGTGGCATTAGGGCAGGCTGCGCTGACCCATTGTCACACCTACTAGTTTGTCCGTCCCTACTAGCCTTACTATTGGTCGGTGTCATAGGGAGGAGGGGGCAGGAAAGAGTGGACAATATTGCAAATCTAGGTGCTAATCAGGATCTAACACCTGGGCCATCTGGTCGGTCTTCTTGGCGCCAATCTCTGGTCTCGTGATGGCTTTGGCCAGGTCACTTGATGGTCGGCGATTAGTTGCTGGGCAACCTAATCTCTTACAGGAACTTTGGGGGAAGGTGTGAGGAGGCCAGCGTAAAGGAGAAGAAGGACCCTTTGAAATGGAGTCTTGGTCTCCCTGTTGGTGGGAACATGTAAAGTAGATGTAAGAGCTCTTTGAAATGGAATTCTGGTCTCCTTGCAAGTGTGAACTCTGAAGGAAGTCTCCCGCTGTGGGCTGGAGCCTCTCATAGCAATAGAGAGTGCCGTTGCCTTTGGCAGAAAACCAACCCAAAGGTCAAACTTATGATTTTAAAGTTCATAAGAGCATATTTTATGCCTTGCTGGCTTACACTGGTATTGACCTTTAAAGCCCTATACAACTTGAGACCAGTATATTCCTGACTAGTACCTGACCATCTTCAGGGGCCTTGCTTCAGGCACATTACAATATCTATACTTTACAAAACTGCAGTGCATCAACCATAATATTTGCATTCATACACTCAGTTCCTCAATGCTAACATGTTCAGTGTGGATATTGGCCAAACTGACAGAGCAGGGTTAGCCAGAAGAATTATGTTTTTGTCCCCCAGTGTGTGTAGCAAAAAATGTCTACAGAGAACTAAATTCTTAAGCCTTTATGTATTTTAGAAACAGGCTTTTATATAGGCAGTGGAAGAAAGCAGATTTGTAAAGGGATATCCATCAGCTAATCCTCAGTGAATAGTTAATCCTCAGGGAAACTATAACATGAATAAGGCATGCCTTGGGCAAAATAATGAGTCCAATTCAAATGTCCCATTCTCTTTTAACTAATATGCCATAGAGGTTATTGCTCTAGAAGCAGCTTGGTCATAAATAGGATGCAACCTCAGAACAATCTAAACCAAGTATTAGCTTAAATTTTAAATTCAGCAGGTAACATTATCCTGAGTGTCTCTAATTCCCATTTGAATGAGAAATTCTTCACTTTCATTTTAGAACTGGAAACATGGCTGCGGAAAAACTGGAGGGTTTGTGTGGAATGAACATCCTAACTTGAGCATCTGAGAAGTCAGCAGGACTGCCAACCTGTTTAAGGGGGAAGTGACAGGAGCATCCTCACTGGTTTCAGCTAACTGTGGATCAGGACCACAGGGAACACCCCTCTCCTGCTGGTTTCTTTACTGCTGCTAATCTAAGGGTGGAATAAATTTATGGCAGGCCCATAGCCATAGTGGGGCATTTGGGGCAGTGCCCCCTCACTCATGGCCCAAACCCATAACTCCTGCTGTGGGAGTTGTGCTGGCAGGTAAGGAAAGACCCTTGTCTTCTTCATCTGCCTGCCAATAGGATCTCACTCTCTCTCTCTCTCCCACTCCCCTGCCCCCCCCCCCCAATTCCCCAGTGGTCCACTACCCAAAATTTTCTGGCCATGCCCCTGATCTATGGTCTTGCAGCTTGGTTTAAAGTATTGTTTCCTAGTCCACCAATTCATTTTGAATCTGTAAAGCAAAAAGGCACCTTCAAGATCTCTGGTCATCTAGGCATAATTACATTATGGGAATATCCTCTTGCTAAGGGACCTAAGAACTGTCTTGCAGGGTCAAATCAAGACATTTAAATGGAACAAGTTCATTAACACTTTATTAATACTTTACTGGAATGTTAAAAATAAATATCAAAAACAGAGACAAGCTTGGGCATTTTGCACAGATGAATTTCCCAAGAGATCTTTTTAATACTAGGCAAGTTACTTCTAGAGGAGTGATCGGAACAGGAAAAGGGCAAAAGCAAAGGGTGTGGCTGTTTCTCCCTGCCCTATTTTGTACTCCACATTGCCCCCAGTGGCTGTGGTGCTGGATAGGACTCTTGAGAGTCCCTTGGACTGCAAGGAGATCAAATCAGTCAATCCTAAAGAAAATCAACCCTGACTGTTCGCTGGAAGGCCAGATACTGAAGCTGAAGCTCAAATACTTTGGCCACCAAATGAGAAGAGAGCACTCACTGGAGAAAACCCTGATGCTGGGAAAGATTGAAGGTAAAAGAAGATGGGGACAGTGAAGGATGATATGGTTAGACAGTGTTATCGATGCAACAAACATGAAATTGGGCAAACTCCAGCAGAAGACAGGAGGGCCTGGCGTGATGTGGTCCATGAGTTCACAAAGAGTCAGACTCAACTGTGTGACTGAACAACAACAAATTGTTATAGAATTCATTGCTGAAACATTTCACCCTTGATCTGTTATGGCACTACATTGAATTTAATGCAACTGAGATCATACCAACGTAATAGCTTGAACTGTGGCAAAAAATGATTTTTAAAAGCTATTACTATAATTTCTAAATAGTGTTTATTTATAACATACATACTTAATTTAAATCTTTGTGAGTTCTCAACAGGATACTGTAGTTCTATAAATGGGATTTTAAATTTCATTAACCCAAATTTATATCCTTTATTTTATTTTTTCACAACAGTTCTGTCATACTCCCTTGCTGTTTCACATTACGAAATGTTATGAGGTGCCATCGTGGAGCATGCATGTGATAAAATGCAATAATTGTGTTTATTGGATTACAAATTACATGGAGTAATTTGTTTTATTCAGCCAGGTAGAAGAAAACAGAAATAATTCTCGAAATTAAAGCTCTTTCAGTGTGCTGCAAAATTCTCCTGTGAATTAAAAGATTAATTAAACCCTTTTTTAAAAGAATCCCAAAGAAAAGAACAGAGAATCGATGTGGATAAAATAGCAGATTTTTAAGAGGTAGCGAACTCTCTAGAAAATCTTTACAAATCATAAAAATAACAGTGTGAAAGAACAAAAGGTTATCTAAAACCTGGGCCTGGGACCTGCTTACCTGAAGGACTGTCTCTCTCCATATGTTCCCCAGCGAGCACTACGGTCTGGATCCCAAAACCGACTGGTCCTGCCTGGACTGAAGGAGGCGCGGCTGGCATCAACACGGGCCAGGGCTTTTTCAGTGGCAGCCCCGCACTGGTGGAACGAGCTCCCGGACAACATCAGGGCCCTGCGAGATTTTATGCAGTTCCGCAGGGCCTATAAAATGGAGCTCTTCCACCAGGCTTTCAGGTAGGGGCCGCCTAGGGTAAACATCTTAGCCCTGGCCCAGTTCCATCACCCAGAAATTCTACCTGCCAGCCTGTGTGTATATGAATGCTGTTCGGACCCACCTGTGGGTAAATTTGTAATGCTGCCGATCTTGTATGGGATGTATGTTTATTTTATATTGATTGTAATTTTAATCTTTTGTTGTGAGCCACCCTGAGCCTGCCATTCGGCGGGGAGGGCGGGATATAAATCTCAGGAAATAAATAAATAAATAAAATATAACCGATGCATCAGCAGAATTACAGTGCAATTTTAAACAGAGTTATACACCTCTAAATTTACTGATGTCAGCAAACTTGGGGGAGGAGGCAACAGTGATTTACTGTTGGCCACTGGGGGGGGACTCAATAAATCATAACAGTGATTGGGAGTAAAGAAAACAAAACCTCCTCCCATACAATCCAGCCCACAAGCAAAGACCTTCCTCCCATGTCCTGTTCTGTGTCCCCACCTGCAGTGCTGAGGCAAGCGATGACCAGGAACAGGGTATTTTCAGTGGTGGCACTTCACCAGTGGAATGCTCTATTGAGGCTTGCCCACCACCTACTTTTAGGTGCCAGGTCAAAAATATTTCTTTTTACTCAGGCTTTTAACTAAGGAGTTTTTACAGTCTGCTTCTACCCTGAGGACTGCTTTACAATGATGATTATAGGCTGCCAAACTTTTAAGGAGTTTGTATGATCTGGCTGAGTTTTTAATGGTTTGTGGATTTTAATTATTTTTATGATGCTTTATCATTTCATCATCAGGCCTCTAGCCATGAAATCAGGCCTCTAGCCATGGGGAGGGGGGAGCTGAACAAGGGCAATGCCCCACCTCAAATGCGCCCTGCCCCCCCCCATGGGTGCTTCTTTGTGGCCCTGTCCTCTCGCTCAGCTGGTGCCTGCAGGCTGTATAAAGAGTGGCACTGGCACCCGTGCCTGGCAGCCCTCCTTCCAATGGCAGCAAGGATGCTCTAGAGAGTCTGCCTGTGCTGGCTAGGTGGCGTGAGCTGGGAGTTGCCCCACCAAGGTGCTTCCGACACAACGGAGCTACTTCTTGTTATGGCTGTTGGCCAAGCCCAAGCTGGCCTGAAGGCCCAATGACAGCAAGGATGCTCTAGAGAGCCCTCTTGTGCTGGCCGGGTGGTGTGAGCTGGGACTGGCCCCCTGAGGCGCCACTACCCAAGAGCTGTTTCTTGTCACTGCTGCTGGCCAAGCCTGAGCCAGTCTGCTGTGACCTAGGGCTGCTCCCTCCCACAGCCTGGCCTGCCCTGCACCTGAACTGTGCGGTTGGCCTGCTGCCCCTGCCCCACTGTTATCTACCTGGCTGAGCCGCCCACTGACTCTGCAGCACCCAGGCTGCCTGCAAGAGAGCAACAGGTGAGCAAGCTGTTCACACACGTACATCGTTTGCTCCCTTGAAGGCCTTGGGCTGGTAATGCAGCCTGATACTCCTTCATGAGCCTCCCTGCCCCACCCATTGTCCTGCCATTCACACACATGCACCTTTCACCAACATTCATACACGTGTGCTTTTTGCCCCCTCAATGGCGACCCAAATGTGGGGCATTTGGTTTGGTGGTTTTGTGCAGGGGAGTTGGGCAGCCTTGTCCAGCTCTGGTTCTTCTGCACAACCATTCACCCCATTTCACTTCCATTTCAATGCATCTGTTGAAATGTACATGTACACAAAAGCTCATACCTTGAATAAAACACTGCTGAAGGTAGTGCAGGAACAAACTGTGACATGCCTTCTCATATGCACTTAAAACAGGTTTTCATTGAAGTCCATAATTATTCCATTTCAAAGGGTGAAACTTGATTTTCTAATCATAATGCGGAATAGTTATCTGCTTTAGGGTCACTGATTCCCAGTTCACACTCCTTTTTTTGAAGTAAAAGCAGTAAAGCTTCTTCTACAATTAGTAGATTCTGATGAGGATGTAGTAGAAGCAGATCTCATAAGAAGGAACATTTTTACTCCAACAAATACACAGGCTGTGGTCAGACGTGCCATTTGGGGAAGCGAGCCTATTTTCCATGGTGGAAATTGACACAGTGTTGCAAAATCACACATCCTTTGTAGCTGCGGGCTCAGCCCATCACTGCCCAATCAGACAGCACATTTGGGTGAGTGGGTTTTTTTCTGCCTTCTGTTTCCCATGTGGATAAATGAGGAATCACACCTCTGCAATGAGAGTTCCCTATGGAGTATGTGGTTATGCAAAGTGTGTGGGGGGGAATGGCACCAAGTCGAGATGGAATGAGTAGACCATCCCAATAGCCTGAGTGCATGCTTGAGTGATCAGACAGGGGAAAGTCCATCTGTGGCCCGTTGGCAAGCATTAGGACCGGACTTTCCATGGTGTCTTGGCATCTTTTAACTCCACTTCCATGGCGGGGCAGCACAGGGTGCTGATGGCTGTGGGACCTTTCCCAGATGTTGCTGTCTAATTGTGCCCTTTAGATCTGTCAGGCATTCCCAGCTGAGTCAGATATAAAGACACATTTTCAAAGAGAATAGTATCCATGATGCTCTTGATCTGCAATTCTCCTATAAAAATGCATTCCTAAATGTATACAGAGTCCTTGCAGCTGCTGTAACTTTTGGTGCCTCCATTACTACATGTGAGTCAGCATTCTCTTGCCTTACTTGCATTTTACAATTACAGCCAGAAAAACAATCCAGTGTTGCTCGGTTATTTATTTATTTATTTATTTATTTATATTCTGCTCATCCCGTAAATGGGGTCAGGACAGGTTACAATATTTCCATAAATACAATAAAATTTTAAAACACATTATAAGCATATAAAAACCAATAACCATAGCTTGTTGTAGGGAGAACCTGGGCTATTGATGTAGGTAGGTATGGCCAGTTATCAGTGGGTGGGAGATAGGAACCTCGATGGGCCATGTGTGGACACCCACTGCCTCAGCCAAAAGCCTGGCGGAACAGCTCCGTCCTGCAGGCCCTGCAGAATTGAATAAGATCCCACAGGGCCCTGATCTAAATAGGGAGTATGTTCTACCAGGTGGGGGCCAAGGCAGAAAAAGCCCTGGCCGAGGTTAGGTGAACATCCTTTGGGCCGGGGATCGCCAGGAGATGTTGACTCTCAGAGCGTAATGCTCTGCGAGGCATATATGGGAGGAGGTGGGAAGAGAAATCACTCACAAATAATATTAATATGGATGCATTCATAGACAATTTTTGTGCCCAGTCACGTTGACTTCTACTTTAATTGTTCAATAGGGTGAAAAGGGTGGAATGGTAACCCAGTTCTCTAATGGTTAGCTTGCTTTAGCAAACTCAAAATAGAAAACCTATGGTTGGTTTTAATCATTATTTAGCATTTATGGTCCATTTGTCTCACTGAACTATGTAGAGTACTGGTTCATTTATGGTCAGCTTGTCTCACTGAGCTGTGTGCATAGGAAATGTATTTAAATGTATTCATATTCTACTTGACTCACTGAGATTTGTAAAGTCAAACAAGTGGAATAGAAAAGGTGTGATGCAGAGTTGATTCAAGTGTATGATGCCAAACAGATTTCAAGTTGCACAAAGGGCTACTAGATTACAACAACCATCCTGTGAAGTAGGTGAGGCTGAGAATGCCAGTAAGGACTTGAACTCTTAGGTCCAGCACTGTAGTTACACACTTGCTGAGTGGAAGAACAGCTGTTACTCACTTCAAGGTGCTGGTGCTTACCTTTAAAGCCCTAAATTGGCTGGATCCAATTTACCTGAGGGACCGCCTTTCCCCGTATAGACCCCAGAGAGCACTACAGTCTGGGGCACAACACCCGCTGGCCATCCCAGGCCCCAGAGAAGCCAGGCTTACTGCTACTAGGGGGAGGGCTTTTTCTGTGGTGGCCCCTTCCTGGTGGAACGAGCTCCCAGAGGAGAGCAGGGCCCTTGCAGTTCCGCAGGGCCTGCAAGATGGAGCTCTTCCACCAGGCATATAACTAGGGGCCATCACCTCTTCTTCTCCCCCCCATTTTATGACCATTAACGACCACAGCCCAGATGGGCAGCGACCGGCCGCAGTTATTACCATCCAGAGTGTGAGACAACTGACACTAGAGCTGGAGAACATGGGGTCCATATACTACACCAACTGAAACTATTGAGCACTTTATTTTTATTGTTATTGAATGTTGTAATTGTTTTATTATGTTTTAACGGATTTTAATTGTATTTATGTATCTTGGTTCGCCAAGTTGTGTAAGCCGCTCAGAGCCTGCGCAGTGGAGAGAGCAGCCTATAAGTCAAATAAATAAATAAATAAATAAATAAATAAATATCCCAATAGATCTTGTTGCAGTATGAAACCTCTTTTATGCAGTCTAACCCAATTTAGCCTGCATACTGCCTCTTATACCACCTCTCATCAAACTTCAGAGCTGAACAGTATGAAAATGTGTGTTGTCTGTTACTTGTTAGAGTAGTCAATATGTTCTCCATGTATATATCTTTGTAATAAACCTGAAACATTTTTGTGTGATATACCATTTGTCTTGATTATTTAGGAGTATAAGCATGGCAGTTCTGTGCAGGCACATAAAGTGCAGCTCTCCACTGTGCTAAACTGACCCCTTAACAAAATCTCCCCCTATCAAAACATTTCTGGCTATGGCCCTGTTAAGTGAGATGCAGTCAGCAGGCTTCTGGAGAGGTAGTGGCATATACACTTCCCAAGTAAATAGATACTGTGGTTGATAAGAATATAGAAAAGGCAAATCATTTCAGTGGTTTAGGGGTTGTGGGGTTTTAGTGGTTTGGGGGTTTGTACTAGTGAATTAACCAGTCATCCAAACAGAATCCTTGGAAGGATCCTCCATGCCAATGGGTAGGTTCAGCCACTGCCCACTCATGCACATTCTCTGTAGTGGCTCCCACTTTGTGGAAGGGGTCACAGTTCTCTCATGCTGTAAAAATGTGCAAAACAGAAATGTTCAGGAAGGCATTCTTGTAATGGGAGGGTCACCTTCATGTGAGAGTGGGAAGCCTGAGCCACATTCCACACTGCTTACACTATGCCAGCCTGGGCAGTTAGGCAGGCTAGAAATAATGAATGAATGAATGAATGAATGAATGAATGAATATTAAGGGTATTAAGGGTATGAACAGGATTGCCACTGGCTGCCTTTGAGTCCGCATTCTGGTAATTTTAATAATACTTCATGGTTTTATGGGCAAAAAGAAGATAGGTGTAGTGTCCCAAACGTGTTTTTTTTTAAATGTCATATGCAAGGTCTATCAATATTGTCTGTCTATATTGTCTACTCTGATAGGTGCCAGTTCTCCAGAGTCTCAGGCAGAGTCCTCTCACATCACCTATGACCTAAGCTTTTCACTGGAGATGCTAAGGATTGAACTTGGGACCCTCTGAATGCAAAGTAGGTGCTCTACCACTGAGCCACTGTTCATCCCATAGAGAGGGAAGTGAGTCAGAAGAGGAAAGTGGAGTCAGTTTCAAACAATTCACTTTCTTTGCTGCAGTTCCCCTTGCTCCATGGTATTTTGTCTATCTCTCAAACTCTTGAGTGTGGTGGAATGGGCCTGCCCTCCAAGCTTCCCAACATCTGGAGGCTCTTCTTTCTCTCTTGGGTAGTCCACCACCACCACCTGACCTTTGTAGGAATTGCCTACTGGGAGGGTCAGGACTCCCAGCTTCCCTTCCAAGTTCTGAGGCCTTGCCTCTGTGTCTCCCACTGCCCAGCACTTGGTCACTATGGGGATAGTTTACTGCCTGGAGGAATAGCCACCTGCCTGCCTTCCCCCTGGCATGCCTTTTAAAAATAGTGTGTCCAAGGTGGTAGAGGTCTATGTGGTACAGAGAACCACAATGAGCATCCAAAGTTATGAAGTATTTATTAAAAAGAAAATGTGTACAAGCATACTTTTAGCACAGCATTGGATTGAGCAAGGGATTCAAATGAAATGGGTAAAACAAAAAACCTCTGTCCCTCTCTCTATGCATGCCCTATCAGATGTTAGAACATAGGGCAGGCCCCTAAAGTTTAGTAAATCACAGATCTCTACATATTTCCATTACCTTGAAGCATTCTTCAGCTGTCTAGGCCACCACATGGTCAATGGCTGCCTTCTCCAGACTTCCACTAAGGGTTCTGTCTGCTCTGATGGACGCAGCACAAAAGAGAGCTTCCTCCTCACTCCCCTGAGTTTTGTCACCTCTCTTTTCTCCACTCACTGACCAGGTCAGGCTGGGTTAAAGAGGCTTTTCCTGAAGTTTTTAGAATTTCCCTTCCCTAAACCTTTAATTCCTCCACATCTCTGTAAACTGCTTGAGGGGGGAGAGACTTGACCATCCCATTGTTCTCGACTATATTAGCATTTGTGTGAAGGTGGGCTGAGGTAAATCTGGAAAGCAACTGAACTGATGTCTTCCCTGCCTGTTCTCTGCCCAGAGAGAGAGAAAAAAACTTTTAAAATTCAGAGACCGATTTCCCACAAGCGCTGCCCTGGCATTGTTCCTCCATTTGCCCCAATTGCCTGCTTGAATTTCCCACTATTTGTCACGGGGCACATTTTGACCCGCGGCTTCACGTGATTTCCCCTGCGACTTCAGTGATCCTGTTTTTTGAGATCACTGAAGCCGCAGAGGAAATTGGAGGAAATTGAGTGAAGCCCCAGGTCAAAATGCACCCTGCGGCAAATAGTGGGAAATTCAAGCAGGCAATCGGGGCAAACGGAGGAACGATGCCGGGGCAGTGCTTGTGGGAAATTGGTCAGAGTGAAGGTTTTGCTCATTTCGAACCTCCAAAGAAAAAATGCATTTCTTCACACTGAGCATCAGCTTCTTGGGATCATAGGGACTGCTGGGGGAAGGGGAAAACAGGAAATATTTATAGCCACAAACTTCTTCCCTTCTCACCTTGTAGGACCCAACCCACTGTACACAGCTTCTATACTGTTTTATTTTTCAGAATATTTGACAGGGGGCCTGGAATGAAAGGAAGAATAAATGCAGAGAGAGAGAGAAGATCTGGTTGAGGAATTCCTACATGTTGCCAGATGGCACAGACCATGAAATGAGGCAGCATGGAGCTCACTTCAATGTCATGTAGCAATAAATGGGAAGAAGGTGACAAAAGCCCACTAATGTAATGAGAAACACCAAAGAATTCTGACACTCATAAAAAGTTCATAGGTGGAAGTTGAGAAAGAGGTGGTTAGAGGGTGTAAATAGTGCCGGTGAATGAATCGTTGAACATTAGCAACACTAGCTAAAGACACAGGAATAAAACGGCAATTCTTAAATGAACTCCAGAGTTGACAATGCGGAAACAGAGAGGCCTTTCCAGCAAAGCCTAAGCATCCGTGGTAGAGCAGAACTATCCTCTGGGCTTCTAAAATGCACTTAGATAATTTTGTATCCCACTTTTCTCACCCATGGGGACCCAAAGGAGTTTAGAGAAAATACCAATACAATTTAAACAAGCAAAATACAGCGTAAATAAACAATGGGGGGAAAGTACATGAAACATTCTGGTCTGGGACTCACCAGGGTGATCCATAAGGGAGCCAAGAGCATGGAGCCACAAGCCACGGACCAAGAGCCCTCTGGCTCTTCCTCTTTGGCTCATGTCCCTGGCCACGCCCAAGTTTTAATTACCTGAAACAGGATGAGGAAACAGTTCAGCCCAGATCTTGATCCCCTGGCAGCCGTTTTCCCACTGTGTCTCCAAAACGCTAGCTGTGCTTGTGTGCAGTGTTACAGTGATGCAACCAATAACTTGCTCTACCCAAATCAGGTTTTTTTTTCCTAGGCTCAGCGATGCTAAGAAAGGAAAAGTAAATTACATGGATTGCTGTTGTTTTTTAGGGATGTCACTCTGACTAAAGTTGCTGGGGAAAAAATGTATCTTTTGACTGCTATTCCAATTGTTCAGTTTCCCGGACACCTCGTTTAGCACCTACTAAAATAAATGGAAATGTTTTCCATTGATTTTGGCAACCATCAGGGGAACCTTCTGATACAATTTACAGCCTTTAAGCACTCACTTCTTTGCTTAGAAAGTGCGCCACACTTGGAAAGGTAGAGTAGAAAGAAATGAAATAGTTAATGCGCTATCGTCAGTACAAATAGTTTTCTGGGATGCAAGTGTGACAGATGCAAGTTATTTTTTACACAAGAATAAATCATTCTGCCCTTTAGCTGTCAGGCTGTCAGCATCACCTCTGTAATTTGGAGAGAGCACTTCCTACTCTTTCATAAAATGGCAGATTTCAGGTCTACAGCCTTCTTTGCAAGTAATTGCTGGTTTCATAAGAGCCGGCACTCTCTTTTCATAATAGCTAATATTCTCAGGCAAAGATTCCTTTATTTAGAAAGAAACCTCAACACCCACTTTCTTCAAAGTCTAAATAATTAACCCTGTATATCAAGGGGGAAAGGTGAGGATAAGATCACCTTTGAACATTTTAGTAGCGCCATATGCTACCTCGCTCCCCTCCCCACCAATGTTTTTTTGTTGCTGAAAAGAATAATTTACTCTTAGGTGACTGAATACAGCACTCTGCTAACTTTGATGGGGCTGCACTAGGGATAAATTTATCTAAGGTTCTGCCTCCATTGTATCTATTAAACATCTTTGCCTCTTTCAAGTTAGCAAATCGATTACTTATTACAAAGTATCTTTAGAAAGAGGAATGTGGAAGTAGAGAACAGGGAAGCAATCAGAAATATCGTGCAAAGTGAATATTTAGGCTGGTTGATAGATTAGTATTTGCAGGTGCATTCAGACGGGCAGCTAATCCCACCACTGGCCCGGCTGTAATCTGATCTTGATATTTTTAATCCAGCATTGCACAACCAGATAGCTCCCCCATGAATCACTTTACCGCACGTGACTCCGGGGTGGATTGTCTACACAGCATCCACCTTAAGGAGCCATGCAGTCGGCTTTTTTAAAAAAAATCCTATTTGTGCATGCGCATAGCTGCATATGTGCTTATTTGCATGTCTGTCTCACTGTCTGTGGATGTCACATGTTTAAGCAGTTATGTGCACCTCACTGAGACTTTTTTAAAATGGTGGCCGTTCGGGCTGGTCTGGAGACCATCCCTACGGGCTGATTGCACACTTGTGGAATGACCACACAGTGAAAAGTCCGGCATTGGACTGTCAGCCAGCTTTAGACTGGACTTTAAGCACTATTTTTTAAGTACGGATCCCCAACAGGGATCAACGAGCTATTAACAAAAGCGGCACAATTCCCAGATGTTGAGCACTTCAAAAGAGCTATATGAACACACCCTGCATCTGTTTGTTTGTTTTTTGGTGGAAGTGAGAGGCATCTGAGAGCACTGAGAGGCATAGAAAAATGGCCTAGATCCCACCTAAATGTTCTTTGCTAAACCTGCCAGTTCCCACAGCAGGCCTCTGATCCTCCCCTCACCCAGATATTCCTGGGGGTCCCCCATTCAACTGAAACAGCATTTCACATTACATCTTGAGCTACAGCAAGAGGGACATTTTTCTCACTGCAGAAATTTTAGTCAGGATCAAAGCCAATATATGCTACCCAGTGACACTGTAGTGGCCTAGCAGGCATGGCTCAGTTCCCTGGGTCTTCCTGTACTCATGGCACAGCATGGTGAGAGCCAGCTTAGTGTAGTGGTTAAGAGTGGTGGACTCTAATCAGGAGAACCAAGTCTGATTCCCCACTCTTCCACATGAAGCCACCTGGGCGACCTTGGGCCATCCACAGTTCTCTTAGCATTCTCTCAGGCCCTCCTACCTCACCAGGTGACTGTTGTGGGGAGAGCCTTTTTGAGACTCCTTAGGGTAGGGGAAAGTGGGTTGTAAAAACTAACTAGTCTCCTCCTAGCTCCTCCTCCTCCTCGTCAATGCCTAATTCAGCAGTATTATTTATTTATTTCAATTTTTATCTCTCCCTTTCCCCAGCAGTTGGGGCTCAGGGTGATTAACAACATAAATACAAAACAAAAAAAAACAAATAACAAATAACAAACATTCTATGAAACAACTTGACACACTGGCACTCTGGAATGACAATCAGAAAAGTACAGTTGGTAAGGACTGCAGAAGCACATATGAGAAGGTGTGGGGTTTTTTCCCTGTTTCATTCCATGTATATTTTTGGACAACTGCTTTGGTTTTTTAGATTTGTTTTGTCATGTGCACATCTTGCATGGGTTTTATATGTAACTTGTACAGTATGCCATTTAAGCATATGCATCTGCTTTGTTAATGAAATCGAAAAGTGTGTACATTTTATGTGAATAATAACGTGCAAAGAAACAGGAAAGCTAAACAACGACAAAGGAATCCTAACTTTGAATCAAATGAGGGAGAAACAGAAACCTGTCAGACTCTTGAACAAAGTTACGCTCAACAACATTCTCTGGCAGTGATTTGTTTAAAAGAGTAGTAACGATGCTTCAAGCTAGAACTTTCTGTGTCAGAACTAAAGCTCTGGTGCCAACATCCACAGTTATACATGACTCAAACAAGCCCCTCCCCCCTCCGCGAGGTCCAATCCAATCACATCTCACATTCATCCCACCTAGGCTTCCTGCACTCCAGTCCCCACCTGCAAGACTACGGTTTCATTATCTATCAAAGCGGAGCAAGCAGAGACATCCGCTAAGGTCATTTGCTCTTCATCTCAGAGAAGGGATGCATCTTAGAAACAGTTGCCCAGCCACTACAAGAGCCTTTCTCATGCACCCCTCTTCCACACACAGGAACAACCCCCATTAGGAATTCCAGCAATAGATCCCATACATTGTAATTCATAGCCAACAAGGCCCCAAGTTTGACAAAACTGAAGGGGGGAATTTGGTAGACAAAATAGCAAGGATGAGAAATTCAAAGCCTTCTCTAGCAGAAATTATAATAGCCATGGTGATAGTAAAGGAGGAAAGGGGAAACAATAATGAGTATTCAGTTGCATTAAACTGGCAATTGTGCACAAAAAAAGAATTCTCAGGATGATTCAGTATTTGCAAAACACCTGTTTAAAAATTTAGTTGAATTGTGTGTCATAGCCATCTTCTGTCGAGCTGAGCAACTTGTAAGATGGCTTTCACATCATCTAGTACCGGATCTGTTTAACTGAGAATGTCAGGGATTGAACCTGAGATCTTCATGCTAAGCAGATGCTCTACCACTAAGCTACAGTCCCATTTCTGTCATTAGTCTCTATCACATACCTTTCATGGTGGCCAGCCTGAACAATAAAAAATTATCCGGGTCAACCTGGCTCAGTCATACTACTGTAACGGGTTCGACATAGCCTACTGAGACAAATAGGACCCAAATTTGCATCTGGCAATTGGGAATTTGGGTGCCTCATGTAAAAGAGCAGGAAGAATTTGACAGACATCTCATAGAACACAACCCCACTCTGCCACAGAGCTCACAGGACCAGTTGCTATCTTACGGTCTAGCCTCACAGGGTTGTTGCAAAAATAAAATGGCAGGAGATGCTTCCTTAAGCTCTTTGGGGGAAGGGTGGGGTAAACCAAAATAATATGAATGAATAAGAGACACAGTGCAGTCCTAAGTAGTTACACTCTTCCAAGTTCACTGAAATCAATAGACTTAGAAGGCTGTAACTCCACTTAGGAATGCACTGTTGGAGTGGTTCACCCATGCAAGCAACTATGACGGTAGCCACAAGACATAGAAGGGGGGAAACTGCTCTGTATGGTAAGCAGTTTGTGTGAAGAACATCATGAGGTTGTGGCAATGTTCTCCATGCCATCACACATCTTCATTTGTGCAGGTTGTGAGCATGTGAAAATTGTATGAATGGATCCAATGTATTTCCAGCAAACCACTTACACAACTGCTTGTAAACTGATTGTGCCTGGAAAGTTACATCACTCTTGACCATAATGCACATACAGGGAAATGGATCCACTGAAAGATATATGTGGTCTGGGTCTAGCCATGAGTAGGATATCAAGAATGCAGAAAAAAATGCTGGCTGGTTTCTTATTCTGTCAGTCCTGCTATAGGACCTCATCACTGAAATGTCAACAGTCAATATGATTCATAACCATTAAAATCAGTTGAGCTCTTGCAACTGATGTGGAAAGGATGTGGATTATACACAGCGACTGCTTTTTCTTTCCCAGGGCGGTAAACAATGCTACCAACTTGCAGACCTTTGTAGATGTTTACCAACAAAAAGTTTTTCCCAACAGCAGAGAAGCTGAATTGAGCTCTTGGAGGAGAGCTGAACACAAGTGTGCTCCATAAAGGAGCAAAGTTACACGTAAACGACATCAAATTACATCTGAAGTTAACATCTGTTCAGTGCTTAATGGATACTGATAGAAAAGGGAACAGAAGTATTTCTGCCCAAGTCCAACAAATACAGATCAATCTCTTCCTCTCCCAGTGGGCAAACAGAATGCTATTGTAGAGGATAACGGTGATATAAGAACATTCTCTGTGACGCTGGGCATCCCCATCTGCCTCCTCTTATTTTAATTACATAAGATGGCCTTCCATTTCCTGAGGAAATGCCTCCCCCCCCCCCCATTCTAACATTTTATATAAACTGCTTATCTCATTTTTTTAAAATTTTCTAGGCTTTTGGGTCTCCTATTGAGATATGTACATGAATAATGTAATATAATGGTGGACTTTACCTGCTGTCCTATTGAAGAACATTCTGTTTCTGATGAGCTATCTTGTATGATACAACTTTGATACTAGCCTCCTTGTATTCCTTGTTTGGGAGGCAAATGTTTTCTTTTACCTGCACCATCTGGTGAGATCCCTCAAAAGATATTAACAAGACGTGCCACCCATTAAGATAGATATACAATACTTGTTGGTAGAAATCCAGTAGAAAGGGAGCACTGGGTATGAGTCAAGCCACAATACAATTATATGCTGCAGATAAGTAGTGTTTGTGTTAATGGGATGAATAAAAGGACTCTGACACATGAAATAAAACTAAGTACCACTAAATTGGACATGGGTGTATTACTGTAGGATACTGTTTCTTTAAGTAGTATGTTGATTGCTATGTGAGTGGGAAACTTTGTCGCGTACATGACTACGATAGAAATTAAGTTTCTTTACCTTGCATTTTCAGGGTCTCGGTCCATATGGTTTTGGGGAGTGATCTCTAGGTTAGCAAAAGGCTGTTAGAGTCTATAGTGGTTCAACAGCAGCAGTTCTTGCATTTAGCAGCAGTTCTTGTATTTAGAGGATGCTGAGCAATCCCAGCTAAGGGTGCGCAGTCAGATATTGTCAACCCAGTAAGATGCTGGATATTTAGGGTATTGGGTTGGCAATATCTTACACTGCTGTTTTCTCCCCACCGCAACTCCTGACTCCTTCATTATTATACTACACAAGTGGGGACCTGTACAAAACTTGAGGGAGCGGCCATTCCAATCTCCCAGCTTTGCTTCCTCCACTCTCCCCCTACTTCTCTCAGTCTCTCACTCTTTCTCTCTCCCATCACTTCTTTTCTCTCTCTCGTCCATGTCTGTCACTTTCTTTCTTTCTGCCCCTCACCCCTCACTCTTTCTCTTTCTTCCTGCTCCCCCACCCCATCACTCTCTCTTTCCACCCCCCAATCACTCTCCCAGCCTCCCGCCTGTTCCCCCCCCACAGCAGCCCCCCACAGCAGCAGCAGTGGCAGCAGCACTCCAGGAATCACAGTGGATCTTCCAACTACAGAGATCAGTTCCCCCATGAGGAAATGGCTGTTTTGGAGTGTGGAGTCTATGGAATTACTCCTGTCTGAGGTCGCTCCCCTTCTCAAAGCCCACCCTCCCCAGGTTCCACCCCTCAAATCTCCAGGAATATCCCAGCCTAAAGATGGCAACCTTATCTCTTTCCCCCCAATACCCAGCCTACCTTTATCTGCCCCTCTGCCTTCAGCTTTCCATCTTCTTCCCACCACCACCACCCCCACAGCTTCTCTCTAGGAAAACTACTGTCTTTCTCCACAGTGAGGGACCAAAGCAGTTTACTCTACTCTTTCCTTTTTAATGTGTACAACAACTCTATGAGGTAGTGAAGGCTTAAAGTATGTGACTGGTCCAAAATCACCCAGTCAGCTTACACAGCAAGATGAGGATATGAATCTGGGCCTCCCAGAGCCTGAAGGTCTAACTGCTAGACCCCACTAGCTTTCATGAGGTGGCTGCTGTTAAACAGTAGCAACTAGCCCAGCCTAGTTGAGTCATGCAAGTTAGGTGGTGTCAAGTCACCCAGAGGTTGCTGCTAGACCTAGGGTTGCCAATTTCCAGGTGGGACCTGGAGATCTCCAGAATTACAACAGAACTCTAGACAACAGAGATCTTTCTTCTTGGAGAAAATGGTTGCTTTGGAGGGTGGACTCTGGGGCATCATACCATGCTAAGGCCTCTCTCCTCCCACCACAAAATCTCCAGGAATTTCCTAACCTTGATCTGGCAACCCTCGCTAGGCCTGGTCCTCCCTCAAAGGCCAAAATAAGCCAGAAAGATGTGTCCCTTGCTTAATGTTTTGAGATCACTGTCACTGGCTCTCTGTGTGTGTCCTGTCTATCTTCTGTTACCTGATGGTGTGATCACAAAATACCAGAGGAAAATATCTATGTTATTAAGTGTAAGTATGAAACAGCTCTCCAATATCTCCAAGGGTTATTTGAACAGGAGAAATGAGGGAAAGGGGTGGCACTATTATCCTTGCCTTAATGAATGTTCAAAGAGAAGAGATCGTGTGTTTAAACTAGGCTTTTATCTCATTATTGCAAAATCTATAGTATACTCATTGCTTTTTATATAGTGTGAGGTAGTTTGATGCAACATGAAGGCACTTTCTCCCATCACTACCTTTTTCTTTTTTTGCAACTCAGCTATCTTCAGCTTTGATCAATTTGAACCTCACAAGGTGCAAATCAAAGTATTTCCCAGAGGAGGGTGGTTGTTCTTGTTTTTTTTGCATATATGAAGATCACTATACATTAAGCATACTCCTCTCTCTCTATATATATACATTCACACACATTGCATTGGATAGAGTCCATTGTGTACATTGCATATGTCTCACAGAGGAGCTATTGTAAGAAACTATTTATTTATACCCTGATTTTTCTCCCCAATGGAGCCCCAAAGCAGCTTACAACATCATTCGCCCCTCCTCCATTTTATTCTCAACAAACACCCTGTGAAGCAGGTTATGCTTAGGTCCAATTGACACCTCCCCTCTGAAGTAGTTTGACTGCTGTCTTTTCCTGCACTCATTTCATGCTGGTTTCAAATTTCACTCCCTGGGTCTGAAGAGCACTAAGCAACAAGATCTGTTTAAAGTAGTGTAATGCTGGCTTGACCACAGGAGGGCAATTAACAAATTTTTAAACTAGAACAAGTATGGTTTGAAACTAGAAACAGATATAGACGGGAGGGTTTTGAAACTAGAATTATTCCAGCAGGAAAGTCAGATTTAGATTTGACCTAAGTGAGAGAAACCAGTCCAAGTTCATCCAGCAAGTGTCCATGGAAGAGTGGGGATTCAAACCTGGACCTCCCAAGATCTGAGTCCAGCACTCTAATCACTACAAGACATTGGTGATTTGTGCGTTTGTAGGTAGTAGACATATAAATCCTTGGAAGAAAGCTTCTGATGTGGATTATAGAAGAGAGACTATAGCAGACTATGTCTTTGATAGCAAGACTGAATTTAAGGAAATCCAGTAGAGAAGAATGAGAAGCAAGGAAGATGTTTTGTTAGCACAACTACAAATGGACAATCTGGTATATTCCTTGAGTGCTTATTTATTATGGTGAAATATCCTCCACCTAAGAATTCACCCTGATATTTCAATTACTGTGATTGCTCTCTATACATGTACAGAAGCCCAGCTTCACCCTAGTAGCTGGTATAGAGGAGGGAAATTGAAGAAAGTTGCCATCAAGCTCCCAGCAAAGAGCACTCAAGTTCTTGGGTATGCAAATGAATCTGGCCAAAGCAGGGCAATGGCTTATTACCTTATGCCTTGCTGCCCAGTCACACCTAAAAGCAATAGAGACTAAGAGCCAAGTGGCTAGAAAGTAAACTTATTTTGGTGCTGAAAAACCCAAATGACCCCCAGGTGGGAAAGACTCCTCAAAGCAGACTATACATTCTCAGGACATGATGGAGAATCTCTCCATCTGTCCCATCTCTCTGGCATCCTGTCCATCAAGCCATGACGGACTCAGATTTTACCTTGGGACTCCATCTTATGTTAGTGGTAAAGGACAATGCAAAGAAGACCCTACTATGAGAACTAAGGTAATGCTGAAATTTAAGCAACCGCAACTTCAAGTACAGCTAGCCTGTCTTATTTAAACATCACTAGGAAGTACATAGTGTAGGGAAAGAAGACTGTGTGTTTTCATCGTTTCTTTGTTCTTTTGCTTAGTCTGAAATACTTGAGCAGAACACGAGTACTATTTTTACTCATTTTAAATGCTCTGTGCCTGACTCTGGAAGAACACCACGCCCATATGGTCTTGCTATCTGGAGTCTGGTAATGGGGAGGAGCAGCCAAGAAGCTTGCCTTCCACAGAGCATGACAGTTCAAAGTTGTGAAGTTTTGGAAGATTACCCTCACACTAGCTTGTGGAGCAAACCTGGCAGGCAACTAGGCAGAGCATTTAAAGAGCAACATAGTTACATAGTGATACAAGTATGACTCCATTTGACAGGCAATACTCCCAAAAGTCATTGGTGGCAGATGGAAGAGGTGGTGGTGGCAAGTGGAGACTCAGGATGGTCACGATCTCCTGGGAGGCCAACCAGAAGGAACAGGAGGGGCTTGTGGGTCCATTCCTTCATGGTCATTTTGTAAGTTTTCAGTTCAGAGATTTGTACATATCATGTCATGGTGTCTATCATATCACTTATCCACTAAAGTAATTAATTACAATTATTACTCTGCATGTTCTAATTTTAAAATATCTAATTCCCCTGCCACATAAGCTAAGGCTGTGTTGCACAGAATCTTATGAAACAAGGTATAAACAGAACCCGTATTGAATAATTAACAACCACTTCATTTTTTCATTTACCAGGCATATATGTTGCTTTATTAAGTTCAGGTAGCCAAGGGATATCCAATGTATCTAACAGGAATATTTCCTGACATTTCCTTTCTACGCTACCAATTCCCCCAGATCTAAAAAAAAGTGCAGTTCAGCCAACCACTTAAAACTTCATGAATAACATTTTGCATACCCAGTCTCGCCCTGTATAAGGCCTACTTCATGAGGCTTCTTAGGCAAATTCAACCGATGCAGACCTGACAAAAGAAATGTGTGTGATCTTCACAGACAATGGAATATGCCATTACACATGTAGCTGCTGCCGTCTCTCCCACAGGCCTCATTTTTAGTGAGCTGGTACCCTCATTCCTGAGCTGCACCCCTTGAGGCCACAGATGGGGATAATAACAGGGCTGAATGTTGTGCCACTGGAAACACAAGTTCCCTGTGCATAGAAAACAAGAGGTCAGAGAGACATATTCACCACCTTAGTGATGCTGGGAGCTTGGTATGGTATGCCCCCTTGTACTCTATGCCCTAGAGTTTGGGGGATATGCACAAATTTGAAGCACTGTTTGTGACCAAGGAATAGGGTAGGCAATTCAAAGAATGGGTGACTGGTGCCTAGATATACCTGCAACTAAGTGAGGGCACCGGCCTCCATCTGTTTGTTTGGCTGGGCTTCATAAAGAAGAAAGAGAAAAGGACATGCTAAGCAAACTGTGTTGAACGCCAGGAGGATGTTTTCAGCTTCCGCTTCAGAGTTCTCAAGAACAAGCACGATCAAGAACCATTGGGAACTTCCAACATTTCACTTAAGCATCAGGTAGTGTCTGGGAAGGAGGAGTCTGAACAGCACAGATGACTATGCGGAGACTTGGAGCTGGGATGGAGTCACCCAGGTTTTAGAGATACCTGAATAAAGGAGGCCTGAACACATGGCATCCCATTAAATTATTGCCTACACTGTATTGGGAGTTGAATTAGGTATGTTGCCATGCCTATTTGCAGATCCTTTCTGCATGCACTAAAGTTGTATCCCATTCATTATCCAAGAAACTGTGTTGGCTCTCTTCCCCCCACCCCATCACAATTTCTGCCTGCAAAGGGACAAGTGTCAACCCTTGCACCCAGCGGGGAGGGGAGTGATAGATGTATGTGTGAACCATTTGCTCTTAGCAGAGTAACTTTCCCAAGGATGACACCTCCCTGGGGGGGGGGGGTTGCCTGGAGACTTTTTGAAGCCTGATTTCTTTATAGATAGTGGAATACTGAATTCCCATTGCGGGGGGGGGAATAGATGTAGTGGTTAGGTGTGATGAGTGTGACATATTGGGGAGGGGTCCTTTCAAATTGCCTATATTAACTGAGGACTTGCCAAAATCATTAGTGTTGTTGAGAGTTGTTGAGTCGACCAGGGGTCTGACCACAAGCTAAGCAAACTGTGCTGAAGGAGGTTGTCTTCTCTTCCCAGCGCATCTCCAGGAAGCTTGTGTTTTGACACTGCTGCTAGGAAAAGAAGGCTACTTTCTGTCAGTTCTGCCTGCTATGTATACAAGGAACCTTTGGAGCAAGACTCCTCTCATGCAAGGTATAAGGCTATGAGCGCTCCATGATAAAGAAGAAACCAAGAAACCAAGCCTAGCTGCCATTCTACTTGCTCTCCATGGTGGGTTTATGTTGGGTTTACAGAAAGCTCCTTTCTAAATAAAATGTATGTTAAGCAAGATTCACATACTAATAGTACTGCCTGGATTGGATTTTGACATAAATATTTATTGCAGTTTAATCTTCTCCACAGAGGACATCCGTCATAAAACCAGAGAGGAAGAAAAGCCGAAGTGACAGGAGACAGATGAATGCTAACACATTTGAACTTTCAAATAGTGGTAGGCAGCTTTGATATTAACATAGCCCCTTCCTTCATCATGCTCAGTTTATTGAACAGTTATTTTCACTGACTAGACATATTACAACATCATCAGCCAACATCCTTCAGAGAATGTGGGGGTGAAAGGGAAGATGGTTTTCTTTTTATATATATTCACAAGCTGATCTTAAGGAGACAAAAATAGTTTCCCTTCAATGTACTTGGATAATTTTGATCTAGAGGGGAGAAAACGGAAATGCCTTGAGACCATTCTCTGAGCTTTCACCACCGAGACCTGGTCATTATGGGTAACTAGCTGTACTTCTCCTTTGCTCAGTGACTGACAACATATAACCTTTCAAAAGCAGTGAGCATTGCTTGGAGGTTCTATTATCCAACACATTATAAACATACTCTTAAAGTCAAAGTGCTGGAACCTCCCACAAAACCCACTGGTCATATTTCTACCAGGTGGCCATTGTCCCCTTCCCCCGTCGCTGGCTCTCTTTCTATCCTTTGTGTTCTCTTTTTCAGACTTCGCTGAAGAATCCCAAAGACTGGGGCCCAAGGGGACATAATATTCTGATCTCACCACCTTTCTCTATGGAAAAATAAAGTAACTTTACTCAAAAGCAACGCTTCCTACAAACACTCTGGGCATGCGCAGAATGCTTTCCCCTTACTGCAGAAGAACCACATCTCATATTAGGGGATGAAGTTCTAGGAAAGAGTGATTTGTGGGCAGGAGTAACTCAGGAATCACCTGAGCCAGTAACTAAAGCACCAATTGCCATTCTCTCCACCCGGGGGCATTTTCCTGGGGGCACTGTGCCTCATTTCAGTTTTCTAACCTGCTGGCCCCCTCCTGTACTAGACCTCCCCCCTTTTGCACTTTGGACCCTACGATCCTTGACTTCTGCACCTTTGGGCATCCACCCACTGGGCTTGACATCACTAGTTGCCCTTGCTGTATTTGCACACCAATTTGGTTTTCCAACTTGCCACCCCCTCCTGTGCTAGACCTCCCCCCCTTTGCACTTTGGACCCTAAGATCCACTACACCTCCCCTCCTTTTGTAGATGAGCATCCCAAGGAGGTCCACTGCAAATTTGATGCTTCTAGCTTGCAGGGGGTCTGTTCAAATTGACACACTCCTGAACCTTTGTCTGCTGTGATTTCCCCAGAGAGCACTTTCTTGGTCACACCTGCTTTGGGAGGCCACTGCTCAGCCCCCCCCCCCCCCCAAAGCCAATCTGCACACAACTTGGAGGGCAGTTATAAGGATTTCCCAGAGAGGACCTCAGTGTCAAACCTTGCTGTTTTTCTTTCACTTCAGTTTGCCGTGGTTTGGGGGGAGGGAAATTCCTGCTGGGAGGGGTGTGAGTGAGTGCCTGAATGAATGGGTGGGACCTTTTGCTTAGCTGCTATAACTTTCTTTTTCTTTTTCTTAACATATTTTTTTCCTTTTATTAAAGAGAACTATTTGACAAAAGAGTTACACAGCTATGAACATTCTGCAAATAACAATATGATATCAACAGATAAGCAAATTACTGTTACATAAACTTTCGAATAATAAGACAAAGATACCAGTCTTGCAAATAGAATTACAGCATAGCTCTTAAAAATCAAGGCTAAACAAGGAATAATCACCCAAGTTACTGTTGTGTTCTAAGAAATGAGGTGACAGCCGTTAGTGAGAAAAATAGCAGAGAAGAGACAGGTAAGTAAGTTCAGAAGTGAAGCCAGGTAGAGTAGTTTGGATCTTGAGGAAGTAGGTTCTTCTCAGTCATGTATTGTAGGAAAGAGTACCAGGTGCACACAAAGTGAGAGGAAGTAGCATCTGAGGAGGCACTGGAGGGGTCAATACTGTAAGTGATCTTGTCCATAATAAACTGATCCCAGAGTTTCTTTCTCCAAAGATCCAAAGTGGGAGGAGTACCCGATTTCCAAGAAGCCGCGATGGATGTCTTGGCCGCTGTAAGTAAAAATGTAGTTAAGGGAAAAAGAGGTTCTTCACCTAAGGATGAGTCTCTTAAGTGTAGAAGAAGTACGGCAGGGTCCATAGGAAGATATTGAGAAGTGATGTTTGCTATTTCTTTAACCACAGAAGACCAGAATGGTTGAATTTGAGGGCAAGACCACCAGCAATGCAGATAGTCTCCTGGCTCCCCACAAGCCTTCCAACAAAGCGGTGAATGCGAGTCATGCATGTGATTAAGATGCACCGGTGTGTAGTACCATCTTGAAACCAATTTAAAGAACTGAAAACGCACGTTGAAGATTCCAGAGGTGTTGGCTGCTGAAGACCAAATTAGGGACCATTGATGATCAGATAGAGACCGGTCTAAATCTGTAGCCCAGGCCTTTTGGTAATAGAGCTGACGAGGATTAGTATGTTCAGAGAGTGATTTATAAATATTTGAGAGGAGGTGTTTGGAATGTTCCGAATAAGTTGTAAGCAAGACTTCAAAGTTTTTTTTCGCATGCTTAAAGGTCCCTTTTTGCAGGACAAAAGAGAATAAGCTACTTAATTGATAATACTTGAGCCAAGGTAGTGATTGGTTGACTCGCTCTTCAAGTTGTGTTTTCTGTAGTAATTTTCCATTTTTGGAGATGTCCTGGAGTGTCATGATTCCCAATGACGACCAGTCCTTAGATTGTCTTGGAGTTTGGCCCGGGGCAAACCAATCCTGATAGGTGAAGGTGGAGAGAGGTGAAATAGGTGGTGCGAGAAAGTGCTTCATGTTGTGCTATAACTTTCTTTTAAGCACAACTCCTTCTTTGTTCTCACTGGTATGGTGTCCTTGGGATAGCTTGGTGCCAGCAAGGCCCATAGCTACCGTGGGGCCCATGGGGCCTGCCCCCCATGATTTTTACAGGCCCCCTCCCCCAATCCTCAGCTCCACCTCTCTCCCCCCAGCCCCCTCCCCCAATCCAGCATTTCTTTTCTCTCCCCTCCCCTGCTGTAGATGGCCGAGCTCAAGGCGAAGCCAGCGCCAGCCCACTCAAGTGGGTGGGTGGTGTGGTTCAGCCTGGGTTGGTCTATGCTGGGCTGGGGCCTAGCCCAGCACTTCTCACCAGGCAGCACTGCACAGATGAGTGGCAGGCCAGGAACTCTGACGGTGAGGCAATTCGGGCCCACCACTGGTGAGGTGGGAGGGAGGCAGGGCACCCCTGGTGGCTTGAAGCAGTAGCTGTGCCACCCCATGAGAAGAGGTTGCAGGGGGCACCTGAGTGCTTCTCCTGGCAGCAACAACTGGGGGGGGGGGCTCTGGCTGGAGGCACCAGGCCGTTCCTGTCCCTCCCACCTGGGTAACAAAGAGGCCACGCATGGCTGGGGAGAGGGGACAGCAAACTGCTCACCCCACACACCCCTTCCCCCTGGCCTCTTCACACACCCCTCCCTGGGCCATGAGGAAGGCCAGGCAAACTGCCAAGAGCACTGCTACCACCCCCTCCTCTCTGGCCTTAGATGGAGCAGGCTGGCCCACATGCCTCAGCCAACAGAAGCAACAGTAGGAATATTTATTGGGAATGAATACAAAGCATGGAATTCCTTGGGCAGCCATTATTTCATTCTGTATTCTAAGACTGAAAGGAAACTTGGCAATTTTTCCTATGGCTAAGATCTTAAGTTTAATTTGCTAAAATTTAAATTTTGCATATATATGCAACATAATGCTAGCAAAAACAGACCTGGAAAAGAAAACCAAATTAAAACTACCATGGTATGAGTATCTTCAAGTAGCCCACTTGTTCACATCTTATAAAGCTAACTTTAATTTTCAAAGAAAGTTCAACTTTTTTGAATGCCTCATGACATCCTCTGATCTCATAAAAAGAGGCCTCATCTCAACGTTCTACTCTTTTTTTATTCAAGCCTCGTCACAGCGGATCCTACCCCTACAATCAGCATGGCATAAAGACTTGAAAACCACATTATCAGACGATCAATGGAACAAGATCTGGGCCTCAAGTATATATAGATCCCGATCCTCCCCTATTCGACTTCAGGCATTGAAAACACTCTTTAGATGGCATCTTACACCTGCCAAACTGTCACACATATACTCAACTCAAACTCCCCTATGTTGGAAATGCCACTCAGAGATAGGGTCTTACATCCACACTTGGTGGTCTGGCCCCATTTTACCCACCTTTTGGAAACAAATTTTGGCGGAAATTAAAACAATGCTTAAAATTTCCATCCCATATGATCCAGCACTAATCTTGCTCAATCTATGGCCAAAAATAAAAATAGATTCCAATAGTAGAGACTTGATAGAAGTTCTTCTTACAGCGGCAAAATATACAATTGCAGTAAACTGGAAAGAATCCACCAGCCCCTCACTCAGCACCTGGAAAGCCAAAATTTGGGATTACTTTATTTTAGATAAAATAGCAGATATAATAGAAAGCAGGGATAATACACAGAACACAAGAAGCCCCATGGCTAAATGGTACCCTATTATCAATGAGTATTCTAAAAGTGGAGGGGGTCAACTCCCAAAAACATGGGTAAACACCCCCCTGTATCTGTATTTATAATTGGAGAATGAGATAATTGCTATTCTTCTCATATCATATGTTGCAAATCACATTTACCTAAAAAGTTATAACTTAAAACATAGACTACATTTAAACTTTGTCTGTATTTTTAATTTGTATTTTTCACTCCTTTCTGAGAAGGATCAATTTATTAACTCCACGTATAATACCAGGATGCATTGTACATCCCAACATTAATGGTAGCCATGTTGTCGGAAACAGTTACGATATGTTTATAATTGTTAACCGTCAATAATTTTTCTGTACCCTTTTGAATTCTTAATAAAAAATACTTTAAAAAAAAGCAATGAATTTGCCACCATCTTCTGGCTGCATCAGAGAAACAGAAAGTACCAGGCTGGCAAACTAAAATGAAAAAAAAAAACACATTTCATTGCATGAGAATAAAACCAGAGAAGTGAAATGAATTCTCCAAAGGGGTTGCCCTAACCCCTCTTCCTGTGTACTCCTTATGAGCACTTAATTATTCATATGCAAAACATCTTTTCCCTAAATGGCAAAGTGAATGGAATATAATTGTTAGGCAGGAATACATATGCTACATACTAATTTTCTTCAATTACAGTCATTCCAAGTGCAGAGACTTTTATTTGTGTGGGGAAATTAGGGATTTAGCCTCATCTACCTAAAAGCTCCAAAAAAATAAAGCCATTTGTGAGGCAGAAGTAATCATATTTATAGGAATATGGCAGATTATATTTGCTTTCTATTTACTTTCCATTTCCCTAATTAATATGAGAATATTTGGTGGCAACATCAATACTACAAATAACAGGGTGTCTGCATTAGTTTCAGTGAATGATTGCCACTTCAGCCTCTTCATGGTTATCATTATCATTTTCCATCCATGGTTTCTCTCTCAAGGTAGACGTGACTCAGCAGGAAACCAGGTATCACAAAACCACCTCATATAAAAACCCCTGTACATTATGCCAAAGAATACTCAAAAATGAAATTGTAATGGTTGCTAATATTCAGAGCTATAATAATTGGGTTGCCATTATCGAGCCTGAAATAAGCTTCTGAAGGCTTTAAAATCTCTCACTCATGACAGTGATGCAGAATTTTCATACAATACAGATGCTCATGAAAGGATCTGCTTATAAAAACTGCCAAATTCTGCTAAGTCTCTCTACAGTATGGAAATGAATGAGTTCACTTCACCCTACTGCCCCACAGGTTAATTCATTTATGAAGCCATCTCAGAGGGTGAATCCCAGTAAGATAAACTGAACATGAACCTAGTTCAAAGTTTTTTGTGGGGGGTTTTCCTGCCCAGCTAAGCAGAACAAAGTAAATATCTCTTGACAGTGTAATGGAATTCCTGAGAGACTCTATATCCCAACAGCTGGACTCTGGCTCCTTTCACCCTGCAACTAGTATTACAATATTTCTATTTGGATACATATTTTTTCACAATTTCTCATAGATACAATTACACCAATGTACATCAGTATTAATAGGGAAAAGCCCAGCAATCATTGATGCACTAGACACAACGGATCATAGCCAAGTGTACAATGTAACACACAAGAGCATTTCTTAAAACAATAGTCCAAAATATGGAGTAGTAAAAATAAATGTTGGTGCCAGCATCTGTAGCCACATAGCCATGGACAATGTCAACCAGGCCTACCCACTCTCTCAGGCAAGCCTGCATCATGGTGGTGATGACCTTCGCCATGTTGTGATCTGCATCCACCCACTGGGCATGGAGCAGAACCGCTTTGAAACGATGGCATGATCCGGAAGCTACATCATAAAGTTCATGGAATAATGAAGATCCCCTACTGTGCATGAGGAGGATCTCCTAGCGCACTTCCTGTGATTCAAGAACAATTTTTGTCTTTACTACTTCATATGGGCTTTGGGACATCAGGGCTTGCGACAATGTGGCCTGCCTCAAACCCACAAGATCTGGAGGAGTCTTTTTTTATTATTATTATTGATTTTACAAAACTATAACTACATCTAAAACGCTAATTTCTAAGCTAAGTTACCTTATACAGAGAATACTGTGTAAAATGTTTAACTTTATCAAATTAATAAACCTGAAAAAACAAAAATTTTCATGGTTTAACTAATTACTTATAATGCTACTTCTATAAATGACAAAGCTGATTGGCTGGTACACATAACACTGAAGAAACGCTTATTACTTCCATTTACGTTCTCATATAGTGTGCAAACTTTTAACAACAATATAACATTTATTTCTTCTTCGGTCCTCTTCTTGTCTTTTTAGTCTTTGCTGGATTTGGGAGCAGCAGCTCCCTTTTCCGAGTCCGAGACTTCTTCTTCACTTTCTGAGCCGTCAAAGCCATACATACTTTCCTGCGATGCTAGCGAATCATCTGAATCTCCCTCTGTTTTCTTTTTCTTGCTTTTTTCCAGAATTTTTTTCGCTTGTTCAACAGAGTCAATTTTATAGTTCTTGCCTTTGTAGCTGAAAAACAGTCCCTCTGGAGTATTCCAATGGTATACAATTGACTCAGACTGAAGCCAGGTAGTCAAACTTCTGTAGGCTTTTCTTCTTTTTCTTATTTCAAATGGAATGTCCTTTAAGACTTTGATCTCTTCCTCCTGGATCTTCAGCGTTGTTCTGTTTGTGGCTTTTAACACCACATCTCTCGTTGATCTTTTGGAGAATCTTATCATGATTTCACCTGGCAGGTTTTTCTTTTTAACAAATTCTGGATAGGTCCTATAGACCAAATCCATATCACTTAATATTTCTTCCACTTTCAAACCTGCCACCGGTGCTAATGCCTCACTCACCAGTTTTTTAAGATCCTCCCCTTTTTTCTCAGGAACATTCTGAAGTCTCAGGAAATAGTTTGAGCGTTCCAATCTGAAGTTTCAAAACATTGTCACATTGGAAAGCCTTTTCTTTCTCGATTTTTTGTAGTCTTGAGTCATGCTTACTTGTAGTTGCTTTCACTTCCAAGAGATCCTGTTGCAGCTTTTCTGTTCGTTTGCCAGACTCTTTCATTTCTTTCTGCATTGAGTCCATTTTAGCGTTGAGGGTAGTCATCTGATCCACCAGGGGTCGCAGCAGCACTGAAAGCATTGAGCTCATCCCTGTGGTATCGCCCTTTGAATTCGGAACTCCGCTTCCTGGTTTAGGGGAGGGTCTTTGTCTCCCCGTCATTGTTGCTGTTTTGCTTTTGTTTACAGTTAGATAAGACGGACCATAGAGAAAGCTATTTTTACCGCACTAATGCCGTTTAAAAGCTTTTTTCTTCGTGCATGCGATCCAGCCCTCCAGCATTTCCAGAATGCTTCTGATACAGCAATAACGCCGTGGGAAAGTCTTGTAATGTACGCTTCGTTAAGGGGGGGAACGCAATCCACCCGACCCATTCCTGCCGCTTTATTTACAGTCTTTGTTTGAGACTCACGTTTTCACCATTGCGTATCAGGAGGGTTAATTGTTTCTCCGCCTTGCATTCTCTGCTGCTTCTCAGTCATGCTTACGCAGCCCGAAGGCTTCCATGACAGGGGAACCTACGGGGGTGTTGAGGGGGGCCTCAATCCTGCGGTCACCACCATCAGGAGAGGCTCCCCCTCGTGCCACCCCAGGCAGAGCCTCTTTGCTAGGGTCTCTGGGGGTTCGGCACCTGTCCGAAGCCCCTTCACCCCGCCGGGTGCAGATTGCCTCTCCCGCAGAAGCGGAGAGAGGCGTCCGCCATTGAGCGCGTCTCTTCTGGAAGTCCTCAAGATCTGGAGGAGTCTTGAGGCACAGGGACTACCTGAGGGAGGCCAACTATGACACTTACACCTTGGCACAAGTGGTGTCAAATAACAAAGATTCACTAACAGATGAGCAGCTTGCTGTTTATCAGCAAGTCCTAAGCAGTACTAAATCAGGGACTGGTCAGGTCTTTATCCTGGATGCTCCAGGTGGAACAGGAAAGACCTTCCTCCTCAGTTTGCTCCTGGTGAAGTTAAGGAGTGATCATGGCATTGACTTGGCTGTCACATCCTCTGGCATCACTGCTATGCTATTGGAGGGAGGCAAGATGGCCCACACAGCCTTCAAGCTGCCTCTCAACCTCATCCCTGCAGAGACACCCCAGTGCAGCATCTCAGAACAAAGCAACATGGCCCAAATGCTGCTGGACTGTAAACTCATTGTTTGGGATGAGAGCACCATGGTACACAAGGGGTGTTTTGAGGCACTGAGCATAACTCTCAAAGACATCAGGGGCAATGATGGAGTGATGGGGGGAGTCACTGTTCACTGGAGACTTCCAGCAGACTCTGCCAGTAGTGCCAAGGGGAACTTGAGCTGATGAAGTGAATGCTTGTGTCAAGTCATCATACCTGTGGCCACTCAACAGGAAACTCTCACTAAGGATGAACATGAAGGTGATGTGTCCATTGGGGAATTCTCTGAACTCCTACTGAAAATAGGGGATGGAGAGTATCCCCAGTCCAATGGAAAACTGACTATCCTTCCATGCCTGGCCTCAGTAGTGAGGGCCCTACCAGAACTAACAGCCAGGATCTACCCTGATATTGCCAGTATCACAGAGAAGTCCATGGACAGCCTTTCAAGTGTGCCATTCTGACCCTCAGGAACGACAGGGCTTCCATTATTAATGAAACTCTACTTAACTCCTTCAAGGGGGCAGAAATGGAGTACAGATCTGTGGACTCAGTGGTGCAAATGGATGATGTGGTCCACAACCCTGTAGAGTTCCTCAACCCCCTCAACCCTCTTGGCTTTCCAGCCCACAGGCTTCTCCTCAGAGTGGGGGCTCCAGTAATGCTACTGTGGAGCCTCAACTCACCCAAACTCTGCAATGGCACCAGACTGCAAGTTAAGGCCCTGCACAGGAACATCATCAAGGCCATACTGCTCACCGGCAGTGCTTGGGGAGAGTCGGTGTTCATGCCATGTGAAAAGTACTGGGCGGCATTGTTCATACCATGTTCATGCCATGTGACAAGTACTAGGCAGCACTGATGAAGACAAAGTTGGTGTAGTGATTACCTCAAGTTTATTTAGAGAGAACAAGCATGCCTTAACTGGCCACAGGGCCAACATATACACACCCAAAACACACCCCAGGTCCCACCTATGACCCTACTGGGGGGGTTGAATTTCCCGCCTAGGTCTTATTGGAGGACTCACAGAACTCCTGGATCCTTGGCTCCTATTGTTCTAGGAGCCAAGCTCTGGGCTCTTTGTGTCGGCGCCTAGTGGTGGTCAGTGGACACAACACCATGCATACAACTCATACCATCAGAAAAACCCTTCAAGTTCAGGAGGCTGCAGTTCCCCCTCAAGGTCTGCTTTACTATGACCATCAACAAGTCCCAAGGCCAGACACTGAAGGTGACAGGAATGGACAACAGATGACTGCTTCTCACATGGACAGTTCTATGTGGCATGCTCCAGAGTGAGCTCACCAAGCAGCCTATGTCTCATTTCATTTTTTACACTACAGTCTTCTCCATTAGAATTCCTACAACAAATGTTACATTTCAAACTTCACATCACCAGTATTATAACTTAAATAATGGCAGGAGTATCAGGTTATTCACATTATAAACTTCTTCTGGCTTCTCTGTTATGGCTTTGTAATGAGACCTCTCTATTACCTGTTCTCAAATATGTTCTATTTGGTTTGATTGGGAAGGCCGCTAAGCAATATGGAAGACAGCACAGAGAAGTAGCAGAGCAGCCCTCTTCCGAAAGGACAATAGCGAGCATGTTACTTCCGATTTTTCTACAGCAGCAAAAGTAGCCAGGAAGGCCACCTCACCCCCCCCCTCCCCAAACAAAGATGTGGAGGAGTCCACAGAGGAGGATGTTACAGTGGGAGTATCACCTGATGATGTTGCCATACATTCACTCTGCATTTGATTTGAAACTTCAAACTCTAGAAAACATTTGGGGAAGTAGTGGAGACCAAAGAGGGCAAAGGCACTGCCAGCCATGTTCAGCATCACTCCCAGGAAACTCTGGCCGCATTCTCCCTTTCCTTCCCCTCCTCTGCTTACAGAGGGAGGAGGACGTGATGGTTCTGGCAAAAACACCCAAAGACAAACGGATGCAGTAAGGGCTACTGTTATTGCAAGGGGACCTCTAGAATGTAAACACCCTTTCCATCCTCAAATTGGAAAGGGTAAAAAGATTCACAGAACCATGATAAAAACTTGCATCTCTGTGATGTATGCTCCTCTGTTGTGTTCCCCCAGCAGCTGGACTGAATTTAGTGGGGCTTACCTATGAGGATACATATACAGCAACAGGATGTGTGTGTGGGTGGGGGTTGCATCTGTGTTTAATTATAGCTGTCAGCGAATACATGACTACATTATACATATGCCTGTACATACAATTCCATTATTTACAACTGAAAGAATCAAGGGCAGCACACCTGAATCCTTCTAAAACTGAAAAACTTTGTTCTATGACCATAATGATATAATCACTTTGATTTGTTCCAGGACAATAGCTTCTATAAAGTCAAATCACACAAGCTGAATGTGGATACTCAACAACTTGAGGATGAACCGCTATGTTTGCCAACCAAATTTGCGCCAACCTATAAGTTCCATTTATAACTTCTGTCAGCCTATATTCAACAGCTCTTCATTCTCCATTTCACACCAGGAATTTATGGAAAGAGCTGATCTAATAAATAATGCAGGTATAGGCAATAAAACTGCAAAAATATGTTGTGAAAATAATAATTGCAAATATTTTTTTTCCTTAGTTTTTGTCTTGTATTTGTCTTTTTGGTCCCATCCCACCCGTTTGTTGTTTTGTTAAGGAATGACTATTTGTTGTCCTTACTAAGTAATAAAATTATTCTCAGCTCAAATGGTTTGGTGACATAGCTCCATTATGATGTAGATTTTGAGACAGTTCTTCCAGTACAAACTGAGTTTTATTCTAAATGGATTCACAAACTCAAAACGTGCTAAGGAAAATTCCACTGTTGTGAAGCTCACTTACCATAATGATTCAGTAAGGAACCATCTCATGAGAGAAAGAGAGAGAGAGAGAGATTGTGGTCAGACTGCATGATTATCGTGCTGTTGTCATGCCTCAAATATTACCTGGATTTATTTATTCCGCAGTGACTCAATCAGACACCCCACGGTTTGCCCTCCATACACTCGCCAGTGCATGTGGTTTAAAAAAAAAAAAAAAATCCTCATTTGCACATGTGCATAAGTGTTTAGTCATTGACTTCCATGTCTGCAAACTAATGTGATATGTGAATGCATTTGTGCGCCTATGTGCTTATGCGCCTAAGCGCATATCGCTAACTGCTTTTTAAAAATGGGGCCATAAGTGAACCTGGCAAGAAGGTTTGCTTCACACTGGAGTGATCAGACTTCTGGAAATGAGCGGTGACAACAGTAGCCTCCAGAAAATATGGACTGTCTCCGGTGTCAGGAAACTCGGTGGTGACATTGGGAGGCTGACAACTGCAGTGCAGGATGCCTGCTGTGACATCTGGACACACTGCTTTAAACCAGTGGGGTGGAGTGGCCACACCGGATCAGAAAGCCCATCTGATCGCCGCCAGAGAGAGAGAGACTTAACCACTGAGCTTCTTATGAAGTACTCAAGTAAGCCACAGTAGCAGGCACAAGATGGGCTCTAGGCTATTGTTAGTTCTGTGTATTACTTATCTTGCACATGTCAACCATTGCAGAGACTTGCCAAAGATGATGGCAGCTTGACTGACCTTTTGGAGGAACACTCAGACCTTGTGCCTGTCCTTGAAAAGTGGCTGACATAAAAAGACAAATGGCTGAGCTAATTGAAATTATGGCTTGAAGACACAAACATGACATCATTAGAGAGGTCCTGGTTATTTTGACTGAGACAGCAAATGTGACTGGAGATGTTATGACTGCATTGTGTAAAGAGGGAACCATTAACATCTGAGAAGAGAATCTTGGTGGCTGGGGCATGCAAAAGGTGTGTGAGACCTGCCCCCAGTAGTGCAGCAGGACAAAGCAAGCTGCAGAAATGCTTCATTGGGACCAGTCATATTTACGATTGTGGTCAAAAGAGAACCACCCTAGTGTGGCCTGCATGCTGCTGCTTTTAGAAGAGGGCTAAAATATTTTGCTTTGCTTTATACATATCCTGCTTCTGGCTAAGAATAGTAAATGACTCCATTTCTTCTCATCCTTCCTCCCCTGTAGTCTTTTCCGCTAGAAAGCACTGAAATCCTTTGATCTGGTAGAGGAAAGAGAAACTAACACCTGCTCTGTGTTCATGGCATAGTATAATCTGGGCAATACTGCAGTACTACCATTGACTATTACCAGCTGGTGCGAACAAACAGCAGGCAATGAGCACTTCCTCTTTAGCTCTTCTTGGGAGCTTGGGAGCAGCTAAACTGTAAGGATAATAGACAGTACCAGATAGACCTTACTGCAAAGAACAAAAAAAAATAGGATTGAAGTTTTAACGTCTGAAAAATTTAGACATTTTCTTTCTTTGTCTTATATATTAGATGTATTACACTGTTTTTATTTAATCTATATACTAATTCCCAGACTTTTTTTTCTGTGTGGATACTTATTTCTGCCAACAGAGGGCTCACTCTCTCCCAACAGTTTTTTCTACATAGTCAGGGGCCTTTCTGGATCTGCAGAAAAATCCAAAAAAAACCACAACCCCATCAGGGACAGTTGAATTTCCCCCAGTACCTTTTGAAATGGCCTTCACGGGGATCTACTTCAGGCATCAATGGTGAGAGAGTAGAAAGCATCCATTTTCTCCATGGAAAGTTATCTCTGTGGTCTGGTGATGAACAGTAATTCCTGGGGATCCCTATCTCCCACCCAGAGACTGGCATCCCTAGGCAGCACCCTCTGGGTGACTTGATACCACTTGATTTGCATGACTGAAGTAGGCCCAGCTGCTTGCTACTGTTCATCAGCAGCCACCCTATGAAAACCAGTGTGATGTAACAGAGCTTCAGATTAGGGTCATTTGAGGGGTGGAGCCTGGGGAGGGTGGGATTTGAGGAGGAACTACAGACCAGTATAATGCCAGATTCCACCCTCCAAATTTCCTCAACAAGAACTACCATTGCCAGCCTCCAGGCAAAGGCTAGAGATCACCCAGAATTACAACTGTTGTCCAGGTGAAAGAGATCAGTTCCCCTGGATAAAATGGCTGCTTTGGAGGGTGGAGTCTATGGCATTATGCTGAGGCTGCTTTCCTCCTCAAGCCTCAGTGTCCCAAGGTTCCACCCCCAAATCTCCAGGAATTTCCCAACCTGGAGCTGGCAGCCCTAAGGTGAATTGATCTTTGTAGCTAGGAGATCTATTGTGATTCCCAGAGCACTGCCAGTGTTGCTGTGGGGGGAGAGGAAGCAGGCAGGTGGCTGGGAGAGTGATGGGGGCAGAAAGAGAGAGTGATGGAGGGGCAGAAAGAGTGATGAGGTAGGGAGGCAGAAAAACAAAAAGAATGATGATCGGTCAGAAAGAGAGAGGAACTAACATGCATGGAGAAGAGAGAGAAAGAAAGGGGGCAGAAGGGAGAAAGAGTGTGAGAGAGGTAGGGGGAGAGGGGAGGAAGCAAAAGTGTGAGGAATGGGATAACCATCCCATAAGTTTCTTGCAGGTCTCCATTTGTTGTTTTCTAATGTTGTAATCCAGTTTTATTGCAATTTGTTGTAGGTATTAATACACCCATCTTTATTGCATTGTTTTCTAATTTTGTGATCTGTTGAGTGTAATTAATAAAGGTGGACTATAAATGAAGTAAATAAATAGAAAAAATATGTGTATAGTTTAAAAGTTTGGGTATAGACTTGACTGGTTTAGATCATCTCCCCTGTACTTCTAAAAATGCTCTGAAGTTCAGTCATATAGGATACGAAAAGAATATAACAAGAGCCCTGCTGGATCTACCTAGTCCAGCATCCTATTTTGCACAGTTGCCAGCCAAATGCCCTGGAGCGCCAACAAGCAGGGCTTAGAGGCCAAAGTCTTCCCCTTATGTTGCATACCAGCAGTGGCATTCAGAATTTTACTACCACAAAATGAGGCATTCAGAATGAGAGGGTTAAAAAAAACCTATGGCCATAGTTCCCCCTCCCCTTCCTTCTCCTTTAAGAACAAATGCTGGAGTCTAAATGGTGGACTAAAATGTGTTCTGGCCATAAAAAACAAATTTAAATCTTGAGAAACAGCAATGAACTTTATGTAGCATATAAAAAACGAAGAAAAACAAGAATCTAAATGGAACTTCATACAACTTTAGCAAGAGAAGAAAATTATAGATGGTAAATTCAGTATTCCTTCCCTCCTTTCTGCAGATGATGAATGCCAACATTTAAATACAAAGCTGCCATTTTTATCAAGTCAATGAGACACAACTGGAATATTAATGTTATATGCTAAATACATCAACTCTGGCCCTTGTTTCATGCCATACATCACAGGGACATACAAGACCTGAACTGAATGTTATAACGCAAGGTGAGGCCCCTGCAGGCCCTCTCAGGTTTCCTTAATGGCTCTTGGATTATATATTTACTACGGTTTTAGCTTGCTGTTCCTCCAATGAGCTCAGGACATCATATAGTTCTTCTCTCCATCATTTTATCCCCACAACCACCCTGTGAGATAGACTGGGCTAAGAAAGAATGATTGGTCCAAGATCACCTAGTATGTTTCACTGTGATTTGGAATTTGAACCAGTTTCCCCAGCTCCTACTCCAACACACTAACCACTACGCTGGACTAATTAACTAAGTAATTGTTATCGCTGAAACCAAGGTAGATGGTAGAAGCATCAGAGTGAAAGTAAGAAGCTGGCAGGAAAGAAGAGGAGAGAGAGAGAACTATTCAAAAGGCAGGAAGGACCTTGCTGGGAAATTAATGTCACACTAACTTGCAATTTCTAAAGAGATAAGGGATGAGTCTTAGGGTTGCCAACCTCCAGGTGGGGTCTGGAGATCTCCTGGAATTACACCTGATCTTCAGACTACATACATCACTTATTTATTTATTTAAAACATTTATTCCACTTCTCCTGAATAAAATGGCTGCTTTGGAGGATGGATTGAATAGCATTATACCCTGCCAAAGTCTCTTTGCTCTCTAAACCCCACTGCCCCAGTCTCCGCCCTCAAATTTCCAGATATTTCTGAATCCAGAGTTGGCAACCCTAGATGAGACAGAGTCAGGGACAAGTGCAAGTGAGATCATGAGCCTAGAAGCTTCAAGGCCAGAGACCCAGAGGAAGATTCACTTTCCATCTAATTGGCACAAGGAACCCTGGTGTTAAGTATCAGTCTTAAGGCAGCCCTTAAACAAGTGATTCAGCTTTGTTAACAAGAACTATCAACAGCAAAAACCCATACAGTGAACAGCTCAATTTATACCCTTTTGGGGCTGGTAAACCACACCCCCTGAGTCGATAAGAACCAATCATTAACTGTAAATAATGACCAATAGTTGTTTTTCCCTCCAAAACCAACCCTAGCTCCTGATTGGCCTACTGTACAAAACAGCCAATCAGAAGGGGCAGTTTAGGATACCAGGCTTCTATGGAACTATGGACTGAAGCTCAGGTATCTCAACAGTATACATTAAAGGCAATATGTAACACCTGGGAATAAGTAAGTTGCTTGACTGTGGTTCATGTTATCTGCAGAAGTACATGGTCATGTATTTTAGCAACACACCTGATTGGCCAAACAGGATCAAGCCAGTTTGGGGCAGTCTGGCATAAAGGAAGACCATTCATTCTAGTTTGAAAACATCTTTCCTTCAGGCCTGACTTCCTTCTTGCCATCCTTCAGTACTTTCAGTCTGACCAGGTGACATCTGGGTCAAAGGGCTAAAGCTTGAATAATTACTGTAGGATAGCTATTTAGTTCTCTTATTTTCTTCCCTGTTTTGTATTGCTTCTATATGAGTATACTTTCTGCACATTTCTTTTAATAAACCTTATTAATTATATTCCTGTGGTGTTATTTGGGTTTGGGGGCTTCAGTCTAAACCCAGTACCTTGGCCTATTTTGGCTGCAGCTATCCAAGTAATGTTGGCAGAGTTTGAGAAATAATCCCATCCATACTTTGGAGTTCACTTTCAATGAATGTTATGACAACAGGATTTGCAAGAAGACAATAACTGACTGCAGTCTACTGATACAAGTACAAGCACCGCCAGACACTAATACACAACAGACAGAAAAACAACAAGAGGTAGGCTAAACTTCAAGGGGGCAAAATTCAATAAACTCTGAACACTAGAGAATGCATCACAGCTCCCCCTAAGGTACAAGTGGTTTAAACTACTTTTTCTGCCGTATTTACATAGCTAGACTCTTAGCAGGCTGTCAGTTCTCCAACAAGTAATCATTTGCAGAACTCAATCTGCAAGCGCCCTACCTTACAGGGCTGACTTCTTGATTAACACCCAGGAAGGCTGGAGACCTGGTCCCTCAATCTCTCTGCTGAGGGTTAGCTTAGAAGGGCTAGTAGTAGCTTATTCCACTTGCAGTGAGGATTCACTCCTCAGTATTGTGCATTTTGCTCTTGACCTTCACCCAAAGCCTTCTTGTGGGTCTTTGACATGACACACTTTCAGAGGCTTCACAACCCACTACTGGGTTCCAACCCTAATGCTGGTAAACACTGAGCTAGCGAGTTCATGCCTTCAGTGAGATACACTGTTTCAACAGGAGATTGCTGAGCTCATAGCTCCCACACTGCCAGTGCCATCCTAAGCCGAGTTACTATACAACGTTCTAAGTCCAGTGAAGTCAATGAGCATAGAAGCCTATATAGTGACTATGCTTAAGGTGGCACTGGTGTTTGTATTGGTTGAGATGGTCAAGTGCAAATGGGAGATGTGTATTCATCTCTAAAATATACTAAGCTTTTCAGCAACAGTTCTTTTTTGGTCTATTCTGTTAACATTATTTTGAATCTTTTGAGAGGTAAAATAGGGATTTGTTGATTGCCAGAATTTTTCAAATGCATATTTGATCAACTCGTATCTAAGATACAAAAAAAAAAATTATTTATGGTAACATAACCAATGCCGTTTTAAAAAAAAGAAAAAAGAAATCCCTCAAAGTGACTGAATTAACAGAAGCCACATGTAATGGAAAACTATACTAGCTGGCTGCTTTGATCATGCAGTTCAAAGCCCTCATTTTGTAAAAGGAACATTTCCACATTTATTTAATTAATTAAACATACGTAGCTGGCCTTTCTATCAAAATATTCAAGGCAATTTATGGTACAATCGCTTCGAAATAAAACCACGACCAATCTATTAAAAAACCACAATTAATACTATCAACAGTTACTAATAATCATAGCAGTTAAAATAGAAACTATTAAATTAATATTGGATAATACAATAAAAAAATTTTTTTTTGCAGCAATTAGAACAGATTAGAATACGGTTCAGATAAATGTGGATAAAACACAGCAGTTAAGCCCAGGACTGACCTTAATTAACCAATAAACTGACCCACTGGCCCCATTAAAATTTCAAGGTTAAATTATAAAATTACTCCAAATATTACCAGGAGTCCAGTGCTAAAAGACTTGCCAGTTCAGCACTAACTAATCCTTTGTGGGCAAATGAGGGGGCACAGTCCCAGCACAGCATCAAAAAAGCTTATTTCTTTGGGATGAGAGAGCTCTGAGAACTGAGACTGATTCAAGATCACTCAGCTGGCTTCATGTTGAACCTGGTTCGACAGATTACAGTCCGCCACTCCAAACCACTATACCATACTGGCTCTCTGTCTATGGGAGAAGACATTCCTTCAGGTATCTTGGCATCAGAGACTTTGTAAGGTTTCTGTAGATAATAAGCACTGTGAATTGTTCTCAGAAGCAAACAGGGAACCAATCAAGCTCTTTCAGGATTGGCATAATGTGCAGACAAAAACTCATACCCACCACAAACAGCTCTGCTGCTAAGTTTTGAACCAGCATACTGACAAGTCACTTAAAACCTTCACACCTCTCAGTACATCTTCATATTAAAGTTAAACTGCGGAAAGGGACAGAATGGCGGCTTGTGAGACCCCAGATTTCAATGGCCAGAGGGCCAATGTGGCTGAGTCATTCTTTCCTAATTTGCCACATTCTATACTGGAAATACCATTTGCACTTGACTAGAGGGGAGGATCAGCCACTTTAATTCTTCTAGGTGGGCAGCTGTGTTGGTCTGAAGCAACAGCACAAAGTTTGAGTCCGGTGGCACCTCTAAGCAGGGGTCCTTTCGTAGAAAAAGAGGTGCAGGAGCTCATTAGCATAACTCATTAGCATATGCCATGTCCCCTGACATCACCAGAAGTGTGTCATAAAGGGAATGTCAGTTTCAGCCCCATTATACCCTATGGGCCATTGAAATCAATGGCAAAAACTCATAGGGTATATGAGAGGCTGGGGGAAAGGGGGTTTGAGAGAGGGGCTCCAAACTTGTTGGGTAGCTGCTGGGGCCTCTCCTCGAAATACCCACCAAGTTTCAAGAAGATTGGACCAGGGGGTCCAATTCTATGGGCCCCCAAACAGGTTGTCTCATCCCCTCCATTGTTCTCTATGGTGGGAAAAAATGTTAACTTTTTTCCTCCCATGAAGAACAATGGAGGGAATGGGGGCAACCTGTTTGGGAGCCTGTAGAATTGGACCCCCTGGTCCAATCTTCTTGAAACTTGGTGGGTATTTTGAGAAGAGGCCCCAGCAGCTACCCTGCAAGTTTGGAGCCTCTCCCTCAACTCCCCTCCCCTCCAGTTGCTTTTAAAGTTGCTGCCGAATTTCGGCGGCAATTCGGCAGCAGGCTGAATCAGATTAGAGAATCTGATTTGGCCTGTGGCTGCCCTAGTGGCCACTCCTGAGCTGGCGGAGCTTTGCTCCCCCTCGCTCCGGCCCCAACGGACCCCTGCCTCTAAGACCAAAAAAAGTTTAATGCTGGGTATAAGCTTTTGTGCGCAAGCACACTTCTTCAGATACCAGTAAAGCTGAAGGTGCCATCTTGCACGAAGGGAGAAATCCAGTCCTAAGCAGGTGTACTCTGATCTAAGCCCCATTTTATTCAATTCAGCTTACTGCTAGGCAAGTATTCTTCTAACTGCAACCTAACTCACCCTCTCCTCAAAAAGCGCAGAAAAATGAAGATACTACCACACGAATTTCCCAGAATGGTCGTGTTCACAGACTACCAGTTCTCCTCTTCTCTGTAACAGAAGCTGAGCTTGAAGAGCAAATGAGTCAAATGAAAAAATATTAAGAAGATGGCAGCCATTTGCTTGGAAGTCTGCAGCAGCATGACCACTATACCAAAGCAGAACTAGATTTGAGTCCAGTAGCACCTCGGAGACCAACACGATTTTTCGGGGCTTGAACTTCAAGAGTCAAAGCTCCCCTTTTCAGTTACTGATTCTCAAAAGTTCACACCCTGAAAATCTTGTTGGTTTCCAAGGTGCTACTGGACTTGAATGTTGCTGTTCGTTACAGGCCAACACAGCTACGCCCCTGAAACTATCTTCACACTGAAGCAGATTACCCACCAGAAAGCTGCTGAAGAACAAATAATGACTAATGAAGACAGAGCAGAGAAATCTGGTGAAACGTGCAGGGCTTTTTTTCTGGGGCAACTCGCTAGAACAGAGTTCCGGAACCTCTTCGACAAAATTCTTTTTAAAATGTTTAAAAGTTTGTGAGTTTTCAGTATACAGACTGAAAACTTCATTTCCCTCTTGAGGGTTCCAGAACCTCTCTCTTTTTTTTTTTAAAAGGCCCTGGAAACGTGTAGCATTCAAAAATAAATAATTTGCAAATTGTAGGGAAGCCTGAACAGAGCAAAGCAAATACAGAACAGATGTGATAATTTTTGTCAGTCAGGTCCTGGATCTGACTGCTAAGTATAACCTGAATATGGAGAATGCTCAGTACTATTCTTGTTTTCCTTCCTATTTGATGCGAGATCAAAATTGCCCCACCAGACCAGGCATTATGATAGCAGAGCTTTGATTGGAAGCAAAAATGGCACTTCAAGGGCCCACTTTTCTTGCAGTAGAAAAGAGCAAAAGTCCAGTAGCACCTTAAAGCCTAACAAAATTTGTGGCAGGGTATGAGCCTTTGTGAGTCACTGCTCGCTGTGAGCAGTGACTCACAAAAGCTCATACCTTGCCACAAATTTTGTTAGGCTTTACGGCGTTACCAAGTGCTTGCTCTTTTCTACTGCTACAGACAGACTAACACAGCTACCCATCTGTTGAGTTCTAATGGCGACCGCCATGTGGTCAGGCCGTGCGGTCCGGGGCAAGCACATGGCCAGGCACAGTCAGAGCTTTGCTCCAGAACACAATAGACTAGCCGGATTGTAATTTAGACCTATCGGTCAGCCAGGATGCAAATAGGGGACAAAGCCCAGCTCAGACATGTGTTCCTGAACATCCTAATAAACCATGAGCTGATTTCACCTGTCTGGACTGAGTACTTTACACCATCTTGATCTATCTCCATGGATGGTGCTCGCTTTTTTGGGGTTTTTTTTGCTGAAATATGAAGAGTTCATTTTCCCAATTTTTTTAAAAAAAAGTAAAGTTTGGAGGTTGCATATGGGATCAGAAGGGTATGGGGGAGCTGCTTAACTCTTCCTTTTCCTGCCACATAACTGCTTAAAATTGTTTCCCAACTGTTTTCTCTTCAGCAGAGGGAAAGGCAATACTTTCCCACATATTTCCCCCCCATATTTCCTTTGACAGTAGGAATGTAACTAGGGGGAGGGTTAATTTCCAGGGATCAGCAGGAGATGAAAGTGTGAGACAGCCCATCACACCCTCCCACTGCTTTTCTGCTCCTGACTTCCCCTTTCAAGGCTGCTTTTCATTTTATTAAAAAATCCATTGTAGAAATGAGATATGGAAACCTGGCTCCTCTTTAGTTTGGTTGTCTGGTCAGTACCGCTGGTTGAAGAATAACTGTCTTGTAGCTCCCTCTGCTGTCTTCCTGTGGGATTTTCTCAAGACGTTGCAGAGAAAAAAACTATTGCACTTAAAGAATCAGCAAGTGTATTAAGAAACGGAACAGCACACTGCAAGATGCAACTGGATCTGTATAAAATATTATCCTAGAGCTATGAAGGAACTCACTTGTCTCCAGTCTGAAATATATACCTACACCAACTTTAATAAGCTAAACTATGAAATGAGGTAAGGGAAGGTATTTTTTTTTCCAATCTGCCTGTATTGCTTTTTACAAGGGCTGCTAATATTTGGGTTGCACACAAATTCTGTTAAACAGAAATGTTCCAGAGAAGAATTTACTTCACTAAAGAGATCCACTACTTGATGGATAGTTCTCTTGCCAGGAAATCCTCGCTGGGTCCTAGTTTTCAATACAGCCTTGCCTTTTAATAAGGAATTTGGACTGATGGGGCCCCATTCATCACGGGCCCAAACAAATCCAAAATTAAGACTGTTGAACTGAATACACAGTATGAATCACATTTTTTGGCTATCTTTTGCAATACAAATAGATTCAGTTGAGCTGAGTCTGTACATTATTTTTATGGAGGGTTTTTTGGGGGGGGGGGGAATGCCTTCACAGCAGGCGTAGGGCGATGCTCCTCCCTCATTTACTGAGCTTAAAAAAGAAATGGATTTCAAGAACAAAATTGGGGAAGCAGTATAGTTAAGGGCACACCTATAGAAACTACTCAGCAATATGGTGAATTTTAATGAGAGTGGGAGAGATGTGTTTAAATATAGATGCATATTTAACTACCTTGTTGAACTGGGATCAAAGATACTTGTGTCCAAGAAACTGCAGATTTCAGTAGAACTCAAGGTCATGCCCCAGATGCTCTACACATGTAAAGATCTAACTTTCAAAAGTAGCTTCAATTTTAAAGCATCACTTAGAAAGAAAGGTCTTGGTCTCTTTCAGTTTCTTAGCCACAGGATTCCTTTCTGCACAGTTGAGAGCTGTTGTCTGAGCCAGAACAAGGGTCTACTAAAATCAATGGGAGGCTCTGCAATGACTTGAATGAATTTTGAATTCCACTTCCACACACAGTGTAAGGAAATATATATATATATATATATATATTTGTTGTTGCCGTCAATTCACAGCTGACTTATGGTGACCCGGTAAGGTGCAAAAGATGTTCAGAGGTGGTTTGGCATTGCCTTCCTCCACATAATGACCCTGGTATTTCTTGGTGGTCTCCCATCCAAATATTAACCAGGGATGACCCTGCTCAGCTTTTGAGATCTGATGTGATCCAGCTAGCCTGGGCTGCCTAGGTCAGGGGTCTGTATGTCTGTGTGTGTAAAGTTATTGCTTGGTTCAGAAGGCACAACCCAGAAACCAAGAAGGAGAAGGAGAAGAAGAAGAGGAGAAGGAGGAGGAGGAGATTGGATTTATACCCCGCCCTTCACTACCCAAAGGAGCCTCAGAGCGGTTTACAAACTCCTTTCCCTTCTCCTCCCCTCAACAGACACCCTATGAGGTAGGTGGGGCTGAGAGAGCTCTGACAGAAACTACTTTTTTTTCAAGAATAGCTGTGCCAGAACATGTGCCAGACCTTGGCTTGCCCAAGGTCATCCAGCTGGTACAAGTGGAGGAGTGGGGAATCAAACCCGGTTCTCCCAGATTAAAGTCTGTGCACTTCACCACTGCACCAAACTGGCTCAAACCAATGCAATCATAACTGGACAACTTTAAAAAAAAGTGTGCTAATGACTGGAAGATTGTAGTTCCATTCAGTTTGCCTTCTTACCTAGTATAAAGGACATACAGAAGGTCACTTTTCAGCCCATTAGGCTTATATATTTTCATTGACTTTCCAAAAGAAAAACTTCTTCCTAACTCAAATGCAGTGGTGCTGTTCCCATATAAATCAGAATAAATGCAGATTATAGTCTTAACTAAGAAATGCCTCTTCATGCAACAAAGGCAATATACATAACCTAAGGATATTTTCTTGTTAAATGGCCGTACAGTTTTCAAGAACACTGGACTCCCCCACCTTTCTCTAGTTTTCCTTCCTTGGCACTTAAATCTTTGTCAAAGGGGGGATATGTAATTTGTTCACCTGTAAGCCTCTTACAATGGCGTCATGCTCTGTAAATCTTTACTTAATGCTCTGCTCCTGTTTCTGTTGGAGAATAATAAGCCTTCAGCTGGAAAAAGATTTCCAAAAACAGATGTTCCTTGAAAAGGAAAGTATATGACCTTGTATTTTGTGTTTTGTTATGATCTAAACTGGTGAGAAATGCAAATAATTATATCACAAAAATACATAACTCATAATTTCAGATTGCACGAAAACAGGGGGAGTGGGGGATTCATTAAAATTTCTTCCTTGGAGGTTCCAGTTCCAGGTTCTTTGACTGCAGATGTGTGAGAGCTAGTGTTCTGAACACAACAGCAAAAACCTTCTTTTTTCTAGGCTAATAAAATGCCTCACCTCACTCCTGTAGAGAGAGAGGTGGTAGGGAGCTTGGGCACCCAGTAGGTGTGGGTGGCAACTCTGCTACTGGCTTTTTTTTTTGTGCGCTCTGAAAACAGAAATCTGAAAGGAGACCCAACAAAATGCCACAACGCTGGGGGCAAAAAGAACCCAGTTTGAATCAAGGAGAGTCCACAGCATAGTCAAGGATAAAATGGAAGTTGTTACAGGATAATAAAGACAGAGAGGGTTTTGGTGTTCCAAATTGGGATCTTTACTTTCAAGCGGCTGTGCTAACTTGGATTAAAAGCTGGATAAAATTGGAGGATACCAGGAGTTTGGCATTGAAAGGACATGATCTTTATATGGGGTGGCATGCCTACACCTGGTATAGGAAAGATAAAATCCATGCTAACTTTCATAATCATATATTAAGAGGTGTGTTGATAAAAATATGGTGGGATATAAAGTTGAAATACTACCATAAAACCCCCACCTGGGTATCTCCACTAGAGGCATTTATTAAACCTTCCTTAGAAAGAAGAAGAAGAAGAAGAAGAGATTGGATTTATACTCTGCCCTTCACTACCCAAGGGAGTCTCAGAGCGGCTTACAAACTCCTTTCCCTTCCCCTCCCCACAACAGACACCCTGTGAGGTAAGTGGGGCTGAGAGAGCTCTGACAGAAACTGCTCTTTTTCAAGAACAGCTGTGCCAGAACTATGGCTTGCCCAAGGTCATCCAGCAGGTGCAAGTGGAGGAGTGGGGAATCAAACCTGGTTCTCCAGATTAGAGTCTGCGCACTTAACCACCACACCAAACTGACTCACAGTTAGCAGTCCTAATAAGATAAGCTACAAAATCCTATTGGATAATAAATATAATCTGAAATGAGAAGAAAAATTAAGAACATACTATGATGTTAAGATGTCCTGGTGGGAAAAGATACAACTGCAAGCTAGATATGATTTAGACAAAAAAGTGGGTTTTTTATTATTTCAAAAGCAAACTCGATAAACTGTGGCTAAGTTCAAATGATAAAGCAATACAAAAATTATATCAATTTTTATTGGCAGAGGAAATGCTAGAGGAGACAATTAAAACTAATATGATTTTGGTTACTCTATAGAAATAGATGATTGTTGTAACATTTTTTCCCACCATAGAGAACAATGGAGGGGATGGGACAATCTGTTTTGGGGCCCGTAGAATTGGACCCCGTGGTCCAATCTTCTTGAAATGTGGGTATTTCAGGGAGAGGCCCCAGCAGCTACCCTGCAAGTTTGGAGCCTCTCCCTCAAACCCCCTCTCCTCCAGCCCCTCATATACCCCATGAGTTTTTGCCATTGACTTCAATGGCCCATAGGTTATAATGGGGCTGAAACTGACATTTGGCCAGTGATGTCAGGGGGCATGGCATATGCTAATGAGTTATGCTAATGAGCTCCTGCACCTCTTTTTCTACGAAATGACCCCTGGTAGCCACCATAAAACTGAGAGATCAAACGAAGTGAAAGCGGCATGCAGTCTGGACACTGCCATACAATTCAACAATCAATCAAAGTGAAAGTGGCATGCAATGCAGATGGGAATTTCTATTCCAGTGTGGGTCCAGTAAGACAGCGGAGCAAATGCTAGATGCAGACTGTGGCTCATTTTCTAGCAGGAACTCCTTTGCATATTAGGCGACACACCCCTAATGTAGCCAATCCTCCAAAAGCTTACAGTAGCCCCTGTAAGAAGAGCTCTATAAACTCTTGGAGGATTGGCTACATTAGGGGTATGTCACCTAATATACAAAGGAGTTCCTGCTAGGGAAAAAAGCCCTAGATTTCAGCATGTGAAGTCCACACAAATTACAAGGAAAAGCTATTGAGCTGTCTTCTTCTGAGGTCATTTGGACACATTCAGCAGAGTGAGGTGACAGAATGAAAAGTACCTCTTCAGCATACAGCTAAAGTTGTCACATTTTTAATATTCCCTGCAAATAATAATAATAAGAAGAAGAAGAAGATAAACACAATAAAGAGAAAGATTCTAGCCTAGCCCTGTTCATGCTAGAATAGTTTCCCATTTATATATGAAAATAGGGTAACTTGGAAAGTTATCTTTGCTTCTATTCTGAAGTGATTCAGTCCATTCTACCACCTCAGATCTCTACCAAATCAGCAAACTGATTCTGCTGCATGTGTACAACAGGCCTCTGGCTTGGATCCCACCTAAAATTACCATGTGCAAAAGGCAGAATGATTTTCACACACACACCCAGTTGTTATTGGCCCTCTCGTACCCATTGGGAGCAGCATTTGGGCTATAGGGGGTTGGGGGCACTTCTGTCCCTGGAAGTTTTAGGCAGGATCCAAGCGTAAGTCTTGTGTAAGAATAGAATACATTGAGTTACTTACACACTATATCCCCTATACTTGTTTGTATGGTCTGACCTTGAAATAGTTCCAGCGCATCTGCTTCTGCTATGAGATAAAGTATCACTGCATCAGAAACCAGTGCCTCGCACTATATTTAACACACACATACAGCCGGAAGTAAATGTCATTACACTTCCTGGTTCTTCTCAAGTTATACTTTCCAAAGCTTCTAGAATGCAATGGATTTTTCCTGCACTACACTGTATCTCCTAAAAAGCTACTTCCGGAAGGAAGTATTTTTATCCCATTTATTAAAATCAGTTGTTTGTTATTGGGCCTCTTCATTCTTTTGCCATTGTCTGTGGAAACGAGTTCTGAGTTCATCAAATCCCTTTGTAATAATAGCATTTTCACACAAAAACTGAAAAAACCCACAGCTATCCTCAACATTATTTAAATTACGTTGACATTGGCTTATTTTATTTTTGCCAAGAATGTATATTTTTCATGCCATATGAAATATCATCACCAATGCCACAATCTTTTCTGAAAGTTACTAATGCCTCATAGTTTAGCTGTGTTGTATTTAAGCCTTTGGTTTCATATTACTTTTGCTTTTAATCAAGGTCTCTTCAGGATAGGCCATTTATTTCTAAGCTTTTTGATCTTTAGGTGTTCACAACTAAAATAGAAACCTACAAAAAGTTAATATTAAATCACCTGGTAGACACCCTCCTAGTAGCTAAGCACTCTTTTAGCATTTCCTCAGGTCCAGAAAAAAGACACATAAAAGTAATGAAGAAAGGGCCATTTATTTCGTTCAAGCTTTCTATCTATTTATGTATTATTTGAGATTTATATCCCACCATACCCCACGAACTGGCTCAGAGCTTTCTATTTAACATTTACGTTTTTAAAAAATAAAGTGGTAAGTTATGCGCTACTTTTATTATCCATGTGTACTATCCAACAAAGGACAATGAATTAATTGCCTTTCCCTACCCTCTTTGAAGCACATTTCAGTCTATAACTTATGGAATATTTAGCTAATAATACAGCTGTAATGAGCATAATGATCTTCCCCTCTAGCAATCTTCTTCAAGCATTTAATTGTGAAAATTTCCAATACAGTTAAGGGCTCAACAGGTATTTCAGTTGTGAATGAGGTCAGAATGGAGGTAGCATACCTACATTTAGCAGATTCTACTGAGAAACCCACAAAAGACCTTGATTTCAGTCTTGGCATTTATTCCCACCCACCCACCCCCCACCAGTCAGGCTCCCAGTCTTCACTGGTACAAGCAAGTGGCAAGTTGACAGTGCCAAGGAAAAAACAATTACTAGCATGTGGAGTCCTTGCTTTTCCAGATTTAATGAGGACAGTAATGAACAAAAGACCATGTGGCTCTAAAATAACTGCTCATTAACTGCTAAAACCAAAAGTCTATGGCACAGACTTATTGAACCCATATTGGACTGTGGTTCTGATTTCTTCCCAGCCTGTCTGAACTGCTTAATTACAGTCCAGTGATGAGTGCAAGTGTTGCTAGCCATCTAGCAGAAATGTATGAGATCCCTTGATAATAAAATTATGAGTGGATTCACATCCTATATAAGGGAACTGAAACTCAGTGAATAAAGAAGTATTAGATTTGCCAGTCCATGTTATCAGTTGGCTATATCTGGGGCATACCGAATGATGATGCAGAAATAAATCCTTGTTGCTGTTTCTTAATGTACATTAAGATTTTATAGATTTCTGATATTTCTATTCAGCTTTTCCACTTCAAGTATTTTTTTACATTGCAAACTGGTGTAGCAACAATAACTTGTACATTTTTCTCACTTCTGTGGACAGTGAACTTAGCTATATATATATAGTGAAAGACAAAACAGATTGACACTTAGTACAAGAATGAATACTTTACCCAATTCGTTGAAATGTTCCCCAGTGCCTTAAAACTTTTGCAGTTTGTGCTAATGGTTTCAGCCTACAGCTTATTTTTAAATACGATACAGATTGGCTTTGAAAGATGTATTGTCTTTATGCTTTCCAGAAATAATTAAGTTACATATCCCTAATATTGCCTCTAAATTAGGAAGTCTCCCATCTGCTTCTGTTAGTCTTAAAGCCAATTGCTCATATCTCCCTCTGCCTAACTGGCAGTAATTGTCCCATGCAGGGAGTCCAGCTGTTAGGTCATAATATCATTGTCACAATTTGTCATATCCAATAACTCCAGTAAATGTAAATCATTTTCAAAGCCTGCAAATGAGATGGCCCCTGAAGATGAAAGCATTTTCTTGGGGGTATGTGCTGCAAAAAGAAATGCTTTCTGTGTTCCTACTTTCCTATAAGCTGCGGCTGTAAAAACTTTTGGAAGTGTTATCTCAGCCACAAGTGAATCCATTTTGTTGTGTGTGTGATTCCTGACAGTCTCCTCTGGGTCCATGGTGAAATCGTGCCACAATCCAATTGTGAGAGTTTTGACTCCTTTTAACAATTTAAAAGTGTGATCACTTTCATGTACCTGACTCACAGTTTTAAAGAGAGCAGCATTTGCTCACATGGAATCAAGTCATCTTTCCTTGGATCCCAGGAGGGCCACGCTACACTTTAGCTTGATTTAACAATGCAACAGCTTTATAGAGAGTACCGCAGCATAGTGTAATCATACTCTTGGCACCAGACAGACTTCTGGGGAAAGCTGCTGTCTCTTTCAGGATGTGATGACAAGCTGTCCTAAAACTGATAGAATGTACAGGGATGGTTCAAGGATTTATGATGCGCTAAGCAAATGACCCCCATGTGGGAAAGCTGTCTCTTCCACACCATGGGGCAGTGACAAGGTTATTTTTGGTGTCCTTTGGTGGTACCTAGTGGACAGGCTGGCCCTGAGAATATATCTGGACTGGCCAATGGACTTCAAATGCAGGTAGGTGAGGCTGAAAGTGTGTGACTAGTTCCCACTGACCCACCACTATGCCTGGACAAGGTAACACCCTCCAGATTCTGACCACATGCCTGGCCCTCAAGTTCTCAGGGATTTGGGGCTGTCTACTCTCAGCCAAATCAGTTCATTTCTCTGCTTTTGATTTATTTTTGTTGATTCATTTGTATCTTATAACATATTGCAGTGTTTTTCAACCTTTTTTGAGCTAAGGCACATTTCTTTCATTGAAAAAATCCCGCGGCACACCTGACAATATCTCACGGCACAGTGGTTGAAAAACACTGAAATACAAGATAAATGGGTCATTAGTTGCCTCAGCTCAAGTATTAACTATGACAGTATTACAAATACACGTAACAGCCACTCAACTTGAAATCGTAAGTTACAGATCCAAAGTGTAATGGCTCCTTCCCATAACATTGACCTGAGTTTCAAAAGAAATATAATGTGGATGTATTTTAACGTGTCCCGGAAGGTCAGCCCGGAAGGCACATTTCTTTCATTGAAAAAATCCCGCAGCACACCTGACAGTATCTCGCGGCACACCAGTGTGCCCCGGCACAGTGGTTGAAAAACACTGACATATTGGATATAGATGTATAGACAGCATATACTGTACAATGTAAATAGTTTATATTTCTAACACATGTACAATCCAGGGCTATTTTTGGGTAGGAATGCACAGGAACAGAGATCTGGATGGCTCCTGAGTTGGCTATGCCCACAACCAAAACCTCTGGCATGCATGGCTACAGAGCATGCTGCCCTCCCCGCACTTCCCCAAGTCTTTCCACAAAAGTGGAGAGGCTGTAGGAAGGAACGGGGCATGTTTGCCTGGCTGCCCTCAGTCTCCCGAGCCTGCGTGCCTTGGTGGGCTGGCTGGGGAGACTGAAGGCAGCCAGACAAAAATGCCTGCTTCCCTTCCTGATTTTTCGGAGGCAGGGTAGGAGACTAGAAAGGTGATGCTGAAGTTCCTGGGATCTTTCAGATCCCAGCCACTTCAGCAGTGCCTTTCCCTGGCCATCTGGTGTGGGAATAGCTCTGAAGTTGAACCTTGGCACAGAGATGCACAAGTCTGTGGATAAAAACGTGGAGTCCTCCTTCTTAAAACTTTTGTATAATGAAGGAGGAATGGTATTAATAAAGGGGTTGTACAATATCATTTTGTTATAAAAAGATAATTTATTGGATATATGATTCTTTCTATGTGATAATGTTTATGTGATTATTAATATTATGGTGAATAATTTATAAAATATATAGAAAAAAATAAAAAAACTACAAAAATGAATAAATATATAAAAATTACTTGAGATACTTTGTAATCATCTGTAGCATGGCATTTATTGATTTTTGGTTTTTCCTACTTACTGTGGGTCCTATTTTCATTTTGCAAACTATTTATGCAGCACATTGTACATTTTCATTCCCTTCCCCGAAAGATCTTCTCCGAGCGGGGGGTGCAGTTCATTGCCAAATTCTGGAAAAAATTAATGCAGGTTCTGGGGATAGAGCAAGGTGTCAGTAGCACTCACCACCCAGAGACAAATGGACAAACTGAATGGGTCAATCAGGTGGTCAAGCAGTTCCTGAGATGTTTCACCACCTACCAGCAGGATGACTCGGTAGACCAGGAATACAGTTACAACAACTCGGTCCACAGTGCCACCAGTCTGTCCCCTTTTAAAGCAGTGCATGGATATGAAGGGGGCCCCTCCCCACAGTAACCTCACAGGAGCCTAGCTCAGGAGATTTGCAGATGGTGGTCAGACCTGAGCAGTCAGTGAGGCTCCATACAAAAGACTTTGACCAAAGCTAAAGAGGACTATAAGAAACAGCCTGACATGGGAGTTGCAGCCTGGGGACTCAGTGTGTGTATCCACTAAAAATCTAAAAGGGCTGCTGCCCGGGAGAAAACTGGGGTGGAAATACATTGGCCCTTTCAAGGTGCTGAGAGTGATCAATAAGGTGGCTGTAGAACATGAATTGCCTAAAACTCTAAAGCATGCCCACCTTGTCTTCCATTCCAGTCTACTGAAGAAAGATCCAAGACCGAACAAATGGAGACCTTGTCCAGCAGCCCCACCCCCTCTGATAGTGGATGGTGAACCCCACCAGGAAGTGGAAGAAATACTAGACTCTAAAATGAAATGTGGCCATTTATACTACCTAATAAAATGGAAATACTTTGATCAATCTCATAATGAATGGGTGCGAAAAGAACATGTTAAAGCCCCCTAGCTTGTTCACACTTTCCGTAAGAAATACCCTCTCAAACCGGCTGGTTGAGGGGCCTTGGGGGGACAGAATGTTAAACTTGCTATGCATTTTATGGCTTGTTTTGCCATAGTAATGGGAGGGAGGAGAGAGAGACTGTTAAACCCAAATACTTTAGCTTGTTAGAGTGCTTTGATGTAGAAGGCATCTTATCATTAGTGTCCTTGGGTCTCAGCTTTCACTGTTCACCTTTTGTTTTACATGTTTAGGGGGATGGCAGAGTAAGGGGGGGTGGATGGCTGTTCCTTTTGGTGAGCAGAATTAGTACTGGACCTTTTAGGGCCCTTGCTTGAACCCTGTATATTGATTGCTTTCACACCTTTTGCCTCAGTTCTAACACAGCCTGTGTCCAGTCTGGATCCTATCAATGTCTCAAGAAACCTATCATTCTCCAGAGTGAATGTTGTTGGGAACTGATTTATCCAGGAGTCTGACAGTGATCTGTTCCACTGTAACTTCATGGCTAGACTATCGTGATGCACTCTGCATGGGTCTACTCTTAAAGGCAACCTGGAAACTCTAGCTTGTACAGAATAAGTGAAGGTAAAGGTTTCCCTTGCTCGAAAGCCAGTGGAATCCGACTCTAGGGGGCGGTGCTCATCTCCGAGTCCCTACATAGTTTCTACAGAAATTCAAGGTAGTCAATATCATCTGCAGAACCTTCAGAGCCTAGGTGGCACACAAAAAACTGCCTTTCCTGATATCCCACACCATGACAGCAGCACTCATCAAAGCAAATCTTTGCCATGTGAAGGAGCCGCCCGGGCAATGGGGAAGAACAACCTGAGCATTTTCTGTTGTAGCTTCCACTGGATGAAAAGCTTGCCTAACAAAGTCAGGAAGGCTTCCACACCCCTACCCTTCACTAGACTGTGCAAAATGGAACTGTTCAGGAAGAGGGCATTTTTTATATAATATCAGGAAAGTCCCCAGACACTGAGACACCTGCTTTGCAGGAAATAACACAAGACTGCCCAGGAGGGCTTTTATTTAAAGATAATAAAACTTGGAATTTTAGGTAGTCTTCACTGTGTCTATTATGCTGTTTGTGACAGTGCCCTCAACTTTGTAACCCAGCTTTATCCCAAGTCTATTACTATTGTACGTGATAGAATATGTCACTACAATATAATATATATCTCAGTGTAATAGATCTCACTGCTCACAAGTCTTATAATGCTGCTTCACTGGCTATATTAGTGCATTCTCTAGTTTTGTTGGTTTATGTACTGTACTATTCTTACTGTGCTACTTTTAATTGTAATTCAGATAGGCTCTCCATTAGAAAGGTGAACGAAGTAAATAAATATATTTAACAGAAAAAATATGTGCAAGGAAACACAAAATGGTGCAAAAGCAAGGAAACAGAGGCTTAACTGCACAAGGGAGACGTGAAGAAGAAGAAGAAGAGGAGGAGGAGGAGGAGGAGATTGGATTTATACCCCGCCCTCCACTCCCCAAGGGAGTCTCAGAGCGGCTTACAAACTCCTTTTCCCTTCCCCTCCCCACAACAGACACCCTGTGAGGTAGGTGGGGCTGAGAGAGCTCTTTCCCAAGCTGTCCTTGAGGGAACAGCTGGTACAGAGCTATGGCTTGCCCAAGGTCATCCAGCCAGGTGCAAGTGGAGGAGTGGGGAATCAAACCCAGTTCTCCCAGATTAGAGTCCGCACACTTAACCACTACACCAAACTGGCTCTCCAAACTACACCAAACTGGTTAAATCAAAATGAGGAACTTGACGTTAAAACAGCAGGAATGAGAAATTCAAAACCATCCCAAATTTTGAAGCAATACAATCCACTCTGACGCATATTCTGCTGTATGTGCAGATCTGGCCCCAAAGAAACTGACAGCATGTTCTGGAGGTGAATATTGCTTCTAACTAATTGGGTAGAAACTGTTTCACAGAGTGTCCTTCTAATAACCACACAACTCCCGCTTTGCGGGGGCGTGGCTTAGCGCCAATACATGGTGGACGCTTGAAGACCTAGCTCCTCCATTCTTCCCCTTTTTCTACGGATTTTCTACCTCCAATCTCATCTCAAAATTCCCTAAACTCTACGATGGGAAGGTCTGGCACTCAGAAATCCAAAAATGAGATACAAACACCGCAAGCAAAACTAAAATTTTTCACGAAGGACGATTCCCGGGCCCCGGCAACGCCATCTTTACAACCGTCTAAGATGGCGGACGGGACACTAGAACTAGATGATGACGGAGCTTCCCTGTCCCGCCGCGACTTCTTCACGACTATAAACCATCTGGAAGCTACCATTACTGAGCAAATTCGCTCCGCTATCAAACCACTAACAGAAGAACTAAAATACATCACCGAGACCTTATCGGAGGTCTCGAAGGCGGCAGAGTCGGCCTTAGAAAGCACTTTGGCGGCTCAGGAAAGCACGCAACAATTACAGAAAGTGGAGGAATGGGCTCGCTCTAAAATTCTCCTTTTGGAGAACCGGCTGAACGAACGGAACCTTAAATTTCGTGGCATTCCTGAATCATCCGAAGGTGAGACTGAACTTAAGATCTTTTTAGCCACCTGGCTTGCCCAATCCCTAAACTTAGAAGATAATGTAGCCCCATTGATCGATAAAGCGTACCGTATAGGCCCCATCCAGCGCCACACAAATTCGTTTGCGAGAGACATTCTTGCCCTCTTCCCCGACAGTCGCACCAGGGAAACTATCCTACGAAAGTCCCGGTCGGAGGGAGGCCTAACTTTTCAGAACATCAAGGTACAAGTCCTCTTGGATTTATCCATGGAGACCCTGCAACATAGACGTGAACTTAAACCAATCACTCAACTATTGTTTGAGAATAAGATTCGCTTTCGTTGGTCGTCCCCATGTGAACTTCTAGTGATTCAGCAAGGCCATCGTTTCACAGCAACTGACATTTCCAGCGGCTACCAACTCTTGGCAGCTTTGGGGATTGACTACCAGCCCCCCGCCACCTTGGAAAACCAGCCTGCAGCTAATCCCTCAATCTCACTCAAATGGAACAAGGTGCCGAACAAGAAACCTCGCACCTAAAACAACAAGTTAGAAAATGTAACTAAGGCAGGCGCATTTGTTTTAACTGAAAAGTACGTGGTATATTTTTAGTGCTGTTAACTGTCTTCTGTTAAGAAATACTTGATTTTACGTTTTAATTCTAGGAGGGAGGAAGTTAGTATAAAGGTGAGGGTAACCTGAGTTAAATGCGTCTTAGTGGATGGCAGGCGCATTCGTTTTGCTGAAAAATACGTAGTATATTTTTAGTACTGTTATCTGTCTTCTGTCAAGAAATACTTGTTTTTATGTTCTAAATCTAGGAGGGAGGAAGTTAGTATAAAGGTGAGGGTAACCCGAGCTGAATGTGTTTTAGTGGATCTGTTTTTTAATGGTGAAAGTTAACCTGACTTAATTTAAAGGGAAGCACAACATTTATTCTATAGGCTAAATAATTTTTCGTTAAGTTAAATTTAAAGGGTTTATTTCATAAGGCGTTTCTACATTTTCAGTGTTGTTAACTGATTTTCACTAATTTAAACAAGCTTTCATGTTTATGCCTAGGAGAAAAGAGTCTACTAGTTTTAAAATTATTGAATCCACAAATGCTTCCCCCTGCATAGCCTTCAGTATGTAATTTTATTTCTGTAATTAACTATAGGTGAGACGAACCTATTATTTATTATTCAATTGTTATTGTAAGAGAAGTATTTTATATTAGCTATCCCCTGGGTATTTCAATATGTAAATATTATTTAATAATGAAAACGGTGAAGACAACCTGATTTAAATGAGTATTTATGGAACTATTATTTAATGGTGAAAATTAACCTATTTTAATTTATTGTGAAGAAAGGCTTTTATTTTATAAGCAAAGTCCTTTCAATAAGTTAATTCCTCAGTCATTAATATATCTGGGGTTCGCTTTCATTTTCGTATGTTCAGTGATGCTAACTGACTTTTATGAGTTATAAGTGTTTATATGTTTTTAAAACTGGGTGGGAGGAACCCAAAAGTTATAAAAGTAATGGAAATGTATTGGTTTCCCCCCACATAATTCCTTATTTTCATTTTCATTTTTTGGGTTTTAATATAGATGATAGGAACCTACTATAATTCATTTAATAAACATTATAAGGGGAATGTTATATATTAATTATATATATATATAATTTTTTAAGCTTAATATAGGCAAAGCCATAGGAGATATAAAACATCAAATTGACCTAATTGGCAGAGATATAGCAGTTTAACTACCATCTGGAGGTAGAAATTAACTCTTAATATATAAAAATCTTATGGGGAGAAATGGGGAAGGTCTTTGTTTCCCCCCCCCCCCCTATTTTATTTTGTTCATAGCCAGGTCCTGCATAGACTGGACTGGCCTACTTGAAAAACCCTCAGCTAGAGGGAACAGAAAATGTATAGATTGGTTTTTATTATTGTAGTTATGGTAAGTTTTTTTTTTTTTTGGAATTTAGCCCTGACCCTTTTAAAGCCAATGTTCGATTTTTATGGACTTATGACATGGATGTGGTGATGTCATTAAATACCCTTTACCAACAACTTCAATATGGATAATACAATTAAGGTAATGTCGCTTAACTGTAGAGGCCTTAATGTCAGACATAAATCTAAAAAACTTGCATCCTCACTTACAAAAATGCGCCCAGACATAATTTTCCTTCAAGAGACACATCTCAAAAAATCGGACAAACCTGTTCTTAATTCTAAATGGTTTTCATTGCAATTCCAATCAACAGGATCCTCTAAATCAAGAGGAGTAGCGATTCTTTTTTCAAAAAATGTTCATTTTCAGATGCAGTCCCAACAAATTGATCCCAAAGGCAGATATATTTTCCTGAAAGGCCTTTTAAATAACCTATCTTATACGCTAGCGTCCATTTATGCGCCTAATTCAGGACAGGAGACTTTTATCTCTGAAACTATGGAACTATTAGATTCTTTTCAAGAAGGCCAGGTCATAATTGGAGGTGATTTTAACTATATTTCAGACCCCCAATGGGATCGGTCATACAAACCAGTCACTTCCCCCATACATCAATCAAAGGCAACAAAACGTAGACAAAACCAATTTTTTTTGCAAAAAATATTAGAAAAGCACAACCTACAAGACATATGGCGAATACGTCACCCCGGTATGAAAGACTATACCTATTATTCCTCCAGATTTGACATTTATACGAGGATTGATTACATTTTAATATCAAATTCACTTGCCCCTCAAGTCCAGAATGCAGACATAGGCCTTCGTACCTTGTCTGACCACGCCTGGACCGAATGTACTTTATTACTTGACACAATACCATCTAAACCTCCCCCATGGACACTTAAAAGGAATCTTTTATTCCACCCTCAAATTTGCACAGATATTGAAGAATCAATTGAGGAATATTTCAAATTTAATGCATCCTGCAGCGTTCCAGACCACACAGTCTGGGACGCATTGAAGGCAGTCATTCGTGGCAAATTTATCTCATCGGCTGCCCACTATAATAAATTAAAAAATAAGGTCACCCAGGAGTTGTTATCCAAAATTAAACTTTTGGAGGACACCCACAAAAGAACAGGTGCTAACCGCACATATAAACAATTATTGATGGAAAGGAAAAAACTTGAGGCACTCGAAACTACCCGAATTCAAAATGATTTATTACATCTTAAGCACAAATTCTGGTTTAGGCATCCAAAATCTCCTAAACTATTGAAATGGAGGCTTAATAAACAAAAAGTAAGTAGACAGATTAACTCCCTTAAAACCATATCTGGATCCTTGACCTCCTCAACTGAAGAAATTACGGAAATATTTACTAAATTCTATAGTGATCTCTATAGTTCAGAATTTCCTTCCCAGGATAAAATAGAATCCTTTTTATTATCTAAGATGCTCATTAAGACCCTGCTACCCGAGCACAGCGCATATATGGATGCTCCAATTGCATCAATTGAACTTCTAGAGGCTATTAAACATCTCAAAACAAATAAGGCCCCCGGTTGTGATGGACTTACCTCCGAATTTTATAAGCGTTTTGCACAACATTTAATCCCTCACTTGTTGACAACCTGTAACCAAGTCTTACAAACTGGAACTATGCCTGAATCATGGCAACAAGCCAAAATTATCGTGCTCCCAAAAAAAGGCAAAGATACGTTGCTCCCCCAATCGTTCCGTCCAATTTCACTGTTGAACAACGATTACAAAATATTTACATCAATTTTAACATCTAGATTAAACAAATTCATAAATTCATATATACACATTGATCAATCTGGCTTTATTCCAAACCGTGAGTTGACGGAAAATATCCGAAAAACCATAGATATTATCTATTACTCCAAAACAAAACTTAAAAATATAGGATTGCTCGCCCTAGACATAGAAAAGGCTTTTGACAGGGTTGAGCCTGCCTATTTACATGCAGTAATTAAAAAGATGGGGTTCGGTGAGAACTTTCAAAGAGTAATTAAATCCCTATACTCGACTCCACGAGCACAGCTTTCCATAAACAATACAACTTCACCAACTTTTTTCTTGACACGTGGCACAAGGCAGGGGTGCCCTTTGTCGCCCATTCTTTTTGCCATGGCTATTGAGCCACTTGCTAACAAAATCAGATCTTCCCCTAATATTGTTGGTTTGAAATTTCCATATTTGGAATATAAAATAAGCTTGTTTGCAGATGATTTTGTTTTGTATTTATCTAGTTTGGAATCTTCCCTGCCACACTTGGAATCGTTACTTAAAGAATTTGCCATTGTATCGGGTCTAACTGTAAATCAATCTAAAACTTTATTTTACCCAATCAATCTTTCAAAACAGATCGCTTCTTATATTCAGGGAACTTTTCAATACCAATGGGTCCAGTCCCACTGGTCCTATTTGGGCATTAAAATTCCCCTACAGTTTACTAACTTATTCCACATAAATTATATCGATATGGTTGAAAAAACTAAACTCATGCTAGATCAATGGCACAAAGAAAATCTATCTTGGCTGGAAAGAATCCAAGTTCTTAAGACTTTTATTTTTCCCAAATTTTTATTTCTTTTTAGGGTATTACCTATTTTTATATCGAACTCCCTATTTAAACAGTGGCAATTAATATGGTCACGTTTTGTTTGGGGATATAAAAAACCCCATATTCAACACACTACACTGAGACGTTATAGGCAGTTGGGAGGTGTAGCTTTGCCAGATTTAAAGTTATATTATGAAGCTTCAATTTTATCTAGTATAATTAAAATATTGAAATCTGACCCCCAACCTGATTGGGTTTTGTTGGAGGAATCTTTTTTAGGATCACAATACTACAAGCAGTTGCTTTGGGAACCCAGAATACATTCGAGCCACCTTCAGTCCTCCCACCCATTTATATCACCCCTATTTAAAACATGGAAAGTGCTTCGCCCAAAATGGGCTTCAGGTATTTCTCTTGCTTCTTCTTATTTGAGGCAATCTTGGTTCCCTCCTGCGCTGTCCCCCCTGTCATTTCCTAAGTGGAATCACCCTAGAATTACACTTATTTAATTTAACTAAAAATCAATGCTTATTACCTAAAGAAAAGATCGATTCACTAATTTCAGATACTTTACCCTGGTTCGAATACTCGCAGATAGGTCATTTATTTAACTCTCCGGAAATGAAGCAAACACTCCAAAGACCATGCACTGAAATAGAAAAATTAATAATTTCTTCCACTGGGAAAAGCAAAGGACTAATTTCAAAGATATACAAAATCTTAAATGACCCCGCCCCCGACATTTTACCCTCGTATACCTCTTCCTGGGCCAAGGACCTAAAGAAAGAGCTTCCAGCCAGATTTTGGGAATCAGTTTGGTCCTCCTATGTTATTAGAACAAAATCTCTTAACATGCAGCAACTTAATTTTAAGTTACTCTCCAGATGGTACTTAACACCTCTCAGGCTCCATAAGATCAACAATCAACTTTCACCCCGATGTTGGAGAGAATGCGGAGGAATAGGTAGTTATTTGCATTGTTGGTGGGATTGCCCTGAGGTTCGTGTTTTCTGGCGAAAGATTTTAACCCAAATACAATTTTTAACAGGTCATCTTCTTCCCGAACAACCAGAACTTATACTATTGAATTATTGGAGAGACATACACATTCCCAAACAAAGTATAGAACTAATCACTATTTTACTTTCAGCGGCAAAATCTACTATTGCCCAGAATTGGAAAAATGCTTCATATTTATCAATTAAACTATGGTATTCGAGAATATGGGATAACTTTTTAATGGACAAAATTTCAGACCGTCTTAGGAATCAGGATCCCTCATATGATACAATGGCTTTTTACTGTAGATGGCATCCCATCATCAATAACCTTGCTTACGTGTTAGAAAAAACCACATCAAGTCAACAATCATTTTATTACTCTTTTATTAAAAAACATTGGTCATTGTGCTAGGTTTGAGGTATAATTCCATTTTACATGTGAAACTGTTTAATACTGTGGTCTTGTGCTGAATTCACCTTTTCCTTCTTTTTTTTTCTTTGATGGTTAGTTGTTCCAATAGAGTTTTATTTGTAAGTTCTGGTTTCAAGTGTTGTATGTTTTACTGTCAAATTGATTTTTCAATGTAAACTGATGTACAATAACTATGTTTGTATTTTGGAAAAAGAATAAAATTTGTTTATACAAAAAAAAAAACAACAACAACTCCCGCTTTGCAAGATACAGCAGGATAACCATAACTTTTATTTCATTCAAGGTGGGAACAAAACAAAGAATGGTGGTAGTCCAGTCTCACATGAAGGGTTGGGTGAATGGCACCAACCTGCAATACTTTACTGCTGAGCTTAATATGAGTGTGTGGGCTATTCCCATTTGCAAAGTCAAGTGCCAAAGTTCTAAATCTAGAAATGTAAAGATATTGCTAAGTAAGCGAAGTCCACGGTATGTCATTCCTCCTTTTTTAACTGGAAATTTATTTTAGATAACAACAACATATTGGTTTAACCTTTAAGCCATTGATAGTTGACATGATGCTCACTTGCTATTTTTCACTTCTGCTCTGCTGGCAGCCTGTCACCTGTGGTATGTTAACTGGTGTGACAGAGACTATAGGAATATTTTGACATATGTCAAATCAGAGTAATAGCTATATTTTCAGAGGTGGCAGGAGATGATCATAAAATTCCAGGGTGCTCTGCAATCTTGTCACCATGTGGAGCAGGAGAATTTGTATTGATGTAGTGGTGAAGTGTGCGGACTCTAAACAGGGAGAACCGGGTTTGATTCCCCACTCCTCCACTTGCACCTGCTGGATGACCTTGGGCAAGCCATAGTTCTGGCACAGCTGTTCTTGAAAAAGAGCAGTTTCTGTCAGTGTTCTCTCAGCCCCACCTACCTCACAGGGTGTCTGTTGTGGGGAGGGGAAGGGAAAGGAGTTTGGAAGACGCTCTGAGACTCCTTCAGGTAGTGAAGGGCGGGGTATAAATCCAATCTCCTCCTCCTCTTCCTCTTCTTTTCTTCTTCTTCTTCTTCTGTTACTTTTTTCTATTAACATTTTAGCTAACATTTTCCCTCATGCAATATAAACTGATCAGAATAGGCACCAATATTAACTTCTGTTTAACTTACCCCTTGATGATAATGATTTTCCACAATGTATACTTAAATGTGCATTTCATAGCTTGTATTGTGAGACAGTGTGTCATGGTGGTGGAATCTGGATGATCCAGGGTTGAATCCCCAGCTATGGAAGCTAGTTGGGTGACCTTGGTCCAGGCACACTCTCAGAGTGGTTGTGAAGGTAAAATGGAGGAGAGGAGAAAAATCTGAGCTGCTCTGGGTCCCTGTTGGCAACAAAGAGGGGGTATGAATGAAGTAAATAAATAAAATTATTCACTTTAAATTTGCCTCACTGCAAATAAGCTAGTGTGATCCCCTTGATAAAGCTTTGGACGGCATTCAAAATACACTTCTGTTTCAGTGCTTTGCACATTGGAGTGGGTAGAAAAGTGTTTTGCAATACTAGAAAAATCTCAGAAAGGCACTTACTTCCTTATGTTTCCAGATAATGCCGACAGCTCTACTCACAGGGAGATACTCTCAAATACCATTGGCCTTATGATCCTGTATATGCAGTGCCTCAGTCCCAGAGCACATTCTTCTCTATGTACTATTTTATCCTATGTATATACAGCAGTTAGATCTAAATCTCTTGATAATCTGCTAACAGGACAAAAAATTTCCTCTGATACTGACAAGTTAGTCTTTCTATTATCTGACACCAATCCGCTCGTTAGTTACAAAGTGTCTCTTTTTGCCTTGGCTGCCAAAAAAATCAGGACTAAGACTGCAGCTTCAAAAAGCTAACCTTTTAATGACCTTTTTATGACTAACTGGGTCTTTTATTTTACAGTTTTATTGTTTATAATTGGTCTGTATTTATCTGTGCAAAAACTCTTTTAATTGTTGTTTTACTTAAGTATGATTAGAATTATCTTCTTTTTATTACCCTAATTCTGTATTGTGATGACCTTTGGCTATATACACAATAAAATTCTGGAAAATGTATTAAAAACTGCATATGGTGATATTGTTCCTGTTTCTGAACTGAAAGGAGTTTTATGAGACTTATCAGAATAAAGAATCTCCAGTTTGGTGTGAGAGCTATTTTAGCATAGTGGTTAGGAGCACGGACTCTAATCCGGGAGAACTGGGTTTGATTCCCCACTCCTCCACATGCAGCTGCTGGTGTGACCTTGGGTCAGTTACAAGTTGTTTCAGAGCTGTTGTATCATGAGCAGTTATTGAGAGAGCTCTCTCAGCCCCACCTACCTCACAGGGTGTCTGTTGTGGGAAGGGGAAGGGAAAGGAATTTGTAAGCCGCTCTGAGACACCTTCGGGTAGTGCAGGGTGGGGTATAAGTCCAATCTCTTATTCTTCCTTTAAAGAATCTAAATTGTTGTCATGCTCTGACTATGCAGATTCTAGAAGAAAAGGGGAGAGGAGAGGAAGAGCTTCTCTTGTATGTGCAGTTTTTTCAGAGGATGCTAGCATGAAGCACCGTTTACTGTTCATGGAATAAAAGGAATGGGTGCTGGTCGTAAGCCAAGGGGTGCCCAGTATGTAGAGCACCATTATGCTGCAAGATCTTTGAAGAAAAATTTTTATATATATAAACAGGAGAGAAAACTTAAACCAGAGATACATGAACAAATCAAATCATTAAATAAACACTTGAGGCAAACTGGAAGGGGGGAGTCACAGCAAAGTCTATATAGAATAGTGATGACAGAGTAATTAATTGGAAAGCCAAATGTTTTGAATCTGAATGAGAGATGGCTAAAGCTGACAATTCAGCAAGCAAAATATCTGAAGTTGTCAAAACCACCTTTCTCCAAAAAATTATAGGGAAGAAAGATCAGTAGCACGTGGGAGGCATGATAATGCTTTAATCGTGGATTAAAAGGGCATTTTAAGCATAGTTATGTCAGCCAGCCAAATCCAACATTCATTAATCAAACTTTAATAAGAAGAGCAGAGAATCCAGAGCACACTGGCTCAAAGCAAACTGAGAGCGAAACAGTCATTGGGCATTGGGAAAGGAGATGTTAGCCACGGGTGAATTTTTTTGAGTGTGCAAGATTTAATAGGATCTGTTGGTAACGATTATGTGTATTATGTCCCTGCTTAATAGACACAAATTTAAAAGCAACCTGTATATTTGAAACTTTTTATAAAACCCAATTATCTCATCAAGAGTTTCAGTCTATTAGAAACAGAAGGAACTAGATGTCAGGAACTGACAAGAGCAGCTCTGTACTTTGCTTTCGTTTTCTCTGTTCTGGTGAACCCTTTGATTGCATCCCTTATCTGTCTTACTCCCCTTCCCCATGGCAGTTGTAAATGTCACTTTGAAGTATATTGGTTGCTCTGGTTTATGTTACCATTTCTGGGCGGGAGAGTGGCGACCCAAATTCCTAGGCGTCATCTAAAACAAATGGTCTTCACTCCCATGCATTTCCCCCTCCCTTGTGTCCGGGCCAGAGTATGTTATCTTGTTGTGAAGACATTGGGCGCTTCTTTATGGCCGCTTGCCTGGAATTGTTATGCCTAGCTTCACACATGTGGGTCACTCAGATCAAGAAGGGAATTTATAACTTTCTCACCTTGCTATGGGAACCTCAACGGTCCCCTTGCTTTTTCCCGCGTTCACCCTCTATTCCTGATTGGCCTGAGGCTGGGGTTCAATTGAGACTGGAGAGTACATTAACACTGTCTGTATTTCATTAAACATCTCTAACAAACATTGAGAACCTGTTTGCAGTATTTGACAATAAAGAACTTTGATTCAACAAAGGTCTGATCTCTTGCTGACTATACAGAAGCCTCACACTAGAGGGCAAACAGCGCCTTACATAGGATGTACTGCCTTAGAATGGCAGATCCTACGTGATGTGGAAGGGATATGAGATTCCAGCTTTCTGGTGTCTAAATCAACACACAAATCAAGTTTCTGTTGTTATTAAAGTGAAAGTATTTAAATGCATCATGGACGCCTATACTAATCAATAGGGATGTAGCTAGCCACACCAGTGGAAGGGAACTGGGAAAGTGAGAGGAGGTCGAGGCAGAAGATGGGAGTGAGATATGAATGCAGTGGGGAAGACCTGCCAGTGCCCCAGCTGGAGGATCCGGTACAGTAACAGATATGTTGCATATGTCAGGGCAGAGACTGGGGACCATAGTTTCTTTCTAAGATCCAGAAGTTGTTGCTGTGCCAGGAGAGTTAGTTGTCTTCCCTCAGATAGTGAAGCTCAGTGTAACTAACACGAGAATATGGGTGCACATGAACAACTTGTCAGAAAGGGATGTTGTGTTGAAACCGCACATTGTAGCTGCAAAGGCTCATGAGGTGGAGTGGGCAAAACCATTATCTATGCCTATTTTTGTCCACCAGAAGAAAAAAGAAAAAAAAGAAAATGATCTTTGTTATGGTTTCTGTGCATCACACAGATGGAATTAAGGTGACCACACCAACCCTAATAGAGAAACTCACAAGGTCAGCAGAAAAGGAGGTTTTGTGCCCTTCCCCTGTGTCATGCGCAGGAACTCCCACCATGCAGACTCACCGCGTTGGGGTTGGTGCGGACATTCTGCCCATTCTCTTCTGACTGCTGCACAGATCAGACGATCTTCATCGCTCTGGGTAGTGAATTTGCCTTCTACGCTTCTTTGGATTTTTCTGCTCAGCTCTTTCCTTCTTCCTTCTTCCTTCGACCTTTGTCTTGATTGTTTTCCTTTTAAAAATCTGTCTTTGAACTTTCCCCCTTTGTTCCCCCCAGTTTATGGAAAAATTGTGGAGATTTTTCAAGCGGTGTTCCCAGTGTGGGAGGAAGCTCACCCCATTGGATGGCCACTCATTGTGTCTCCTTGCCTGGGAGAGTCACCCTGAACAGACTCCTGTATTCACTGCTCCATATTCTCCAAGCAGACCAGGAAAAACTGGACAGTGAGACTTCAGGTGGCATTTCTGAAATCTGCCTTGGCCCCCACCAAAATGGCCATGGAAACCTCTACTACCAAGGAAAATACCAAATTGGCATTGACGTTGACTGGGCACATTATGCCCAGAGGCCAAGTCTCGCAGACTTTGACAAAGGCCCCACCCGATACCAGTCCATCAGCACAATTGGGCTCATCCTCAAAATCATTCTCCTCTTACCCTACCAAGAAACACAGGGAAGATGCGAATCATAAGTCAAGCAAACTTAAGGCTTCCCAGACAAACTCTGAGCAAAAGTCTCAGAGCCCCCCTCACAGCTCCATGACTCACAAGCATACCACAACTGACAAGTCTTTGCTACTGGACCTGACACTGATCCGGGTGATCCCACCTCCACAGCTCCTTGAAATTGCTGATAAAATGGAGAAAGTACCATCTATACTGCCATGTGCTTCAGAGGGGGAGGGGGATAAAATCCACTAAATAAAATGCTAGACTAAAAGTAAGCTATAAAGAAGATGTTTGATCATTCCAATTAAAGGTTTCTGGAGACCCTTTAAGCTTGTTGTTAGACAATTTTGCTATAACTCAGTCAGTCAGTCTCTCTCTCTCTCTCTCACACACACACACACAGACACACACACACACAGGGCAAGAACTGGATGCAACCCAGGCCACAAGCACAAGCCAGGCCAGAGCGGCAGCAAGCAAGGACAAAGAGAATACACCACTTTAAGCAAAGTAAGCCAGGCCACGTGCAAGCAAGCATTAGACATCTCAAAGGTCATTTTAGAAAACACATTCATTCTAGCAAACAGTATCAGTTGCAAAATCATTATCAGCATTTTCATTCTGGTCTGTGGCAATAAAGTACCTAGCATCCTTTTCTAACTATCTTAGTGAAAAAGTACAGTGCATGTCAGACTATTTAGGGCCTTCAATCATTTTTCTTTTTTTTACTTGGGGCTATTCCATAGATTTCTCTGCTATCAGGTCAGCCTATTTCCTGTTCTCTTTTATAATACAGAAATGAGTCAATAAAGCCAAAGAGATTTTAATTAAGAGCTTGAAGAAAAACAAAGACTGCAAAAATAAATGTTATTGAAAGTGTACTGGCCTCCTTTTTGATTTGGCCTCCATAGAATTTCACAGGTCCACCAAGTTTCATTTCACTGTTATTGATGACAATTTTAAACCCTCCAGCAGTTGACGTTTCTCAGTTGCCCAAAATATATCCTGCTTATTTAGTTTTTACAGACAAGCTACCAAACACTTAGGATTAAAAGTGCTGCATGTTTTTTATCGGTTAGATCATATTGTTCCCTCAAACACATCCCAAAAATGAAGTGGTGGGGGGGGGAGAGAGAAATGGCTTTGCATGTGTACCCAGATGAACATACACATCCAGGAAAGAACATAGTTTTAAAAAATGCTAAAAGGCTAAACATATAATAGCATTTTCTGAGCTGTTAGTTTGGCTCTACAATACCATTTTTAAGATGAAGGGGGATATTTTCTCTTTCACAACTCTGAAGACAATTCTAGTGTGCATTTGTGCACATGTGCAGGTATGTACATAAACAGCACTCACAAAAAGGTAAGAGATGATTGGCAGCTGCATAAGTGTCTTATGACCATACTTGGGGAAAGGATGCTTTTTGATCTGGTTTACAGATGACAAAGGATGCCCACACCAAACAACACATTTGAAAGATCCCCCTTACGTACTGTTCTGATCCAAACTCATAGATACAAACACAAGCTGTACATAGATACAAACACAAGCCATGGGTTGGAATGTGCCCTTCCTTCCCCTCTATGCACTGGCATGTGGGCCATGACGAGTAAGGTCCGGAAGAATGCTGGACCTGACTCTGAGCCGGGATGGGTTTACCCCGCCAGGAGGCTTGCGTGGCAAGCCTAATGCAACCCATGCTTTAATGTTTTGGTACAGATCAGCTTTTGGATAAATAAACTCCCAGTTTAACCCATAACTTGTGTTTCCTTCAAGGGGTGGTTGGGCAACGACCCATTAAAAACAAGAAAAACAGCCGTTGATCAGATTTCTTTCTGGCAAACCGGCAGAATGCACAGGTCCCTTCCAAGGCGGAGAGCAGAGGGAAAATGTGGTAGTGGTGTTCACAATACCGGTCATCAATTTTACATTTCTTCACCATTCACTCACAAAATAGTGTAAAACAGGCTTTTCAGAGTTGGTAGGTTGGGTGAACCATGTGCCTTTTATCTGTATAATGTGAAGTTTTCTCTGGTGTGATGAATGGTCTCCATTGCCCCTCAAAAATTGTGTCCGTTCCTGAGTTGCATGTGTGTGCATGAAGAGAAATACATCCTTCTTTCTGGCTAGGTTTCTGTAAAAGAAGTATGGCTTCAACAGGGGAAAATATTCCCACTAGAATGATGCAGAAAATGTAGTGTTGCTACACTTCTATTTATTTTACAATAATCCTTCTGCTCAATTTATGCCAGTGTATATGTGTATATATGAGCACTGGTCAGTAAGAAATAGCCAGTGCATGTACACTTCTAAAATAAAAACAGGGGCCAGTCAATTGATAAATTGGGTTTAATATGCATTTTTAGCTGGACGTCCATTGACTGTGATATAACCAGGGGCCATTTCGAGCAGGAGCTTGGGGGAGCTCAGCTCCGGGAGTTGGTGCCAGCCCCCCGTCCCTGTGGGGGAATGCCTGCTTGTGTCATGGCTACAACAAAACAACCCTGTCCCCTGGAAAGGTCCTTGTTCCTCTGACCAGCCTTCTGAAGGCTTCAGCCATCACTGAAGCTATCCTCCCAGAACAGTGGTATTTCTGAGGCTTGGATTAGTAACTGTCCCCTTCCTTCCTTCCTTCCTTCCTTCCCTCCCTCCCTCCCTCCCTCTCTCTCTCTCTCTCTCTCACACACACACACACACACACACACACACCTTCTGACATACTTCTGGTGATGTCAGGTAGTTTAGCATATGCTAATGAGTTATGCTAATGAGCTCCTGCACCTCTTTTTCTACAAAATGACCCCTGGACATAACTTCTCCACATGTTAACTGTAACACGTGAACAGGGCTTACAGCCTTTGTGATTGGTGGAGCCAGGGGAGTTGATTCACTTTTTAAACACTACCCTTTCTTCAAGGAGCTCGGGGTGGCATATGTGGATTTCCTCCTCCTCATTTTATCCTTACAACAATCCTGTGAATCTCTGACTCCTTGGGGGGGGGGGGGAATGTGTGTGTGTGTATGTTTATTTATTTATGGGATAAAGTAGGTGGGATGGAAGTGGTGAGTCATACTTTGGGGGCCATTCCAGTTGAAACACAGGCTACTGTAAGCAAGTAAATAAACAAAATTACGATATAGTCTAAAAATTGTTAATTTTTTGAAGGATATGGTTTTTTTATTTACTTGTTTCCAGTAGCCTGTGTTTCAACTGGAATAGCTCCCAAAATAGTTTACAATAAAACTGCTTCCAGGTAAAACAACTGAAGTTTAGAAATCTAAAATCCAATGGGGAAAACTCTGTCCAAATAACTGCAGCAGGACAGAAGTAACTGTGCTTAACTGTTGAAGACATGGTAGAAAACTTTCTCGGAGTTTACTCCATCTGAAAGCAATTCCTTCTGAACACCAATGGGATAGAACAGAATTCAAAAAAAGAGCATTTGTCTGACAACTGATGTGAGGTAGTGGCTAAAACCATGAGATGTGATCTGTGTGGCCTCTAGTTCACGTCTAATCTCTGTTCAAATCTAATTGGCTTTAAGAAAATATCTGTTTCTAAACTTTTTCCACCTTGCAGCGTTGTTGTAAGATGACTGTAATGAAAGTGAGCCGAGAGTTGAGTCACTCAGTAATAAACTGGAGTTATTCAGCATAAGATTATACTGTTGGTTTTTTGGCATGCATTTGGTGAACTGTGCTGCATTCCAATTACAACCATTTTAAAGATGGAAATTAACATTCCTGTACATCAGTATTCTTGATTTGCCCCCTTCCCACAGCCAGGTTGGGACAGATGGACACACACACACATACACATGCCTATTAAACATGTTTTAAAACAAATTCTTTCAAAGTTTTAATATAATCAGGTTTGGGAGGACAAGATGGGGGGAAAACATTACAAAAGAGTGACATACTTGCAAATTAAGCAAAGGCAAGTGGTCCATTTCTGCAATTATGACAATTTGGTAATATGTATTTCCCTCTTGTGTTTTACTCCAAGGACACAGACTGATCTGAACTATGGCTCCACAGGGCTTGTCTTTTACCATGCAGCATCCCTGTGTCTCACTTATTTATTTATTTATTTATTTATTTATTTATTACTTACTTACTTACTTACTTACTTACTTATTTGGACTTATATCCCGCCTACCCAGCACTCACCTTTCATTCCGCCACTACTGCCTGCATATAGGACATTTTCTCTTCCTCAGTGAATACTTGAAAGAATTTTTATGACATTTTTGTTCTCTATCAGGTTAGGATCCAGACTTACTTAAAGGGGAAGAATTTGGCCATTCTTATTCTCAGCCAATGCATATAGTCTTTTAAACCCGTATGCTGTGGATGCTGATGTGTATTTATTAAAGTAGTGGAAGCACACTTTTCTCCTAGTGCCAAAGTAGGACCTAAGGTAAATGACAAACTTAAAACAATAATTTACAACACAAATTATGAAACTATAATGTATAAAAAGTCAATATCATTTTAAACCACAAGTGTGCCCTCACATAAACACTATTCCTCTGGTCCCCAGGCACGAAGCCAACTTTTACTTTTTTAAAAAGTTCAGTTTTTATGTCTGCTGATGTTGACTGTCAATGGTTCATCATAGTTATGGAACAGTAAATCAGAACAAAATTCAACACAAAAGGCTGCCCAGCACATGAAAACATCTCTAAAAAGAGAGAAATACGAAATCTCTAGTCATGATTTGGCAGCCAAATGAATCCAATACAATCAGAAGTTTGTATTCAGGTTAAAAGTGAACACAATGTAATTGGCCTTATAACAAAATCACTACAAAATTGTCAGTGATCCAAAACGACACAAAGAGCATGACATTCAGCTGGTTTTCAGCATATGACTCTGGCTGACATATCTATATGAACAAAACTGGAACCAAATTCCCTGGTTTACACATAACACTTCTCTTCAAAGAGTCATTTTTTTCTCTATTTTAAAAAAGATCCCAAATGTTAGCTGAGCACAGAAACTGAGAAAGGATGGCATTAATACTGAATATGTGCAAAAATAAAAATGAGAACTCCTTTTATAAAGTTACTCTTTTTGAGTACTTATACCTTATGCTAGCTCGATTGTTTGGGTTACAAGGTAAGAACAGTAGATAAATCAGTTTTATTCACGGTCATTGACAAAATGTCATCAGTTTATGTTTCGGTCAATGACTGTAAGAACAGCAGGAAAACGTGCTTAACACCGTTGCATATATACAAACAATAGCACAATAGCTGCAGCAACATGTAACTCTTTAATATAATTTTTTGTAAGTATTATGTGTGTGTGCGTGCACGCACCTGGAAGTCGTGGTTGAATTCTGGTGACCCCTAGTGGGGCTTGAACACTTAAGAGAGGTGGCTTATTGCCTGCCTCTGCATCCCAGCCCTGGTATTCCTTGTAGGTCTCCCTTTCAAGTACCTGCTTAGCTTCCAACAGCTTCTGAGATTGGGCTTGCCTGGGCTCTCCAAGTCAGGGCCACTTTAATATAATTTTTTATGAGACAGCATTGTGTGTATGGAGCAATGGAATGTTCAGCCGCTAGTTGGCATGATTTCACTACATTTGGTGCTGAAAGTTTATGAAAAGAAACTCCTTGGGTGGTGCCTTGTGTGCCCAGCACAAATATCAGGGAAACAATGCCTCTCGCTTAGTGCAAGCAGACAGCAAGGAAGTGACTTTTTAGCACTGCTGCACATGTAGAAATCTTCCATCCCACTAGATCCACATTCCCTTTGCGAAAATGCCTTCCTGATCAACAAGACAATGGAAGTGTGGGAGCCTTCCTCACCTTGTAAAGTCCACCAAACGGGGGTCACAGCAAACAGTACTTGAGCCCATAATAATCTATCTAGTTGTTTGTTTTATAACCCACTCTGAATGCTATATTATGGGGGAAAGCAGCATATAGATGTTATGCAGGCAAAGCATGTACTTTACCCTGCAGCTATGGGTCCTTCGTGCAATATCTTAGTACAGATGACTTGATTATGGTTTCATATACTGTATGCAGCACTATGTTCAGTATCCTTTAAGGATTTGAAAACTGCCATTGTCTTTTCTGTTGCAGTGATCCTGGTGTTCTGTGCAGAATATATCAGCTGCAGCAAACTGGAGGTAAAGACATGAATGTTTGTATTTGTTAACTAAATACTTTCAGCTATGATTCCCCTTCCCCCCCACCCAAAGTCATTCACTTCCCATTCTTTTTGGCTACATGTTGTTATAGGCAGGGGCATAGACTTTGTAAATCCCCGGGGGGGCGGGGGCTCTTTCGTGCGCGCACGCGCACGGGACCATGTCCCCGCCACTTCTCCCCCCCCCCCCGGCCCCAGGGAGGCAGACCCAGATTCTTTCCGCCTGCTGCTGCTGCTGCTGCCTGCTGCTGCTCCAGGCAGCTCACTGACTGGCCAGTGCCTCCTGCCGCCGCGGGCGCATTTGTGTTGGGGAGACCGCCCAGTGCCACGCGCCTGCCAGGCTCCCTCCCATGGTGAGGGAAGGCGGGGACATGCGGGCGGCCTCAGCAGGAGCAGCAGCAGCACCTTGCGCTCGCCTTTGCCTCGGGGCGTGTGGGGGGCGCAGATGAGCACAGTCGCGGTGGCAGCCAGCTGGCTGGCTGACTGCCACGTGTACGAAGCGCAGGACCATGTCCCCACCGCTTCTCCCCCCACCACCACCCCAGGGAGGCAGGAGGGCAGGCCGGGGGTGGAGGGGAAGGAGAGGCGGCGATGGCAGCCAGCTGGCCGGCTGACTGGCCACCGGCGGGCGCTCCATTTTGCCGGGGGTAGCTGAGCCCCCCCCCGGGAAATTTCGGGGGAGGCTCGAGCCCCCCCGTAGTTGACGCCTATGGTTATAGGTGCTTTACAGTTTTATTGTTAACACAGCATCAGTCCAAGTGGTTTTGACAACCCACAGATTTCTATGGGAGAGCCAAGCACAGGCCCAGCTGTGGGACACAGTGGACTGCGGCTCATATGTTTAGTGTTCTGGATATTTTTTATAGAAACAAGACTGTTTGGTCCATAGTACACACATAAGAATGTTCCGTAATTTAGGCCTAGTCTGAGAAACTGCGCTTTACTAATCTTGTCCGGGAGTTGAGTAGGCCCCAAAGTCAGCCACAAAAATAAGAAACCAGGGGAGTTGTATTACATCTGCCACCAGCTGCTGGAGGTGGGGCATCCCTTTACAGAATTGCAACCCAAATGAGAAAATATAAGAAAATTGAGAATATATAGCATCATTAATTTTGACCTATATGTTGCTTTTGCAATGTGCAACTTAAATGAAAATGACTCCTGCAACACTGAAGTTCATGTTGCTGTTTTAAAAAATACCGAGGAAGGAGCATGAAACACTACGGGGCAATTAACTTCACACCACCAGTTTGGTGTAGTGGTTAAGAGCAGCAGACTCTAATCTGGAGAACCAAATTTGATTCCCCACGCCTCCACGTGCAGCTGCTGGGTGACCTTGGGTCAGTCACAGTTCTTTCAGAGCTGTTCTCTCAAGAGCAGTTCTCTCAGAGCTCTCTCAGCATCACCTACCTCACAGGGTATCTGTTGTGGGGAGAGGAAGGGAAGGAGATTGTAAGCCGCTCTGAGCCTCCGAGAGAAGGGCAGGGTATAGATCCAGTCTCTTCTTCTTCTACTGCTTGAGGAAAACATGGATTATGGAGATTGTGAAGTGTTATCAGGTATTTTTCCCCATTGCTCCAAATCAATCGGACCTGAAGTCTGAGGTGAGAGCAAAAACAGTTTTGTTCAAGAAATGAAGAAGTGAAATAGGGAGATGATTTGAAACAGGGAAAGGTGCCCCCCCCTCCCCTGGTTATTGCCTATGCCCAGTGCAGCATATTCAGTTACTGGGTTTCCTGACAAGAGAAAATGTCATTGCTGAGCAGCAGGAGTGTGGCAAAGGTATTTCCAGAGTGACTCCAGCTCTCATGGTTGAATTGAGTCAGATGCTGTTGGGGGTGGCAAGCTCTAAGAAGCAGATAATTATTTACTTAGGAAACAATGTTTTCAAACTTCAGTAGCTAAAATTAAGCAATAGGGTCTAAAGTGGCACAGTTTCTTAGGGTGCCAAGTACCTATGGCTTTAAAAATCACTGCTGTGGTAATGATGTGTGTGGCTCCCTGTTAAAGATATTTTTATGGAGGCTGCATTCTATAACTGTATTTTATGGTGTATGAAAATAACCTTTTAGGATATGAATTGGCAGTTCCCTAGAATACATGACAGAGCTGTGGAGATGTGCAGCACACGTTTATTACATTTGCTGTGCTGCATTTTCAAGGGTGCATACATAACTCCGACAGGTGACCCACAGAAACCAAGAGCATGCCATTTGCCAAGGGCATAGACTTTCCAATTTCGGGGGGGGGGGGGGGCTGGGGCTGGGGCTGGGCCAGAGACATCACAGGCCATTGTCTCTGGGGGAGGCTCAGCACTTCCTGGAAAAGTTCGGGGGGTGGTGGTGGCTCCAGCCCCCCTGAAGTTGATGCCTATGCCATTTGCATTCCTTTGAAGACCATTGCAAAGCTGTGTTTGGCTTTATCTGAGCTGGACTGCATCTAAACTCCTCAGTCTAGTGATCTCTGTCTCCACTCCCAGTTCACCCTTCATTTGAACACAGGTGGACAATTTGTATGCACGTTTAATTTGCCCATGTGCTTCAGCTCTAACCATTGAAATGAATAAGGACTTCTGTATACACATCTGTATATGCATCAAAGAGGGCATTTAGCTTTGCATTCAGAAGAGTATACTGTTAAAACACAACTGAAATAGGATACACAGTTACTATCAGGGCTTTTTTTGTAGAAAAAGCCCAGCAGGAACTCATTAGCATAATAGGCTACACCCAAAAGCAGAAACTCATTAGCATATTAGGCCACACCCCTGACAGCGCAGCTCCCTCCCAGGATCGGCTTCCCCAGGTGCCCCGCAGCTTGCAGGGCGCATGGGGAACCCAAGGGAAGGAAGGCAGTTTCTGCTTTGGCCTCTCCAGATGCCCCACAGCTGTGGGGCACCTGGGAAACCTGAGGAGGGGGAAGGCAGTTAAAACGGCCTTCCCTTCCTGGATCAGCTTGGCTTTCCCAGGTGCCCCGCGGCTTGCGAGGCACCTGAGGAACCCAAGGAGGGGGAGGCTGTAGGCGTGGCCAACTCAGAAGCCAGCCGGAACTCCGTTCCTGTGCGTTCCTGCCCAAAAATAGCCCTGAATACTATTGTGTAATGGTTGTATTCCTTGGGATCCTGGTAGAAAGTACAGAACTTTGAAAAATGATAAAACAAGATCCCTGTAGAACAGGGGTGTCGAACTCATTTGTTATTGGGGGGGCGGATTTGACATAAATTGGACTTTGTCAGGCCGGGCCATGCGTGTCATAAAATGTAACACCAGGTAGCAGAGATATAAACTCTATAAAGGATACAAACACAAAGATATTTTTACTTAAAATAAAAACTCGTTTGAAACATTAGCATTCTTGCAATATTTTGTTTATGTAACAGTCTCTGATAACTGACACTTCTTGCTCTGAATTCTTGCATCAAAATGTCTGTCCTGTGGCAACCTGGGAGGGGCAGGTGCCTCAGCCCAGTGCAGGGAGCAGAAGCTTGCCTATCTATCTCTCCTGAGTGATTGAGAGAGTCTGGGAAAGCAAGCTATGACACAACAGCAGCAGAACTGGAGAAAGAAACAGGAGACAGCCAGTCCCTTGCGGGCCTGATAGAAGCCCTCTGGGGGCCATGTTTGACACCCCTGCTGTAGAATATGTTAACCAGTACAGCATTGCATAAGTTCTGCTGTTGAGTTGAGGTTTTTTTTCTGTTCCTTTGCAGGTTGTTCTCAAAACACCAGTACTTCAATTCAAGAGGAATATTTATTTCCTTAATATTTGCAGTGCCCTGGCTGCTAAATGCTGTCATAATTGTGGTAAGTGCTAATCTGTTATTTTACAAATGCAGGCACTTGATAGCTATCAGTCATGTCACATGTCAATATTTTGCTTTGATTTCCAGATGGCATGGGTCTATAAAACACTGAATGTAATGACTGAACTAAAGGCCTTGCAGCAGAAAAGGAAAGCAAGAAAAGAAAATAAGAAAAGTAAATGAATCAATTTTTCTTCTGGAATTTCCTTGGGAACTATCATACTGTTGTCCTTCACAGTGTGACTTTTTTTGTGTGTGGAAGATTTGCTTGTTTGTGCCAACCTCTCTTACAATATACTATCTCCATTAATTCGCTTTCTGTTTGAATGCCAGTCATACCAAATCTTCTTTTGGGGTCCACTATGTAAAATAGCTTCCTCTGAGCAAGTATTAAAGCAACTTCAGCTATAAGGTAAAGGTTTCTCTTGCTCGAGAGCCAGTCGAATCCGATTCTACAGGGTGATGCTCATCTCCATTTCCAAGCCAAAGAGCCAGCGCTGTCCGAAGACATTTCTGTGGTCATGCAGTCAGCATGACTGAATGCTGAGGCGCACGGATTGCTGCTACCTTCCCACCAAAGTGGTACCCATTTATCTACTTGCAATTCCTTGCTTTCGAAAATTCACATTTAAAAACTGGGGTACCAGTTCTGCATCCAGGCTAATGATGGATTTTGTGCAGCAACTATGTCAAAATACTAATGAGATGCAAAAAAACATCTCTCTTCTTATTGTTTTAGCTGTTTTGTCTCCTGGTGGTTGGATGATCATTTTAAAGAATGTGGGTACCCCTTCATCAAGCAACTATCAGCTATGCTAATTTTCTGTTCTGTGGCAGCTGGGACACCAAAATAATTTGTGAACTGAGCTCTGTAAAAAAAATCAAACACAACCTTGGTCCTATCCTTTTTCAATTTGCAGAAGGCGGGAATTCCCTGCTTCTACTGCTGACCCCCTGTTCTTGAGGATCACTACCCCCCCATGGTCATGCTTTTGGGGGGCTCAATAGGGGACAGCAGGAAAAGGAAGGTGAGAAAGAGCCCCTTCGACTAGCTAAGCCTGTGATAGATAGGATCCTTCAAGCATCTTTTCTTTGATGGAAACTACTTGAACTTACCGAGATTTGTTTTCTGTATCTGACTGACATGTAAATTAGTATTGTACATTACTTAATACGCGATTACATACATTCCTTTTTTGACCAATTATGGATTTTTTTGCTAATTTCTCATTTGAGTTTCTTTTAAAAATATTTCATTAGACTCTTTTAAATGCACTTAAATATAGAAGGGGCCTGCTTTTCGAAACTAAGAACTCAAAGGGAAAGGAATGAGGAGAATATTTACTACTTAAGGCTTTTTTAAAAACCTACAAAACATTCATGAAACTAATTTCAACTTGAAACTTGACAGGGGTCTTAGAAACGTCTTCTCAAAAACATGAGGGAATACAAGGCGGAACACTCAGCAATATATTAATTTTATTTCCTATTTTCATCCTTTTTTATGGAGGAAATTTCAGTTACTCTGTTGTAATTCCAAAGAAAACAGGCCCAGCTTCCTGTCTGCAGTCTTACAGGGTGCAACCCAGATTCCCAGGACCACTGTTCTTCATGAGAATTAAGGATAAAGGTCACTTCAGGGGACCTCCCCAGTATTACATGAAGTTGGTCAGCATTCACATTTCAAATGGTGCCACTCCTGAGCCAATTGTGAGGCAGGGGGCTATTAACCATGTAATGTATGGTATCAAGATATGCATAGTCCATATTTGATAAATTACAATTTGTGAAATTATCATGATGATAAATTGTACAAACTGAAATGTTCCTCAGAGTTATTCAGAATATTCCATTTCAGACTTAACAAAGTAATGATTTCCAAATTTCAGAAATAGAGCATTTAGCATTCTTTTAGAAGGTTATTATGATGATCCACTATAGTGTTTATGACAGAACTAGATTTATGAAGTGGCAGAACAATAAACCTAGTCTGACACTCCCATGCTGACAAATCTAGATTAATTACATCATAAACTTGGAGGCATATGCCTGGTTTATTGTTAAAAAAAATGCACATGCTGAGGTGTTGCAGGCTCCAGCCATAGTGCAAACTAAGCATACTTTGGCCTAACAGTTTTCACAGCTGTTGGGAAAATGTGTTTGTCACGCTATAATGTATCAGAAAAAGAGGGGAACTTGTTTGTTTAAGAGTTTTTGATGTAGTTGAGTTTGCTCTTGGGAGAGAGAAGTTAGGTTCCACCTCTCCGTAAGAGTGTCCAGTGGGAGCTGATGGGATGTTGGTGAGAGGGAGAGATGAAGGAAGTTTGGTTCAGTGGGAAGTTACTCTGGCTGGGTGAAGCTGGGGAGAAGAGCAGTGTAATGCTCGCTGGAAAAAGATCAAATTGTAACAAAGAAACCCAAATGCTGAAGAGTCTGAAAGTTCTACTGAAAAGCAGTTTTGTAACCCCTGCTTAATCTACTCCAATGTTACGTTCAAATCAGAAATAAAAGTTAATTCCTTGTTTAATCCTCTGAGCTAGTTGTCTCAGGGAAACACACACACAAATAAATAAATGGTGGCAGCGTGTGAATGTTTGCGTTCCCAACCTCAGTAGCTCTGTGCAGTGCCTGAAGGAGGGGTGGTAATTAAAGGGGACTGGGCTACCCTGCCTGGTGGTGTCTCTGTGAATAACAGAGAGGACCTGGTGTGCTAAATGGTCATGGCTCTCTGTATATTTTAAAAGAGGCAAGACATATGACTTCCTGACATGTGACTTCCTGACCTGTGGGATACAGAGGATGTAGAGAGTAGTAGGCACTGGGGTGGGGTGGGGTATCATCATAGCCCCATACAACCAGCATGAGTTCGGCATACCTGCAAAGTATTTCCCTGCCAATTTCTCTATATCATTATATATAATCGGCAAGCTAGAGAGGGCAGTTGCATCAGTATTGTAGCATGCATGCATTGTGAGTAGAGTGGATGTTCACTGTAGCTGCCTGCGTAATACAACTGTCACAATATGAGCAGCTCCCAGTTGTAGCTTTCCCTAAAACAACAGCATCCTTAACTACTTGCAGCCCAAAGCAGTCTGTCCTTTTTCTTCCACATGGTATTCCAGTCTTGCTCCCTGTATTTAATTCCTGTAAGAGATTTCAAGATTGTGTGGAAGTCATGATGTACAAATTCGGTTCCTTAGGATCAAGCCAGATGTGATGTCATGGGAGGATCTCCCAAGGATTTCCTACCCCCCCCCCAAAAAAAAAAAGGGGGAGGAGGGAAATTAGGTCAAGGAAGTAGCCCTAGAAATAATACATCTCCCTCTCCAGCTGCTATCAATGCTCCCTCTAAGCTGTGGAGTCTTGTGAGCAAAAATTCTACTTTGTGAGCTACTGGCATTAAAGTGGTGAGCGAGCGATTTGGCTCCTGCATAAATTAGTTTGCTCTGGAGCCATCCTTCCTGAGCTAAGACAAAAATGTGTGAGCCGGAGGTTAAAAAATTGTGAGCTAACTCACACTAACACTGGCTGCTATTTACCCTACAGGGGAAAATAGCTCCAAAAACCCTATTAGCTCTACTCAGTCCCTTCACTTCTCCTTTGCAGTTTGTCCAATTTCGCTTTAATTCAGGGTGGTTTGATAATTCAGGGTGGTTGGATATCCTCCACCATGCCTAATCCACCAGATTAACCAAGATCTCCAGGAAATTATTATTTTTTAAAGACCCATCTACTAAATATTGCTTGTTTTATGATTTCTAGTGGAAAATGAAGTAGCAAGAATTGCTTTCAAAGCCCTTCCCCCACCCCGACCAGTGATTAACCCCCGCCCCCCCCCCCCCCCGAGATATGCTGGGGCTTAAGTCTGCCTGGAGTCAGACTCTTTATGTAAATTTGATCTCAGATTTTTAAAAGGTTGAGGAAAATTTACTTGTGCAGGTCCAGGGGCACTTTTTCGTTATTATGTCACATGAGAAAGCAGTGCTGAGCTCTCATGGTCCCTCGCTCTAAAATACTGGCTCTGGGATGGTCAGCTCCCACAGAATCCCCCATCTTTCCCTTCCAGTAGGATTGGTTGTCTGTGCTGCCCATACACAGAAGGATGGACAGATTCATAACTTACAGCTTGTCTTTGTGACAGCAGTTACAAAATGTACACCCATGGATACGACTCTGCATTGAAGAGCTGTAGTGATTGCGGACAAACTGATGAGCAAGTCGGCTGACATGAGGACGTTACGGGAAGCCCTGGAAGGCAAGTAGCAGTTCCTGGAACGGATGGAAGCCACTTCTGGTATGGAATGTTCCCGTGCTGTGCTGCTCGCAAGCAACGCAAAGGGCCATTGAGTCCAGCGATCTTTAAGCCCAGTGAACTGGGAAGGAGAGGAGGAAGTGGAGAGAAGAAGGCTGAGTAGGCAGGGGAGGGAAAGCTTAAGCTTCAGACATGAGCAAAGCAATGCAGCAGCAGAAGTCCCATTGAAAAAACTTCACAAGTACATTGTTATGGCATACATATGGGCTATTATTAACATTCTAAATAGCCCAGACTAGATTGAGTTTATCAGAAGTTGGAAACCGAGGGACAGGCATGGAGAGTACTCAGATGGGAGACCACCAAGGGAAACCAGAGTTGTTGTGCAGAGCAAGGCAATGACAAACCACCTCTGTTCATCATTTGCCTCAAAAAACCCATGAGGGGTCACCATGTCAGTTGCTACTTGACTGCACTCTATTATATCATCCAAAAAGTCAGCAATTATCAATAATGTTAAGTTGTATATTTTCATTTATGCAAATGGCTCTTTGTCAGTCTCCTGCTCTGAATGTTGATACTGTTTGGCTCATTAGTTGTAAAAGGCGCTAACCTTTGCACCAGATTCACACAGCATTTACTCCTACTCTAACTATGTTCATGCTGAAGGAAGCCTCATTGATTCCAGTATGCTGAGAATTCAGCATCACAAACATAGCTTGGATCAGATGCCAGCTGAATAAATATATTGTCATGCCTCTGAAATAGGCCCAACACAGAGTCGGGGTGGGGAATTGTAAGTATCTGATTCAAACAAAGTAGAAGACAAAATTGATTTTTCACTCTGGCCAGTAAATGAAACAGAAAGCTGGAAATTGATTTTCCTGTTCTGTTACCATTGTAATATCTGAATACTTAGTGATCCTGAGCAGCATCAAAACCATAAAGGAATGATAGAAGTGCGGAACTGGGTTTGCTAGGTTGCGTTCAGATGGCTATTTAGAGCCACGTCAGGCATGAGTGCCTAGCAGATTTAAAGGGCATGTCCAGACAGCAACATCTGGGAAATGTGCCGCTTCCGTGATCAGCCCATGGATCCCCGCCAGGGAGCTGTACTTAAAAGATAGTGGTGAAAGTCTGGTCCAAAACTTGTTGATGGGCCAATTCCGGACTTTCCGACGTCTGGTCATTCTATCGCACAATCAGCCCATTGGGATGGTCTGACTCCAGACCATCCCGAATGGCTGCCATTTAAAAAAATTCTTAGTGATGCGCACATAACCACTTAAACAAGCGATGGCTGCAAAGTTCTGCTCAAACGATCTGGACAGTTTCATGTTTCTGTGAAGGTCCTGTGAAATTTATGAACTTTGTGCAGTGCTTTTACTATTTAAGTCTGTGCATGTGCGAAAAAACAAGTAGCTAGTGAGGCACATATGCGCATGCGCAAACTTTTTTTTTTTAAATGACCACATGGTTCCTTAAGGTGGATGCCATCTAGACAATCCACTGCGGAGTCTGCGAGCAGTAAGGCCATTCATGGGGGAGCTGTCTGGTCATGCAACGCTGGATAAAAAAGATCTAGATAAAATCAGAGCCAGGCCAATGGTGGAATTAGCTGCCTGTCTAAACACACCCAGAAACCATCAAAACTTGTCTCAAACTAAAACACTCAGTTGCTACTTAGGTACTAAAGTTTTGTTCTAGTTAAATGGTTCACACATGTTGGACAACTTGGTTCCTTCCCTTTGCCCAGCTCCCACTCTTTCTTTTGCTATTTTTGCATTGCCTCTGGCTGGCATGCACAGTGCATCAGACAGGATTGTGGGGCATAGGCGTCAACTACAGGGGGGCTCAAGCCACCCCTGAAATTTCCCAGGGGGGACTGAGCCCCCCCGGGAAAACAGTGTGCCCTCCGCCGCGCCTCCCTCAGCCCTTCCTAGGGTCACCGCCGTCTCTCTTCCCCCCCCAGCCTGGCCACTCCAACCCTCCGTCCGTCCGTCCAGGGGCCAGCTAAGCAAATGCCCAGCTGGCCCCTGGACGGACGGAGGGAGGGATGGAAGCAGGAGTGGGCAGGCGAGGGGGGAGGCAGCAGCGGCAGTGGGGACATGGTCCCGGCGGGCGCGCGCACATGGAAGAGCCCCCTCCCCTCCCGGGAGTTTTTAAACTCTACGCCCCTGTTGTGGGGTACATACAGTCATGCTCAGTAACGGCTGTCCATGTTTGGAATGCTTGTCCCTCGTTACACTCAGCCCACTGAAAACAAGGCTGCTTTTATTTCAGAAGGCATTGTGTGGCCAGGGGTAAGGATTAAGTTAATTAAGTGGTGTGTGTATCTGCTTCCATAGCTCTCAGCCGGATTCAGACTGCAACGTACTTTGGAAAATGTCTTTGAAATGATAATTTGTCATCGATATTAGTGTTCTGAAACAAACATGAAGCCTATAAAAGTGCAAATTCAAATCATGCATTTTATATTTTCTACTGTCGCATTCATTTGTGCCTGATCCATTAAGCTAAATAAGCATTCATAAGCAAAGACTGGGTCATTTTGTAGCACACTTTCCAAGACCAACCACTGGGTGGTACTGTTCCACATGCTTTCTCAAAAACTGATTTACAACATTTTCCTTTCTTTTCCCATCCTGAAGTGTTTGGGAACCCAACAATGCTCCATATAAGTATTCAGTAGAATTTAAAGAAAATACAAATTAAAGGTAATAATGGAAAAATGTCATGCTTTTCCAAGTGAGACATATTCAGTGTGCTATTATTATTGTTAAGCTCAGGGGTCATTTCGTAGAAAAAGAGGTGCAGGAGCTCATTAGCATAACTCATTAGCAGGGGTCCTTTCGTAAAAAAAAGAGGCGCAGGAGCTCATTAGCATAACTTATTTGCATATGCCACACACGCATATGAAGAAGTGTGCGTGCTCATGAAAGTTTACACCTTGGATAAAACTTTGTTGGTCTTAAAGGTACCACTGGACTCAAACTTCAATCATCATCTAAATTATGGCAATATGGTAATCCCAATCCCACTCTACTCTCCACAATGGCAAATTCAGACCGTACCTACACTAATCCATTTTTAAGTGGAGAGTGGAGTTGTATCTGTGGTTCATAATTATGGAAACAAGCAGCACTGCCAGAAAGTGTGTACAAGATTGGGCATAGGTTTATATGAAGCCAGCACTTCTGCATCTATCAAGCTCTACCACATTTGTCTTAATGGATTTAGATCCCCACAGTGAAGTTGCGTGGAGCTAAGTGGCCATATCCTAACGAACCCAGAAGCGACACCTTTGGGCACCATGGCACCCATCATTTCCTGGTGCCCACTTCGCTCTTCCCAAAAGCATTTATTTCCCAAAGTAAAGAGCCAATGCTGCCTTTTCTCTGCCTGAACAGAGCAGGAGCTGCTTCAGAAGGGTCCTGGAGGCATCTATCTTCTGTTGCAGATGTTACTTTTTAAGAAACAGCTACCTCAATCATAGGAGGGTGCTTGGTTTGGAACTTCCCAGCATTTTGGGACTGGCCACACAAGCGCTTCTCAGAATCCAAGAGAGTCCCACATTCAAGGTTGGGGATCTCAGTCTTAGAGTTACAGAAGCACAGGAATGTCTCCCGCCTCTGCTTTAGTTCTTACCCCCCCCCCCCCAAAAAAGGTAAAAATATGTGACCTGGGAAAAGACTGTGCCAGCAATACTCTGTGGACAGTGATGGTCCCACTGCTCCCACCATAGGCTGTAATGTGACAAACACAACTAAGGATCCAGGAGCACATCGATTCCCAGGATCTGAGTGTATCCAATCCTGGGAGGAAGTTCTGTATAACCACACTTTAAATCATCTTGCTGTAGTTTAGTTTAGTTTTTTTTTGGGGGGGGGGGTTGCCTCAAAAGAACTTTCAGATTTTCCCCCCAGAATTATATTGATATGGATTGCCCACCTGCATTTTCTCTTTTTTACTACTTGCCAGATGCCACTGAAATATGGATATATATCTCTGTGGACAGGCTATAAGTTTCATAGACGCCCTCCTTCTCAAGTAGGGTAATTCTGTCTTTAATGTTAAATGGCAGGTGGGTATCTAGCAGGACCACCTGTCACAGTAAGGAAGAAACCCAAGCATGAGACCATCTATAGAACCCTTTCCCACTTCAGATTGGCAGGAGACACAAAAAGGAATGTACAGTAAGCCCTGTGTCATTATACCCTGCTGAGGTCACCACAGCAAATTGATGCTGAGTGCCCATGGTCAGGGCACCCGCCTAGAGCCTCTTTCTAGAGCCCATTGTATTTATTTCCACAACAGGCCTTATTTCCACAATGGGTCTTTAATAACTTGTTTGGATCTCTTGACCCCATCAGAATCAGCTCATTCACCCACCCCTTTCTTTCTTTTTTGATGCATTCATATAAAAAGCTAGCTTCGTGTTGTTAGAAACAGCAACCTGGATTCAGGCTTCAAGGCCTAGTCTGCATGCTGTAAATAGAGTTGCCAGCCTCCAGGTGGGGCCTGGGGATCCCCTGCTTTTACAAGTGATCTCCAGCTGACAGAGATCAGCTCCCCTGGAGAAAATGGCTGCTTTGAAGGGTGGACTATGGCATTGTACCATGCTGAGGCCCCTCCCCTCCCCTCCCCAAACCCCACCTTCTCCTGGCTCCACCCCCAAAGTCCCCAGGTATTTTCCAACTTGGACTTGGCAACCCTAGCTGTAAAAGGTAGCAGAATTCTGAGGAGGTAAAAAAGGTGTTGTACTTCATCATACTGTGTGGGGAGAGGTTCACATTTTAAATGGTCCTCCATATAAAGACTAATAAAGACCATTGAGAGATCACTGTCTTTGTCTCAGCAGTTCAAAAAAAGAGGGATACCGTAAAAGACTGAAGGTGCTAATGAGGTTCCATTGCGCTGATCACCACCTCACGGCAGAGCTGGAGGTTTGTGGAGAAGACAGGGCCATGGTCTCTTCCAGATAGCAGTGCAGTGCTTCAAGAAACCCCCACTCCACATGGTTCTCAGCCTCCTCCACATGTATAGAGACTATGGCTGACTGTTGATTTGTTCGATTAGCAGTGATGAACAAAATTAAATAACCTCTGGCACTAAATGATGTCACACACCGATCTTTTTGGCATAAAAACTGGTCTGATTTTTAGGTAGATAGTGGACTAGAATTAAGTTTAACAGCTGGAGGGGAAGCTGCTCTGCTTGTTTTGCGGGCTGGTATAATTTCTTCAGGAGGTTATAATATGAGAATAATTTTGGGCTGTTTTCTAGTAAAATTATAACCAAGTCAGATGTGGTTACAAAGGAGATGAAGAAAAGATGTCCTGAAAATCATCTTCATTAAAAACAACAACAAACTAAAAAGAGGAGTCCTGGGGAAAAAGTAACAAAAAAACAACAGCAACAATGATAAAAATAACAACAAAAATAACATAAAGAAACCACTGTGTTCCAGAAATCTTATTTGTCTTTAGAGGGGTTTTTTTTTAAAGCATCTTACATAAGATAGCTTTGTGCTGAAAAAAGTGTGCACAGATTTTAAAGCTTATTCATAAGGTCTAGTATGGTCTTCTGTTTTCTCAAACTTTTTTTTTGGGGGGGGGGGGGTTATCTCCTGAATGGTGGTGTCACATACAATATTGCCAGTCATAATTACAGTGTTCTTTTTAGCTTGCAATGTGTTTGTCGAGATCAGAAACAATCTGCCATGGACTTTTTTCATAGAACTTTTGGTTTAAATCGATGGCAGTGACTTTAACTTTGGCCATAATTACAAGAGAGCAGCTGTACCTTACCTGGATACATTTCAAGAAGACAGACAAGAACAGAGGAGGGCTAAATTAGAATGCAACAGTAAAACGATAGTGCCATCTAGTGGCCTAAACCATAGCTATGACAGAAATCTGAAGGGGGGGGGGTAAATGGGAAAAGTCAAAATGGGTCATTACAGTCTTCTAAAGTGCATGTTCAAAGAGAAATATCAGTAAGTGGGCTGCTTGTTTTGGACAGGAGTGGGTCAGAAAGATGGGAAATTTTCCCTCTCCCCTATAGTGCAATACAATGAAGCTACTTAAGTTCTAGGATGGATGAGAAGCCAATATATTTTTACCATTTGCTTCCCTTCAACATAGCTGTCACAGTATAGATTGAAGGTATGCTGTGCTGCTTTCTTGCTGCCAGGGTTTGTGGGCAGCAAGAATATGCAGTTTCCTTCATGGGTTGTGGGGGCTTTCTTTTGTTGTGAAACTCAGTATACAGGCAAATACCCAAGCCCCCTCCCCCACAATAAGCATCTACCCCGGGGAGGGGATATATTTAATTTAATAGAATCATAGACTCACAGAGCTGGAAGGGATCTCCTGGGTCATCTAGTCCAACCCCCTGCACAATGCAGGAAATTCACAACTACCTCCCCCTCCATACCCGCAGTGACCATTGTTCCACACCCAGAAGAGGGCAAAAAAACCACCAGGATCCCTGGCCAAACTGGCCTGGAGAGCAATTGCTTCCTGACCCCAAAGTGGTGGTCAGCAATTACCTGGGCTTGTAAGAAAGGGCCACAAGAACTAAGCACTGAGGCACCCCACCCTGCCCTCCCTCTCATGATCTGCCTAAGTTCACACAATCAGCATTGCTGTCAGATGGCCTCTGCTTTAAAAACTTCAAAGAAGGAGAGCCCACTATCTCCCGAGGAAGCCTGTTCCACTGAGGAACCGCTCTTACTGTCAGGAGGTTCTTCCCAATGTTTTGCCAAAAACTCTTCTGATTTAATTTCAACCCGTTGGTTCTGCTCCAACCTTCTGGGGCAACAGAGAACAACTCTACACCATCGTCTATATGACAGCCCTTTAAGTACTTGAAGATGGTTATCATATCATCTCTCAGTCATCTCCTCTCCTGGCTAAACATACCTAGCTCTTTCAACCTTTCCTCCTAGGACTTGGTCTCCAGACCCCTCACCATCTTCGCTGCCCTCGTCTGGACACATTCCAGCTTGTCTATATCCTTCTTAAATTGTGGTGCCCAAAACTGAACAAAATACTCTAGGTGAGGTCTAACCAGAGCAGAGTAAAGTGGTACCATCACTTCATGTTCTCTGGACACTATGCTTTTGTTGATACAGCCCAAAATTGCATTTGCCTTTTTAGCTACCGTATCACACTGCTGACTCATGTTCAGTGTATTGTCTACTAAGACCCTTAAATCCTTTTCGCGCATACTACTGCCAAGACAAATCTCCCTCAACCTATAATTATGCATTTGATTTTTTCTACCTAAATGCAGACCTTTACATTTATCTGCATTAAAATTAATTTTATTTCTTTTAGCCCTGTTTTCCAGCCTGTCAAGATCATTCTGTATCTGTCTTCTACCATATTTGCTACCCCTCCCAATTTAGTATCATCTGCAAATTTAATAAGCCCTAGGAATAAGGCACATTGTGGAAATAAATACAACAGGCTCTAGAAAAAGGTTCTGGGAGAGTGCCCTGGTCTTGGGCACTCAGTGTCAATTTGTTGTGGCAATCTCAGCAGGGTATAATGACAACCTCTGCTACCTGAAGAGCAGTTGTAATTCTGAGTGATCTCCAGTCCTCCCCTAGAGATTGGCAACAATGGTTTCCCAGGAGGAAATGGCTGGTTTGGAGGGTGGCATTGTACTTGTCTGAGGTCCCACCCCTCCTCAAACCCCACCCTCTTCAGGCTCCATCCCTCAAATCTCCAGGAATTTCCCAACCTGGAGCGGGCAACCCTAATCAGGATAGGCCCCAATGAGTTTTCTCCCAAAGGCCAAAACAGGCATAGAAAGGGTCTCCTCCCCCCTGTCTTTTACTGACAAAACCAAGCTTGGTTGCTTAGCAACAGGCACTGAGGGGAAAGAAGGGTTGCCAGCTCTGAGTAGGAAAATACCCAAAGATCTGGGGGATGGATCCTGTGGAGGGCAGCATTTGGGGAGGGAAAGGACTCAGCAGGGTGTAATGCCATAGGGTGTACCCTCCAAAACAGCCATTTTCTCCAGGGGAACTGATTTCTGTCATCTGGAGATCAACTGTAATAGCGAGATATCCTCAGGTCCCACCTGGATACTGGCAACCTAGGGGAAAGTCAGTCGCACAGCAGGAGGTTGAAGTGAATGGTCCAGCAGCAAGAGAAGTGTCTTCATCAGGAGAGACAGCTGGTTTGGCAGTTAATTCTGAGGGAAGAGTGTCCAGGTTGGCAGTGGGCGGGGGATAAGAGTGGACCCAGCATCCAGCCAATGGCACGTGAATACTCTTGAGTGGCAGTTGATGGGCCAGTGGCTGATGGAGCACACTACATAGCCAATGGGAAAACTGGAAATGGCCAATACATAAGGGAATTTTATATATATAGGATTCCCTCTATCCCTTCATCCAAATAATTGATAAAGATGTTGAACAAAACTGGTCCCAAGACAGATCCTTAAGGCACCCCACTTGTCACTCCTCTCCAAGAAGACAAGGAACCATTCACAAGCATTCTTTGAGTGCCATCTGTCAACCAGTTACAGATCCACCTAACAGTCCTAGGATCCAAGCCACAATTTGTCAACAAGAATATTATGTGGAATTTCTTGATATCTTTAATATACTTACATACTCCACAGACAGAAAGTCCAGAGCTTCCTTCCCACAAATGGTAGATCCACACACTAAACCAGACAAGCAAGACAGACCAATGATAAAGAATGATCAGACCATCTGTCTGTGAGGGAGAATTGCTCCTTCATGATCTGTAAGCTCTCAATGGCTGTAATATAATGAAAAAGCACTGGGCAGATTCCCCCTTTCCCTGACACAAATCCCTCCTCAGCTGCTATTAGCCCAAATACAGGGGGAAAGGCAGGCAGCACCTCATATTCAAAGGTATATTTTTTAACAAAACTGGAATGTATGGGTGAGAGGAATGTGAATCATTCCTCTGTAGGAGCAATATGCAATTTGCGTATTGAGCTTCTTAGCCTTTTGGTTATGATCAAGTGTAGTAAGGAGACAGACCATTTGATTTTTTTCTCCTTTTATAGTAAGTTCTATGGACCCCATTCTAATAGCTATAAAGATTTTCCCCAGCATGAACTGTCTTGCAAACGTCTGGGAATTCTTCCAAAGGAAAGCATCAACAAGATTTCCTTCAGGATCAAGGAGATCAACAGGTGTGTCACAAAAAGGGAGGAAGGAGTGGGCAGTGGCATGACTTCATACCAAGGAGAGGTGAGAGCTGCCAGCTAGAGTCATCGTTAGATGGAAAAAAAATGGTGCCTGATAAACAGCCAGGCCTCACAACCTTCAGTGCCTCAGTGCAAATGGAACTCCCCATTCTTTCTCATACATTTAAAGCCATAATAGAGATAAGAGAAAAGGTACACTTTCTTGTTAATTGAAATTGCTTTTCAACAGGGAACAAAAGCCCCTGTAAGGAAAAAAACAAACAATTTGTACATTAACTCAAGTTTCTTTAGGCTACCTTTGAAAAACAATATTGGATTGGATTGTAGATTAAAATTAATGAAGGGGATTTTTACTAATTCCTCTTCTCACTGTAATCTTCTAAAAAGCCACTTTGCGTGGTCAGGGAACCTTCTAGAACACCATACAATGCAGCAGGAGAGGAGATAGAGGGGAGAATTGGCAGAAATTGCTCCCAACCTCTTGCTGTTCAATGACTTGCATGAGAGAAGGAGATATTTCTGCAAATTTACCCTTCTGGCTGTGTGCACCCCTCTCCCCCCATCCCATTTCACATAGTCCTGACCCCAAGGACTTCTTTTGGAAGGCTGACATGGGAAGGGGAAGGTGTCAAAAATTTCTCCAGCAAACTAACTCCATGTGTAGTTGAGTTTTAGGATCCAATTCAATGTCTTATCTGAATGCCCCAATACATCCTTACAACATGCAGGGCTCATTTCGTAGCAGGAGCTCTTTTGCATATTAGGCCACACACCCCTAATGTAGCCAATCCTCCAAGAGCTTACAGAGCTCTTCTTACAGGGGCTACTGTAAGCTCTTGGAGGATTGGCTACATCAGGGGGTGTGTGGCCTAATATGCAGAGGAGCTCCTGCTATGAAATGAGCCCTGACAATATGCACTGGTAAAACACTGCCACCCCCCCCCCCTAAACCTTAATTATGACCTGGATAGGCTGGGCTAGCCTGATCTCATCAGATCTCAGAAGCTAAGCGGGGTCGACCCTGGCTAGTATTTGGATGGGAGAGTATTTGGATGAACATCTCCTGCCTTGAAAACCCTACAGGGACATCATAAGTCACCTGTGACTTGACAGCAACAACAGCAAAAGTAGTTTACTCCTGCATATTGGATGAACACCACACAAAAAGAATCTTGCTATAACCAGGGCTCATTTCGTAGCAGGAGCTCCTTTGCATATTAGGCCACACACCCCTGATGTAGCCAATCCTCCAAGTGCTTACAGAGCTCTTCTTACAGGGGCTACTGTAAGCTCTTGGAGGATTGGCCACATCAGGGGGGTGTGGCCTAATATGCAGAGGAACTCCTGCTACAAAATAAACCCTGGATATAACTACTCATACAAATACACTGAGATTTGTTTTTACAGTGTTTTACAAATACACACATATGAACTGACAATTAGAATATAGGGAAAGAAAGGTGCAGCAGACTCACTGTGCACAACGCCCTGTGCAACATTTGGAAATAAAAGCAAAACAATGAAGAATTCCTAATTCATCAGTCCTACCATCCCAGATCTCCCAAGTCATGAGAAGAAGGAAGATGAAGAGCATCCCTAGCTAAAATTCACCTCCTTGGTTATCTTTTCACTGCAGAGCCTCTGTTCCCTGGAAACAACCCAGATTTAGGCATACTCATCCCATAATATAGCGCCATCACGGTGTGAATTTCCCCGCTGCTGCCAGCCAGGGACATGGAATGGGAATGCACCAACACCCAGCAAGTGCAATACAGCAGCGGGAGGAAATATTCCTAACCAGAATGCACTTAACCAGCCAGTCTGGTGTAGTGGTTAAGTGCGCGGACTCTAATCTGGGAGAACTGGGTTTGATTCCCCACCCCTCCACTTGCACCTGGCTGGATGACCTTGGGCAAGCCATAGCTCTGTACCAGCTGTTCCCTCAAGGACAGCTTGGGAAAGAGCTCTCTCAGCCCCACCTACCTCACAGGGTGTCTGTTGTGGGGAGGGAAAGGGAAAATGAGTTTGTAAGCCGCTCTGAGACTCCCAAGTGAGTGAAGGGCGGGATATAAATCCAATCTCTTCTTCTTCTTCTTCTTTTCAGCAACAGCCCTGTAGTGGGCATAATGTATAGACTTGCTCTGAAACAAGGCAGGACGATGACCACATTCTGCCCAGCCCATTCTTCCAAGACTGTATCCCTTAGGCATATCAGGAAGTTGTTATCTGAATTACAAAATAGGAGAAAATCAAACCTGATGCCATGGATACTCACATAATCTCAAAATCATCATGCTTTAAGTCAATTGCATACATGATTTTAGAAAAGGGGATCTAAAATCCATACAGTCCCACTCATTTTAATCACTTACACATGTCAAAGTAAAGCTGTTAACAATCCATTTGTCATGCTTTTATTATTCTCGCACTCATCAACAACTTCATTTTCCCTTTCTCTACATAGTAAAAGTTTTGATGGTCCATTACAGCCTTCCTCCCCTTCTCCTCTGCCTTCCCCTCAAATATGGTTCCCACACTGTAATAAGAAACATTTACAGTAAAAGTCTGTGAAAGGTATTTGTTACTTCTATTGCAGCTGGGACTCATTAGCTAAACTCCCCCCCCCCCCCCCCCGCCCAGGGACAACACTGGATGTCAACATATGTCTGTGTCTTTTAGTTAGAATTTAGCTAATATCCGTTCCACTTGCAGTGTCATTTACCAATGCTGTTTAGTGTGCTAATATAATTCTCGTTTGCTGTTGGCATTATTGTATCATCAGTATCATCATTTGTGTCACCAAACTAGGCATCATGCAGAAATTAAAAGTGGCATGGCCCTACTTGCAAGCATACAGTCAAACATGAGACATAACGAAAGGAAATTAGGAGGGAAGAGGGATAGTGTCACCTGTCAGTCAGGGTAAGTAAGAAATATCGTGACGGAAAAGCAAGAATGAAGAGTTGAAATCTGTTGAACGAGGGGAAAACACAGTTGAATCAAAGGTGGAAAAGTGTGTTTCTTCCTCTGAAACAGCCATCTGGTAGTCAGAAGAACAGAAGAAAAAAAGATAAGAATAAAACGGCCCTTTTGAGGCATTATGTTTCTGGCACTCCTGTGTCACGTACTGGGAGAACATGCTATGCATGATGCTCTCGTTATGCTTGGTTGTTGTTTTGTGTGAAATGGGCAACACATATAATTTTCTGTCAAACTTCTGGATAAATCAGTTCCCAACAACATTCACTCTGAAGAATGATAAGTTTATTGAGACATTGACAGGATCCAGTCTGGACACAGTCTGTGTTAGAACTAAAGATGAAGGCGTGAAAGCAACAGGGTTCAATCAATGGCCCTAAAAAGGCTCAGAACCAGGGGTCTGTTGGAGCAGGAGTGCACAGGAGCGCAGCTCCAGGAGTGAGGAGCCCAGGGGACGGGCACATGACCAAGCCCCACCACCTCCTCGGCTTCCCCGAGCAGTGCAGAGGTGCAGCGCCCCGGGGAAAGCCCTACGAGGGTCTTTTTTGTTTTTAACATTTTTAATGTTTTGTTTTAATATTAATAATTTTATCATTGTTCCTTTTATGACTGTGTGCTGCTTTTCCAGAGACTTGCTCAAGGTGGCATACAAATTTTCTAAGTATACCATTTTTTATCTGGGCACATGGCACATAAGTACTGGAGAAATTTCACCAACCCTTCAGCAGCTTCCACCCCATCAGTTTGGTGTAGTGGTCAGGAATTGTACTCTAATCTGGGAGAACCAGGTTTGATTCTCCACTCCTCCACATGCAGCTGCTGGTGTGACCTTGGGCCAGTCACAAGTTCTCTCAGAGCTGTTCTCTCATGAGCAGTTCTCAAAAGACCTCTCTCAGCCACACCTACCACTCACAGGGTGTCTTCTTGTGGGGAGGGGAAGGGAAAGGGATGGGTGGTGCACATGTCCTGGGTATCTCAAGTCTACTTGAAACCTGGTGGTTTCAAGGGAGCAGGAAGAGAATGAGGGTGTGTTCTTTATGCTTATTTTTATTGCACAAAGTATTGGATGGGGAAGGGAATGGAGGAAGAGCAGGTCAGTTTCACTCACCTGTGGAGTGGAACCTGAGGGGTGGGTGTTGCCCTCTGACACACTTTCCGTAGGTTAGGGGGTGTGGCGTATGCAAATGTTATGCAAATGAGTTATGCTAATGAGCTCCTGCGCCTCTTTTTCTACGAAATGACCCCTGCTCAGAACCAATCACCTCCAGGTATTCCACCTACCAAAACCACTAGCTCCTTGTTCCCTCCTTGGTGACATCCCCCCAACATGGAGACAAAAGCCAGGCAGTGAAAGATGAGACTCATGGCCAGTGGAAGTTCTCAGCAGTGATAGAACAAGCCATAGTCTTTCAGATTACAGCCAGGGCTATTTTTGGGCAGGAACGCACAGGAATGGAGTTCCAGCAGGCTCCTGAGCTGGCCACGCCTACAACCAAAACCTCTGGCAAGCGTGGCTACAGAGCACGCTGCCCTTCCCACGTTACACACAAGAGGGAAAGGCGGCATGTTAAAGAGACTGATGAAGAAAACCAAGAAAGAATCAGTCTTGGCACACACGAGCAAAATGGTAGAGATTACCTAGCGACGAGAAGGCCTCATCTTAATGTTTAATGCTTAACTATGGGAAGACTCTTGAGCACAGGGATGTTGTTCATTGTGTTACCATTTCTCTCTCTCTCTCTCTTGGCAAAGCAGCTTTTTACTGCACAAACATTCTGTATCTTCTTGCCAGCAATTTGCAGTATCTATCCACACGTTTATTATTCCATCTAACACTCTCAATGCCATTTAGCCAGTGGCTTGTCTTTCCAGATGTATGAGATGGTTGTTATAGGTTCTAACCTTGGCTTTTGGGTTGTGCTGACTAATTAGCTCTAACAAAATATCAACTACAGAGTTCATAATCAGACCTATTCTTTGAGGTCTCCATCTGCTGTCCAAATGGTAAATCATTTAAGAATGTGCACACCCTTGGATGTACAAAAAAAGCAATTACTCTTAGCAGAAGTTTTTAGCTCTCCTAGGAAAAGCAATGAAGCAAATTTTTCTCAGATTTCGTGTTAAGCAAAGCTCCGTGGCAGCTTAGGAATATGAAATACCCTCATTTCTGCTGGTAATTTTTCCAGTCTCAGCCAAATTCCTTATCTGAGCAGGAACTTTGAAACTTTCCTTAGAATACGGCTTCCGCTGAAAATTCAATTGCAGTGTTACTGGGTGAAGAGCACTTTAAATGTTTGGGAAATTAATATTATATCTGTCCACTCTTCATAACTTCATTTAAGACTGGTTATAGCTTTGTGTGTGCGATATGTTTACAGTTATAAACTTTGACGCTTGGAAAGATACATTCTTCATGCTACCTTCAAGATTTCAAGTCTCTTTAAAAGCAGATGCAGATTACACACAATTTGGGCCATATGGTATTAACTCCATTACAACTGTTCTACATTGAAACTTTTTTTATTATTGCCAGAGATCACTGAGATAACCCTGAGCTCCACCAACACAGTTCTTGAGTTATGAAATCTGTTTTTAAAATAGTGAGGTTAGGGTTACTAGATGTCCTCTTTTTAGAGGATGTGTCCTCTTTTTTTGGTGTTCATCCTCTTTTGGACTTTTTTTAAAGAGGGATGAAAATGCCCACTTTTGGAGTTGGAAGGTTAGGGATATTCCTAGTTAGTAGCAATTATCACAGCTTAAATAGTGCACACCAAAGCTTATACCTTGAATAAAACGTCATTGGTCTTAAAGGCACCACTGGACTTGAACTTTGTTCTCCTGTTTCAGACCAACACAGCTGCCCCACCTCAATCTATCTTGTTTGAAGTGGTCAGTCAGGAAATATGTCCCGTCTTTTGCTTATCAAACTATGGTAACCCTAGTGAAGTTCTTTAGACAAACGATAACTCTACTAATATTTGGGTTTTGTTTCTTTTCCCGGTTTTGACGTACAAAGCGAGGGCTAGATTGTAGCACAGATCATTCAGTCGGTGTATAAAAAGGAATGGGAAATGAAGACAGAAGCTGCGAGACAAGCAGTCAAAAGTGGTAAACCTTTTCCACATAAATATTCAAACCATACATTTCTCAGGCAATACCGTAGCTCTGTGTTCTAATTCTTTACAGCAACAGTGAAATTTACAATCTATTTTCAATTTAACAAAGATTATTTAGGTGAACACCGAAACTAAAAAATCCACAGAATGTGTTTCTTTGTTTTTTTTATTTATTTATTTGGCATTCTGAGCCTGCCACCACAAAGGCAAAAAGGGGAGGGGAGAGTTAAAAAAGGGATAGCATAAAAATTAAAAAGTCATGAAAATGCCCTAATTTCTTTGCAGCTTTATCTCCAAGGGCCAAGGGCCTGCTCAAACAAGTAGATGTTTCCAAAAGATGGTCACGTCTGGGCACTGAAGAACAAGGCTCCTATCGAGCCAGGCATGCGCCTCACCCTTCAACACAGACATCAGTTGGTGATGTTTCTCATGGCTTCGGAGCGAATCCTAAACAGGGACAACTTTCTAAGCTTATTGATTTCAATGTATTTAGAAAAGCCCAACTCTGCCTAAGACAGCGCAGCCAACCTTAGCTCTGGCTGATTGCTGCCAATCAACCAGCTACAAGGGCTGGTTCTAAAATGAGCAATGCAGTTGGTGAGGCTGCAATGGAAGGAAGTTCCATAACTGAAGACTAGCCTGGAGATTGTCTTTCTTGGTGCTCTTTAAGGAAGGTGTCAGACTTTTGGACAAATGAGCTCTCAACAACACTCTCTTGGTAGTGATATGTTTACTGAGGCATTAGGATGTTCCAAGCTAAGATCTTTCTGTGCTTTGGGCACCAGTCCTGAAATTATACATGGTTCAAGCAAGCTCCCCCCTTCAAGCCAGTGACTCTTCCAATCAATTCATCCACCCAGGCTGCCTAAACCTAACACTCCGTGCAGGCCATCCTCCTCCCATCTGCGCTTTGACCATTATTTTATGTACGGCAGCCAAGCTAGCAGAGACAGGTGTCCAAGGTTGTTCGCATCCTTCCTGCTTTGGGAGACAGGAGGTGTCTTAGAAAAACAGTTGCTAAGCCTGAGAAGCAAAGCCGTCCCCCATACACACATTCATATCAAACTGCCCCACCCCAATGCCTGCATACAGAATAAAAAATACAATAAGCATAATGTACACAAAATCATGGCAAATGAAGTTCTGAATTTTACAGAAGGGATCTCTTGTCTAAGGTATGCAGTACCTTTTAAGTTAAAAGCAGCACCTTGAATTATGTCAGAAGAGAACCAGGAGCCAAGCAGAGACACAGCTGCACTGGTTTAATGGGCTCCCTGTGGGCCTTCCTTATGAGAATCCACACTTGTGTGTGTGCTAAAATCACTACCACAGTTGCGAGCCATGCTTTCATAGCAGGGGTCTCTGTCATTAAGAGATATGAAACAGGCCCCCTGCCCAAAATTAAGCCAGAATCTTCATTTTGTAAGAATAGCTGCTGTTGTAGCTACTATTTTTCCTAATGGACGCTTGTAGCACACACAAATCACAGGTGTAGCGCCAGTCATTACACTGGCTTTCAGAAATACTATGCCTGTCTGCTACAACATATTGTAAATCTAAATGATATGATTCAATCTGTAGAGTGCAGGACTGGAGAGAGAGCAGACACCAAGAATGGCTTGAAAGGACACAAATTCTGAAGTGCGGTGCTTCCCAGCTCTGGCTTGGGAAATTCCTGAGGGATTAGGTGTGGTGCCTGGGGAGGGAAGAGTTTGGAGATGGGAGAAAGCTCAGTGAAGATGTGACTCCATAGAGTCTGTCCTCCAAAGCTGCTAATTTCTGCAGTCTGGAGATCAGTTGTAGTTCTGGGAGAACTCCAGGCCCTACCTAGAGTTGACAACAGTGTGTGCTTCCTAGATGAGAAATAGTTTGGGAACCCTACGGAAGCCACTCTGATTCCTTTTGGAACAAGGGCAGGGTACAAATAAGTACATGAACCCAGGAATGATTTTGCAGAAAAAGAGGTGGAGGAGCTCATTAGCATAACTCATTTGCATATGCCACACCCCCTAACATACCGGAAGTCTGTCAGAAGGCAGTACCCGCCCCTCAGGCTCCAGGCTACAGGTGAGTGAAACTGACCTGCCCTTCCTCCATTCCCTTCCCCATCCAATACTTTGTGCAATAAAAATAAGTGTAAAGAACACACCCTCATTCTCTTCCTGCTCCCTTGAAACCACCAGGTTTCAAGTAGACTTGAGATACCCAGGACATGTGCACCACCCATCCCTTTCCCTTCCCCTCCCCACAACAAGACACCCTGTGAGGTAGGTGGAGCTGAGAGAGGTCTTTTGAGAACTGCTCATGAGAGAACAGATCTGAGAGAACTTGTGACTCGCCCAAGATCACACCAGCAGCTGCATGTGGAGGAGTGGGGAATCAAACCTGGTTCTCCCAGATTAGAGTCCAACTCCTGACCACTACACCAAACTGATGGGGTGGAAGCTGCTGAAGGGTTGATGAAATTTCTCCAGTACTTATGTGCCATGTGCCCAGATAAAAAATGGTATACTTAGAAAATTTATATGCCACCTTGAGCAAGTCTCTGGAAAAGCAGCACACAGTCATAAAAGGAACAATGATAAAATTATCAATATTAAAACAAAACATTAAAAACAATAAAGACCCTAGCAGGGCTTTCCCAGGGGCACTGCACCTCTGCACTGCTCGGGGAAGCCGAGGAGGGGGCGGGGCTTGGTCATGTGCCCGCCCCCTGGGCTCCTCACTCCCGGAGCTGTGCTCCTGTGTGCTCCCGCTCCAACGGACCCCTGCATGAACCCATCATAGAACTGGAATGTCAGATTACCTTACTCTTGGATTCCTCCTGGATTTATCATTAAGGCTATATGCTAAACATACAAGGCATGATCAAGCTCAAGACAAGCATGTTTCAGTCTCATTGAATTCGATAAGCGCAAGTTATGCATGACAACCTTGACTGGATACTCTTCAGGCTCTCATTGTTTGTTTTCCCTTAGCTGAGCTTCCATTGTGTATTTTCCTGTGCTTTCAAATACAGCTCTGCAAAATGTCACTTCTATGTAGGTTCTTGTACGTATGATAAATGCACACATATCTGTTTTGTCACGGGTACACTCAGCAGAGTGTATGTCTATGCACATCACAGTTGAGAGTATGCACGCTTTTTCCTAGGATGAAGTGTAGGGAAAAGTTACATTTGTACAGTCTGTGGGGTTTGGAAGTAGCTGTTTCACATTCAAGAGGTGGAGTCTTTTTGCCATATTTTCTCTCCATGGTTGAGTCCAATGACTCCCTCCTGCTAAATGAGGGGTTTCCCCCTGATGCAGTAAGTCTTCCTGCACTAGAACACAGCTTCCTCTGTTCTTCTGTTTGTTTGTTTTTTAAATAGCACTGTTTCCCAAAAGAGCTCAAAGTAGTATACGTGCTTCTCTCTTTCCTATTTTATCTTCACAACAATTCTGTAAAGCAGATCGGGCTGAGAGAATGTAACTGGCACAAGGTTAGCCAGAAAGCCTCATGGCAGCATGGAGATCTGAACCCAGGTTTCCAAGACCGGACAGTGACCATTATATCACACTGGTAAGGCTCCTTACTTTATGAAAGGGATTCATTGGATCCAACCCTATGGAATTTCATCAGCCAGCTATCAATTGTATGTTCTCATTCTGTCCCCCGTTGAGTACAGATTGCTCGTTCGTACCCAATCATCTTCTATTCCCATCTTCTGAACAACGCCGTTACTGCTCCCTAACGGTGACTGTTATGTTATTTCTTGCAATGCACAGTAGCTTAATTGCATACGTCACATATATTAATTGCTAGAGCTGCAGCTGATGATAATCTCATAAGGCAGCAAAAATGTCTCCCTCCGCTCATAGAGCAAAGCAACAGCAAATTTCATTATAGAAAAGCAGTACTTTCAAATGATTTAGCATGCTTACCGTAGCATAGTGGTGAAGCATGTCATTGCATAGCAGAGCTCAACCTAATATATATGGAGAGTTGTTTTGGGTAACACTGCTGGCAGGAAAAACCCACTAGATTGGGCTGAGAGAATGTAACCATACAATTTCCAACACCATCCACTGTTCCTCATTTTAATTAAAGCCCATCTAAAGAACAGGGGAATGCTAAAAATCACCTGACTCAGATTTCACCATGTCTTTGTCCTTTACCATCTAGGCATGAAATAGTTGATCCTTTGAACAAATGGGTTAAAAGCACTGCTAAGATGAGATGAGTAGAAGTTAGCAAATTTTTTTAACTAGCATTTTTTAAAAAAAGGTAGCCATGTTAGCTTGTCTTCTAAAATAAAAGCAACAGAAAAGCATAGTTCCTTCAGCTTGATTCCTGGCCAAGATAAACTGGCACAAGAAGAAGAAAAAGGTGCGGCTGAGGTCACAGCCAATTAATGGTGACCCTACCCACAGGGTGTTCCAGGTGAGAGATGAGCAGCAGTTGTTTGCCATTGCCTTCCTCCATGTAGCAACCCCAGCATTCCTTGGTGGTCTCTCATACAAGTATTAACTGTGGCCCACCCTGTTTATTTCCAAGTTCTGTCAAGCTCAGGTTAAGCTGGCTGTTCAGGCTGCTAAATTGGCAAACGCTTTGTTAAAAATATAGACCAACTAGCCTTACTGAGGTTTTTGGAAAGTCAAGTAGTTTTTTAAAAGTGAAATCTTGCTGCACCAACCTTCCAGAATTTTCAAACACTATTTCTATATATCTGATTCTCAACAGTCCCCACTGCAGGCGGATCCTTATTTCCGCAGAGGGCACACTCTCCCCCAACAGGTTTTTCTACAGACTCAGGGGACTCCATGGGTTTGCAGAAAAATCCGAAAAGTTTTTTTAAAAAACTCGGGGAGGGTTGAATTCCCCTTCAATACCTTTTGAAATGGTTGCTGCAGGGATCTACTCCAAACCCTGCTGCATCAACAGTGAGAACAAAGCAGATAGGGCTGTGTAAGATGCTATAATAATCTTTGAAGTATTCCACAGATGTTTCTGTGACAAGTTTTAATTAAGGTACAAAGAGTAATTTTCCAAGATATGTTATACAAAAGGTCCAATCAAAATATTATTTTTAACTAAGTTTCCAGGTGGTATGTTCGTTTCCAAAATCTTCATCGGAAAAGAAACAGCAATACCTGCACACATATAATTCCTCCTTAAGTTCTGTCAGACAAGTCAAGCAGGGTTTGAAAATTCAACATACTTCATACAGTATTTAAGTCATGTCCAAAGGTAAGTATCAGTAGAACATTTGGTATCAGTATTTACTAGTATAGTATTACTAGTATTTATATAAGGACTAGGAATAAGGCCTGTTGTGGAAATAAATACAATGGGCTCTAGAAAGAGGCTCTGGGAGAGTGCCAAGGCCTTGGGCACTCAGCGGCAATTTGCTGGGGCAACCTCAGCAGGGTATAATGACACAGAGTCCACCATTTTCTCCAGGGGACTGATCTCTGCTAGCTGAAGAGCTGTTGTAATTCTGAGTGATCTCCAGCCCTCACCTGGAGATTGACAATGGTGGTTCCTCTAGAGGGAATGGCTGGTTTGGAGAGCAGAGTCTATGGCATTGTACCTGTCTGAGGCCCCACCCCTCCTCAAACCTCACCCTCTCCAGGCTCCATCCCTCAAATCTCCAGGAATTTCCCACCTGGAGTCGGCAACCCTATCTCCTTCCCAGCCGACCAACAACCAACCTTTATTTCCCCCTCACTGTTCAGCTTTTCACCCCCCACCACCTGCAGCCTCTACCATGCTCTGAAGCCCTGACTGCCACATCACATTGGCTGTCATAGGGGGGCCATCTCAGCAGGGTTCAGCCCCTCTCTCTTGCCCCAGAGAGCAGGGGAACTTCCATTCATTCCCCAAACCAGCTGACTGTAGAGTGGCTGAATCTCTGCTGCCTCCCAGCATTCCTCCCCACACACACGCACATCTCTGGCTTGTAGCCTGGGTCAGCACAGGCAGCAGAAGCCTTTCCTAACCTCCTCTAGGATGAATGGATGGGCTGGAGTCTATATCAGTGGTGCCCCACCCCTTGAGAGGATCCCTTTTTTCCCCACACATTTTGGCCTTGGGGCAGCTGGGAACTGTAGTCTATCAGATGAGGAAGCCCCATTAACCCAGTGAGTGATACCCCTGCAGGCGCCTCTCTGGAACTACAGCTCAATTGAATCTTATGGGAGAACATTTTACCACAAACAGCAGCCATCTTACAAACACAGTTAACTGCCATTTCGTTACACCTACCAACAGCCACTGAGGGAACAGTTAGTCCCACACAGAAGGCAAGCAGGAGAAGTGTCTTCATCAAGAGAGAAAATCATTTGCCAGAAATTCTGATGGCACAGAGGCTGAAGGAGAGGGCGGGGAAGAGGAGCAGATCCAGCCCATGGCATGCGAGTACTCATAGCCAGTGGATAGGGACAGCTTCTGAGTGACACATCAGAGAGCCAACTGATTTGAGAGCATGTGGAATGTTCAGGAGAGTGCCACTGCCAAATATAGAGAGATTCTGGATTCATGTTAGCTCCCTTCAGTTAAATTCTGCTAGTTCAACAGCCCCCCAACTTAGTTTGTGCTACTTCCTCCACAGAGCAAGGCTCCAGCTTCTACACCAAAGTCCACTCTAGTCCATCCTGGTCTTGGCTGCCAGCTAGAGGCCTCATGCCTTTTCCCCTGGTTGGCCAGGTACAGGATGGGACTTCATCCTGTGGTCAGGCTGGATATGCTAAGGAAATGCAGACATTAGAGGGCAGTTTATCTCAGCAAAAGAGCTGATCCTGGGACAAGCAAGAGGTGAAGAGGCATCACCCACAGAGCCTACAAGCTTAACCACCTCCACCTGTATGGAGAGACTCCAGCTATTTTTCTCCTTCGTTTATACACTACCTCTCTCCCCATGGGGATCCAAAATAGCTTCCATTGTTCTTCTTTCCTCTGTTTTATCCTCACGGATAAAAGCCCAAGGTCATCCAGCAAGCTTCCTGTGATCTTCTCACAGAATGCCAACAGGAATGAAAGTATGATGGCTATTCCTATTTATTGAGGGAAGATTCCTTCAGCTGCCTCCTAGCTGATGACACAGAGCCAATCTGCCTTTTAGCTGAATGTCTTAGGTATCTCTTGACTTTATGTCTTCTGAGGGTAAGGGGATGGCAAGAGCCAACGTGAGTCTCTCAGTGATCAACAGAGCAGCAGATGTGATTCAGTGCAAGTGAGTGTGAAAGTGATTCACACTTAGCCATAACATTCTAATTGCATCTGTAGACTGATGGATTCTGAAATGGATGTGACTAATTAGGAAAGAGATCTTGACATTGTATTTAAACAATCTCAATAAAACTCAGCTGTGCCATAGCAATAAACCGAAAAAGGCAAATTCTGTGTTTAAATCGTTAGGAACAGAACTGAAAAAATAAAACAGCAAGTACCACAGCATGTGATCCCACAGCATGTGCAGCTACTGTCAGAATATGATGAGGATCCACACATAGTCAGATATAGCACTATCATTGCACTATAGCAATCATTCACAACAAACCACTCCAATTGCAAAGAATGGCTATTGTGAAATATCCAACAAAAATTTAATCTAACTAAGATGGAGGTCCTGAACCTAAATTTGGGGAGAGCTGGGTTGGGAATGAGGCTGCCCACCTTGGATGGTGCATTACTTGTGCCAGAGGGTGAGGAACCTGGGTGTGAGACTTTTTGGATGAACTCACCCCACACAAAGGATCTTAAACAAGACTTTCTTTATTGGGGGAATTTCTTCAGGGTGCACTTGTTGAGTTAGTAATGGATTGGAACAATAGTGTTAGGACTGATATAGTGATTTCAAACGTGTATTGTCACACGGGTTCCCCAGTCCCCGCCCCGGGATGAATCCCGCCTAAAAGCTTTCCCAGGCTAAAGAGTGGGAAGGCAGTAATAGATGACACCTGCAAAAGAAGCTAAAAACACTAAACATGTCAGTGAGAAGTTACCAGTAGCCTTGAATAGAGATAACAACCTTTTGAAGCCAGCAAGCGGAGGGAAAGGAGTACATTCCAGCGGGAGGAGGGGGGAGGAGTGGAGTTGTCTCGGCCAGCCCAGTAAATCCCATCTCCCACCCTGGAGAGTGGCAGGATTACCTGACAGAGCGGGTGGTTCTGGATGCCTCACTTTCTATGGAGGCCCAGGTCACCACAGTTGCTAGGTCTGCCTTTTATAGGGTTGCCAGCCTCCAGATGGGGCCTGGGGATCTCCTGCTTTTACTACTGATCCCCAGCTGGCAGAGATCAGCTCCCCTGGAGAAAATGGCTGCTTTGAAAGGTGGACTCAATAGCATTGTACCATGCTGAGGCCCCTCCCTTCCCTAAACCCAACCCTCTCCTGGATCCAGCCCCAAAGTCTCCAGGTATTTTCCAACCAAGACTTGGCAACCCTAGTCTTTTATCATCTCTGACAGATCACGCAGCTGGACCCTTAGCTCTCCCTGTGATCCAAGAGGGTCAAGGTAACAAAATAAGTTATTATAAAAATACAAATATTTATTATGGCGTACACATTAATAAAAGATAAAATAGGTTAAAAGAAATGGTCTAAATATCAGACTCTTAAAACTTTTGACACACAGAGCTGATAGTTTTACATATACAATTGATGGGTATATCTTGTGACCAGTAGACCATACATGTTTCAGCCCTTTAGGGCCTTCCTCAGTGGTCAATATTACTATTGTAAGACAACACACATCCAGAAATAAATATATGAAAAAAGATTTTCTTTAGAGCCAGGTGTTGCTTTCTCATGTAATGTTAGGGTTGCCAAGTCTTCAAAACTCACCGGCGGGGGGGAGTCCTCCTCTGGCCGGGAGTTTCTCCTCGCGCGCGCACCCAGTGACGTCACCGGAAGTGATGTCAGCACATTGGGGGTGTTGCCAGAGCGTCGCCCTGGCAATGGCCCCAACGTGCTGACATCACTTCCGGTGACATCATTACGTCGTCCTCGCTGGACGACGTCAGGGGTGGGGTTCCCCCCGCCGGCCAAATGCTGGCCGGTGGATCAGGAACCCCTTTAGCGGGGGATCCCCCACCCCCCGGGCTGACTTGGCAGCCCTATGTAATGTGCAGTTGCTAAAAGTTTACAAGCGGGCCATGGATAATCTCTCATCGTTGATGGAAGAGACACATACCCAGACACACTGGATATTTCTTACCAGAACAATTTGGAGACCATGTGCAGTTACCAGGAGAGATTATCCATAATAAATATTTGTATTTTTATTATAACTTATTTTGTTAGCTTGACCCTCTTAGATCACAGCCATATTTTGGGTTGAGTTCCCCCACCTTTTTCCCCTGGCCCTTATTGCTCTCCCCACCCCCAGGACTTGGCTACAGTGACCCATGCAATGGCCACTTCCAAGCTTGATTACTGTAACTCGCTTTATGCGGGCTTGCCCTTGCGGTTGATCCAGAAACTCCGGCTGGTGCAAAATGCAGCAGTGCACCTGCTGACTGTGTTGCCTGTGTGGGCACACGTTCAACCAATGCTACGCCAATTGCCCCGGCTACCAATTGAGTTCTGAATCCACTTCAAGGTACTAATATTGTCCTTCAAAGCCTTGTGTGGCCACTGACCAACATACCTATGGGACCGCCTCTCCCCATACGTGCTCCAGAGAGCCTTGCACTCTGCCAATCAAGATGCTGTCTGTCCCTGGCCCGAGGGACGCCTGCTAAGCCTCAGCCAGGGCCAGAGCTTTCTCCGCCCTGCCCCCAGCCTGGGGGGCATGATCCTGCATGAGATCAGGGCCCTGCGGGACCTCCTGCCATTCTGCAGGGCCTGTATAATGGAGCTGTTCCGCCAGGACTTTGGCTAAGGTGGCGGGCGTCCAGTAAAAAAGTTAGCCTCCCCTGCGGAAGACACTGCTCCCACATGGCCCAGATTAAACTAATTTAGGGTCATTTTACACCTCCCCTCTAAAGTAGTTTGACTGCTGTCTTTTCCTGTGCTGAATTCACAGTGGTGTGAAATTTCACTCCAGGGGGTCTAAGTGCCCTAATAACAGCAATTGTTTAAAGCAGAATCAAGCCGGTTGAATACTAGCTTGACCACAGAAGGGCAATTAGTAGATGTGGACATTTCAGTAGCAGCACGGTTTCACACCGCACAGAAGTGTGGGCAGGTTTTTTTGGAACTAGAATGATTCCAGCGCGAAAGTCAGATGTAAAAACAGCCTTAGAGTCCAGCGGCACCATTATCGGGGACTGTGCAACAACTGGTGCAATCTGGGGTTTTTTTTAAAAAAAAAATGTATTAATTCACTGTTTATCACTGTGTTTTCTGTGATGCCGAATGGCCTGGTTATTTGTTGTGATCCACCCTGAGCCCGTTTGCAAGGAAAGCACAATACAAATGTGAAAAATAAATAAAAATAAATAAATAAGTAGGCCACCCTTCCTCCAAACAGGTATTCCAGAGCTATAACAGTTATATAAAGAGCAACTAAAAATGTAAAGAGCTGAAACATCTTCCATTAGCATCTGAAAGGCTAGAGATTGTGGATCATTTTTAATAGAACAATCTCCCCCTTTTAACCCCCCCCCCCCCCCCCCCACTAAGAACAGGGTGTAGCAGAGGTTTAGAAAATTCTGATTGGTGTGGATGGAAAGAGAAGAGAAATCACTTTGTGGCTGACACCCCATATTGAAAGGGCAGCTTTGGTTAACGGCTGCTTCATTCCACAGGAGTGAGGTATACATGTGTCTGTGTTGCTCTGTAAAAATCAAGAGCTGAGATTTATTAACAAGCTTAGATTAGGAGGACTCTGCAAGCTCTCTTAAAGGGCTGCCTCGTAGTATTAGTTTGGGCGCTAGCATTCGAATTGCAAACATGTTCTGAGTCACTGACATGTCATTTGTGGAGAGTGCTACTAAAAAAAAAAAAGTTTAAAATCATCTTGTTCCTTAGTCACACAGCATGACTCATTGCTATCCGGAGGCTCGACTTCGTAAGTTTCCTTATTGTTTGTTCCTGAAGCATCTTAGCTAAGATTGTCTCCCTGTCTATTACAAAGAACAATGCACAGAAGAGATTAAGATGACATATTGGACAGTCAAAATAGAGCTGGAAGCATGATGGAATAAAATGTTTTGTCAATCGGAACATAAGAGATCTAGGGTAAAAATAAGTTTTCTATATATTTCTTGGAAATATGTAGCTCATAGAGCATCACTGTCCACCTTTTCCTTTCTTCACAACCAAGGTAAGACTTCTCGATCAATGGTATCCAAAGGCATTTCAAAAGCAAAGAATAAGAATGTAGGCTTTGTTCCGGGAAGATTCATCAATAGGACAGGTACAACACGTTCAGTTTCCCTGCCACGCTGATCCAGGAGACTGGTGGGAACCAAATTAAAAAGCTTGCTACTTTTTTTATTTGAAAAAATCTTTTCCCTGCAAGAGTGAAGGATCACAAATGATAACACCATGGACGTTTATAGAGTTTTAGGCCATTGTTTATCCAAAATTCAGAAACTTGACTTCAGGCTTTTCGTCAAGCATTTGGCTGCGTCTTTGAATTCTCCTTTAGATTCTTACTATCCTATCGTTTTGCAGATTTATGGTTTGATTTTACTGTGAGACACTGCGCATTTTTGGAGACGTGGATTATAAATATTTGACTTTAAGAAACAACTATCGTTGTTCCATGGGGAAGAGTTGGAGCTTACATTTCTCCCCACCACCCAGATAAGGCATTGTTTGATCTTTCCCCTGTCCTCTTTATGAGAAGACAGGATCATGTGAATGTGGTCTCAGGCTCAGACAGATTAAGCCAGTACACACCTTCCATTTCACACAAGATTTATACAGATGTGTGTGTGGGGGGGTACACCACTACTACTTCTACCACTGAGTAATTGCCCTCAGCCAGAGGATGCTGTGAACCAGTCAGGTGGCTTACTGCTGGATTGCTGCACATCTGTCTTTGGCTCTATTTCCTTCCCCTTTCCACTCTTACTGGTTGCTGCTATTCATTCCCATCGCTTGCTTTCTTCCTCCCCCAGGTCCTGCAACCTTTCAATAAGGATTACACATGTGAACTTCCAGGTGGAAGGGCCCTGCAAGCCCATCTTGCTTAGGACATCATTTATGTGCAAACCAAAAAGCAGGGAGGGCAAGATATAAATTTAAAAAGAAGAGGAGGAGGAGGAGATTGGATTTATACCCCACCCTTCACTATCCAAGGGAGTCTCAGAGCAGCTTACAAACTCCTTTCTCTTCCCCTCCCCACAACAGACACCCTGTGAAGTAGGTGGGGCTGAGAGAGCTCCGACAGAAACTGCTCTTTTTCAAGAACAGCTGTGCCAGAACTATGGCTTGCCCAAGGTCATCCAGCAGGTGCAAGAGGAGGAGTGGAGAATCAAACCCGGCTCTCCCAGATTAGAGTCCGCACACTTAACCACTACACCAAATAAATAAATAAATATCTTCTAGACTGGCTGGAAAGCAAACAATACAGAAACCTTGCTGAAGCAAAGAAGCTAAGGGTACAGTTAGTTCATGAAGAGGATAGATTCAGGTGGGCAGCCGTGTTGGTCTGAAGCAGAAGAATAAAGTTTGGGTCCAGTGGCACCTTTAAGACCAACAAAAGGTTTATTCAAGGTATAAGCTTTTGTGTGCACACACACTTCTTCACATACATTGAAATGGAAATTACCCGTCCATACATATAGCTAGAGGGTGAGCAGCAAATTAGCATACAATATAATAAAAAATTTGAAACAGACCAAAGGACCAAACAGGAATAACAAGCTAATTTGTAAGCTAATGTTGTATGCTAATACACAAAAGCTCATACCTTGAATAAAACTTTGTTGGTCTTAAAGGTGCCACTAGACTCAAACTTTGCTTGAAGAGGACTACCTATGTCATCTCACTATACACCCGGAAGACGCCTGATACAGTAAACCTGCTGAAATGAAGAAGTCCTGGATCTGCTCCATTCCCTGGACTGCAGACTATGTATATCACCTTGAGCTCCAGAATGGAAAAGGCAGCGCATAAATGTAATTAATAATTATGTTTGTGCATACATGTACATGTTCTTTATGTTTGTATAGGTTAGAAATGTTTAGGACACATAATTTTCTTCACAACTAACCCTGATTAATACAAATGTTTAATACTACCTACTGATCCAGTGGAGCAGAAGATAATGTGAAAGCAGTGTGTGCACAGAAAACTTAATTTGCAGAGTTTTCAGCTCCTAAATGCATGCAATGGGTTTGTAGTACATGTTTTGGGCGGTATCGTCCATCTGTTTCCACATTATGCTAATTCCAAGTTAAAGTTACCGCCTGGTAAAGTCTTATTTGGCTGTAGTGAGGTATCTGAATGCATTCCTAGACAAAATCCTAAACAAATACAATGAAAACAAGGAGGCACGTGCATTGAATTAAAATTTGGAAAAAATACTAACAGGCTCAAGCAACTCTTCATTGAATTTTTTATTTAAATTCTGAGAAAAACTGAATTTTTTTGGCAATGTTTGCAAGGCTAAGGCTGCAATCCTAAACACACTGACTAGGGAGAAAGTCCCATGGAACTCAATGGGATTTACTTTTGAGTACGAATGTTTAGGATTACACTGCATAAGTGTGAGTGAATACATTAAATGTGTTAATCCACTGTTCTGTCTTCCTGTGCTGGTGACCCAAGTTGTATTTGAAGAAAGGGTCTGGAGGGGGGCCATTTTACTATACATGTGCAGATAAATTAGAGCATAATTTGGTGTGGTCACATCAATATGAATTCATGGAAGTTTGACAGCACTTTCCTTTCTGTTCCTTTCTGTCTCTCTTTTGCTCTTCTGTGCTTGCCACATGCCATGTTAGTTTCTCTGTATTTACAAAAACAATACTTTACTAACATCGCCACTATTAAGGGCAAAAATCCTAAAAGTTTACATTGGCAAATGATCACACTGAGAGTGCAAAACACAGCTGGAGTATGAGACAACTTTATTGTGTACCCAGAAAATCCTGTTGTCAGTGTGGAAGAAAACAAGATAGGGTATATTTATACCAACTTAATGAGGCCCTACTTAACATCCAGCTGTGAAAATGTGATTAGTCTTCTGGGCAGAAAAAGAAAGGAAATATCCTGTGTGAAGTCTAATTTGCACATACACGGAACTACATTGTGTTTCTTATCATATCTGACAGTGTGCTATCCAACCCCATTCCTATCACCCAACCATTCAGGCAAGCATGTTATCTTGGGGTCACCTTTTTCATCCTTGAGACGATTCTGAATTTCTCCCCACGATTCCCTGTTTTCACACAACTTTATAACCCCTGTCCCCCAATTCTCCCATAACATATACACATTTTTCCAACATTACTTGAAACAATCAATCATAATTGTACATTATATAAAAGGAGGAACATGACCGGTTTATAAAATTATGTGTGGCCTGGAGAAAGTGGAGAGAGAGAACTTTTTCTCCCTGTCTCCAAATACTAAAACTCATGGGTACCAAATGAGATTGATGGGCATATTGTGCAGGACTGGCGGAAAACTAAGTATTTTATATTACCTTGTGGAACAACCTGCAGTGGTCTGTGGTGATGGCTTTTAGTAATAGCTTGAAAAGGAGAGTAGGCTAAGGGTGCGGTCAGACAGGCAGGTTGCCACGGCAATATATTGGCTCTCAATAAGCTGCTTGAATTTGGGATGCTCTTGGGTGATACAGCAGCTGGCTGCTAAGCAAGCATCATAGTGCTGCGGGCCCGTGATTGGTCGTTTACATCAACAACGTGTCACAATGATGAACCCACGGCTGAATGGATTTTTTCCTAAGTCCCACTGTGCGTGTGCAGAAGCAGACAAGGGCAGACACACTCCTGTCAGGAAGTTCAGTCAGCCCCCATTTAGTTCTGAGAACTCCTTCACCCTGACACATCTGCACAGCCCCCTAGATATCGCCCCACTGCCTTGGGGGGGGGGGCAATCACAATCCTCTCCACATTTAGTAGAGCAGTCCGTGACCAGGGAATTGGATTATAAGCGTTCTGCAGCTCTCTTGCTTGGCAGTAGAGTTTGCCTGCAGTATCTCTAGGTTCCCCCTTCCCTGCTTCCTCACCCAAACACTGGGCTTTGCATGTGCACATGTGCTTTCATGCAAGAGAGCCACAGGCAGCCGATGGGGGCACTAAAGTGCACCTCAAAGTGGGGTTGGAGAGAAACAAAGCAAAGGGATGCCCTGGAAACAGAGAGGAATAATCACACTGCTCATGCATTTCCTTGGGGCACCTAGGCAATCAGCTGCCCGGAAACCTGCCAGTGGCTATTTAATCCACATGGGAGTCATTTTAGCTTGAGGTATGGATGACTGGGTCATGGGAGCTAGATGTGCCCATTTGATTGCACCCATTTGATCCAGAGGGGAGGGGTGGCTATGTCAGGCCAAACTGCTTGTGTGATTACACCCTAAATACTGGAGGATAGGTCATCCAGGGCTATTAGCTGTGTTGACTAAGGCTCTTTTTGCACCTGTCTTTTTCCTTGGTTTCTGAGCGCATCTCAATCTTCCGTTCTACATTCCCTCCCACTTTCACTACCGCTTTGTGTTGGGGCTTCTTTTTGGTTCTGCATTTACTTTAGGGGGATCAGTACTCAGACCGCTTCCAGCACATTGTTTCCCTGCACTTCCCAAAAGTGCTTTTGCCACGAACTTTTGTTCTGCTCCATTTTGAAATTGATACAACTATTTAAAGTAGAATTATTTCTGCAAATATTTAAGCATCACCCACTGACCTCCCCTGTTTCAGCCTCTTTCTCTTTGGTCTATGCTAAGTAGCCAATTTGCACGATAACAGGTTTTCTCATGGACAATTGCTGAACATTTACATTTGTTTAGAGTCTGCAGCAGTTCGGAGGATGGAAGAGCTACTGGAAAACCCAGTTTTTCAAGAAGCACTTCTAGCCAAACAGACTTTGATAACAAACATTTCCCTCAAAATAAAAAAAAGAGATGCATGGATTTGTCAAACTCAGGACCTCATTTGCCATGTATTCTGCTGAGTATTTCTGTAACCCTTTTACTTGTATTATTCTAGGGGTTGATGTATGAGTGTGTGGGAAACTGCTTTGCCACTTCACAACTGTTTTTCTAAGGAGCCTCCTGACTTGGGAAGTATGCAGAATGACCTTGAATGCCTGTCTCTGCTCGCCCGCTTGTTAGAGATAATAAACTGTATGTTGCAAGGGGGAGGTGGGAAGAATAACGGTGTGCACTAGATTTAAGCGGGCTGAATGTATGGACTGATTGGACAAGACACGGGGGGGGGGCTTGTTTGAAGCAGGTATAATTTCTGAACTGGCACCAACCAGGTCAGTTCTGACACAAGATGGTCTTAGCTTGACACACACTGATCTCTCAATAAACAAATCACTGCAAAGAGAGTGTTGCTGAGAATATGTTTGTTGAAGAGTCTGACATGATTGATGGTTTGCATTTTGATTTGATACTAAGCACTGATAATTGTATATTATCCCTGAGTTTATTTATTTATTTATTTATTTATTATTAAATTTATTATTTGGATTTATATCCCACCTAGCCAGCGTTAGCCGGCTCAAGGCGGCTCACAAAAGTTTTAAAAAACAACAGTATAGTTTATCATAAAATTACAGCTTAAAATACACAAAAAACAGCACAAAACCACAGAAGTTGGCAGTCAACATTGCTTCCACCACTGATCACAACAATTTACCAGACCCAAGGCCAGGAGGTTACGCCAGTTGATTACCCGGCCAGAGGCTTAACTCGGCAATTTCCAGAGACCCCTTCCCCCAGTGGCTGCTTCTAGTTAGAAGCCTGGCAGAAGAGCTCCGCTTTGCAGGCCCTGAGGAACTGCAAAAGGTCCCGCAGGGCCCTGATGTCATCTGGGAGCTCATTCCACCAGTAAGGAGCCACCACGGAGAAGACCCTGGTCCTGGTGGTCATCAGCCTGGCCTCTCTAGGGTCGGGGATGATCAGGCAGCATTGAGTGCCTGATCGCAGTGCTCTCTGGGGTATATACAGGGAAAGGCGGTTGCTTAGGTAGACAGTTATTCTCGTTACATAATGTTAATGAACATTGCCCTGTTAACACTGAAATGCCTCACCCATTCAATGTCATTCTGATTTTTCTGGAAGAATTCCTCCCACCAGCCAGGGCTCTGTGAAAAGGAAGAGAGAACACGGGGCATTGAAGGGAAGGGAGAAGTATCATGCTGGTGCCTTGGCTACTTCTCCAAAGGGCTCAAAACACACTTTCTTCCATGAGTATGCAGAAAGCATAATCTGCAGAGACTAGAGTTTCTGGCATGAAGAGCTGAAGAATAATTTGCAGAATGAAAGGAAATTATTTTGAATCAAAGGCATACCACCTCGAGTTTTGGAAAAATTGGGAGTAAAGTTACAGGGCTTCTTGGATGACACTTCCACCCTAGACCCCTTCCAGTCTGGCTTTCACCTGGGACACGGGATGGAGACAGCACTGGTGGACCTCACGGATGACCTCCATAGGCATCTGGATCAGGGCAGATTGGCAGTGCTCTTGTTGTTAGACCTGTTTGACATGGTTGACCATCAGCTACTGAGCCACCTGCTCACTGACACTGAGATTCAGGGGCTGACCTTGCAGTGGCTTGTCTCCTTTCTCCAAGGTCGGGGACAAAGGGTGGCACTGGGGGATCAACTATCCCAGAGGCATCCACTACACTGTGGAGTGCCTCAAGGGGCAATGTTGTCCCTGATGCTTTTTAACATCTATATGCGTCCCCTTGCCCAGATTGCCTGGAGGCATGGGCTGGGATGTCACCAGTATGTGGATGACACCCAGTTCTATCTGTTGTTGGGCAATCAGCCTGCCTCCAAACCAGAAGATCTAAACCAGGTGTCATGGCTGGTTGGTTTAGGCAGAGCCAGCTGAAACTGAATCCAACAAAGATGGAGGTCCTTTGCCTGAGCCAGGGTGGTCTGTGGGTAGGGATCCTGCTTTTGACCTTCAATGGGGTGCCTTTGGTGCCAGCACCGGAGGTTAGGAGTTTGGGAGTGCTTCTGGATGCTTCCCTAACGATGGAGGCCCAGGTAGCAGCCACTGCCAAATCGGCCTTTTATCATCTTTCGTTGATCAGACAGTTGGTTCCCTTCCTCAAACGCAATGACTTGGCAGCAGTGATCCACACAATGGTCACGTCGAGATTGGACTACTGTAACATTCTCCATATCAGGCTGCCCTTGTCTCAAATCCGGAAGCTGCAGCTGGTGCAAAATGCTGCAGCCAGGCTGTTGATGGGACTCCCAATTTGGGAGGACATTCAGATAGTGCTAAAGGCACTGCACTGGCTGCCGATAGCATACCGAATCCATTTCAAGGTACTGGTTCTTACCTTTAAAGCCTTTTATGGTCAGAGGCCTAAATATCTGAGGGACCACCTTTCCCCACATATTCCCCAGAGAGCACTGCGTTGAGGAGCCCAGAATCGATTGGCCAGGCTGTCAACAACCAGGGCCAGGGCAGTCTGGTGGAATGAGCTCCCAGAAGAGATCAGGGTCCTGCGGAATCTCTTACAGTTCCGCAGGGCCTGTAAAATGGAGCTCTTCTGCCAGGCTTTTGGAGCCACCGCCACCACTAAACATCATTAACAACTAGTGGTTGGAGAATAGGATGCCCTGTTGTCTCTGGAATTGATAACACCAGCCTGTGCCAGCCACTCGAAAGACACTTGAAGTAGATCTAGGAGCCGGTTATGGGAAGAAAGAGCTAATATGGTAGCCATCGCTGATCCAGCAACAACAATACTAGCACTTACTGTTATTGTTAATTGGTTTCAACATGGTTTTAAATGTTCTATTGCAAATATATGCTGATTTTATGTAAGCTGCCCTGAGCCGGCCTTGGCTAGGAGGGCAGGGTAGAAATCTGAGAAATAAATAAATCTATATATCTAATAGCCAAGTGCCCCCCCCCCGCGTGCGGATACCTAATTCTGCATGGGGGGGCACTTGGGGGGGGGAGGGTTTTTTTTCTACATGCGGTTTTTTTCTACACATGGCACCCCCCCCCCCCCGTGTGCAGAAAAATCCTAAATGTTAAAAACAACTTTTGGGGGGATATTTAAATCCCCTCAAAAGTAAAAGCATTCTCTGCGCAGGCGCAGAGAACGCTTTGGCTGGGGGGAGGGCTCAGTGGGCAGTGGGCCTCACCGCTGCTGTTTTCGGGGAGGGAGGGGGGAGGAGGCTCGGCACACAGCTGCCACCACCAATTTCCAGGGAGGGAGGGGGAAGGGAGGAAGGAGAGGAGGCTCGGCACGCAGCCGCTGCTGCTGCCAATTTTTGGGAAGGGAGGGGGAGGGAGAAGGGAGGGAGGAGGCTCGGCGCGTGGATGCCACCGATTTTTGGGGAGGGAGGAGAGGAGGCTTGGCGTGCAGCTGCTGCCACCAATTTTTGGGAAGGGAGGGGGGAGGAGGCTCAGCACACAGCTGCTGCTTTTTTCAGGGAGGGAGGAGAGAGAGGCTCACCTGCCCCCCACAAGTATCCTACTGCTGGGAGCCCAGGGGGGGGCGAGCGGCGGGCCCAGCAAGATAAAGGAAATGCCCCCTCCCCGCAAGTTTCTTGCGGGCCTCCCCTTGTGTTTATCTAATTCCCTCTTGAAGCCGTCCATGCTTTTAAAGAGTAAATGCAGAAAGGCCCAGAATTGGACCTCCAGAAGCAATATAATTTAGAATGCTTAATTTGGGGGTGGGGGGTGGGGAGCAGTATGACAATGGCCTACACCAGGAAGTTGTTTCACAGTTGCTTCTTTAAGTACAGATGCCGTTCCATCAGGAATTGATGGTAGGATTTAACAGCATCTCATGACAAGTCTTTACCAGGCAAGATGATGGGGTCAAGCTGGCAAGTGTTAGGTCCAACCACATCTCAAGTGTCAGCCTCACCCTCTGGTGTTGAGAACAACTGAAACTCATCCAACATAAACAAGGCAAGAGGAGTCTCATAGGCTCTGTGGCTAAACTAGAATCCAAGTCAGAACGGCACTGGTGATTTTTAATTCATGCAAAGTACTCAACAAAATGCCAAAGCAATCCCACATTTGCATTATCTAAAGACCCATACAGATAAAGACTAAGTTGGAACAAACCCCAAGCTAATTAGAAAATCTCTGCTGGATGAAACGGTGAAGATGCAGAGGGGAGAAAGAGGTTTCTTGACTGCTACCACAATATACGTGGTCAATTAAGCATTAAGCCACGTTTACTCATTCATCATGGGTTTACTGTTTACATCATGTTTACTCATTCATCATTAAGCCAGTGTGGCTTCATGATCTGAATGTTGCGCTACAACTGAATAAAGATCAGGGTTCAAATCTTCATTGAGCCATGGTACTCCCTGGTGACCTTCAGCCAGTCACTCGAATCTACTTCACAGGGTTGTTAAGATAACACTGCAGAGGGGAGAGCCATGTACGCTGTGTGGTCTCCACTGAGGAAGGGTATGATAAAATCTAAGGTGGATAGATGGATGCCTCAGTGCCCACAATTTACTGGTAAACCAAGTGGCAGGCTGTAATCTGGTTGGTGGGAGAGGGCAGCTACACACGATAGTGTCAACTGTCTGGATGTGTGTCAGTTTTGAATAATTGGCAGAGACAACCAAATAGTCTCCTTGGGTTATTTGGGAACTTCAACAGCCTTCAAAAACAGACCATTCTACCTGGCTGGCTCTTCATTTTAGGAGCTGGGAAGAAAATGTAATGAGCCCAACTTTACCATACAAGCTTAACAAACTTTTGTTTTAAAATGTCAACAGATTTCTCTGTCTGATAGCTTTTAGTTAGCTTCCTCCGTGTAGCTCCCCAACCTGTATGGCTATTAGTCCATTTGGATCCTGTGATCTGGGGGATCAAGTTTCCTGGGGTTGAAGTAACCTGCTGGGAGGAAGAACAAAGATCCATGCTCCTTGTGGTAACAGAGAACTGAACCTAACAAAGATTGCTTTGCTCTTTGCATTTTCCCTCCATTGCCCACAACAGTAAACTGGTAAGAGGATAATGAATAATAAATAAGCCTAATATTGCTAAGTACAACAAGCCTACCAAAATGAGTGTTTCATGTTGAGGGTTTGTCACTTGTTCCCCTAAAGTACACTTACTAGGATTGTAAAAAACATTTATACAGGCAAAGCTAAATTAATAAAGAATCATTCACAATTTAAGCTCTGTGCCGGCAGCATTGGACCAAGCAACTGTTTCAGTCTTTGAGGGATTAAAAGAAACAAGAGTATTTTACTTACCTGCCATTGCTGTATCTAGAAAAGAGGAGCAAATGTCTGTGTTATTTTGAAGAGTTTCCATGAAAGTGTAAAAATAAAAACAAAAACAAAACAATAGAAATGGATTGCTCAGGAATCAATGCACCTCTTGTTGGAAAGAACACCTGTTTGTACTGGGTAAATGTCACATAGGTATGTGATTTTTAACTCATTTTTAATCTGAACACTTGTGCCTGTTGTTATGTATTGATCATGCGGTCGCCATGTGCTCCAGTAATGGTGACCGCCATGTGGCCAGAGCACATGGCCAAGAAACTACCTGAGCTTCAGCCAGGTAGAACAAAGGCCAAGTGGATTCTAACCAGCCACCAATCATGTACCTAGGTTTCTCCCAGGGAACCTATGAGATGTAAATAGATTGATAATAGCCTATCAAGCCAGTTGGGCGGGATCAGGGGATTATCCCTGACCAGCATAAAAGGAGGGCTTGGAGCCCTGGGTTGTATGCTTCATCCGGACCAGCAATAAAGATCTAGCGGTTTCACTGTTCCATGGACTCCCGACTCCAATACTTTTCACCTGTGTTCTGATTATCAGCTGGACAAATAAAAAGCCAAAGTAGATGTTACATTTTTTAAAAGAGTTTTGTCTGGGGTCTGTACTCAATACTCTCTCTCCCTGCAGCCACACAGCAGCTGTGGGGACTATCTGTTTAAGAATGAAGGAGAGCTTCCCCCCCTAAGGCAAAACATGACTGGAAGCAAATTGAACAAAGTTATATTTCTAATTTGGAATATCTAACTACCTCCCTTAAAATATAGGATAGAAAACGGTCTGGGGCCCAACATCGCCTGGTCGTACCTGGCCCAAGAGAAGCCAGGCTCACTGCCACTAGGGGGAGGGCCTTTTCGGTGGTGGCACCCCGCTGGTGGAATGAGCTCCCAGAAGAGATCAGGGCCCTGCGGGACTTGATGCAGTTCCGCAGGGCCTGCAAGACAGAGCTCTTCCGCCAGGCCTATGAATAGGGGCCGCCACCTTTCTTATCCCCCCCTCGTTGTCAACAATTACCAATGATTGGGCACATGCATTACCATCCAGTCGCTAGCGATACTGCACGCCCAACATTAAATTGCGATATTGCACGCCATTAGATTGTATTGAGCACTTTATTGTTTTAATGATGAAAGTTTATAATGTTTTAACTGTTTTACTGATAATGTGAATCTTGGTTCACCAAGTATTGTAAGCCGCTCCGAGCCTGCTGTGCGGGGAGAGTGGCCTAGAAATTGAATTAAATTAATAAAATAAAATAAATAAATAAAACATCCTAAATTAGCTCCTAGCCCTTTATTGATGTCATCATACTTTGGCCAAAACTGGTTTTCTCCAGTGATTCAACCAGACTCATTTAAGGTATGGAGAGAAGCCAAATTAACAAGACAATTAGACATAACAAAAGATGGTAAATTATTAGATAAAAGTAAACTGGATCAAAAAGCAGGTACTGTACTACCATGGTATCGATATTTTCAATTAAAACACTTATTATCTTCCCAGACCGTCAAAGAACTTGGTAAACGACCTTTGACAACATTTGAATCTCTTATCAGCATAGAAAATGTATCCTTTAAGGGTCTGATTTCACAACTATATAACATTTTGGGACAAATCCTATACATTTTCAATACCAAAAATGTTGGGAGCAGGATTGTAACATTGAAATCACCAATCCACAATGGCAGTCAATTTGGAAATCTTCATTATTAAGATCACATTCAATTAATATTAAAATGCAGACATTTAACATTTTAACAAGATGCTACCTCTCACCTAAGAAATTACATTATATTAACTGATCACTGAATCCATGGTGCTGGAAGCAATGTGGATCACAAGCATCTGTTTTTCACTGTTGGTCTTGCACAAGTACAGCTTAGTTCTGGAGTTTGATAATAGAACATATTAATTCTATTACTGGAGTTACATTACCAAAAAAAAAACAGAATTATTGCTGTCTCTATGGTCAGAATGTGATTTACATTGGTCTACAAAAACATTAATCAAATTTTTATTAGCAGCTACCAGAGCATCAATAGAGGTTAAATGGAAAGAATCTTCTCCATCAGTTACACCTTAGTATGAAAAAATCTGGCAATTTTATGTAATGGAAAAAATTGCTTATCATAATGCCCAATTTACTAATTTTAAACAAAATACTCGTTTCCCAGCTATTTGGCTACTGATGTTAGATTTTATGGTATCAAGAGATAAAGTTCCAATATATATATATATACTATTGATCTCTTACAGTTATAATTTGGTTGCAGTGTTCTGGTTCAAGCTGTTAAACTATTTGATATTGATTTGGTATTGTACCCCGCTGAGATCCCTCCCCTCCACAAATCCTTCCCTCCACCAGCTCCACCCACCAAATCTCCAAGTATTTTCTGACCCAGAGCTGGCAACCAGTGTTCCCTCTAAGATGAGTTAGTGTGAGCTAGCTCACAGTTTTTAAGGCTCTGGCTCACACATTTTTGTCTCGGCTCAGGAAGGGTGGCTTTGGAGCAAACTAATTTATGCAGTAGCCCAATCACTTGCTCACAACTTTAATGCCAGTAGCTCACAAAGTGGAATCTTTGCTCACAAGACTCCACAGCTTAAAGGGAACATTGCTGGCAACCCTGCCTTTTCCTGCCCTGAAATTGCAGTTCTTTCCCCGTTTTGGCTGTTCCAGTTTTAGCTTTCTGGATAAAAATAGCCCCAGGGGGAAAAAATCCTAAACCAGTAATAAGATTTCTGAAAAACCAAGCTAATGAAAACAGTATCCTACCCCAAATCCAGATTTGGAATTATTACAAAAAAAATTCTGAAGTGCATATCTGTATAGAGCATACTTGGTTCACTCTTTGCTTTTGTACAAGAGAATGAGAAAGAATAAATGGGAGCGAAAGCTGCATCTCTAGCACTCGGCTTGGCCGGAATAGTCTTTTTAAACAGCTTTGCCTATTTATAATTTGTGTTTATATGTGTATAAATGAGGCATATATAATTTTCAAAGGCGGTATAATTGCAGAGCCACATTTGTTTTGCACAGGAGAAAAGCCCAAGTCATTGTTTAGCAATTAGTCTCATAGGCGTCTCCATATGGGCAAGTGAGCATTAATTATATAAGGACATTTCACTGCCTGGCTGAAAACAGGAGACTAAAATGTTGTATAATGAGACATTAGACAGTATGCAAATCAAAGTCAGTGCAGCTTATCTGAATGATTTAGAGCTGAAAAACCAATATGAGATGTCACTGGAAACCTTATTCTCCAAAGGAAAAGGATAAGTATCTGCAGGTTGGCCAAAAACCATTCACAGATTGCCACCTGGAAGCCAGTGGGCAATGAGTATAGGATGCATAGAAGTCCAAGGGGTGATGTACTATCTTGATTTGGAAATAGGATTAACCAATAATTTCTAAACCGAGATTAAATTCCTAGAACAGACTTCTTTAAGCAAAGAGAACCAATTAATGATCTATCATTTTGTCTCATTGTAATCCCCAGGGGTCATTTCGTAGAAAAAGAGGTGCAGGAGCTCATTAGCATAACTCATTTGCATAACTCATTTGCATATGCCACACCCCCTAACATACTGAAAGTGTGTCAGAAGGCAACACCCACCCCTCAGGCTCCACTCCACAGGTGAGTGAAACTGACCTGCTCTTCCTCCATTCCCTTCCCTATCCAATACTTTGTGCAATAAAAATAAGCGTAAAGAACACACCCTCATTCTCTTCCTGCTCCCTTGAAACCACCAGGTTTCAAGTAGACTTGAGATACCCAGGACATGTGCACCACCCATCCCTTTCCCTTCCCCACAACAAGACACCCTGTGAGGTAGTGGGGCTGAGAGAGGTCTTTGAGAACTGCTCATGAGAGAACAGCTCTGAGAGAAATTGTGACTCACCCAAGACAACACCAGCAGCTGCATGTGGAGGAGTGGGGAATCAAACCTGGTTCTCCCAGATTAGAGTCCAACTCCTGACCACTACACCAAACTGATGGGGTGGAAGCTGCTGAAGGGTTGGTGAAATTTCTCCAGTACTTATGTGCCATGTGCCCAGATAAAAAATGGTATACTTAGAAAATTTATATGCCACCTTGAGCAAGTCTCTGGAAAAGCAGCACACGGTCATAAAAGGAACAATGATAAAATTATCGATATTAAAACAAAACATTAAAAACAATAAAGATCCTAGCAGGGCTTTCCCCGGGGAGCTGCGCTTCTGCACTGCTCGGGGAAGCCAAGGAGGGGGCGGGGCTTGGTCATGTGCCCGCCCCCTGGGCTCCTCACGCCCGAGCTGCGCTCCTGTGCGCTCCCACTCCAACGTACTCCTGGTAATCCCACTCTCCTTTCCCAGGAGCTCAGGAGAGCAAACAAGATCCTCTCCTCCTATGTTTTATCATTTCAACTACCCCATGTGCCAGGTTGTGTAGAGAGATAGCCAATAACTCAAGTCACCCAGTGAACTTCCATGGCAGCGTGAGAAGGTGAATCCAGGTCTCCCCACTCTTAGTAGCTGGGCACTCACACTACCTCTTATTTCAACCACAATTTTGCTTTGAAGCTTTACTTTGTCTCTGGGAAGATGACAATATTCACCTGAGTACCCCAGCTTTTCGGTTTGAAATGGCTTTCCGACAATATACCCCTGCAGGCGAGTAAAACCAAATAAAGAGAGCTTTCTATTTCAAAGATACTGTTTAACCGCACACTTCATAGCCTGGCTGGCCGCAGGAGTTACAAAGCATTATTGTTCACAGAAGGCCCTGGGTAATTCCTCTGTTGTGACTAGCTGACAGAGCTGGCTGGCTCATTACTTGACAGAATAAACATCAGCAAGCCTCCAGGGCTCTTTCCCTACAGATATCGTGTGTTCTCCCACTGGCCAACAGTAATTCTGCAACCCTGGTAAATGTTTGAGTGAAATGATATTATATAAATCTGCTTTGTCAAACACAGCCACATTTGTATTATTCTGAGGGCAAGACACATAACTTAGCTGGCAGGCAAAGTGGGGCACACAGATAGAACAGAGAGCAGATAAGCAGTCCAGTGCCATAGAAGTGTTGCAGTCTTTGTTCAGACAACTCAGAGCCTATATTAGCCTGAAAAGCTTGTTGAGGAGAGGGCAGGGGCTGATGGCTCAAAACCGAGAGCTGTGTAATGTAGGGACTAGGTTCTTTCCACGATTTATTATTTATTTATTTACTCCACTTAATACCCCAACGGAGGTTCTTCATCATTCTCTTGTCCTCCATTTTATCCTCACAACAATCCTATGATGTAGGTTAGGCTTACCGTGTCAAACTTTGCCATGATGTAGGGGAATTTCTGAGGGGGGGGGAGTGTTGGAGTACATGAACCATTGGGTGTAGAAGCCATCACTGCAACTCTTCCTGCTGCAAGATACCTCCCTGCTGTATGCCAATAAAGGTTGTGTATTGTATTGTATTGTATTGATACCTCTCTGCGTACCAGGGATGACCTTCAGACAAAGCTATGCTTCTCTCGCTGTAGTAGATAAGGGAGCCATATATTCCCATGGTGGGGGCAACTTAGGGTGCACAATTTAGGCAAGAAGTTGACTGTGTGATTGGTGCACGTATGGGGGTTTTAGTTCTGAACTATTTATATCTGTAGAGGACCCTCAATTGGGCCTCAGTTCTGACCACAGTACTACTTTGACCTGAATCATGAAGATATCTCAATAAACAAAGCCACAAACAGTGTTGTTGAGAGTATTTTGACCAGGGGTCTGACACCCCGCAAGCTTCCATGGCAGAATGGGGATTTGAAACTGGATCTCCTAGATCCTAGTTTGATACTTTAACCCAGGGATCCCCAACATGGTTCCTGAGGGTGCCATGGTACCCACCAAGCATTTTCAGAAAGTGGGAGGAACTACATGGGGCTCTTGCCTGCAGGGCTTCTGACTGGTCACTAGAAAACTGATTGGCAGTGCAGATTAAAACAATGTTGTTTTAGCAGTACCTCTCACCAGTATTACTTTAATCATTCTCATTTCTCTTACCAGCATATTTTTGAAATTATTCCTCTTCTCCCCTGCGCTTGGGCTTTGTGTGTGCGGCACTGCCTCCTGCTGCAACTATTTTGTGATTGGTTCTGCCTCCTGTGGCAGCCATTTTGTGGTTGTGCCCCCCACCCTGTGTCAGAATTCCAAAGAGCTCAAAAAAGGTTGGGGACCCCTGCTCTAACCTCTACACGACACAATCCTAAGAACACTCTCCTAGGAATAAGGTTCACTATAAAATTAGACTTTCTTCTGGTTCCTGCCTGCTTTTAGTGGCATGGGGTGTGTATGTGCTGTGACATGGTTGCATGGGCACATGGGAGGAGGTCATGTTGCCAAGTCCTTCCAGGTTGACTTTGCCCCAACTTGAAGAGGGCAACTTGGACACAGGAAATAGCATTGCACCAAATTTTCATGAGGTTTCTTCCCAGTGCAGAAGTGCTCAGGTGCCTTTCAGAAAGCAAGCTCCACTTTTAATTCTTTCATATATTTTTTCACACATCTTTTTTTTCCCAATTAATTTTTTTTATTAATTTCAAAATCTTACATTACAATTTTTTTACAGCAGGAAATGAAATTAACATTCTTTAAACATTTTCTACTACAAGTTGGCAGTTCTACTCTGCTACTATTTCATTTGTAAATTATAATCATTCATTAAGTCAGATGTGGACACGCCTAAAAAAATATTTCTGTTTTTCAAAATTACTCCAGTACATTCGCAATTATAAACTCTGTTTCCCATAGTTTCTCATTAGATCTTCTTATGTTTATAACCATATGTTCTATATATATATTTCATTTTCATTTCAAAACTAATATACTAAGATGATTCACAATAAAGTAAGATAGAAACAAAATAATACTCCATTTTGTTACTCTGCTCTCTTAAGATTTTTTTTACTAAATTATGTTCTTCCTCTTTAACTGGAGCTCTTCTAATTGGCGTTCCCTCCCCCCGGGACTCCAGAGCAGTTCTGAAGCAGACTCACAAAATGTGATTCTTGCCTATTGGGGAGATGTTTTCACACACCTTCTCATTTCCCCACTCCCTAATTCATTATGTGATCCCTGTGAAATGCAGAAGACCAGAAAAGACACCAGACAGATGCAGCATCCGCCATCTTCATACATTTATCAAAATTGTCCCTAAGCACAAAAAACATAATAATTTTATATTCACGAATTCCTGTTGCCTGAGTTTTTAAATGTCCTTATCCTTGCTATTTTTTTAATTCCTAGATTTAATCATAGAACCTATTAAAGAGAGGGAAAGTAGCATGAACCACCATCTTAATGAGAATGAAAAAAAGCACTTGAAAGGGGTTGTGTTATTCCAAATCTCACTTTGTTTAAAACTGCAGATTATTACTTTGGGCACTCGTTTTTAATCTATGCAGCTGTGGGAAGACTTTGGGGTGAATCATAGGACTGGCTGTTAATAAATCACATTTCTTTGTCACTTGGTTACTGTGTGCCGGGTTTTTACCTCCCCTCTCCCCAAACGGGCTTCAATACATCAGTTTCAGACAATGCATTGGACAGCTAAATATTGCAATCATGATTAAGTTTTCACAACAGGGTTCACATAGCACGGATGAAAATTAATTAAAAGTGGAGGCAAAGATTGTAATAAATTAGATCTATTTTGCATACAACTAATTCAATGACTTGCAGTGCAATCCTAAAAAAAAAGTTGCACCCTTCTAAGGCCATTGAAGTCAACAGGCTCTAAAGGATGTCGGACTGCGCTGTTCAAAGGAATGCTGTGACGGAAGGGATCCTTTCTCACATGACAGGAAGGAAAACAAAGGTTCCACACTTCAAAGATTTTTTTTCTTTTGCAAAACCTCCCAACATCTTGTGATTTGACCCAGCCCCCAAGACAACATTTTGTGAGTGGTCCAATCCCTCATGACAGCTATTTTGTGATTGGGCCAGTCCCCCATGGCAACCACTTTAATTTGGCACCCTTGTTTGTTTGTTTGTTTACATCAAGTCACAGATTACTTATGGCGATGCTGTGGGGTTTTCAAAACAAGTAACATTTAGAGGAGGTTTGCCATTGCCTACCTCTGCATCATGACTCTGGACTTCCTTGGTGGTCTCCCATCCAAACACTAACCAGGGCTGACCCTGCTTAGCTTTTGAGATCTGATGAGATCTGGCTAGCCTGGTACCCATTACCTGTTCTCAAAATTCAGAAAGTGTTCCCACATTTTAAAAGATTGGGTGACACCTTATCATCTCCAGCAGCTCTTTGATAGCTTTAACTGGAAAGTTCCGGCAGGTATCTAGTGAGCAAATACATTAGCTCCCTCCTGCATCTGCCTCCAAGTGGTAAATATGTCACAGATGTGAAAGAAGCACCTCATTCAGTCCAGAGCCCCAGGAGAATGTACCTGAATCTCCCTTTCCCTTTCTTGCTGTGGTAGGAAAGACAGGGCAGACAAACCCCCCACACACACACACTTTCTCCAGTAGTAGGAGAGCTCAACACATTTTCCCTTCCACGCTGGAGCAGCTCCCCACAAGGGCAAAATGGAAGGAGCAGATGAGTCAAGGCTAGTGTGCATGGACAACATTTAGAATATTGTGGGCTCATGGACAGCTCACTTAGGATTTTAAAGTGTGTCATGTATTTAACCTATGTTTACAGGGCTGCTTGTGATTTTCCATCCAGTCTAAGCAAATTAGGTAGCTGAGGGCCCAGGAGATCAAAGCAAACCACCTATTAAGCTTGTTGCATCACCAGAAACCAACACATTCATCATTCAAAGGACAGGTTCTAGAAGAATACAGTATGTGTTCTGGCTATCAAGTAGATAACGGGCAAACTTTTGTAAACACTCTGAGCTTCCAAAGGGCCAACTGAATCCCTATTTGGATTTAGGAAGTACTTGAATTTAATATGTGTACATTTTGTGCACATTATGGCGATGTCACTTTTTTTTTTTCTTCACTAGAAAGCTTGTTAAAATTTGTGGTCTAAAAGAGATGGCTGTCATGGGAGACATTCGCCTGGCTGGTTTTTACAACTTAATCCCATGACCCAGTTTGCTTAGGCAGCAATTCCTAGATCGAGTGTTAAGAATTCATGCTATTCCTAAACCCCCCTAGTACAGTTTTATGGAAACAAATTTATTTTTAAGGCAAGGATAGATGAGTTATTTTCTTGTGCCAGTTCTGAATGCTCTGATAAATGAAGCAAGGTGCTTCACCTACTCAATCTGCACATTACAAGGGCAGGTCTTTTCAGTGAGATTTCACATACTGTTTCACATGTCTATCTATTTATTTACTTACTTCATTTATAACCCGCCTTTCCTCTCCATGGAAAGCCAAAGCAGCTTACATCCTTCTCCTCTCCTCCATTTTATCCTCACAACAACCCTGTGAGACAAGTTAGGCTGAGAGAAAGGGACTGGCCCAAGGTCACCCTGCGAGCTTCCATGGAGCAATGTGGATCTGAACCCGGAGCTCCCAGATCCTAGTTGAACACTCTAACCACTATACCACAGTGGCCTTCCAGATCCCCTGGTGATGCAGTAGAGATCCTGGACAACTGCCTACAAGCTGGGGTCAAATGGCTGAAAGTAAACAAACTAAACCTGAACCCCCAGACAGTACAGATGTGATGCTGGTTGGGAAGGTGGAGATCTTGAAGGATATTGTGCTTCCCACTTTTGATGGGGTTCAGTCAATCCTTGCTGATTCTGTTAAGAGCCTAGGAGTTATACTGGAGCCAGCGTTGCTGCTGGAGAAACGAGTTATTGCAATGCAAAAAAACCACATTTTCTCCCAACTCTATTTAGCCTGGAAGCTGGTTCCCCACTTTGACAGAGCTGATCTGGCCATCGAGATCCAGCCCATGGTAACATCAAAACTAGACTGCTGTAATGCAGTCTACATAGGTCTCTCCTCAAAATCAACTCAGAGACTCTAGCTGGTGCAGAACACCACAGCTCAGTTAGTATCGGGAGCTGGGTGAAGTATGCCTACTACTCCCATTCCGCTGTCACTCCACCGGCTGCCCATCAGGTACGTGGCTCAGTTGGAGGTATTGGCTATCACATAAAAAACCCTCTATGGCCTTGGTCCCTCATATCTGCAGGCTGGTCTCTCTCTCTCCCTCCCTCTGCTCCACCATGGCAGCGTCACTCCTCTGAGCAGGGGTTTCGGCAGATGCCACCCTGCCAATGGGCAAAATCAACAACTGCCTGTATTAACAGGACTAGCAGGACTTTGTGGAAATTGCAGCTACCAGCTACTGCTATTGTGAATGGTCTCTGTATTCCTCTCAATTACATTTCAATTCTATAGAACCCTGTCGCATCCTGTATCACCTCCCTTTAACTTTCTGCTGTTTATAACTTTTTTCGTCATTGCCTTGTATCAGGGCCAGCATGAGCTTACCCTGAGGTGGGGCAGTTGCCCAGCAATTCTGGTTGGGCCCACTGATGTAGGCCCCCCCACCCATACCCCTACTCTTCCCCGCCCTGCTTGCGAGTGCTTTGTCACCCACACTCCCAGCTATATAAGCTGCCTAGCGCTGCAAGGGAAAGGACATGTGGGTGGTCACACTGCTGAGGCACTTGCTGGTGGCCATGACAGTGGCACTCCCTGGTGTACACACTGCCCAGCACCATCCGGGAAAGGGAGTGCGGGTAGCGTGGGCAGCTGTGACCACAGACAAGGGCAAAGCTTGTAAGTGGGTGAGGGAAGGACACAGAGGCAGGTGAAGGTAAGCGAGCTGGTAAGCAAGGAGGGGCTCTGCTTATTAGGCATATGACCCACAATCTCATACACAGATAACAATCATACTGTTCTGATAGTAACATGTAATTCAAGACACAGGAGAAACAAAATGCTACATTAATCTAGTGTGTGTTATGCATTACAATATGTAATACAGATACAATAACCAGGATCAAAAGGACTGTGCAGTTAGTTTGATGAACACAAGAAGGCTTTGAGCTTGTGTCTCTAGCCATCCCATCCCCTCTCTTCCCAAACTTCATGGCGAAAGACTTGTAGGAGTGAATGGAATATGATAATATGGCACTGGGGAAAGGGGGAGTCTTACGGCAGAGAGGGGGTCAAATATTCTCCTGTGAATGATGAAGCCCTTGAGTATTCCTGAAATAGCTTATTAAATCCTATCCAATACCTGTCAATAAGCCATTTTAAAATACTTGTTACAACAGAGCCGCCATTTTTGTTTCTAGGTGGACAGTGTTTCTGTAGTTGTAATTGCTTCATTTGAAAATGGATTTAAACTGTGGAATTAAAGTTTCCACATCGATACCTAATGTATGTTGGAAATGTAAGAAAAATGCTGGCTCATATTTCCACATGCGATGGGTTTGTGGGAAGGCAAGTAAATATTGGTTAATGATTAAGAAGACCCTTCAAGAAATAATTGAAACTGAAATACCATTTAAACCTAAAATATTTCTCCTTAACATAATCCCAGATATATACAAGAGAGATACCCGATATTGCATAGTATTACAGCTGCCAGAATACTCTATGCTAAATATTGGAAAGCAGAAAAAATCCCAGACAAGCAAGAATTCCTGCAAAAATTGTTAGATGTTGCTGAAATGGACAAATTGACAATGATGCTAAAAGGTAAAAAGGATGGTTATTTTGATGTGATCTGGATTAAGTTGTTTAACTGGCTGGATCAATGGTATAAATGAGTAATAGAATTGTATGCTTAACTTTTTTAATATGTTTTGAGGATGCTTCCCCTGTATGTATATTATCAGCTTTTGTTATTTATGTTGTAAAATAATAAATAAATGAAATTTTTTTAAAAAAGAAAAGAAAATGGATTTAAACTGTTTTATCTGGATGCAAATGCTATGGAAATACAAATCCATTAATTCACAACAGAATGGCATTTATTAATGTGGTGGCACAAAACATATGGAGAGTAGATGAATCTCAGGAAGCCCTCCTGTTAATATGTTGCTCTCTGGTAGCATGTGTTTAAATGGGTGGCAAAGGATTTCAAAACATGATGTTCCTTTGCACGGTTTTGTTGTTTCTCCAAGCACTTTTCTTTGTTAACAGAATTTTAATTCCTTGGTTTTAAACATTAACTATTGCTCTTTTGATTTGTTCTCCTGTTTCCTTTTCCTGTTCAAAGTTTATGGCATTACATATCAATCAATCATAAAGATTATACTAGTAGTTCTACTGTTCTGAAAAAAGTCTAGCCAGGATTTTATATTGGACTTAGTAAGTGCACTGATAAGAACTAAACTTTTGCAAATAAATTAATTTTACAACATTGGAAGTCAGCGACGATTTATAAAAGATTGTGGCTGACACACTGGATAAATTCAGGCATAGGCATAAACTACGGGGGGGGGCTCGAGGGCTCAGGCCACCCCCGAAATTTCCTGGGGGGGACTGAGCCCCCCGGCAAAACAGAGTGCCTGGCACTGCCTCTCCCCCCCCCACCTCCCCGGGCCCTTCCTAGGCCCACTGGCCAGCCGGCGGACCACTGCCACCAGAGCCTCTTTCTTTCCCCCCCCCGACTCCCCTGTACCACTCCTCTCTCCCTCCCTCCTTCCCTCTCCCTCCCAGGGCTCCAGGCAAATGCCCAACGTGATAGCATTACCGGGCTATCACATTGGGCATTCGCCCGGAGCCCCGGGAGGGAAAGAAGAGGAGGGAAAAGTGGCCAGGGGGGAGAGGCAGCGGCAGCACCGTTTCGCAAAGCACGTGCATGAGCCACCCCCTCCCCCCTGGATTTCAAAACTTGATGCCCCTGAATTCAGGTGGGTAGCTGTGTTGGTCTGAAGCAGCAGAACAAAGTTTGAGTCCAGTGGCACCTTTAAGACCAACCAAGTTGCCACTGGACTCAAACTTTTTACACTGGATGAAGCTATTCTCACAATAAGGCCTTTTTTGCTGTTCCGTAATTCTTTTTCTGAAATCAGCTGGATTTTAGATTAGATCCAACTGTAAGCATCAACTGTGGGAATAACCTAAGTTAGTCACTTTTTTCGCCATCTTTTACTGACAAGCTGCACCTGCCAAAATCCCTTCTGTGCAACAACTAAAAAGTCATTTTGGGTGTTTCCTCCACTGTGGAACAATACCTTTGGTCCAAATCTCTCTGTCCTTCAGCAGAACAACAAAACAATAGTGGAGGTTAATGTCCTCTTTTCCCTGTAGTCTGTTTCGCATAGGAGACAAGAGTCAAGAGAGCACACAACCACGGAGAAATAAAATCCTTAGTTTGCTTAATGTTGATTAAAAACAATAAACGGATGGAGCGCTATTTGTAAATCCTGGCATAAATGCATGCATGTGCATGTCCTTCAAAACAACCGTCTTAATTCACTTAAGTTGAAATTTGAAAGGTAACATACATTGCGTTGCAGGTGCAAATGCCATAAACAATACTTTGGAACTCCAACAGATATGAAGTATTCACAATGGCTACATGATACTGTATCATCTATGACTAAACAATTTTAAAATGAATGAATTTCTTACACCGAACCCAAACATCTATCTTCCCAAACCACATTCAGTATTTTATAAGAGGGTTCATATTGTAGAAAAAGGAGCTCATTAGCATACCTATTAGCATAACTCATATGCCACACCCCCTGACTTCACCAGAAGTGTATCAGAAAGGGAAGCAAAAGGGGGGGCATCTTCAAAAGCCTCCCCTTCCCTTCCCCAGCTGGCCTGCCAGGGCGGGCGGGCAGGGGAGCAAAGTGAGAAGGTCCCCATAGAATACAATGGAAAGATCATGCCACCGCCGCTGCCGCATGATTCTAAGAAGAAGGGGTTTAAAGTTTAAAGTTTAAACCCCTTCTGCTTCGCTTCCTCCACAGGCCCGCTGGGGGAAGGGCTTGCCACCACTGCCTTTTGTGCCCACTAGGGGCGTGCAAATAATTTTGGGGGGGGCCAATTCAGATCGGGCCAAATCAAGCCACATCTGTTCCACCTGTCAAATGACCCCTGCATGTCAGTTTTGGCAATGCAAGCCAATTCGGGAGTCATTGGGCTGGCCGAATGTCAGTTTCAGCCCCATTATACCTTATGGGCCATTGAAGCCAATGACAAAAACTCATAGGGTATATGAAGAGCTGGTGGAGAGAGGATTTGAGGGAGAGGCTCCAAACTTGCGTGGTAGCTGCTGGGGACTCTCCCCGAAATACCCACCAAGTTTCAAGAAGATTGGACCACGGGGTCCAATTCTATGGGGCCCCAAACAGGTTGCCCCCATTCCCTCCATTGTCCTCTATGGTGGGAAAAAATGTTACTTTTTGGGTTATCTAGTCTGAATCCAAGGAACCATGTGACTAGTTCCATGTGCCCAACATAGCCTTGGATTTGTGTTTCTCTGACAGCTCCTCCCTCCTCAATATAACAAACATCTTTGGCAATGAGAGACATTCAAAAGCAGTTAGCAAAATGACATCAGAACTGCTTTTCAAAGTGGAAAAGTTTAAAAAATCCCATTGAAGTTGCAGGAGCCTTTATTCAGAGCTGTCTTTTGAGAACAATGAACCAGGGAGTCTCCCCGGCCCTCTGCTTTGGGTGTGGCGGGGGTGCTGTGGGGTCTACTGCCTAATTCATTGTTGGTGGTAGGCTGAAAGCACCTGCCACCCAAAGCAACTATCAAGGAGCTGTACAATGGGGCCATCGCCTTGGATGCTGGCTCAGAACTAGCTGTTCCACCCCAAGCCTTGGGCCAACTGCAGACGCAATCAGAGCTTTGTGAAATCTGCAGGCATCATAAGGCTGATGGGGATGAGGTTGTCTCAGGCCCTACATGCCCCCCCCCTCCCGGATGGCCCTGCCCTTAGTCACACAAAAGTAGCTCTAAGTTCTGGCATAGGGTATCTAGCAAAACTCCCAGGGGCTCAACCCAACCAAAGTTGAGTGTTCTGAATTTCCACTGGGAGAAAATTAAACATGTATTTAACTCTCCTATTGAGATCCACAAGTTTCAAACTATGATTGGATCATTCCCCTACTGTTTCTGAGATATGATTGAAAAAGAGCTTTTGTTGTAAGTCTGAAATCTTATTGCTATTTAATGCTAGAGTTGGGGTGGCAAGGGGGAAGAGTCTTCCACTAAGAAGTAACAGTCATTCCCCCCCAACCAGCAACCCCTCCTTTCAGTGCAGCACTCTGACAGATGTGGCCTGTGATTTAACGCTGAATTAAAATAATGCTTGTAGGAAGGAATGCTCAAGACTATGGTCGTGTCTGGTGTTTGTACAGTGCCTGTAACACTTTCATTCATGAGTAATAAATTGGAGCAGCCTCGCAGGGAGCTGGGGGAACCAGGATTTTGTGCAGCATCCCCCTGGGACTAATCCATTCCGGTCCCTGTGAAATGTCAGTGACCCACCTCATCAATTACAGAAGACAGCTGTGGGTGTATGTTGCTTCTCCTGAAAACAAAGGGACAAAATATGTATCCTTTATTTATGTGCTAATCAGGCCAGCTTTAGGAGCTTTAAGTAAACGGTTATGGCTTTATAACTAATCAAGATCAAATCTTTATTGCACAAGTAAATTTATGTGCTGCGAAGGAGGAAGAAAATCAACATCTCTAGCTGTTGGGAACTTTCCGGATGTAATTAGAATTTATAGCTTGAAAGAACACAGTCATCGACTTAAGCTCAAAGTTTTCTTTCTAGAAGTTAAGATAATTGTCTAGAGTTGGAATCACTTTTACCATTCCAAATGTTGAATTGTTGGAATCTGGGCTAACGTAATTGTTTTCTATATTTAAAAAGAAACACCTCACTGGATATTTTCGCCTTACCAAAGTCAACGCCTGATATCCAGAGGCTTGGCGAAGAAGGAGGAGGAGGAGGAGGAGGAGGAGGAGGTGGAGGTGGAGGTGATGGTGGTGATTGGATTTATACCCTGCCCTTCACTACCCAAAGGAGACTCAGAGTGGCTTACTATCTCCTTTCCTTTCCCCACAACAGACACCCTGTGAGGTAGGTGGGGCTGAGAGAACTCTGACAGAAAGTGCTCTTTTTCAAGAACAGCTGTGCCAGAACTATGGCTTGCCCAAGGTCATCCAGCAAGTGCAAGTGGAGGAGTGGGGAATCAAATCTGGTTCTCCCAGATTAGAGTCCACACACCTAACACACTACACCAAACTGGCTCTCTTCTTGTTGTTCTTGTTAGCTGTGACAGAGGAAATTCCATGTCTTTTGCTGTCATTTGCTGATGCCAACAATAATTGGGTCCCACTTGTGAAATCTAAGCTGCTCCATATGGCCATCTGCTCAGTTCTGATGCACCAAAAAGGAAAAGGAAGACTTATGGGGGCATTGCCTCTTGTTCTTGGCTTTATGTCATATATCATAAAACAGGAAGGGTGTGAGATAGGGCTCTGGACATACAAGGGAGACTCGCCCTATCGCTTATTTATTTAGCTTATTTATAGCCCACCTTTTTCACTGAGAATCATGAGAGATTACAGAGTAGAGAAAGAGAGAAAAAGAGCTTGGCCCTTGCCCCTTCTACCTGAAGAGCTTACATGAGGGTGGGTAAGCAATTCCTGTCTTTCAGGGAGGGAGCAGGCCTGAGGCAAGTTTGGCCCATACCTGTGACTCATTTAATGCAATTCCGTGTGATGCTGAAGAATGAGGGCCTGTCAGCACATAATATCAGGGGCAAGCTGTCTTCATTACCTTATGCCAGTAAGGCATTAGGGTATGATGACATGACGGGTGACTTCCATATTCAGGAGATGCTTGAGGGCTGGTCCCAGGAGAGTGGCAGGATGGCAGACACCAGGGAACCCCTGACCCCAGCGGTGTTGCGGGGGCTCAAGACTCAGTGGCTCACATATTGCAGGGACAGCTATGAGGCCGGGCTGTTTCATGTGGCATCACTGGTCGCCTTCGGATCAGTGAGCTGGTGGCCAGGTCTCGCCAACATGTCTCGGGCTTGGCACTGGAACAGCGGGACATTTCCATACTGGATTCCAAAGTTAGGATTGTACTGCGCCAGTCTAAAACTGATCAGTGCAGCAAGGGTTTGGTGACTGAACTTGGCCGCTGTTCTGAGGCTGAGTTGTGCTTAGTGTTGGCCTTAAGCCAGTATTTAGCATTACGAGGCAACGGCTCAGGTTATCTATTTCAGTATAGGGATGGCACCCCCCTCACCAAGTTTCAATTCTGGACCTTGACGCAGAAGGTGCTGGCCTGGTTGGGTCTAGGTGGGGTCAGCTTCGGAACCCACTCTTTCTGGATCAGGGTTGCTTCAGTGGCAGCAGCTATGGTGTACCCCAACAGCAATGTTCAGAGGATAGGGCGATGGAAATCTCACTGTTATAAGGGATATGTGTGGACCTGCGATGTTTAAGTTAAGTGGGTTATTAATAGAGTTCTTTTTACAGGTGCTGCAGGCCGCATGGCAAGATGAAGGGTCACCGTCTGCGGCCACAGCATGGTCTTTTGGGCAGCTCACTGGGCCAAGAGGATGCCCATCGGTTCTCAGCTGGGCCTTAGTGAATGGGCAGCCATCGAGTGGCTGGGAAGCAGAGGCATGAGCTGGCCTGTGCTCCTTCTCCGCACGTCTTGTTAAGACACTCGGGGGGAAATGACCTAGGTCTGATGAAGGGCAAGGCCCTGGTTTTGCAGGCTGAGGCTGACCTTGCAAGGATAAGAGCAAGGTGGCCCAGCATGCAGATAGTATGGCCAGCCATTCTGCCCCACCAGGTGTGGCGGAATTTGGGGGACGCCAGGTATATTGAAGGTGCAAGGCCAATAGACAGATGAGAAAGGCCATGGATGCTGGGCTAGGGTTGTTTTTTGCCACACCCCAATATACGGGTTGAGTTTCAAGACCTGTATAGGGCTGATGGGGTGCATTTGTCTGACAAGGGCAGTGGGATGTTTTTACGGGATTTGCAGCACGGGATTAGGTTGGCATTAGGATGCTGAATGGGGAGCAAAGGCCAAAGCAGAGACTTGGTGAAGCGTACTGGACTCGGGAGACCAGGAACGGTGAAATCATGAAGCCTTTATTGAGTGATTCAGCATGTCCAGTAGATGGTCAGAACAAGCATGCTTCCAGGGCTCCAGGGCCCTCATTATATGCTGGCCAGAGCCACACCTCTGGCTGCACCCAAAAGACCTGATAGGGGCTTAACATATGTGCATGTTTGTCATAGGTTCTCTGGAGGAGCCTTTGACTGCATTGGCTCCCCAGGGAGAACATAGGTCCCACATTGGTGGAGGCTTAGAATCCAGAAGTCTATTGTTCCTCCAGATTCAAGCTCCCCTCTCTGCCTTACCATGTGCTCTGGCCATGCAACGGGTGCCATTACCTGGGAGCACCTGGCAGGCTGGTTGCTACACAGAACATACTACATTACACTTGGCCTTGGCTGTGGCAGGTTTGGTGCAAGCAAGAAAACAGAACTGGTGAGCACCTCACAGCATATCCCGTTAGGGAACAGGAGGTCATCAGGAGCTGCCTTCAGATTTGAAGGTGGGGAATAGCGATCACCTCTGGGAACCTTTTAGGTCAGGCTCCTCCCTGCAAGTTGTAAGGCCTCAGGGGTAGACGCTCCTAGGGGGCAACCGGTTTGCTGGGCTGCTGGGCACAAGCCAGAAGGTTGGCTCAAGACCAGAGCTGGGTGACCCGCCCTTCAAGGGCAAGAAGGTTGGTCAGAGAGTGACGCCTGCCTTGCCTGTTCCATGCTTGCTTAGTTATCTGTTGCTGCAATGTCTGTTAAATAGTTAATAAAGTGGCCCTTGTTTATTTCCAAACTGTTGTCTGTCTCGTTATTCTGGCTGGGGGGGGGGCAAATAACATTGCCTGGTAAATAACATCCCATTACCTCTATTAAAGGGACAGGACAGTAGAAGTAACTTGAGGCCTTTAACAGACATTCATTTTTCAGAAGAGATGGAAGATGCTTCCCTCTTAATGTTAGCCCATGTCCAATCTAAACATTTTACTTTTTATCCTTCTTTCTTTCTTTCTCTTTCTTTCTTTCTCTTTCTTTCTTTCTTTCTCTTTCTTTCTTTCTCTCTTTCTTTCTCTCTTTCTTTCTCTCTCTCTTTCTCTCTCTCTTTCTTTCTCTCTTTCTCTCTTTCTCTCTTTCTCTCTTTCTTTCTTTCTTTCTTGCCTTCTGACATACTTCGGGTGATATCAGGTGGTGTAGCATATGCAAATGAGTTACACTAATGAGGTACGCTAATGAGCTCCTGCACCTCTTTTTCTACGAAATGATCCCAGGTATTTTTCAATAAATAAATATTAAGCCACTACCTATTATCCTGATAGTTTGCAAAATTTACACATTTAGATTGGAATTTTCACTAGAAAAGGTCAAATATCTACCTTTGTGTATGTTTTTCATATTTAATGGCATCTTGTAGGAGTGAGCGTAATAATCACATTTCCACATTATACAAAAAGTTTGAAATTGAACTAGTATGATAAGAAATGCCTTTTCTGTTGTAAGAGCAGGTTTGGGTACTTTTTTTGGGGGGGGGGGGTGACTTCATATCAGATTCCTTCCTCCCTTTTCTTGTCCCTAGAGTTCAGGAATGGGAATGGGTGAATCCCTCCAATGAGTCACAGCTCATTATTTGGACACCATCCCATAGTTTAAATGAGAAGAAATTAATGGAAGCAGGTGAAGTGCTAATCAACGTGCCCTGGAAGAATCTGCTCGACTCACTGTTTTTACCTGGAGCGGACCCAATTCTAGCATCCAGTGCTTTTGGCAACAAAATCATTAAGAGTCACAAACAATCCTGACAACACTTACTGGCTGAGCCTGATCTTCGTTGCTTAGACTCTTGAGCCTTTCCTCTCAGATTCTTGAAGATCATCTGAGAACCACAATCATCCAGGAAACAACAAATGGTCATGAGCCACAACATCGGCAGAAAGCACTAACATCTGGCAAGACAACAGGCATCCCATCGATCAGTGGCAGAGCACCTGCTTCACTTCAGTCCCAGAGAGTGCCATTTCAAAGGACTCACCTGGAAAGGCTGGAAAATGCTGAGGCAATGGTCTGACTCGGGGTAAGGCAGCAGACATCAAGCAGTGGACATCTTGACATAAGGCCACTTGTATGGAAAACAAAGCAGAAATCCAGAGGCACCTTAAAAATAAACATGTTATGAGCTTTCTTGAGACAGAGCTCACTTCCTCAGTTACCTCACTAGAATCATCACTTGCATACAAACAGGGCTGTTGTCAGTGCTTACAAAGCTGCCCAATTTTACTTATTTTATTTCCCTTTTTATTTTATGCTGCCTCTCCAGGAACCAGCCCAAGGTGGCTTACAAAACAAAAATAATAAAAACAAAACATTAAAAGACACATGGGGGGAAATCTTGCTTTCCTCTCTTCACTATTTCTTCTTTCCATTTTCTAAATACCCCCATAAGTATCTCCTTTTTTTCCTCCTTCTGTCTCTCCTTCCCACCCACTAGCCAACCTGCCTTTATCTGTCCCCCTTTTTAAGCTTCCCCCTTCCTGGCAGCCGCTCCCAAGGAAAAGTCTGGCCCTATAGTGCTATGGCAGCCCAGCCACAGGGTTGGGCCAAGTTGTATGGTGCCAGGAAGGCTGGGCCTAATTGCACAGTGGGGTACTTGCAATTACTTGTGGAGAGCACCTTACTTTCCCCTATATCCCCCTCTCCACATAATTTCTTTCCTCCTGGCAGCCCTGTCCATATCCTCAACTTTCCCTGTTTCCTTCTCTCCTTCCAAAACACCAACCAAGCTACCTTTTAATTGGCCCCGCATCTTCAACTATATTTATTGTTTCTTTATACATTCGTTTATACCCCCACTTTCCTCCCCAATCGAGAGCCAAAGCAGCTCACGTCATTCTCATCTCCATTTTATCCTCATAACAGCTCTGTGATGTAGGCTAGGCTGAATGGATGTGACAAGCCCAAGGTCACCCAGTGAGCACCATGGGAGAAAGTGGAATCGAATTTGGATCTCCTAGGTTTTAGTCTGACACTCCAACCACTACACAATACTGGCTTTTGTGGGGTGGGTGCTGTTGAGCAGTATCAAGCAGCCAGGCCTGGGTGAGGCATGCAAGCTGCATGGTAGCAAGCTGCCCAGGGGTTACTGCCAGGCGTGGCCTCAATGAGTCCTCTCTTAAATACCAAAACAGCCCTGCCCCTTCCCCCTTCCTTTTACTGACAGAAACCAAGGTTGGAAGGCTTGACAATACTGTTGTGGTTGCCTAGCAATAGCCACAGAGGGTACACATTCATTAAAGCTACAGACACTCCTTTTATCATTTTGAGGTTTAACCCCCCCCCCCCAATGTATTTCTTTAAGATTCCAGCTTTTTCTGGAAACTTGTCCTCCCACCAAGGTTAGTAGAAAGATCTGTCTTGTTTGTCTATGACCCCAGGTACTGGATTTAAGTATCTACAGATGGGGCCACATTGAGAATTAGCTATGCTGATATTAATTAATACTCAGTGACCAAATTGAAGATATTTTTGTTTAGAAGGCAGAGCTGGCATGCTACTCAAGGAGGTTGTGATTTTGTGGTATGTTTCCAAGATGGATGTCTGGCTGAGATCTTGTGAACTGTGACAGAAATAATAATGGAGATTTATTTCTAAGGAAAGAATGCATAGCATCAAGCTAAAGGTATGTGTAAAGACATACCTGAGAGAGATTCTGCCATAAGGTAGAATTGGGCAAACTAGTCTGTATGCTAGCTGGGGGTTATCAACAATTACAAAAAATTATCTAAAATTAGCCATTTAAAAATATTTTTCACATTTGCTTACAAAACAGAACAAGAACATCACCAAGTCTGGGCCATCTAAGACACAAGAATATAAGGAAATCTAAAGCTAACCTAAGGTACTAAATAAAGTTATACGGCAAAAGCTGTAATTCAGTAGATGAGCTTGAAGTAATTGACAAAGCAATACACACATTTAATACCTGGGCAATAAAGCTAAACATGAAAAAGAATCAAATCATGATTGTTGAATTGGGGCATTTTCATTTTTTTTTTGAAAGGTAATGACTTGTCAAACTATCCAAAAGGGTTGCCAGTTCCAGATCGGGAAATACCTGGAGGTTTGGGGGGTGAAGTCTGGGGGGCAGGGTTTGGGGATGGGAGGGGCCTCAGGAGGGGATTGTACCTCAGAGGTCACCAAAGTAGCCATTTTCTTCAGGCAAAATGATCTCTGTCGCCTGGAGATCAGGTGTAATAGCAGGAGATCTCCAGGCCCCACCAGGAGGCTGGAAACCCTACCATCCAAGCAATCTTACTGAAGTACAAAGAACTTGTAAGTTTCTACCTCCTAGAGCAGCAGGGGCAATAACAAATTATTCTGAAGGAACCTCTGACCTTACAATTTATGAATCACTATACCCTCCCAAATAAAATATGGGCTCGATTGAGTAGAGATTCCCTGTTGAAGAGAAGCTAAATCATAGAACTCTTTAATAAGGAACGTATTAAGGCAGCCTGAGTGGAGATATTTTTAAAACCTAGCTTTCTAAATTAAAGACATGCAGCTGTGGTGCCTATTTTTTGCATAATAGAGACCTTTGAGATAGCAATCAGAGAAGAATTCGCAAAGGCTATTTATAAAAAGTTACTTTGCCCTCATGCAAACACAGAGTTTTTGCTTGCAGAAAAATCATCTGAAAGCTCTGTGATCTGACTTTTACTTCCCCCTTCCTGATTTCAAAAGCAAATGTTGATGTTAAACTGATAATGAGGCGTCCTGTTTAACCATAAAAGATCTGTAAAAAATGTCAAATGGTAATATGATCTGGTGCTGCAGAGTCAGTATTATGCTTAGGTTGCACTGATAGCTCAGAATGAAAAGATTTTTTTGTTTCACACAATACTCTCATCATTTATTTATTGCACTGAGATCCCATCTTTCTTCCATCATGGAATTCCATCATGGACACACACAAATAGCATTCAGTCCATCTGCCAGTCTGATCTGATCTTTGGGAAGTCTGACGTGGATCCTATAGACTGTGAGCTTGTGGAAAAGACCTCTTTCCTTTCTCTCTGGACCCTCCAATCTACCCTTGAAAAGCTGCTTCAGAAATGTGGGGGTTGTTTGGGGAAACAGTGTAACACAGCCAACAGGAGTGCAACAAGAAGAAAACATTCGCAAAACCCACTTCACCTCCTCTTGAGCGAGCACCTGCTCTGTGGAAAAACTTTTCACAAGAAGGGAGGGAGGTGATTTCGGCTGATTTCACCTCAAGCTGTAGCCTGCTGTGCTGAATGACACTCTATTAGTGCAGGTGTTGTAGGGAATGGGGATGTAGGAGGGATGAAGAGGAGAGACCCTCATCACCCTCACACTCAGCTTGAGCCCTCTAGTAGGGCTGTCACCACTGGTGGGATGTCTTAAGGAACATAGGGAACCCAGTCCAGTTATCGCCAGGTTGACTTGAAACAGTAGGAGGGGCCCTGACAACTCATCCCCACAGTTTTATTTAGGACTACATTTGGTTAAAGCAGTCCTAAATTGAGATTTTAAATTTTGGCTTTATGTTTTTCAAGTGTTCTGTTTTATTAATATTGTAAGCCACCTTGAGCTCCACAAGTATCTTAAATAAATAAATAAATAAATAAATAAATAGCAGTGAAGATCCACATACAAAACTGGCTTTTTGTCCCTAATAACAATGCTACTTGCAACAGAAATCCTCTGGAACAGCAAGAGATACAAGTAGAAAGGACAAAGGGAGATACCTGTTTAGTAAACTCCTTCCATTCATGGTTCATAGGATCCAATACCATTGTGATAAGCATCACAGATTAAAAAAAATAAAAAGAGGTCAGCAAATAATGCATGAGTTAATAAAGGCCATGTTTATCGATTCAAATACACTTGAGGCTTGAGTTATGCTACTTGTACGGGAACATAGCTTACATCATCACAAAAACTATCCAGACTGTCTCCATTAGACCAACAATTTTGAGATCAAACCATTATTATGGAACTTTGCAACCACAGTGAAGTGTGATCTGATGTCACCCAGGTTGACTTTTCCATTTGTTACTACCGTTTTTGGACTCTTACATGACAAGGCATGGTGAAATGGCTGTACACATCCTGTGGTTTCTAGAATGAAGGTTCTTGAACTTCCTCTTGAGGGGATTTAACCTTTAACCAAAACCTATCTTTTACTGCCTTTATGCAGTAAACAGTGCTGCTTTCTGATAACAGTGTGATAAGACATCCACAGAGGACCATGGCTATTGACTTGTTCTGAGTTGTTGTCCTAGATAGCTACACAGGAGCCAATCAGAGCAGTGCTCTGAACCAGCTGATAGGAGCTATATACTGGGAAAGGTGAAGATCTGATGGGGAGGAGGTTTAGTCAATCAGGATTTTGTGGGTTAAGAATTAGAGGTTGAAATTTGTGAGTAAGAGACTATGGTAATTTTAATAGGAGTGTGAATTAAATATCTCAGGAGGTATCAGATCTTTAGTTAAGTTCCCTGTCTGAGTAACTGGGCATTCTAGTAGCCCAGCAAGGTTTGCTAGGTCTGGCGTGTAACTGAGTGGAAACAGAATGCTGTATTTGTAAGTGAAAAACTGATATGATGGGTGGTTTCCCTTGGGAATATATTCCTGATTGTCTGTTAATATTTACTGCAGTTATGTGCATCTTTCTGAGTACAATTCATTCTTGTTCATTTTTTTTTTTAAAGCAAACCACCGTGTTCCTGTCAGGTTATCCTGTATCTGACATCCCTTACCCGATCCTATTTGTAAGTATCATGCCAAAATTCTTCAGTTGTAGTTGTGGTTTGGTTTTCTATTTTGGTACATTTCCCAGTTTATGTTAATAATTGCTTTTTGATGGGTTGTTCAACATTTTCCTGGTAATCAAAGGCAACCTTTTCTGACTGGAGACAAGCTCACACTTATCCTTTGTTGTCTCAAGTGAAGATAGCATCATTCAATTAGAGCTGCACTTGGTGATTCAGAACTAGTGTAGTGTGATATGGGGTGTGTTTGCAAAACACCCTTGTATCATCTTTTCCGAGGATCCCTGGATAGCTGTGTAATTTAGTGAGAAGTCAATTAGATGCTGTCTTCATACCAGCAAGGAAATCAGATCTACACAGTTTTCCTAGGTTATAAATGCTAGATTTCATGAAGCTTGCATTGTACCTTCTGAAACAATTAAGAAAAATTGTAAAATAAACACACATGTGTGAATGTCATCTATAAATTAGAGTGCTTTGTCCTTTCACTAGTGATCTCTAAGCGTTTTCTGCTGAAGACAACTAGGAAAACATATGAACTCATTCACTGGGTTCTTATTCTTAACTCTAGTCACTTTGGGAAGAGCTCTCCAATTCAGTATGGCTGCCTCTTTAAAGACCAGATTACCTGATGTTCCTTTATTCATATGGCAACTGGTGGTTTATATTCAGTGGCTGTTTTTCCTCCATAGAAAGGACAATTCCAACATCAGAGATTGCCAGGTGATTTCTGCCAGTTGTTCATTCCACTGTGGACCGCCAGCATTTCATTGCATTCACTTAGTCATGAACCTAAGAGCCTTGGCAAGTCATACAATAAAACAATAGAATAATTACCACACATATAACCAGTAAAATAAACCTGACATGGACTTTCCACTTTGTATGCAAGTTTTTTTTTTCTGAGGGTCCTCTGAACCAGTGTGCAATGGGCTATAGCAAGAGGAAGGACTGGGAAAATTTCAGCATGTCAAGCTCTGTTCTGCTTATCCCTCTTGTGTGATACAAGCCAGGATATGTAATTTCAGCAAGATTACACAAGGTGTTTCAATCTCAAATATGACTCAGAAAGTGAAAAAATTAAGGTTGATTTAATAGCTATTGGCAAACTTCATCTAGAAAGTAATTAGTTAATGGGTTATGTGATAGCCACAGAGGAGTTTAAAATGGCCTTCCAAAAGGGGCAAGCACCACTTAATATCTTCATTAACAACTAAGATGTGGAATTAGATCATAAGTTCATTAAACCTAGCGACAAACTCCAATGAGAAAGAATAAGGTACCAGATAAATGATCTGTTCAGATAATCTGACCCAGCTGAGCTCTGAGAAGCAGCAGGAGACAGAGCTGCTAGAGGGGTGAGTGTTTTTCATTTGCTTTCAGCTGAAGAGATTTAGCTGAGGGTACTCTGTGGGATGACTGTATTTGGGAGTGTGTGGGTAAGTTTTAAATTGTTGCAGAGTCCTGGCTGCTTGAGAAAGAGTGAAAAGGGGTGACTCTTTGACTGTAATTGGATTGCCTGGGTGTAATGTGAATAGTTGCTGGTCATGCCCTCTGCTGGGTGAGGCCTTTATTTAAGGCTGCATCTTGCTAGAGGCATAAGCCTGTGGCTCTTATCCTAGGGGCTCTGTATGAAGCCCAGAAAGGACCAGGAAGCCAGGACCCTAGCCTCCTTGTGTTCCCAGTAAGGCAAGTAGACTTTTCACAAGAAGAGCTACATAAATACAAAGGGTTTTAAAAAGGGATTATATATATTTATTTTTTTAAAAGCAATTATGAAGGTAGAATGCCAGCAGGGGGTTGGGAGCTATCCAGTGTTTTGCATGGAATGTCACATGTATGAGTGTCTGCCCACTGGACAAAAGTTTTGGGTGTGTGCCCGGTGCAATGAGCTCCTGGTTCTCAGGGAGCAAGTTTGCACCCTTGAGGCCAAGGTGGCTGAAATGGAGAAGCAGAGACAGTCAGTTAGACAGCTGGGTGGCAAACCCACATACTGATGGTAGGGTGACTCGCCTGCCTGGTGCACAGGTAGCAGACATTATGCATGTTCTACATATGCTGGTAGACAATGCTGGGGAGGAGCCAGTGGTAGTGGAACATGTTGGCACCACTGATGTGGGGAAATGCAGTCATGAGGTCCTGGAGGAGTAAGTAGTGAAGTGGCTAAATTTGCAGATGGCACAAAATTGTTCAGGGTGGTGAAAACCAGGGAGGATTGTGAGGCACTCCAAAGGGATCTGCCAAGGATGGGCAAGTGGGCGTCAATACGGCAAATGGGGTTCCATGCGGCCAAGTGCAAAGTGATGCACATTGGGGCCAACAATCCTAACTATCAATACATGTTGATGGGGTCTGAACTACTGGAGACTGAGATCTTGGAATCATAGTAGATAACTCTCTGAAAATGTTGAGGCAGTGTGCGACAGCAATAAAAAAAAGGCCAGTGCTATGCTGGGGTTTATTAGGAAGGGAACTGAAAACAAATAAGCCAGTACCATTATGCCCCTGTATAAATTGATGGTGTGACCACATTTGGAATACTGTGTGCAATTCTGGTCACCACACCTCAGAAAGGATATTATAGCAGTGGGAAAAGTGCAGAAAAGGGCAACTAGAGTGATAAAAGGGTTGGAACACTTTCCCTATGAAGAAAGGTTAAAACGCTTGGGGCTCTTTAGCTTGGAGAAACAATGACTATGGGGTGGCATGATAGAGGTTTACAAAATTATGCATGTGATAGAGCAGATAGAGAAAGAAGTACTTTTCTCCCTTTCTCACAATACAAGAACTCGTGGGTACTCAATGATATTGCTGAGCAGTTGGGTTAGAACGGATAAAAGGAAGTACTTCTTTACCCAAAGAGTGATTAACACATGGAATTCACTGTCGCAGGAGGTGGTGGTGGCTACAAGCATGGACAGCTTCAAGATACAACTGGACAAACTTATGGAGCAGAGGTCCATCAGTGGCTATTAGCCACAAAGTATAGATAGGAACTCTCAGTCTGGGGCAAGTGATGCTCTATATCCTTGGTGCTTGGGGGGGGGGGGCAAAAGTGAGAGGGCTTCTAGTGTCCTGGCTCCCCTGCTGGACCTCCTGATGGCACCTGGTATATTTGTCCACTGTGTGACAGAGTGTTCGACTGGATGGGCCTGATCCAGCATTGGCCTGATCCAGCATTGGCTGTTCTTATATTCTTATGTTCTTAACCTTGATAATAAATCAAAGTGATTTTGCTGAAAGCAGTAATAGTAGTTAGCAAGGGAAAATATGGAGACCCCTTATGCCCTGGAAAGAGAGTACGAGATGTCATCAGAGAAGCCGTATTCCAAATGTCCTGCTCCCAACTGGCCCATCCTTCCATACCTTTCCCTTCTGGACTAGAATTCTCAAGAATGCCTGAGCCATCATTTAAGTATAGAGGATGATTCTCTGGCTGTACATCATGGTAAATCTCTGTGATTCTGGGCCAGACATCGAAGGAGAAGAAAGAACAGCACACAGTTTAATTGTAAGTCATTTTCCACGCATAGAAAATCTGGAATGCTGGATGCAGATGTGTTTATTTGCATCCCAAAGGTCTGTTCCTAGACATCAATATGGGCCATTTCATCATATTTAGAAAACAAATGTTGGATGTCATTTGAGTTACAGCCCCATGCATACATTCATGACTCAAGCGAGTTAACTAAAAAGAATTGCAGTGGGCTGAATCCGGTACACCACGAAGTTTGCAGAAGGTGTTGCTGCTCTCATTACCTTCCTGATGCAATCTCCTCTCATCTCTGCAAAGATGCTCCTGAAGGGCAAGGACCCTTAAGAAGAACCTTGCAGGTAGCACAGGAACCAAAGTGGGACTGGAGGACTCCCTAGAGATCATTTGGCAAACAGAGCTCACACAAAAGTGGAGGAGGGGGGCAATTCTCTGATTTCTCCTTCCACTTCACTTCCTGCACTATTCCTTCAGGCAGCCCACTCCACAAAAGTAGACTTAGTAGTAAGGGAGAGACTGCAAAAGGCAAGGGGGCAAAGACCCTTCCATGGAGTCATATGTTGTGCAGAGTACATGATTCAGCCCATTATTTTCCAGAAACAAGCAGAGGCAAGAATCCAGTGACCAAATACCAACTACTTTCCAGAGGGCTCTGTCTGAATTGGATTCTATTTGGATTAGCTGAGATCACAAAGTTGAATGCCCACACAGATTTAATGAAACACAATATTCTATATCAAAAAGCTAACCCTTCCATTTGTTCACGCTCACCCTCTTCAGTGTACTGTACAGCTCTGTGTCATCCAAGAAGTGTCACTAAAACAAAAGAACACCCCAAACCATGTTACTCTTAAGTATCAATTTGTGCAGGGAAACTGACTCACTACAGAGAAAGCCATTTGTTCTTCCCAGATGAACATAGTTGTTGTTTTTTTTCAAGAGGGCATATCTGTGCTAATGTGTGTGAAAGTCTTACTGAAACTGATACTATGGCTGAGTTCAGACTGGCAGTATGGCCCAATATAGGCACGTTTCTCAAGTGGATTAAGTGGGCCGGTTCACACAGCCACAGCTGTCTGGTGTTCCCGTGCCGTACTCACTTGGTCCTGAAGTGTTTTGATCCCACTTTTTAAAAGTACCAGGTGAAAGCTGCGGCAAGCCATTTGGATGCGTTGATCCTGCTTCCTGGAAGTGTGGACGCAAATAAGCCACAATCAAGTGGCGCCGGTAATGTGAACCCGCTGGTCTGGAAGGGATGCACATAACCACCCATGCGGATTGTGCACTAGACTAGAGCATACAACCGCCTGTGAGGATGCTTCCAGCTCATGGAGTTAAAGCTCCCAGCCATGGGATCCTGCCCCAATTGCTTCTGCTGCGGCTATGCGCCTATGCGCAGGTCAGCGAAACAGACCAAAGCTGCAAGCAACCATGGCGCCACCGCCAGGGGCCGCCCCACAGTGCAAATTCTCCATTCCACCTCCTCCCCAGTATGGTCCTGCATCAGTCCACGCAGTGTGACTGGAAAGCCCCGCAACAACTTGGCCTCGGTCTTTTTGCCCCACTTCCCTTGCGCTTCATTCTGCCAGTCTGTCCTCTGCCTATATGTTGGAGCCTGGTGCATGTGTGCGTACAGTGGATGGTGTTAACTGTTTTTGACATTTTGTCCATACTTGGGAAGTTCCAACTTCCAAGACCATAGAAACTCCTACTTTGTCTGTAGGGGGCTCCACTGCAATTGGCACAGAACCTAGCCACTTTGCTATTAAATACACTGGCAGGCTATGGCCTGTGAGGAATTACTGCGAAGAAGAAAAGTTCAGGAATACCATCCCAGTTTCCCCACCCTCTTTGCCCTTTACCTCAATTGCTCTCCATATTCTATCCCATGTGGATCATATCATATGTAGTTCTCCTTGAGCCATTCTGTTGTTATTGTTTTTAAACTCAATTTATGAAGTCATATTTTAATGCATATCTTCAGAGTCCCCCAAATAGTTAGATTCTAGAGTTGTCAACCTCCAGGTGGGGCCTGGAGATCTCCCAGAACTACAACTGATCTTCACACTACAGAGGAAATGGCTGCTTTGGAATGGCTGCTATTCAATGGTATTTTATCCCTAGAATGTCCCTCCCCTCCCCAAACCCCAGGCTCCACCCTCAAATCTCCATGGATTTCCCAACCCAGAGCTGGCAACCCTAGTAGATAGCCCTCCATTGTATTTGGGTGGCCTGGGTTTTTCTGCTGTCATCATCTGCACAGGGCCAGCCAGTTTAGTAGTACAGTGAAGGTAATGCCAGGACCGCTTTGAACTGCCCCCCCCCCCCCCGCAAGAGGCCTGAGACAGAAGTGAGAGAACCCCTTTCTCTCGCAAATGCTTGGCTGTGTGGGCCATTTTGTTTCCCAGTTGGAGGAAAAGAGTAGGAGAGAGTGACGGAGTAGGTGAGCTGATAATCAGGAAGAAAAGGGCAAGAAAACATGGCAGCTTCATTTTTATATATATTACATCTGTCTTCAGCCTCAGTGTGTGAAGACAAGCTTCATGAGGATGGAAAGGCAAACTACATGATTAGAGATACTTTATTTATGTCTTTTTTCCTAAAGAAGAAGGGACAGGCCCAATACAGGAAGGGTTTGTGCTTTAAAAGTATAGCAAGGCAGCAGAATGGAGCAATGTGACCAATACAAATACATTTTCAGTAATTGCTCAGCATGTGAGACTTCCTTATATGGAGTAAGTATAACTGGTCTATCAAGGTCAGTATTGTCTACTCTGACAGGCAGCAGCTCATAGTAAGAGGTCTTTCGCACAAGCTAGGACAGTACCTGATTCTTTTTACCACTGAGCCACACCTCCCCTTCTGTTTGCTGCACTGCTAGTATCCCTGTTCCCCTAACTCCTGTCACCTGGTCAAGTCAAATGTCACAGATGATGATGCCCCTAGAAATTCAGACAGCAGAGATGAAAAGATGCTCATGCCTTCAATGAAAACACAGCCAAAGTCTCTTGGTGTCACAGTCTGCCCTCTGGTTTATTCTGCTTTCAGGTTAATCTCCCAAACCTAGGTTTCTGAAGAAGTGAGCAGTGACTCACAAAAGCTCTTATCCTGCCACAATTTTTTGTTAGTCTTTAAGGTGCTACTGGACTCTTACCCTTTTCTTCTGCTACAGACAGACAAGCATGGCTACCCATCTCGATCTAGGTGCAGATGGTTATCTTTAGCCATCTTATGAGCTCACTGAACAGCAAAACCTTTGCAAGGAAAGCTGACAGTACTAAAGTCAATACAATAATAAGATTTCCTTAGTGGCATTGATATATGGTACTGAGAGAACCTCTGGCACTGTCTGGCAGCCAGCAGCAGCAGCACATAGAGGCAATGACTCACTTCTGGTGGGAGTACACACAAAACTATTTAACCTGTGTCCTTGAGAGGAGGAGGAAGAAGAGGAAGAGGAAGAGGAGCACACATAAATAATAGTCTTTGCCAATTCCTGTTTGAATCTGGGAGCTCTAGTCTCAGCAGCCAACATTATTCAGCAGTTTAAGACTGCTGCTATTAAAAACAGAGAACTTGGAAAGCGAGGAAGTATTACATACGCTATGGTTATTACATTTATGGATACACTAGGAATAAGGCTTGTTGTGGGAATAAAAATGGGCTCTAGAAAGAGGCTCCGGGAGAGTGCCCCGGCCTTGGGTACTCAGTGTCAATTTGCTGTGGCAATCTCAGCAGGGTATAATGACACAGTCCACCATTTTCTCCATGGGAACCATTGTTGCCAATCTCCAGGTGAGGGCTGGAGATCACTCAGAATTACAACTGTTCTCCAGATGACAGAGATCAGTTCCCCTAGAGAAAATGGTGGACTTTGTGTCCTTATACCGTGCTAAGATGGCCGCCCTATAACAGCTGATGTGATGTAGCAGTCAGGGCACCAGAGCACGGTAGAGGTTGCAGGTGGGGGGGGGGGGGGAGATGGAAAGCTGAAGAGTGAGGGGGAAATAAAGGTAGGTTGATGATTGGCTGGCTGCTTCCTCTTCTCTTTTCCACCCATCCACCAACTTACTCCCTTTCTCCACAATGGGAACCCAAAGCAGCTTACATCACTCTCCTCCCTTCTATTTTATTCTCACAAGAACCCTGAGAGATAGTTATGCTTAGAATGTGTAACTGGTCCAAGGTCACCCAGTAAGCTTCCACAGGAGAGTAGGGATTTGAACTTTGGTCCCCTACACTCTAATTTGAAGCTCTAACCACTAACTGCTAAACCACAACAGCAGTGGCTGGTGTTGAGCAGATGTACAGGGTACTTGTATATGACACAGGTATTCAAAATAAGTATTAGAAAGTTCCCTTATCCTCTTTACTTTGAATAGCAAACATGATGGTCCTGGAGTATGCCTATCCCTGGACAGGAGAACATGGCCGTGTACAGACAAGATAGGGGCATCTGCATTCTCAAGATTCTCTTACTCCCACTGATCTGATAAGAACTGAACATGCTTTTTGCCCTCCAAGAGACACAAAATACTGACCGTAGCTCAGTGTTTCTTCAGAGGGTTAAAAAAAAGAGAGAAACAGAGGCCTGCTCAAGGTCTGCACCAGTGTAAGACAATTCTGGGCAAATGAGGGCAAATGAGTCAATCCTATGCATCTAGACATTACGCAATCAATCCTTAATTACCAAACTTAAAAATAGGGCTATCTTTTCAGTTATTTTGGGTGACGAGTCATTTAGAAGATGACACACCTTCAAAGTATCTGGGCAGGCAGCCTATCATTATTAAGTAAAACTGGGTCTAAAAGAGTAGAACTTATATCAACATATTGGGAACAGTAGAGTAGAATATGGAGGACCGAGTCAACTTGATTACAATTACATACACAAAGTCTTCTTGAATATGGAATCCTATTATAGCTACCACAAGTAACTTCAGATGGAATGGTGTTGCATCTTGCAAAATGCTCTGCACAATTGTGGGACACGGAGAGCTGATAAATAGGAAGGCAAATGACCAATAATTGGAAGATCCCAAAATTTAAAGGGGAGCAGGGTTTATTTCCATCACTGACTAGTTCTTGCATTTCAATGTCTAAGATTCTACGTTTGATTAACTGATATGCATTTGTAAAAGGGAGCATATATAGGGTAATGGGTAGCATATATAGGATTGCAGTCAATGGGCTTAGAATGTTGTGATTCCATTTAGGATTGTGCTGTACAACTTCTGCAGTGCCTCAGGGTTAAATGGTCATCACCTGATAACCGTAAATATTCTGGGAATTGCTCATTACGGTCCTGGGGAGAAGTATTTTAGGCAGGAACTGATAATGTTTCATCATAAGAATGATTTTCTTTCTGGGCTTCCTTTCCTTGAAAACATTACGGTTCAACTTCCTAGAGTCCCTGAGGATTCACTGATGAACAGACATGAAATGGCCAAAGGAATCAGAGGGAGATGAGGAGAGAGAGGGAGAGAATGAGAGAAGAAGTTGGAATCTTTAATTTATTGTATTGGCATCAAATCAACACAGAGATGGGGGGGCGGGAATTTAGTAGTGCCAAGGTTTTGTCTGTCTGCATTGTTAGGGGATGTCAGGATAGTTAATAGAGTTTTAATAGTTTGGTCATGCAATTTTTTCCTGACAGAAGACGAAAGTTCATACACGCCACTAAATGTGCATTTCAAACTCCAGCCCTTTAATTGAGGTTTAATGGGATGTTATTTATCTCCATGCCATGAAAAACTTCACCTGGCCATTTGCACAAATTAAACCTCTGTTAAAGGGACGGGACATTTTTCTCCAGGCCAGCAGTACCTTTCATGCTGCATCACCTCTTCTTCACATTACCTCTCATGCTGCATTACCTCTCATGTTGCTGGTGTGCATGTATGAAGAACACAATGAAGTTACGACGAGGAGGAGGAGGAAGAAGAAGTAGTTTTTATACCCCACTTTTCTCTACCCTAAGGAGTCTCAAAGGCCGAGGACAGATTGGCAGTCTCGGCCGCTCTGCCTCCGCTTCAAAAGCGGAGGCAGAGCGGCTGTTCAGACGGAGGCGGCCCGGACGCATCGTGTCCGGCGCTGTGCTCCTCCCGCAGCAGCCGAGCACCACTTCAAAGTGGTGCTCGACTGCTGCGGCGCGCGTTCCACCCGCCGGAGCGGGTGTGATTGCACGTGGGCAGGGGGAGCCGCGCGGTGTCCGCCCGCCACCATAGGAAGCCGCCCGCAGTCTGAATGCTGTGGGCAGCTTCCTTCCAGCGCCATGCGAACACCGCGCCACGGGGAAAATTCCCCCCGCCCTAGTCTGCCGCGCTGCGGAGGCGCAGCAGACTTTAAGTCTGTTCAGAGCCAAAGTGGCTTACAATCAGCTTCCCTTCCCCTCCCCACAACAGACGCCTTGTGAGGTAGGTGGGGCTGAGAGAAGTCTGAGAGAACTGTGACTGGCCCAAGGTCACCCAGATGGCTTCATTTGAAGGAGTGGGGAATCAAACCCCCTTATCCAGATTAGAGAGCACCAGTCTTAACCACTACACCACACTAGCCACGTCAGTCCAAAAGTAAAAATCGAAAGACCAAAAACACAATCCATATAATACCTTTTGTTAGGAACATCTCAATGACACACAACCATGTGCGAGCTTTCCAGTTCTCCAGAACTGTTCATCAAGCCAAATGGTAGGGAAAAAAATTGGGGGTGGGGGGAACGAAGAAAGCAGATTTCTCAAGTCATGTTCTGAAGACCAAGTCATGCCAGCATTTGTTGGAGATGCCATGCTGGCTTGTTCTGTTGAACTGTGGTTGGTGTTAGATGACAGTCGGAAGCCTGCATGGTGGGCTAGATGCTGCACAGATTCAAATGGAGCTGGGTTCAAGTTACTCCAGGTGAGAGGAAAGAAATCGACTACTCTCCACAGCAAAGACAGAAAGACAGCTTTAAATCATTGCAAAGATTAGCTGTATTAATCAACTGCAGCAAAATAAATGCCCCGTGGCACCTTAAAAACGAACATGTATTGCACTATGAGCTTTTCATGAGTCACAGCTCATGTTAGCTTTGAATGAACTTGTACCCTTACGAAAACCAGGCACATTTAAGTACACTTGGATCAGGTTTCTGAATCAATTGGCCGCACAGGAAGGTTAATTTACAGTCACTTTTTAACCTTCCTGAGCTCAGTCCTAAACAGAGTTACAGCTTTCTAAATTCACAAGCCGATAGGCTGAGAAGGATGTCGCTTTGCTTAGCCTTTCACCGCTACAGTTTTTGTGTGTTTTTGAACTTAGAAAAGAGAATTTGTCACTGTGGGTTTTATGTTTTTACTGTCTTAGCTACAAAAATGCAAAATGTTTTTTATATCTGTAACTGAAATGTAGCAAATAATTCTTCATTTTTCTCCTTTCAAATTCTTGTGCCATGATTCAAAGAAAAACAGTTGCACTCCATTCCCATTTGCATTACTTGGACAAATTAACAGTGCAAAGCTAAACAGAGTTGCACCCCTTCAAATCCATTGAAGTTAGGGGATTTGGAAGGGCATAACTCTTCATCCCCTTGATATCAATATGATTAAGTATGACTAATTCTGGATCAGGACATCTGTATCAATGATCTTTTTCAGACAATGGTTTTCAGAAGTTCTTAGGGTGCTGTTTTCTAGATTTACTACTGGTTTTGGCAAGCCTCCACAAGCCTTCTTCAACCTGTGCCTCATTCACATGTACGTGGTTCTAAATCGCACAGAGAAAAATATGAAAACCAACAGTTTAAATTTTAAAAATGGTTTACAGAAACACGGAGTTTATTTCTCCAATGCAGTTTGATATTGTACCATATTTTAGTCTGTAATCTAAGGCTGCAGTCACACACACACACTAAATAATCCACTTTCAATCCACTTTCAATGCACTTTCCAGCTGGATTTTGCCAGTCCACACAGTAAAACCCATTTGGAAAGTGCACTGAAAGTGGATTGAAGGTGAATTATTTAGTGTGTGTGACCACAGCCTGTGTGTAGTTTTTGTCACTTTTCATCATGAGTTGTGTACTTCACTTTGGATAATAACCACATTCTCTATGCTCTGCTAGTCCTCATGAGGTTATTGTGACCTTATTTGTATTCATTTTGTCGTTGCTGCTCTGCATGTTTAGATCTATGGAATGTTATGAAAACAGACCAAAGGGGTTTTTTTACAGCTTTGATAATTCCTTTCCATTAGCAAATAGAAATGTAGTGGTTATACTGGGATCATAACATACAATGCAGTCTCTGTTGAAGTCAGTAGCTTAGAAGGATGTCTAGAGTTTCCAGCTACAGTTTAGAGAGTTCTTGGAGATTAGGGGGCAGTGCCTTGGAAGGACAGAGTTTGGGGAGAAGGGGAGTGAAGTCCAGACCCATAGCCAGGATTTTGTGGCTCGTGGGGCCAAAAATTTTTTCTGGTGGGGCTACCATTATTTTTATTTCAGTTCCAATCCACCCCCAAACCCAACTGCCAGCAACCACCCCTCTCCCTCCCTCCTGCAAGATTTAAAGAGCCCTTCAGCTGATCAGCAGGGAGCCTGATGCCCACCAATCAGCTGGAGGGCCCTTTAAATCTTGCAGGAGGGAGGGAGAGGGGCATGTGTCATCCCCACTTCTTCTCAAAAGCATTTAAAGGATCCCTTTAAATGCTTTTGAGAAGAAGTGGGGGCCCATGTGCACCCCCAATTCTTCTCAAAAAATCTTCTCAAAAAATCTTCTTTAAAAAATCTTGTGGTGCTGGCCTTTTAAGGAAGGGGGCCAGATGCCCCAAGAGCCCCACTGTAGCTATGGGTCAGGTGAAGTCTGCCATCTGAAGCTTCCATTTCTTCCAGGGAAATTGGTCTCTGTAGTTAGTCTATAATTCTGGGGAAACGCTAGGCCTGACCTTAAGGTTGGTAACTCTCAATGTAACTTTTAAGACTGCCTTGAAAATCTCAGAGTTCACTGGGTAACCATGGCTCATCATTATCAGTAAGGGTAATTTGCCTCATGTGGTTCACAGTGAGGATGGCACCCTGAGCTCTTTGGAAGGAGAGCGGGATGAAAATATAAAGAAGTCATTTTAGCTGGAGATTCTGCAGATACATTTATGGGGAAAGTTGGGTGAGAAAGGCTGTTAACAGGGTAGGACTTCTTTTATGAGAAAATTACCATCCGATTGCTTGAGTTCCTAGCTTACTCGCATTTGAAAGAGGACATGTTATGCCCATAAAGAACATCATGATGCTAGATAACTTGGTTGAATTGTGTGAGAAGTTTGGGTAGAGAATCAGCTTGGCATTTAGAAGATCTTGGGCTCAACCCCTGGCATCTCCAGACAAAAGGATCAGGTATCAGGTGAAATGAAAGAAGCAATCCTAAGACCCTGGACAGCTGCTGCCAGTCTGAGTAGACAATACTGACATCGATAGACCAGTGGTCTGACTCAGTATAAAGGCAGCTTTAGGTGTTAAATCTTTTCCATCCTCAGAAAGGATACAATTTGTGTTGGAGGGACTTTTTGGAAACCTAGGCCTTCAAAGGTTCTGGATGAAAAAATATGATGACTTTCCTATGCTGAACACCCTTTAGAGTTCTCAGATCCCATGGCAGAGATATCAGGAACTCCATATACAAAGAAGAAGGGGAATTAGAAGTAATAAGAACCCTAGAAAGAAGATGGTTGAGATAGATTTCCTTTCCAAGCAGAAACTACATTGCAAACAATTATCTCATTATTCACCTTTCCATTACTCAGAAGAGATTTAATAAAGCCCTTGAGAGCTGAGCATCTGAAGAGCAAACTAGAAGGAAAATATTAGTTCACTCAATTCCTGTAATCTTTGTTCTTCGGAGATTAAACAGAATTCTCTGCAGTATGAGCAGCCAGGCATGGGCCAGTACCAAAATTCTCATTTAACATAAAATGCTTTCTAATAATATAGCGCATCATATAGATTGGTCTGTTCACTGATAGTGGCACACAAAAATTGAATGGTTGATCAATAACTGGCTAGACTGTGGATGGGCCGGTTTAAAGGCTGCCAACCGCCTGGAGAAGAAGAAAATAAGTCTTGTCACTTTAATGGAGGCTTAATGTGTGGAAACAGGCAGTTGAAGGTTTTCATGGCATTAAGGTGAATGTTACCTCATTTGGTAAATAACATCCCCTTAAGCCTCTGCTAAAAGGTTACAACATTTTTTTTCCTCCAGGCAGTTGGTAACCCGACCCTGCTTTTGTATAACCCAACATTACCTTTACTACTTCTACTGTTACTACGACTGGCGTATGGAAACAAATAATCCAGACTCAGTTGGACTTGAATTTCTAGTCTGAACTGATCAAAGGTAAATGATTCAGACAAAATTGTCAAACAGTTGCAGCTCATCCCTTTCTACTAAAAATATTATTAACAACAAACAGCACTCATAACAGGAAAGAAACAGATAATGAAAAGCCATAGTCTGGAACTCACGGGAACAGAATAAATGTCAGTTTTCTGAAGATACTGTAATCCTTGGTAAGAAGAGCTGTCTCCCTAAAGGGCACTTTTTTCAACTGATCTGCACCTGAATATTCCAAGTTCCCTGTGCCTGCAACACCTTATAGTAGCAGCAGGAGGGACTGAGGTTCTTCCAAACTCTCCAAACTCTCCATTGAAGGCTGTAGGACCTGATAGAAGAGTGTATTGGATGAACTCTTTCCCCGGTGAGGGGCATAATGTTGAAGGCAACCTAAAATATGTATAGACGCCTGATGTAGAATTTCCATCTCTTGTTCTGAAATAGTGGCATGGAAGAAGAACAATAGATTTGAAACGGGAGTTATTCCGGAGAATCTCGTCCACCAACTATCTACTCAGCTGTCACCAACTATCCACTCAGCTGATGAATACTTACATAGGAACAACTACAAAAACCATTGGACTGTAACTTTGTGGTTATACATTTATATTATTTTGAAAGTGGTGCTGTAGACGTTTGGCATAAGTTTCCTTTGGATTATATATAAAACATTGGCAGCACATCGTCGCGCAGCTTCATTTTTGTACCTGATTTACATCTCCATAGCTGGGCTCCTCTTCACTGTAACTTGCATATATTTATACATGACAGACAGGGTGTGATCACATGAGCAGTTTGGCCTGATGCAACCACCCCTCCCCTCCAGATTAAATGGGTGCGGTCACACCACCACATCTGTCACGCCTTCCCCAGGCATACTCAACCCTGCCATAGGATGGCTTGGAGCCGGGTTAAAAAGGCACTACATCACAAGTGATGTTTTCAGTTTCCCAGGCAGTCATTGCGCATGGCCATATGTCTGAACATGGGGGAGCGCATGCAGAATGGATTGGCGGTCTGAACCAGCAGTTTCCGCTGCTGGGGTGGATTTGGGGGGAGTTTTTGTCTATAAGTGCAGATGCATAAACAAATATGTGCCTGGATAGCCTATACACTTCTTTTCCTTTCCTTTTTTTTTTTTTTTTTGCACAAATCACAGCAGTTGTGAACATAGGTCTCACACGGAGGCATTGAATCATATACTGCCCTGTCTCTACGGCCAGCTGGGCTGAGATCCCTGGAATACTGGAATTCCAGGAGACTGTTCCATAAGGGTCACTGGCTGCATGAACAGACCTGAAGAAATACAGCTAGGTCCCCAAAGCTGGTCTCAAAATAAATAAAACCCCACTTTTCTAAAATAAACCTAAATAGCTCTATGAGAGCTGGGCTGACCTTCAGTGTTTTTAAAAACAGATTGGTTGTTTTAGCAAAGGGGGTGTGCGTGTGTTTGTCATTTTAAGCAATTAGACAAAGCTGAAGAAAGCAGTACAACAAGCCCCTGTTTATCCTAAGTCTTCTAGCCAAGCAATTGCTTTAAAGTTTCAATTACAGTTTGGACAGGAGTTTGGGGTTGGAGTGGAGCCACTTTCCTGCATTTATCGTCATTACGAAGAGTTTTATAGAAAGGTGAGTAGGATTCGGTCATAAAACAAAACATCCTTAGGGGCATTCGTTTTATTGCCAATTTTGATTTAAAAAACCCACCCCTACATTGTATGTAATATTCTTTTTTGTTGTTGTTCCCAAACGCTGCATAAAGGCTGATATCCAAACCCACAGCTTTTCTTTTCTCTTTTGCCTTTTGTCACATATTTTAATTTATTTTAGAGCAGGTTTACTGCTTATGCTCAACAGGCAGTACAACCTGCTATCCAAATGCACTATTAACCCTAATAATGCTGAATGCTTTGTTAGGTAGTTCTCCTACATCAGTTCTTGCTGTTGAAAATGCCTAATGTGAGATGAAATAAGGGCAGAACTATATGGCATGAGGGAAACTGAAGTACTGGAAGGGGAATTTGCAAGTACAAATTGACAAGTGGGAGTGGGACTGTTGACTCTCCCCTCCAATTCCTCACCACAGGCTGTTTCTCACTCTTCCCGCTCCCAGACAGTTTCTGAGGCTGGAAGTAAATCTGGGAGTTATGAAGGTTGGGGAGGGGCTGATGTTCAATGTTAGAGCCTCTGCTTGGTGTGCAGAAGGTCCCAGGTCCAATCCCCAGCTTCTCCAGTTAAAAGGACCAGGTGGATGGTGATGGGAATGACCTCAGCCTGAGACCCTGGAGAGCCGCTGCCAGTCTGAGTAGACAATACTGACTTGACTTCAATGGACCAATAGTCTGATTCAATATAAGGCAGCTTCATGTGTGCTCATGTGTGTCTGGGAGGAAGGGTTGTGGTAGAGGAGCAGGGGGACCAAGTACCTTTCTTCTGCCCACTGATTCTCCGTTATAACTCCATTGTTATCCTGGTAAACACATTAGGGATGCATGAACAACCACCGGTTTAGCTCACATCCTGCTCGCCAGATGACATCAGAGATTTTATTTTGTCAGTTCGTTAAATAGTTTGTTGATCTGTCAGTGGATGTTCAACAGATTGTATTCCTTACTAACCATGCATTACAGCGCAATTGGGGGTTTTGCACATGCAGGTTCTCACCCAGCCTGATTCAGACCATTTCCGCAAAAGAGCCAACTCCCATGTCGACGTTCTTAAATAATCAGACTATGCAAAAAGGGTCCACACAAAATTTTCCCTCCCCAGGAGTAGATCTGAATCTTGTGCCCCCTTACCTTACGCTTTTTCAGTGAGGGGGGGGGAGGTTTGGATCTTCATTTGCCATTTTCAAGGAATTCCAGTATTCAAATTTATTTTCCCACCACGTTGCCATTTTGTGTCATCAGTGATGCATGTTCATCCCACCCACTCCAGGTTGTCCTGGAGACATCCACCATTAAAAAAATACTGATAGTGTTACAATGTAATGGTCTCTGAGCCAGAGGTTGAGAGAAACCTTTAAGCCGGGCTGCGGGATGACAGCAGCTGGGGAGTAAAAATTTCCATTCAGCAGTTCCTGGAAGACGAGTGTGTGTTACCGTCCATCCCCCCCCCCCCCCAATTTGGGCAAATGACCGTCTAAGCAAGCAGGAGAACACCAGATGCCACCTGGAGGTTGACAAGCCCCCCATTGTCCTGGAGACATCCACCGTTTTATTTAAAAAACAATACTGATTGTCATGAGGCTGGAGGCTGAGGGACACCTTTAAGCGAGGCTATGGGAGGACAGTGACCAGGGAGAAAAAGTTTCCCTTCAGCAGTTCCTGGAAGGCGAATGTGTATTAGCGTTGTCCCCACCCCCACCCCCATTTGGGCAAAAGCAGAAGAACACCAGATGCCTTCTGGAGGTTGACAACCCTCCACCACCCCCAGGTTGTCCGTGACACATTCGAGAATATTTTCTTGTAACATAAATGTTAGTGACTGAGTTATGTTTCAATTTTTTTCCACCATTATAATACAGCAACATTATAACATCATGATAAAAACTGGCAATACTGTTCCATGTATCCTTCTCCATGCCACTGCCCATCCATGAAGTTCCTTGAGCCCAGCAGCACCTTAAAGATCAACCAGATTTTCAGGGTTATCTGACTGAGGAAGTTTTGACTGTCCAAAGCTTAGACTTCCCAAATCGTGTTGGTCTCTAAGCAGAGGCGTCGACTTTTAAAATCCGGGGGGGGGGGGCTCTTGTGTGCTGGGACCATGTCCCCGCCCCCCCCGGACTGGCCTAGCCTGGCCACTCCTGCCTCTGTGGGGCCAGCTGGGCAACTGCCCAGCATGCCAGGCCAGTCCCGGGGGGGAGGTGGCGGCAGCAACCGGTGGGCGGGCAAACGAGGTGGCCTCCCCCCGCCTGCTCCCCCGCCTATCCCCGCCACCTCCCCCCCGCCTGCTCCTGCCTCTGTTCCTCCATCCAGCACGCTGGGCATTTGCCCAGCTGGTTCCTGGACGGAGGGAGGGAGGAACGGAGTAGGGGGAGAGGCGGTGGCGGCGGCAGCCGGCCAGCCAGCCGGCCTGGGTGCTCCATTTTCCTGGGGGTGGCTGAGCCCCCCCCCCCGGGAAATTTTGGGGGTGGCTTGAGCCCTCGAGCCCCCCCCCCCCCCATAGTTTACGCCTATGTCTCTAAGGCCCTACTGGATTTGACTTTACTGCAGATCAACTGGGCTATCCACATTTGGACTGGAGACACAACCCTCTCCAGCTTAACCCTCCCAGCTTGACCTGGAGGGCTGAAGAGGAAATTCAGTGGAGGGTGCTGGGTTCAGGCTCCTTTTGTTTGTTTGCTGGGCTCAAATTGTTTGGGAGTTGCAGCTTGCACAGTCACCCAGGGAATTCACTGCAGGTGACTTAAACAAATGCCTGAATGGGACAACAACCAGTGGATGGAGACAGCCTGACCTCACCATCAACCTGCAGGAGCCGTCAACAAGAAAGGTCGGGGGCGATCCTTCCCCCAACCAAGAACTCCAGGTCCCCTTTTTCTCTGTGCCTCCACCCAGGATTCCCCAAGATGCACTGAATGGACACCAAGTGCCCAGCCACTGCAGCAGTTTGGGAGGTTGCTTGAAGCAGGGAGCAGAAGGGAGAGAGGGCATGTGCGGCTAGCCATTCAGGTCTGGACCAGGAGAAAGGCCAGCTGCAAGAAAAGTAAGGGGGGAAAGAGGGGGAAGGTGTTCAGGGCAAAGCGGGGCCAGTAGAGTGACCTGGAGTGATGCCCAGACAGCCCAGGTCAGCAACTGGTTTAAGTTAAGAACCACCAGCAGTGCAACTGAGGCCACGGAATGGTGAATGTGCCTGATGCAGCAGGGGTCGCCTGCTTGGAGCAAAGTTACAAAAAAAGGGAAGGGGTTGGGGGGAGCAATCCAGCCATGATTTGGCATTTGAGAACCGTTCAACTTTGCACTGGAGGGGATGTTAAGCATGGGCCAGCCCTCTCCAACAGCTTGCCAGATGGCTTTTAGGATTTCACATACTTAAATGGGGGGAGGCTAGTGCTCAAGGCCAGATCCTGCCTGAGGAAAAGAATGCCTACCTCCAAGCCAGCCTGGATGCCCAGCATAAACTTCAAGACCTTTAAATGGACTTGGAAGGCACACCTAGTAGCATTGTAACATCACTGTGCCTGCACGCACACTCAAAAAAAATAAGGCTCTATTACTGACAGGGCATGACAGGAAGTGGCAGTTCTACTACCTCCTAGCCTTGGGCGACAGACTGCACTTTTGAATCAGTAAGATCTTTGACTATCTGCAGTTTTGGAAAAACCCAGTGCAAACTGGCTTACCAGGTATTCACAACTGCTCAGCACAAACCAAATGGACTGAGTACTTGGATCACATGTGACAAGTACCTTTGAACATAGTAAGTTTGACTATCAAAACATTTTCACAGCAAAATTCACAATCTGTACTGTACTTGCTGTAGCGATGCATACTAACCCTTACCTTAAAACCCACAATGTTCTCTCAATTATTCTGAGAAAGGAGACAGAGCATTCTGACTAACTCAGAAATTCACCATAACATGGGAGACATGAATAAAAAGCTTCACCAATTTAATAAAGTGGATCATTGAGACATATTTATGTCTTATTACATAAACACAACTTACAGAACTTCAGGGATTTTCATTAGCCAAGATTCTGATGTTATATAATTCAGATTCTGGTCCTCGCGCCAATACAATTAAAGTTATCTCTTTTCTTCTGGAAACAATCTTGAACATTATACACATGTATATCTAAAAGAAACAAGAGTAACCCAATGTCATATTGACATCTCAAAGGAAATATCAGCTGTGCTGTGCTAAGTATTAGTGATACGTTCAGGTTTTCAAGAGAAACAGACTCAAAGCAATGCTAATCTGGAACCACAGGATGAATTTCCAGTATCTGTATGCAAATCTGTTTTCAAGACACATTGTGTCATGGGTTGTGTAATGTTCATGATGTGTAACTGCGGAATCATTGTGGTGCTTAGGTATAGACATGTGTGTTATTTGATACAAAGAGGCTCAAATTCTAGCAGTGCACGGGCAATGATTAGCTACTTTCTATGCTCCTGGTAGGGAGGAAGGTTCCATTGAAGAAACCAAGGTTCCATTGAAGAAACCAAATGTGGAAATAACTGCTTCTATCTGTGTGAGAGAAAAACTAGCAAGGGACCCTACTTCATGCACCACAAACCAGTCAACTCACTTGCTAGTATGCAACAGATAATAATTTCATCCAGTGAATCTAGAGATTTCTGTGTGTAACAAGCTTTTAAAACACAGCCAAACATTGGTGTGTGTGTGTGTTTGTATCTCTGCAGCTTTTTTTGCTATTATTTAAAGCAATATAAGTAGAGATAAAGAAGCAGTTTTCAGGTGTTGCCATCCCACTCCTCCTGTCTCTGCTTATTTCCTTCTCCCTCTTCCCCCTTCTCTTAGACCTTGCCTCTCTCTTTCCCCCTCCTCCCATGCCTACTTTCATTCTTTCTGTGTCTTTCTCCCTCACCCATACCTATCACTCTTTCTCTCACACTGTGAGAGTTCTGCGCAAAGTAGTCAAGGATCAGATCTTGGTTGGTTAACCAAAGTTCTTTATTTCCAATCTCTACATTAGTACAGCTTCTCGGATTATTGTCAGAGATGAGACAGATAATACAGGCAGGTCTATTATACCATTCCAAGGAGTTTGAATTACCCATAAGTAGCCAATCACTATAGGGGAAAATTGGCGGGCAAAGAGGGATCCTGACCGTTTGGTTGTCACAGGAAAGAAAGTGAGGTGTCAAGCTGTAAATTCCCTTCTCAAACCAGACCCCTCAGATGTTACCAGTTCACATAACAATCAATGGCCTCAAGGCTTTTGCATGTGATAAGAGATGAGAAGCATCCTCCCTTGAAGTCCCAGCCGGGGCGGATGGAATGCGGAGGCAGCGGTGTGAGAGGCCCTCTTGTTCTAATACATTGCAGGTGTCACCCTCCCGCTCTAAGTATTACAACCTCCAGGCCTGGTTAAGCACTACAACATGGCAGTTATAAACATAGGATACAAAATATAGGATAACATAGAAGGTACAGTCAGGATTAATATGTCTGGATCAGCAGATTCTGACACACACACGCTTTCTCTCTCTCTCCCTCCCTCCACAATTACTGCATCCCTCCCTTTCTTTTTGCCCCATCATTATTTGGGATCCCACCCACTGGCAGATCTGCCTCTTCCCCTTCATAGAGCTGTGGTGATGGGAATGTGAAGGGTACCACCGCTGAAGACAGGGCAGGTCCCTTGGGAGGGACAGCTTCTATTCTGGCACCATGAGCTCCCCCACCACCACCATGTAGTGCTGTTGCCCTCAAAGGCTACTAAGGAGAGGCAGCAATATCAGGGCAGGCAGTGTCAGCACTGGTTTCAGCACAAGCACAGAGTTGTTCCTTTTGGAGGGATTAACCTCCCTCCATTTGTGGTAATTTTTTTAAAAAAATTCTGAAAACCTGCAGGGTCCCTCATGTTTTCAGAAAAAAAAAATATTCCTTTCTCTCCATCTGGACCTGATCCACAGATTTCAGTATCGACAGATGGAGACAGTTTGACTATTAGATAGATAAAGAATGAATCCATATTATATTCAAATAATCTACTTTGTAGTTGCTACAGCAGAAATATTGAGGTCTTCCCCCCACCCCCACTTTCCAACAGTCATTTGGTAGGTCAGGATAAAACTTTGCTCGTTTATCTGGAGTGATATACCATCTATAAAACATTTCATAAATATTTTCTTTATATGAAGTTGCTTTAATAATTTTTACTTCTGTTTTCCATACCTGTGTCCATTTGTCTAGATCAATATCATGGGCCAAGTTTTGTGCCCGTTTAATCATAGAGTTTATAACTATTTCATCTTGTATTGTATTTTCTAGCAATATTATATACAGTTACTAACTCTTGAGTTGTATAAAGCTTATTCCCCTTTACCACAGATCCAGGTTTTCCTCAGAGTACAACCCCTTTTTACCGGTAGGGATTATTCTTCCTTATTTCAAGAAGCAATAACCCTTTACTATTTGACTTGACTGGGAGTTACTGCTTAACAACTCACTCACTCTAGCCAAATCTCTCTTCCAGTAATTGCTGTCTGTGTAACGCAGTTTTGGGGTTTTTTTAGATTTCTGGACTCAGAATTCTCCCTCAGAGTAGTTCTAATACTGTAAGAGCAAAGGAATCTCTTTTCGTCTATCTGTAGAAGAATCTTTCTGACTAACCCTGTCAGAACACTGACTCCAGTCATTCCTTCCTTTGTCAGAAGCTGTCTTTTTGGCTTGCTCACTCCAGACCCAAACAACAAAGGTGAAAGACCCTTTTCCCTCCAACTGATGTTAAACTTGTTCTCAGCTGATGCTGGTCATTTGGAGAGCATGAAGAGCAGTAGTCACACAAGCTCTTCGCTCCAGAGAAGATTAACTCCTGATCTCCCAGTGTCTCTGAAATAGCAACATTTTAAAAACTGCTTTTCTTTGCAATCCCTCACAGGAGCATTTCCATGGATGGAAGGATAGAAGGAACAATAAATGGGGCTCCTGTCTCCCAAGAACAGCATTTCACAAGGCATTTGAAGTTGCAGCAAGAGGGATAGGTAAGAAAGTCATGCTTTGTAGGCCAAAATCCTTCCATCCATGGAACCACTCCATTTTGGAAATTATGTCTGGAAATTATTTATTTGGTGTCATGTACCCAGAGTTTTATTGAGTGACATAGCAAAAATAAAGAGTTGCTAAGAGCTTTCAGTCTAAGAATCTATCAACATATCACTCAGAATTAGGGGGCAGTGACACAACTCAGGACTCTCAGCAAGGAGAGTGATATTTTTGATTTACTGATTTGCAAAATTTATATGCCACTTAATTCTGCCTTTGAAAAAATTACACATTATACAGAGCGAGAGCGAGAGAGAGAGACTAATGTAGAACTATCAGACAGGACTGATATATACAAAGCGTACAGAATAGGTGATCAAGTATGACAGCATGCATTCTAAGGTGATCAAGTATGACAGCATGCATTTTAACTGGGAAACTGACTCAAGATACATACCACTTCATAAATGAAAGATGAGAAGTGGTATATACATTTTGCAAATTATTTCCCCTATCATCAGGTATTATGGCCCTTTTCAGACAGCCTATTTCATTTAAGTAACTGCTTACTAACAGAGTTTTTTCTGTCATTTCAGACAACCCCATTTTTGTAACTGGCTGCTAACAGAATTAATTTACCTGTTCAGTGTCCCATTGGTGAAGGGTGCCTGAGCCGTTGTTGACAAAAACTGCTTTCTTCCATTTTCAAACTCTTCCTTCTGCTTCTGAATTGCTGTGCTGTGCTGTGTGAAATGCCCCATAGTGCAGTTAAGAGTTCTGTCTGCTTCGATGGAATCAGAACCAAAGAGGACTTCCCAGGAGTTTTATCTTCTCTCTTTCCCCTCGCACTGACCAGGTCAGACCAGGTCAAAGAAACTTTTCCTGAAATCTCCAGGAGTTCCTTCCTGAAGTCTTTCTAGTCTTAATTCTACCAAATCTCTGTTCCCTGCTTGGGGAGAGGGACTGGACCATCCCATTGTCTCTTGCTAGGCTCTTAAAAGGGTGGGTGAGACTTGGGACTGGAAAGCAATCAAACTGACTTCTCCCTCCTGCCTGTTTTCTGCCCAAAGAGAAAAGCTTTTAAAAGCTCCTGATGAAGGTTTTACTCAGTTCAGACCTCCACCCCAAAATGCATTTCTTTACACAGCATTATGCCATTGTCTTCAATACCTGGACTAATGAAGAATTCCAGATACTCCACAATGTATTATTTTCCTGTATTCCAACCTGGCTCTACAGTTAGAGTCAAGGAATGACTGACCAGAGTCAGCATCAATGTCAGTCTAAAGTCAAAGTTCTAGAAGTCAGGCAAGGCAGAGTCATTCAGTCCAAAGTCATACATTAGAACAAGCAGGTGTGAGATCCAAGTCCAAAGCCAATCTGAAGGTCAGTGGGGCAAAGCAGAGCCATGCATTGTGGTCACAAGAGTCCACCAGGTTGTGACTTGTTGCTTCCACAGCAAGCAGTCTCCCTTGACTGGCTTTGTAGGCACCTGCTGGAAGGTCTTACTTGCAGCCAACTGCTTGGGAGTAACCCTGCAGCTACTCATCATCAGCAGGCATGCACTCTATATAAGCATGAAAATAAGCAAAAAAACATATAATTTATTCCTCAATAATAAAAGACATGTTAAAAGGTTATACATGTAAAGAAAAAATGATTTATGTAAATGTATTTATAAAAATATAAAGAAAGGGCTCTTGAGCATGTACAAAATGCATTATGATGTCTTGAAAATGTAGTACACTTAGCAAAATAATGTTAACATTAGAGGACAGAAAAATATAGGAGCAATATGACATCATATAAATTATATTAAATTGAAGACAATAATCTATTGCAAACAGAAAAGTTATCAAAACTAACTTGCACTGTTTCAAAGCGTCAGTATTATTCCCAATCAGCCAGCTGTCAGCAAAAAACTGCTGTCCTTGTACACATCTGTCTAAGTTGGGGCAGGCCAAATAATGCTCTCATTTAACCCATATGGTGCCATAGTTGTCAGCTGAAAAATCCAATCAGCCTCCTTTCTAAGGAGGATCTTATAATTACAATTGCGTGATCTATAAATTGGCCAAAAAGAAAAATATGTGGGAGCATGGTTTTTTTCTAAAAAAAAAAAAAACATTGCACCAACAGTGCTGCAATTAAAAAAAAATTAGCTGTAAATTACTTCCTCCATATCCCCCTTTAATTTTTCCTTCTTGCTCTTGCATATTCACTTTTTATTAACATTTTATTAATATTACTTTGCAGTTATTCCTTTTCAATGTATTGTTCATGTCTTCTTCTTTTACTCTACCTTGTGTTTTCTGTAAAACTCGTTAATGCCTCTTCTAGGAAGATGAATGATGCAGGTGTTCTTACACAGGGCATTCATTAAGAGGCTATGATGTCCCATGCACAGAATAAGATACTTTGCTTGTCTGCCTCTCTTTTGTCCTTGTTCCTTCCTGGTATCCCTTCAGTATTCTCTTATGTGACTCCTGTGAAGCTCCAGAGAGATTATGCTTCAGGACCACAAGGGGTGAAGTTTTTGTTAGTTTTAAGCCAATTGGGTTTTTAAAAGTGAAATGATCTCAGAATGTTATTAACCAAGAAAGATATTGAACTTCAAGTTCCAAAAAATGGATTGTCAAAGTTAATTTCTATGTGATGAAATGGTAAAATAAGTGTTCAATTAAAGATATATCTATTTTATCAATACATATCGATCAAGATGGGTGGCTGTGTTGGTCTGTAGCAAGAGTCCAGTAGCTCCTTGAAGAAGAAGAGATTGGATTTATACCCCACCCTTCATTACCCAAAGGAGTCTCAAAGCAGCTTACAATCTCCTTTCCTTTCCCCTCCCCATAAATGTGAGGTAGGTGGGGCTGAGAGAGCTCTTTTGAGAACTGCTCGTGAGAGAAAGCTCTGAAACAACTTGTAACTGACCCAAGGTCACACCAGCAGCTACATGTGGAGGAGTGGGGAATCAAACCCAGTTCTCCCAGATTAGAGTCTATGCTCCTAATCACTACACCAAACGGGCTCTAACAAAAACTAACAAAATTTGTGGCAGGGTATGAGCTTTCGTGAGTCACTGCTCACCTCTTCAGATTCTTCTAGATTCTTCTGTTTATGTCAAATGTTGAATGGCTGGTGGCTCATATGTGACTGATACAGAGAAACAGAAAGCTTGTATTTTCAGATTGTGTTAAATGAAATGGTCCAATGGGTCCTTGAGAAAAGACTCCCCAATGTGGAAGCACTACATTATCTAAAGATCCTAACCTTTGCACTCTTGCCAGGGGTCCCACATGCTCATGAAACATTTGTGGGTGAGGAGAACCACCTTTTCTTCTGAACCAGAAATTTAAAGTTGTTATAGGTAGTAAGGAAGTAGGTTTCAGTGCAATTCTCAGCAGAGTTACACCCTTCTAAGCCCATTGACTTCAATGGACTTAGAAAGGGGTGACTGTTTTTCTGTACCAGCATCAACATTAGCTGTGGTGGGGCAAATGCCAAGGCTAATCCCTGCTGTGAAGTAAGTATTTTTCTTTTCACAGAGCTTTCAGACTTCACACCACTGTAAAGTGGAGAATGTCAACAGTATTACTTTATAGAGATAGATTATTTGAGCAAGCAAGCATCTGCTACGTTCTCCCCCAGGTTGGGACAATTTGCCTACTCTAATCACACACACTCCTCTCTCCTTGTTAATAGCAAACCAGTGGACATCAAAAATAAAAATTTTTTATAATATTTGCATGACAGAGACACAATAGGAAAAGGTCTTGCAAGAATTATATTGGACAGGGTGACAGAAAGTGAATACAGTCTTTTTGATGAGGTCTTGCCAATATTGAGTGAAATGCTGCTATTACTTCTCATATTTTGGGACTGACCCAATGGTAGCCCATGTAAAGCAATCTAAAAGAGCCATAGCAATTTGCACCAATGTTTCATATTATTGCTTCATAGTCTTGAATTTGCTATCCAGATTTTTCCTAGTGTAAATGAGCGCAAAGGAAGTACCCAGTTTTACAATATCTTGAAATGTAAAGATAATTTTGATATGAAGTGCAATAAAGTCATAGAACCATAAAATCATAGAATCATAGAGTTGGAAGGGACCTCCAGGGTCCCCCTGACCCAGCAAGGTAGTAACTTTCTAAAAAGAGAGAGAGATAAGGTTAGTCTGACATGACATGAGAAACCCACGTTGGCTCTTAGTAATTACTGCTGTCCTTTCTAAATGCTCAAGGACTGTCTGTTTGATTATTTGTTCTAAAACTTTCCCAGGTATAGACATCAAGCTGATGGGTCGGTAGTTACCAGATCCTCCTTTTCCCCCTTCTTGAAGATGGGGGCAACATTTGCCCACCTCCAGTCTACTGGCACTCACTTGTTCTCCAAGAATTCTCAAAAATAATGGACAGAGGCTCATAAATTACATCCACAAGTTCTTTTAGTACGTTTGGAAATAGCTCATCTGGCCTCAAGGACTTAGTTTCATTTAAAGAAACTAGGTGTTTATGTACTACCCCTATGTCAATTGTAGGCTGCAACTCCCTTTCTTCATCATGTGTTCTGTTTTTGCCATATTGAGCACTGTTTCCCTTGCAAGAGAAGACTGAGGAAAAGTAAGAATCGAGCAGTTCTGCCCTCTCTTCATGAGTCCATGGCTCAGAATGTGAACTTCCAAAAAGTATGGAAAAACAACTGTCTGACCCTGATAGGAAGTATATTGGACTATTTATGTATCAGATAGAGGAAGTAAAATAATATTTAAACCATCTGCTTTTAGAATAAGAAGCAAAAGGGCTGAACGATATTAAAGACATAAATATACAGACATGTAGAAAAGCTCAAAATGACAGAAGCTAAAGTAGTAATTCACTCTTTTTTATTATGTTGCAAGGTTTTTGATTAAACATAATTCATTAAATGGCATTCAGTTCAGAAATTGTGTTATTTGAAGATACGTGTTACCCTTTACCTTTCAAATATACAAGAGACGATATTTTTACAGTGCCTGAAAGGGTCAAGGACACTGGCAGTGCTGAAGAACTGATAAACAACAGTAGGAGAAAGTATTCAGAGATCTGGCAAAGTTCCTGGTTTTCTTTAGTCATAAGACTTTTTATCATTTTAGCATTTTAGAGGCTGTATGTAGCTGTACGTGTTATCACTTCCCTGGATTCTCATTAAATTAAAAGATTAAGACAAATTAGAATCAGCGACCAAACGAGGTTTTATTTTTTACTATTCTGACTGCCATTTAAACTAATGTACTTTGTTTTAAACTCAATACATCCACCCATTGATAACTATCTGCAATTATATATTTTGAAATAACGAGTTGGTCATCTGTATGAAGGAATGCACCAAATAATGTACACTACATCATGAGCGCATAAGAGAGTATTAGACTGTGTTCCTGAAATAGCTTCCTATCCCAAAGTTTCAGGAAGCTTTTTAGATGCACACATAAAATGTTTTAAAATGGGTTGGAGTGAGGGGTCTGAGAAACAGGAACTGCTAAAGGAAATACAACTCAGTAAATGTAGATAGATGCAGAAATCATGAACAAGTATGCATTGATGCATTGCAACTACATGAGTGAGTCACTTAGCTTTGTTATGATTCTGTTACTCAGTTGTTAATATCATGCAGATAACTTGTGTGTTATGTACTGGAGTCATTGGATTGGCTCAAAAGTGCTAGTGGAAAGGGAGGGATGATTCCTGGACCTTTTCTACTCAAGCGTCAGGCCCCTATATGGTATCCTATAGCCTTCTGGCACAGATTTTGAGATGGTGTGAAGTACCCCAGAAGACAGAGGAAATGGGAAACATCAGTTCCATCAGTGGAGCCTCGTTCACTGTTCTTTGGCTGCAGCCCCCTGCCTTCAAATTAATCATTAATATTTATATAGTTCAGTGGATAGATCATACAACTTGGGAACGTTGGCCCAGTTCATAAATACTTGGGCTGGTCATGCCCTTTGTATTGTGGAAAAGCAGTATAGATGCTCATTGACTTATGAAATAGTCCCATGCATCTAGCCCTTAAACCTTGAACTCAGGCACAAAACCTTCATGACATAAGACAAATGAAAGTAATTTTAGATCCATGTATCACTAATTCGTTGACAGACTTCACTGTTGCCTTGCAACCTATTCCATTAGCCTCATACACAGCAAACTGGAAAAGTCAATTTAGAGGACAATCCTAAGCAGGCTTCAGTGCCGTTAGGATTGCCCTGTAATGGGATAAGACCTTGTAGAAGGCACCAAAGAGATAAGAACCCACTTATAAATTCATTGCTAAAAGGAGCCAAACTACTCCAGACTGGAGCTAGATATGAGCCCAGCAGCAACTTAGGGACAAAAAAGATTTCCAGGGTATAACCTTTCAAGAGTCAAAGCTCCCTTTGTCAGATGGTGGGGCGGAACATGCCTGCTCTGGCCTGAAGGCCCTATTCTTCCCAGCCCTCCTAGGCATTTCTCAACCTCTGGAGGGGTTTTCTTCCACTCTTGGGTAGCCTGCCGCTACCATCTGACCTTTGTTGGGAATTGCCCACTGGGAGGGTCAGGGCTCCCAGCTTCCCTTCCAAGTTCTGAGGCCTTGCCTCTGTGTCTCCCACTGCCCAGCACTGAGTCACCATGAGGGCAGTTTACAGCCTTGCGCACCCCTGGAGGAATGGCCACTGGCTAACTGCCTGCCTTCCCCTGACACTCCTTTTAAAATAGTGTGTCTGAGATGGTGGAGGTCTATGTGGTACAGAGAACCACTGCCAGCATCAAAAGTTATAAAGTATTCATTAAAAAGAAAATGTTCACAAGCATACTTTTAGCACAGCCCCAGTCTGAGCAAGGAATACAAAACAAAAGGAAAAATGCAAATCCTCTGTCCCTCTCTCTGTACATACCCTATCAGACGTTAAAATAGGAGAATCTCTTTAAGTTTAGGATGTTATAAATCTCTACAGAAATACCATTACCTTAAAGCTTGCTTCAACTCTTTAGACAAGCACATCGTCAATGGCTGCCCTCCCAGTGGAGAGGTCTGTGTCTGCTCATGGACTCAGCACTGAAGGAAAATAGACCTCCTTTCTGCTGCAAGGAGTTTTTATCGTATCTGTTTCTCAGGCCAGGTCAAGGAAACTTTTTCTCATGTTCCCAGAGTTTTCCTTCCTGAAGACTCTCTAGCACCTCCAAATCTCTGTTCCCTGCTTGGGGAAGGGGGAGAGTTTGACCATCCCATTGTCTAGACCCATTAGCATTTGTATGAAAGTAAGCTGGAAAGCAATTGGACTGAGTTCTCCCCTCCCAGTCTGTTCTCTGCCCAGAAGAACCAAAAACTCAGAGTGGAAGTTTTGCTCACTTCAAACCTCCCAGGAAAAAAATGTATTTCTTCACAGATGGTTTCACTTTTAGCTGTTCTGCTGCAGACCACCATGGCTACTCTCTAAAATGTCTCCAGAGTGGTTTGCCCAAGAATACCAGGCCCATCTTACTTTCATTATCACTATCTGCTAAATAATTTATATTGGAGACAATACCATCTGTTTCATCGATACATAATGTTGACACACACTTTAATGAAGCCAGTCTAGAAAGACTGGTAGCAAATAAGTTCATTGTTTTCCCTTTTAAGAGTTTTCTTTCCTCTGAATAATAGAGGACTAGGAGCTTTGTAAATTGTGAAATGTTAGCACATGACAAAATTTCACAACAGGTTCTAGGTCATACAGTATCATACTCATCACACCAGTTTATCCTCTGCCTGTAAGGGCTTCTTTTGTGGCCTCAATATTATAACAGTGTACAGATGTACATACAGAGACTTTGGGGGGGGGGGTATTGTTTCTGCTGCTGAGTAAGCCTGACTTCTCAGTTTCTTTGCTCCTCACATTATGTTCTTGCCTCTTCTATTTATGCTCTTCAAGCTCCTCATGTTATATATATCCTTGCCTGTCCTCTTCAGTCCTCAATACCACATGGGCTGTCCACTTGGGTCTTTTTAAAAAAACATATAGTTTTGGACCTTCTCCAGAGCAGTTATTTTTAGGGTTTTTTAAAATGTGTTTTCTCTGTCTGTCCCCGTGTGTGTATACATTTTTTTAAAATTAAAAATTAGGAAAAACTACTCCAGGGACTGGTTGTCACAAAGGCTGGCAAGTCCTTGTAGGGTACAGCCCCTTCAGCTGTAAGGTGGAAGAATGAGTTTACTCCCCCGCCCCAAGTCGGAAGACAGAGACAGATGCCAGAATTTGGGTAAACTAATGGGCCACCTTATTTAACTTTTAACTTAAAAAGGCAAGGGCATATAACAAATGGCCCAGCAAAGGCCAGGAGTCCTATAATCACTCCCTTGCCGCATAAAGGGCACTCTACCCTGCCCCTAGGTGGAGCTAACAGCAATTTCAGGGCAACACGTGCAATCTCATAATGTGCTGCATGAACACCTGGGCCAATTTCCTGGCCATGGGTAGTTGCTTGCAAGGAATAAAGTGTGCTTGTTTGGAGAACAGGTCCACCACTACCCAAATCACAGTCTTACCCCTGCTAGGGGGTAAGTCAGTTATGAAATCCATTGAGATAACTGACCAGGGCCATTCTGGTGTCTCCAGGGGCTGTTGCAGACCCGGGGTCTTCCCAGTCCACCTTTTACCCATTAGGCACACCTGGCAAGAAGACAAATTTTGGGAGATAATTGCCCCGCATGTGTGGCCACCGGAACTGTCTCTGAATGAGATGCAGAATCTTTAGGTATCCAAAATGACCAGCCACTTTATTATCATGTCTCCAGGAGAGGATTTCACACCATAGAGAGCGTGGCACAAACAGTTTGTGCTGCTGATACTTACAGCCGTCCTCCCATTGCTCTAGAGTGCCGTCTTTGTCTATTTCCTCCTTCTCTGCTTTGGTGAAGGTGGCTTTAAATTTTTCCACCCAGGGCTCAGAGGTGAGAGGCCCCCCTCTTTAGCATGGTTGCACATCAGCACTGCTCCCCCCAGCTGGGTGGGTGTGAACATCGAGTCCACCACCTCCTCCCTCTGACTTGTGTGTTGGGGGAGGCGCAATAGTGCATCAGCTAAGAAATTGGACTTCCCAGGGAGGTGCTTGAGGGTGAAATGAAACTTAGAGAAAAACTTCACCCATCTCAATCGTTTGGTGTTTAAGCCCCAAAATTAGGCCCCAAGGCCAAACCATTCCCACGTGCTGTGCAGGCTCTGACTTACCTGCAGCTCCAAGCTGCTCCACTTCCACAGCTGCCTCTGACTCGTCCTCCTGGTCATCCAGGGCTTCCACTCCACCAGCCAACATCCCCAACTTATCAGAAGCTCCCACATCACCTTTTCCACATCCAGTTTCTCAAGAGAGGACAAATGGCATAATACCTCAGCCTGAAACTTCTTCTGTGCCAACTGTCTAGTCTGGTGTCACCCCACTTTCTCCATTTCCGTAGGATAGGCTGTTGGCCCAACCTCCTATGCCTGCTCTAAAGTGGCCAGCCTTGCCAAAATGGCCTGCTGTTCTGTTGGGGTAACCTCATCCTCAGAAGACAACAACCAGGGGCCACCCTCTTAGTAGAGGACTTTGGTGCTGGGCCCTTCCCTTTAGAATGACACCCACCCTTCTTGGATGCCATGCTCCCAATGGCACAAAGAAAACCTCACAGGGGCAACAAAATGACCACCACCCGCCCGGCCAAATAGACACCAACCTCAAGAGGAAAAAACCCACAGAGGCCGCAAATCCTCCAGGGACTACTCTGTTCACCCCAGTCCCTACCAGGCCTGACATCTACCCCACACCACCAGCACCCCTCACCTAAGTCTAGGGGACCCATCTGCTGCTGATACCACCCCTCTGGCCCTGCCTGAAGCCTCTGAGAAGCCCATGTGAAGCCACTGAGCCATGTGGCCATTAAATGAGCCGGGTGAGTGGTGGGTGGAAAACCACCTACTGCCACTGACGGCCCCACATCCACAGCCCCAAGCTCTCCAGCTGCCACTTATGCGCCCCAAAAGAGGGAGTGCCTCAAAGAGCAAGATGTGGGAAGCAGGGATGAGAGCACAGCACTGCTGGCATAAGCACCAAAGCACCATCTGAGCCAACCCATGGCTCAGCTGCTCCTAGCTCCAGTCATCTCCTTAACCTGCTGAAGCCCTCAGCTCATGAGGGAAGCTGACACACTCCCTCTCAACCTGAGCATGAGGCAATGACTGAGGAGAGGGGGAGGAACCAGCCAATCAGGCTCCACTCCACAGGTGAGTGAAACTGACCTGCTCTTCCTCCATTCCCTTCCCCATCCAATACTTTGGGCAATAAAAATAAGCGTAAAGAACACACCCTCGTTCTCTTCCTGCTCCCTTGAAACCACCAGGTATCAAGTAGACTTGAGATACCCAGGAAATGTGCACCACCCATCCCTTTCCCTTCCCCTCCCCTCCCCACAACAAGACACCCTGTGAGGTAGGTGGGGCTGAGAGAGGTCTTTTGAGAACTGCTCATGAGAGAACAGCTCTGAGAGAACTTGTGACTGGCCCAAGGTCACACCAGCAGCTGCATGTGGAGGAGTGGGGAATCAAACCCGTTTCTCCCAGATTAGAGTCCAACTCCTGACCACTACACCAAACTGATGGGGTGGAAGCTGCTGAAGGGTTGGTGAAATTTCTCCAGTACTTATGTGCCATGTGCCCAGATAAAAAATGGTATACTTAGAAAATTTATATGCCACCTTGAGCAAGTCTCTGGAAAAGCAGCACACAGTCATAAAAGGAACAAAGATAAAATTATCAATATTAAAACAAAACATTAAAAACAATAAAGACCCTAGCAGGGCTTTCCCCGGGGCGCTGCGCCTCTGCACTGCTCGGGGAAGCCGAGGAGGGGGCAGGGCTTGGTCATGTGCCCGCCCCCTGGGCTCCTCACTCCCGGAGCTGCGCTCCTGTGCGCTCCTGCTCCAACGGACCCCTGCCTGCACGCATTGAAGTACAGGCCATGATGTGGGGTACAGAAGGCTTCTGGGCCCGGCTCGAAGCCAGGGTGGGTTTGCCCTAAAGAAGCCTTCTTACAGGCACAACAAAACCCGTGCTTAATGGATGCAGATCAGCTTATGTGTAAATAAATTCCCAATTTAACCCATGACTTGTCTTGTGTCTCATTTGAGGGGTGGGTGGGCAAAAACCTTCTTCCATCCTTTTGGCCCTTTTATTGCTTCTCTTTTTCATCTTTTTTTCCTTCCTCTTTGTTGTGATCTTTGTGGTGATTTTGTTAGTACTGAGTGGGAAGCTCCACTTCGTTGAAATGGAACAGACGGTTCTTTCCCTGAAAACACGAGGGGGATATTGAACAGGGACCTTGCATGACAAGTTTGAGAAGATGGGAAGGAAATATTGTTTTAACAATGTATTAACTATACTAAAACTTTGAGTCCAGTTATTTCAACAATTTCAGTTTCCAGTTATTCAACAATTTCTTACTAGTGGTGGGGGAGGCAGGTTTCCTGTATTTTTGTTGTTACTGCTATTATGCTGTGGTTCTTTTTTGTCTGAAAATTCCTAGCATAATTTGTTGTTCTATATTATAAAGTTCAAAACTAGTGGATTGGATCATTGACTGTTTTGCTAATGACAGAGCCTCCCTCTGGCATGAAGAGCTTGGTAGTGGTAGAAGGAGCAAGTTCTACTGACTGAAATTCCCCAAACCAGAGGAACACTCCACTGTTAGTGGAAGGTTCCACTATTAGTGGGATGAAATTGTAAAATACAAACAAATGTATTTTTCTTTAGTCTGAAACACCAAGCCATATTCACTGAAGATCTGTTTAAAAAAATTCTTACAAACTTTGTGATAAGTATTGGAGTCGGGAGTCCATGGAGTAGTGAAACAGCTAGATCTTTATTGCTGGTCTGGATGAAGCATACAACCCAGGGCTCCAAGCCCTCCTTTTATGCTGGTCAGGGACAATCCCCTGACCTCACCCAACTGGCCTGATAGGCTATTAGAAGTCTATTTACATTTCATAGGTTCCCTGGGAGAAACCTAGGTACAGGATTGGTGGCCGGTTTGAATCCACCTGGCCTTTGTTCTACCTGGCTGAAGCTCAGGTAGTTTCTTGGCCATGTGCTCTGGCCATGCTCTGGCCATGTGCTCTGGCCATGCGGTCGCAATGAAGAGAGCACATGGCGACCGCATGGTCAATACATAACACCCCTCCCCCCATAGTCCAGAACCCCTCTGCACACATAGTCTTTGAGATAGTCCGGGCGTCTGCGCTCACGTCCAGAGCGCCGGGGGGTTGTAAGGCGGGGTGTGTTGCTAGTGTCGGCAGGTTGCGGTGTGGGTAGTTGTTCTGCTGGCGGGGCCTGTCTGCTCGGGGGTTGTTCAGGTGTGGATGGTGCGACTGCTTCGTCCGCGGGCAGGAGCGGCATCTCCGCAGTCTCCGGATCAGGGTCTGGCGCTGCTTCTGGAGTCGTGTCGATGTCACGGTCTGTTGGTGCAGGGAGTTCGGGGGCCTGGGTATCATCGTGGTTCTGGGTACGGCGTCGAATCTGGTCAATGTGCCGTTTCCAGACTACGCCATCTTCCGTAAGGACCTCATAGGAATAAGGCCCTGTGACTCGGACGATCCTCGCGGGGAGCCATGTTGGACCCCGCGCGAAGTTCTTTGCGTATACGGGGTCTTCGGGAGCAAATCCTCGGGCAGCTGGCCGGTCCTCCATTGTCGGGTTCCCCTCGATTGCTCGGTCGGGATGTAGGCGGTCCAAGACGGTTCCCAGTCGTCTTCCCATCAGAAGTTCGGCTGGCCGGCGCCCGGTCCCTGAGTGGGGTGTGTTCCGTTGGCAGAACAGGAACTTGTACAGCTGCTCTTCCCAGTCGCCATGCTCCATCTTCTTTAACGCGTCCTTCGTTGTCCTCACCATGCGCTCGGCCTGGCCATTGGTTGCGGGGTGGAACGGAGCGGAGCGGATGTGGCGCAGACCGCAGGCTTCCACAAACCGTTGAAACTCGCCGGAGGTGAAGGCGGTCCCATTGTCGGTCACGAGAGTTTCTGGCATTCCGTGTGTCGCGAAGATCGGCCAGAGACTTCTTAAGGCAGCGTTGGTGGAGGTCGAAGCTACCGGCACTACCTCAAGCCACTTGCTGTAGCTGTCAACAACTATAAGAAACAACCGGCCCTGGACTGGTCCCGCGAAGTCTAGGTGCAGGCGGGACCAGGGCTTGTTAGTAGATTCCCAGGATCGGACAGGAGCGTGTGGCGGATCTGGCCGTGACTCCTGGCATTTGGTACACTTCTGGACCCGCCCCTCAATGTCTTTGTCCAGGCCTGGCCACCATACGTAACTCCGGGCCAGAGCTTTCATGCGCACAATTCCCGGGTGAGCCTCGTGGAGGGCCTCTAGCACTCGGGGCCGCAGGGGCCCGGGGATCACCACTCGAGATCCCCATAGCAGGCATCCCTTGTGGGCCGATAGTTCGTGCCTGCGTGCCGTGAAAGCGGCAAAATCTGGTCCCGGTTTTTCCGGCCACCCCCTTCCCACCCAGTCCGAGACACGGGAAAGGATGCGGTCCCGCCGCGTGCGACGGGCCACATCTGATACCTGTACGGGGCGCTCCAGTAGATCCTCTAGGAGCGCGACGTGGAAAGCGGGAGCCGGATCAGGGTCGCAGGACGGGAGGGGAAGACGGCTGAGGGCGTCTGCATGACCCATCGCCTTCCCCGGGCGATGTACCAATTCGTAGGAGTAGCCTGACAAAAAAATTGACCACCGCAGGACCCGCGGGGACAGCATGTGAGGGGTCTGCCTGTGGGGGGCAAGGAGACCCAGCAGCGGCTTGTGATCTGTGGCCACGGTGAACGACCGTCCGTAGAGATAGTCGTGAAATTTCCTGACGCCAGCTACGATTGCTAGGGCCTCCTTGTCGATCTGGGCGTAGTTCCGTTCTGCCGACGACAGGGTCCTGGAGTAGTAGGCAACCGGTACCTCCTTTCCGTTGGGTAGCCGGTGTCCCAAGACCGCCCCAACGCCGTAGGGGGATGCGTCGCAGGCCAGGATGACAGGGAGCCTCTCATCGAAATGCGCTAAGACCGCATTTGAAATTAATAAGTCTTTGACGGCCCGGAAGGCTGCATCATGCTTGGGACCCCAGGCCCAAGCCGCTCCCTTGTCCAGGAGACGATGCAGGGGTTCAGCGACCGCCGCCTTGTGCGGAAGGAAGGCGTGGTAGAAGTTCACAAGTCCCAAGAACGCCTGGAGTTCCGCCTTTGAGGACGGGCGGGGTGCACCTGTAATTGCCACTACCTTCTCCTTTGTAGGGTGAATGCCGTCTGCGGTGACTTGGAACCCCAAGAAGGTCACCGAGGAGACTCCCAGGGTGCACTTGTCTTTTCGAACCTTGAGACCCGCGTCCTGGAACCTTTGCAGCACCATCCGGAGGCGAGCTGCGAACGTGTCGGCGTCCGGGGCGGCGATGAGGACGTCGTCGAAGAACGGCTTCACTCCTGGAACATCTTTTAGGAGAGAATCCATTAGATTTTGAAAGATTCCGGGTGCTACGCTGACCCCAAATTGGAGGCGTTTTACCTTGAACGCTCCCTTGTGAGTCACAATCGTTTGTGCCTCGGCCGTTGCTTCGTCTACGGGAAGCTGCTGATAGGCTTGGGCCAAGTCTAATTTTCCAAATATTTTGGCACCCGCGAGGGAGGCCAGAACATGGCTGACCACCGGTACCGGGTACGCGTGGTCCTGTAATGCCTTATTAATTGTACATTTGTAATCCGCGCAGATGCGGACTTCCCCGTTAGCTTTGAGGGGGGTCACAATGGGAGTCTCCCACTTGGCGTGGGAGACCGGCTCGAGCACCCCTTGTGCCACGAGCTTTTCCAACTCTGCCTCCACTTTGGGCTGGAAGGCGAGTGGTGGCCGGCGGACGGCCACGCGGATGGGCCGGACTGCCGGGTCCAGGTCGAAGGAAACCGGGGGTCCTTTGTAGCAGCCCAATGAGCCATCGAAAACGGCGGGAAATTCCTCGCAGATGGATGAGAAGTCAGTAGAGCCCATGCGGTGTATTCCGGTCCACTGCACTCCGAGCGGCTTGAACCAGGCGCGACCTAGGAGACTGGTTAGATTGCGCTCCACCACGAGAAGGTCCAGCAGGCCATTAAAGGCATGGTACTGGACCCGGACCCTGGCTAGCCCCTTAATAGCCACTGGGTTTTTCTGGAAGTCCCGGAGGACCAACCCAGCCGGCAGCCGCAGCCAGCGTGCCCCCTTCGGGCAGAGGCGGCGGAACGTAGCTGCGGACACAATTGAATATGCTGACCCTGAGTCCAGTTCCATGGAGCAAGGAACTCCCTCTATTCGGAGAGACACGGAAATTGCGCCCGGGATGGGCTGAGGCAAGTTCATTACCGTGGCCGTGGGAACGACACTACCCACTTCTTCGAAGTTCACTGCTGGGGCACGGTGGCTGTTCCTCAGGCGGCAGGCCCGGGCGAGATGTCCTGCTTTCCCGCAGGCGCGGCAGATGGCATCACGGAAGCGGCATGTCCGTCTGTCGTGGGGGTCCCCACAGCTGGCGCACGTTGGGGCCTGCCTGTTGAGGGAAGCAGGAGAGGGAACAGAGACAGATGCTGGGCGCCGGCCCTTGGGCCTGGGGACTCCGGGCTCACCCTTCGAGCGTGGTTGCATCCGGTGGACGTCCTCTTCTTCGCTTGAGTCGGGTTCGGGAGGAGCCGCCTGGTGGACTTTGGTGGCTGCCTTGTCCTTTTGCGTTGTCTCGAAGGCTGCCGCAGTTTCGAGCATCTTCTCCAAGGTTGGCTCCGGCATTGCAATGAGGCGCCGGCGGAGCTTGGCTTCCCGGACCCCTCCCATGAAGGCGGTCTCCACGTGGTCATCCATGTGGCGGAATTCGCAGCCCACGGCTAGTCGACGGAGTTCAGCCAGGAAAGTGGCGGCTGACTCCCCCGGCTGCTGCTGGCGCTGTATGAACTCCCAGCGCCTGGCCAGTTTTGATGGCTTCGGGGCGAAGTAATCGCCGAGGGTCTTGGTGAGCACGTCGTAAGACACCTCGGTGGGGTCTTGCGGGGCTAGTAGGTTCTGGGCCACCCGCATGACCTCCACCCCTCCGGAACTCAAGAGCCAGGCACTCTTCAGGTCCGCATCTGTGATTCCGCGGACCTTAAAGGCACAACCCAGCGTCTTGAGCCAGGACTCCCACGTCTCGGGGCGAGACGTATTGAAAGGGGTAATTGGTCCCGGAGCGTTTGCCATATTTACCAGAGCAGGAGCGGCGGCGGCTGTTTGAGCGATGTCCTCGTGTCTTGCGGCGGTGCCGGGGAGCGCTGAGGCTTGGCGCTGGCTAGTGCCGGAGGATTGGGCTCAGAGCGGCTTGCGGCGAGGCGTTGGAGCGCTGGAGCTCGGAGATGCCTGCGGCCGGCGGGACGGAGCTCGCTGTGCTGCTGTGGTCTGCTGGAGAGTCGCTCATCGGGATCCCATCCTCGTCGCCACTGATAAGTATTGGAGTCGGGAGTCCATGGAGTAGTGAAACAGCTAGATCTTTATTGCTGGTCTGGATGAAGCATACAACCCAGGGCTCCAAGCCCTCCTTTTATGCTGGTCAGGGACAATCCCCTGACCTCACCCAACTGGCCTGATAGGCTATTAGAAGTCTATTTACATTTCATAGGTTCCCTGGGAGAAACCTAGGTACAGGATTGGTGGCCGGTTTGAATCCACCTGGCCTTTGTTCTACCTGGCTGAAGCTCAGGTAGTTTCTTGGCCATGTGCTCTGGCCATGCTCTGGCCATGTGCTCTGGCCATGCGGTCGCAATGAAGAGAGCACATGGCGACCGCATGGTCAATACATAACACTTTGCTTACAGGGTTGTGCAGCAGATATATTTTTGGTTTTGAACGTAGGAGATCCAAGATCAAATCCTTTCTTAGCCACTGGGCTTGGTACACATGGACAATTTTAGTCTAATCTACTTTATATCATCAGGGCCAACAAGGTGGCTAACAGATTAAAAACATACAGAATAAAAACACATTTTAAAACCACCCTGATCTGAATAGCCCAGGCTAGCCCAATCCCGTCAGATCTCGGAAGCTAAGCAGGGTCAGCCTTGGCTAGTATTTGGAAGAGCGACCTCCAAGGAATACCAGAGCCAGGTAATGGGAAACCTCCTCTGAAATGTCTCTTGCCTTAAAAACAAGTCTAGCTTGCCCCCTAGTGGTGCATTATGCTAAAAGAGCTAGAACTTCCGGGTGCCAGATAATCTTGGGATCTCCTGGCTTCTACACACAATGCCATTTGATAAGTATTAATTATTATTACTTTAAAACCATTAAAACCAAAGAGCAAAACATCATTAAAACAATTAAAATGTGCATATGATATAATAAAATACACGTACATAATAATATATGCCGGTCTGGCAGCTTGTGATGGTATTGACAAGCAGGCCTCACTGGCAGATCTCAAAGACCAGGACAATACATACAGGAACAGTCAACCTGTTTTGAAGTCAGGATATTGCATAGCTCCCTACCTAATGGACATACAACGAAGCATGCATAGCCATAGGTTAGAGACATATCCATGGGGGAAATCATTTCAGTGGAGATTTGCTAGCGTCCTGCTAGTCTGATATGATCGTCTTCTGCCAGCAAATGCCAGGGAGGTACATTGCTTGCAGTTCATTTCTGAAGCGACTAGCATCAGCTGTGGTATCTGTTGTGACACATGCCATCTGCTGCGATCAGAGAACTAACACAAGCTGAACATGAAACAAGCATTCATTTAAAACCTGCCACTTCTACCCTCACATCTAACTGGGGTGTTATAATAATTGGCCCCTGAAAGTTACAGTAATGTTTAGTGTATTTGGTTGACCTTTGTGAGTACAATCTAACAATACAATTACTAAAGGTAGAGAGAATAAAACATCTATAATGTGTCAGATGGATTTATCCGTAGAATAAGGTCTACATAACGTCCACTAGTGAGTATGAATAAAATTATCACTCTTGAAATTTCTGTTGTTTCCATTTAAAAACGAGAAAAAAGCTCAGAAGTTAGTATAAATTCTTTAGGAATGTGTACAGGGTGTCATGCAAGCAATAAAGCATGATGAATATTGCCACTTAAAACACACACACCCAGCCTTAAAATCTACTGTTCTGAAAATCTAGGAAGCCTGTACAGACACATTCTACACTGCCTCTGTGGAAAATGCCTACTGAAAATTGACGTCTCTGCAACAGATGTTGACCAGCTACTCCTGGGTAAAAAGAGAGAGAGAGATTGAACACTCGTAGTTTCTCTGATTGAATTGCATGGATGGTTTGGAAAAAAATACAGATGCTATTTTTGAACAAGAGTCTATTTGGCTTTACGGAACAGTTCCAAATAGCTTTTATTTGTGGCGTGTTTTCCTCACTTTCTCCTCCTGTATTTCTGCAGCTTTGATTCTTACCTGCTAATCCATCTGTCTACTGTGACTTTACAGTTGTTTGCTTTCTCAAACACTTCCCTGAACGTGAGCCAATTCACACAGAACCTCCCCCCCCCCCCTCCACATTATTCTTGATCCAACCTTGCAACCAAAGTGATTGTAAAGCCTTGGCACTAGTTCAATATGAATAAGAAAAGGCTTCAGTCATGGGCCAGCAAACACACACTGATGTATGAGTTCTGCATTGACAAGGTACCAAAAAATGCATACAGGCGAACAATGCAGTGTGGCTGAAATGGCAGAGGCCATAGCAATCTGGGCATGGTTGAGGATAACTTCCCTAGTGCACGGTATCCAGAGGTGCAGTAAACACCACGCATCACTGACTAATCAGATATGTAATGATATTCCAGTGTCACTGAGCAGGAACCCACACAGGCTGCTTACACATGGAGGTTTCTCTCAGCCTTGGCTTCCAAACTAGACCTTGTATTTTCACCTTCCCCACAAGGCTGTGCTGTAATCATCCCATTTCCAGTCTTCCCCAGCCCTCAACAGGCTCGGTGCCTAAACTGCTTTACTTTGATCTATCTTTTTGGAAAGAAGGCAGCAAGCACATTCGCATGCTGCCTGGAAGGGATGCTGCACATTTTCCTGCCCTACAAAGGTCCCACCTGCACTTGTTGTGACACGGTCCTGCTGTCAGCCCTTGGCGGCCACCATTTCTCCAGTGCTTGTTGTCTTGGTGCACCACCAGAGGGCTTTTGGAGGCCTTTGATTTCAAAGACCTTTTTAGGCCAAATCTACACCTCCCCTCTGGGTCTGAAGAGCAGTAAGCAACAGGATCTGTTTAAAGCAGTGTAATGCTAGCTTGACCACAAGAGGATAATTAACGAATGTAGACGGTGATTTTTTAACTAGAACAAGTATGGTTTGAATCTAGAAACTGGTATAGATGGGTTTTTTTAAAAAACTAGAATGATTCCAGTGGGAAAGTCAGATGTAGATTTGACCTTAAAGGCTTCAGTTAGTTCACTACTATAGTGTATGTGTGAAGAACAATAAAAAGAGGCAGCGTGGTATACCCTACTTACTCCGTCACTCCACTGGACGAAGTTTAAAGCCTTCCTTCAGCCTCAGGAGACTTCCTCCAAATTAAGAAGCTCTTCCTCCATTGGAGAAAGGCTCTTTAGGCTGAAAGAAGGCTCTTTGGGTCCACTCCAGCAAGTTGCAAAGGAGCCATGACAGCCAATGCAGAGCCATTACAGGTGATGTGGAGGAAGGGAAAGGCTGGAAAGACAATGGAGGAAAGTATGGAAAATTCCCTTGTTTAGAGGCTCTGTTTCCAATGTGCATGCCTCTGCACTCGCAGCCATGCAAAGATTCTTGCCATGTGGAAGTAGCCATACTTGTCACTCTTAAAACAACTCTTGGGTGCTTTTCAACCTTTACCATCAAGGGTAGGTGAACTACATTTTATATGGGAGCCTAATTCCAGCAGTTGTCACATCACACCTTTTTTACACCAAGGTGGAGAATGATAGTCCAAAAGAATTCACTGGGGGAAAGGAAGATTTATTTGTATAGGGTTACCAGCTTCCAGGAGGGGCCAGGGGCTCTCTCAGAATTACACCTGATCTCCAGACTAGAGAGCTCAGTTCTAGACTTGCATTAATTTGTGGTTAATCTTAGCCTTTACATAGCGGTTAAGTGCTATTCATACAGACCCAGTTAAACATGGAACTAGAATAAATAAATACTGAGAGACTTTCATAAGTTGGAACATTACACTGGCAGAAACATAGGAAGGAATAAATATTTCCCACGTTGGAGGTTAAAAGCTGAGGGATTAAGAGCAAACCATTTTACCAGCAGCATGGGAACAATCCATTATAGGTATAGTGGCTTTGGAACTAATCTCTCCTCCTTGTTTAATGATAGATGGGAAAGTATCTGAAGGGGAATCATTATGTGCCTGCCCCTGGTGCACCTAACTGCCTAAATTTATGGCATTTAATGGAGTTAGAATTTGAAGAAGAAGCAAGTGCAACAAGCAGCAGTTTGTCTAGTAGTTACAGACAAATGGTGGCTCTTGTCAATATGGTCATAGATGTTCTATCACTCACTTGAAATGGAGCTGTAACAACTATTGCTCATTTATCCAGAATCATTTGCTCTATTCTGGCCGAGGAAGAAAAGAGCCCCTTCAGACATGCGCATCTGTCCCTCGGCTCCATTTCGCACTTACCCGTCTCCCAGTCGCTTTCCATCCGCTTTAACAGGACACCGGGTAAAACCAGTGTTCAGGGGCCGTCCTCCGCATGCCTCCCGCTTCCAAATAGTGTGAACCGGAAGAAGCGGGAGGCATCCAGAGGCGGCAGTGTGAACACCAAAGGGAAAACAAAAAAAAGCGCAACAGTGCGCGCAAGCCGCGCGCACCACGCGCCGGCTCTGCGGCAGTCTGAACGCTCCGTATCAGCACCACTGCACATTGCTCTGGCCAGTATGAACGGCCAGCTCCGTGGAGTTTTTCCCCCGCACCAGTTCCCTCCACTTTGCCCCCGCTTTACATTGCCAGTCTGTCCTCGGCCTCTGTCTCCCCTTGTACTACGTTGTGGCTCAAATCCTGTAGACCTGTGGAGACTCAAGGACAGAATGGTAACACTCTGTACTAAGAGACTGAACTATCACCTTTTGTTGCTTAACACTTTGTGAGTCTAGCCTCGGTCACATATTGCCTGCATGTATATAGCTGGCAAGTAAGAGCTAATATGCTTTCACTTTACAAATGAAACTGGGGACCAGACCCTGAGTAAATGTGTGGTTTCAATCACAACTTCAGCTGTACAGGAGTTGAATACAACTTGAGAATGATTCAACACACGTATAAAGAAAAATCAAGTGTACACAGTACATGGATTGTACCAGCATTCACTGTAACTTGTGAACAGGGCTTCTAGGAAACCAGGCATAATATAAGATGCGCTAGTCCTGTGGCTATCCTTTGGTGCATATTCTCTCATGTATATTCATTGTTGAGCCAGTTTGGAGTAGTGGTTAAGTGTGCAGACTCTAATCTGGGGGAGCCGGGTTTGATTCCTCACTCCTCCACTTGCACCTGGCTGGATGACCTTGGGCAAGCCATAGTTCTGGCACAGCTGTTCTTGAAAAAGAGCACTTACTGTTCTTGAAAAAGAGCACTTTCTCTCAGCCCCACCTACCTCACATGGTGTCTGTTGTTGGGAGGGGAAGGAAAAGGAGTTTGCAAGCTGCTCTGAGATTCCAAGTGAGTGAAGGGTGGGATATAAATCCAATCTCTTCTTCTTCTTCTTCTTGATATGACAGACCCCATTCAGTTCCCTCCCTTATAATGTAATAAGTATCTTTGTATAGAATTTTTTCATGAAGTTACTTCGAACTCGGCTACAATGTTTAACCATGAACTAAGACTAGAAAACACATCACGTATGTTACTACATTTATTGTTCTTTATTTTTCTTAATTGTAATAATATTTTTGGTGCATTGCACTTGTTCTATTAAACTTACGTTCATTTCCTTTATTGTAAATTTATAAGGTTTTGTATGGTCCCATTCAGATGAAGCTTTTTGGAATGACTTGGCAATCCGGAGAACTTCGTGAACTACTACTATTATTTCTAGACCTCATTACACTCTATGCACATATTGTTTTGCAGTTCTGTTATTTTGCATATAAATAATATTTCTAGCGTTTGTACACAGCTTGCTTCTGTCTATTGTGAGATCCCCAGTTAAAACACTCTCCACAGCTTCTTTATTGAAATGCTTTATTAGAGATATGCATACTATGGAACTGGTTCCTTGGCTGAGGACAAACTGCCAGTCTGTCCTCGGCCTTTGTCAGGAATAAAGAAAGCGTGTGAAACCCAAAGGTTATAGGTAAGGTCCAATACTTCCCCACACCCCACAAACATATGTCAGCACTCGGCCCCAGCATTGCTATGACAACCCTGACAGATATATGGTGTCTTATCTATGGTAGCTTGGCGAAAGAGTCTCCAAGGCCACTCTCATGAGAAAGGCCAAGAGGTATGACTTGGAAGAAACAGTTATGGCTACAAAAAGCAAGAACCTGAAGGCATTCCCTCCCTCCGAAGCATGGCAAGGTGAACAATGAACCAACATGGTAAGAAATAAAGAAACCTGAACAATACCGTAAACTGGAGCCTTGATATTAACCCTTCACCATCCTGTAGTTTTGTGTACAGCACTTTTAAGCCTCTTAAAAAGTGCAGTCTGCCACAGTTGAGTATAACTTCAGTTGATGCATTGCATGGATGATCCATAACACATATAATGCTACAGACAAATCTTTCATTTTCCTTCACATCATCAAAGACAATGCTTTTTCAATGGAGCCAGTCATTCAGCGAGCAGTCATCAAATGTTTATCAAGTGCAGAGAAGAAAAATCATGTACATGTCCAGGCTAAGGTTGTGAAACGTAAGTCTTCCCTGCTGCTAGTATGCAAATAGGAACATGATCTATTGGGTTGAAGAGGGGTGCATGGGATACTTCCAGATGTGGAGTAAGGCTTCTGAGCTTCCCTTATGAATATAAGCAATCGCCTGTGTGCTGGTAAACCATATAAGTAATTTTGCATCTTCATACTGCCCTGGTTTAAACAATGAATACTGGGGGGGGGGGGGGAATCATACTTGGTTAAAAATGGGGGACACACTTTTTAACAGCCTAATTAGTCCTTTGGATCATCATCAGGTTGACCTAAGTTAATTAAAAAAAAAAAAGGTTGAAATGCTTTATCAGCAGCACAATCTGTTTGCTAACAGAACTAAAAGTAGCCATAAAAAAACAGTCAACCAGGAAACAACAGAATAGTAGAGGTACTTTATAAATCTGTAGCTCAAACTAGTAACTTACATGTTATGTTTCAAAGTAAGTACTGAGAACTTTTTAAGCATTTAAAATTGCTCACTATAATTATAGGATTTATACACACACACACACACACACACACACACACACACGTATGTATGTATGTATATATGATTTTTATTTAGAAGGGAATTGGCTAAAAGAAAATTGCACCACCTTAAATTAAATTAATTGGTACCTAACCCAAGCAGTACAAAGTAATTAACTTGTATTCTGTAAGTCAGTGTATGACTTTTCATTTCTGAAACCATGAATTCATTTCTTCCATTCCTGGGAACACTATATAAATAAGATATATGGATTCTGTAGTATCAACCAGAAACCTTGTGTTTCCTCATAATAATATAAACCTTGCATTGAAATGCTATACCACAGTTGATTAAATCATTGGTCCAAGGTGGCCACGGGCTCACAGTTTCTCTTCTTTATGGTGTATATTGGTTCCTAGAGATCTCCAAATATGTTACTTTGGTTAGCAGTCTAAAATCCCTGAGCTCCTATCAGGAAAAGCTGTAGAAAATGGGGGACAGAAGTTAATTGATGGTATTACATTTGGGAGAGCTGATCTTAGTCCCGGATTTTAGATAATTTAGAACTCAGTTGCCAAAAGAAGCAGGAAATGAAAGAACTGGCTGCCAGAACATCCAGGAGCTCCTGCTGTGAACCAGAGTAGATTGATGTGCGTAGGGGGGATTCCAACCAACCACCTGTTTAATCACACAGTTGGAAACCATTTTGCAACTCATCCCAGTCACTACCCGCTTGCAGATGCACCAGGCAGCTTGATCCTTCAGGCACTGCTGGCGACCTAATCCTTTCAACGCATATTTAGAATAACATCCTGCCTTGTGGTTTGGTTTTTAACCCCTGTTGCTGCTTCCTTTTCATATAATGCAGGAAGTCCAATAGGAAGGGAACATCGTTTGCTCTCACGTTGCTGCCACTGACTATGATGTATGGAGAGGAGGCATGATTCTATCATTTCTCACGGTGGCATCTCAAACTGGCAACTTTCAGTAGTACAAATCATGGTTCCGGTCTCTCTGCAAGGATTGTTTTGAGCCCCAGATAAGCTTTTCCTATAAAGTCACAGTTTTCCATGACCATCTTCAGCATAGTCAGCTGGCTAACCAACCATAATGCTGTGCTCTGAGGGTATGACGACACGTAGGAATTCCACGGTCAGAGCTTGGGCAGGAGATTCTGACTAGGAACAAGGTACAGAGGGAGAGGGAGTGTCAGCCTTCTCCTCCCCCTCCCTTTCTCTTGATCATAAAATGCCCCTTTGGATGCTGATCATCCTGTATGGAAAACTGAACCTGATCCACGCACTTAACGTTAGACTCAGACAATGGGAGTATTCAGGGGTCATTTCGAGCAGAGCTCGGGGGAGCTCAGCTTCAGGAGTTGGTGCCAGCCCCCCGCCCCCCTGCGGAGGAATGCCTGCTTGTGTCATGGCTGCAGCAAAATGACCCCGTCCCCTGGAAAGGTCCTTGTTCCTCTGACCAGCCTTCTGAAGGTTTCAGCCACCACTGAAGCTATCCTCCCAGAATAGTGGTATTTCTGAGGCTTGGATTAATAGCAGTCCCCTCTCTACCAGCTCTTTCTTTCTTTCTTTCTTTCTTTCTTTCTTTCTTTCTTCCTTCCTTCCTTCCTTCCTTCCTTCCTTCCTTCCTTCCTTCCTTCCTTCCTTCCTTCCTTCCTTCCTTCCTTCCTTCCTTCCTTCCTTCCTTCCTTTCTTTCTTTCTTGCCTTCTGACATACTTCTGGTGATGTCAGGTGGTGTAGCATATGCAAATGAGTTATGCTAATGAGGTATGCTAATGAGCTCCTGCACCTCTTTTTCTATGAAATGACCCCTGAGGGTATTCTTCTGCAGACTTGGGGCCCTTTCTGATTTGCCGGAAAATGTAAATTCACTTCAAAATGGAGGAAAGTTTAAATCCCCCGCCAAGAGAAGACTGTTGTCTGCTTGCAACACACAAGCAGATGGAGCATGTACTTTGGGGTGGCTGTTGGGCAGGTGGGGGGGGAGAGAGAGAGAGACAGAGAGACACTGCCATCACCATATGTGAAGGTGGTGCTTGGCACCAGGTGAGACAGACAGTGGCACCCAGTCTGATATGACCTGAGGTAAGCGGTGCCTGGTACAAGGCAAGGCAGGCTGTGGTACCTCACCCAGTGCAAGGCAAGGCACGTGGTAGTACATGGTTTGGCCCAGCCCAGCTGAGCCCACTCAAAGCAAGGCAGATAGAGGTGCCCATCTTGGCACAACCAAGCCCTGTGCAAGGCAAGGGAGGCAGAAAGCCAGCCCGGCTGAGATGCAGGATCCAGCATCCAGCCCATGTGAGATGAGGGAGGCAATACTCAGGTTCCCCCCCCCCCCAAAGTGCAGCAGGACCCATCCAATTGGTTAAGCAGGCTGCCTCTTTCTTCCTCCTTTCTTCCCCCCTTTGGAGAGAGACTCCTGGTCAGGCAGATGGCCTCTTACTCTTTCTCTCTCCCTCCCTGCTTTGGAGGCAGGCCCAGGGTCGGCTGAGGGAGGAAGCCATTTCTAGGGTTTTTCACTCCCTGCCTGCTGCTCCTCACGAGCTTTTTCTGAACATAGAATGAAAGAAAGAAGAATGATGTAAGCTGCTTTTGGTCCCCACTATGGAGAAAGATGGGTTAAAAAATAAGTAAATAAATAAATAATATAGCTGAAGGCTGGAGAGCAGGCAAAAGGTTGATGGGTGGGTAGGAAGGAGAGAAGAAAGCAGAGAATTTGCACTTTGCTTTGATGGTTTCTGATGTCAATGGCAATGACTGTGAGCCACTGCTAGATACATTTTAGCCCAGCTCCAGCCTGGATTTGACAGGGTGTTATAAAGAAGACTGAAATCCTATAATTCCCCTAAGTAGATGCTCTATGACTGTTCTGCAGATATCAATGTTAAGTGAAGTACAGCCTCACGGACCATTGCACTTGTTTATTTGGAGATCCCAGACATGAGTTTTCATGGCAGCAGACAGTATAGTAATAAAGAAAATAGGAAGCTTTGAGACCACTGATGTCTTGTGTTTCCCATGATCGTATGGTACTTGAAATACAAACTGCCTGTGTATTTTATACATTGCATGTCAATACAGAAAGATCACAGACGTCACAAGCAATTGATTATTTATTTATTATGCAGATTGCATTGAGCTGTTCCAATCTGGTTTCAGGCCTGGTAATGGGGCTGAAATGGCCTTGGTCACCCAAGTGAATGACAAACACTGGGAGATGGACAGGGGGAGTGAAACCCCATTAATTCTCCTGGGCTTCTCAGCGGCTTTTGATCATGATATCCATCTGGATTGCCTTTCAGGACTGGGACTGGGAGGCACTGTTCTACACTGGTTCCTGTCCTATCTTGAGGGTTGGTTTCAGAGTGTGATGCTGGGAGATGGTTGTTCTGCCCCTTGACCTTAGGCCTATGAAGTTCCCCAAGGTTCCATCTTGTCCCCATGCTTTTCAGCCTCTATGTAAAACTGCTGGGAGAGGTCACCCAGAGATTTGGGCTAAGCTGCCACCAATACACAAATGACATTCAGTTCTACTCATGCTACCAGAATATTCCAGGGAGGCTGTGGAAACCATGAACAGGTGCCTGGAGGCAGTTTTGGAAGGGCTAACCAGCTAACAAAATTTAATCCCAACAAAATAGAGGTGCTACTGATAGGGGAAAGGTCTGACCCGTGAAATGGGTTATTTCCTGTTCTGGATATGATTACCGTCCCCTTAAAGGATCAGGTTCATACCTTGGGGGTGCTCCTGGGCCTCTTGTTGGATAAATAGGTGGCAGCGGTGGTCGGGTCCTTTTTACCAGCTTCAGCTGTAGAGGTGGCTGTGGCCCTTCCTGGACAGAAAAGAGGTTGCCACTGTGGTACATGTAGGCTTGACACTCCCCTGCAGGGGGCGGGGATTTGCCCACTTAGAGGACCCCCAATTCGCTGGCCCGGATCTGGCCAGCAGGGGGAACCCTGCCCCCAAAGTGCTGCATTCAGGCCAATGTGCCCAGCACCATGACATCACCCGGAGATGACGTCATCACTCAGGGCATGTTATGGGAGGATGCTCTATCATTCAAGGGAAAACTCTATGTGCCCTGTGTGATGAAGTCACTTCCAAAGAACTCCCACACAAGAAGAAGGAGCCCCCTGTCAGCAGCTGGGTAAGACCTAGCAACCCTGGGTGCATGCCCCAGTAACATCTAGATAAGATTACTGCAATGCACTCTGTGTGAGGCTGCCATTGAAGACTGCTGGAAGCTAAAATTGGTACAAAATAGTTTGGCCAGATGTTGACTGGAGTGGGTCATAAGGACTATATCACTCTAGTCTTGTTCCACCTGCACTGGCTTCCAGTTTGCTTCCAGGCTGAAGTCAAGGCACTGATATTGACCTCTGAAGCCCTGTACAGCCCTGAGAAAGGGCCTTCTCTATCATGGCCCCAAAACTTTGGAATTCTCTCCCAGAGAGATCTGCCTGTCTCCTTCTATTGGTGTCTCTCACCAATCTGGCATATCCCCAATAACAGTTTGGAGCCCTCCTTCTAGTGCTGTGTGTTTTTGTATTCTTAATTGAATTTTATATTTTTACTAGATTTTGTTAACATTTTTATGTTATTTGCCTTGTGGACCTTAACTGGGTGGAAAGGCAGCATAAAAATGTTTTAAATAAATACATAAACACAAGCAATGGTATTTTATAAGTATTTGTTTTTGTAACACTGTGAATCTTCTTTATTTCTTCTTAAAATACATTTTCAATGCAAGGAGGAGAGAAGCCTGAAAAGATATTACATTACAGATACTTCGGTAATGCCAGTAAATATTTTATTGGTGGCATAATGTGCTCTGAGAAATAGTCAGCAGGGACAGTAAATGCTGAATTTTTCCCTGTGAATGTAATCTTTTTCTAACATGTTCTATAAAATATATGGGTCATCTGTCAAATAGCAATAAAGGAGTACACAGAACTGCATTCCCAATGTTACTTTCATTTCACATTATTTTCTGATGCCATGTAGATCAGAAACAGAATTTGGTATATGAGATACCACTTTGTGGCACATTATAAGATCTGTTGTAGTGGGAGTAACCCTGCGTAAAATCCTGAGCAGGACTGTTTAAGGTTGCTGTCTGGTTCAAATAATATCTCAATCATGAGTTTAGCTTGCCACAGAATTTAATGTCAATCATGTAAGCTCTAAAGAATGTATGTCCTTTTCATAGGTTTGATTTCATTAAGATAGAAGAAGAAGAGAAGAGATTGGATTCACACCCCACCCTTCACTAACCCAAGGGAGTCTCAAAGTGGCTTACAAACTCCTTTCCCTTCCCCTCCCCATAACAGACACCCTGTGAGGTAGGTGGGGCTGAGAGAGCTCTGACAGAGACTGCTCTTTTTCAAGAACAGCTGTGCCAGAGCTATGGCTTGCCCAAGGCCATACAGCCGGTACAAGTGGAGGAGTGGGGAATCAAACCCAGTTCTCCCAGATTAGAGTCCGTGTACTTAACCACAATACCAAACTGGCTCAAGAACAAGTAGGCCTGAAGTTACAATGGGTCATAGTATCTAATTTTTGCTTCCTGTAAAAATTAAAAAACCTCATTCCAGTACACAGAGATAACACAGTCACTTCGCTAGCATGATGAACAGGTGGCCTTCTGCCAAAATAAGTCCCAGAGCAACACTAATAATTACTTGTGTTATAGTATCATATGCATGCTCAGAGGAACATTACACTTTGGATGGAGAGAAATCAATGATCTAGTAGAGTTGTGATGTTTTACATGTAAGCACACTAGCTACGGATATGCTGTGACATACGCATTTCTCAGATCTGGAATTGTGACACTGTTTTCTTTTTCCGCAAAAGCTTTGGGCAAGCATCTCAGAGATTTCAATTAATTCTTAAATTCAGTTTAGGTAGAGTAGGAATGTCATGCACATGCATTTGATCTTAATCTGGATGGGGTTGCTCTCCCCCAAGGTTCACAACTTGGGGTGCTCCTTGACCTCAGCCTCCTGCTGGATAAACTGGTGTTAGTGGTGGGCAGGCATGCCTTTCAGCAGCTTTGGCCCTTGCTGAGCATAAAAAATCTTGCCATTGTGAAGCATGCCCTGGTAAAATCTAGATTAGATTACTGCAATATGCTTTATGTGGGACTGCCACTGAAGACTGTCTGGAAGTTGCAGTTGGTACACAATGCTGCACCCAGAGTGTCAGCTGGAGTAGGATGTATTGATCATATTTACTCCAGTCTTGTTCCATCTACACTTTCTTCCAGTTTGCTTCCGAGCTCAATTTAAGGTGCAGTTATTGGCCATTAGAGCCCTGTATAGCCTGGGAACAACATAATATATGGACTGCCTTCTCCCTTATGAACCCACCCGTTCACTCTGGTCATTTCCAGAGGTCTTGCTTTGGTTGCCCTCACCATCTGAGGCCAGGCAGGTGGTAACCTGAAAAAGGGCTTTCTCAATCGTCACACCAAAATTTTGGAACTTTCTCCCCAGGGAGATTCATCTATGTCCCTCTATCGGTGTCTTCCACCAGCAGGTGAAGACATTTTTGTTTCATTTGGCATATCCCCAATAACTGCTATTGGCCCTGGTTCTGGTATTGTTTGTTTACGTGTTTTTTATGGAATTATTTTATATTTTAATGTTCTTAATTGTTCAGTTGTTTTAATGTTTTTACGTGTACCACCCTGAAGACCCTAATCAAGCAGAAAGGTGACAGAAAAATGTTTTAAATATGATAAATTAATTAATCGCTTTAGGCTATGCCAGTACTACATGTTCCTTTGTAACAATAATTTATCGACTCATATCTAGAACTGTCAGATTACTTTTAAATTAAGGTTCTAACTGAAACATTGAGTGATTCATGGCTAGGGAATACATGGTTTTCATTCTGAGCCTGGAATAAAGAAATAAATTTCTGACCTTCCTTTAGAGACAGTAGGCTGGGACCGCTAAAAAAAAAGTGAACTTTTGAGGGAATGTTCATTTACCACACAGTAGTGTAATTTTCAGTTGTTATTTTGTTGTCTTAAATCAATCAGAGACTTTTAGTTTCCTTGTGGTTGTTTTAAGAGAACACCCCCTCACAAGCGGGTCTATCTGACTGTCTCAAGTCAATGGGTGTAGGGTAGTAGTTGAACAACATACATCCAGATGAAATTTGTGTCCAAAAGTATCAGGCTTTTATAAGCTAGAGTTCTCAAACTGTACAAGTTACGACCTTCCAAGATTTTTCTGTTCACAGAAAACTGCACTCAGGCAAAGAGAACTTGGCTAATTTATTCAGACGACACCACAAAGAATCAAGATGGATTAATATTAACCACATCTGACAAACTTACATATTCCGTAACATCAGAAAATCACATAAACCAGCTTTTGAAGTTCTACAACCATTTGATTAATCATAGATAACAAAATGTGTAGTCACGGGCTGCCAGGCCTGGCAAGTAATGGGAGATGAGGGGATGGGATATGGGTGGGCACCATCAGTGATGTCACTCCTTTCTAGGAATCACCAGAAACTCTATGGAAGTGGCATCATGATATCAGACCAAAGGCCGTTTTTAATATAGTTTTTCCCCACCACCACTCAGAGCAGAGGTGGGAACTGGGAACTGGGGGCAACAGATTCTCCACCAAAACAGGGGCTTACCTGCCCTACCACAATCCTGAGCAGACCAGTTTATGGCTCTGTGACCTATGGTAAATGAAAATGCAATCATGCTTTGGAACATGTACTGAGCTCCCACCTATGGCTTGTTTTATAATCGTATCCCTTTTCCAATATATTCATTACTCCTAGTTCAAATCATTCCCCTTCACTTCCAGTGTAATATGGAAGAACTCTATCCTGAAATCGTACACTGATTGTCCTAGATTGAAATTAGGGAATTTTAGTTTACATACAATTTAATATGTATTTTTAAAGATGGAACATCCCACTGAAGTGGGTGCAAACATTCCCATTAGCTTCAGTGGGAGACAGAGCAAGGCCTTTCATTTGCTGTATACCAGAAAAATTCCATCACTAGGAAGACAACTGTAGGAGGGAATTTAAAAGAGAAAGTACAGCCCTTCATAAACAGCAGGACTATTTTTGGGCAGGAACGCACAGGAACGGAGTTCCTGCTGGCTTCCAAGTTGGCCACACCTACATCTGCCTCCCCCCTTTAAACTGCCTTCTCCTCTCAGGTTCCCCAGGTGCCTTGCAGCTGTGGGGCACCTGGGGAAGCTGATCCAGAAGCTGCCTTCCTTCCCTCGGGTTCCCCATGCACCCCGCAAGCCGTGGGGCACCTGGGGAAGCCAATCCTGGGAGGGAGCTGAGCTGTCAGGGGTGTGGCCTAATATGCTAATGAGTTTCTGCTGTTGGGTGTGGCCTATTATGCTAATGAGTTCCTGCTGGGGTTTTTCTACAAAAAAAGCCCTGATAAACAGTAATTAAATAATCCACATAACATGTCAAGATCCATGTTAACAGTTATTTAAAGCTGGTGCTTCGAATATTCCCCAGGGAGACATGCTGATAAATCCCATTAATTTCCACAAAGTTTTAACATCTCTAAATTCCAGCTGAGAAATGTTTACATTTTAAATAGTTTTGACACATTTTGTTTTAGGAAACTGCCCAGATTTGGGCAGGGGGATCTTTTTTTAATTTTTTATTTTTAGTCAGTTTTTAACAATAAACTTTACAGAATATAAGTACAATAATTCATACTTTTAGAAGCCATAGTTGCTTAACCATACATAAAATTTGGACCATACAATACTTTTCTCCCTTTTTGCATCGGCATTCAACAGAAAATTCAATTTACTCATCTCAGCCCATTCCAGTAATTTAACAACTTGGGATCTTGTGAGAATGAAATTTACATGTATTACATTTCACACCTCTATCTAATCTCTAATTAAAATTAATGGCCTTGCATTTTTTCAGGTCTGAGGAGGCTTTATTTACTTGCATATGCTGAATTCTCACAAGATGGTCAAACATACATGCAAAAGACTGAGTTGAAAGATGCATGCAACTTTCACTGTCTCATGGACCAAAAGCAGCTAGTTTTAAACAGGATGGAACAATACTGTTCAGCAATGAGGTGGGAGAATCAAAGATGAAAGAAATAGATTCAGCATTGGACATATGGTCTGGATTTTATAGAATGATCAGTGGGTACTGGTGGGAAAGCCGGTACCTTTCAGCAGTGGGAAGTTGAATTAGGTGGTCAAAGATTAAAAGAAATAACTCAGGTACTGGACTCCTCTGAACAGATTTTAACACATATGTTCTGGCCCAGAGTAATTCCTTTAAGTAACCTACCAACCCCCCCTCCCCCCCCCCCCCCGGCTGTCTGTCTTGAGAGCATAAACTCTAAGAAGACCAAGAGTTGCGCTGCATTCATTCTAAGTGATCACAGGACTTCTGGGACCTGGAGTTCAACTAATTCTAAAGATATGAAAACAGTGCTAGAAGTTCAAATGCAAACTGTAGCTTTCATGCAGTATCTATGTTTTCAATGTTTCTAATCCTTAACATAAAGCTTTCTGGCAGTTCTTCCCAAGTGGCTCAGGAATATGGATCATTTTTCCATTACAGATCTTAATTGTTCCCATTGTGGATGTGCCCAGAAATTTGATTGATTTTAGCTTTCCATTTTAGCTTGTTGTAGTATTAAAATTTATTTTCTCTTTACTATCTTTATGAAATATGTTCATTCTCTTTCTTCAGGTCCTTATATAGCTCCATTGGCTTCTACAAGAACACACATTTTCGACTGACACTGCCTCCCCACCACTGGAATGAAGTTACCAGTGAATGTACCCCTCCCTCAATGACCCTCCCTGCTGAATTTCAGGAGGAGAGGAGAAAGTGTCCCCATTTTAAATGGAAATAACATCCTTGCTCACAGAATGACCACAGGGGGACAAGACTAGCATGGGAGTGAGTATTGTTTTTCTTCTTTCCTGGGATTTTCAAGGAGGAAATGGAGGTCTGTTTTTAACAGAAATAGATCACATGGGTGAGGGGGGGCTTAGCCTTGTCTGTTCAATTCAGGCTCGTAGCTATAGTGGGGCATCTTGGAGCTAGGCCCCCTGACTTCCCATCCAGCCCAGGGCCCCCAAGTAGTGGTGAATGCAGGGAAGGAGCTGGGTATTCCTTTAATTTTTTTTTTTTGCTTAAAATACTTGTATATTGTAATGCAATGTTAGTCAATATTAGATACAATAGCAGTTTATATGAACAACAATTCTTAATATCTATGGCTTAATAGGAATAAATATATAAATTATGATTAATAATATATGCTGTATGTTTCAATTTGTGGTTATAATTAATTCAGCTTAGTTAAGATACAATCGATACAGAACAAAGTCAAATAAAATTATGAAAACTGAATGGTTATCACTATTTTCTAATATAGTTCTATAAACAGGTATCAACAATAGAACAACTAGCAGCTATTTTTCCTATGTATTTCAGTCAAATAGTTGATAGATTGCAATGTTAAGGAGGTCCTTTTTTTTGTTATTATTTTCTCCTTTTATCTTCAAGTTTCCTGTATGTTTTCTGTATTAGTGTAACTGCCAGCCGGCAAGTTTTCTGCAACTTTGTTTTCAATTTAAACTAAACAAAGAGAAGGAAAATATTTTCTGCTGCTATAAATACTATGTAGCTATTAAGTATAAACTATTACAATCCCAGGCGAGTTGTGTACTAACCTGGTTTGTATTGAAAATTAAAGTTACAACAACTAACTAACTTCAAAAACAGTTCACTGTTGGGATAGGTGGCTAAAAGAAGAAGCAAGTCCCCCCCCCCCCCTTGTTAGCGTATCTTTTGTGAGGTTGATGTTAAAATACTACCCACTTATATTTGTAATGTGTTTCATTTATCGATTAGAAGAGTCAATGTTCTTTATTCAACTGCTCTTATAGGTATTTTGCTATTTTTGGATGGAGAAGGTGATTGCTCTGGTTTCCTCTTCTGTGATCCCTTGCTGGTGTCCATTGGTTGCGGAAGTTGTAGATTGTATAGCAGCGTCTTTCTGGAGTCTAAGTCATCAGCTGTGAAGATTTTTCCATCTTTTTGGACTCTTAGCTTTGTCAGATTCACCCATCTATATTCTATATTTGCTTGTTGTAGTGAGAGTGTAATAGGTTTCAGTTCTTTTCTGTATTCCTTTAATTTGATTAGCCAGTGCCCCCTACGAAAGTTAAATGCCTCAACACTTCGGGAAACCTGTTATCAAGGAAATAACAAATATAACATCACAATAGCTCCCGATGGACCTGAAAGTTCTCATCCTACATCTCAGAGATTCCTCAACAGGGGAAGAACCTCTTTATCTTCTGACAATATTTTTGTTCACAGCGGCCAAAACCACCATTGCAACATAATGGAAATTCCCCCCCCCCCCCCAACACTGGAACAATGGAGGAAAAGAGTATGGGAGCACTTTATAATGGATAAAATCACCAATACCCTAAAGTCTTCCAGCACTCCTACTGATGTGACTTTTTCTCGCTTTGTACGCACTTGGTATCCATTTCTTCAGTATGTGGCGGAACAAGGTCTTCTACCACAGAAACCCAGTTATGCATGCTGGCTCCACTTTTAACACCAAGACAAACCATACATCACACAACACCTTTTCAAGTTGTATCAACTCACTGCATATTACACTAAGACAGTCTCAAACACGGTTTATTGTGAACTGATAGTTAAATGCTTCAAATCTGTTGTATCTTCTATATACTGCGTAAGTTTACAATATTTGTAGTTATTCTAAAAAAAGTTACAAGTTGTATGTTTGCTCTGAGTTTACATCAATTAAAAAAAAATTCCAAAAAAAGAAAAGAAATTTAAATGTCCCTTGACTAAAAAAAAAATCCAGGCTACTGTCCTGGTTCAATTCCACTCTCCCAGTGGCACAACCTGAAATCCAGATGGACAAATGAGAAGGAGGAAGGGACTTGGTTCCCTGCACTCTGTGGCTACTGGTGCTGATGCTGGGGGAGGGACATCTAGAACCAGAACTTTCCTGTGCTCCTTGCTGGGGCAGCAACAACAGTAAAGCAAGGAGGGGAACAACCTACAGCACACTCTCCAATGCACACTTTTGCTTGAGACTCGCTGGCCACACTGGGAACCTCGATCATGCCTCTCCCCTCCTCAGTTAGTATTGAACTGAAGGTTCCAGCGTCTCATACATTTGTGGCTAAGAATGCAAAAGGTCTTATTTATTTAGAAAATGTATATGCTGCCTCTCCAGAGACCTATGTGAGGCGGCTTACAGTTGAGATAATAAATCAAAATGATTAAAGCCCGTCCACTAAAAAATAAGTCTATACAAACGGAAACATTAAAAATACAGCCATTAAGAGAAAATTGGCTAGGCAAAGCCACTTTGTTCCCAGACCGGTATAAGAATTAGCACATGTCTAGAATAGCTATACTTCATTTCTTCAAATCCAGTCAGTTTAATATGTATATTATGCAAGTTGCTTGCTAATTATGCAAATCAAGCATCTTAATTGTTGTCTTGTCTACCAGTTACTTTCTGTTTGATTCTAGCAACTAAAACAAGAAACGGGGGGGGGGGGGGAAATCAGGGGAATCTTTTTACAGGATCATGACAGGATTGTTTGCACATGGTTTTTTCTCAAAGTTTGTTGGTGAGAGATGTCTCTAGCAATGGGTTGCCAATGTCCATGTGCAGGGCTCATTTCGTAGCAGGAGCTCCTTTGCATATTAGGCCACACACCCCTAATGTAGCCAATCCTCCAAGAGCTTACAGAGCTCTTCTTACAGGGGCTACTGTAAGCTCTTGGAGGATAGGCTACATCAGGTGTGTGTGGACTAATATGCAGAGGAGCTCCTGCTATGAAATGAGCCCTGTCCATGTAGGGCTTGGAGATCTCCTGGAATTTCAACTGAACTCCAGATGACAGAGATCAGTTCCCCTAGAGGAAATGCCTGCTTTGGTGGGTGAACTCTGTGGCATTATACCCCTCTGAGGTCCCTCCCAAAGCTCCACACCCAAATCTCCAGGAATTTTCTAACCTGGAGCTGGCAACTATAGCATGTCAGTCATGATTAAGACTTGTTTCAGTAGCTAGATCTACGGAAAGGTGGAGCAGGTTTTTTCTTCCACTTAGCGCTGTCTGAATATTCTGCATTGTTTCTCTGGATCTGCAAGAGCTAGGGCATGTTTTTAAAAGCTAGAATACCAGTCAGCTAACGGCCATGCCCAGAATCCAAACAAAGGATACACAACCAGGCCAAATGGAAACCCATCACAGACAGGAAGTGCCATATGATGACCCAGTCAAGTAATAACTTAATTTTATATTTCCATACATTATGAATGTTATATAGATGGAGCTCATTCTCATGTTTACAGTCAGCAGGGTGTCCCCGCTGAGTTTCTGTGGTACATTTAGGGTTGCCAAGTCCAGGTTAGAAAATACCTGGGGACTTTGGGGGTGGAGCCAGGAGAAGGTGGGGTTTGGGAAAGGGCCTCAGCAGGGTACAATGCCATAGAGTCCATCCTTCAAAGCAACCATTTTCTCCAGGGGAGCTGATCTCTGTCAGCTGGAGATCAGTTGTAAAAACGGGAGATCCCCAGGTCCCACCTGGAGGCTGGCAACCCTAGGTACAGTCCTCCCCTGTCTGCTTTTCTTGGGATCTCTGGAGAGGAGAGGGAATAAAGAAAGCAGCTGGGCATTCCCTGTAGAAAATGAGATAGCAGAATAACGTTTCTGTATTTCAGCATCAATCTGGAATCTTCTTTGCCAAAAACAAGCAACAGAACGTTCCAGGTGTAGAAATCCTCGAATAGGCTGCAGCTTAAAAACAAAGAAAAAAACCTTAAACCAAAAGTCTGATGAATCCCCAACAGATATTTTACAAGATTCCAGATGCAGACTGGGTTCTCCTGAGTTCAGCCATTGTCTTCCTTCAGTAGCACAGACAGCTATTAGTGCTTTCCCAAACTTAATTACGTCTTCCTTCACTAAATGTTAGGATCAAAGCCCTAGGCCTGAGCCACTGTTCAGGTCAGAGGACTGAGGGAGGAGCTTGCTGAGAAGCCAGCTATAAAATAATAATCAAGGAGGGAAGGAAGGAAGGGCCTTCCTGCTTGGGGAGAGACTGTCTCTTGTTCTGCCCCCTGACTGCCATACGAATTAATAATTTGATGGGTTTCTGTTGATATTTTTGACATTGAAAGCTGCTCTGAGTTGGCGCTGAGCAGAGAAAAGCATGTTAAAAGCATCCTATACAAATATAATAAATAATACCTGAGTTATTGTATCTAGGACTCTTAGGTCTGCCATGTCAGCCCGGGGTGTGGGGGATCCCCCGCTATAGGGGTTCCCAACCTGCCGGCTGGCATTCGGCTGGCGGGGGGAACCCCGCCCCAGAAGTCGTCCGGTGAAGACGACTTCCCCTGTGTAATGACGTCACCCGGAGGTGACGTCATTACGTTGGGGGCGTTGCCAGGGCGACGCTCTGGCAATGCCCCCAACGTGATGACATCACCTCCAGGTGATGTCATCACGTCGCCATGGCGTGCGCGCAAAGCACACGCGCCAGAAGAGCTCCCGGGGGGAGAAAAACTCCCCCCCGCCGGTAAGTCGACCCTACTTGGCAACCCTACGGCCTCTGTATTCTCTTAAAATTCACAGCATTTATTTAGATATTTATATTCCCCATTTTTGCCAAATGGGGACCGAAAGTGGCTTACAGCATTGTTCTCTCCTCTTCCATTTTATCTTTAGTTAGGGTTCCCAACCTCCAGGTGGTTGGGTAAACCAAAAGAGCTCACGGGAAAGGTTGTATAAACCAAAGATGAGACACATTATGCTAATTTACATCACAAATTCTCTATTGTTACATAATGGAAATGAAATATAGCTTCGTTAAACTTAAAGATACTTATACATCCAATACATAATCCTCCTGGGTATATAGCAAATTATTTTGAAAGCATAAATACAATTGAGAAGAACGTGTGCATTTTTTTAATCTGACAACACCTCCGTGGCTTGACTCTTCAGGTGTGGCTGCAAGTTCTGCTGAAATCAAATCCAATCTCAACTGGCTAACACTTTTCGAAAATATTCTTTGTCGAAGCCAGTCTAAAAACTACAAACATAATAATATCATATAAATACATTTACCTCTACATTCAAGTGAGTCCCCAGACCCAGCAAAGCCAATACTTACACAGCTTATATTTCTCTAAAGGATTGTTTCTTTCGAATTAAGGGGGTAACTATGGGGTGCCCTCCTCCGCCTCCCCCCCCCCCAAAAAATCTCCAGGTATTTCCCAACGTGGAGCTGGCAACTCTACAGAGTATGGATTTGAATCTAGGGCCGTGGACATACTGGCCGTCTGCCGCGCCTCCGCGGCGCGGCAGACTGGGGCAGGGGGAATTCCCCCCGCGGCGCGGCGTTCGCATGCCGCTGGAAGGAAGCCGCCCGCAGCGTTCAGACTGTGGGCGGCTTCTTGCAGCGACAGGCAGACGCCGTGCGGCTGCCCCTGCCCGCACATGTTCACACCCGCTCCGGCGGGTGGAACGCACGCACATGGTGCGCCGCAGCAGCCGAGCACCACTTTGAAGCCGAGCACCACTCTGAACCGCCGCTCTGCCTCCGCTTTTGAAGCGGAGGCAGAGCGGTGGAGACTGCCAGTCTGTCCTCAGCCTAGAGGACTCCCAGATTCTAGTCAAACACTCTAACCACTATACCATGCAGTCAGGAGCCCTCTTCATAGTAAATGTTGTGTATGAATGGCCCTCCACATGATAGCAGCTGCTATTGAGAGTAACTTAAAGCATCACAGCCATGTGGTCATTTATTCACAGTTTTCAGCCTGGAAACAGCCCTCATTTTTTGTTAATATTCTTATTCTAGTATAAGATATATTTTCCTATACAGAATATTCTTACTATGAAATAATTAAATGTTGAAATTTTCCTTCCTTCTTTCCTCTACTTCATCTTTATAGCACTAAACTCCTAGCATTAACTTATTCCCTTCAGAGGCAGAGTCTGGCTTACTAACTTCCTGGCTAATGGATCTTTCAACACAAATTGGACTTATATGGCTCTATTTTTCCCTTGGGGGGATTACTGCTGGCTTGTGCTTGTTTCGTTTGTGTCCTTTATCTATTATTTACATTTCGAAAACATTCTCTTTCATTTTTTTTCCCCTGAAATCGTACAGTTATTCCTGGCATCAGTAAGAGTATAATAGATGACCAATTACTGTATGTTGTTCAAGCCAATATGCTGGAGAAACACATGTTGGATGTGTGTTGTGTTCTCATTTAGGGTTAGCTTTTTTTTCTGGCACAAATGAAACAGCAAATAAGCAATTGCATCTGTTTGTAGGGGTCTAAGAAATACACAACACATGCACTATAGGCACCATGATGAACTCTCTATTTCCAGTGTCCAAGAAATCAAGAGAAAGGCAGGAATCTGTACAGTCATGCAAGTGCTAAATAACAGACAAGTTAAATGGCAGTTCTCACAGGCCTGGAGCCAGAAATTTTATGGCACATAGCCAAGAGTACATTGGGGAGGTAGGATTGCAAGGTCTCCATCTCCTTAAACCCTGAGACTTCTTGGGAGGAGCCCCTTATAGGTGGGGTCCACAGAGTGTGACCTAGTGATTTCACATTGAACAGTCATATTATTAACATGAGAAGTACCCATTAGTGTATTGTGTCCAAGCCAATACATTTCAGAAACCAGAAACATTTGTTTCGCATGTGTTTCTTCCTTGTTTCTTGAATACTGTAGTGAGAGATTTTTTTTAATCTTTCCATACAAGTGCGTGTGGACATATACATATGTATAAGTGGGTTATATTAGTTCACTTCTTAGACCCCTACAATTAATGCAACATACTGGTTTGAATACTATACAGTGCTTGGTTATATACTGTGTTGACAAGGACTGTTGTGCTGCTCACACTACAGTGCTGTGCAGGAATAATGCAAGTAAACTGAATGATGCTTTTCACTTGTATAAGAGTTGGCACAACTTCATGCCACAAGCAAAAGAATGACAACTGTTATAGAGTGGCCTGGTTTTAGCACAATATAAATGTTTTCTGCACAGTGTTTGCTGCTGTTTCTGTTCTGCTTACAGTTCTTTGGATCCTATCCACTAGGAATGAGTAGATAATCTCTCCAGTCTTAAATAATATTTTCTATTAAAACACTGATATTATTGCTCAGTCGGGCCTTTCTCTAATTTGGTTTTTATTGCTTAAAATGAGTTTTGGAGTATGTACTTGTTTTAAAAAAAAGCTCTGTTAAACAATAATAGTGGCTATTTGATACTGTTTTACAAAACTGAAAATGCATTTGTTATCTGCAGATGCATATATGTTGCAATCATCATATAAGCTGCAAACTATCTTCCTTTGACTGTTGACATCATAAAATACGGTTAAATGTCCAGCCTCCCTTGATCTGTTGCTTAATCCTTCCATATTTTTGCACAGCATGGGAAAGAAGGAGATACTGTATTGTTATCAAATATATGCTGTCCCATAAGGAAATATAAATTCCTGTATTAAGCAGCTGAGCACAGTCATTAAACATGTATATAGTCATTGGTATTTGAGATAGTTGATACCATCGTTATGTGTTTAGAATTCACAACTCCCCTCCAACCCCAACCCCAACCCCCCCAATAGCAGCTGTTTTCTTTCTAACACCACTCATGGTATTTACGTATATAAATTAAATTTTCCCAGGTTTGGCTGCCTAAATGTTTCAAATATTGATCAGACTGCTAATTACATTAAATGTTCACTGTCATCCAGTACACAAGAGCATGCAGTAATTTCCCCTCACTACTCACTTCTCACATATTCTGACAAATATGCACATCAGCAACTCTCTTACAAAGTCATCCTATGTAGATTTATACTCCTTTATATCTATTGAAGTCAGTGGATTTAGAAGGGGGTGAATTTGGTTAGGGTGGCCCTGCAAACTGACTAAGGCAAGAAACGAGAGGGACTTTATCATCTAGTACTTCACCCTGAGCAAAACCAGACAAGTCTTGCAACTGTGCACCAAACCTACAAATTGTATGCCTGGCTATCATTTACCATCTCCACTATCCAACAGTTTATGCATGCATCCTTACACCACCACCATTCATTCATTTAGTCTAACATACCATGTGATCAATATCACAGCCTTGGTCCAATCTACATTGGTCTTTCCCGCCACTATGCCGCCAATCCCACATCATCTAACAAATTTCTGTCTGCATTTCATGCCGCATCCATTCTTCTATTGTTTCGGCTCAGCATTGGCTGTCTGCATCATTTTACTGCCATTTAGTGGCGACTCTGAGGTCACTATGGCGTCTCACCACGTTTTCTAGATTTGGTTTTAAGATGGTTGAATTGCTCCTCTCCATCCTCGAACCACTGTGAGCAATAAGCAGACAACTGGAGCTGAATTCTCTGTCTCTCTCTCCCCCACACCCCCATCTTTTCTAAGGAGATACACAAAATGTCACAAAGGAAATAAGTTAGCTGAAAATCCAGTTGTAGGCATTTAAAAGCAGCCAGGGAACATTTTTCTTTAATTGTATTTTTTTTGGGGGGGGGGGTTGGAAGCATGCCCACCCCTGAACTATTTGTTATTTCCTGAGGCAGTCCCCAGAATGCCTTGCCTGGCAATCACTGGGTGTTTCATGTTTTTTATCCAGCTCATTCCATCTTTCCTGCTCCCCCTCTACCTCCCCCTCCACCTGGTCACCCCCTTTACTTTTTGTGGGGGGTCATGGATGCTGTTTCCTCCCTGCAGCACAGCACAGTGCAGTGCCCTGCCAGCACCCCGGGAGGCTGCTCCTCCCCCATCTCTCTTGTGCTCTCCCTAAATAACTGTGTCCTGATGCAGACAGCTAGCTTTATACTGAGCCAAAATGGGAGGCAAAGGAAGCCAGTGCCACAGCAGAACAAAACAGCAGATGCAGGTACGGCCCTTGGTAGCTTCTTGGGTCCTAACACTGATTACTGGTTAAGGAAGGCACCATGCTACAGTGGTAGAACTTCTTTTCTGCATGCAGAAAGTCCCAGATTCAATCTCTGCTGTATCCAGTTAGAAGGAGCATGTTGGTGATATGAAAGACTTCTTCCTGAAACCCTGCATAACTGCTGCTGTAGTAGATAATGCTGAGCTTGATAAACCCATAGTTTGATACAGTGTAAGCCAACTTTGTATGTTTGAGCATCTTAATTGCTGACTTCATAACTGTTAACTTTGGTTATCTTCCAGACTCCAGAATAAAACCTTAAGGCAGGCTCTGTGAGGGGGCCACCCCACTAATCATGCTGCCTATAGAGAAATGCATTTTATTTTGAGGTTTGAGCTTTGCAAAAAACCCATACGGTTAAAAAAAAAATCCTCAGTAGAAGAAAGACAGGAAAGGGGAAGTCAACTGTTCCCAAGCATCACCTCTCTTGCCAAAGCTCTCGCAAGTACCAATCGTCATAGCTTTGTAAATGCAAATGCCCCTCCTGGCCAAAGCAAATGAAATGACAATTTCCACTTTGGCTGGAATCTGACACCTAGGAGGGACACAGAGACTTGGTGGGTACAAGGGGCTAGATGGCATCTTTCTAGAGATTTCAGGGAAAGAATTCTCTGATCCACAAGGGGGTGGGAAAACAAGAGGAGAAAAGATTGACGCAGAGAGGCCCATTTTGGCTGATTCCCTCTGCAGGAAGGAGCTCTCATATCTGGCCTCCATCTTGTTGTGGCCATTGCCACCTAGAACCCCCCCCCCCCAAAAAAAAAGACTGGCTGCCCAGACAAAGACTCCAAGGTAAGGGGAAGCTTTTAGAGCACTGTAATTTCTAAATTAAAGTGTCTGCCTCAGATGAAAACTACCTAGGATATGTATAGTTGAGGACAGAGAAATGCATGTTTACTCTTTTTCTTTGGTTTCCTTGCTCAATCTGTTGCTGTACAGAGTATGTGTGTGCACTTTTTCCTTTTAATAAATTCTGTACTATTTTAAATGCTGGTAGCTCTCCATATCGCATAGACCTCCAGCATTTGAACATGCTATTCAAAATTAGTGCCAAATGATAGGAGGCAGTCAGTAGCTGCATCACTATTTTCCCCAGAAGTATGTGTGTACAGTAACCAGTCACTGAGTAGTGGGAGACATGGGTCCTAAGTGGAGCCTTTAATTGGCACCACTGGTGGGAAGCTAGGAGGGTTGGCCATCTTGGCAGGCAATTCCCAACCGACTAGCTGGTAACAATGTACTGAAGGAGAAGTTACTGGGCAGAAAGTTAAAGGCCAGGACCTCTAAGGTAGCATTCTCTGAAGTGCTGCCAGTTTCACACATAGGGCTAGCGAGACAAGCATAGATTAGGGTCTCAATGTGTGGATGAGAAAGTGGTGCTGGGAGGAAAGGTTTAGATTTGTTAGGAACTTTCTGGGACAAGCCGAACCTGTACAAAAGCGACCGGCTTCGTTTGAACCAAAAAACCCCAACATTTAATTGCACACTTCCTGGTAAATGCATTTAGAATTGTAGCCGTACAGCGCCAACTTCAACAAGTCTACTCAGAATCCTATTCAGATGTATTCAACAGTACTTACCTCCAGAAAAAAAGAAATTCTTAGGATTGCATTATCACTATACAATTCTGAAACATCTGAATCTGGACAACTGTAACAAACATCAGCTGAACTAGTTTAGAGTAACTCAGTGCTTAATTCTGTTGCCAGACATGAAGTGTACAAAATGATCAAACATATTTAATTTCTGGCTATTTCAAGGCTCAAGAGTAACGGATTAACATTGTGCTTGAAGCCTAACTTCTAGTTCTAAAATCTGATTCTGCAGAGAGAGTGAGAACCAAAACCTGGAAATCTGAAAGTAATTAAGACTGTCATATCTTTGCTGCATATGTACCAAGTTAAATCTAAAGACTGTAAGAGTTTTCTGTATGAACCTAGGATCCTTTCATGCTTTTTAGGTGTCACAGAGACCCCATCCATTTCCTGCAATAGCTGAAAGCTGGGTAACCCCATCTGTCTAGGCCATCATATGTGAAACGTTATGGCAAAACCTTCCTCACTATTTATTTGCTTTGATTTCGTAATTCAGTTTTTCACCCACCTCAACATCAGGGTTGGTATGGATAATAGCACTCAAAATAATATGCTTAGTTTAATCAAAACTAGAAAACAGCCATTAAAATATGACTTGAATCTAGAGAACCAATAGTCTAGAAAACAGATAATTGTCATGTCTCTCTCTTTTTTCTTGCAACCTGTCTACCTTGAAAAACTTTCTTTGAGTTGTGGTAGTCTATCTATGAAAACGACCTTACACTCAGTAGCTTAGCTTGGTTTTCATGAAATGCAAACAGATCATAGCTAGAAAAGCCTTAATAGTAAGGAATTGTGCACTACCAGGGGTCATTTTGTAGAAAAAGAGGTACAGGAGCTCATCAGCATAATTCATTAGCACAACTTATTTGCATATGCCACACCCCCTGTCATCACCACGAGTGTGTCAGAAGGCAACACCCACCACTCAGGTTCCACCCCAAAAATCTCCAGGTATTTCCCAACCCAGAGCTGGTGAGCCAGCTTTACACTTTGACTAAAGACACTTTAGGTTTCCTTTGCTCTTGCAGGGGAACTACCCTACAACAAGCATGAAAATACAAGTCAAATTAGTATGCTTTTGGGGTTTTCCACAGCGCATCACCATATGTGCCCACTCATGGGCTTATTACTCCTAGAACGACATTCCTGCATGCGCCTGCTTGAAATGACCCCTGGTTTGGGCAATGATGAAGTTTATGGTAATATGTGGTAATGTATATTTACCATGTTTTCATTGCCATTTTAGTGGTTTGGAGGAAGTCCCCTACCACACAAAGAATGATTCCTATAGCTGCAAACAAACCTGCCCAAATGACAGGATTGCTGATGGCCACCATGGACCCCTGGATAATTATTCTGTCTGGGCTCCCCCAATTACACTGATCCAAACCAAAACAAAGCACTTGCTGGTTATTATCATGCATATTTCCTATTATATAAAGCCGTTTTCAAGATTCCATGGGGCAAGATTCCATGGGGCGCCAAAATCAGTTGGCTGGATGGACTGCCACTCAAAAGGGGGTCCCTGGCCCCTGGCTGCATTCTCTCCCTGCTTTGCCTCAGTCCCGCCCACAGAGCCACTGGCCAGCGTCTCGGCCTCAGTCTGGAGGGAGCCAGCGAAGGGGAAGGACAAGCACTGAAGAACTCATGGGAGGAGGTTTCAAGGTAAACCGGCTCAGGAACACTTCCCCAATGGGAGAGGCACATTTCTGAGTGAAAGGGCCAATATGTTCCGTTAGGGAACTGGTACTAATAAGGTTCTGTGTGAAATGCCTGAAACTGTTACTGAAGAGTTCCTGAAACGGAACATATTGGCTGCGTGAAATTCCTCAGGCCCGCTGTCCTGCTTAGCTCCACCATGGCTGGCTGGCTAATGAGGTGGGCCAGCAACTATCAAACCTTTCCCTTCAACCCCCTAATGTGTGGCGGACTTTCCCCCTAGGGTTGCAAATCTCCAGGTGGGACCTGGAGAACTCCCACTGTTACAAGTGTTCTCCAGATGGCAGAGATCAGTTCCCCTGGAGAAAATGGAGAAAATACTTCCTTATACCCTGCTGAGATGGACCCTTTATGACAGCCAATGTGACATAGCAGTCAGGGCTTCAGAGCACGGTGGAGGCTGCGGGGGGGGGGGAATGGAAACTTGAAGAGTGAGGTTGATGATTGGCTGGAAAGGAGATAGGGTTGCCAACTCCAGGTGGAAAATTCCTGGAGACTTCAGGGATGGAGCCTGGAGACAGTGAGGTTTGAGGAGGAGTGGGACCTCTGACAGATACAATGCCATAGACTCCACCCTCCAAGCCAGCAAGTCCCTCATGGGGAACCATTGTTGCCAATCTCCAAGTGGGGGCTGGAGATCACTCAGAATTACAACTGTTCTCTAGGGGGGAGGGGATGGAAAGCTGAAGCGAGGGGGAAGATAACAATACATTGACAGTTGGCTGGGAGGTAGGGTTACCAACTCCAGGTGGGGAGATTCCTGGAGATTTGAGGGGTGGACCCTGGAGAGGGTGAGGTTTCAGCAGGGGTGGAACCTCAGACAGGTTCAGTGCCATCGACTCCACCCTTCAAACCACCTGTTCCCTCATGGGGAAACATTGTTGCCAATCTCCAGGGGAGGAATGGAGATCACGCTGAATTACAACTGCTCTTCAGATGGCAGAGATCTTCCCCTGGAGAAAATGGTGGACTCTGTGTCATTATACCCTGCTGAGGTCGCCACAGCAAATTGACACTGAGTGCCCAAGGCCGGAGCACTCTCCCAGAGCCTCTTTCTAGGGCCCGTTGTATTTATTTCCACAATGGGCCTTATTCCTAGTCTATAATAATAATAATAGAATCCTCATGTCCATCCGTCTATCCATTTGTGCCAGGCATCACTAGGCTTCCCAAGTCCCCCCGGGGAGGCAGAGAATCCCCCACTCCAGTGGTCTGCTCCCCGCTGGCCTGGATTGGGCCTCCGGGGGAACCCCGCCCCCAAATTGCCAGGCTGCAAAGATGTGCCCGGTCCAATGATGTCACCTGGAGGGAGGGACACTCTCTAATTCAAGAGAAAACTCTGTGGTCCTGCCCCAATGTGCCTGACACAATGATGTCACTTCTGGGTGATGTCATTGTGGCATGTATGCAAAGAACCCCGGACCAGCAAGGACTCCCCACCCCCACCAAACCACAGGTAGGACTTGGCAACCCTAGGCATCACTCATCAGAAAATAAAACAAGGAATCTCAAAACAAGATGATAATGGGAGTTCCAGGGCCAAAAATGAAAGGAACCAGATTATCCTGGCCCTGTTCATCTCCACCCCAACCCCCAATGCTATTTGCAGTGGAAACTAAGCTAAATTTTAACTTTTCTTTCTCATTTATTCCCACTAAGGCAGATTACCATTTTATTATCATGCATATAAAGAGTGAAGGGGGAGTAAGGGCTTCCCTCAGCCTCCTAGTAAACATTGCAGAAAGGCCTGGACAGCAGAATCAGATCAACTCCTCTTTTCTGTGCACTGCCTTCTATGTGCCCCTAGTGGCTGAAGTGCAGAATTGCATCAGTTTTAAAAAGTAAATGCATTCCATGACTGCAGCATGAAAGGCTGTCAACTTCAGGGGCTGTCAACTTCAGGGTCTGTCCAACTGACTTGACCCCTGGGAATTTTGTTCCCCCAGTACCCCCATCTTGGCAGCTCTGCTTAGTAATGGAATATGAAGATTTTAAAAAAATAAACTGTTTTCCTCCTGTCACATTGTATTTATTATAGCTGTAGCTTATCTTTCCACCTAGAAGCCCAAAAGAGCAGACACGGTTCTCCCCTTCTCAACTTTATTCTCACAACAACCTTCTGAAGTAGATTAGGTTGAGAGAGTGAGTTTTATGGCAAGCATGGCTTTGGGCTTGAGTCTACCTGGACCTAGTCCAACACTCTAACTACTACACTACAGTGGCTCTCAGAATTATAAAAATGCCATTTTCCTTTCGTATCTTAGAGGAATTAATAAATCGTAAAATGTGACAAACATATAAAGCCAAATTTTAGGAGAAGAAGAGTAACACAAAACCTGCCTTTTGGATTATAATTAAAAGAGCATTGGTCTTTGAATAGGAGAAAAGAAAGCTGCAAGTAAATTATTTTTAGTGGTTGGATTAATAACCCCACCATGACAGGAAGTGGTAAGCAACATTTTGAGGACATGTCCCAGGACCCTGATTTATTAGATGCTAGTTCAGTCCCATCTGGTAATTCTTATGGAAACATGGATACCCATTATTATAGCTTTAACTACAACATGGAATGTTTTAATTTTCTCTGCCACTTCCTAATAAGAAAGCTTTTCTACAATTTAATTAGCAGTAGGAGGAAAAAGAAAACCATATTAAGCTGGGATGCTGTCTGAAAGCTTACCGTAATTCTAAATAGCAAATGAACGGCAGTGGATGCTTTACAGTTAATGATGCCACATGATAAGGAAGTGACGGGAGCTCTTTGTGAAAATTGTCAAGGAAAAACATGCAAAGAAGCAGAAGAAATAATCTAGTTGGGAAAACAAACATGGGCAACTCCTCTAGTATTTATCCTACACAAATTTTTTAAAAATTAAGAGGGTGGTTAGAGAGAACCACTTGTGAAACTTTCTGTCAGGTTTGATTCTGTGCTTGCAGGAAAGCCTACAACCACCAAACATACATACCTTAAAAAATAATGAGAGCTCCAAAAGCAGTGAAGTTCTGGTACATGGCACCCCTAAAGTCCAACTGGCTTCAGCCTATAGAACGGGTAGACAAAAGGATTAAGGAGAAAATAGGGCGTGGAGGCCACAGGATTCAAAAGGCATAGCATTAATGCCTCCTCACAACTACCTTCACCTATGGCCCTTTGAAAAAGGCCTTTGGATGTCAGTCATGGGATTATCAAATTAGAGTTAGACATTTGTCAAGCTCTTTCTAGAATTAGATGTATCCCCAAAATAGTAACGTTCCTTCCTGGCCACCAAGAAAGCTGAACATGAGTACATATCGCCTTTTTCCATAAAAATTCCCAAGATTCCATTTCAATGTCTTTGTTAAAGTTTATCGCCCATTTTACCATTTGTTCTTTTACCATTTCATCAGCATTAAACCATTTTAGCAAGACTTTATACATTTTAGAAATCATTTTTTTCCCACCTTCCTCCCAAACTTGTTCTATTTCATTATTTTTTTCCCTGAAACCGTGTTTTTTATCACTTCTATACAAGTCATATATTTGTCTATATCTTAACCAACCATAATCAAAATCAATCTGATGCTGCTCCTTCAGTTTGAAATCCTTGCCATGTCTTATTAATAAGTCTCTATACTTCAGCCAATCTTGTCCTTTATATCTTGATATTGGATGTAAGACTTCTGCGGGTACAATCCACATGGGTATCTCTTCTGAAAAAAAGTTTTTATATCTTGTCCACGTATCCATTAGTGTTCTTCTCAAATAATGATGTTTAAACATATTGTCCATTTTTGTTTTGCCATAATACAAATATGCATGCCACCCAAATCTACAATCATGACCTTCCAGGGACAATAACATTCTATCTTGTAACATAGTCCATGCCCCTACCCAGGTCAAACATATTGCATCATGGTATAACCTTAGATTTGGTAGTTGAAACCCTCCTCTTTCTTTGGCATCACACATTATTTTCATCTTAATTCTTGGTTTTTTCCCTCCCCACACAAATTTAGACAGCTCCTTCTGCCAACATTTGAATGTTTTTACATCTTTCACAATTGGAATAGTTTGAAACAAAAACATTAATCGTGGTAACACATTCATCTTGACCACCGCAATTCTACCCAGCAATGACAAATTCAATACATTCCACTTTTTAATATCCTGCATAATTTGCAACCATAATTTTTCATAATTATTTTTATAAAGATCAATATTTTTCATAGTTAGGTTTACACCCAGATATTTTGTCTTTTTCACCACCTCACATTCTGTAAGTTTTTGTAACTCGTTTTGTTTCTTATTTGACATATTTTTGCACATTACTTTCGATTTGTTTTTATTTACATAAAATCCTGCTAAGTCACCAAACTCTTTTACTCTCTGTAACAAATGTGGTAATGTGGATAAGGGGTCTTCCACTATAAACATCACATCATCTGCAAAGGCCCTATATTTGAAAGAAAAACCTTTAGTTGTTAAGCCTTTAATATCTTTGTCTTCCTTCACATTTAACAGTAGAACTTCTAAAATCCAAATAAATAGCAGCGGCGAAAGCGGGCATCCTTGTCTTGTTCCTTTTTCAACTTTAAAATCGTCTGTCTTTTCAGTATTAATTATTATTGAGGATTTCTGTTCTTTATATATTGCTTTAATGAAGTTAAGCATATATTCACCGATCTCAAGATGTTCTAAAACTTCAAACATAAAATCCCAGTTTAAATTATCAAACGCTTTCTCCGCATCTAAAAAGAAAAAGCCCACTTCCTTTTCAGGATGTTTGTCGTAATATTCTATAGCGTCCACTACTACTCTTAGATTGTCCCTTATTTGTCGATTAGGTAAGAACCCTGCTTGTTCTGTTTGTATAGTCTCTTTAAGGTGCTCTTTTAGTCTATCCGCTATAATCTTAGCAAAAATCTTATAATCATTATTCAGTAAAGAGATCGGTCTATAGTTCTTAACATTGGTCAAATCCTGATTTTCTTTCGGGATCAGTGAGATGGATGCATCTTTCCAGGTTTCTGGTACCTCTCCAGTAACTCTTATATTGTTCATCAATAGCAGTAACACCGGTGAAACTGACTCCTGTAACGTTTTGTAGAACTTCGCTGTAAATCCATCCGGTCCAGGTGCTTTACCTAATTTTGAGTCATTTATTGCATTTTTGATCTCTTGTAATGATACTGGATTATTAAATAGTTCTTTAATTTTCTCTGTTGGTTTTGGTAGCTTTAATGTTTGCAGGTATTCTTTAATCTTTCTTCTGTCTTTGTTTTCCTTCTTAAAAAGTTTTGCGTAGTATTTAAAAAATTCTCTTTTTATTCCTTTGTTATCTATTATCTCAATATTATCTCTTATCACTTTAGTGATAAATTTATTTTCACGTTTTTTCTTTAATTGCCATGCTAAGTATTTTCCGGGTTTATTTGCACCTTCAAATGCTTTTTGTTGAAGTTTTTTTAAGTTCCAGTACATCTCCTGGTTCAAAGTGGCTTTTGCTTGGTCTTGTAGCATCCAAATTTCCTTTTGCAGTTTCTTTTTCCCTGGTTTCTTCTTCAGTTCTTCTTCCTTTGTTTTAATGGCTTGTAAAATATTTTCATATTGCTCTTTTTTCTTTTTATTATCTTTAGCATTTAACGATATCAATAGTCCTCTCATCACTGCTTTATATGCATCCCATACGGTTTGAATTTTAACTTCTTTCTGCATGTTTACTTGGAAGTATAGGTCTGTTTCTTCAAGTAATTTTTTAATTATTTCTTGATTATCTAATAAGTCCTCGTTTATTCTCCATCTCTTTTGTTTTTTAATCTGCCCAGCTGTCCATAAACACGGATTGTGATCTGAGATTATTCTGGGTAAAATTTCCACTTTTCTTGTCTTAAAGGTTAGGTTAGTAGTCATCCAAATCATGTCAATTCTTGAATGTGAGTCATGTCTGTTAGAGTAAAAGGTAAAGTCTTTTCCTTGTGGGTTAGCTTTCCTCCAAATATCTTCCAACTTTTCTTGTTTTATCAGTTCAAAAAAGTTTTTTGGAAGCTTCCCTAACGTCTCATCCTTTCTTTTAGAGCGCCTGTCTAGTTTATTATCTACAGTTCCGTTGAAATCTCCTAACATCATAATTTGATCATAATTTACATTGTCCAATTCCATTTGAAGTTCTTTAAAAAAAATTTCTTTAGCTCCATTCGGAGCATAAATGTTCACAATCAAAGTTTTCACTCCTTGCAGTAAAATTTCAATAGCTAAATATCTTCCATCTTTGTCTTTGAATATTACTTTGGGTTCCAAATCTTTTTTGACATATGTTACAACACCATTTTTTTTATTGCTTGCTAAAGAATAAAATTCTTCTCCCAATTTTTTCCTTATTAAATATTTATGGTCTTGGTTTTTAAGATGAGCTTCTTGCAAGCAAATTATATTACATTTTTGTTTTTCCAACCAGTGACCTACCATTCTACGTTTTTGGGGTGAATTTAGTCCATTTACATTCCATGTAAGTATTTTGTAATCCATTTTGATATATTCTTAAATATCTCCAAAATCGTCTTTATTCTCTCCCAGGAATGCATACATTTCTTCTGTGCTTTTAATCACCACTCTGGAGCTGCCATAATAAAAACTTAGTCCTTGAGGTATTTCCCAACGAAATCTGATTTTTTTCTCCTTCAGTTTATCCGTCAGACGCTTGAATTTTTTCCTTTCTTGCAGTATTGCTCTAGGCAATTCTTTCATTACTATGATTTTCTTTCCATCTATTACAAAGGGGTCAGTAAAGCACTTCCTGTAGATTTGTTCTTTTGTTCTTTTCATTGTAAATTGGACAACCACGTCTCTTGGTATGTTTTTGTCTCTTGCATATGTAGAATTAACTCTATAAACAAGATCCATGTGTTCTTTAACAACTTCTTCCTGTTCTTGTAAAAAATCTGCTATTGCTTCTTGCATTCTTGTAAAAATATCCTCATTCAATTTTTCCTCAATCCCTCGAAATCTCAAGTGGTTTTGCATATCTTTATAATGCATCATCTTTTCCATCCTCTCGTTCTCTCTCATTGTCTTATGGGTGTTTTCTTCCAGTTCTTTTACTTTAGTTTCTATATCTTGTGTTCTTGTGGATAATTTTTGAAATTCTGCTTTTAATTCCATGAAATTTTTATCTGCTTGAGCCGCTATATTATTCATTTTAACATTTACCTCTCCTATAGCGTCTAACATTTTCTTTTCCATTGCTTCCATAACGGCTAGTAGCTCTTTTTCTTTTTTTGCTGCCATTGTAGGAGAGGACCATGTAGCTGCTCTCGATCTTAGTCCGCAGTCCGTTTTGAGTATATCTACGTGTTATAACTTAAAAGAAAATTGTTTTAAAATGATGTATAGATGGCGTGTGTAAAAATGGGACTGGTTTTGATAAATAACATTAAAAATGCTGGTAAGTACCTAATACATGTTAATGATTTATACAAATTGGTGGGATTAAATCCGTAGTTCCATCAACCACAACTAGGGTTGCCAAATCCGGGTTGGAAAATACCTGGGGACTTTGGGGGTGGAGCCAGGAGAGGGTGGGGTTTGGGGAGGAGAGGGGCCTCAGCATGGTACAATGCCATGGAGTCCACCCTCCAAAGCAGCCATTTTCTCCAGGGGAGCTGATGTCTGTCAGCAGGAGATCAGTTGTAAAAGCGGGAGATCCCCAGGCCCCACCTGGAGGCTGGTAACCCTAACCACAACATTTATTGTTGCATTTTGATAAATTTAAGAAACGGGAACAGGGTTGTAGTTTTAATGTCTGTGGAAAAGGCAGTATTCATTGCATTGTTTAGAGTATATACCATATTATTTTATGTATAATTTTCTAATTTTGCCCTGTTTGTTCTACGTATACTGTTTTTATTGCATTGTTCTTTGAATTTTTAGTCTTGGTTTATTACAATTTTTGTACATATTTAACAGTCACTTTTGTATGGCTCTCTAATTTTGTAGTCTAGTACTAATAATTAATTATTTTAATTATTGTCTTTATTTCATTGTTTTTAAATTTTGTAATCTCCCTTGGTTCTGGATGAGAAATGTGGGCTATGAATTAGGTAAGCAAATATAATGCTCCTTGTGAAAATTGTGGGACGTATTCCAGGTCCAGTACCTTTATCACTGTTCTGCAAGGCAGTTTTAATGAGTGGTTGGAGAAATGAAGTTCATTTTCTATTCATTTTTATTCATGTTATTTATAGTCTGCCTTTCTCATTGAGACTCAAGACAGATTACACAATGTAAAATCAATGCTATCAATAGGATGATAATCTAATAAGCAACATAATAATACTAGGAACTGCAGAAATTTGAAACAGATCTGAACAGAGCATGAGTATTAATCATCACATTAAAAATGCAGAAGATGGTATTACATCAGCAGAAACAGTGCATCTTCCTGGGCCAATTTGTTATGATGGAACCCCATTTCCTTAATAAAAATGCTCTCCTGACCTGTTCTGTTTTACAGAGTTTGTGAAATGCCAAGAGCATGGGAAGCATCCTGACCTTCTCAAATGGACCATTCCACAGGGTGGGGCCCTCTGGTGAGAAAGCATGTGCCTGGGCAGTTGTTGATCATCTGAATTTGTAAAGTTTAAATAAATATTATTCATCCTGTATTGAAAGGAATCATTTCACATTTGATTTTGTATTGTACAGTGCAATCCTATGCATATCAACTCAGAAGTAAGTTCCAGTGACTGCAAGCCGGATACTCTCAGGGGCTTGATGAGCAGAGGCCCTTTCCCACTGTTTATCACTCTGAAGAATGTAGATCTGGGTTTTATGAGCAAGGAGCAGATAAAATATGGGACTGGCATTTGGATTTGCTTCAGTGCCTTAGAGTTTCCCATTCTGTTTTTATCCTGGATAAGATTGCATACAATTTGGATAAATTTAGAGATACCTCAGGCCAATCCAGTCTCTTAGAGAAAAGCATTTTTGCTGTTTTTCTAACAAGTTCCCTGGATCTAATAGAACTTCCAAGTGTTTACCTGAATCCTAAAGTTGCACTCCATCAATAAGTGTCAAACTCTGTCTTAGTTTGCCATGATGAAGGGGGGAATTCCTAAGGGTGGGGAGTGAGTGTTGGAGTGTGTACCGGGGGTTGTAGCAGTTATAACCTAACTCTTCTTCCTGTAAGATACCTCCCCAAATGCCACAGAGCCATAAATTCCCATTGGGGGGGGGGGGGGGATTAAGCACACAAAGTTTAGGCGGGAGGTTGGCATTGTGATTGGTGCACGAATGGGGGGGGGGGGGAGGTTCATTTTGAACTGTCTATATCTGTAGAGATTTGGGCCTCAATTCTGACACAGTACTACTCTGACCTGAACCATGCAGATATCTCAATAAACAAATCACTGCAAAAGAGAGTGTTGTTGGGAGTCTCTTGACCGGGGATCTGACAAAAAGTGGGGAGAACTGTACCACTCAGTGCTGACATCTTAGCAACCAACCAGCATCACATCCTTCTTACATGATTCAGTTCCAGTTTATTCTATCTGAACTACATGGCCACCATTTTCAGCCACTGGTTCAGCACAGTGATAGGGCCAAACTAGACGTGATAGCATCTGTGATGGAATTGAAGAGTTGTGGAATACAGCAGGTAAACAGAGAAGCTTTAGAGTCACATGACTGAGAAAGAAGGGGGCCAGAGAGCTCGGAATTCTCAGGTTGAGGGACAGATAACTGTCAGAGTGGACAGTTGAGAACAGGCAGTTGAGTGAGGGAGTTGAAAGAAATGGTTGGAACAGCATTAACTGAAGCACAGAGAATTAACTGAGAGAGCTCTGAGGAGAAAGTGAAACCTCTTAGCTCAGTGAAAACAGCCAGGGAACAGTTCATGTAAAAGAACTGTGGCTGAATAACACTCTTAACTGGTATTCTTAAACAGTGAGAGGAGAGTTACCAGAGAGTGGGCAAGTTTAAGACCTCAAGGGTCACAAACACCAAACACACTACTCCAAGGGAACTTAAAAGGGTGGCTAAAGAAGGGCAAGAGGGTCTAAAGGAGCCTGGGAGAGCTGGGATGTCGAACCAGTAGTTTCAGGAGACCAAATAAAGCCCAAAAGGTTAACCACTAAAATGTGACTGGAGAGTGGAGTCAGCAGAAGGGTTTTGAGAACCAAGTAACATCTGAATTAACTGAAAGTGACAAGCATACACACTCTGTGAAAGTTAAAGCAAAGTAACTTCTTCAGTGACCAACGAAACAAACTATCCTCTGTATATAAATCCCATCCCCCTGTTGAGGTTTCTGTATAATAAAGATGTGTGCTGTTTGACGTTTACAAGCACTGGTGCCTGAAGTCTGTGGTAAAGAGTATGCTGGACAGTGGCCCTCAATATATCTAGAACTTATATAGAAAACCCCTGAAGAGACAATTTATAAAGCAAACCCCGAAGAGACTGCTGAAATAGGGGACTGATCAGTTACCTCACAACACAATAACTGAACCCAGTATAAAGAAATATACAAATAGGCAAGGATGTTACAGCTCAGTCACAGCCAATGGCCGGGGAGAGGTCGTTAGTGTTATAGCATCCTTGTGGCCTCCATGAAGATACAGCTGAAATTTTAAAGTTATTTAAAAATGCTCAATGCTCTTGTTCTTCCCTCCCCTCCCAATCAGGATCAGGCGCTTGTGTCATTTTTAAATGATATTAAAATGGCACTGGCATCCTCAAAGATCCCTGGTCTGGTATGGTTACAAACTGTCTTTAAGAGTCAGTTAAAAATGAATACAAGTACTGGTGTTTCAAGAGATGTGGGTTGGGTACTGGAAAGAGTGTACCAGCCTTCTGGAAGCCAAAAGAGTCAGAGAATACTAATAGAACATTTACTGAAGTGTTGGACACTTCTGTTGGACATGGTGTACGGCTGGGCAACATCCTTATGGACTTTTCTGATTTATAGGGGCAGCGTATAGACTATACCATCAGTTATGTGGGACATGAGAGTACACTAGGTGACCAGTGGGAAGATGGGAGTAGATGCCTACACTATAGGACCAGAGTACCATTTTCTGAGGTTGCCACCTCCAGGCGGGAGGTTGACACAGAGAACAAAGACACTCTCTCACACAAAGCCATGAGGTTACAGACTTACATCAGCGACTCCATACAGATATACACTCCTTGCACGTATGCCTGCTTGTGCCCCCTCCTGCCAGCCTTCATCTCCATTTGCTACATCAAAGGACTTCACACCTGGGTGCGAAGACACCGGAATGCTTCCTGAAGATCGGTTCCCATGGTTAGCGTTCCTGTGATCCAGAAGATCAGTGCCAGATCCTGCTGGCAGTGACATCCTGCCCTGACCATCAGATAGATTTGAATATTGACCACTCCTTTAGCACCCCCTTAGAGGCTAGAGATAGCAAACGGACCTTCTATAGGTTTTTCTAGGGATGGCATCATATCGGGTCATCCTCCCAGGTACCACCTCCCAATAAAAGCTGCTCCCCAAGATTTCAAGAGTTCCAGTCTAAGTCTAGTTCCAGTTCCTGCCCTGGCTCCTTCCCTCCCTCACGGACCCCTGGGTGCACCACTGGGGTCCGCCACGTGGTCTTCTGCCAGTTCAGAGCCACGATCCCTTATCTCCTTCCCAAGGACTTCTCATCTTCATTTTCCAGCCGGATTCCACTGCTTCTATAGAGGTAAATATCACCCTCGATGGAAACCAGCAATTACCTGCTCATGCACACAACTCTATAACTTCTGTCTAACTTCCTAGTACTGTATGCATGTATGAATGACAGAATAGCAGTGTCTTGTACAACCTTTTATTATATTTTAGTAAACGAACTATCTTACACCTTTTAAATTGAGTCTGTGTCGGTTCCTCAGAAATATCGCCTCTGTATACACTGGTGAAGGTCCCGTAAGCCTGGTGCATATTGATAAGAGCTAATATTCCCCAAATACTAATAACATAAAAGAGCAGTCAGGCTAACAATGGGCACTGGAACAAAAGCCTCTCAGCATAAAGATTTAAGTCACTGTGAAAAGTTTAAGAAACTCTTAATAGCCTGAAACGTAAGAACTAAAGTCTGTGCATGCACTAATTTTACCTCAGAGTTATCTATACTGAGTTATCTCAGAACTTTTATTCCTGATTTCACCTGACCTTCTCCCTCTATGTTAATTTTTTTTTTAATTTGGAATATAACAACAACTCAAGTGCCATTTAACTCGTATAAGTTAAAGGGGGCTCCCTTCCCTCAGGTTCCTGGACTGCGCAAACAGGGAAATTATTATACTGTGACAGGGTGGGACAGTCAGAATTCTTCAGGAAAGAAGAAAATAGATAACTAGGGAGGCTCAGTCACAAAAGAGGAAAGAAAAACAGAGGGAAAATCTTGCCTTTGAGGGAGGGAAGTGGACTGGGGCATCATAGGAACCTTGTGAATGTTTTTGAAACAGAGTTAAGAGATATTCGAAGACATATTCTCAAACAGAGAAAAACACCAATAGGAATACAGATTTACACAATAAAGAGGAGTAAAAGGAAGCATTATGAAATATATTCTTAAGGGGGGGATTTAACCAAAGCATGAACATAGTTATTTTAATAACCAAGGAAGGTAGGCAGTAATGATGGAGAGAAAGTCAAGTTTATTTCAAGCTAAAACAAAAAGACATCTTTTACAATCCAAAACAGAATGATATAAAGATGTGTAGCAAAAATAGATGGGGAAGTGGGATTATTTTTTTTAGTAGGGGCAATGAAAAATATGTGGGTTTCAGTTTGCTCAGGGAACTCTAAAAAAAATAAGAAAAAGAATAAGAAAAAAATAGTTTGATGAGGACTGAAGGCACTCCAGAAAAGAGAAGATGCTGGAAGCATCTGGATGCCAGGGTTGTTGCCCCTAAGAATTTCTAGAATCCTGGAGAGGGAGATTTTGAGGGATGAGGTAGGATTTCCTAGCTGTTCCCTCCCACAGTTTCTCAGAGGCCCCCAGTGTGGTATGGATTTGCCATCTACCTAACAGCTTAATCTAATATAATGAAGTTAGCTCAGTCTTCAGAAACATATGTTACTCTCTAACCGCACTATCTTGTAGGCTGTATATTGTACAGATACGTCAAATATATATAAGCTGCAAGAGACATTCATAGCCCCCTGGAAATACTATCCTTATATACTGTAATAACTTGCTGCTTTTTCTGTGTACTAGAAAAATGGATCTTGGCCTTCCGCTGCAAGTGCTGTACCAAGTCAACATTTCCTCTTTCGTGAACAATAATTCACTATTTGCGGCATAAACAATTCATACTTTTTTTTTTTTTTTACTGAAATGAGCAACAGGAAGGAAATTGCAGGGGAGAATTTATATGAATGAGAGTTACAGCATCCCTATTAAAAATGAATCACTTATAAAAAGTGATGGGAAATTGTTGGTGTGTCCTCATGGAAAGATTAAAAAATTAGCAGGAAATACAGTCTATCTTTGAAATGGCTTAGTTACTGGCTGTTGCTTTTCTCAAAACAATAGAATCAGCCAGTGTGGAATATGACTGAGCTATCCCAATACAGTGGGATTTTACATCTGGATTCACCTGTACAACTTGTTGGCTGTTTTATTATCTGTAGGATTGCAGTCCTGTGTGCACTTACTTGAAACTAATTTCCACTGATCTTTCTGGGACTTACTTCTAAGTAAAAATGTCTACAATTGAGGTGCAGGTTCCTTCCATGACTAAGACTGGCCTATACTCCTGGAGTCTGGACAGTACCGGACTGAATTATTATCAGGTTCCTGCAAGTACATAGATGAGATAATGTTGTGCCTTCTCAACTCTGCCCTCTTTGTAATAGTTTCAACCACAGTGGTACTTAATTTTTTAAGTATTTATTTATTTGGAACATCTCTATACCATCTCTCCCAAGAATCAAAATATAGAACCATAAGAAGTTGCTAGCAAGCAAAAATTTGTTAACTGGTTTGGTTTAACTTAAAAAAAACTGAACAAAGAATCTATTCAGGATATAAATTACTGGGGACATGGGGAGGGAGAAGTGGTGTACCAAGGGCGGGGTGGGGGTGTGATCTGCCCCAGGCACAGCTTGTGTAAGGCTCTTGAAGGGGGCCCTTGAAGCCAGCATCATGCTGCATATAGTCGAACATCTGAACATCTTTACTTTTATTTTTAAAATGCAGTTCTGGCTGCAGCCACCAGGGGTGCTGAGAAGTCTGAGCGTAGCAAAAAGCACACTTTGGCTATGGTCACACACACTAAATAATCCACTTTCAGTGTACTTTCAGTGTACAGTAAAATCCAGTTGGAAAGTCTGAAAGTGGATTATTTAGTGTGTGTGACCGCAGTCTAGGATCAGTTAAACTTTCTGTTCTCCAAGACTGAAGCAAACTTGCTTAACAACAACCGAGCCAGCATGCTGATAGCTGCTAGAGTAATTGCCAGCCTGTAGGTCATTTTCTCCAGTAGTCTAGCCTTTCTCTCTTCCTTTCCTAATACCCAGCTCAGCCAGATCTTGCAAAGCAGTAGCTAGGGTGTTGCAGCAAGATAAAACAACCTTTCCCTCTTTTAATTTTTCTCCGTATTTTCCACACTTCTCTCATTCATTTCTGTCTCCTCCTAATTCCCCACACACACTTTCAGTTCTTGGTCTCAAGACCTTCTCATCCCTATCCTGCTTGGTGACAATTTATTTAAGAGTAGTATAGTAGCCAGGGGTCCTTTCGTAAAAAAAGAGGTGCAGGAGCTCATTAGCATAACTCATTTGCATATGCCACACCCCCTGACGTCACCGGAAGTGTCAAAAGGCCACACATCCCTGACGTCATGGGCAGTGTGTCAGAAGGCAAGACGGGAGGGAGGGGGAAGGAAGGAAGGAAGGAAGGGGGGAGAGAAGGAGGAAGGGGGGAAGGAAGGAACAGGAAGGTAGGTAGGTAGTTGGGGGGGAGAGAGAGAAGGAAGGAAGGAAGGAAGGAAGGAAGGAAGGAAGGAAGGAAGGAAGGAAGGAAGGAAGGAAGGAAGGAAGGAAGGGGGGAGAGAGGGAGGAAGGGGGGAAGGAAGGAACAGGAAGGTAGGTAGGTAGTTGGGGGGAGAGAGAGAAGGAAGGGAGGAAGGGGAGAGGGAGGGAGGAAGGGAGAGGGGAAGGAAGGAACAGGTAGGTAGGTGGGGGGAGAGAGGGAAGGAAGGGAGGGGCGCTTCTCCCCCCCACTGGGGCTGGCATTTCCCCCCCCCTTGCTTGGGCCTGAGTGGCGTTAAGCCACTCAAGCCCGGCTTCTCCCTCCCTTGGGCCCTGGGAACTGTTGAGTGCAGGAGGGAGGGGGGGTTCTGGGGCTGACTGGGGGAGGGAGAGTTTTTTTCCCCGGGGCCAGCGGCCAGCCGCGGCCCCGCGAAAGCGACTGGGGGCGGGATGGGGCTCCTCGGCGGGGCCGGCGGCGGCCAGCCGCGGCCCCGGAGAAGGTGACAGGGGTGGGATGGAGCTCCTCGGCGGGGCCAGCGGCGGCCAGCCGCGGCCCCGCGAAAGCGACTGGGGGCGGGACGGGGCTCCTCGGCGGGGCCGGCGGCGGCCGCGCTAAAGCGACTGGGGGCGGGACGGGGCTCCTCGGCGGGGCCGGCGGTGGCCAGCCGCGGCCCCACGAAAGCGACTGGGGGCGGGACAGGGCTCCTCGGCGGGGCTTTGGCGCGCCTCTGCATTATCATGGGGGGGATACCCCCTCGCAGAACCTCCGTCGAGGCTCTCGAGCGAAGCCAGTTTTTCCCCAGTCCGCCAGCCCAGGGCGCTTGCCTGGACCGAGCCCTCTGAGGCGTCAGAACAGAGCTCTCAAAAACGCCTCAATTAAACTCCTGAATGCACCACTCCTGGGGACCGCCGATTAGCCAATGCCCCTGGCGGCCCCTCCGCCGCTGGTGCTCTCTCGCCCAGAAGCAAGCAGCTTGGGATCCAGACGACCGCCGGGGATGTGCAAATCCCAATGCAAATCCTCGCCGAACAAGCCCGGCGATGGCAACCAGGCGGGAACACAGTGGAGAATAGGGAAAGGGCACGCGTGGATCCTCCCTCCCCTTTTGCCCCCCAGTCCCCCTCTCCAAAGCTTACCTTGACCGGCAGCATGGTGGGGACGCTTCCGGACCCTGGAGCCCGGCCCGGCGCAAGAAGAAGCAGATGGGGAGCGATGCCTTCTTAACAGCCCGCTGCTGTCCTCCTTGACTCTCGCAGTGGGGGAGCGGGTGGGAATGTTGGAGGCATCCGACGGGGTGGGACGGAGCTCCTCGGCAGGGCCGGCGGCGGCCAGCCGCGGCCCCACAAAAGCGACTGGGGGCGGGACAGGGCTCCTCGGCGGGGCCGGCGGCGGCCAGCCGCGGCCCCGCGAAAGCGACTGGGGGCGGGACGGGGCTCCTCGGCGGGGCCGGCGGCGGCCAGCCGCGGCCGCGCGAAAGCAACTGGGGGCGGGACGGGGCTCTTTGGCGGGGCTGGCGGCGGCGAGCCGCGGCCCCGGAGAAGGCGACGGGGGCGGGATGGGGCCCGCCCGGTGGGGGCGGGACGGGGCCCACCCGGCCCCGCCCCCCGGCCCCCTCTCTCCCGGAGCGGTGCTCCGGCTCGCTCCGGCCCCAACGGAGCCCTGATAGTAGCAAACCTTTGTTAATATTATGAACAGAAGGCACTGGGTTTGCTGGGAGCTGTACAGTGCACTGGTTCTGCTGGGCTTCCACACACACCCCTACCCCGACTGTGATTCTATGCTTGGCATCAGCTGGCATTGCCACAATGGCACTGGGTTTTCTGGGCACTGTACATTGCACTGGTTCTTCTGGGCTTCCAAACCTACCCACCCCTGGCTTGGACTGTGATTCTGTGCTTGACATCAGTCCTGTTGAGTTGACATTGCCACTATGGCAGTAGATTCTGCTGGGCTCCCTATGGTTGCACTGGTACTGCTGGGTACTCTATACATTGCACTGGTTCTGCTGGGCTTGCAAAAATGCCCCCCTTCAGTTTCTCTGGTTTGACTTTAGTCCTTTGGAAACAATGGAGGGTGGGGGCACTTTCTTTGGGAGATATTAGAACAAGGTTTGAGTCCAGTGGCACCTTTAAGACCAACAAAGTTTTATTCAAGGTTGGTCTTAAAGGTGCCACTGGATTCAAACTTTGTTCTGCTGCTTCAGACCCACACGGCTACCCACCTGAATCTTTGGGGGGCAGTGTGTTTCTTAACATCTAGTCTGGTGAAGCTTGCAGTCACTGTTTTGTGATGCTTTGGCTAGTGTTAGTTACTAAAAGTTAGTACAAAGGTAGACTCCTAGCTCTCAAAAATTCCTTGTAGATGTTTGGGATGGTCAGCTCTTGGGCTTCAAAATGGAAAACAGAAGCCCTCCCAAGTGCCTGCTCAGAACACGAGTGGTGTGATGGACTTTTTTTTTTTTTGCTGTCAAGTCACAGATGACTTATGGCGACCCTGTAGGGTTTTCAAGAGACGTTTGGAGGTGGTTTGCCATTGCCTGCCTCCATGTTGGCTTTGCTTAGCTTCTGAGATTTGATGAGATCAGGCTATCCAGGACAGGGCTAGGCTGAGAATAATGTGACTTGCCCAAGGTCACCCAGCAAATTTCCATGGCACAAGTGGGGATTTGAACCTGGATTTCCCAGATCCTCATCTGACACATTAACCATTACACCATGCTGGCTCTCGTGATGGAATAGCATGTTGGAATTTGATTTTTTTTTTAACTGGCATGATTGTATATATATACAAAGTTAAATAAAATAAAATGTTCACTGTGTTTCTTTTCTGGCCACTATTATTTGTTTTATTTCATGATTATTACTGAAAATAGTTTTGTCATATTGAGGAGGGGCCCTAACCTGGATAGCCCCAGCCTAGCCTGGTCTTGTCAGATCTCAGAAGCTGAGCAGGGCCAACATGGAGGCAGCAAAGGCAAACCACCTCAGAATGTCTCTTGCCTTGAAAACCCTACAGGGCCACCATGTCAGCTATGACTTGATGGCAAAAAAATATCTGCACTGGGCACCAAACAGTCTAGGTATGTGAAATATACTGGGTCCAGACACGTTGAGTGAAATCAGCTCATAGTTTATTTACAGGAAAACACGGGCTGCCAAGCAGGACCCGGAGTTTTGCTTTTATGCAGGTACAAACCACACCTCTAGACTATTTACATGGCACCCCTGACCATAGGTCTCTTTTAGGATCCTGCTGAGCCGATTGGTCCACATGGCTCATAGGATTCACATGGGCTATTGTCTACCAATGCAAAGCTTCGGTAGTTTGCCTGACAGTGTGTGCGGTCTCTGACCGCATGCGCGGTCGCCATTAGTACACAACAGTATGCCACTATGGAGAATAATTCCCCATTGTTTTTCCTGTCTCTCCCTAACAGATTGCCTCTATCTTTCCTTCTAATTCCAGAGAGGTGGTAGACTATCCCTTGAACCACTACATGGAATTTGTGAATGCCTGGATGTGGGCAAACAAACTTAATCCAGACAAAATGGAAATGGTGTGGGTTCCACTGAGCCACAGTCCATCTTTTTTATTTATTTTTATTTTTAATCAAGTGCTTTGCCTTTATATTTTATACATTATTGATTTCATTGTGATTAGTTTGTTGTGTGATTTTATCTTGTAAGACTCTTTGGTACAGTTAAGGACAGAAATGTGAGGAAAAAATAAACCATCCTATGTTGGCTGATCACTAATCTACAAAGTCTCAGTAGTTATGATATCCATTGTATATTTAGGGTATAAAATGTCATATCAGTGTGGATCTATTGTCCATTTTAATACCTTAGAAGTTGTTTGTGAATCTCTCCTCCATATTGGTGGCCATGCTGCTGTCCTGGGTCAGAGCAGACTCAGCCAAGACTAAGGGGATGAGACAGAATCACGAACCAGAAGCGTAAGTCAAGAGTTCAGTCCAAGTGTCATGCACAAGCAAAGCCAGCTGAGGGTCCTAGAAACAGTTCAAGCAGGTCTGAGAGGCATTTTCAAGCAGGTCCAGAATCAAAGCCAAAGGTTCAGAAATCGCAGCCAAAAACAGGTCCAGGTGGTGTGGTTGCTCCCATGCCTTCTTCCTCTAAAGCCCTGTCCTTTATCAGCAGCTCACAGCTGGGTCTCATTGCTTCCAAGAGTGCTGTCCATTAGCTTCAGGTGTTCCTCTTCATCTGGCAGTCACTGGGCAGCAAGGTGTGTGCTGTGCCTCCTCTCAAGGAGCTCCAAGCATGCATGCCGCCTCCTGTGCTCGCCTGACTCTGGAGACAGAGGAGGCGAGGCAACCTGTGATGTTTCCCCATGATCTTGGGTTGTTTCTTCCATGTTCCCAGTGTTCATGGGGCTGGAGTGCCTGCTGTCTTCACTAGGACCTGTCTCTGCTGTTTCAGAGTCATTAGAAGCATCAGCTAGCTGTGTCTCAGAGGTGCTGATGGGGCTGTTACCAGCATCAGCTGAGTGCTCTTCAGTTAAAGCAGACTGGCCCATGACATCTTCCACCAGTATTTATTTTATTTTATTTGTTTAATTTATATCCTGCCCTCCCCGCCATGGCAGGCTCAGGGCAGCTTACAGAATATATGTATATATCAGACCAACAGGATATGTTAAAACACAGAATTTAAGTTAAAACCACAACATATAAAATCATAAGTGTTAATAAGCATAAGTATTAACAAAAATCACGGTGTTCATTCAACATCCAGATGGTGGATCTGGGTTCATAAGTCCGGATTTATAAATCCGAGTTTCTTGCCAGGCTGTTGGTTGGTGCTGATGTTGGGACCAGGACCATGATATTGAAAGGTGGCACCCTAAATGAAAGCCTGGTGGAAGAGCTTCATTTTACAGGCCCTGTGGAACTGTAAAAGGTCCCACAGGGCCCTAATGTCTCCCGGAAGGCTCATTCCACCAGTAAGGGGCCACCACAGAAAAGGCTCTGGCCCTCATCACTGCTAGCCTGGCTTCCTTAGGGCCTGGGAGGACCAGACAGTTTTGGGACCCCAATCTTGGGGCTCTCTGGGGAACGTATGGGGTAAGGCTGTCCCTTAGTACTGCCAATATCTCTCAGTAGCCTCTTCCATACAGAACTCTGGCTTTGAAAACCCATCACTTTTGGGGCAACCATCGTGATTGTTTTGGGATTCTTGTAATACAGTGAAGCTGCTGAGACTGCAGGTTGAATGAGAAAACCAACATGGAGGGAAACAAGAAAACCAACAGTGGCTTCTAACAATATTTTATGACCAATGAAATATAACTGCTGAAGATACTTTCATTTATTACTCAGCTTTTAGTTGCAAGGAAATAACTGCAATCTCTAGCCAATTACATCTTTCCAGCTAAAAGTAATATAGTGTGATATGCCACAAACCTGCAAAAACAAACAGCCCATATCCTATCTCAGTCCAAACAACACAATTCCACATCACTAGACTGCTGGTGTAGTGTAGTAGTGGAGAGACTGAGCCTTGGTCTGAAACTCATCTCTTCCTTCCCATGAGCTCACTAGTGGCTTATCACTGGGTTGTTGTAAGAAGGCCAGCTTATCACTGGGTTGTTGTAAGAAGAATAAAAAAGATAACCTAAATGATGTGCTTTGAACACTTGAAAGCACAATGCAAATGCCAAGGGTTATGGTTATGTATGCTTATGTAATGTAGGACAGTATTTTATATTTTTATGACTACATGGACACAGTGTATTTGAAGATAGTATTTTTGGGAAGTGACTGTCACTATTTCTGTGACAGTCAGATGCACAGCCACTGTCCTTGGTTTTTATTTATTTATTTAATTTAGGAAATGTATAGGTTGCCTCTCCAGAAACCTGCTTGAGATGGCTCACAGAGTAGAAACAATACAATAAAACCATAAAAACAACATGAGAATGAACAAGAAAAAAAAACAAGGTCAAAAACAAGCCATGAACATAAAAACCACCTAAAACTAAATTAAGCACCCTACAATAATATTCAGGCTGGAAGCAGACCATAAAAACAGTTTTAAATAGATAGGACCCCTGACTTAAAAGAAATATTTTCACCTGGCACCTAAAGGCAATACAACAGGCACCAAGTGAGCTACCACCGCAAAAGCCATGCTTTTGGTTGCCACCAGCCTCACCTTTGTAGGTGGAGGCACAGAGAACAATGCTTGGGAAGAGGATCATGAATGGTGGACTGAACAGTATGGGGAAAAGTAATCCTTCAGTTATGTATTGCTTCTCTCATGAGAGGCCCAGGCCTGGCAAACACAGTTTCATATAGCACTAATGTCTGTCAGTGCTGGCGCAAGAGTGAGCTTGGGATTACTGGCTTTACAATAAGTTCTCTTATTATCAAATGAGGCCTTGTGCCACATAGGCACTAGTCCTTGTTAGACATTTTGGTGCGTGTCCACACTAGATGCATGTAGAAAGGAGCAGGATCATGCCCATTGGTCCTGGCCAAATTCAACCACATGTCTTCAGTGAATCCCTATATGAGTGTACATATATGGCTACTTCACATAATCAGCAATCCTTAAAAAAACTCTTGTAAGGGTGTAGGAGCTCACTGCAGATGTTCAGCAGAGCACATAGATGTCAGGGGTGAGAATAGAGGTTGCGATCCCGCAACCCTATACTTGCATTTGGTGAATACACAGTTGAACATATAAACAGGGCTACTGATTCAATACTGGGTAGAGCACTGGACTGAAGAGATTTGGGCTTAAACCCTCATTCTCATGAAGCCCACCAAGTGAATTTGGGCCAGTCATTCTCTTTGAGTTTAACCAGCCTCACAGAGCTGCTGTGAGGATGAAATAGAGGAGGGAAGGGCTATATACACCACCTTGAGCTCCCCAGAGGAAGGTCTGATACAGCCTATTGATCTTACATTGCATATCTGCAAGCAGAGCCCTGTAGTAGAGAGTTTGAAACAGTGACAGGAATCATTGGCTGTGGTCACACACAATAATTCACTCTCAATCCACTTTCAATCCACTTTCTAACTGGAAGTGGATTGAAAGTGGATTATTTAGTGTGTGTGACTGCAGCCATTCAGAAGGTGATAAAGCAGAGCTAGCCTATCACCTGCAACAGAACACTATGGCCGATTTCGCACTAGCGTTTGCCCCAGGTTTGCCCTCATGTCAATTTCACACCAGTTACTCCGGGTTTACATTTTGCTCTGGAGTATTGCCCTGCTGCACCGGAGTTTCCCTGGAGCAAACAAATCCTGTTTTTAGAGGATTTTCCTGTTTGCTCCGGGGGAGAACCCAAAATGAAAACACGCCCACTCGTCCGCCTTTCATCAGGGCTGCCCCATTGTGGGAGTTTCTAAATTTTGGGGGAGAAACCCCTTCATCACGCTATATCGAAAGGGCTGAGGTTCCAAGTGGGAAACTGAAGAAAATACTCCAGAGGAAACTGGGAGGGGAAATTCCGGAGAGAACGAGAGGTAACTGGCCAGTGCAAAATCGGCCTATATGTCTTGTTAATCCCTAGTTTCTGTCAGGCAGCAATCAGATGGCAGGCTTAAAGAGGTCTGGCGCTGCCTCTAATTTATCCGGATTTCTTTGTAATGGAAAGTTTTGATCAGACATCCACTCCTTAACCTGCTTCACTGTGCATTCACCCCATGTTTAATCAATCAGATGCAGCAGCCATGGAATGAGGCGGTCAGGCAGCTTTTAAAATTATCTGTCTTCTGAGCATGCGCGTAAGCACTTATGGGAAGCAGCGCTTCAAACTCCTAGCAGGATGGCAGACGCTGGTGGTCAATGGGATTGCTGGAGGAGTCTGCTGGGATATGTATTATAGTATGGGGGATGAATTTTTGAAACTGTGCTTTTAAAAATTCAACGTTTCAAACATTTCAAAGCTTGGAGGAGAGAACAGAGAAGCCTCATCCTGTGCCCTTTGTGCCGCTAGCATTTTTATTTAAAAGTCTGGAGCAAAGCTGGAGTCACAGGCAATGCTCCCTCCAAGCTGTGGAGTCTTGTGAGCAAAAATTCTACTTTGTGAGCTACTGCGTTAAAGTTGTGAGCGAGTGATGTGGCCACTGCATAATTTAGTTAGCTCTGGAGCCATCCCTCCTGACCTGAGACAAAAGTGTGTGAGCCAGAGGCTAAAAAACTGTGAGCTAGCTCACATTGACTCAGCTTAAAGGGAACATTGGTCACAGGCATCATTTTCAGACTGCTCCCTCCTTCTCTGAAAAAACCCTCATATTTTCAAGTAACCCCTTTCACACCCTGTGTGCTGCAAAGCACAGAAAAAAACCTGAAATACAGACATCTTTCTTTGGAAGTTTTTAAACTTGAAAACACAGTTTTGAGAAGCTCCTGTGGGGGGTGAATATGCAGTTATATGCACCTGACTAACCGCCTCCAAAAAAAAAAAAAAGCCCGGAAGGGAACAGCAATGACACCAGATCAAAGAGCCCATCTGATCGCAGTCTCAGTTCAGTTTTCATGAAATCTGCAAGAGGAAACACTGACAGAAAAACAGAGCTCATTCTAAGTCATGGGGAGATTTTATAAGCAAAATCCTGCGCTGATTCCATGTCTTTAAAAACATTATGTAACAATTACATCCATGTTCAAAAAACCTGTAGCTGTCAAATACCCTGTAGCTAGATTGAAACGGACAGGACTGCCTCATTTAGCAATGCAACAGAGCTGTAGCTAGCTGAAACGTACCAATAAAACAATATAAACATAATGAAAAATTTAAAAGGGGAAATGAGAAAAAAAAATCTACACAGCATCCCAAAAGGATTGACAAAGTATACTCCAAAGGAAAATTAACTGCGCCAAGAGCAGACAGCTGTGTGCAAGGACAGAGGATTTTTAAAGCCACAGATTTTCTAAAGCCACAGCTACTGAAAATACAACTGTGTCTTGCACTTTTGTCACATGCGGGTGTAAGGTTGCCAACCACCTAATGGGGGCCTGGAGACCTCCCAGAATTACAACTGATCTCCAGACTACAAAGGTTCATTCCCAGGGAGGAAATGGAAGCTTCAGAGGGTGGACTATGACATCACATCCCCACTGAGTTTCCTTTCTCCCCAAACTCCACCCTCCCCAGGGACCACCTCTCAATCTCCAGGAATTTCCCAAGCAATCCCACAAAGAACCAAGAAGTAGCTGATCATGTGGATCAGCAGACCAGCATAATGTGTTGAAGGTAGATTACAACAACAGTCCTAGGTTTAGAACTTTCCTGAAGGTTCATCATATGTTCTGATCAATATAAGTCAAAATGGAAAGAGCTATGGGGCCTGTAAAGTGAGTCTAGGCAGAATCACCACCCTGTAAGGTGGGCCAAGGGTGGAACTACACTGCACATAACAACGGGTAATTGCTGAAAATATCACCCTGCATGTCAAATTCTACCTATCTCTCCTACAGCGTAAGAGATGTCATACCCCATGATTTGGCATCATCACTTTGTACAGAGAGAGAGAGAGAGAGGCCGAAGGCAGACAATATGCAGAGTAGGGTATTGCTTTGATTACATGTAAGAGCTTGTGACTTCAATGCCATTTGTGACAACTTTATAATGTAAATACTATATCTATAATCAGGGGTCATTTGGGGCTGGAGCAAGGTGGAGCGGCGCTCCGCCAGCCCAGGAGTGGGCACTAGGGTAGCCACGGGCTGAATCAGATTCTCTGATCTGATTCAGGCTACCGCCGAATTGCTGCTGAAATTCGGCGGCAGTTTAAAAAGTGGCTGGAGGGGAGGGGGTTTGAGGGAGAGCCTCCAAACTTACAGGGTAGCTGCTGGAGCCTCTCCCCCAAATACCCACCAAGTTTCATGATGACTGGACCAATTCTACTGGCCCCAAAACATGTTGCCCCCATTCCCTCCATTGTTCTCTATGGTGGGGGAAAATAATGGTGGGGAAAAAGTAAGGTCTCTGAAAGTTTGTTAAATCAAGCGCTTTCAATACTTCTTCATTTTACTCAGCCAAATCATCAGTCTTCATGGAAAAACCATCACTCTTTGCCCCTTGTAACTGTTCAGTTAGTCATTTAAAAACTTTTCCGGGGGTGGGTGAAATTCCTCCCCCTCCGCCACTTATGGGGCATTTGGACAGCTGCTTTTATGCTTAACTAGTCTGAACAGATGTGCACTCATGCTTCATTCCGTGACTGTTCATGAAGTAAGGAGAACTTCAAACCATTAGATCACTTGCTTGCTCGTCCAGTGAGCGCCTCTTGCGCCATTGCTGGTGCCGTCGTGGTGGGAGCTGTCAGAGCTAAGAGAAGCCTCAATCCTTTGACTGCAGCCTCAGGAGAGGCACCTCTCATGCCCCAGGCTACGAGCCCCCTCCAAGGGCTCAGTGGGGGTCCAGAATCATCTGGTACCCCTCCCAGCCACCGCATTTGCAGGGCACTCCTGTCGGAGCTCGGCGGAGCGCACCCGCCTGCGAGTCTCCAAAACCCGGAAACCGTATTATTTTGATTTTTTTTTTGTATTCTATTGATGAAAATTGGTTTTCTCTTTAATTTTTTGTAATTGTATAATAAAGTTTAATTAAAAAACAAACAAACCTGTTGCTATTTAAGCTGCCATAAGGTTCCTTTTCATTTTTCTCAGGCTATGCATCGGGCATTGGAAGGCTGTACCTGACTCCCATATTCCTACCAATCTCATCCTCACTGCATGATACTTGTAATTCAAATCCTCTGAGCTTAGGCTGTTTTTACATCTGACTTTCCTGCTGGAATCATTCTAGTTCCAAAAAACCCTGCCCATACTTCTGTGCGGTGTGAAACCGTGCTGCTACTGAAATGTCCACATCTACTAATTGCCCTCCTGTGGTCAAGCTAGTATGCAACCGGCTTCATTCTGCTTTAAACAATTGCTGTTGATTAGTGCACTTAGACCCCCTGGAGTGACATTTCACACCACTGTGAAATCAGCACAGGAAAAGACAGCAGTCAAACTACTTTAGAGGGGAGGTGTAAAATGACCCTTATAGACTCCAGTCCTGGGATAGGAAAGATCATACAGCATCAGGGCTCATTTCGTAGCAGGAGCTCCTTTGCATATTAGGCCACACACCCCTAATGTAGCCAATCCTCCAAGAGCTTACAGAGCTCTTCTTACAGGGGCTCCTGTAAGCTCTTGTACGATTGGCTACATTACAGGGGCTACAAAGGAGCTCCTGCTACGAAATGAGCCCTGTAGAGCATGAAAGAACATCAGATTCATTTAACTTTCTGATGCCAATATGCAGGACAGGCTATAATATACAAAGCTGTATAAAATAAAATTCTGTTCGGGGGGGGGTAGAATTCTGTAAACTGTGTGTACTCGAGAGCTATTATTGCCCTGAATGCTGCATGAGACTGAAATCTGGGGGAAACAGTGGTTTGGTTGCTATGTAAATCACAAGGGAGAAGCAGTCGTGAATGTCTGTGTGAGTGCGCATGATTATATGTTGCGAGTCACTGAATGATGGCACTTTTTAATTTCATTGTACTATGTACAATGACAATAAAGTATATATATATATATAATTCAAATTTAGCATTGTTTGCACAATTGCTCTTATTTTGCATAAATTATTGTGCTTCTTTCATTGATCCATACTATGTACTCCTAGCTGTGGACTAGTAAGGGACATTGAATTTCCATTCCTATGCATTGGAACCCTTATCCAGTCATCCATCTGGATTATGAGGTTTTAATAAGGTCTGCTCACCCCCCTCTCAGGCATAACTTTGTATCTGTGGTTGGGTTTCTAAGAACACTTGCCTAGGAGTAAGCACTACTGAATAAAACGAGACTTACTTCTGAACAGATCTGCTATAAGAATTAGAAATCACTTTTTCCTGTTAAAACAAAAATGACCTGAATGTCTCAGGAAGCTCCATTCTGTGCCCAGAAGCATAACCTGATTGTTGGGCACGCCTGGGAATTCCAGGAGCTCACAGCGTTGTGATTATATGGTTCACAATTAACAAAGTACCTTAAGGTCCTCTTGCTAAAGTTTACTACTGTGTAATGCGGAACGGTTGTTTAAAGCACTTCCATTTGTCTCTGAGGTTATATGTTTTCATATCTCATGCCATTTTTGCCTCCAAGAAAACATACAAAATTTGAAAAATATTTCTTGTGTTTATCTCTTTTTGTTTCAAATATTTCATGATCTATGCCTTTTATGGCAATACAAAACCTCTATTTTATATTTACATGGAAGAGGTTTTTTTGGTGGGGGAGTTGTTTTCCTTTATCCTTCCTGGCTAGTATTAAGGACATGCAACTGGATGGCTGAAAATCTCAGTGGGAGTTATGAAAACATTTTGAACACAAAATTCTTGCTTTTTTTCCCCTGTTCTTTTGAGAACCAGAGCTCTTTTTGATTGTAGTAGCCAGTGCAAGATCATGCTGTTATAATCCTATATTATGCCATCATAATGTATTCACATGGGGTGGATTCTGCCTGTATCTTATGACTACACTGAACAAACTTAATTAATTAATTAAAATATTTATGCTCCAAATTTTGGCTCAGATTTGAAGCCTTCCTCCAATCTAAGGACCTCTCCTCCTCCTCCAGTCTGAGTTGCTGACTGGCTTAAAGGTAAAGGTTTCCCTTGCTTGAAAGCCAGTCAAATCCAACTCTAGGGGGCAGTGCTCATCTCTGTTTCCAAGCTGAAGAGCCAGCACTGTCCGAAGACTTCGCAGTGGTCATGTGGCCGACATGACTAAACGCTGAGATGCATGGAATGCTGTTACCTTTCCACCAAAGCAGTACCTATTTACCTACTTGCAATCTCTTGCTTTTGAACTGCTAGGTTGGCAGGAGCTGGGGCCAGAGATGGGAGCTCACTCTGTCACACGGCACTTGGGTCTCCAACTGCTGAGCTACCAATCTTCCAGACTGCAACTCAGCATCTTAACCCAAGGATGGTGTCAGACTCTTGAACAAACTTACTCCCAACAACAGTCTCTTGGCAGTGATATGTTTATTGGGAAATAAAGATTTGAACCCATCCAAAAAACCCTGGACAGATTAGCTCCCCTGCTTTAGGCCCCGGATGCGGGTCCTGGCTTGTTCCATTTCCAAGGGGTCTTCATACTGCCGGCAGAGGGCTCGCATGAAAATCTCGACATCCCAGAGTTCTGGGCCCCCCACATTGTACAGCCCCATGAACCAATCTGCTGCGCAATCCCACAGCCAAGAGCCCACATAATCCACCTGATGCTCATCTGATGCAAAGGTGTGACCACACTCTCTCAAGAATTTGCACACCTGCAGCACAAAGAATGCCAACTTCCCTGGTGTTCCATCGAACATAGCCTCCAAGGCCTCCCTCGCCCAAGCAGGTGCTGGCGGTGGGCTGAGCAGTAACATCAGTTGGGGCTGGGGAGCTGGGGGGGGACCAGCTGGTGGGGCCACCTCCTCTGGTTGGGCTGGAACGCCCCCACCCCCTTCCCTTTGAGCTCCTTCATGGCCCTCTGAATGACTGCTGGCAGCTCCTCAAGGGTGGCCTGGGTGTCCCAGCGGAGTTCATCCATCTCCCCCTTCAATTCCTGCCAGTTCAACTCTATGTCAGATTCCTCTCGGCACAGCTTGGCTACCCTCAGTTGATCAAGATCATCTCAGAACACTCCCGAGGTTCATCTCTGGTCATTGTCTTGCCGTCTCTGCCAGGCCTTTTGGAAAGGGGCTAACATCCAGTCTGAGGTATCCCACATCATGTGCTCCAACCGCTGGTCCTTGGGTCTCGCTTTGAGGTCCCTTGACTTGCCATCCCCAATGGGCTTGGGGAGTTCATGGTCCAGGCCTTCCATCTGGGTCCCGATCCCGGTGCCCTCATCTCCTTCACTCATCATGTCGGTGGTGCGTAGGGTTGAGGGATGAAGGCAGTTCTGACACTGTGTCAGACTCTTGAACAAACTTACTCCCAACAACACTCTCTTGGCAGTGATTTGTTTATTGAGAAATAAAGATGTGTCAAGCTAACATGAGATGAATTAGAACTGACCCCCTTGGTGCCAGTTCTGATATTATACACAATTCATATAGCCATGTCCCTCCAATCACACTGTTCATTCAGCCCACCAAATTTACTGTGCACTGTTAATCCTCCTCCCAACACCTGTAAGCAGAGCATTACTTTATCAAGCAGTGTCTAGCACCCAAGGTCAAAGCAAGCATCCTTACCCAGTGATAGGGAGGCTCCTTGCAGTTACAAGCTAGCACTATTTCCAGCCAAGCAGTCCTCACACTCAGACATTTCTCCCCCCTTCCCATCCAGAAGAAAAACAATGCAGGAAAACCATGGCAAATGAGATCTGAGTTTGACAGATAGTAGGGTCCATTCCAGGTACTACTATCCCCTGGTTTCATATGCAGTTTGCTAACATAGGTAACAATCCTCACCTCAGTCCAAAACATACAATGAAAAGGTGAATGGAAAACTGCCCTTTAACTACACATTCAGATTGTGAGTGTTGCTGCGGGGCACACATGTAGCAGCAGCAGGTGGGAATGGAGTGGCAGAGTTCTAAGGTACTAGCATTCTCCATTGCAAGTGGAGACTCACATTTTTGATGGGTCCTTACATGAAAAACTGACCAGAAGTAAAAAACTGGCATAATAGGGATTGATCTGCCAATTTTCAAGTTGCAGAAAGGTGTTTTTTTAACAAGCAGAAACATTTAAAATGCTATTTACCACTTGCAGTCTGAAGTGGCAACATCTATTCTACCACCTCAGGATTCTATCAACTCATATCCTGTCTGGACCAGGCCTACTTCTGCATTAAGTTGACCTTCTGCATGTTAGTCACATCTGCAAATGATGTGCAGTAAAACTCTCTTTACCATTTTGTTTGATGACACAGATGACCAACCTACCTGACAGTATATATTGTAATCCATGCTTCCCTAGGGGCTGCTTAATGAGAAAGATGGAAGGAGCATGTTGGAAAGCTCACATGATCCCCTTCTTATTTGCCTTATGTATGGGAACAATATGGTTCCCTTAATGTTGATTCCTTACCCCCTTTCTCTAGTTGCTCTGATGCACTGACTGCTACGCCTAAGGTAGCCAACCTCCAGGTGGAGCCTGAAGATCACCAGCTATCACAACTGAACTCCAGACGTCAGATCTCTCCTGCCCACAGAAAAGAACTGCCTTGGAAGAAGGGCTTTATGGCATGCTTTTCAGCTGAGGCATCTCCCCTCCCGAAACCCTGGCTTCCATAGACTCTACCAGAAAATCTCCAGGAATCTCCCTACCTGGAGCTGACAACCCTAGTCAGGACTGGCCCCAATGAGTTCCTCACAAAGGCCTGGAAAGGGTTTCCTTCCTTTGTCTGAAACAAACTTGGTTGCCTACTGTGGCGAAACAGGCTCCAGTTTACAACTCAGCTGTTCGCCTCCCACCTTCATCCTGTGGACGTATCTCACTCCTTAAGTTCACTGCCACCACTGACTGAATTGTCACTGCCTTTTTAGAGGGACAGTGAGACCCCTCTGGCCGAATCTCCCAATTTGAAGATGGAATCCCCAATCTTTGGGGAATCCCTGGAAAGTTGGCAACCCAAGGGTCTGACCTTTCCTTGCTCCCTGGACTACCCCTTTCCTTTGGTTTTGTGCAGAGCAGGGGAGACTATGTGGTCAGAGCACAACACAGATTATTAACCCAAATAAAAAAAATTATTTAACTATTAACACAAGTATGGAGCGGACACACACTAAATTAATGAAGGCACAACTGTAGGAGTAAGCACACACTATGAACCAACAGGGCATAAATCAAGAGGGGTTAAACACAATCCTCTTTCCCTACACACAGTACTCTCTCTACCTCTGGAGACTGTGAACTCAGGATAGGATCTCTCCTTGGACCAGCCTCTGGCTCTGCTTTAGCCTCTCTCTCTTGCCCAAGAAAGCAGGAAAACTTTCATTCATTCCCCAAATCAGCCGACTGTCAAGTGGCTGAATCTCTGCTGCCACCTAGGGTTCCCCCCTCCCCCGTCTCTGGTGTGTAGCCTGGGCCAGCACAGGCAGCAGGAGCCTTTCCTAACCTCCTGTAGGACAAACGGATGGGCTGCAGTATGTATCGATAGTGCCCCACCTCTTGGAACGGTCCCTCTTTTCCCGCACTTTTTGGCCTTGGGGCAGCTGGGAACTGTAGGCCAGCAGATGAGGAAGCACTATTCAACCCAGTGAGTGATACCCCTGCAGGCCCCTCTCTGGAACAACAGCTCAATTGAACCTTAAGGGGGGAAATTTTAAACAAACAACCACAGACAGCAGACATCTTACAAACACAGGTAACTGCCATTTTGTTACACCTACCAACAGCCACTCAGGGAACAGTTAGTCCCACACAGGAGGCAAGCAGGAGATGCGTCTTTGTCAATAGAAAAAGCCGTTTGCCAGAAATTCTGACAGGGCACAGTGGCTGAAGGAGAGGGCGGGGAAGAGGAACAGACCCAGCCCCCAGCCAATGGCACGTGAGTACTCAGAGCCAGTGGATAGGGACACTTCTGAGTGACAGGGCAGGGAGCCAAAGGCTGTGGGAGCATGTGGAACGTTGATGAAAGAGTCACACAAAAACTCTTTTATATAATAAGGAGAGAGAGAGATATCTTTATTTCTCTAAATTACATTTTTTATGTTTCTTTGTAAGCTACTTTTCTTCCATTGGGGAGAAAAACAGGAAAGAAAGACTTTAATAAATAAATCATAGACCTGAAGTATAGAACAGATTTTTCAAAAATCTTTGCCCAAATAGACTATTAAATCACAGACTGTTATTGAAAATTATCAGATTAAATGGGCATTATGTACAGTGACAGTTCTGACCAGAGTTCCTGAAGAATGTTGTATCTAGGAACTGATTGATTTGTTGATTTAGTGCTATTTAATGTTATTAATGTGTATCTTGCTTAGAATATCAACTAATGATGGCCTATAGGAACATACAGTCTAAAATTCCACTCAGAGTAGGCAATAGAGATTTAGATGAAAGAAGGAAGCAAAATCCTTTGATAGAGGTGCTACATGCTCCCAAAGTACACAGTCTCCAAATCATTAAAACTATGTTATCTTAATCTTCTCTTATTTTCTTGCATGTTGCAAAATAAGCAAAGGACCAGAACAGATCACAGCTCCAGAACATTTCACTCTCTAGAGGATTAGAGAATCAGCTGATTTGTTAACATTGAAGGATATGTAACCTGGGACAGAATACTGTGCATCTCTAGTTTTTATTTAGTATAACTCCCACCAATAATTTATGTCAAATCATTTACTAAGCATTTCCTATTCACAGGGTTACTGCGCATGGAGTAAAGAAACTACACATACATTTGATTTTGCAGCATGGTTTTAACATTCTTTACCACTGTTAAAAGTACAAGGTATGCTTTGTTCTCACAGTTTCACAAATGGCTGTTCACATGTGGCTGAATCCACCACCCAGTAATGTTGGAATATCTACAGGTCTTAATCTAAACCAGTTTAAATCTACTTACTTTAAGATGATCTGGGTTGCCACCATATATTGAACAAAGGCCATGTTCAGATTTTTAAAATGAATGAAAAATGACTTCATTCTCAGTCCTTTCTCTCCATAGATCAAGGGCTTTAGTTTCAAAGGGGTAAATCAAATGCTGTTTTGGAATTCCTCTTAGGCTGTGTTGTTTAGAGGCAGGTTCTGTTACATGTTGCTCAGAGTTCTGCAATTTGTTCCTCCTCATGAAGCAGCCTGAGAAGTATGGAACCTGCAGTGAGAAATCGTTTATCCCCCCCTTTTCCGAGTTATTTAGGGTGCATTCAGAAGGCCCTTTTGAGCCACGTCAGACATGTGGATTTAAAGTACATATCCAGACCTCAACATCTGGGAATCATGCTGCTTTTGTTAGTAGCCCATTGATCGCCATCAAGGATCCATACTTAAAAGACAGTGCTTAAAGTCTGGTCTAAAGCTGGCCAATGGGCCAATGCCGGACTTTCCACCATCAGGTCATTTCACCAGCCTGCAATCAGCCCGTAGGGATGGTCTCCAGACCATCCTGATCGGCTGCCATTTTTTAAAAAAACTCTTAGCAATGCGCGCATAATCTCTTAAACATGCAACGTCCGTAGATGGTGAGGCACATACGCAGATAAGCACATATGCACATATGCACATATGTACATGCACAAACAGGATTTTTTTTTAATCTAAAAAAAAGCCGACTGCATGGCTCCTTACGGTGGATGCCGTCTAGACAATCCACCACGAAGTCACTTGCGGTAAAGTGATTCACGGGGGAGCTGTCTGGTCGTGCAATGCTGGATTAAAAAGATCTAGATCAAATTACAGCTGGGCCAATGGTTGGATATTAGCTGCCCGTCTGAACACATCCTTAGATCAAACACTGAGAAAATCCAGAGTGGCAGGCAAATGTGGAAAAGACAATTAACTCTTCTCAAACATAACTCAGAACTGCTTTGGGGTGGGAGAACAGTACAGGGGGAAAGGGTGAAGTCTTCAGTCAGGGAAATCCAGACACTACATGTTATAAATTGTAATTATTTGGTCCTTAGAAATGGCATTGTAGAACCATCATTGTTCACTGTGCCGAGATCCATTGGTTTCTGCCTTGCTGTGACATCTGGTCAAACTATTGCAGGAGGCTTCTGTGGCATTTCAGACAGTACCGGGGAATGTCAGATGCTTTTTGGGTTGTGAAACCTATTCTCTAATAGATGTGTATGAAGCTATTGTAGGAAACCTACAGGGTCATTTCCCGTAATGCATGGTACCAGATTGGATACTTTACAGTGAAATCCTAAACAAAGTTACACTGTTCTCAGCCAAAGGGCTTAGGAGGATGTAAGTCCACTTGGGACTGTACTGTTAGCCTAACACTTCTGTACACATGATGGAACGGTGCCTGCCCACCTCTCCCAACTGACATCCCAGCTCTGGCTCTCAGCATCCACAGGGAAGCTTAATGCCTGAACTGCATGCATATGCCAGTGTTTCAAGGCAGGGCTGGTGCACCAATTGTAAGGGGTAGGCAGGCAAACCTTCGTTCCCCACAGCACGCAAGGGACCAATTGGCAGAAGTGTCATCTGATCTGTCCCATAAACTCTGATGCTTGTGCAGGATGCAAAGAGTCTTCTTGCTTTCCCAGAGTAATTACAAGTTTTGTTTCTTCATTTTTTCCTTTCTTCGGAAATGCATCATATAGCCTCAGGATCTTGTAAGAGAATGTAATTGTGTGGCTTGATGAAGTCAGGAGAGTACGTAGTCAATGGGGCTTTGGGTTTATTTTTAAGAAAAGAAAATGTGTGCCTGGAGGTCCTCTGGAGACCTTGTTCATAAGCTCAATCAATAGTGATAGATTTTCACAAAAAGTATGTGTACGTCATGAAATACTCTCCTTCTTGCCTTCAAACCCTTTCCCTTAATTTCCTGGTGCTTTTACAATTTCTCTCTGTCTCTATATATTTATCTCTTCTTCTTGTAGGATGAAGCAGTTATTTTCTTTTGGGGAACCATTGCTGCCAATCTCCAGGTGAGGGTCATGTGCCTGGTGCCAAATGCACAGCTGCTGAATTGGAACATCTTCCAATTTTGGTCCAAAAAGCACCTCTGTAGCTTAGTCAGAGCTAGAATGTCCTCAAGAAAATAGCTATGACCAATGTTCCCTCTAAGCTGTGGAGTCTTGTGAGCAAAAATTCTACCTTGTGAGTTACTTGCATTAAAGTTGTGAGTGAGTGATTTGGCTACTGCATAAATGAGTTTGCTCTGGAGCCCTCCTTCCTGAACTAAGACAAAAATGTGTGAGCTGGAGGCTAAAAAACTGAGCTAGCTCACACTAACTCAGCTTAGAGGGAACACTGGCTACGACTTTCATCTTTAGAGGCCTCACAAACATCTTTCTCTTGTGTCTATTGCTCTTGCTGCTTAACTCTCCTTTTCTTGGTCCAAAATTAATTTATCGGTTATCTTATTGTAATATGTAATCGTGTAATGTGTAGCTCAAACTGTTTGACCTCTGAAGAAGGCCCCTAATAGGGCAAAAACGTGTCAGGTCATGTGTACTGGCCCTTGTGTTTAGGCCACTTGGGCTTTTCTACAAGGCTTTCATTGACCCCTCATTTGTTTTTAACTGACTTTCTAATAAATACATGTGTTTTTGTATTTTATAAGTTTTAACTTGGTTTTTAATATTGGCCCTTTATTAGACTTCTTTCTTACCCTTGTGGTTCTTGAGGGCTGGAGATCACTCAGAATTACAACTGGTCTTCAGATGGCAGTGATCTTCCCCTGGAGAAAATGGTGGACTCTATGTCATTATACCCTGCTGAGGTCGCCACAGCAAATTGACGCTGAGTGCCCAAGGCCAGAGCACCTGCCCTGAGCCTCTTTCTAGAGCCCGTTGTATTTATTTCCACAACGGGCCTTATTCCTAGTAGCTATATAAAGAGTGAACTACTTGCTCTTCCAGGCAGTGGCCCATCGGTGCAATGGCCAGTCTGCCCCTGGTGTAGGCACACTCTCTTTTAAACCTAAGAAGTTCTCCTTTTTCTATTGTCACTCCTGCTGCTTTATCATATTCACTCTCAGGACAAGAGCCTTACTTTTAAATTGCCTCCCACACAGCCAAATCAGTAAAAAATCTACCACACACAGCACACAGTAGCATTAGCCAGATGAAAGGGATGAGAAAGCACTAGATCATCCTCTCCAGTTTCTGTTGATTACGGTATGCGGAGAGCGCAGCCTCTGATGTAATGGGCAGAAACTGAACGCATCACAGTCCTCCAGGAATTAAGAAACCTTCCACTGTTGCATGGATGTTCTCTTACTAGTGTACAAAGTTTTATTGTATGTTTTGTAGAAAACGAAAGCAAAGAGCCTCCTTTCTTTCTTTGTGACGATACTGGTAGATATATGCTTGTGTCTTTGTATAAGCCCAAGTATGTTATCTGCTGTTTCTTTATCAACTGTCTTCCTATCACGTTGAACTCAACTTTCCTTTTTCATACTCAGTGTGGTTGTCTCACCCCTTCCGGTTGGATGTGTATCTTCAAACGTACAGGTCACTGTTACAGCCCAGCTAGCTAGCTAGCTCCTTTCTGTAGCATGCCCTCTTCAGTCTTCATTTGTTTGACCATATACCTGGGAATCCCATGTCTCACACCTCTGAAACAGCAGGGAAAGCTCCAGTCCACATGAGAGGAGGTCTCCTTGGGGCTCCTCCCAAATTCAGCCCTGTTATCAGTTTCCAGGCAGAGTGACGCTGGCATGGGGGAAAACTCCTGTAAGGGCCTGTCCCATGTGGCTCTGCAGGGCTTCCAAGAGCTGCCAGGGGCCCCTGGACAAAGGTTCTACCTGCTCCCCCACATGACCCTGATCCAAACCAAATATCATAACAAATCATTTTGCTTACTATGAACGTATAGTAATGGATAGCCCAAGCGAGACTGATCGTGCCAGATCTCGGAAGCAAAGCAGGGTCAGTCATGGTTAGTATTTCAGAGGGAGACCACCAAGGAATACCGGGGTGACACAGAGGCAGGCCATGGTGAACCACCTCTTAGTGTCTCTTGCCTTGAAAATCCTATGGTGTCTCTATAAGTCAACTGTGACTTGACAGCAACAACAGCAGTAAAAGAATCGGCCTGTCTGTCCGTCATTTTAGGTTTATAAAATTATGAGTGGAGTGGAAAGAATTGACATAGAGAAAAAAAATTTCTCCCTCTTCCGAAATGCTAGAACTTGAGGGCATTTGATGAAGCTGATGGGCAGTAGATTCAGGAAGGACAAAAGGAAATATGCCAGTTTGGTGTAGAGGTTAAGAGCAGTGGACTCTAAACTGGAGAACCAGGTTTGGTTCCCCACTCCTCCACATGCAGCCAGCTGGGTGACATTGGGTCAATCACAGCTCTCTCAGAGCTGTTCTCTGAAGAGCAGTTCTCTCAGAGAGCTCTCCGCCCCACCTACCTCACAGGGTGTTAACAAATAAGATTAAACCATGATGGACTAACTAATAATGATTACTAACAAATTCATTTTTATAACTTTATACAATTTCCACATCAACACTGCAAAACATATGAAAATGTTCAGTGTGCTCCATAGAAAAATACCACCTCTATTTGTTATTAATTCAGAAAATTCACTCAGTAATGTTAAGTCCTAATTGTGAAGAGTTTGGCAAAAGTGAAGTTTCCTCAAGAAGTGGGGAATGCATTTCACACCCCGGCAGTACATACAGATCAAGGCAGCTACGAATCCTGTTGAAAAGCATCATGCAACACACATGCCAGCTTGAAGCTGTGTTTCGAGATACTTTGTCAAGGCAGGAGTAGTACATACAGACAGCAGTTTCTGTGAATTGATAGCTGCAAATGAACATAAGAAAATGTTGGTGCTGCTCCCTTCCCTAAAAGCTGTTGGAGGCAAAGGGGGAAAGCATTTGGTTTAAAAGGTTCTCAATGAAGCGTTCTGTTACTGGGGGTTGTTTAATAACCCTTTTATGCTAGCTGGACTGATGATTATGTTGAGAAAGGAGAAGTTTACTCAGAACGAATACACTTACAGTGACTGGATTAAGCCAGCTGAGTCCTGCAGCACACTTTAAAAAGGAAGCTTCATCGTTTCAGCAAAAAGGAAAACCATGTTACTGTTTCTGAAAACCTCAGTTTTAATTAAAATAAGCTGCAGAGTGCAATGGAACCTTCTGGGGGCAAGGTTGGAAATTTCTGTAAATAATTCCAGGAGCCCTAAATAACTGCAAAAACTAGCAAATAGATAGGAATATATAGTTATTAAAGCAGATATGGCCAGTCCACCCATGCATGCACACTAGGTGATGAATCACACACGTGAATTAGGCACTACAGATCAAACATCACAGACAGAACTTTCATGTTGCAACTAACAGTGGCATCCCAAGCAGAGTTATACTCCTCTAATCGCATCGGCGTCCACGCTTAGAATGGTTCTGTAAAGGGACTGGCAGTGCAATCCTATGCAGAGTTCCTTCAGTCTATTGATTTCAGCAGCCACTTGGATAAATGCTACTGCTGTCATCACCATAAGAGAGCACAATACTAGTTGTGGTGGTACTTTTGGAAAAATGAGTAGCTAGAATTGTTTTAATGCTTCTGCTTTCTCTCTGGGTAAAAATAAAAGGAGTAAGAAATAATACTGATATCATGGTTGGAGGTCTGCTATAGGCCACCAAGCCAGGCAGAGAATTTGGATGAGACAATCCTAGAAAGTCCTCAAAGAGACAGGACATGGTGGTCATGGGAGATTTCAATTACCCGGATATCTGTTGGAAGTCCAACTCTGCTCAAAATGAAAAGTCCAATAAATTCCTGACTTGTCTTGCTGACAACTTCATTTTCCTGAAAGTGGAGGGGGAAACAAGGGGATCTGCTATCTTGGACTTGATTCTTACCAACAGGGAAGAACTGGTGATGAGGTGAAAGTACTGAGCACCCTAGGTAGTAGCGACCATGTAATTTTGGAATTTAAAATCTTAGGGAATGGAAAAGCTGTACATAGTCAGACATATAGGTTGGACTTCAGGAAAGCAAATTTTGATAAACTTGAAGTTATGCTGGGTAGAATCCCATGGTCAGAAGTACTTAAGGAGAAGGGAGTTTAAGAGTGATGGGAGTTTCTTAAATGTGAAATACTGATGGCACAATTACAAACACTTCCTATGAGAAGGAAAAATGGGAGGAGTCTAAAGAAGCCAAGGTGGCTCCATAAACTGTTTTCTAAGGACTTGACAAATAAAGAAGACTCATTCAGAAAGTGGAAGGAGAGCCTTATAACCAAGGAGGAATACAAACAAATAACCAGTGCTTGTAGAGAGAGAGTTAGGAAAGCTAAAGCTCAGTATGAGCTTAGGCTAGCAAGAGACGCTAAAAATAACAAAAAAAGTTCTTATGTTCAAAGTAAGAAAAAGAGCAAGGACATTGCAGGGACAGGAAAGTGAAATTGTAACAGGTGACAAACAGAGGACAGAACTGCTCAATTCCTACTTTTCCTCAATCTTCTCTGGCAAGGGAAATAGTGCTCAACATGGCAAAAACAGAACACATGATGAGGGAAGAGAGTTGCAGCATAGTATCAACATAGGGGTAGTACATAACACCTAGTTTCTTTAAATGAAACTAAGTCCTCCAGGCCAGATGAGCTGCATCCAAGAGTACTAAAAGAACTCATGGATGTAATTTCTGAGCCTCTGTCCATTATTTTTGAGAATTCTTGGAGAACAGGTGAGGTGCCAGAAGACTGGAGGTGGACAAATGTTGTCCCCATCTTCAAGAAGGGGGAAAAGGAGGATCTGGTAATTACCAACCTGTCAGCTTGATGTTTATACCTGGGAAAGTTTTAGACAAATAATCAAACAGACAGTCCTTGAGCATTTAGAAAGGGCGGCTGAAATTACTAAGAGCCAGCATGGGTTTCTCAAGAACAAGTCATGTCAGACTAACCTTATCTCTCTCTTTTTTGAGAAAGTTACTACCTTGCTGGGTCAGGGTAATGCTGTAGACATAGTTTATCTTGATTTCAGTAAGGTTTTTGATAAGGTTCCACATAATATACTTGTTGACAAATTGGAAAAATGTGGTTTGGATCCTATGACTGTTAGGTGGATCTGTCACTGGTTGTCAGATCGCACCCAAAGAGTGCTTGTGAATGGTTTCTCATCTTCTTGGAGACGAGTGACAAGTGGAGTGCCTCAAGGATCTGTTCTGGGACCTGTTCTGTTCAACATATTTATCAATGATTTGGATGAAGTGATAGAGGGAATGCTTATTAAATTTGAAGATGATACTAAATTGGGATGGGTAGCAAATATGGTAGAAGACAGAGTCAGGATACAGGATGATCTTGACAGGCTGGAAAACTGGGCTAAAAAAATGAAATGAATTTCAGTGGGGATAAATGTAAAGTTTGCACTGAGATAGGAATAATCAAATGCATAATTATTGGTTGGGGGAGACTTGTCGGCAGTAGGATGTGCGAAAAGGATCTAGGGGTCTTAGTAGACCATACACTGAACATGAGTCAGCAGTGTGATATGGTACTTAAAAAGGCAAATGCAATTTTTGGGCTGTTTCAACAGAACGATAGTGTCCAGATCACGCAAAGTGATGGTATCACTTTACTCTCCTCTGGTTAGACCTCACCTAGAGTATTGTATTCAGTTTGGGGCACCACAATTTAAGAAGGGTATAGACAAGCTGGAGCGTGTCCAGAGAAGGACTACAAAGATGGTGAGGGGTCAGGAGACCAAGTCCTATGAGGAAAGGTTGAAGGAGCTGGGTATGTTTAGCCTGGAGGGGATACAACTGAGAGGTGATATGATAACCATCTTCGGGTGCTCGAAGGGCTGTCATATAGAGGATGGCACAGAGTTGTTTTTTGTTGCCCCAGAAGGTCGGACCAGAACCAATGGGTTGAAATTAAATCAGAAGAGTTTCCAGCTAAACATTAGGAAGAACTTCCTGACAGAGTGATTCCTCAGTGGAACAGGCTTCCTCGGGAGGTGGTGGGCTCTCCTTCTTTGGAGGTTTTCAAACAGAGGCTAGATGGCCATCTGACAGCAATGCAGATTCTGTGAACCTAGGCAGATCATGAGACGGAGGGCAGGAAGGGTTGTCTCAGTTCTTGTGACCCTTTCTTACACGCCCAGGGAAATGCTGATTGTGACTTTGGGGTCAGGAGGCAATTTTTCCCCAGCCCGATTTGGCCAGGGATCCTGGAGCTTTTTTGTCATTTTCTGGGCGTGGAATAGTGGTCACTGTGGGTGTGGAGGGGGAGGTATTTGTTAATTTCCTGCATTGTGCAGGGGGTTGGACTAGATGACCCTGGAGGTCCCTTCCAACTCTATGATTCTATTATTCTAACTGCTCCTCTGCTACAAGTATAACATGATGCTACAGGTATACTAGTGGGGATTCCGGTTCACTTCCATGCAAGAAGTACATGCTTCAGTTCCTCCCATTGAAATGAATGGGGAAGCCATGTGGGCAATGGGCACTTGTATGTAATGCACCCCAGTCTATTGCACAGGCCGATGCCTCCAGAATATGATTGGAATGGCACAGGATTTACTGAAGCTAAGCAGGGGTTGGTCTGGTTAATGCCTGGATAGAGGGTCCTACACATACCACCTTGACTGCCACAGTGGAAGAAAGGTGGAATGCCACTGTAATAATATGTAATGAGGTAAAGCTGTGTTTCACAAGAAAATGGAAACTCCCATTCCTTCCAATAGTCAGATCCTGACTTGAAGTAGTATCCTTGTGTTAAACTAAAACATTCTGAGCAAAAACAGAAACAGTCTTCATATTGTTATTAACATTTTTGAACCCTGGAATAATCTCTTTGTAACATGAAAGGACAATGCTTGAGAAAGTACAGAAATATTCTTCAGGATTCAACAACACGAAGCAGTCATTGATTGAAAAACCCAAGGCATGTTTGTTTGCTTATGCTGAAACTAAAATTGGGATTTCAGTTGCTATTTAAAGCTTTGAAAAGTTCAACATCATTACTTTCAATGTTTCAGGCATGTGTGTGGGAAATTTAGACCTGGCTGGAATACATTAGCCTTTTATCTTTGGGCATGCTCATTTCAGAAGTGAGAAAGAGCACAGTCCTTAATTCACTGTTTCTCAAACTTTTGGGGGCCCTGTTCAACTTTTTCTACCTTTGGAGCTCCTCCAACCCAGGGATGGCTATCTCTTCAGCTATAAAGTATGCAGAATACTTGCACGCAGCTGGCACATATACAGCTCACTGCTGGACATGTATAAGGATCTGTAGACCCAGCTAACAATCCAATCCTGACGTTCGAAGAGAACTGGAACAATCTTCTCAATCCTAAAACTAGCTAGCCAGGAAAGGAGCTGCACTAGCCAGAAGTTTCCCTATGTTCCCAGCCTTGTTATAGCAGCCATGGTTAGCATACTAGTTTTGGTGACTGCTCCATAGCATATCTCATTCAACAGACGTCTTGCATTATGTTCAGAATGCCAGCATAGCATCATTTCTGTCCAGGCTGAGTTCATTAAACATGAACACATGAGGGGTGCACAGATATATTGGTGAGGAGATGTTTAGTAACAATTTACTCTAGAAACATGTTAAAGGAAACAACCAGGACAAAAATGGTGTTCTCAGATTCCAGCAGCTACTTTGAGAAGAGGCAGCATATTCCATTAATACAACTCCCTATTTGTATTATGTGACAACAATCCACTGAACATATGAGGAACCAGATGCCCCCCCCCCTTCTAAATGTTATGTTCTTCACAGGTTGTAAGCCCTAATATAGTCAGGGGTAGCATGCAGAATTGAAGCAGTCCTTTAAAGAAACAAACTATAGTCCTGTGCAGACATTTCATGTGATTAGACTCCAGTGCACATAGGCAAGGAGCGGGATGAGATCTGTGAGACCGATTTCACACATGCCACTTGCCTCTCATTCTGTCCGGAGTTTCCCCGTCAAGATTGCCCTGGAGCAATTTCTTCAATTTCACACTTGAAGCCGCAGCTCCTCATCTGCCCTGCATGTTTGTTTTTACATTACCAGCAGCTGCGAGGCTGCTGCGAGGCTTCCTGCTGCGTCCCCCTCCCATTCCCCTCCCTCTTTCCCTCTTAGGTTTTTTTACCCTTTTTTTAACGCATGCGTGATTGCGTTATTTCGTTGCAATGCAATAACAGTCATCACGTGTTACGTTATGGCATCCTGATTGGACCCTCTTCCTATGCACCGGGCAATTCAAAACTTCCCGCCACTCTTGGAGCCAGTTTGGTGTAGTGGTTAAGTGCGCGGACTCTAATCTGGGAGAACCGGGTTTGATTCCCCACTCCTCCACTTGCACCTGGCTGGATGACCTTGGGCAAGCCATAGCTCTGTACCAGCTGTTCTCTCAAGGACAGCTTGGGAAAGAGCTCTCTCAGCCCCACCTACCTCACAGGGTGCCTGTTGTGGGGAGGGGAAGGGAAAAGGAGTTTGTAAGCCGCTCTGAGACTCCCTTGGGGAGTGGAGGGCGGGGTATAAATCCAATCTCTTCTTCTTCTTCTTCTTCTTCTTCTTGGTTGCCGCCCTGAGCCTGCCGTTTGGCAGGGAGGGTGGGATATAAATCGAAATAAATAAATAAATAAATAAATAAATAAATAAATAAAATGATTGGTCAACTATACAGCCTGGTGGCATCTCAGATCTGTCATCAAAATGTCGGGCGTGTTGCCAACGGGATCTCAGGCACAAAATGGTGGATAAAGCCTTTACAGCAGTGGCGCCCTATATGCCTCATAATTTCAATGTAATGTAAACTAGTCCCTTTAAAAATAAATAAATAAATACCAGCGCCATTAAGACAGTTGGCCCTTTTTTATTTGTATGCATAGCAGGATTACCTTAGGAAGCCTGTGGATCCAAAAAAAGAGAATTGCCTGGCCACTCCTATTCCCTCCACTGAGGATATTTCCCCAGAAACTTTTTTTTTTACAGTACGTTATAAAAGTTAAAAATAATTTTTGCTAAAAAAGATTCCCCCCCCCTAAAATAAATGTAAAGTGAACACGTGTATTGTGTACAGAAAGCAATGGTGAGGACCTGTTTGGCTGCCTCACTATTTCAATATAACGTAATAAGGTTTTTTCTGTGCTTTTTTTTTTAAGGAAGAAACTCCCACTACGGGGCAGGTCAGATGGAAGGCGGGTGAGTGGGCATGGAAAGCATTTCGGCTTCTCCCCAGGGCAAATAGGAAAATCCTCTAAAACCAAGGATCTGTTTGACCTGGGGGATACTGTTGGTTATCTGGGGCAAAAAGTGAGCATGAATCTACTGGTGTGAAATTGACCAGAAGACCCGGGGCAAGCGTGACAGCAAGCGCGGGGAAAATGCTAGTGTGAAATCGGTCTGAGGGCCAACTGGAGAGGGGACAGAGTGGCTGAGGAAAGTGGTTGAGTGCGCCACTTCTTCATTTCCAATTTACCCCCTTCACACAAGTGCTTGTTCACGTCAAAAGTATGCTGTTGGGCTACTGCCACATACCTTTGTGTGTAACATGTAGTTGCTCAGAGCTGAGCTCCTCTTGTCACCATCAAACAAGTACATAGTTTTATATCAAACTGGCCAGACTTTAACATGATCCGAGGGTCAGGTTAAGGGTTTGACTAGGGTCTCTTTAGACTGCAAAGTATTCACCACTTCCCTGAGCAGTGAGAGCCCCAAAGGAGAATGCTAAAAAGTTTTCTTTGGATGAAAGAGACAGAAAGAGACAGAGATTGCTGGGGACCTAAGGTGTGTTTGTAATATTTATTTTTGCAGACGTGCAAACAGAATACAGTGGAAGCAAATTAAGCAGATAGCAAAGGATCAGTGAGGGATCGCGTCCCCTCACCCCTAGGCTGCATGCTGCTTCTACTGCACCTCAAGTGACAGCTCACATTTTCTGAGCTGGTGGACACCTTTGGAATTTTGAGAGGGGGCGATAAATGCCATCCAGAATGTCCGCCACAGGAGAAGGCACCAGATGTAATACCTCTCTCCCAGGGACGTAGAGTTTTGGAAATCCCACGGGGGGGCGGGGGCTCCTTAGTGTGCGCGCTTTGCATGTGCGCTTGCTGGAACGATGTTCTCTCCCCCCCGGGAAACCGCCCCGCCTCCCCGGGCCCTTCCGAGGCCCACCAGCCGCTGCTGCCGGTGCCCCTCTTTCCCCCCCACCCCTTCCCTCTTCTTCTTCAGCAGCGGCTGCCAGGCCTCAGAAGGACCCGGGAAGGCACGGCGGCAGGCGCTCTGTTTTCTCAGGGGTTGCTGAGCCCCCCCCCCCGGGAAATTTTGGGGGTGGCTCAAGCCCTCGAGCTCCCCCGTACTCTACGCCTATGCTCTCTCCATGCTTTGCGGGGAAAAAATGCAGAAAGGGGATAAAAAGAAATGAAGGACAGCCCATGGGAAAAGGCAGAAAGAGGTTGGAGAATAAAAAGGAAAGCCTGAATAGAACAACACTCTGGCTAAGGAAAGTACAGGTGCTTACCAGTTGCCCTGATCCTCCATGGGCTGTGGCTACTATAGCAGCCATGGAAAGCCCTTTTATTTGAATGAAGGCAGCCTATAACAAGCCATGCTTCACAATGGCCCCACTCTCTCTGAAAAGCTCAGCAGGCACCAGGAGAAGTACAGGGAGGTGCCATAGCGATGGCTCCCACAGGCACCACACTGGGGAACCCTGATCTACCCTTTCCCCACTTGACTGACTGTATAGCAGTTTGTTAAAGGGTACTGAGGGGTACTTAAGTGATCGTGCAGTGTTTATGTTCATGGTCTCTAAGTCACGAAAATCTCATCCCTCCGTCATACTGTCAGTTGCAAAAAGCAGAGCAGTGTATAATAAAAAACTGCCTTGCAGAGAGCGTGAGGCCAAAAGAAATACTCCTTTTAGCTTGAAGATTCATTTTCCTCAAATAAATAAACTTTCCCACACAAGATTTGTTACCCAAAGATTATGCCAGCACATGAGATCATGAGAATGTGTATCACGGTTGATATGACTGCCCCCCCCCCCCCCCCAATAACTTGCACACATTCACGTTGTCCGTTAGCATTACGTACAGACATCGTTTTTAACTCATCTGTGCTCCTGTTTGGCAAAATATAGAGAGTGGGATCTTGGAGCCTTTTATGACTTTGACACTGACATCAACAGAAACAGAACTTCACTCTCAGGTTCTGTTGTAGCTATTGCTGCAGTACTAAAGTACATTTAGAAAGTGTGTTTTTTTTGTTGAAGAGCTAGTACTCATATAAAGTTTCACTGATTTCCACCAATCCCTGCCCCCACAGGACATGGGATAGTCCCCCTCCCAAATAGGGTAGCCAGCTCCAGGCTGGGAAATACCTGGAGATTTTGGGAGTGGAGCCTGAGGACGGCTGGGTTCAAGGAGGGGAGGTGACTTCAGTGAGGTATATTTCCTTAGAGTCCACCTCCCAAAGTGGCCAGTTTCTCCAGCTGAACTGATCTCTGTCTCCTGGAGAGCAGTTGTAATCTCAGGAGATCGCCCGCCACTAACTGGAGGTTGGCAACCCTGCTCCCAGAAAAGGTGCCAGTACTCAGTACCAGTGAATACTACCACAGAAAAAGCCCTGCCTGTAAAGAACACTGCTGAAATAGAATGGTGGGAATATGTGCATTGTTCTTCTAAGAACATAAATAAGCCCTGCTGGATGGTCCAGCATGCTGTTTCAGCCAGATACCCTGGAAAGCCAACAAACACAGCACAGAAGATAAGGTTTTCTTCTCATGTTGCCTCCTAGCTCTGGTATTCAGGTGATCTTGTATTCAGGAAGTCACAGGTGATCTTCCTCCTTGAGGAAGGGAGGGAGAAAGAACCAGTCTGCTTGTCCTAGGTATGGCTTGGCTGGGCCAGGCGCCTCCTTCCCCATGCCATGCAAGGTTCAGCAGGATGCTGTCTTCCCCATACCACACAGGGCTTGGCTGGCCTGGGCACTGCTATTTTCTCCACTGGGATGCCCCTGCCCAGGTTTTGGGGGGGGGGGGGGGAAGCCATCAGCCCACCAGAAGAAATCCTGGTGGCCGTAATGACCAATCTACTGCTGAAGAAGGTTCCCTCTAGTTGCTGTGGCCAGAGGTCCACTATTGATGGACCACCATAAATCTGTCTAATGTCTTACTGTTGCGGTGGAGGGGAGATTAGCAAATAATCACAAACAGGTCTCATGAGAGAAATGTGGATCAGGGCACTTCCTTGCCCTACTCATTCTTTCTCTAAGCCAGGACAAATAAGCAGACTGTCTTCTCTGGTGCATGCCTGTTTTCTGTTGGGAAAACTGCTCTCTCTGGGCCTGAACAGACATACATAAAAAGGAGAGTCATTTCCCTTTGGAAGCACATGCAGCACATTCTTGTCACAAATCCCTAATCGTCTCTAGATAAGAAAAAAAACAGTTCTGTTTGTTTGCAACAAACGTTGGCTATGCTCAGTCTTGACAGGCTGCTGGTGGTGGTCCTGTTAAAACTTGGTCCTGTATTCAAAAATAAGGTAAAAAGGGAATTCTTGATTGCTTCAAAGTACAAGTGACACTTTGAAGTAAATATAAAACAGGTAATCTACCTAAACATGATACAGAGGAGTATAGCAAGCTTAGGCGTCAACTTCAGGGGGGCTGGGGAGCTGGAGCCCCCCCCCCCCCGAACTTTTCCAGGACATGCTGAGCCTCCCCCGGAGACAATGGCCTGTAATGTCTCTGGCCCAGCCCTAGCCCCCCTCCCCCCCCCCCCCGGGGAATTGGAAAGTCTACACCCTTGGTAGCGAGCAGCCAAATCATCAAGAATTTAAATCAACACTGATATCATTGGTGATGACAAATATCAAAGGAAGAAAAAAATGGTTCCAACTCCTGCTTTTTATGTAGAGTCTCTTTCTCTGTCTCTTTCTCATAAACGCTACTGCTTTCACTACTAGGATGATCAGTCAAATGTTGGTTACCCTATGAGTCTCTCAGTGATATTGAGCGATTCTTTTCAACACATCTTTCATGACAAAAATCGAGGCCAAACAGAATTGCCCAGGGAGTGTCTAATGCGGTACCTTTCCAAAGTTAAGCCAGAACCCGAATGTGAAAGCAAGCCACAGTCAGCAGGAGGTTGGCGAAAATGGATTGATGGCCACCGGCTTCATTAGCCAGCCAGCCATGGTGGAGCCAAGCAGTTTATTCTGACAGGAAAGTGTCCAAGCTGGCAGTGGGTAGGGGAGAGGAGCAGACCCAGCACCCAGCCAATGGCACACGAGTACTCTTCAGTGGCAGTTGATGGTCCAGTGGCTGATGGAGCGCACTGCACAGCCAGTGGGAGAGCTGGAAATGGCCAGTACGTAAGGGAATTATATATATATAGGATAATAACCCACAGTTGGGCTGTCACAGCTGCCAGGACTACATTTTTGAGGGGAAATATCACATAGGGAAAAGAGTGGCCTTTTAACTTTTTCACTCCCCGCCACTGCCTCTCTGGAAAAAAGGCGCCCTTGAGCTGCCTCTGCTCCCCTGTGGAAACTAATGCAGATGCCTGCAAGTTTTGCCCAGTGGGAATAAAAGCAGCTCAAGGGTACTTTTTATCTCCCAGATGGAAAACACCAGGGAAGGAATAGGTTAAAAAGCTCATTTCCCTTCATGCTGTTCTCCCCCTCAAAAAAAGTAGTGCTTGGAAAAGAAAAGAAAAACCTTTTAAAATAGTCATGGAAGCAAGCATAAAGTGTCATCTGAAACGCAGAATATATTTACAGAAGGGATATATAGAATTATAATTTACTCTTAAAAGAACCCTGCTGGATCATACCAAGGGTCCATTGAGTCCAGCACAGTGGATCCAGCAGTGGCCAGCCAGATATTTCCCACCACCATAAGCAAGTTATGGAACCAACCAACAGACCTTCTATATTTACCCCCAGCATCTAGTATCCTATCTCTGCACATGTAGGAACAGTACAGCGGTTATGACTGTTAACAGACTTATCCTCCATGAATTCCCTTTTTAAAGCTATCACCATATTTGGAAGCAAACATTCTGTAGGTTAATGGCGCATTGGGTGAAGAAGTGCTTGCTTTTGTCTGTCCTGAATTGATTGCCAATCCGTTTTATTGGCTTCCTGAGTTCTAGAGTAATGAGAGATAAATCTCCTTTTAAGTACTCTTCACATACCATGCATTATTTTATAGACCTTGATCCAGTTTCTCTTTATTCATCCCCCTCCCACTAAAAGCTCTTCATGCTTTCCACATAGAGGAAGCAAACTCTCGATTGGCTGGGTTACCCTTTGCTGTACCTGTTCCACGTCATGGTTTTTTGAGTTGGGTGAGAACAATGCACGTTGTTGCAAAGTTGGCTGTACCATAGATTTATATAAAGGCATTATTCTATTGGAACGTTTGCTTTCATTCTCTTTCCCAATAATTGGCCTTTTTCATCACTGTCGTACACAGAGATGTTCATAAAAAGGACCTTAAAAACTGCAAGGTTAGAAGAAGCCCAGAGAAATGTGAAAAAACAATACCAAGAGCCATATTCAAAAATTTTACTGTAACTAGTTTCAAAATGCAGTCCAGTGGGTAATGTCCAAATGTACAAAACCGGCTGTGCTTTATCATGATAAGATTGTTAAACTACAGGACTCACGTCATCACACCATGGCAGGGTTATGTATGGACCAAGTACTGCAATCCAAATGTACCACACACATATTGGCCATTTTTATAAATAATGCAAAGTGACACAGCTATTCAATGCTTACATTTCAAGGAAGAGAACTGAGAGGATTATCCAAGAACATCACTGGAGTAATCCTTTTGGTTCCACAAGATGGAAAAACATGAAAGGTCTGCCCTCCTCACACACATGCACTGTGCACAGAATCTAAAATATTGAAAATAGTTGGAAATATGGCAGGAATGTACATACACACACTCTTTCATATAATTATCTTAAAGAAAAGGACTACTAGTGGAAACATATTAAGGAACTTTTCCGAAACAGTAATGGCTTCCATGAATTTGAACTGTAGCATGAAAAAAAAAGCTGATGTGGTATAGAACATGCAGTTAGTCCCAACTTATATCCAACTGGTTCCAAAATAAATCACCATCACCCCACCCCCACCCCATCTGCAATGCCAGGACAATGATATTTACCTACTTTACTGGTTCATTGTAAGGATGACCAAGATACGGCATCAGATCATTTATGCATGCTAAATAGGGTTGCTGTTTTTTACTAAGCAGCCTTGAACATATGACAGCTCAGGGCTCAGTCTCTGTCTATGAACACTTTCTCATTTATAAGGTTAACTATGCCATCCCTTCAAATTGCATTTTTTTCAGTGGACTTAGAAAGGTATAACTTTGTATAGGATGGTGCTGTAAGACAGCCAATTCACACAGGCGCTTTCTGGGGTTACCTTCCATTGTGCATCAAGCCCCAATTCAGCATGTTGTTGTGGAGTGCTTGCACTAAGGCATTCAATGTGCATTATCCAAAGTGTGTGAAAGCAGCCTAAAAGTAATTTTGCATGGTGGAGATTCATGGCTGCTCCACTGCATTCTGATCTAATCTGGGGGAATGGGCGTGGCTCAACAGTCAAGGGGGGGGAGCCCTAAGTTTTGGATGTGTGAATGGGTCCTAAGGGAGCGTAGAACTGACTTTCTCGATTTTCATCTTCATGGATGTAGAAAGATGGGATGCAAACTGACCTCTTTTGTGACCGGTTTGCCCCTAACTAGAATCAATAGCATGATATCCTTCCCCCATATAATCAGGGGTCATTTCGAGCAGAAGCTCAGGGGAGCTCAGCTCTGGGAGTTGGTGCCCCCCCTTGGGGGAATGGCTGCTTGTGTCATGGCTGCAGCAAAATGACCCCGTCCCCTGGAAAGGTTCCTCCGACCAGCCTTCTGAAGGCTTCAGCCACCACTAAAGCTATCCTCCCAGAATAGTGGTATTTCTGAGGCTTGGATTAGTAGCTGTCCCCTCTCTGCCAGCGCTCTCTCTCTCTCTTTCTTGCCTTTTGACATACTTCCGGTGATGTCAGGTGGTTTAGCATATGCAAATAAGTTATACTAATGAGTTATGCTAATGAGCTCCTGCACCTCTTTTTCTATGAAATGACCCCTGCATATAATACATGAAAATATATCCTTGTAGGATTGATTGTGAAGATGACAGTATACTATTGGCCATGTTAAAGAAACCAGTGCTCCAGCACCAGGCAGAAGAAAATGTTTAAGATATTAAATCAAAGGTTTACAAAGTCCCAGGGCAGGGTTCAGAGAAAAACTTTGCAGTTCTTAAAAAAATTATAGGAAATTGGTGTATACGTAGGCAAAGAGAATTTCATAATTGTAGAGTGGCCTTCTTATTTATTCATTCTTCCCTTTCTCTCATAAAGAGGCATCTTTCCTATTATATAAAAACATTTTAAGATTCCAAGGGGCAAGATTCCATGGGACGCCAAAATCAGTAGACTGGACAGACTGGCCACTGGCTGCATTCTCTCCCTGCTTTGCCTCAGTCCCGCCCACAGAGCCACCGGCCAGCATCCTGGCCTCAGTTTGGAGGGAGCTGGCGAAGGGGAAGGACCGACTGGGTGTTTGGTCCACTCTTCTCCTCCACCCACTGCCAGGTGGGTCTAACTGTCCCCTTAGTGGCCTGCTTCTGTCAGTGAAAAGACAGTGGACTAACAGCATAACCCCCTCCCCCGCACATTGCCAGCATGCCCAGAATAAACTGTCAGAAACAGGGGGCCATTTCACACAGCACCCCGTAGCGCTTCAGGACCAGTACAAGCACTGAAGAACTCATGGGAGAGGTTTCAAGGTAAACCGGCTCAGGAATGCTTCCCCAATGGGAGAGGCACATTTCTGTGTGAAAGGGCCAATATTTTCCGTTAGGGAACCGGCACTAATAAGGTTCTGTGTGAAATGCCTGATAGAAACTGTTACTGAAGAGCTCCTGAAACGGAACATATTGGCTGTGTGAAATTCCTCAGGCCCTCTCTCCTGATTAGCTCCACCATGGCTGGCTGGCTAATGAGGTGGGCCAGCGACCATCAAACCACTCTCCTCAACCCCCTGCTGTGTGGCTGACTTTCCCCCTAGGGTTGCCAATCTCCAGGTGGGAGATTAGCTTGCTGAGTGCTTCTATCCCGCCCCCCCCCCAAAAAAATGCTTCCCTCCACAGGATCCACCCCCCAAATCTTCAGGTATTTCCATCACAGAGTTGCCATGTCTGGGTTGGAAAATCCCTGGAGACTTTGGGGATGGATCCAGGAGAGGGTGGGGTTTGGGGAGGGGAGGGGCCTCAGCATGGTACAATGCCATAGAGTCCACCCTCCAAAGCCATTTTCTCCAAGGGAGCTGATCTCTGTCAGCTGGAGATCCACTGTAAAAGCGGGATATCCCCAGGCCCCACCTGGAGGTTGGGAACCCTATTCCATCATCAGAGTTGACAACTTTCCCCATAGTGCCCGTTACTAGACAACCAAGCTTGCTTCTCTGTAAGCTCCTTTCCACACCTATGATGGCCTTTGGGAGAAAACTCATTGGGGCCAGCTGAACAGAATGCCATAGAGGCCACCCTCCAAAGCAGACATTTTCTCCAAGGGAGGGGGGAAGAGCTGTTGTCTGGAGTTCAACTGTAATACCTGGTGATCTTCAGGCTCCACCTGGAGGTAGGCTACCCTAGGCGTAGCACTCAGTGCTTCAGAGCAGGACCTGCTAGACCCAGGTTCTTGCTGAGTGGGTGATTTCAGGCCAGTCACAGACTTTAAGCCTAACCTACCTCACAGGGCTGTTGTGCAAGTCAAAAAGGGGGAGAGAGGATGATGTCAGCTGCTTCAGTCCCCATTGCAGAGAAAAACTACTTTTCCACCAGGGGAAGTATGGTTGCCAATCTCCAGGCAACGGCTGGAAACCACTCAGAATTACAAGTGCTCTCCAGATAGCAGAGATCAGTTCCCCTGGAGAAAATGGTGGACTTTATGTCCTCATACCCCGCTGAGATGGACCCTTTATGACAGTTCCGCAAAAGGAAGACTGACAGAGGAGGCTGCCACCCCTGTGCTGGCAAGCAAGGAGGCAGGGGGGTGGGAACTGGGGGCAGCTGATCCTGGATGGGGCAATGCTCCCTTTGCCCTAAAGGGCCAGCCTCCCAGTTGGTATTTTCATAAAGTATTATTTAACACGTGGGATAAAACCCAGCTACCATTACTGTTTTTAGGCGGTGGTTCTTATGCCCCTAACCTCCTGACCCTGCCAATGCCCGCACCAGAGCATGCTGTCCTTCCGTCAGTGTCTTCAGTGTCCACTTCTGGCAATGGACTGGTGTTTTGAGGTGATGCTGCTGGTTTGCAGCACTGCCAAGTGCAAAGGATGTCCCCAGGCAAAGGATGTCCCCAGGTCCCCAAGTGCAAAGGATGTCCCCCTTTCTACACTGTGTCACCTGGCCCCAGGTATAACTTTACCCAACCTACTCATAGTGAGGCAAATGAGGCTATGCATTTCCTCACTGGGGTGGTATCTTCTTGCCCTGCCCTCTCCTTTTTAAAGAAGGAGGTATAAAGAAAATTAGTTGTACGCCAACATCATTTTGCGTCTGTAGGTTCCACTGCTTGTACTGTTTACATGTGGTGAGACTGTCTGCGCTGGTCAGGTTTGGACAGCGTGACTTGGCCCCTTGGTGGTTCTCTTGTGGCATTCCTGTCATGCTGGCTATCTGACTCGGGCAGGAAGCCAGCTGCTGTGTATTTGCATCCTAGCTTGCTAATACTTACAGTAGTTTAGTGGTGCCTTTGCACCTGATATTAGCCACTTTTGCAGATGATAACACTGAGGTGTTTGCATAGAAGCTGTGGTTTCACCTGGTATTGCTGTGAATACTGAGGTTCTTCAGAAGCTCCTCGGGTTCCAGGAGAAGATTAGCCAGTGAGGTTTCCAGAAAGAAAGAATATCCAGACATGGGTTTCCCCCCCTCTGCCATGGTCCTCTGTGGGGGACAGTTGGGTGTGTTCAAGGGCTCACCCTCTGTCTATGAGGTGCAACTAGCAGGGGTGGCTAGAATTATATATTACAAGCAAATGCGTGTTGTGGAGGCTGGACAGCCATTTTTTTTTAAAAAAAAATACAAACAGAGATGCAGGTTTATGGGCCTTCAGTATCACTTTGAATTTCTAATATATTATGAACATTTAGTCATAGAATTGTACCCACTGTTCCCCTCTTTGATCACCACAATCTTACCTGAAAGCTGTAATACTTAAAATACAGGAAACAGACAGATAAATGTGCCTATAGAGATACATAACGTCCTGTTTTAAGAAAGGCAAGGAAAAGAACAAGAAACTTACAAATTGTAACACATTTAACATAATGATAAGAGTTCATTAGTGCAGAAAGTACTGTACAGTTCCCAGCTCATTCATCTACTATGAAAATGTGCTTATATATGGAAAATACTTCTAGTCTTTAGATATACGTAGCTGAAGATACAGCTTACACCAGACACCTGTCAAATCAGAGAAGAGCAAGTTTAGACCAGTTTACTCAGTATAAGACAGCTATGAAGGATAAGAAAGTTCATGATTTGGTGAATTCAGATTTTGCTGTTGCTGGAGGTGAAGAAAAAAACATAATATGAGACTCTGAGGAAGCTCTGTATGGTTGCATCTATGGATTCAGCATTCATGGCAGAGAAAAAAACCTGATGTCTAAACATCCACTGGAACATCACACTAACCAAGGTAGTGACACTAGATCCAAGTTCCTAGGGTTCTGGTTTTACAACTGATTATTATAGGATTTTAATCTTCTTGCCATGTGCTCAGGAAAATGGATGAAACCTCTGAATATGTGCAGTTGCTGTAAGAATCCTCAACTTCTGTTAAAGTCACAAAAGGTCCTTCAGCACTAGAGGAATTTCTAGTTATTTGCCTTTATCAGCATCTGTTGTCACAGTGGCCATTGCCTTGGGGTTCTCAGTGTTTAGGATGTACAAATACTATTAGATACCTGTATACAATAACTCCTGCCGAGAAAATATGTAAATTGGTAGTTGTGTGTGTTGAGCCAGCCTACCGAACCTTCTCTCTCTTTCAGTATGATAGACAAAATGGTATGTCTTGTTGCCTAACAAGGTAACATTTCGGAGAAAGGAAAACTGAGATGCTCAGAAACATATATAAGATATTGAAATAAAACTGGAAGGGAGGATTTTACATCCACGGACATTAGAAGAAGTCCTGTTCCTGTCTTCAATGGGATACCCTGTAAAATTACAAGTATTGTTACTAATAAAAATAGCCCTGAGCTTCAGTGGTGATGGTAGGGATTCTGCTCGATCCGTAATCCTTGCTGCAACCCTCTGCTTCTTACATTCACACACCAATGCCTTTTGAGGAGTCACACTGGGCTACTATGGAAAAAGGAAGGCAAAGGAAGACCCACCACCATGAATTCATTCTCCTCATGCAACCATAAGATTCAACCCAATGTTAGGAGTTAAGCAAATGTCACCCCACTGACTTTAACTACATAAAACTAGCATAAATGCAAATATGCCAGTTTGCAGTTTGTGTGTTTGTGTAATCTGGTGAGTTAAAGAAAAGAAAGGGTGAGATTATGTTACGAATCAAATGACAAGAAAGTTCCATTGGAAAGGGGATATCTTTGGTTGTCAGTTCTATATTTCTAACGATGGCTGAGGTTGTTGAATAGGAAGTCCAGTTGTTCTGTCAGCCAACTGATACCCAAGTCAACGAAGGGGCGGAGTTATCAGCTCCGTGTTAGGCATTACTGCATATTACTACTCAACATGTAATCTGAGAATTGCATAGTGCTTCTGAGCTATTGTTTGGAGAATGTATGTTTTTATCCTTCAGTCTTAAAAATAAAACTGTTCTAAAACAATTCTTATGCAATTATGATGTTTTAGGAAAAGTGGATTCAAAGCATTCTTTGAAGATCTATTCCATCATATTTTTATTGCATGTATACAAGTTCTGCTGTCAGCAATTTTTTCCCAAGTCCATACCAAGATATTGATTGCACAGTAGCTCAATTTAAACAGCCAACTGTGGTCTAAAACTGCATCCAGAGTTGTAGTACTTCCATGCATTAAATATTGATAGGAATCCTGTGTCTGGTTTCATCAGCTGAAACAAGAGTGTAGTTGAAAGGCTGAGCCTCTTAGCATGAAAATTTTACCAATCTTCATTGGGTAGACTGAAATAGAACATGTTTCTTCATTGTTTTTATGTAGGGCAATGAAATCTAAAGTCAAAATATTGCTGCTTTCACATTACACTTGGAATCGGCACCAGCAGGCAACATCCAACTCTGCTGTGTCCGAGGAAAGACATGTGGAGGCAGAGAAAGGGGCAAACACGGCCCCCAAGGGCCATTTCCACTGGCAAAAACAGCATGGTAGAGAAGCCAGAAGCCCTTCCTCCCACCTCACAGCACTCAGATATCCTGTTCTTCTGTGTGACAACAAGCTGGAACAGGCATCTGTGTCCCGTCCCTTGTAAGATGTAACATTTGGTTTGAGACTTAGTCTAAGTAATACAGAGTTGGATATCATCAGTATATTGATGACATATCCTATTGTCTACTACTTGAAGAAGCAGAAACTTACACAAGATAGAATGAACAACTTTATAGGACCTGAGCCCCACGCAATTCTGTTTCCAAGTATTCAGCTGCTAGGCCCCATCTAGTTCTCCAGAGCTTCTGGGTGATAGGGCCATATACCAGATAGTTGACTAATCAGGCATGTCAACTACTGGATGGAACCCCATTCCAGATCTACATTCTAGCAGCCAGTTATGTATTAAAATAAACAGATATAATGAAGGCACAAAATCTTGTCCCGTACAGATCTCATCAAATAAGATGGTGATTCTCTGTGTACTACCAGAAAGAAAGAAAAAATAATGTGTTCTTCTGCTGCAGTGTTTAAATAAGTAACTCCAGCTAAGCCAGATTTACCCATACTAACATTCTTCAACAAGCTACATCACCCCTTTTGCCCAAATTGCACATTCTTGCTCTCTTACTTAGGAAAACACAGGTTAATGACAGTGAACACTTCTCGGTAACTAGCTGACGCTGAATAAGTTACAGCTTGTGATGAAAATTGTGGCTGTGCTGTTTCCTATTATCATTTCATCCTGCAGTGTAGAACACAGTTAATCCTTAACAACATTGGAAAGAATACAATTAACATTTAGACTAAAGCCCTTCTGAAGAAATGCTTTACTTGGGTAGAGGTCTGACCTAAGTAAAACCTTTACCAGGAGGTTTCTCTCTGGGCTGATACCAGGCAGGGAGGAGGAAGTCAGGCAATTGCTTTTCAGGCTCACCTCAGCTACCTCTCATGAAATGCTAATAGGTCTAGCTACAGACAAGAGGAGGGTCCAGTCTCCCTCCCCCTTCTGTCTGTCTGTCTCTCTCTTTGCCATCAAGTCATACCTGACTTATGGCAACCATGTAGGGTTTTCAAGGCAAGAGATATTCAAACGTGTGTTGGTATGGCCTGCCTCTACATAGCAACCCTAGGTTTCCTTGATGGTTCCCCATCCAAGTGCTGGCTAAGGCTGCTTAGCTTCCTGCTTAGTTTCCAAGATCTAATTAAAGTGGGCTAGGCTGGGCTACCCAGGTCAGGACACCTCTCTCTGCCACACTGCATATAACATAATCTGTTAGATTGCTGCTCTGCATAGAGACCCACAGAAACGGTGACCTAGTCTGCATGATCTTTGATCCATTTTCCTCCTCAGACACACAGGTCTCCATCAGACATTACTTTCAGTACATGCCAGAGGGGAAGACCATGCTTCCATTGTTCCATCATGCAGATGGATTGGCTGATTAGTTAAGTATTTGAATAGGGGCTAAGATTTCTACTTTGTAGCTGTCATCTTGGAGACACGTGCTAAAAATATTCTGTTCAGGAATATGTTCCTTGTGTGCATGTATTTGATTTTAAAAGTTAAACATGGGGAAACTAGGGGAGGGAAGATGTGTGCTTTCAAAATAGAAGAAGAAGAAGAGATTGGATTTATACCCCGCCCTCCACCCCCCAAGGGAGTCTCAGAGCGGCTTACAAACTCCTTTTCCCTTCCCCTCTCCACAACAGACACCCTGTGAGGTAGGTGGGGCTGAGAGAGCTCTTTCCCAAGCTGTCCTTGAGGGAACAGCTGGTACAGAGCTATGGCTTGCCCAAGGTCATCCAGACAGGTGCAAGTGGAGGAGTGGGGAATCAAACCCGGTTCTCCCAGATTAGAGTCCGCGCACTTAACCACTACACCAAACTGGCTCTCGAGGATGTTTTGAAACTGGCTGTGGCCAACTCCAAACATATTGATTCGTATGAGGGCTGCTCAAGATAGTGCTGAAGGAGTTCTCCTATAGTTAGGCAGTGTGGTGTAGTGTGTAAGAATGGTGTACTCTGATCTGGAGAGCCAGGTTTGATTCCCCACTCCTCCACATGAAGCCTGCTTGGGTCAGTCACAGTTCTCTCAGACTTCTCTCAGCCCCACCTACCTCACAGTGTGTCTGTTGTGGGGATGGGAAGGGAAGGTGATTGTAAGCCGCTCTGAGATTCCTTTGGGTAGTGAAGAGCAGGGTATAAAAACTAACTTTTCTTCTTCTTCTTGATTCCCTCACCCAAGAAAAGCTGAGCAAACTGAGTTTCTGGAGCTAGAAACTGCCAGGCCAGCATCTAGCCTCATGGCTGCAGTAGATCCTGAAGTGATGCACCCTCCCTCGGGAGGGTAGAAGTCAGCCCAAGATATGACTACACTGTGACTCTTAGATACGGTCAGATGCCTCAAAATAACACTATTGGTTTTGTTGTTTATTTTGAAAATAAACACTACATTATATATTCCTTACTAACATCTATTAAGAGCATAAAGTATGATAAGACTAGGATCCAAAGAGATTCTTTAGTCATCCCCTTAGCAGGCCTATCAAGATTTAAAACCCTTTTTCCCTTTGAAAAGCAGCCCTTCCCCCTTCCTCAACCAATGCTACAATACAAACTACTTTTGAAAGTCCCCCTGATGGCAAACTGCTTTTGAAATAATACATGGGGATTAATATTTGAAGTTCAGGGGCCTCTAGTGGCATGCAGAATTAACTGTCTGACTTGTCATTATCTTTAAGAAATTATTTTTTTAGGAAAGCACAAAAAACGTTATGTAACTTAAAAACCAGGGAAAATTCCTCCTGATTCAGAGGGCTATGTGAGCTCGCTGTAGTGGTTCCTGTTTTGTAGTTTCCAACATGAACTTGGGAACTCTGCTCCGTTCCGTTTTGTTTATTTCTACAGTCCTTAGACCAGTCATACAAAAAGAAATACCCCTTTACAATATTCCAAGATTTTAAAATATACCAGTAAAACATTAAAAACAGATTAAAATTTAATCTAATATCTAGCTGCCATAACTACCTAACTACCTACCGTAGACTTTCTGTAATCTGAGTATCGCCATACAGAAACTGGCTACTTGGTGGGTCATCTTAGGATTTCTATCAGATGGAAGAAACTCAAGTCTAGCGTTTTCAGACAGGCCCGGAATTTCTTCAGTCAATAGAGTGATGATCTTATTACGTGCCACCTTCTAATACGGGCATCTAAAAAACATGTGCTCTGTAGTCTCAGCCTCCCTTAATGGGCAGGTACAAAGCCTTTCGGTGAAGTGAATATTCTTGCATTTTCCTTCAAGTGCAGCAGAAGGGAGGGCCTGTTTGTTCAGTTACCACTCTGCCAGAGAGCTGATTGGGGCTGTGAAAAACTTCAGCATTCTCTTGTATGAGACGTTTAAATGAAAGTGCAGCAGTATTTGGTGCTTTCCATATCGAGATGGGCTTGGATGGTTTCCCAATTCCCCATTGCTGGTGAGGCTGCTGATAAAGCACAATAGCAATGGGGCTTCAACATGTCAGGTTTCCCACAGACCGATTTCCCACAAGGCGCTGCCCCGGCTTCGTTCTTCCCTTTTGCCTGATTGTGTGCTTGAATTTCCCACTATTTGTCGTGGGGCACATTTTGACCCGTGGCTCTGCCCGATTTTCCCATGGCTTCAGTGTTCCTCAAAAAACCAGGATCACTGAAGCCGCGGGGGAAATTGTGTGAAACCGCAGGTCAAAATGCGCCCCGTGGCAAATAGTGAGAAATTGAAACAGGCAATCAGGAAAAATGGAAGGACGCCGGGGCAGGGCCTAGTGGGAAATTGGTCACAGTTTCCCTGACAAAGACCCCCAGCAGCAGCCCCCCCCCCCCCGACCACCAGAGCTTTTGCCTTAAAAAAAACACCACTAGAATTCAGTTATAGAGATATAATGTTGGTATGTTTATCAGGTTGTCTGAATTTTACTTATTTTATTTTATTTTAAAAATGCCTTTCTACTTATATCTGGTCAACAGAAAAGACTAGATACTTTTTAAAAAAATGAAAGCTGGGAATTCAGAGAAACCAAAACACACAATGGTATACCGTTATGTCAATATGATATTCTAGTGCTGATTTTTTAGAACAAAAAATTAAAAGTCCCCTGGAGACAACAAGAGGAAATGACTGCTGCAGGGCAGTTTTGGGAAAATGGCTGTCACATGGGTGGAAAAAAACAAATTTTCTCATACACAGAGTCCATCCAATCTTTACTGTGATCTTTCCCAAAAATTCAGAACACACTAGATTTCAGAAAGATCTAAGAATCCCAGGAGGTGCATGAATACACCATGGTGTTGTGGGGAAGCAGGGGAAAAACCCTACTTCCCAAAAGCATTGAACTCGAGGCAGATAACCTGCACAGAAAAGGCCTTCTATTATTTATTTTTTTCCTGGATCGCCCAATCCCTGAGTACACAAGGCTTTGAGAAATTTACAACAGGTTAAAAACAATACAAAATTACAGATTAAAATCAACAAATGAGTTATTCTTAATTTAATAGTCTTCAAATGGTGTCCATAATTTAATCTAAAACCTACTCTGGGCTGTTCTTCTATCTCGTGGGCAGGTTAAGGAGGAGACCGAAGTGGGCAGAATGGAAGAAAAGAGGGTGCCAGCTATGATGGAAAACTGTTGCTGTCCTCAACCAAAAGCCTGGCGGAACATCTTGGCTGTACAGGCCCTGCGGAATTGCATTAAGTCCTGCAGGGCCCTGATGGAGGCTGGCAGAGAGTTCCGCTATTAAACTATGTACATCCTGCCTTTCTCTAAAGATTTGATATAATACAAATGGCAAAAACAGAACAAAAATCATATTAAAACGTTTATATAGTCAGAACACTACAAAGCAACTTGAGCCCAGTACACAAGCTTTTTCCAGATTCCTTGATATTGGTGCAAAGTGCAAACTCACAGAAATGCCTCAGCTAATGGTCTTCTGGAAAAAAAGGACTTGTGTACCTTCCAAAGAACAGTTTGTAACAGATTGGTCCAGTGACCAGGAAGGCCATGGAGAGGTATAGCTCTCCATGTATATAACTCTGTTAAAGGATAGTGTCTGTAACAATTAGCTCGAGGAGAACAACTGGCAGATGGGTTCATTACATGGAGATGCAGAAGACAAGCAGCTTCCTGGTACAGTCCTGGTTTCCTGAATCACAGCTATAACATTTAATCTAATAAAAACAAATGCTGATCCTCATAGCATTTAAAGAGCTTGTTGTTTTATCATTCGAAAACTAAAATGTGCCAAAGGTTCCACACTGAGAAGAAACAGTTAAATTATTATCCAGAGCTGTGAAGCTCCCCCCCTCAGTGTTGTAACAGCTCCTTGTGACCTAAACCATCCCTGACATGTGTTTATCCAGCCTTTCCTTAAAAACCTCCAGAGAAGGAAATTCTACAACTTCCCTGGGCAAATGGTTGCATTGCCTAATTGTTCTTAGCATTAAGAATTTATTTCTTTCCCAGCCTAAGGGCATGTTGGCACAGGAGTTTCACAGTGCTGGTGATTCCAGTGCTTCAGCAGAGAAAGGAAAGACAATGTATCCACAAAAAGGAGGTGCCTTCCTTCTCTCTGGAATTGTTCATGACATTTCTCCATGTACTGTTAGGATCAGATACACCATAAAGTTTTGTGAGGTAATTGGCTTTAAGGCAAAACATACTGGAAGGGACAGAGTCATCCTTCCAATTACATTTTTAAAAAAATGAGCTTCAATCAAGAATGAAAAGGTTTCATCAGTTACAAAAATCTCTTAACAACTAGAGATGGGCACGAACTGGCTCACAAACTAAATTTCATGACAAATTTTGAGCAGTTCATGGTTCGCAAACTCAAGTTTGTGGCAAGTCAACCAGCACAAACTTTCCACGAACTTTCAAGTAGTTTGTGCTGGTTTGTGAATGGATACATTTCCAGACAGTCTCCACTCAATCTAAATGTTTACCAAACTTCAAAGCAATTGGGGGGGGGGGAGAGAGTAGAACTTGAAGGGCATGTAGAGGAGCATCCAGGGGAGGTCCCCAGCAACTCTGACGTCTTTAGCTTGCACAGGATCTGTTCTATGCACTCCTGACCCTCCTGAACCTGCACCTGTCAAAATGACAGCCTGTCATTTCCCCAGAAAGCACTTTCCTGAGTGCACCTTCTTTGGGGGCGGGGGGGGGGCATAACTCAGACCCTGTAAATCCAATCCTCACCAAACTTGGATGGCAGGTAGAGGAGAGTCAACCGAAGAGCCTCTGTGAGTTTGATGTTTCTAGCTTGCACTGGATCTGTTCTATACACTCCTGAACCTCCAGAACCTCTGCCTGTCAAAATGACCATCTGCAATTTCCCCAGAAAGCACTTTCCTGGGTGCACCTTCTTTGGGGGGGGGGCTGTAACTCAGACCCTGTAAGTCCAATCCTCACCAAACGTGGAGGACAGGTAGAGGAGAGTAAGACCAGTGTGGGGACTGTTCTATTGTCTCATGAACTGAACTGGTTTGTTTGGTGGCTAAAAGTTCATAACAGTTCATGGTTCATAAACCGGGCACATCACGAACCAAATCACATTTTCCCGATTCGTGCCCATCCCTCTTAAGGACTGTGCCACCCACATTACACTGCAATTCTCCTGGTTATCAGAATGGACAAAATGCCTAACTAGTCCTTCAAACCATTTTTACTGGACTTCATACTTTCCGATTCCTTGTTGCTAGTACCAATGATGCCACCACAAACAGCAATGTCACAGTCTAGCTGTACCATTACAACCGTAATGGCGAAAATGCTTCAGAGGGTTATATTAAGATCTGCATTACAGAGCCACATAATTCCATTGATTTACATATTTATTGCTTTTCAACTCATGCTGTTACATCATATTCTTGCATTACAAAAAGTTAAAATAAGAAAAGCGAGAGGGAAGGGGTTCCTCAGCTGAACGTGGGTGGAGACACAATAGATAGGTTCTTGGCTGCCAGTTTCCCATCTCCTGAGAGATTCAGCATGATGCAGTGCTAAGACTGTCTGGCAAGAAAGCAGACCTGAGTTCAAATCCCCACACATCTATGAAGCTCCTTTGAGTTGATCCCTTTCTCCCAGTGTAACCAACCTGTGAGAATAAAATGAAGAGGGGGAAAACCATGCACGCCATCCTGAGTGCCTTGGAAGCAGGACAGGACTGGCCTCCTAAACAGCACCTGTACCTGGACTGAGGCACAGTGCCTGGCTGCCTCTTGGCCCCTCTCTGACCGTCTCATCACCGGCAACTTGAAACTGAAGGGGTCCAGGTATATCATAGGGATGCCTGGTTGCTGCCTCCTCTCTGTGATGATCTCACCCATTGGCTGCTGGAAGCTGGAAAGAGTAGGCTTTCAGCTTGATGTGGAACCAAGCACAATGGAGAGGTATTTTGCAGCTACCTTCCCTCCTTTCTGAGCAAAATATGACCTATCCATAAACCTAACACCAATCTGAGATTGACAAATGGCAAGTGACTGTTTCTTCCAGGCGAGTAATTTCCAAATTCATGGCTATAATAACAGCACACATAACTATAGGTGGATAGGCACATTGACTTTTTTTTAAAGTGCTTTACTTCAAGACTGTGGACCCCTCTGACAAGACTGTCAAAATCGTTACGGCAGTTCCCCAGCAACTGGAAGACTGAAATTTGGCATGCGTAGGTTCCAGAAAAACCTCTGAATGAACAAGTCTGAACACAGCTAAGGTTCTGATGTGAATGTTTTTAACATCATTGTAACATCCAACACTGAGCACACTACGGGACATTATGTTGAACTGCCGAAATCTCCAATCTGTTTTGGATCAGAGGGAGGACGTATTTGCTGTGGCAAACAGGATTCATCATTGATTAAATGTAATGTTATGTGACTTTCCCCTTCACATGTTTTAGCAATTCTGATAGAGAGAGGGAGAAAGATAAAGGACTGAATCCTGGCTAAATTTGAGGAGCAATTTCCATGGATTCTCCCAACGTACTGCAAACCAGAAGAACATAAGAAGAGCTCTGCTGGATCAGACCAGTGGTCCATCTAGTCCAGCATTCTGTCTCACACAGTGGCCAACCAGTTCTCTTGGAGGGTAAAGAACACGGCACAGAGGCTGAGGCCTTCCCCTGTTGTTGCCTCTGGCACTGGGATTCAGAGGTTGCCTTTCAGCCACCATGGCTAGTAGCCACTGATAAACCTATCCTCCATTAATCTATCTAAGGCTGTTTTTACATCTGACTTTCCCGCTGGAATAATTCTAGTTCCAAAAAAACCTGCCCATACTTCTGTGCGGTGTGAAACCGTGCTGCCACTGAAATGTCCATATCTACTAATTGCCCTCCTGTGGTCAAGCTAGTTATAATACCGCTTCATTCTGCTTTAAACAATTGTAGTTTCTAAGGCTCTTTTTACATCTGACTTTCCCTGGAATCATTCTAGTTCCAAAAAAATCTGCCCACACCTCTGTGCGGTGTGAAACCGTGCTGCTACTGAAATGTCCACATCTACTAATTGCCCTCCTGTGGTCAAGCTAGTATTCAACTGGCTTGATTCTGCTTTAACCAATTGCTGTTGTTAGAGCACTTAGACCCCCTGGAGTGAAATTTCACACCACTGTGAAACCAGCACAGGAAAAGACAGCAGTCAAACTACTTTAGAGGGGAGGTGTAAAATGACCCTAAGCCCCTTTTAAAGTTGTTTATTCCTGCGGCCACCACTACATCCTCTTGCAGCAAATTCCACATTTTAATCACTCTCTGTGTAAAGAAATATTTCCCTTTGTCCGTCCTGGAATCTACTGCCCATCAGTTTCACTGGATGCCCCTGAGTTCTAGTATTTGGGGAGATGGAGAAAAATTTCTGTCAACTCTCTCCACTCCGTGCATAATTTTATAAACCTCTATCATGCCCCCCCTTAGTCATCTCTTTTCTAAACTGAAAGGGCTCAGACTCTTCAGGCTTTACTCAAAAGTTGACACTTTCATTGAGTTATCCATTATGACCAAAGATCTGGTTACCTCTCAGTCTCAGGAAGTTCAGACCTCATTAGCCTATACTTGGAGCTGGGATTTTTGTGTCCCATTGTGTACTACCTTACACTTACCAACACTGAACTTCATTTGCCACATTGTGGCCCACTCATCCGATTTAAGGAGACCCTCTTGGAGCTCTTCATAGTCAGCCTTGTTTTTCACCATTCTGAGTAATTTTGTGATATCTGCAAACTTGGCTACTGCACTACACATCCCCAGTTCCAGATCATTTATGAATAAATTAAATAGCTCTGGCCCCAATACTAGCCCTTGTGGGAACTGTCCATTTATTTCTGTTATTTGCTTCCGGTCATTTAACCAATTTTTAAGCCGTAAGAAAATCCATCCTCTTATCCCATGGCTGCTAAGTTTACTCAGGACGCTTTTGGTGAGGTACTTAAACCCTCCTGATGTCATTACTCAGGGTGCCCTGCAGGCCCGTAGCCACAAGGGGCTCACAAGGGTGACGCCTCCTCCCTAGTTTGCCCCGCCCCTCACAAATCAGCTGGAGCAGGAGGAGTCAGACTCAGGAGGCTTCCCCACCCTTAGTCATTGCCTCATGGTCAGAACGGCAAGAGTCTCAGGCCGTTGTCCTGGCTGGCCCACATCATCCTGAGGAATCCCGGGAAACTTTGGCAGGCTCTGCTGAAGGATTCCGTGCTGGGAGCTGTTTCTCCCCCCTTGTTTTTTTCCCCCTCCTCTTTTTTTTTTGTTTTAATTTGCTGGGGTGGGGTGGGGGGAAAGCTGTTAGTTTCCCTGAGGCTTGCAGAGAGTTTTGTATGAGAAACTTCAGAGTAAGGAGTCAGAGAGAAGTAATGCAAACCCATTTCGCATCTGAGTGTCTTTATAAAGGGGGCGGTCAGTGAGATCCCAAGTTGCAACCACGCCATTGGATAACTCAATGAAAGTGTCAACTTTTGAGTAAAGCCTGAAGAGTCTGAGCCCTTTCAGTTTAGAAAAGAGATGACTAAGGGGGGACATGATAGAGGTTTATAAAATTATGCATGGAGTGGAGAGAGTTGACAGAAATTTTTCTCCATCTCCCAAAATTCGTAAAGATGGGGAGGGAAAATGCTGGGATGCCTGCAAGTGTGTGAACTTCTCTCTCTCTCTCTCTCTCTCACCTCCCCTTTCTCCAGCATGGATGTTTATTGCAAGCAAAGAAGCCAGAGCACTTATTGCACCCTGGCTCTTGACACATGGCAGAATATTCTTTTAGGGCACCCAAAGGACAAGAGGAAATCCCTTCTTTCTGATCATCAAAGCAGTGTTGAAATGGACCTTGTTGACATTTCCGTTGGCCGGGATAAGGGGACTTTCCCCCCCCCACACACACACACACAGCAGCACTGCTTACTATAAGTTGCATGCTTGCAAAAAGATTGGGGGGCAGGAATAGAATAATACTTATTATTTGGGAGTGGAGTTTCTCAAACGGAGTTGGCAACCCTAGGCCTTCCTCTGCACAAAGGTTAGAAAAGCCAGATTTGCGAACACGTCAGATATTAATAGTTGGATTTGTAATTAACCCCCAAAGGAGCTCAAAACACCATACCATACATGGATGCTGTAGGCTCCCTTTAGCCACTCAACAACAATCCAGTGAAACTGGCCTCAGAATCACTGAGCAAGCAAGCAAGATCTGAGTGAGATCCAGTGAAACTGTCCTCGGAATCACTGAGCAAGCGAGAAAGATCTGAGTGAGATCCAGTGAAACTGTCCTCGGAATCACTGAGCGAGAAAGATCTGAGTGAGATCCAGTGAAACTGTCCTTGGAATCACTGAGCAAGCGAGAAAGATCTGAGTACATGGGCCCACGTTAAGACCAAGGGAAGTTGCTACCATTTGAGCAGTAGGTAAAGCTCTGAAATTCCTTTCATTCCAGCATGGTTTTAATCAGTATTTAGCATTTATGGTCCCTTTGTCTTACTGACCTGTGTAGAGGTACTGGTTCGTTTATGGTCAGCTTGCCTCACTGAGCTGTGTGTATAGGAAATGTATTTAAATCTATTCATATTCTGCTTGACTTACTGAGATTTGTAAAATCAAATAGGTAGAATGGAGAAGGTGTGATGATGAAAATGTGTGTTGTCTGTTACTTGTTACGAGTGCGCAATATGTTCTACATGAAATTATCTTTGTAATAAACCTGAAATATTTTTGTGTGATATACCGCTTGACTTAATTATTTAGAAGTAGAAGCATGCCCCTGGAAGAAAACATGGGCTGAAGCATTGCTTCTTTTCCTTTGACTCAAGGACTCTCTAGACCTCAGCAATACTCTCCACCACCACTATGTGTCACTACTGTCACTGCTTGGAATCTGGTGCTCACCTGATTCTCAGCCTCTTGGCCTCTTTTTCTTTGCACTCGGAAGCGAAGCGTCGTTTTCATTTGTAAGCAATGCTCCCTCTAAGCTGTGGAGTCTTGTGAGCAAAAATTCTACTTTGTGAGCTACTGGCATTAAGGTTGTGAGCAAGCAATTTGGCTGCTGCATAAATTAGTTTGCTCTGGAGCCATCGTTCCTGAGCAGAGACAAAAATGTGTGAGCCGGAGGCTAAAAAACTGTGAGCTAGCTCACAGTTACTCATCTTAGAGGGAACACTGTTTGTAAGTACTTGATTATTTATTCAAGTGAGCCAGAGTGCATCTTGATTATCTCTCTACTACTCCTTCACCATCTTTGCCCGTGTCATGCAGGTTGGGGGGGAAAGTCACAATGTATGATCCAACTTTCTGTTTACTTTATTAGCAGAAAAGGGAGAGGTTTACATACACATCATTAGAGCAAACAGAGTTGTTCTACTGGATCCTGTTTCAGTAGCATTTATACACATATATTATATTGCTTAGGAGGCACCTTTAAGGAAATAATTTTTCCTGATTTTTTTTAAAAAACCCATTATTTTGCTTTGTATTTCATAGATATCACTTAAAACATACATGTAAAACCTTTGTTCTTCCCTAAGTTATTAATTATTTACATAGGCCTTTTTTAGTGCATGAAGTAGCTTAACAATTCTCAACATTCCTTTTCATAACAAACATGTCTCCATTTTATGGGTGGAAAAAGTGCAACCTTGCATAATCTTAAACTGTGTTATACCCTTCTGAACCCATTGACATCAAATGTATTTAAAGGTAAAGGTTTCCCTTGCTCGAAAGCCAGTTGAATCCGACACTAGGGGGCAGTGCTCATCTGCTTCCAAGCCAAAGAGCCAGCGCTGTCCGAAGACGTTTCTATGGTCATGTGGCTGGCATGACTAGATGCCGAGGTGCACAGAATGGTACTTACAATACTTACAAGTGGTACTTACAACTTACAATTTCAAACTGCTAGGTTGGCAGGAGCTAGGGGCAGAGACAGGAACTCACTCCGTCATGCAGCATTAGGGTCTCGAACTGCCGAACTACAGATCTTCCAGCCTGCAGCTCAGCGTCTTAACCTCTGAGCCACTGTGGCCCACGTGGACTTAGAAAAGTGCAATTTTGTTTTGGGTTGCACTGCGACTGTGAATGACTTGCCCATGGAAACCCAGTGAATTCATTATGCAGTTTTTCATTTTATGAAAAATGACCTACAAATTGTGTGTTTCTGAAAAGAGTGTTTCCGTGTAAGTCAGCTAGTATAGGTATGTAATCAGAACGGACTCTTAAACTAGTATATGCAGGGCTTTTTTTTGTAGAAAACCCCCAGCAGGAACTCATTAGCATAATAGGCCACACCCAAAACCAGAAACTCATTAGCATATTAGGCCGCACCCCTGACAGTGCAGCTTCCTCCCTGAATTGGCTTCCCCAGGTTCCCTGCAGCTTGTAGGGTGCATGGGGAACCTGAGGGAAGGAAGGCAGTTTCCAGATTGGCTTTCCCAGGCACCCCGCAGCTGGGGGGAGTCTGGGTAACCCAAGGAGGGGGAGGTAGTTTAAACTGTCTTCCTTCCCTGGATCGGCTTCGCTTCCCCAGCCACCCCACAACTTGCATGGTGCCTGGGGAACACGGGGGGGGGGGAGGCAGTTTAAACAGCCTTCCCTCCCTGGATCAGCTTGGCTTCCTCAGGCATCCCATAGCTTATGAGGCGCCTGGGGAACCCGGGGGGGGGGGGGAGGCTGTAGGCGTGGCCAACTCAGAAGCCAGCCGGAACGCCGTTCCTGTGCGTTCCTGCCCAAAAATAGCCCTGAGTACATGAATAAATATAACTCATCCAAATTCAAATTTAAAACTGTATCTCTGACTGTTTCATATATTATAGATTGTCAAGGTATCATTTACACAAGTGCATCGGAAGAGGCTACACATGGCTATATCACTAGACAGCAGGGAGCCCTGACTGGCTGGAGCCACACATTGCAAACTACACATGTGGAAACCAAGACAGGATATCCTCCGCCACATCCACATTTGTGCAAGGAGAATATGATTTATTCGCTTTTTCTTCACCTCTCCATACACTTACACACCAGTGCTCAAATAATGTGGAGGAAGGTAGGATGAATTGATGCTACACCCATAGACTTCTAAAAATAATTGCTGAGGAGTTTATTACAAATCAGGCAGTGAAACCCACTCTCAGAATAGATTACCAACAACACAACAACCAACAATATGCATATTACATCAGTTATTAAGGAGCCCACATACACACATCACACTACATCTATTATTGTGAAGGAGCTCTACCTGCTGGGTTCCCCTGAGGTAACGGGTACCTGGCCAAGACGGAGGGAAGATTGCAGAATTAAAAGAGGACAGAACAAATACACATTACATTGACTGGAAAAAAAATAATTTAAAGGGGTGTTTTTTTGGGGGGGAGGAGTTTGATCAACAAAGTTGAGAAACGAATGCTGTGAGCACCAACAAAAGTGCTGGAAATGAGACAGATCATTTCAAAAGCCAGACTGGGAGGTTTATACTTGGAACAAAATGTGAAGGTGTCTGCCTCAGAACTCAGAAGACCCAGAACTGCCTGGGGATACTGCTGTCTATACATGCTTCCCCAAGTCCTCTCCAACCCATGTGTGGCTGAATGTTGTGTTGATGTGGAATAAAAGAACTGAGTGCAAACACCTAGAGCTAAATTCCTGCTGTCCTCCTTAAGCAGACACAACAGCAAACCAGTAAAATATTGACAACAGCTACATTTTGTTTGTTTAATTAGGATATTATTATGCCATCCTGCTCATTTTTAACAGAAAGGTGCTTGCCTAGGTCTCGGTGATCCTTGGTGTGTCTAGAGTAACTGCGGTTCAGAGACGGGCCAGGTTATTTTGGGCGGCCAAAGCAGAAAATACAAATATATATTATTTCTTTTCTGCCAGATCTGCCCTTGTCTGATAAGGGGAAATCCCATCACAGATGCTCAGAAGGAGCATATTTCCTGATTATCACTTTCCCCAGAATTATCCTGGAAAGCAGACGCCAGAGATTGAACAGTGGCACAAATTAAGACCGGTCTGAGCTTAGCCCCTGGATTGTCTGTGGATTCACTGGGTGGTCTTTTTTTTAGCAGCTCAGGAGAGATTTTTATTTATAAGACTGAAGTTCCTGCTGCTGAAAAGGGTCTCATTGTAGCATAGCTGGTTAAGATTCTCCGCTGCCCCAGACCCCGGAGAGCCTTTATCAGCCAAACTAGACAATATTAGTTTGACTCAATGTAAGGCAACTTGATACATTTTCTGCCACCATACGCTTGTTGTGTTATGGATGAGATGGAGCAGATATCTCACTAAAGAGTCTGAAATTTAGTTGTTTTCTGATAGGAGGGGAGACCTGATACAAGTTGATGGGGAGCGATGATGGAGAAATCCATCCCCTAATTATCAATATAGCATGGAGTTCCCGATAGATAGGTGTCCATAACTAATGTATGGATTAAAACGGTTTGTGATGACAGTTTTACATGGACAAGGCAAATTCATGGAGGATAGGTCTATCGGCCAATATGACTGCTGGCTAAAGGTCCAGTGCACACCTGAAGATGTCTTATACCAAGTCAGACCTCTGGTCCATCCAGGTCAGCACTGCTGATTCTAAGTGGCAGTGGTTCCGCAGGGCATCAAGCACAAGACTTGCAGGATGCTTCCTACCTGATCCTCTTAACTGGAGGGACTGAATCTGCAATTTTCTGCATGCAGAGCAGATGATCCGCCACTGAGCCAGGATGCCCATTTCCTAGCTACTACCAACTTATGGGGAAAGGCTGATAGCTTTATGCTTGCCTATGGGCTTGTGCCTCACACCTGTTCCAAACAGACAGCCAGACAAGAGGGTCCTTGGAATTCTCCAGGATGGCTGTGGAGGATTAACCAACTCCTCAGATTAACCAACCCCGTGCGGTTTATGCTGCCCTATTGAGGGAGCAGCACTCTCCATGACACCACCACGGATTCTTTCCCACGGCAAGGAAGGCCCGAAAAACCCAAAGGCTCTCGCCTGTTTTCCCTTCCTGCCCACTGAGGGCCGGCTAAGTGGAAAGCGCATCGATCCGCCGCCGCTGCCGCTTCCCGCTCGGGCAGCTGAGCTAATCCTCACCCTCCCGGTTCCCCGTCCTGCCACCCCGCCCTTTCCCGCCCCACAAGGAGGAGAAGGCGAAGCCCGCGAGCTGCCCAGCCAAGGCGCTGCTGGTAATCCCCCCGGCCCAGATGCCGGAAGGAAGGATGCAGCCCGGGCGGGCGACGGCGAGGCAAGGGCGGCGTGTGACGAGGCTGGGCGTCCAAAGGGAGCGCGCGGCGCGGGGGGGGGGGGGGCGAGTAAATACTCCCGTCAGGCTTTCTAATTAGAGAAGTTTGGGCTGTCGCCCCCCCCCCCGCCCCATCCCTTCCTCACGCCCTCCCCCTCGAGCCAGCTCGGGCTCTTTTTACGTCTGCGGGAGGCAGCATAAGAAGGGACCGACGGCGCGGGGGGAAACGGCGAGTCAAGAACTTCTGGCGGCGGCGGCGGGAGAGCCGGCGAGCCAGCCAGCGGCGCTTCGCGGGGTTGCCTTGCGGGGGCCTTGGAGCGAGTTCGCCCACCCACTTTGCAAGGCGACACCCGGCACTGGCTCTGCCGCCGCCGCGGCCACCTCACACGGACACCTCCGGCGCCTATATAAAGGGTGGCCATGGGAGTAGGTGGCGGAGACTGGACGGCGTGAGCGCTGCGGCGCGGAGACCGAGGGGAGCAGCCAGCCAGCCAGCCAGGCGAAGCGGGTTTACGGCAGCAAAGGAGAACCGTCGAAGGCACCCAGTCGGAGACAGGTAATGCTGCTGGCAGAAGCCGGTCCCGACGAGGCTTGCAACGCGGCGGCAGCGCACGACAGTTCCCGCCAAATGCAGCCGGGACGCTTGCTGGGCGCGGCGCGAGGGTGTCGCTCGTCTCCCTTGCCACGAGGGAGGCAGCGCGGGCGCTCCGCAAGGCCGTGGCCCGGCGAAGGGGCGGCCAAGGGCCGCGCGCCGCTGGCCACGCACGTGCTGGGTGGCACTTCCAAAGGCGCGCGCCCAGGCGTTGGGTCCGGCGGCGTCTGCAGGGAGGGGGAGAGCTTGGCCAGAGTGGTGCACCTGGCTCGGAAAGGAGGGCGTGGCGTGGGGGACATGCTCTCGCTCTCTCTCTCCCGAGCGACTGCTCCGGACGCAGCGCCCGGCTGGGCAAAACTTTTGTGCAAGACGCTTTGCCCCGTCGCGGGCGCCCTCTTAGCCGGGCAGCTCCCCAGTCCCCAGCTTCTGTTCTTCACGTGTTACGTCCTATCCCTTCCTATCCCTCCTGTGGCTCAGTGGGGTTCTTCAGCGTGGTTCAACGCAGCCTCCGCGGCAGCGTCACGACAATCCACTGGGGTAGCTTAGTCAGCGGAGCGGGGAATCTGCGCCCGCTCTTCCTTGCGCCTAGTTGGGCAACTTAACCGCCGCTCCGCACTGTTGCGCATCCAGCCGTGATGATGTCATGCCGATTCTCTCCATTGGGCGAATTTAACCCTGTCGGGCTCCGTTTAAGGGGGGGGGGGGAAACCCTCTTCGAGCCTGCTTGCTGAGAAAGCACGAATAAGTTCTTTTCCCTCATAAGGTCAATTCCAGTCCGTTAATGGGTAGGCTCGGAGACACCAACAAGGTTGTGATTTTTCAGAGCCTCGCCTGGTGGGCGTGTGTTTCTTAAACCCAGGGCTCCAGGATCACTGGGAATCCCAACATCCATAGCCACTAGGCGACACTCCCTCCAAAAGAAAGTGTGGTGTTCATTTTTTTGGGGGGGGGGGGGGGAGGGCGCTGCAGTGTCGAGGGCTGCACCCTTCAGCGTGGATGACAGGAGAGGGTCACCAGGGCCCGTGACGCTGCCTGCCGAGGCTCCAACCGATCCCAGAGTCCCTCTTGAGGTTTTACTTTTGACGGACGTTGGCGAAAGTTTCGCTGCCAGGCCCGAGGATCGCTCTAAACAAGCCAACTTTCCTTAAACTTTCCTATACCCTTTGCAAGAGCTGGACGGGCGCAGGAGGGGAGAGGCATTTGCCTTTCTCCCTTGCTCATTTTAATAGTCTTGGATCTGGGAGGAAGAGCTCCGTGCCTTTCTGGAAGGGACACCTGACTGCCTCCACTTCCTCTCCCCGGTCTGATTTGTGTAGCGTGGGGGGGGGGGGGGGGGAAGAAGCCCTGGATTCCCATCGTTTTCCCTAATCCATTGCTGTAATGCTCAGAGGAGGACTTCCGAGTAGCAGATCGGGCTGTTAGTTTACTGCGCTGGGGAGTCCTCTGACCAGGATTGCCCTGAAGAGCGTAAAGCTAAGGATCTGAGGGAAATACGCCGGAGATCAGAACTCCCCATTGTTTTGCCGGGTGTGTTTCGGCAACTGGTCGCTTCCACCCTGACACTCCCGCCCCCCTTCCGACTCCCCCCACCCCACCCCACCCCACTCCTTCCTTTTTTTTTTCTTCCAGGGAATCACCCAGGAACGTGGCTCCATTTCCTTGCTCCGAGTTTTCCCCCTTTGCTTGGCAATGTGCAGTCTCCTCAAGTCTCCTGCGCTGCTTGGACTGGTGCTAGTGATGCTTTCCGCGGGACAGTGCAAAGAGACGCCGGAGTCCAGCGCAGAGCTGAAGGAAAGGCAGAACCTCCTAAATCTGATCATGGAGATCGTCCAGGAGCTGAGAAAGTACCACCTGGAGGACGAGGAGGAGAACGGGGCGCAGTATAAACAAGACTATGTGCTGGACCGGAGGGAAGTCACTGATTATGGAGCCTCCTCAGAGGAACAGAGAGTTGGTAAGCGTGTTGACTGTGTGGTGTTAGGACACAGTACTTCCCCCCCTCCCCTTCTTTTTTTTTACTCCGGGGAAAGAGAGAGTGAGAAATTGTCCATCACTTTAATATTATCTTAGGTTGGATAAACTGCCCTAACTTGTTTCTTGGGAGATGTTTGCAGATCCTCCCAGAAAGGCACTGGGAGTGTTTCCTCAATAAGAAGATTGGCTGTGATGGAAAATCTCAAAGGAGAACCCCACCGCCACCTACCCAGAAGGAACAGAAGGGATTTCAGTGCTTCCTGCCATCGCATGGCACACAGGAGCACAAGCTATAGAAAGAAATCAGGAAAGCATCATGTAAAGGGGATCAGATTCTAGGATGGCCCCTTGGTTGCATTTATTAGTATAACGGGTCATTATCTGAAAATTGCTTCCCCTGAAAGGTTCTTTTTCCAAACTTCTACTTTAAAAAACCTCCTTTCATAGTTCAAGAAATTATTTCCACTTTACAAACGGTGATTAGTTTACTTTGCTTTCAAACACGTGTGGGCTATTTTCCTACATCCCTCCTGTAGTGATCTGTGTTTAGCAAACCCATCTGTGTGCTCCTAGGGCAGAGTTCCTCCAGTCTGAGCCCCTTGGAATCTGCAGCGCAAGGCTGATCATTTGCTCCTTTTTGAATTAATAGAAACTTCACTGCAGGTTTTCAGAATGATAGCACCCCTAGTGGTTCTTTTGTCTTTTGTGATCTTCATTTCTTGAATAGACCAAAAATCCTAATACAACTCCCTTCTCCAGAGCAGGGGTCATTTCGAGCAGGAGCTGGGGGAGTGCAGCTCCGGGAGTTGGTGCCAGCCCCCCCCCCCCCCCCCGGTGGGGGAATGCCTGCTTGTGTCATGGCTGCAGCAAAATGACCCCGTCCCCTGGAAAGGTCCTTGTTCCTCCGACCAGCCTTCTGAAGGCTTCAGCCACCACTGAAGCTATCCTCCCAGAATAGTGGTATTTCTGAGGCTTGGATTAGTAGCTGTCCCCTCTCTGCCAGCTCTTCCTTCCTTCCTTCCTTCTTTTCTCTCTCTCTCTCTTTATTTCTTTCTTTCCCCCCCCCCTTTCTTTCTTGCCTTCTGACATACTTCCAGTGATGTCAGGTAGTTTAGCATATGCAAATAAGTTAAGCTAATGAGCTCCTGTACCTCTTTTTCTACGAAATGACCCCTGCTCCAGGGTATTGGGTCTTCAGATGCAATCATGCTAAACACTTTAGACACAGACTGTTAATTTGCGTACATGCACACTGCTATTTTTGGAGCCTGCATGGCACTGAAATTGCAATGTTTGACTACAGGATACCACAAAATGGTCTCAGATTGTCTGCCTTTCCACTGTTTGGTTTTGGGAAACTTTCAACATTGAAATTAAGCACTTTTTAAATCCCATTGACTTTAATGAACAAAAATGATGAAGCATGCTTACTAGAGTGTGTACTGAATGTCATTCCCTCCTCCCATTGATTAGCGGCAATTGGCATTAACTGGGCTGCTGTACATTATGGCTTATTGTATGGTTTTGATTTATTTCTGTTCATTGTTTACACCTGTGAAATCTAAAGTCTCCAGCAATGGCCAGTTTTTGTTGTTGTGGTTTAACTGGGTAATTACCTATTCAAGAAGTCAGTTGTACTAAAAACTTGATTTTGAGTCTATTTTATTCTCATTTATGACAACTGAAATAAAACACATCTGAGCATTTTGGCTTAATGGGTGAAAGCCAGCATGGTGTGGTGGTTAAGAGTGGTGGCTCTAATCTGGAGAACTGGTTTTGATTCCCCATTCCTCCTCCACATGAAGCCAGCTGGGTGACCTTGGGCCAGTCATAGTTCTCTCAGAAGTCTCTCAGCCCCACTTACCTCACAAGGTGCCTGTTGTGAGGAGAGGAACAGAATGTGATTGTAAACCATTTTGAGATTAAGGCAGAGAAAAGTGAGGCATAAAACCTCTTCTTCTGAACTAATCGTATTCTTTCATTTCAGTACAACAATTCTGTTGACAATCGTTTTAGGCACGTAGCTTTAGGCATTTCCAAGTCTGCATGCTCTGTACAGTGGGTACCTTTTTAAATCAATGGGACAGGACTGTGTTTTTCATCTGTCTGACTTTTCTCTAGTAGCATAGACTATTATGCAAATAAGGTAGTATAACTCAGAGGACCCTGTTTTAAAGCCTATGGGCACATTTGGAAATCTGAGGCAATGTGGTGGGCACAGCACAAAACGACCTCTGCAGCTTACTTTCAGTCACAGTGACGATCCTTATGCTGTGGTGGTGACAACAACTGCTGCCAACAGTGTTTTTAAAAATCTGCACAGCCAATCAAAAGCCTTGCTGGGCAAAAGCCCCACTTGGCCCCGCCCACTTTCTAAAAGCACTTGGTAGGTGTTGGCAGGCACCGTGGGCACCATGCTGGGGATCTCTGCTCTAACCTGTCTCTCTTCAGACTGCATGCCCCCCCCCCCAGTGATCGCACTCGATGTGCAGTAAATCGTTTTTTCTAAACCTTTCTCCTTGTCAGTCACTCTAGTTGTCTACACACAGAGAGTCGTTTTTAAAAATATAACCCCAACCATTCTTATATTTGTCTGCGTTAATGTGTTTAATAGGTCTTCGACAGCTGAAAGTCTGTTCAACCCTATGGATTAAAACGCCCACGTAGCAATTCTGAATCACTTAATTAGAATATATCGGCTCAGACTGTAAAGTGAACCTGTTATAATCAAAACAGAGCAAGTTCTGAAGCAGATTTCTCAGTCTCTGGAATTTTTTTCCCCCTTCAAATTATTGTCACAATAGATTCGTTCCTATCACTGGACACAATCATTACCTAAAGATCTTATCAGTCTTTTGTGTGTCTCTCTGGCCCTGAGGAACTTTTGAGAGAAACATGTCTTTAATGCTCCATGTGACACATTTAGGTCAACTATGATAAGGTCAATTCTACTGAGGCTGCCTATACTAAGAAGTAAGAATGAGTTTCAAGAAATGTCTAAACTCACCCAGTGAATCAGATCTGGTTCGAAATGTTCTAGCTTTAAATGCGATAAGAGGTTCCAAGGGAATTCAGTGGCCACTTAGACAGTCATTTATGGTAAAATAAATAAAGTACAATGTTTCATGTGCAATCAACATTAAGACGTAAATGCAAGTAACTACGAGCAATAAAAGATGACAATAAATCAAGGAGACAGCTGGAAGTAGTGAAAGCAGATTTCAGTAAACTAGTTATATTCCCATCCACTGAACACAAGATGTGGGAAAGCAACCTCAGGAGTACAGACAAAGTAGTTTACTGGGCACATTTTCCTGTAAAGATAAAGGCATCGGTTAACATACATTCAGTTCCTCAGGCATTTTCTCTGGATCCTTCTAATAGCACATTATAATTCCATGAGTGGGACAGCAAAATGGGGGTACAACATGGTAGGGATTTCTGCTTAATCAAGGGGGGGCACTCTGGGGAAGCAGAAAAGTACTAGTTTGCGAATTTAAAAGGAAGAAAACACATCTGAAATGGAACAGTGAACACTAAACATGCCTATTGCCTTCCCACAGCAATGCTGAGCATCAGTTAACTGGAGAACGATATAGTTTGGGACACACGCGTCTCTATTCCAGGTTCCTATGAACCTTTAAATATTCTACCCCTTTAGAGCTTTGAAACAAAATTCCTGGTTGGGGGACTAAAATCACTTCACCTGATTAAACAGTAGCCTTGGTCCACCAGCAATTCCTTAAGCTGTACAAGGATCAAAGCACCTAACAGCAAGGATCTGAGCCTACCCTGGAATGAGGCAGAGGTGAAAGAAAAATGTGTGTGTGGGGGATTTTATGTGCTAGGAAGTGTGCATTCTTCACTCCCAATATCCTTCTCCACAACCTTCCATGCAGCATGGAGTGGTAAAAGAATTCCCACTCCTGAATTGTACAGATCAGGTTTAGAACTTCCTGTTCATCTAAGCTCAAAGTTCCAGTGTAACACTACTGCACTTGGGTGGTGGCGGGGGAGAGGACTTTCCCAATTGTTTTCTTCCCCTTTGAGATACTCTCTAAACCTCCAGCATCTTTTCCCTGGATAAGGAGTTGTGAAGAAAGGAACTGCTGAACCAAGTCCAGGTTGTCTTTATTATGAGCATCTGTACTTCTGTGTAATGCAAGGGAGCGGAGCACCGAAGCATTTCTTGTGAAACTTATTATGGGTGTGGAATAACAGTCTAAGATGATATCTATTTCTGAAATTCCCCTTATTCCATCACACCTGAGCATCAGTATCTGTCTTCAATGAAAGGCCCTGATACATCTCAAGCAGTTGATATGAATATAGTGTCATTTGAAAGACTGTGATGTGTAGGAAGGGCAACTTAAAAGTTTACCATAGAGCTAAGAATTGAAATGTTTATAATGAGGAAGAATGAGTATACTGAGAGAGTATGGCTATGGTCCCTGTCATCCCAAACCCTTAGACTCTTGGGTGGGTCTGATGATGTGGTGAGGTCAAGTGATGGGATGGGTAGAAAGTGGTGATGTAACACTGAAGAGCAGTATTAATAGCATTATTTCCACATTCAATTTACTGTGCCATCTGTGAATGTGTGTAGTCACAGTTATGTGGCTAAAGAAAGGGGGCTACCTGATAGATTAACTCTGTGCTAAATGTAAACTGTAGTTTAGGTGGGTAGTGCCAGCTGGAATATTATCCCCCACCTCCAGTTTCTTGATACAGTTTTTACCACAAGCAAGTGTGCAAAAGGAAAAGTGATTTGCTTGTGAGTCCTTATCAGATCTCGGAAGCTAAGCAGAACCACCCCTGGCAAGTACTTGGAAGGAAGACCTCCAAGGAATACCATGTGTGGGACGCAGAGGCAGGCAATAATAAGCCACCTCTCTGAAATGTCCAGGCCCCATAAGGGATCACCAGAAGTCAACCACAAGTTCCCGGCTTATGCACACACACAAATATTCACCAAACATAAAAAAATACCAGATATGTGTGGTTACTGTTTGAAGAAAAGCTCTCTGCACATGTCCTGAGTGATTGCAGTGTCAGCATTCAGAGGAGGAATTATCCTTGACTCAAATTTAGTTACACCCTCCCAAAGACCTTGTTTTTCTGAATGGAAAGGTGGCATGGAAAGGTGGCAGGCTGGATATTATATCTCCTCAGTCTTTTGCCCTTCTGCAGTGATGTACTTTTTTTTCCATGGTAAGGGACTCTAGAGTTTAAGCATGCCTGAACATTATGCCTTTTCCATGTTCTAACATAGAGACTTCATTTTAAAAAAAAGAAACCTGGGAATTTCTATGTCCTGTGTAGCTGTGGTTCTACCTAATTTACCAGGCTGTTGTATGTATTACTGAGATAATGGATATAAAAAGTGCTTTGAATATTTTTTTTTATGCTGATCTTCATTACTCCTATGTAGTTAGTTATTGGATTATTTTTTTGGAGAATGTTTGAAAAAAATGCATACTGCCAGGGAAAGTTGTACCAGTTTCACATAATGCACATTGTGCAAGTAGTGAAGGAACTATACTTTGGTTCTACAATCCCTAAAAATGCTCCTGTTCTTTTCAGCTAGCTTTAGCTGTATTCTAAGAGAAATGTATCAGACAACAATAGTGCAGAACATGAATTATTTTAGTACTAGGAATAAGACCTGTTGTGGAAATAAATACAAAGGGCTCTAGAAAGAGGCTCTGGGCAGGTGCCCTGGCCTTGGGCACTCAGTGTCAATTTGCTGTGGTGACCTCAGCAGTGTATAATGACGCAGAGTCCATTGTTTTCTCCAGGTGAACTGATCTCTGCCATCTGAAGAGCAGCTGTAATTCTGAGTGATCTCCAGCCCTCACCTGGAGATTGGCAGCAGTGATTTCCCCAGGAGGAAATGGCTGTATGGTGGAGCCTATGGCATTGTAGCTGTCGGAGGTCCCACCCCTCCTCAAACCCCAGCCTCTTCAGGCTCCACCCTGATAGAATTTGAGAGATATGCTATCTTAGATAGGTTATTATGTTTGCAACAAGGATTCTGATGGGACCCTAGACAAGTATGCTGCTATCTGAAGACCTTTTGTGCTCACAAAGAAAAAGTATTGCACCTTATGTCATATATATACACACACACACGTAATGGTCCTTGAAAAATATTCATTCGAAATGGGTAAACTACTGGAGTCCCATGGGACTAGTGATTGTAATACTGCCATCTAAATGTAAACCTGCACTTTATATATTGTTTGGGTGAAATATATTTTTGATAATATTTGATACCAATATTTAGATAACAGTATTGAAAAACATAAAAAGAAAAAGAATAAAGCATAAAATTGTTCTACCATAAACATATATTTACTGTACACAGTGATATATATTTCTGTGTCTCACCTGGAGTATGGCAGCAGTGATTCCCCAGGAGGAAATGGCTGGTTTGGAGGGTGGAGCCTATGGCATTGTAGCTATCAGTGATCCCACCCCTCGTCAAACCCCACCCTTTCCAGGCTCCACCCCTCAAATCTCCAGGAATTTCCAAACCTGGAGCTGGCAACCCTGTCTCATTCCCAGCCAACCATCAACCTACCATTATCTGCCCCTCTGACTTCAGCTTTCCATCTCCCCCCCCCCCACACACCTACAGCCTCTACCCTGCTCTGAAGCCCTGACTGCTACGTTATATTGGCTGTCATAGGGGGGCCATCTCAGCAGGTTATAAGGACACAGAGTCCACCATTTTCTGCTGGGGAACTGATCTATACCATCTGGAGAAAAGTTGTAATTCTGAGTGATCTCCAGCTCTAGCCTGGAGATTGGCAACAATGGTTCCCCAGGAGGAACTGGCTGGTTTGGAGGGTGGAGTCCATGGCATTGTAGCTGTCTGAGGTCCCACCCCTCCACAAACACCACCCCTCAAATCTCTAGGAATTTCCCATCCTGGAGTTGGCAAACCCTATCTCCCTCCCAGCCAACCATCTGCCCCTCTGACTGTGGTATTGCCTGGTACCACAAGTGAACTCCAGACAACAGATCTCTCCCCCTGGAGAAAATAACTGCTTTGGAGGGTGGGCTCTATGGCATTCTGTTCAGCTGAGGCCTCTCCCCTCCCCAAACCTTGGCTTCTGTAGACTTCAGCACAAAATCTCCAGGAATTTCCCAACCTGGAGCTGGCAACCCTAGTCAGGACTGGCCCCAATGGGTTCCCCACAAAGGCCTGGAAAGGGCTTCATTCCTTTGTCTTTTTAGTGACATAACCAAACTTGATTACCAGCAACAGCCACTGAGGGAAAAGTTAGTCCCACAGGAGCCAAGCAGGAGAAGTATCTTCATCAGGAGAAACAGCCATTTGGCAGTTATTCTGACAGGGAACAGTGGGTGGGGTGGCAGTGGGCGGGGAAGAGGAACGGACCCCGCCCCTAACCAATGGCACGCGAATACTCTTGAGTGGCAGTTGATTGGCCTATGGCTGATGGAGCACACTGCACAGCCAATGGGAGAGAGCTGGAAATGGCCAATATGTAAGAGAATTATTAGTAAAGATAATAAATGTCAATTTCTTTCATCAGAAATAGTTCCTAGAGACCTAAGAATGAAAGACAAGTTTTTAAAGCATTTAACAGGTAAGCAAAATTTAACATTTGAATATGTTACTGTTAGTTGTTATCCTGTCTTCAGATACAGATTCAGTTGATCCATATTTTCTTTCCCCCCCCTCTAGGTCCTCTCTATTTTGGTCCAAAATGCACTAAACACTTCCATAGACTTTACCACAATACAAGAGACTGCACCATTCCTGCATGTAAGTGCCAGAGCCTATAAACAGTCGCCAGCTGCTGAACAGTTTTTGTGCAGCTGTCGTTCCATTTCTGCTAGAAGCTTGTAGAATTACAGAAATTAATCAAACTGCAAACTGTTGCTAAAATAAAATGAAGCTCCAGTGTGGATACCAAGTACCTGTAATAGTTGACTGTAAAACAGGTATCATATTATGTTTACTGATCATCAAGTTATGTTCCATGGAAAAATATTCTGCTGTTGCTGCGGTTCCTCAGAGAGGTATTAATGGCTCTCATTTCATTTGCCATCGGTTACAAATGGCCTTTCTTCAGGCACGGGATGGCATCTGAAATCAGAACAGACTGTTCATATATTTCAGTTTTGTTAGTCAACTCCTTTACCTCAGATTGGCAACACAGTAACTTGACACTTAACCACATATGTTGGTACACATTAGTAAGTCAAATTTATTTTAGCTTTTTTTTAAAGTTTTTTTTAAAAATGTTTTCTGACACTGCAATTGACAGAGAAATAACAATGGATGCTGAAACAGGACAATTAAGATGCCTTTGATCTTCATTCTTAAGAACAGGGGCATATTCTCAGCATCTCAGATTTGCAGGTCCTGTGTGGGCCAAATAATCTGAGATAATCTCTGAAAAAGTAGCCTATGGAATAGCGTGCTTCTGGTGACGCATAACACCTCGGCCAGCCAAACTGGAATCCCAAGCTAGATCTATGCTTTCATCCACTCTACTCAAAAGTACATTTATTTACATATTTAAAGCATTTATATCTTGCCTTAGCCTCAAGACAGCTAATAATGCAACAACCAGGTTGCAGGGATCCAAAATATACTAGTCCAATATAATTTCTAAACAGCAAACATGTTTTAAGTTAAAATGAGTAGGTACTATATATTGTCGAAGGTAGCTTCTTGTGGAGATATCTGTCCTTTGGTTCTTATATCCAGGTACAAAATGACTATATAGACACACACGTCAAACACAGATGAGAAACCAGGAATGGAAATCTGCTTCTGTATATATTTTAACCAGCAGATAATACACACCTGTACAATTGCTCTATTTTGTATTTGAGTATTTGCACTAAGGAAACAAATAACTACGATAAGGTTGCCTAACCAAACTAAAGTTCCTCTTTGGGCCCATGATTCAAAATAAATGCTTTATTCTAGGGATGTGGGCCGATCCCAAATTCTGAATTGCTGATTATACCTTCACTTGGCAGCTGAACCTCTTATCTTTGAAACATTTTTCCTTTCCCTATTGTACCACTGGCTGGACTAGTAACCAGTCTTAAACAATGTCAGATCCCTTCCACCTAACGAACAAGCAAATGGATGTTATATTATTGTCACATTCCTCAGGACTCTTTAATGGAGCATCTTTAACTTGTCTTTCCCTTCCCTCAATAACTTTAGCTTAACTTGGCAGTGTTCTAATACAACTTGGCTCATACTCTGACTTTTGGGTTTACAGTTTACATTTATTCTTGGCAGCTGTTCATAAGACAGTTACTTACCTTTGTAAGTTGGACAGTTGTCATTTGCTGCATTAGCAGAGTTAGTCATTCTGCTGCCAGTTACAGCAGACTTTTCAGTGCTGTATGAATTTGACCTCAGCAGTACGCAAAAATTGGAAAGGTTAGGTCTTGCACACAAAGAACCATTCTAACGCTTGCCATTTAAATCAGGTGAAGGAATTCTCAACTAAAAATATGACGGTTCCCTAAATATTTCCCTTCCAAGCTGTTGTTTCCAAATCTCATTACTTGCATAAGCATTTCTGGCTTGGAGCATTTTGTAATTCCAATACTTGGTGTTCTGCAGACCACTTGTTGCTTATCACTAACCTTTGTTGAGAATGTTTCTCATGGTGTCAGTAAACCATGGCTGCATCCACACGGCAGTTATTCTGTGTTGCTTTCATTGCATTCACAGCAGCAGAATATTCATGGAATATTTACGTGATCAGCTGAGGAATGAATTCCTGCCCCAGTTCCATCTTCCCTTCTCCCTTCCTTTCCAGGCAATCTGTATAAAAACTGCCTGTATATCCAGTGTGAAGCAGCAGTTAGAGTTCTGGACTGGGATCCGGGAGAGCCCAGTTCAGTGGGCCACTCTGCCGTGGCAGCTCGGTGGATGACCTTGGGAAACAGGGAAACCTGGAAAGTCTATGATTAGAGGATGACATTGTGTAAATGCTTGGGATGGGGGAAGCACATTTCAGTAGGGAAGAAAAGGCAAAGCAAAACATCCATGTGGAAGCATTCAATGTACTTGGCAGGGAGCTGCAGCCAAACGTAGCTCTAAGTGTACCTGTATGACTCATGTATTTGCAAATACAAACTGATCACATTCCCGTTACATTTTTTGGTGTACACTTAAAAACAATGTGTGAAATGGCTAAAAATAGGCCAGGGAACTTTCACAATTCAAGAGCCAAACACTAAGGTACACTTAGAAAGCACTTAATATAGCACCCTTGCTCAAACAAGTATGTGAGTGTCTGAATGGAAGGCTTCCTAGGTATCTTTTGCGTTCCACTTTGAATTCCATGATGAAAAGAAAGGCAGAATATAAATGCAATTCATGAACAAAAGTCAACAGTTCTGTCCTCCTAGTTTGCAAAACATGAAAAAAAATCATTTGATATCAGTTTTTCTATATCAGCGTTAATAGAAAGAGAACACCGCAGTTCTGTTGTGGTGCTAAATAGAAGACCAGATTCAAAACTTTTATGCTTGCTATATACAGCATGTATGTACAAGTATGATATAATTGACTGTTTATACAGATGTTTTGCATTTACTGTGAAGACAGTACTGAAGGTATATCCCACTGTCTGATGTCCCGTGGCCCGCAAACCATGTTTACACAGGAATGCTTTCAAACCACAGTGGGAATAAAACCTCTTTTATTTATATATATAAAATTCTAAAGTTGCATTTATATAGCAGGTTTCCTAGAGTCACAGATAAGAACTTGTACTTTTAGAAGAAGTTATTTTCAAGATGAATTGCAATAGGTTTGCAGTCCCCGGTGTAACCTAGATTTGAGTCCAGTAGCACCTTAAAGACCAACAAGGGGGTATGAGATTTTTGAGAGACAAAGCTCCCAGTACCTTTTTAAACCAGTCAATGGCAATGTGTCGGTTGTTTAATTTCTACTTATGATCTTTTTCACTGTAGACTATAAAAGATGTGCCAGGCTTCTAACTCGGCTAGCAGTAAGTCCAATGTGCATGGAAGGATAAGGTAAGCATTTGGCAAGAACCAAATGGTACTTTATTTGTATGTCTAACCCCAACTACACTGTAGATATCAAAAACTCACAAAGGTCAAAGCAAAATAGCCCCCTTAGCTAAGGGATTCCCCCCCTTCAGAGAGTTTGGTGTAACTGCCTTTATCTGCCAAAATACTAGCCATTATAAAAGGAACCCCGCCACCACCGTGCTGGAAAGTATTATAAAGAATTAAACATAATGTATGAATTATTCATAGCAACATGCATATAGTGATTTTTTTTAAAGCATCCCAGGCAGAGCTGATTCAACAGTTGAGTCAACATCAATTTCCATGTATTGACATTGGTCATCTTTTAATTTATAACAGAAGATTATGTACATATTTTAATAAATACATGTGCCTATTCTGTGCATACAGAAATGAATAGGGCATCTATGATCATTCATTTATAATATACTCTTAGCAATGAAAACATTGCATAGATCTGAGGTTAGGGTTGCATTTATTTCTCACTAAAGTAGATACTTAACTAACGTAGGCAAGATTGGGAATCTCGGATGTTCTGCTGACATTATGTTCAGAACACACGAACCCTCAAAACATAATGCATGCCAACTGGAATTAGCACAGTGATACAGTATTCTTCTCTGAAAACTTGTGAAAAACAAATGTAGCTACTTAATATAAAACACCCACCCACAAGTGAAGAATGTACTTCAGAGGTGGGGCTTATTATTCTTTTGATAGTTCCTCATTTTCTATTTGTTTAATTTATTTTAGTGTTAGCGATGACAACTACAGGCATGGAAAGCCATGCCTTTCCAAAGGCAGGCATGGCTATGCAAGACAGGAAATAAGAATCTCAGCCTAGTTTGGCCTTCCCCCCCCCCCCCAAATAAAAGTATTTGCAAGCAGAGGCGTAGACTTTTCTGAAGTCCGGGGGGGCGGGGGCTCTTTAGCGTGCGCGCTCGCTGGGGCAATGTTTCCGCCCTCCCCGGAAAACCTACCGCCAGCCGCCGCGCCTCCCCGGCCCTTCCGAGGCTCACCAGCCGGTGCTGCTGGTGCCTTTCCCTCCCCCTCCGCCCTGGCCACTCCCTCCCTCACCCCTAAAAGAGGAAGAGGGAGAGATAAGGAGGGAGGAATGGCCAGGCCGGGGGGGGGGGGGAGAGGCACCAGCTGGCGAGCCTCGGAAGTGCCCGGGAGGCGCAGCGGCAAGGCGCCGGCGGCAGGCGCAACGTTTTCCCGGGGGGGGGGCTCAGTCCCCCCCGGGAAATTTCGGGGGTGGCTCGAGCCCCCCCGTAGTTTACGCCGGTGTTTGCAAGGTCTAATCCAAGAGGTGCCAGTTCTCCATTTTCATGAAGGCCATAATGGAGAATTGCCCTCAATCTGCACTATTGCTAGATAAAAATGCAAGACAGTTGCAACCAGCAGACCAGCTGCTCTCTTTTTACCCTGTGTGAGACTGTCACATTCCCCCCTAGGTGCTTTAGACGTTTGTTGAACAATATCAGACAAATGCATGAGAGACTGGAGAATGCAAACACTACTTTGTCACACTGCCATCTCAGTAAGCCAAGTAAATCAAGATTCAAAGGGGGGGGGGAGAGAATCTTACTTCACCATCTATAAAAACTCCTTCCTGGGCATTCTTCCAGGATTTAAACCAATCTAACGAGAAGAGAATTTGTCCTTTCACAGATGAGGATCCATTTGGAATAACGTGCCAAGCAGACATGTTTCATCTAAGCTCTTGTTCTCTCTTAAGACCTGTTCACACAATTCACACCTGCATGTGGTAGCCGCGGAAAAACACTGAAGAGGGAGACTGACAGTTCATAGCATGTTGGCTACACAAATCCACTACACCAGACATTACTTGCAAGCAGAATTCTGACCATACTACTAAGTTGCATGACTGACTTGGGGGGGGGGGGGGGGAGCTTGGAGCCAGCATGTAAAGAAGTTTAAAAATTACCATGGTGCACTTTATGTGAGCAGACAAGTTATTTCACAGTGCCTTTCCAACTGAGCATCATGTGTTGTTTACACACGACTGTCTAATCTCCATAGATGGCAACCACACAGTGCAGTTTTAAATTTAGCATGTTTATAACCTCGCTTTCCCCCTTAAACAGCAGTTCAAACCAGCTGATAAAAAGTGTAAACTATAAAATCAGGATACACCTTGAAGCATTCGCACTGATGAATATGCCTGTGGCATCAGTGTGATATTTGTTGATGACACTGCTTTAGCACGGCTGTTGATATAATTGATGTAAAGTAATTAGATGCCGGGACATGGCGGCAGCTATTGCTTAGGCATTTGATAAAGCTGACATAGTTAACAAAACAGAGCTGTTGCCACAAAGCACTTCAGTTTAGACATATGAAAAAGTGTGCAGTGAGAGACTATACAGAGGTTTTAAGAATAGAATTGATTTTAACTGAGCCCTCCCCCCCCCCCCTCCCATGACTGCATTGGGCTAATTTATGTTCACACCAATCAAGTGAGAGGAGTACGATAAAGAGGAGGAAGTTATGGTTTTAAATATAGTTTTCCTGTGTGTTTATTGCTTAATCGCATAATCGCTGTAATGCACCCAGCTTGGACATTAAAATGACACGCTTCAAATATAAATCAATACTTCACTTTTTCCCAAATGCTGAGGAACAGCATACAGACTACACTGCCACTGAAAAGCAGAGCACGCTTCTCCCCACAACATTTGGCAAATACTTAGATTTGTGAGTCTACATACCATCTCCAGCATCAGAAACAGTGGATGATACTAGCTGTCTTCCCAGAGCTACTAAAGGCCATCATACAGTTCAGACATTTTTACTGAATATGAATGTCTGTAGCTGTCCTGTTCTCATGCAGTGACTGGACTTGTGTGGTGGTGCAACAGTGCTGCAACTTCTACTGAATTTTGCACTGTTCTGCTGTTGAAAATATGCTCATTTTCTGTCCTTGTGTCCCAATTGCATTAGCAACAAGATGTAATTGCAGTAGTGAACTTAATACCTGGTGCTGCTGCTGCTGCTCCAGTTCTCAACTAAAGAAAATGACTGAATCCTGTTTGCCTGTGTGTCTGAGGGAAAACAAATCAGCTAAAAAAACCAAGATGATTTTTCAAAGTAGTCATTTTTTGGAGACCCTTAAACTCATGGAAAGAAAATACTGCATAACCAATTATAAATGAATCAGTTTCTAAAGATGCCAGTGTGTGGAATTCATAAAGTAACTGAAATCACTTTGTTTTTCATGAAAAACAATCTCATTTTTTTCCAGGTGTTGCTCTTATCGAACGAAAATAATAACAATCAAGAACCAAGAGAAGTGCCTTGGAAATTAACAGGGAAATCAAATACCATCTTTGTAACATATTCCATTGTGAACAAGAGATTTATTTTTGCAAGTTGATGAACTACTTCTCATAATTCTTTAAATATGTGTTTTGTATACTTGTCACTGCTGTTTACAGATACATTCTTTATGGTAGAAAAACTACCACTAGAACTTCAGTGTTCAATACTTTTAGCTGCCCTAACATCAGAAGTGTTGCATTGCCAAACGATCCAGTAATATTATCACCCTTTTCAAGTACAAAAAATTTGCATTTAATACTTTGTGGGATCCTGGTCAAGGAGAAAATATCATTTGAGACCTTTCATGCTTATGCAATTTCAAAATGTTTGGTTACAAACTTATTCACAACTCTGTATGGTGAGGGTTAAATCAAACTCCTACAGTGCAAACTGCATGCCGTGTGCAAAAGACAAATGTGTTTTAAGTGGAACTTTGAATTCTGACATATGTTTTCTGTACAAGAGAGGTATAAACATTCCAGCTAAATGTGCAATATGTAAATAATGTAAATAACATAAATAATAAAGTGTTTGGTATATGACTTGGGCATTCTTCCTGCTTCTGAGCTATAGTTTCATAGATGTAAAATTAAAACAACAAGATAGAGCCGGCTGAAATAAAGTGTTCATATGTTAGGTACCAGTCACAATAGTGGATAAAGGGTAACATGAAGTTTACTGGAAGAGCATCCTTTCAAATAATTCTTTCAGAACAATCAACAATCACCTAACACAGGGATGGGCAAACTGTGGCTCGGGAGCCGCATGCGGCTCTTTCACATATATTATGTGGCTACCGGCAGGGCAGCTGGGGAAGCTAAATATCATTAGCTCATTGGACAAATTAATATCATTATCAATATCTGCTTTTACCCCTTTTGTTATTATTTTTGGCAGTCTCATTTAATGTTAATAAAAAGCAAATTTGCTTATTTTCCAATAAAAGCAGGTAATATTTGTTCATGTCTTGTGGCTCTCAAACATCTGATGTTTATTCTATGCGGCTCTTATGTTAAGCAAGTTTGGCCACCCCTCTTCTAGGTGGCTCTTACGCTAAGCAAGTTTGCCCACCCCTGACCTAATATACACTCCACAGGTCTGTGCCCCTACTTTCTCCTCTATGGCACTACCACCCATACTAACTTTGGCTATGCTTCACTTCCATGGATACCACCACTTTTAGGCTGGGAGAGCCATCCTGCGCGCACATTCAACTCAGAGCAAGGTTATATTGCTGGTGTTTAGGGATGGCTTTGGTTCTGTTTCAACATCTTATAACAAGGAAAGACCTCTGGCCTGCTGAGAGGACAAGGCAGAACTATTGTTTGATACAAGCACAGTTCAGATTCTCTCCTGAAATCTACCTTTTACAGGTAAAAGAGAAGAGATGACTATCAGGCACGCCCAAAGTGGCAGAGTTTCTCCCACAGTACCAAGGATCCAGCCATGAGTAGGAGTGCGAAACTGTTCCTGAATCATTTGTACCTGGGTGTACAGAACAAATACAACGTAGGACACAATGGCAGTTCCCGGTTTGAAAAAGTTAAGAGGCTTATTTGTGTGTGTAGTTTTCAAAAGCAAAAAAATTACTGTTTGCAATATTAGACACCAGAATTTATTTCAACTGTTAGCTTTATCAATCCGAATTACATTTTATGGTAAAAAGGCATTGGGTTGGATCTAGCCATCTATTTAAACTCTATATTCTCAGCACGCTATGGCAATCTACATATGCCTGCACAAAACCAGCTCCAGGGGGACCACAGATAATCATGTGGGAAGTAACAGCTGGGGTTGCAATCAGCAGAAATTGTCCTTTCCCCTTGCCTGAGCCACAGAAATGTCTCACACCAACAATGGGGATTTTTGCCAACCCCATTACAGCTCCCTGTCCCCCGAAAGAGCTGTATTTCTGTTTCAGGGATCTGTCAGAAGGGTGGGGAAGGTGACGAAAATCCTTTTTGTGAATTCTCTCTGGGTCTGCAAGATCCAAACTACTATTTGGCTCTGTTCTGAAGCAGTACCTAAAGATTCACCTTCCTTTATCAAAGTGGGGAGAGAGAAAGCGCAAAATACCTCAACTTGGAGTTGCGTATCATTACAGCTAGACAAGGATTGTAGTTTCTTATCCAAAGCTTGCTGTATCTAGCTTTCTTAAACTAGAAGAAAGTAGTGCAAACAATGACATAACACAATGCAGAAAGACTCTCCTTTTAGAAACAGAACTCAATGAAAAAAGGGATATAATCCAACAGATGGTCAGCTTAAAAGGAAGAGAATTGGGAAAAACATTAAAGACCCTCCCAGTTATGAAAAAGAAGTGCTCTAAAACAATGTTCTTTAACCCCTGGGTCAGGAGAGAACTTTCTGCTGGGTTATGGAAACCTATAGAGCTATGGATTTTTTTACTGCATTTTGAAAAGACCTGCTGCATGCAGAGCAAGGTGCCATGTCTCCTCTTTGCGCGTAGAATGGGGACAGCAGCACTGGAACAGAAAGGATTTCACCACAGCTTGGGCCCCTTGACTTTTTCCTTAATACATTATGGTGCTTGGCTTGTGTTTCCTGTCCCTAGATCTTTTGACCTGCTGCTCATACTCCTGGCCTTGACACCGGGGAAGTCATAATGGGGAAGTCATAACTCTGGCCCCCCTCTTCCTAACACTTGACCGACGGTCTGGACCAACAGCTGGCATAGTAGCTGCCTCACTCAAGGAATACATGCTCAATTAGGAGAAGTCTGATAGAGATCGGAAGAAGGGTCATAATGGAAGCATACAATTCTTTCTGCCTAAGAACATCCAAGGCCTGGATTCTTACAGTGAGACAAGCACACAAAATGTACAAAGTTAAGAAAGCAGTGAAATTAGATGCCATCTATAACAGATCACATAACCATAAAAAAGGATACCATAAAAACCATTAAAAAAAGATACCATAAAAACCATAAAAAACGGGAAAAGACAAAGGAAACCCAGCTTCTTCTGTGAGTGGAAGCGCACCTCTGCAAGCCAATGCAGAAGTCTGGCTCCAACCCAAAGTCAAAATTCAACAATGGGGCTGCAGTTTGTATATCGGATGTGAACTAAACTCATGTATGTCTTTTTTTTGCATAATCTTTGGTTACAACTTGCGCTAACGGCAGGCAGAAGCAAGAGCACTGAAGACCCACTTATTAGAAATCTCAGGCCACCTCTTCTTGGCTTCTGCTGTTTCACAAGGCCCTGCCTACTCACTTTCAAGCATCATTTCAACACTGAGGAAGAACAGAGCTTTTTTGCCAAACATAAACATTATTCTGTCTGTCTCCATTACCTAATAATGTGACAACAAAAGAGCTTACACAGGAAATGTATGAAACCGCCTGAAAATGTAAATGTGATTCTAACAAATACATTTAAGTCAAGATGGGTAGCTGTGTTAAGTCTGTCTGTAGCAGGAGAAAAGAGCAAGAGTCCAGAGTCCAGTAGCATCTTAAAGGCTAACAACATTTGTGGCAGGGTATGAGCTGTCTGAAGAAACGAGCAGTGACCTTTCCGCCATTTAAAATGTTTCGTATTTAGAATATGTATACAGGAATTCTTATATGTAATATATAGAATGCATACACTTCAGAGTTGATGTTTATTCTTTTTGTTGGGAAAACTCTCTCCCATTACATAGGTGATCAAGCACAGTACTGATTTTTGAAAGTCTACTATTTCTCAGACAGGAGATACAGGAACTGCAATGCAAAACTTAAATTACTAAAATCCAACTGGGAACTCTTTTAGAGGCACATTATTACAATGTGATATCAGTTTTAAGTTCGAGAACACTTCTTCTATAGAAGAGCTACTGTTTGTTACTTTCAAGAACACTTGATCATGTTAATGAGGTTTTGTTAAAAACTCTTTACAGGATCTAAGGCACTGTTCATAAACAGTATCAAAATCTTCATCATTCCCCTATGGGAAAAAAAAGAGAAACAAATGGTAAGTGGTGACCAAGGGCACCAATTCCAGCTGTAAACACATTTATTTATTAGATGCTATGACTGATTCTATGTTAAGACGGGGTAAAGGGGCTGGTCTACTTACGTAGTATGGATCCTCAATAATGAGCTGTTTCTGGGGATCATAGCTGCCCAACAGCTCAATGCGAGCTTTGCAGTTCTGAATTTGATTGCTTTTCCTTTTCAGATCTCTGTAATTGAAAAGATAAAGCAGCTTCTTATAATGAAGTATGAAGTGCTTTCTTTTCTTTTTTTACTGGACATCAGCAGGTTTGTAATTAGAGTTTGTAAAGTATGAAGGATACCGAAAGACTGCAAGCAATACTTTGTCATGGATGCCCTTTCCCTACAAATGGTATCGAGGACACTATGTATGAAAAGTAACTATGAATCTCTGCCTTTCATAGCAATAAGCACCTGACAATACAGCTAACTGGCTTTTATCAGTGACATGAATTTACATTGTTTCTCCCCCCCAATTCATTTCCCTTTTTCAACTTTAACTTCTGTATAATAAAAATGTTCTTCATGTATTCCTATAAGATAATGGACAAAAACACTTTGATGTTTCCACTGCATAATACTCCTTTGTTATATGTTTCCTTTATTTTCATTACATTTCCTTTTATTTTCATTCCAGGTCAATTCAAAAATGGTATTCGTCATGAACATTCTCCAGTAATGCACCAATGACTGAAATGCTGGACAAGATATGACCTGGGAGACACAGGCTTGAATCTCTACTCTGCTGTGGAAGCTTGCTGGGTGACCTTGGGCCAGACACACTTACTCAGCCTTACCTACCTCACAGGGTCGTTGTGAGGATAAAGCAGAGAGGAGAACAACGTAAGCTGCTTTGGATCACATTGGGGAGAAAGGTGGGGTATGAAGTAAATCAATAAGTTCTACTGCATCTTCTCATTTTCCAGCTTTACAAAAACAGAAAGCCTTTCACTCTGCTTCAAACTCTCATCCATTGTCACTGACTTGTAGCCAGCCAGCCAACAGGTATGTGGAGTTTCCCCACATTCAGTTCCCTCCCACCAGTTCCCTGGAAACAATGACTGCTGTAGCTGTGGGACCTACATGGATGAATAACTGCAGAGTTTGGGGTGGGGTGTGTGTGTGGCTTCAGTGAGAAGGGAGAAGGAGGCAAAAAGTGTCCCTTTTGTCAGTGGAGCTTACACTTGCTCCTTTCCCATCCTCACTGCAGCTCCTCCACCCAGCCCCTGGGGTTGTTTGTCTCTCTGGGTCCTTACAAACCTAGGAACAATCTTTTCAGGGTCAAAAGGACATCTGGGGTGGAGGAAGGGGAGAAAAGAACATGAGGAGGATCAACATTAACAGTTGGTGGGGTACAAGCCAATAGTACCATGGTTGATGGCCATCTCTGGTTTAGATGATGCAAGACTAAGTGGGCAGCCTAGGGTCAAATATGGCCAGACAGAGACACACAGCACCTCATGGCCCTCCAACATTTTAACCAAGGCACAATAAAGTGTTTGCTTCAGTGAGGAAAATATGTTCAAGTTGCAAAAGGAGGATTCCACATGCCACTGAGCCATCTCTCTTTGATTATGAAGGCAACGAAATGTAAGTCAAACAAAGCCTTTGATAACCAGAAAACATTGCAGTGTAAATGGCAGCAGCTGTATTATTGGTCCCAGACATTTATGAGGGGATCAGCAGCTGTGGTAAGATACGCTTCCAGCTCTAGCACAGGAGAGGAACCTAGCAACTCTGTAGGAAGTTTTGATACCCTGGCTTTTGAATATGAGGATTCGTCACAAAGACGCATTCATGTCAGCAGCTTCTTCTTCCACCGCAGGATAAGACTGGCGATCATTTGCTTGCAGGAGGAACATTTTGCTGTGCTGTAAATAAGACAACACTAGTCTGGCTGCTCCCTGAAAACTGCCAAGCAACTCTGTGTGTGTGTGTGTGTACGTGCAGGGGGCACTTTTTAAAGGCTAGAGCTTCTGTGAACAGTTACTCTAATCAGAACACATTTTGAGGCTGCATTTAGCAGAAACATCAATCTTGGCAGAAATGCTGCTTCTGTACAACTTACTGTAAATTGCTTTCATCCATGCAAAGGATGTAATCAAATGTCCGGAAATCATCCTTTGTGATCTAAAATACAACAAATATGTTTAAAGACTGTTAAGCGGAGATCCACGTCACCTGTGCAGAACTCCAAAAGTATATGCATTTGGTAAATAAGAAGTCTACATTATAAGTTGCGTGTATATTCATGGAAGTGTGGTTTTAAACAAAAGGGGGGGAATGTCTATGTGTCACTGGAACTTCTGTAAAATGTGAAGTTTTGTACCCATATTAAGAGATGCTCATATGAGCTGTCTCAAAAATACAGTGTAAGAACCGCTCTCTTGCAAGCATGCATACAGTAGAAAACCACATGCCATACTATCCATAACTTCCAGACAGAGAATCATGAGTAGCTGATTACAAAAAAAAATACTATACATGAAAAATGTGCAGGCCACAGGGTAATTAACTGCATTAAAAGCACATACTAGAGATAATAAAAACTATTAGACTCGAAAGTGCCTTTTTCTCTGCTTTGTGTAAAAAAGTTCTGCATATCAAATCATTTTCTAGATGGCTCGTGACTTTCCCTGCATAAGGAAGGTAGCTGTTCGACAGGCAGAAGCTCTCCCCCACATACAAATGTGGGTCTAGGGATTGAGTCATGCATGCCGGGTGATATCAAATCACCCAAAGATTGCTGCCAGGCCTAGGTTTGCCAATCTCCAGGTGGCGACCTCCTGCTATTACAATTGATCTCCAGATGACCAAGATCAGTTTCCCTGGAGAAAATGGCTGCTTTGGAGGGTGGGCTCTATGGCTTTATACCCTGCTGAGGTCTCTCCCCTCCCTGAACCCCACTTTCTCCAGGCTCCCCCCCTCCAGGTATTTCCCAACCCAAAGCTGGCAACCCTGTGCTAGAATGTCAGAAAAGACCATGCATGTGCTAAAACACAGATTTGGTTAAAAAATAATAATAATAATCTCAGCATTTTTTCAAAAACACTACAAGCTGGAATGAATGAGGAAATGGGATAAAGATTTATTTTAATAAAAGGAAAGTTTCTACTTTACTGGCTACTTAAAATATATATATATTGTATTTACTGTCTGTTTTCAAGGTGGCTTATAACCAGCATTAAGTACAAAAGACAATTAAAGCCAACTAAAAACTAGAACATAGTGGCAATCCAGTACAACAGATAAAACATACAAATACTTCCATATACTGCAAAAGGCAGGTCTCTGTGTTTTTGTGACTCAGCATGCACCTCTTCTGTTTGGGGTCCAGCCCATAATGTATACTATGAGTTAAAGGCTCAAGCCCAAAGAATTGTGCAACTAGTTCTGTAGCACCCCAGCATACCGCCTTCTCAGCCTGCTGGAGATGTTGGCGAGCTGGGCCTTGGGAGTTCCCTAGACTTATAGTCAGTGTTCCCTCTAAGCTGAATTAGTGTGAGCTAGCTCAGTTTTTTAGCCTCCAGCTCACACATTTTTGTCTCAGCTCAGGAAGGAGGGCTCCAGAGCGACTAATTTATGGAGTAGCCAAATCACTCACTCACAACTTTAATGCCAGCAGCTCACAAACTAGAATTTTCGCTCACAAGACTTCACAGCTTAGAGGGAGCATTGTTTATAGTCCTTGGGGACTTTAACATCCATGCTGACACCACTACCTCTTTGCAGGCAACAGACCTAGTGTCGTTCATGGCAGCACTGGGATTCTCCCAGATTTTAGCAGGTCCCACACATCAAGCAGGCCACGCACTGGACTTGATCTTTGGCACTGGGATGAATATGGACATGGTTGCTTTAAAGGAAGGGCCACGGTCAAACCATTTTGCCCTGAAGGCCCGGTTGGGTGTCCCAGCCCCCTTCTGTCTAGGCGGCGAGTGGATATATGCTTGCCTGTGGAGACTGATGGACCCAGTCGGGTTCCAGAATACTCTGTGGGATCCAGTGCCCCCCCAGTGATGCATTAGATGTGCTGATAGAGGACTGGAATTCCTTCCTCTCTGAAGCCATCAATGAAATTGCTCCCTGATGTCCTCTCTGTTCCCCCCGGTATACTTTAAAACTTAGGGGGATGAAATGGGAACTTAGACGATGTTCCTCCAGGTGTTTGATTGAGGGCGGCGATGGTTTCCATCGGTCTGGCGCTCCTGTCTTCCTCCCCCACAGGGCAGTGGCATCATCAGTAGTCTCAACGTCATCTTTGTTAGGTTTATTGTGTTTTATTGGATTTTACTGTTTTTATTGCTAACATAAATGTATTTTTACTGTTGTATACTGCCCTGAGCCCTGTCCTGCAGGGAAGGGCAGTTTAAAAATCCAACCTAATATATAAATAAGTCCTCAAGTCAGAGAATGATAGAGTACACATGCCAGAGAATCTTGGTATCACAGTACTGTGCAAAAGGCAGCCACTAAATACATGTAAACATGTGTTACATGCTCAGGAGGTCTAGTTGGTTCTAGCTTCAGCATGTTATGAAGCTTGTTCCGTTTACACATGGGAAGTAAAAGTGAGTAAGTTTCTCAATGTATAAGCAAATGTTCCTCCAAAGAGCTACCAGACTTAGACGTGAATATTTGCACCAAGACAAGTCAGATGGCTTGTTTGTAGAACCTACCCCACGAACCGGTAATTCTTGTTTGAAAAAATAAAATATGACCCTCAAGACTTTGGGTCTCCAGCTGTCTGTGGACACAAGGGATTGCAGATCATTCCCACATTCCCTTCCTCCCAACAGCTAATTTCAAGGTCTCTAGATTGTGGGACCCACCACATGGGCCAGGAGGCTGCGGGAGGGGGAGATAAAAATCACACTCTCCCATCAACACAGCTCTGGTGATGAAGGAGGCAGAAAGGACAATTTGTCCTCCTCTCCCTCCCCATGATAGCCTCCTTTCCTCAACACAGGAATAAACTTTGCCAGAGCTCGAAAGGTCTGCTGAGATTGGGGGAGAACATGGAAGAGTTCTGTGGTGACCAGCACCTTCTGCTGACACGGAAGTGGATCAAACTCTCTAATTAGTACTCAGGAATATCATCCCCCCCCATAAACATCACTGGATTGGATCCACAGTACCATGAGCAACAAAAAAACTCACAGAATAGGACTTTCTCTAATCCCCTGTCCTGCTGCAGCCCACAAATCCCCCTGAACTCCGCTTCTGAGAGTTAGAGGAACTTCATGAATAGCATGGCGGGCAAACAAGGGCTTGCAGTACGTGCATGAGGTGGGGTAAGGGAGATAGGTGATGGAACAGCACCTGAATCCAACCCGCTTTTTAAATGTTCAGGGTAGAGCATTAAAAGACACTGGAATCTGGCTACATCTGACTCATCATAAAGATGCTATCAACATTTCCACTTAATACTCCATCGTTGCATGTACTGAACACACCCATTACCAGGACTGAACAATAATGACAGCATCAGACACTCCCAAGCCCTCCCCTGGATAGCCCAGGCAAGCCCAATCTCATCAGCTGTTGGAAGCTAAGCATGGCCGACTCTGGTACGTAACTGGAAGGGAGACCGCCAAGGAACACCAGGGCTCGGGATGCAGAGGCAGGCTGTCAAGCCACCTCTCTGAAAAACATCCAAGCTCCCAGAAGGGGTCACCGGAAGTCACCATGACTTCCAGGCATGCAAGCACACAAACGAAAAAACCCACACCCACACACACCCACAAAAAGACACTCCCATGATTTCTGCCAAACAATAAAACAGACTCTTTCTACCTGTCGCGCTTTATGGGTGGTCTCAATGCCATGAGTTCTCAGACAGCTTAAAGCCCTTGCATCTGGGGAGCTCCCCACGTTCCAGTCCGAAACAGCAGCACTGTCTATCATCCACTGCGAACAACAACGACAACAACACATATATAGATTTAAAGAAACATGGGCACAGTACCTGCCTGGCAACATGATTCATGGTAATGCCATGTCTCCGCATGCAATTCTGGCCCCGGTAATCTGGAGGGTTTCCTATTTCATATGTAGACGTTGCTGCACTGTCTATCCTCCACTACGGAAAGACAAATGCAAATATTTATATTTTTTTCCCCCTACTAGTATAATGCTAAGAGAAGTATTGCTTCAGAAGCCAGGAACAAAAATGTACCTTGTTTTCAGCATTCTGATCAATTACAAGTTTTCTGAATACAGCTTCTGCTATAGGCGATCGGCATATATTCCCTGCAGGAAATGGAAATATAAAGGTTTAGCATAATGATTTTAAAATATAGACATGCACCCCTGTCAGCTGAAAAATTTCCAGTAGCTGCAGAAGTAGAGAAGGTAAACTGGTAAACTGGCACAGTTCTATGATACTGTGATTGCCACAAAGCTGTTTTTTGGGCTGTCTTGTGGAGTCCCTTTAAACTTTAAAGGGACTACATAAGACAGCCTGAAACAGCTGAGCTGCAGGAAGAAAGCTGCTCCCAGTCATTTAGTTGTTTTTCAGGCTTTCTGCAAACCCTGTTGAAAGGCACTGCTGTCCCTTTCAATGGGGTTTGCAGGGCCACGAATCAGTTCAGTTTGTGAACAAACCTCCTGGTTCAGTTTGGGGTTCAGTTCATAGTTTGGCCACGAACCACAAACTGAACCACATTTTCCCAGTATATGCCCATCCCTACTCAAGAGTATAATAGCAACCCTATGGTCAGTGGAGAAGGAATCCGACCCACCTTTCTTTCTAGCATCCCTGATTCTGGAGCAGTTTGGTGTAGTGGTTAAGAGCTGTGGACTCTCTCGGGAACTGGGTTTGATTCCCCAATCCTTCACATGCAGCCAGCTGGGTTACCTTGGGTCAGTCACAGTTCTCTCAGAGCTCTCTTAACCCCACCTACCTCACAGGGAGTCTGTTGTGGGGAGAAGACAGGAAAGAGACTGTAAGTCGCTCTGAGACTCTAAGTGAAGGGTGGGGTATAAATCCAACTCTTCTTCTAAGGCAACATAATAAACACCTAGTACCTAAGAATCAGTTTCCCATGCTTCTGAAGTAAAAACCACCCACCTGTTTTTGAGCATTTAAAGGCAGCACACAAATCAATATTTCCTAGAAAACTGAAAATGGGGTAACTTCACTTTAGATAGCTTAATGATGCATGTGTGTCTGGGACAAATGAATCCACAACATTAAGGCAAATGGAGATCAGAATTTCAGCTGTGCCATGAGAAAGATACAAGACAGTCTTCTGTGAATACCAAAGATTCTTTCTGCATTATTAAATCAATGACCTTTCTAGCTTTCAAGTACCACATCCATTGCTTGTATCTTCTGCCTGTGATTTACTGTCAACCCTCTTTATTTTGTTGCTTCCCAAAGCTATGCACAGACTGCCTCTGAAAAATCAGTATTCATTTCATGAGTTGGCTGTAAGATTCCTTTCCACTGCTCTAAGAAAATAAGGTGGTAAAACTGCCAAGGATCATTCAAGCCTTCACAGCTTTGGGGCTTAGCTTTCATAATGTACCTGGCATAAGGCTACTCCCGTTGGTGCTTAGAAGTTAAGACTGTTACGTTTCAAGTTAACTTCTGAAGGGTTGCTGGCTGTACGATGTACCAGTGTTCTAAGGGCTTTTGGACTGTGGGCTGTTGCCCTGATCCAACATTGGCTTCTCTTATGTTCTAAGGACTTTACTGTTTTCAGCAGCATTGCTGATGCAAGGCACTTCTTGTATTGACTTACGATCTTCAGTAGGCTGACCCCTATACATTACCAGCATAGCAGAACCCAAACTTTGCCAGATTTTATTCCTAATTCCAAATTACCTAGTGAAGTCGGAGTTTACAATCTGCAAACGTTTCTCTTTCCTAAGAAGCACCTAGTCCTTTTGTCTAAGAAAGTTATATGTTCTTCAGTTGAGCCTGCATATTGAGATAAATTCAATTATATTGGGGAAGACATAAACGCCATATCCTGCTGTCCCATCTCATGTCACATATAGATTTCAAGTAGTCAAGAAAACATGGATCAACTTTCTCCACCCTCTCAACAACTTGTAATCTGGACTACAGTCTGCTCTTCCATTTGTACTGATGCTGAGAAGGGGGCATTTACAGACATCTCCCTCCTAATAGAAAAAATCTTACTATTGGGCTTTGTTCTATTTCTTCCTCTGTATCTCACCTTTTGCTGTTTATTTTTTTATCTGAAACCTATTTATAACCCATCAATTAATGAAAGAAGTACATATCATATAATTTAGTTTATTTTCCCCAACTGCTGGTTTTACAGCTGAAGTGAAACTGCCTCTATTCTTAATTAAAAGAGATGTACTAAGATCTTCAAAGTTAACCAGCTTTCTTTGGTCATTTAAATTACTGGAAGGACAGTTACCTTTTAATGAAGCAAGAAGTTCTAATGTTACACTCATCATTGTTGGAATTGTAGTGCAGATAAAGTACAGACAAATAGAGGCTTCTGGCCCATGCCTCTTATTTATTTAAAACACTTTTTAAAGGTATTTGCAGCTTTTGGATTTTGCTTTGGACCAAGGCCACTACCTGCAACTTCTATCCAATCAGTTCTCATAAAGGACATGTCATTGTGCACATCCAGAAATGTCCCTTCCTAGCTATCAAGGAGTTTAGTGCTGAAGTTCAATGTATATGAACTATTCTATCATTCTCTGATAACTGTAGCCAGTGTGTTTTGCCTTTGAGTGCATTTGTTTTGAGCTCAGGTAATGAGAGCCTTATAAAGTAACAGATTCAAGACACATTAGTATAATGAAACAAGTAAAAAAACCTGATTTCACCATCTGCTTCTGCATCATGTGATCACAGAAGTTTCACATGAAACAACAGCAAGTAGAGACCTAGAGCAACTGAAGGCCTGCAAGCAGCCTGGACTTTCAAAATGCTTCAACTAACGATGATGACCCCTTTCCCTTTCCTGGCGCTAGGGGAGAGGGTATCACCACGATACCCATTGCTGTATGGGGTCCCACAGGGGATTATCCTCTCCCCCATGTTATTTAACATCTTTATGCACCCCCTTGCCCAGCTGCTGCAGAATCATGGGCTGGAGTATCACCAGTATGCTGATGACACCCAGCTCTATCTGTTGAAGAGCGGCCAATCAGAGGCTGCCCCAGAACATCTGGCCACTGGTTTGGAGGCCATGGTTGGTTGGCTAAAACAGAACAGGCTGAAATTAAATCCAGCGAAGACAGAAGTCCTGTGGCTGGATGGATTGCCAACTTCCCCCTCTTGACAGGGTGCCATTAACAGCTGGACCGACCATGAAAAGTTTGGAAGTGATCCTGGATGCCTCCCTTTCTATGCTCTTGTTCTTTATGATGTTATAGAACAGACTGTACAGGCACAATGCCCTTGTCACTAGTTAGTTGGTTCTTCTGACCCACGGAAGAAGAACATAAAAGGAATATCTCAACAGGCTCAGCTTTTTAAACCCCTATTTGACAAACTGTACCTGCTATTTTTTCAAGAGAACTATTACAAACGATGTAATATGCCATCACCTCACAGCCACAGAATAAACTCTACATGAAATCCTTTCAGTGCCACGCCCCCCAAAGAAACATACATACTAGCACATTGCACAGGATATCTCATTTCACTGCTGTCCCTTCCCTCCACTTCTTAGCAACAGCTGAGTACACCTAACTTAATTCTACAATCCTAATGACGCTTCCCTGTAAGTAATTCAATTAAACTCAATGGGGTTCGCTGTCAGGCTCACAATGCCTCCCTAAGGCTGCCATCCCCTGCCCATTACTTAGAGTTCTGAATCAACACACACATACAACTACAGTGCAATTCACCCTCCGCAGATGGGGTGAGCAATGCTTCTAACGAAGGGGAGTTACCGGTGAGCCACGGCAAAGTAGCAAGAAAGAAGGAAGAGAAAGAAGGAAGAGAAAGAAGGAAGAGAAAGAAAGAAGAGAAAGAAAGAAGAGAAAGAGAGAGAAAGAGAGAGAGAGAGAGAAAGAAAGAGAGAAAGAAAGAAAGAGAGAAAGAGAGAAAGAAAGAAAGAGAAAGAAAGAAAGAAAACCAGGTTATGTAACTAGAGAGAACACTGCACGCTTGCTGAAAGAAAGAAAGAAAAAGAAAAAAAAGAAAGAAAGATTAGAAAACCAGGTTATGAGAGAGAGAAAGAAAGAAAGAGAGAGAGAGAGAGAGAGAGAGAGAGAGAGAGAGAAAGAAAACCAGGTTATGTAACTAGAGAGAACACTGCACACTTGCTTTAAGAAAGAAAGAAAGAAAAAAGAAAAGAAAGAAAGAAAGATTAGAAAACCAGGTTATGAGAGAGAGAGAGAGAAAGAAAGAAAGAAAGAGAGAGAGAGAGAGAAAGAAAGAAAGAAAACCAGGTTATGTAACTAGAGAGAACACTGCACGCTTGCTTTAAGAAAGAAAGAAAGAAAAAAGAAAGAAAGATTAGAAAACCAGGTTATGTAACTAGAGAGAACACTGCACGCTTGCTTTATTATGCAAACAGAAAGATGGGCAAGAATGAGAAAGAGGAAGTTCTGACCAATTTTCTCCCCAAGCTGCATTCTGCATGCTCTTGCACTCATCCCTTTAGCGCCTCCATCTCTTATTTTCGACCCACATCAAAGCAATCAGAGGACCTTCTTAACTGGTCATACCGCCCCCCCCCCCAGCTGTCTCTTGTGTTCACCCCACTTCTTCCACTCACCCAAACACACGAACAAGACAGACTTCACCTCAGCCGCCATATCCACTCAGAAGACCAAGCCGCTCTCTAGAACGGTCGCGATATCCGCTCGCTGCTTTACGGCAACAGAAAAGAAAAGGCCCCCGAAATGCTGTCTTGAATAGTGCCTGGCTGAAAGAAGGTTGTTGTTGTTGCTTTTAAAAAAAAAAATAAGGGAAAAATAAATATTGTCTTTTTTTCTAAATGTAAAAACACGGACGATGATCAGAACATGACACCAGCACGCGCCCACTTTCCTTCCCCGAGAGAGGTGCCCTAAAAATCAGGCATTTGGCTGGTCCACTATTCCCCTGCTTAATGCACCTGTTCCAGGTGAGCAGTGGCTTCTCATAGGTGGCGTTTTGCAGAGGGAAGTAGTAGTACTCTGTCCTCTCTCTCACTCTGTTTTCTTGCAATTGCTTGATGCGTTGTTGTCAAGACTGGGAGAGTCTTTCCATCGAGGGTTTTCATGCGTGTGTACGAGCGCACTAAAAGGAGTAAGTATAAGGATGCTCATAAATGAGCAAAGGTACGAACTGGCAGGGGAAATCTTTCGAGAAAGTGGGTCTCCTTGGCTTCTTTCCCCTCCTTGCCTCTGCTCGATTTCTATATAACTCCTACTGAAAAGCCTGGAATATTTTAAATAATACTTGGGGGGAGGAGTTTGTAAATCTCAAAAACCCATAGTCTGGAAAGGGCACCTGTCATATTTAGATTTTCAGCCTCCTAGTCCAATTGAGAGAGCACTATAATTTTTGTGTGTGTCGGGCACAAGTGATTTCAGTTTGTGTTCTCATACTGTCCAGTAGCATGTGGTTGCTTTTAAAAATAGGTTTGGGAACTCAATCAGAAAAAAGTTGTCCAAGTTGTTTTGCCTAATCTTTCATGAAGCTATTTATTCTATTGGATTTAAGGATCAGTGTATCCTAAAAGTTGAGGACTGATAATGCTACATTCTCCCTTGAGATCAACAGGCCAACTCTGTGTATTTTATGGACCAAATCAATGTTGCATTCACTGGACCTTCTTTTGTAGTTATGTTGACTAAAATCGGGCTAAGCTTATTTGGCTTGTTATGCCCAAATTGTTGGTTGTTCTAGAAGCTGATTCTCTCACACATGCACCTGTATTGTTCAGTATTTGCCAGGGATTTTGTGGGTACTTGCAATGAAAAATATTGTGTTTTAGCTAATGTCAGCTGATATGAAAGTTTGATCTGTATTATTTATTTTTGTTTAATGTTTGTTCTGCAAATTAGTGATCAACACGTATTTGAGAATCCATAGTCTTCAGTGTTTTCTTGTAATGTTCAATAACATAATATTCAGCAAAATATACTTATCAATATCCTATTGTCCATGATTATTAAGATTACATTATTCTAGCTGCATTCCCACCTACTCACTAAGAATTATTGTGGCTAGATGCCTGAAAGCACAGACATTTCAGTTTATTAAAGAATGCTTGATGAGGAAAAGTAGGCATATCCTAGGCAAAGATTTTTTAAAAAAATTATTCCCCACTGCTTCTTTTTCAATCATGTGTTTATTTGTTTGCCATTGAAATTAATGGGGTTTCAAGAGCTTAATTTTTGTTGAGATGTGCTTAAGTTAAAAAGAAAAAAAATGGCTTTGTACAGGAATGCACTTCTTCATTAAGTGAAATTTCATAGTAATAGTAACAGACGTGAGGGATTATTTATACAGGCCCAGCTCCAAATTGTAGCCACTTCTTCTCTGTTACCACCAACTGCCATCAGTGAGACCAGACGTACAGAGAAAGCAGCCAGGCACCTTTGCATTATGCCTGGACTGAGACCTTACTGAGATCCTGATTCCTAAACAATCTTTTTTATTATTATATCTTAGTCAATATGCGTAGGAGTTTTAAATTGACATCAGATGCTTTGGGAGCCAAAGTTTGACTGGGCAAAACAAAGTTAATATGGTGCCAAAGATACATCGCAGACATTGCTTAGGAAACCTGAGAATGATCCTGCAACCCACTATTATTACTCCCATTCTGCAGGTGGGGACTGATTCAGGCAAAGAGAACGAACACTTTGCTTGAGGTTACCTAATTAATTATGTCAAATGTGGGATTTGAATGGGAGACTTCTTGGTTTATGGTTGGTTCTCTACACCATCCCAGGCCTCTTGATTTTTTAAAAAATTATTATTTGTTTTAAATGAGCCGACTATACCACAGAATAGTGTATCACGCCCCCACTGTATAAACTGAAATGTGTGTGTTTTTTAAAAAATCAGACAGAAATTGGTCTACTTTAGTTCAGTGTTTTCTGGCTAGTATACATACTACTGGCTCAGCTTTTGTGGTGTTCGGTTTTAAAGCTGAAGGTAAGAGATGTCATCAGCATGCTACTGGCACCCAGCCCTATATTTCTGTCATGAATCATTTAGAAGCAATTCTAAGCAGGTCTACTCTGAAGTAAATCCTGTATTATCCAGTGGGGCTTACTCTTAGGAAAGGACTGCAGCTGTTCTTCTGAACCAGCAGCTTCGGTGCTGGTCAGATGAATGCGTTAGGACAGACTGGAACTGAATCCACACAAATTGGAGGAGATGCCTTCAGGCCCTGGAGGAACCTGAGTTACCTGTGACTGATGGGGTTACGACTTCCCCATTTGAATGAGTACAATGCATAGGGGTGCTTTTTTATAAGCAGGGAGGAGGTTGTGATTGGTAGCTTTTTATTAGCTTCATTTACTATGGTGGTTCCACCTCTTATCTAGCAGACGGACTCTTTCAATGATGATTCATGCTTTTATAGCTTCCAGGCTATAATCTGCTGTATGTAGACTGCTCTTGAAGATGACTCTGTAACTTTAAGCTAGTTGAGACTACAGCTGCTCCCTTCCTATGGATTTGTGGAACTATAAACAATATGTGTTATATCAGTGGCACTGGCTGTCAGCATGCTTCCAGGCCCAATTGTAAGTGCTCATTTTAATCTTTTAAACCTGTTCATGGTCTGGCACCGATATATCCTTAGGAACAGCCTTTCCCTACATGATCCTCCGCACCCACTGCATTATTTTACTAGCTTGGTAATTCGACAGTGTGTGAGGTAAGAACTGTAGCCAACACAGGCAGGGATTTTACTTTGATTGTTGTAAGTCGCCATGAGAACCCTGGGTGAGCAGCGACTAAAGAGGTCTAATAAAAAAGTCTCTAAATATTTCTCCTCTTAAGTTTAGGCTGCCATTTTCTTCCTTGCTTTTAGAAAGGGGCTCACATTGCAACTGCTTTGCCTGGCATTGCATTAGTGAATTTGATGCTGTGGTATCGGACGTACAGAGCTCTGACTCTTTAAAGCCCGTACCCTGAAAATCTTGTTAGTCTGCAAGGTGCTATTGGGCTTGAATCTGACTGTTGTACTGCAGACCGGCACAGCTACCTTCTGAAACTAAATAAACATGCCAACTCTTTAATAAGAGACAAATTCATGCTTTCCCTATATCCCAGTGAGCACTCTCTCCCATCTGTAATGTATTTCAGCTATCATTCAGAGAGATTATCCTGTTTAGGGGGATGGTAGAGAATTCTGTTTGTGTGTACTTAGATGCTCAATTCCAACTGCTCTGGAATACAAAAGTAATTTCCTGTGAGATTCATAAAATCCTCTTGATAATATTTGTGTCTTTTCATTAGGTTATCTAGCAGATTTCCCTGAGATAAAGTCATAAGATAAATTCAAAGCATCTTGTCAGGAGCTTAGTTAATGGATTCTGTGTTAAGGCATTAAACCCATTCCTGAGAATATGTTCTTAGATCACAGCCCAAAGCTGGATTTCCATGATTACATTGTATATGTGATATTTTTAAAATAGCATTTGTAAAGTCAGTGTTTCTGTTGTGTTATTGTACAGTATCACAGTACAATGGGAAAGCAGTTAAAACTAGCAAAATATATCTAGACAAGCAGGAGGACCTGCAATACTCATGGGGGGGGGGAGGAGAAGGAGCTCCATGTTGAGGAGGAAGCACCCGCAGGTGAGCCTCTCTCCTCTCCCCCCTCCCTCCTCCCCAACAGCAGCGGAGATGGTGAGGCCCGCTGCCTGCCGAGCCTCTTCCCCCCTTCCCCCATCAGCGATTTCTGATTAGCGCACTCTCTCTATTTCTGACTCTTGCAGTTCGACTGCTCGTTCATTCATTGACTGCTCGACCTAAGATCCCCCAGTCCTTTGCAGGAGAGGCCTCTCCTGCTTTCCCCTCTCCACTAGTAGTCTCGCAGGAAGAGCAATAAGAGCTGCCAATGCAAGGACAAACCCATCTCAGCTACTGCCACTCGGTAACAGATGCTGTAGTCGTGCTTGGGAAGAGCGAAGCAGGGAGGGCACGTTAGGATGGTGCGGGAGTTCAGGCTGCCAATCCCCCCGCCCGGCTCAGCCTGAGCGGCTCTCAGCGGCCAGGCTGCCTCAGAGTTTCGAGAGCATTCCCTGCACGTGCGCAGGAAATGCTCTTGAACTTTGGGGGGGATTTAAATCCCTGAAAGTTTTTTTTAAGTTTTCAGATTTTTCTGCACATCTGGGAAGCCTCCCAAGTGTGCAGAATAATCTCCCTGCCCCCAGGTGCCCCCCCCCGTGGATTTAGACATCCTCACACAGGGGGCGCCTCTGCTATTAGTATATAGACAAGCAGGAGGACCTGCGATACTCGCGGGGGGGGGGGGGCAGGTGAGCCTCTTTCCCCTCCCTCCCCCCAAACAATCAGCAGCGGCTGCGCGCCAAGCCTCTTCCCCCTGAAAATTGGTGGTGGCCATGCGCCGAGCCTCTTCCCCTCCCTCCCTGAAAACAGCGGCGGCAGCAAGGCCTCCAAGCCCTCCCCCCAGCCAAAGCGTTCTCTGCGCCTACGCGAGAACGCTTTTACTTTTGAGAGGATTTAAATATCTCCCCCAATTTTTTTTAACATTTAGGATTTTTCTCCAGATGTGGGGACCGCCCCACGTGTGTAGGAAAATCTCCCTCCCCCCCAAGTGCCCCCCCACGCGGATTTAGATATCCGCACGAGGGGGGGGCACTTGGCTATTAGTATATAGATATCTATCCTCTGAAGACTGTGGGTGGAATTGTGAGTTGTCTTATGCTTTTTTCTGTAAACACACCAGTTGTTATGATCTGATCTACACTTGACAGTGGATCAGGAGTCAGCGAATTCATTCTGTAGTGTAGCTACACTGCGTTTCTTCAGAGGCTGTCATGACTCTAACATTGTGCTTGTCGTCTGTAGACTCTTGGGGAATACAGGCTTGTAAAAGTCCACTTGTGCAATAATCTGGGAAGAGATGTGCAAGTCTCTGCAATAGCCTTTACTTGTCTTGATCCAGTTTGTCGGCCCTCTCATATCTAAGCCATAGCCAGACACTGGTCAAGAGCTGAGAATTTAGCCATCTCCAAGAATCTTTAAAAACATTTGCAGGATTCTGTTCGGGATTTTTGCTCTATATCTCGGATTGTAATTTTTTAAAATATCATTTCTTTGATCCATTTGTGCACTATAAATGTTATCCATTCTTCTATTTTGTAAGCTTTTTTTTCTTTTAGTGCCAGAATAGGTGTATATTGTTCTTTCCCTTTCTACTGTGAAGAATAGGTTACGTAATTTTATTCACAGTGGGTCTTTTGGCCCACAAGTTCTGTAGCTCAAATCTTTATTCCTGTAAATTGTATCAGTTGTTTGATGAAAATGGCAAGCTTTTATGCTTTGCCTTAATAGGGCCATAACCATGAGTTTTATTTTAACGACGTCAGCAAAGTCATCAAAGTAAAAAAAGAAAAGAAAAAAAGCTTGTTTAAAAGGAATTAAGCCAACATAACACAGTTGGAATACTAATTATGGATTGACAGGCTCCCCGTAGAATCCTGCAAATTAAACAGTCTGTCAGTCTTCTGATGACATTCTGCCCTGGAGCATGCACCGTGCTGACTCAGATGGGGTTTCAATATCATCTTTCTTAAATAAGCATTTCCCACCAGATATTCCAAATCTATCCATTAATAAAATCCCCTCTCTGGAATAACTTTTTAAAAATTTTCTGCTACATCTCCTCTGTCTCTTGAATGCTATTGGAATGGGAATTGGAATAATTCTTTATGTAGCTTGAAGCACAGTTCAGATCTACTGCTGAAGGAATGTGTCACCTACCCACACACTATATTCCCACTGTTGCGTTATCAAAATAATAAATTTTACTGCATTTGATTGGTGTGATTACCCCAAAGTCCTGCTGTCATTGTGCTGAGATTGCAGAAAAGTTGTATAGTATTTCGTGCTAAGTTGGATGCTAAGGTCATAGCAGTCGAAACACTGAATCTCCTTAAAATATCATGAATCCTTCCCACCCTTGGATAATTCAAGCTGTTGTTGTACTATCACTTTTGTAATATTTATCATTTCTTCCCAGTGCATAATCCTATACCTTCCTATATACAGCTTTTGTTGTACTATGACTTTTGTAATATTTATCGTTTCTTCCCAGTGAATAACCCTATACCTTCCAATTTGAAGTCAGAAGCAAAAAAAGCAGCTAAAATCTTAAGAGAATTTACAGAAATAACATCCAGGAATGGACCCGACAAGATCATACCCGGTTAGTAAGGATCTCTGTCTGTCTGTCTGTCTCTTTTTTCAATTGGAACTTCAGTTCCTCCCTCTGTCTTTGAGCAAAGCTTCCCTCTTGGCTTTCCTCTTATCTGACCTCACTTTAGAAGATTAAAGGCATGAGCTCTGTTTTTAATGGCAAGTTGCAAGACGCTGTTGTTGATACTATAGGTCTTGATAAATTGTTCATATGGTACTGACTGATATAAATTCCAGGAGGCAGCAGTGGCCTCCCCAGTGGCGAGTGGCGACAGCCTGGATGGGCCTGATGCCCCTTCGGGGATTAGCATCCCCATCAGTGGCTTGTTCGCCATCGATGGGTGTGGTGGTGGCAGTTCTGGGGGCAGCAACAGGCTTGGCAGCAGCTTTCCTGTCGGCAGCAGGCTCAGTGGTGGCAATGGCAGTGGCAGCAGCCCTGGTGGTGGTATTTGGGCCGGGCTCCCAGACTAGGACAACAGCAGCTCTGTTGGGAGCAGCAGCAGTGCGGCTGAGTCTGGCCTTTGCAGTTGCATTGTCTGCGCATGTGCAGATGCCTTTTATTGGGGGGGGGGGGCAGAATTTAAATCCCCCAATTTATTTTTTTCCAGTTTTCAGATTTTTCTTCAAACTTAGGGGGGCTACCGAAGTTTGCAGGAAAACTTGTATGGGGTGCCTCCTATTTGCGGCTTTAGATACCCGCATATAGAGTGCACGTTGAGCATTAGATATATAGATGACAAATTCTGGTGTGCAAACCATGGTTTGCAGTTAGTTCTGAACCATCAAACCAGTATGTCAGCAGTGATATTATGTTGGTTTGCAATGCAACGTTTGGACAGACTGTAGTTTGGGTTGCCTCTGAAATGGTCTAACCGTGATTTGAGGAGGCCCTGTACCCTGGCCTGGCTATAGAAAAAGGAGCAGAGAGAGAAAATTAGATTGCTCTGGTGGCTCTCTCTCACTAATGCTTTCCTGTATCATTCCTTCCTCGTTCTTGGTCACAGCTCTGCTGACTCTCAAAATGTTGTTGTTGCTAAGATCATGCCTTTTTTGAAGAAAGAAGGTAATGTACGCGTGCTCATTCGATAGTCTGTGTTAAGAACTGTGTGAAACCCATCATATATTACAAACATTTAGGAATTTAGGACCTTTTTTTCCAGAAATAACCATAGATGTTCTCTGGCTCAATCCCATCAACATGTTTTATACTGAAACAAAAAATGCATCATGTCTCAGGTGGGAAGAGTTAGCTTTACCATACTTCTGCACTGAGATATAAAGTGATCAGTAAGGATGTTCCATGATTAGGTGTGAAACATGAAAAATAGCACATTGACTATCTAGAGGAAGTAAAAGTTGTAACAAGGAGTCTGGAGGGACCCAGACTCTCAACCATTTGTGTGCTGTGTGCTTAAATAACCAGTAGCAGTTTTTATAAGACTTATGCTATGTATTTTCTTGTCTGCTTGTCACTTACAAAGCTCTCTTCAGAATCCCTCTAATACATATTTCCAGGCAAACTAATCTTCTATTGCTACTACTGTATTGTGCAGCAAACATCCAAAGTCAGCCAACTAAACTGACACTTCTGCTGACTTGAGTGTCCGTTGCTGCTCAAGTTCAAAAGATATGCTAACACGTACAGGGAGGCTGTAGTGGAGAGCACCTCCAAGGAAGATATGGTGCTCCAAGAAGAGTCTGTTGAAGGGGAGATTGTGGGAGTAAATGTGGGCTACAGCAACCCTTCTGGTTCTGGATCTTCTGATTCTGAATACAGAAACCTCCGGTTGGCATCCAGCCTGCCCAAATGGAACTAACCACCATCGCTGAGTGTGTGATCAACATGGAGAACAGGAGGAAGGTGGAGAGGCAACTATGTGTGAAAGACAGGGCAACTGAAACTGTCTGGGCTGGGCAAAGCCTCTATACCAAACTGATTGTCATGGATACAAGTGCAACATGGAGGTGTCTCAGTGACCAACATGCAGTGGTTTGGGTGTCACAAGAAGTAATTAGGGACATGCCTGAAACCATCAGTAAAGCCCTAGGGGACTCCTCCCAAGTTGGTGCTTGCTGCCATCTGGGAGTCTGACACTGCATCAGATGAAGGCATGTATCAAACTATGAGAGGAACCAGGATGGGATTTTGGACCCTGAGCCACAGCAATCAATGATGGTGGCCTAAGACATTAGAGAGGGCCATCCCAGAGCAACACCCCCCCCCCCAAAAAAATGGGATGATCAGCATGTGGGAAATGTGAGCAGAACTGACTGAGCAGTTGCGTCTTCTTCCACACCCTTCCTTTCACAAGCTCAGCATTCATATGGCCCTCTGCATAAGAAAATAACTTTGACGTCTGTCTTGTGATATTTAAAAATATGCGTCTGGAAAATTGTTCTTGATGTTAGTTCTAAGTAGATTACTAAAATACAGAAAAAGCTAGACCCCATTTGAATGGCTGTGAAAATCTATCCCAGATGCATAAAATTTCACAGCAAAAAGAGTGATAGGTCTGCTATTGTCTCATAATAAAAGAGGTAATGTCTCCGTGTGATCTATATTTCTTTATTTTATTAGATTTCTAACCTGCCCTTCCCTGCATAGCAAGGCTCAGAGCGAGGTACAGCAAATTAAAACAACAGTCAGATTATTAAAAAGTCTGACAATAGTCAGATAAGTCTGACAACAGTCAGATTATTCATACAGTATAATCAAACCTACAATCAGACGGCACCTTAGGCACTAACCACACAGTGCCCAGGTGAGGTTGTGCAGCTGTGTGGCTTATAGAGCTGGCACACAGTGTAATGAGCAGCGAGATGGAGCAAAAGAAGAGTTAAAAAATTTCTAGGCTCAGACAAGTAATTACATTCAAATGTCACATGATACAGGGTGTCTACACTACCTGCCCCACCGTCACATACTTTATCAGAGTATGGCATCTTAAGATACCTCCCTTGCAAAACTCTAGATGGTAAAGCATTAAGGCACACCAACATAAAGGCACACCTATAGCAAGGAACAGTCAAATATGAGCAGTAATTGGGAGGCTCTCCTGGTGGAAAAATACCAGCAAATTTAGTAGAACAAACACGTCGTGCTCTACAGATTGTACTGTTATAATTATACTTAGACAAGGGGGTGGCCGCGATATTCGCAGGGGGGGAGAAGCTGACAGCTGCTCCTCCTTCCTCCCCCCCTTCCCTCCCCCTTCCCCCCGCGTTCCAGCCTGCCCAAGGCGAGGCCCATCCGGCGCAGAGGCCTCGCCATCTCTTCTCCACCTCCCGCCCCGGCTTGGCCCAGCGAGGCCCGCAGCTTTGTGCCGGAGGAGCCTCACCATTCCTTCCCTCCCCCCTCACCCTCGCGTTCCCCTCCCGCCCGTTCTCCTTTGCTGCAGCTTGAGTGGCTTAATGCCACTCAGGCCCAGGGTTTCCCTCCTCCCCCAGCACCATCCCCTCCCTCCCTCCCCTCCCCCCGTGCTCGTCCGCCCGCCCACCAGCTCACTCCTCTTTGCTGGGGCCTGAGTGGCTTAATGCCACTCAGGCCCAGCATCTCCCTCCTCCCCCCCGGCACCATCCCTTCCCGCCCCCCCCCCCGGCCGCGCTCATCTGCTGCCAGTGCCGCCAGCACTCCCGCAAGTCCGCACGTGCAGGGAACCACCGCCACGCCGCCAGCAATAACCACACGACAGGTAAGTTCGTTCCCTGCGCATGCGCAGGGAATGCTTTTTTACTTTTCGGGGGATTTCAGTGTCCCCCGAAAACTTTTTTTAACTTTTTAAATGTTTCTGCAAATGGGGGGGATCACCCCTCATCTGCAGAACCCCCTCCCCACCCCCCAAGTGCCCCCCCGTGCGGATTTAGGTATCCGCACGCGGGGGGGGGCACTTGGGAATTAGATATAGAGATAGATGTCTCTTAATCGTTCTCATGGCTTCCTGTGTGGTAAATGAATAAAGTGCTGAACAGTGCTGTCCTAAGCAGAGCTATACCCTTTGAAGCCCACTGTCTTCAATGGACTTAAAAGGTATTTAGGGTGACCCTGCTAGTGTGGCTGCTCGGTCTGGAGAGCTACAACATATTGCAGGTTTGTATGTTCTTTCCCTTGCTCTTTACTTCTCCTCCAGCACTATTTTTATGGGCTGTTTTCCTCTTTACACTCTTCCTTACAATAGCTTTTGTTTGCTGCGTTGTCCAGATTGAACAAGCTGTGATTAGTGCTGAGTCTGACCTTGAAGTCCTGTTTTTCTCAGTTTGGGATGTCACAGCAAAGAATGGAGACAGGAATCCACAAGCGATGGGGGGAGGGATATGGAAGTGTCCAAGCGCGTGGTGTGTTTTCATTTTTCCAAAGCATTGTCTGGACTGAGCTGGTGTCTTTATCAGGCACATCAATGTCACAATATGGCCAAGATTCTCACAAAAGAACTGCACTGATATAAGGTGAAAAGTACATGAATCTTAGTGGAAAGGTATTTGTCATTTGATCTAATTCTTTTTCATCACCAGTTTAAATTGTCAGGGGAGGGAGTAGGAAAGTTCCCTAAATTTGGAAGAGCTCTGTTTGTGAATGGAGAACGTGACGTCCTCCCAAGTGTACTTATGTAAGAGTTTGACTGTCTTTTTGTTTTCATTCCTTGTGCTCTTGTCATTATGGTTCTGCTCCATCTGTCACTTGATTCGTATTACATCTAACTCTGAAAGGTATGTAAGAGAAATCCCTGGCTTTTGTGTTGGCTGGCAAAGTGGATGATGATAACGTCAAAGCAGAATCCCCCCCTTCTCCCCCTCCCAGCAAAAAATGCCCAAGTTCTGTCAACAGTTTTATATTTATCTAGCTTTCCAATTAAAAAGACAAAAAAAAGCCCAACCCAAACTGGGGTGGTGCTTTCCCCAATGTTAGTTAACATCTATATGTGCCCCCTTGCCCAGATTGCCCGAAGGCATGGGCTGGGTGTCACCAGTCTGCAAATGACACCCAGCTCTGTCTGCTGTTGGGTGGTCAGTCTGATTCTACACCGTAAGATCTGGACCAAGCATTACAAGCCGTGGTGGGTTGACTTAGACTGAGCTGATTGAAATTGAATCTGATGGAACCGGAGGTCCAGTGCCTGAGTTGAGGTGCCCCAAGGGCAGGGATCCCACTCCCAACCTTCGATGGGGCTCAGCTGGTGCCAGCACCAGAAGTTAGGAGCTTGGGAGCGCTCTTGGATGCGTCCCTAACAATGGTGGCCCAGGTAGCAGCCACAGCCAAGTCGTCCTTTTATCATCTTCAGCTGATTGGGCAGTTGGTTCCCTTCCTCGAATGCAATGACTTGGCAACAGTGATCCATGTGATGGTCACCTCAAGACTAGACTACGGTAAAGCTCTCTACATGGGGCTGCCCTTGTCCCAAATCCAGAAGCTACAGCTAGTGCAAAATTCGCTTCAAGGTGCTGGTTCTTACCTTTAAAGCCCTTTATGGTCAGGGTCCGGCATACCTAAGGGACCGCCTTTCCCCACATGTTCCCCAGAGAGCACTGCACTTGGGGCCTCAAAATCAACTGGCCCTCCCCGGCCCCAAAGACACCAGGCTGGCTGTAACTGAGGCCAGGGCCTTTTCAGGGGTGGCTCCGCACTGGTGGAATGAGCTCCCAGAAGAGATCAGGGCCCTGCAGGACCTTCTACAGTTCCACAGAGCCTGCAAGATGGAACTCTTCAACCAGGCCTTGAATCCAGGAGTCGCCTCAAACACCTCTAAAGTGAGCCCTGCACCTTGGTTTTACCATCAACAGCCTGGGCTTGATCAAGATGGGCTGACCGAATATACCGCCATGACTGTTATTGTCACCTTAAATAATACTATTAGTATTGGACCTACTGTTCTAGTACTTTATCAGGCCACTGTTCTAGCACTTCATAATAATTATGATAATTGGATTGTTTTATGATTGGTTTTTAATTGTTTTGTATACGTTGTTTATATGTTGAATCTTTTATGTAAGCCACTCTTCGCCTGCTTCGGCAGAGAGGGCAGGATATAAATTGAATAAATAAATAAATATACACAACAAGGTTTTTGGGATTTTTGTCTCTTGGTCATAGCCATCCCCATGTTATATGGCAAAGTACTGTTCAAACCAAAGGCAGCTGCAAAAGCCATCTGAGATAAAGTATAGGAATCTGCTTCTGTGAGGAGAAAAAGTTGAATGTTGGACTGGGTGATTTTAGCTTCAACGGCAATATTTTGTTGCATTTTTCAAAATATGCTACGATTCAGTTGGATTTTTTTTAAAGGCTTTGCCCAATGAAGAGTTTCTTTTCCTTACGCAATCTTTAACTTTTCATTACTTGCAGCTCATGTAATCGCTAAAGCGAAAGGCCTTGCAATCTTATCAGTTATCAAGGCTGGGTTTTTGGTCACGGCTCGAGGAGGCAGTGGGATTGTACTGGCTCGTCTGCCTAATGGAGGTAAGTGTGCCCACTTTCACTAAAAGAAAGAACGCTTTCTTCTCCATACAATTACCTAATAGCATTGTGTGTGGGGTGCAGAAAGGATTTTAAAAAGTGATGGGCCATATTAGATTTTATGGGATAGAGGAAGAGGGAAGATCTTTGGCCGATTTCGCACTAGCGTTTGCCCCAGGTTTGCCCTCATGCTTGCACCAGAGCTTCTGATCAATTTCATACCAGTTGCTCCGGGCTCACGTTTTGCTCTGGAGTACCGCCCTGCTGCACCGGAGTTTCCCTGGAGCAAACAAATCCTGTTTTTAGAGGATTTTCCTGTTTGCCCCGGGGGAGAACCCAAAATGAAAACATGCCCACTTGCTTGCCTTTCATGAGGGCCGCCCCATTGTGGGAGTTTGTAATCTTTTTGGGAGAAAACCCCATCGTCACGCTATATTGATAGGGCTGAGGTTCCAAGTGGGAAAGTGAAGAAAATACTCCGGAGGAAACTGGGAGGGGAAATTCTGGAGAGAATGAGAGGCAACTGGCCAGTGAGAAATCGGCCCTTGTTTGTTTACAGAAATCCACCAATTCTTGCATAAAGCAAGTGAGAAGCCCTGACCTGGATAGCCCAGGCAAGCCTGATCTCGTCAGATCTTGGAAGCTAAGCAGGGTTGACTCTGGCAAGTACTTCGATGGGAGACCTCCGTGGGAATACCAGCAGTTGAGAGGCAGGGGCAGCCTTTATTCAGCCACCTCTTTGAATATCCTCCAGGCCCTCAGAGGTTGCCATGACTTCCAGGTGCACACACATTCACATACATGCACACATAAAAAAATACAGAAAAAAGAAAGTAAGGAGATATCTATTTTTAAACAAAAATAAGATGAGGTAATGTCCCTTTCTGCATCTGCCATCACTGCACTCAGGTCCTTAGAGAACATTTCTTCCAGCCAGGCTGTTGTTTTAGTATCTGAGCCTGGCAAAGAGAACAATGTTTATATTGGTACATAAGTGCCATCAGGTTGCAACCTACAAATGGCAACCCCAGCAAGGGCTTTCAAGGCAAGTTAGAAACCGGTGGCTTGCCATTGCCTTCCTCTGCACAAGTAGTAGTAGTTGTAGCAGTAGAGGGGGAGATTGGATTTATACCCCACCCTTCACTTGGGGTGCATTCAGACGGCTCTTTTGAGCTGCGCCAGGCACGAGTGCCTGCTGGATTTAAAGTGCATGTCCAGACCTCAACATCTGGGAATCGTGTTGCTTTCGTTAGTAGCCCGTCAATCCCCGTTGGGGATCTGTACTTAAAAGATAGTGGCTAAAGTCCAGTCTAAAGCTGGCCGACGGGCCAATGCTGGACTTTCCACCGTCAGGTCGTTCCACCAGCGCGCCATCAGCCCATAGGAATGGTCTCCAGACCATCCCGAATGGCTGCCATTTAAAAAAAAAACTCTTAGTGATGTGCGCATAACCACTTAAACATGCGACGTGGCAGACGGTGAGGCACATATGCAGATATGCACATGCACAAACAGGATTTTTTTAAAAAAAGCTGTCTGCATTGCTCTTGAAGGTGGATGCCGTCTAGACAGTCCACCGCAGAGTCACGCGTGGTAAAGCAATTCATGGGGGGTGGGGCTGTCTTGCCGTGTAACACTGGATAAAAAAGATCTAGATCAAATTACAGCTGGGCCAATGGCAGGATTAGCTGCCCATTTGAACGCACCCTTGGAGTCTCAGAGCAGCTTAAAAACTGCTTTCCCTTCCCCTCCCCACAACAGACACCCTGTGAGGTAGTATTCTTGGATGGTCTCCCATCCAAGTACTGAGCAATCTTAGCTTCTGAGATCTGATGAGATCAGGCTGTAGCCTTCCCTCCATGGACAATATTTACAAACCCTCAAATTGCTTTCTTAACATATGAATACCAGGGCGTGTGTAAATATTTAAGGGTTCCCCTATTTATTGATGTCTGTGTTCCTAATTGTCTTTTGGGAGTACCAGTCATCTCCATATGCCTGCTCTGCAAGTGAGAATTTTATTTCCCCGTAAAAGTTTCATCCCAGATGGATGAGAGGGGAAAGGGATAAAGGAAGGATGAATTTCCTACTGAAATGGGAAAAAACCAAACTGAGTAATTGAAACCTATAATATTAACCGATTTAATGAAATGAGATCAAGTTTTTCCAAAAGAAAACAAAATTGTGCACATGCCTATTAGCTGAATTGGACAGAAGAAAATGCCAAAGCATTCTGTTTAGTTTCAGTTGTAAGGCTACACCATGGAACTTGGCAGAGTCAGAGTTTTTATTTAAAACTGTGTCGGTAAGAACAATAGTGAATTAGTTTCACTGCAGAACTGGATTCCATTTGCTGTGTTCCAGTGCTATAAACATTTTGATACCTGTGAATGCTTTTTTTTGGTTATTCAGTGTCAAGCTGTCATCTTCTCTCTCCCGTGCTTCTGGAAAGCGCTGGAACTCACTGAAAACAATATGCTGACACTGAGATGGAACTGTGTTATTGATGCAGCCGCTTGCCTTAGATGTGTGTATTGCCGGCAGACACTGATGGCTTGTTTCCTTAACGCTGAAGAATTGCTACAAATGAATGTTTTCTTTGTCCCGAGTCTCTGCTTATCCAGAAAGTATCACAGTGTGATTGCATAACACGGATTAGGATTTGACGGTGCTCTAAAACAGCTCATTATAAACTGTTATGAAGCTTTTCTGAATAAATAATGAAACCGTTTTGATAAACAAGCTTCTGTGGTTCAGTTAGTTCCCTTCCCCAGAGATGGCCAATTTCAGGAAGTTGTGAACGGTGTACATATTTTAAAAGGAAAAGTCTTTTCCGGGGTATTAGCAAAGAATCGCAGTGTTCTCAGAACTGATGTGGATACGTTTATGAAGTATAACAGATCAAACTGGATCTAAGTTGTAAGTTTGGAGCATCCCCCCCCCCTTTCTGTTGAAGAACCCACAAACCATCACAGCCAGAGACGCAGATGTTCGTGGGTGGGGGGTCTGGTTGCTTTCTTGGGGGATGCCAAAGGAGTTTATGCTTGGGTCTGATTTGCAGGTGATAGTTTCTGACTTTATTTTACTTTTGATACCCTATGGAGCATGTATCTGATTTGGCATGCCGAATTTGAATTAGATAAACTATTGCTATGAAATTTCCAGTGTTCACTTATGGAAATGTTGAGATACCTTAACTGAGATTTAGCATGATCTTCAAGCGCTTATTCCTCTCCCCCACTTGGGGAATGTACTGCGCAAAATGACCTGGCTCATTTGCAATGCACCTCTTTCCATGTGGCATGTGCAATGCACCTCTTTCCATGTGGCATGAGTAAATGACTTCTAAAGGATGTTACATCGTCAACATGTGTTTCTGTTCACGTTGTCCAGGCTGGTCTGCTCCTTCTGCAATAGGAATCGCTGGCCTTGGTGGTGGATTTGAAATTGGAATCGAGGTAAGCATTTTGTATATAATAAATATATATCCTTCTTTTTACAGGCATGTGTCTTTTGTTCAATATCTGACAATGCCCCCAAACACCTTAAAACAAGCTCTATTGTATGCTAATTTAGTCAGAGTCGAGTTTATGGCAGCTATGTCTTCCATAGGGTTGCCAAGTCTGGGTTGGAAAATACCTGGAGACTTTGGGGGTGGAGCCAGGAGAGGGCGGGGTTTGGGGAGGGGAGGGGCCTCAGCAGGGTACAGTGCCATAGAGTCCACCCTTCAAAGCAGCCATTTTCTCCAGGAGAGCTGACCTCTGTCAGCTGGAGATCAGTTGTAAAAGCAGGAGATCCCCAGGCCCCACCTGGGGGCTGGCAGCCCTAGTCTTCCAAGTGTTTCTTTTGTGATGGAAGTTTAAATTGCTTGGATCCAATCGGGCGGGTGGTCTGCCGCAGTCAAAATAAGTCTTGTGTCAGCTTAAAGGCAAACACATTTATTGTGGGATGTGCTTGCCATAAGAATTACTCCCAAAAAACAAATCAAGGGGGAACTGTGCTTCAGAATATAGAAGGCAAGAAGGTGACCGGCATGGCTGCGAGTCTCTAGTACCATCAGCAGGGAGGGGACTATCTTGTAATACCGATCATTCACGTACACACCTCCTAACTGACCCCTAGCCAGATAAGTGTCTGACCTTACCCTACGTCTGGCTGGTTAAACCAAGGAACCAGCTGTTCCCCGCTACAACCTGATGTTTTGTCCTCCAGGCCCAATTGGGAAGAGGAAGTTACTAGACCACAGATCAGCCAAGACCGAAGCTTCTCTAAGTTCATACAGGAGAAGGGTCAAGAAACCATAACCTTGCCAGTGCTGTGTAGTAGACATACTTCAGGAAAAAAAGTTCACTTTGATGATCTTAAACAGTGATTGTTTTATGAATGGGATATGTGTGGCCATTTTTCCTGTCACTGTCAAAGACATCTTTCTGCAGTTTTATGCTGAACTAGTTAAGCCTTGGGGCTGCAGTGGCTCAGAGGTTAAGACGCTGAGCTGCAAACCGGAAGGTCGGTAGCTCGGCAGTTCGAGACCCAAGTGCTGCATGACGGAGTGAGCTCCCGTCTGTGGTCGCAGCTCACGGTTCAACCGTGAGCTCAAACCTAGCAGTTTGAAAGCAAGAAATTGCAAGCAGATAAATAGGTACCGCTGCGGTCGGAACGTAACGGCGTTCTGTGCGCCTCGGCGTTTAGTCATGCTGGCCACATGACCACGGAAACATCTTCAGACAGTGCTGGCTCTTCAGCTTGGAAACGGAGATGAGCACCACCCCCTAGAGTTGGATTCAACTGGCTTTCGAGCAAGGGAAACCTTTACCTTTTTAGTTAAGCCTTAAAAGTCATGGCAGATCACTTGCCATTTCCACTTTTGGGCCATGCTCAAAGCCTGTGTAATCAAGTGGGACAGGGGAGAGGAGGTAGGTCTTTCTTTCCTGGTTTTAGGATGCTAGTTTACTGAACTCTTTATTTATATTCTGCTCTTCTTTATGGGGACCCAAAGCAACTAGCAATAGACAGAGAGAACAGGCAAACTAAACAAAGGGAGGGAATGCTTCCAGTAGTGGAGCAGGCCTTCTCTCTCCGCCAGCTGATCATCTGCCCACCTCTCTAGGCCCACCCATCAGGCTTAGAGGTAGGGTTGCCAGCTTCCAGGTGGCACCTGGAGATATCCTGCTATTACAGTTGATCTCCAAGTGGCCAAGATCAGTTCCCCTGGAGAAAATGGCTGCTTTTGGGGGGTGGACTCCATAGTTTTATACCTTGCTGAGCATCCTCCCTTCCCTAAACCCCTCCCCCTCCAGGCTCCACCCCCAAAATCTCCAGGTATCTCCCAACCCAGAGCTGGCAACCCTATTAAGAGCCTTTTACCTTGTGCCTCTGGGTACAACCAGGGCTTACATACTTACATGCAGAGAGAGATATTATTCAGCTGCTGTCAGCTAGGAGGATCTTCCCCAATTCCTCCCCTGCCAGAAACTTAAGTTTCAGACACCTGAGCTCCTACAGCTTTAAATGTTTTTAGTCTGTGGGTGTAGAATTGTGTTTACTTAGCCATTTAGTAGCAGGCCTGTAGCCAGAAAAATATTCAGTGAAGGGGCGAACATCAGGAGCGGGGAGCCTAATTAGATGAGCACGGATTAGATTAGTGGCAGTGTGGAGGATGCAGACAGGGAGGGCAGCGGGCGAGCTCTCCTTTCCTCCTTTGTCCCACAGCCTGCGCCGCTTCCCCCATCCCAGGCTCCCAGCACCGCCAGCGCTTCGCAGCAGGAACGACCAGACCAGACCAGCTTGCCAGCGCCCTTATTTACCCAGCAAGACCGTTTCATAGTAACACTGAGTTTCTTTCTTAGCTTATCTTCTACTGAAAGATACTGATAACAGCTGTTCTTTGAAATGTTTCCTGCTGGTTGGCAGATTAAATAATTTGGATACCGGTGTTCTTTCTTTCTGGAAATACATTAAAGTTTAAGGGGTCCCCCCCTCCTTTTGTTCCTTCTTCAGGTATCAGACCTTGTAATAATACTGAATCATGAAAGAGCTGTTGAAGCATTTGCAAAAGGTGGCAATCTTACCCTCGGAGGAAACTTTACGGTGGCAATTGGGCCTTTGGGGAGGTAAAAAGATGACTTCTTTCCAGTTTAGCATACCTCTTCCTTCTTGGAAGGCAATGGCACTAATGTAGGACAAGGGGTAAAGAATGTGGTTTCTGAATGTGATTTTACACTCTCTCTCTCTTTGAGATATATATATATATATATATATATTGACAGCTGTCACTGTGCCTTTAAAAGTTGAATCTTAATAGATCCAGATCTTGGTATGTAACCTAGAATCTCCCAATTAGAGAAACTTATAGCAGAACATATATATTTTATAATTGCATTTTTTGAATAAGAAGCCATATTAAGCAAAAGTATTATTAGAAGCCTCTGTAGAAGGAATTAGGATGCAACTAGAATGGAATGCTATTTGCAAGGACGCCGAGAGCGAAGTGAATTGTGAGTCACAGGCCTTATCAGCTAGCTCTCCATATACGAGGCCAGAAAGGGACCCAGTGTTCTCTAATGTCGCCATTGTTCTGCAGACCAGATAAGCAAATGCAATCACTGACATACATGACCTGTATAAGGAGAGACCAATAGTAAGGTTTAAAGACAAATGATGTTTGCGTGATGTTCCAATTAGAGATTCTTTAATGTGTACCAATTAGAGGTTCTTTAATGTGTAAACTATATGTGATGTCATTTGGGGTATAAGACTGTCTGCCCTTCCTGGTTATGGCAGAATACAGTTTTGGAATTGCTGAAGTGCTAAGACACATAGTCCTCTATTCCCTGTTTCCATTGCAATAAACAGATATTCATCTAACTCTGGACTCCAACTATGTGTTTCCAATTCGGCCACAAGAGCACTCAGGCACAGATTTGTGCATCGCTAAGGACCAAATAATATCTGGGGGGGGGGGGGGGGGGCTTGGTTTATTTTTCTTTCCCCATACCAGCCTTCAAAACAGCCCAGGGGGAGGGGGGTGCACAATTTCTATTTAGGGGAACAGCGGCAGGGGGGAGAGAACTTCTCTTTTCTGCAACATCATGATCTTGCTTCCCCACCCAGCTTATTTTTGTTCTAAAGAGTTCCAGTTGTGGTACTAGAGTTACCTCTAGTTTGAGCATAAGAAACAGTAGTAGTACTAGTGAATATCTTGATATTAAGAACATAAGAAGAGCCATGCTGGATCAGACCAATGGTCCATTGGTCCATCTAGTCCTGTCTCATACAGTGGCCAACCAGTTCCTCCGGATGGTCAACAACAGGGCATAGAGACCAAGGCCTTCCCCATGGATATTCTGTACCTGTGGCCATTTTGGGAATATGGGGAAATGGTAATAGGTGCAACCACAAAATGGCTGCCTGGGGAGGGGGAATGGCCCATCGCAGGGTGTTGGGAGATTCCAGCTCAAGTGCCCTCCTATGATAGGGGCAGGTTTTGGGAATCGGCTCTTCCTGCGGACCCAAAGGTCTACTTTGGGCTCCTTCAGAAGTGCTTCCTGCTTCAGTGAGGTGGAGGAAAATCAGAGTTGGTCCTTTGTCTGGGGGAAGAAATAGGTGGGCAACAGGAAACACATCAACAGGCTCTATGGTGCTGATAGGTTCTGAACTGGGGATCAGTGGTACAGCTACTTACGTGAGCTCCACTGCAAATTCACTGTGCTTGAAGGCAGGAGTGACTTTCTGCAAGAAGAACAGTTCTAAAAAAAGTGTTTAAATGTGTAGTAAAAAAAGAATGTGCAGCGCAATTTAGACATACGCAAATGACCAAGAGGTCACTGACAACTGATCGCAATGGGTCTTTTTTCTTTCTCCTACCCCCCAGGAATCTAGAAGGTGATGTAGCCTTGAGAAGCTCTGCTGCGGTCTATACTTACTGCAAATCTCGAGGGCTATTTGCAGGCGTGTCTTTAGAAGGAAGCTGCTTAATTGAAAGGAAGGAAACAAACAGCAAGTAAGTTGTAAGCAGAGGATTAGTTTAAACTTTTAATTCCTGTGATGGGGATATGTTAAAGTCAAGTCAAGTTTATTAGTATGGTCAAACGACCAGTCAAAATAAAACATTTCCAAAGGGAATATTGATATAAAAAACACAATAAATGCATAAAATTCAAGTAGATTTTTTAAAGGGCATTAAAACAAAACGGGAGCAGCACAGTGCATCATTAAAGCGGGAACAGAACGATGCTAATTTATCATTAACTTACTATCTTGGATACAAGTTTCCTCTTCTTTAATGCCAGGAAACAAAATTTTGCCACAGCTAAAGATATCCTCTCTTTCCGATCTTCCAACAAAAAAGTTAAAATTCTTAATTCCGCAAATTTCAAATGAACATCCAAAGGTTTAAATTTGGACAACAATGGGAAGATTAACAACTGTCTCTCCAGATCATAAAAATTACAATGTAATAGGATATGTGAAACCGACTCTGTCTCAAGATTTGTACGAGGACAACATCTTTGAGAGATCGGCCAGCGCAAAAACCTTCCTTGTAATAGATTAGAGGATAGGGCGTCAAAACGTGCTCTTGAAAAAGCCCATCTATAGCGGTCATATATGATGTTAGATAGATATGGAGCGGGTACAAAACCTGCCCAAGATATGTTAAAGAAGTCCTTCTTTTAAAGTTTGATCAGGAATATGCTGCATGCAGTTGGGGAAGGTTCTTAGGTCTATCCTGTAACCTGTTCAGTGCTGTAGTCACACGGTGCAGTTTACTCTTGTGTTAAGTATGTTCCCTTCCCACTGGAGCGACAGAAGCCATAGCGAAGTGTTTCCTCTTCCAGTACCTAGAGGGTTGCATCCTGCCAAATACTTCTGCTGTCAACAAAGTGGAACTTACCTCCTCTCTCTTGCTGCACCCCAAAATGCCCCCAGAAATGCTGCTTCTGGGGGCAACAAGGACTCCAAGGAACAGTTCAAGGGAGGAGTTAGAGGTCCACCATGGAGGGTGAGAAGTAAAAATTATCCCTCCCCTTCTGTTAGCAGAAACTTTCCACTGGGTCCAGCCCATTTGCCATGATATAAAACTGTTGGACCTCAGCAGAACCAAGGACTTGAACCCTCTGATGATTCCCCATTCCTTTTTTCCCCAAGTGCGACCCCCCAACCCCCAGCATCTGCTTCTCAGGGTCAAAAATGGTATTGGAAGAAAGAAGATGCAAAGAAGTCTGTATCTGCCAGTTTGTTGTCTGACGGTTGAGTGTTTAACAAATAGATGACATTAATCTGAATTTCACATGTGTTTCTCTAAAAAAAGCAATAAATAATTTGAGTCACATGATCTAGCAGGTATCCTAATATTAATTCATATATCCTGAGCAGTTATGTTCCTTGGTTAGAAATCATTCATTAAATGTATAGTCTTTTGAAAAAATACAGAAATGTGATGATGTTTTCCTTGATCAGTTATGTGTCTGGTTAACCTTTTCCGTCCCCCTTTTTTGAACTAGATTCTACGGCATGGACATCCGTGCAAGTGCCATTCTGTTTGGTGATCTATCACCTCCTGTTCAGGCGCAAGACCTTTATGATATTCTGGAGTCTTTCACTCTGCAGTATGAAACTCAGGAAGGGAGAAACTGTGGATGGACCCCAGCAGTAAAGGAACCAAGAAAGGTGGGCACTTGGATGACTTGGATCCAGAGAATGTGTTCCACATGTACTTCAGTCCAGCTGTAGCAGAAATTGCATCCTCTACTGCTAGCACTTCAGTTTTTTTCAGGGGCTCACAGAAAGCCATTGTTTGTGCATGAGGAGAAGCAACAAAGGAAGCAAATTATACTGCAGCTGGAGCAAACAACATGTGGAATACGTTCACAGGGTCCCAGCCGATGGGCTGGATCCAACCAGTTCTTCCTCTGATGAAAAATGGGAGGGAGGAGGTTCTTTTTGACCTCCCAAAGGCTATGATTGGGAGTATGGATAGATCAGAGCCAGATGAGACTGAATGAAAAGGCTGCCTGAAAATGGGCAGAAGCTTCCAGAAAGATCGCCACCGTGAAATAGAGCTATGCTTTCCGCTGCATGGTGAGACTAAGCACGAAGGAGGAGGATGTATGTAGGCCGCTGAGATAGTGACAAGTATATTATATATAACTATTAAAAATGGAAGCCTATGAGTACCGCAGGAAGACCTAAGTTGTGTAATGGGGTCGAGCGATGTATCATTTGTAGTGCCGTAACATTGGGCTGATATATTCAGTTAATTAGAATGTATGACAGTGGCATAGCTGTTCTGAGAGCTCCAATACTCTTATGTTTAGTTTGATAATGAGTGTCAGTGGTAGGATTTGTTATCTAGTTACTAACTTAAACAGAAAGAATATGTAGCACTGTTGATGTACTTAGGCAGGATAGCCTTGCACTATTGAACCAGAGCAGCTCTGACGTCTATTATGAAACTAATCAATTACTGCTCTGGTTGCCAGTCACCAACAACCAGGCATTTACATGCATAATACTTTGTGTATATTAATACACACCAGTGTATTAATGCCAGTTTGGTGTAGTGGTTAAGTGTGCGGACTCTAATCTGGGAGAACTGGGTTTGATTCCCCACTCCTCCACTTGCACCTGCTGGATGACCTTGGGCAAGCCATAGTTCTGGCACAGCTGTCCTTGAAAAAGAGCAGTTTCTGTCAAAGCTCTCTCAGCCCCACCTACCTCACAGGGTATCTGTTGTGGGGAGGGGAAGGGAAAGGAGATTGTAAGCCGCTCTGAGACTCCCTTGGGTAGTGAAGGGCGGGGTATAAATCCAATCTCCTCCTCCTCCTCCGCCTCCGCCTCCGCCTCCGCCTCCGCCTCCTCCTCCGCCTCCTCCTCCTTCTTCTTCTTCTTCTTCTTCTTCATCATGAAACATAACCTTGTGACTGGAATTACATGACGTGAAGGGCTATATTCTACTGTTGTAATTGCAGTCCTTTTAAATAAGTCCTAAGATAAATGTGAACTTTTAAAAATATCTCATGAATAATTTTAACACCCACCTGAAGTACTAGGGGAGGCAGAAGAACTAGCATCTTAAGGCAGTTTAGATATCCTATCTTGTGTTAAAGGGTATATGTGTAATTTCTTCTCAGGAAGATCAATTATACCAGGAAGACTAACAGTACGATCTTAAAGAGAGTTAGACTTCAATGGATTTAGAAGAGTATAACTCTTAAGACTGTACTGTTGGGCTCCACGTACAGCTTTCTGGGTAATTAACTGCTTTAAACCTCCTTAAAGTCAGTTTCTTTATTTGCTTCTACTGTGAAAAATAGGAACCTCTTCTGGGCTAATATGACTTGGGACTGACAAAAACTTGAGGTCAGTGCCATATTACTGAAGCCCTATGGGGTTAAATCTCAAGGAAATGGCTCCTCTTTCCCTGGGAGCTGACAATGTTCACATGCAAAGGAAGCATGTGGGGGGTGGATCAGAGGTCTCCTGCAGGGGAATTTGAGAAAACTGCTCCCCTGAAAATTCTAGGCAGGATTCACGCCATAATGATGGTTAACATAGCATGTTTGAACAGCTGACTGATAACTGAAAGACAACCTTCCACCAAATGAATAGGGAGAAAACTCATAGGTTTGGAGGTGTTAAAAAGCACTGGGCAATTTTTGTGTTAGTTGCACTTTTAATTTCTCTCTAATCACTTGAATTGCTCCAGCTAGAACCCCAGACGTTTCCCAGCAACTACATGTGGATTGGGATGGACTTTGATTTGACAATGCAGTCAGTTGCTCTGTTTAAAAATAGCTGAACGTTAATATTTGGGTGTAGTAAGTTCTGTGTGAATTGTAATGTTGGTGTATGAAAGTCGTTGGCTTAATGGCTTTGGATTTGGTTGCACTGCGTACTACGGATGAACATATTGTTGCGTTTCTTCCCCTCCTACCGTTCCCTTGTTGTAGCCTAACGAGCACTCCTCAAGGCCACATTCCCGCAGGGCTTCTGAAAACTCCACGCCAGAAGGTATTGTATAAGTAGTAGTATGCGTTCTCTGTGTGCGTCTGTACAGTTTGATTTGTCTTCAGTTCTGTCTTCCTATATTACTTGGTAACTTTATTATAACAATTAGTTAAAACAGATTAATTCCTTGTAAACAGTATTTATACCTTTTTTCCCAGGGTATACTGTAGATGCACTACATGTATGCATTATGATAAATAGGCATTTCAGTATGCCTGCCCTATGCAGCATTGTTTTTCTGGCCACTCCGGCTTCTCTGTTTACTTCAGTGAAGGGTGGGGCAGGGAGAGCACAATTCCATGTACATAAAATTTAAGTATATTATATATATATATACACACTGAAGTAAAACTACCTCCATTAATGCAAATATGGTAGGCCGAACAAGATGAAGCAATTGAAAATGGGCCCCACCCACTCTGTATCTTGTCTTTTGTTAAAAGGCCGCTTTCGTCAGTATGCTCAACCTCTTACAAAGGCAGACTACTAAAATGGAGCTCTTTCTTGTATTACTTTTGTGTTCCAGTTTGAGAGCCAGTTTGGTGTAGTGGTTAAGTGCGCGGACTCTAATCTGGGAGAACCAGGTTTGATTCCCCACTCCTCCACTTGCACCTGGCTGGATGACCTTGGGCAAGCCATAGCTCTGTACCAGCTGTTCCCTCAAGGACAGCTTGGGGAAGAGCTCTCTCAGCCCCACCTACCTCACAGGGTGTCTGTTGTGGGGAGGGGAAGGGAAAAGGAGTTTGTAAGCCGCTCTGAGACTCTTTAAGTGAGTGAAGGGCGGGATACAAATCCAATCTCTTCTTCTTTTCCTCATGGTATTTACTTTGATTTCTCTTGCCCCCCACTTGTTGTTGTTTTTTTAACTAGGAGTTCTGAGAGAACCATAATAGCTTCACAATATCCAAGTGAAATAAATTAATAAAACACGTTTTGGTTTCTTTGACAGCTGTAAGAGCACCAAACAAACTTTATCCTGAACTTCCCAGTTACTCTGAGCTTCCCAGTTACTCTGCCGCAGTGGGTGAGTGCTTACAGCATTATTGTTTTAGGCAAGTCCATGCAGGGTTTAATTCAAGAAATTGTCTGTAAGTGATTATGCTGTTTAATCCAAATTGTGCCACTATTCCATGCATAGACCTAGACCTGGAGAATTCACACACACTTTAACATTCGTTGAAAATTTAAGGAAGAAATTAGCTTGTTTTTTTAATCACTGTAACAACATCAAACATACCTTGACATTTTTGAATGAGTCCATCTACCTCATGTTGGGTCTTCCTCTTTTTCTGCGGCCTTCAGGCCTTCCTAGCATTATTTCCAGTCACTCTTGTCTTCGGATAGCATCAGTTTAGCCATTTTAGCTTCTAGGGAGAGTTCAGGCTTGATTTCATCTAGAACCCGCTGATTTGTCTTTTTGATGGTCCACAGTCTTCATAAAACTCTCCTCCCCCACCACCACATTTCAAAGGAATCTAATTTCTTCCTGGCAGTAGCATGATGAAATTAACTCGGGGAGAAAGTTTCAGTAGTTCATCATTCAAGAGTGTTTTCAGATCCTGGGTATGGATTTTCTAAGGCTTTCTAAGTGCACCACCTCACAACTGCTGCCAACAAAATGGTGATCCATCCTTTCCCTTTTCTCATCACTGCCCACCTGACATTTAAGGTAGGATGGGAAAGAACAGGCTCAAATTGCATCATCTGATGCAACTGATGAGCATCTCCTGACAGTGTCATCCTCTCAGGAAGTCTACCTGGAAGTCTACCAGGAGTTGGGCTTTTTTCAGTGTTGCTCCTCAGATAAAGCAGACCACCACCACCACCACCCCGCCATCTCTGCTGGCCTTTGATAATGCCTGTAAGATCTCCCTGTTCCGGAAACTATTTGTGTTAACATTGAATCAAATGTATTTCTACAGGTTTTTCTGTATGCACTGACATTCAGCGTAATGTTGCAGCGTTTCGTCTTTTTTTGGGGGGAGGCGGTATGCAGAGCTCTTAAGGGTTACTTTTTCATCTCAAAATATTGTGTTTAATGGTTTTGGTTGTTTACTGCCTCGAGCCTTTGCAAACAGCAGGCTAGAAATGGTTAAAAGTAAAATTGGGGGGCCCTTTCTAAAACTGTATCCCGAAGCTCCGAGGTCTTGTTGTTGCTTCTTCCTCCCCTCACTCTGAATCTCTCTCAGTCTGGCTGGCTGTCATACGACAGGCTTTTTGGTGAAGGACGTCCTCAAAAGTTCCTCTAAGTGGTGAAGGAAGAAAAGAGCCCCGCAGCTCATCTGCTGTCTCTGATAACAAGTGGCTGCAGCAACTGTGCTTTTCAAATGTCACTGATATTTATCTTATTTCATTAGGCTTTTATACCACCCTCCCCACAAGCGGGCTCAGGGTGGTGCACAACCGATTCGTATAAATACATGTAAAATACACTTCAACAGTCTAAAATATAATATCATAAAATCCAACATCATGTGGCGCCGTAATTCAATTTAGGTCCCCCAGTTTACTTCAGCAATTGGGGGGGGGGGGGTAGTTGGTGCGGAGCTCTGGTATGACTGTCTGGCTCTCAAGCCCCCAGTTCCTTCAGAGCTCCTAAAACTTCCCTTCTCAAACTATAGTTTCCCCTTGCCTAATGGTATGGCCAGCCCTGTCACCTTTGGTGAAATAAATCAAGGTCATAGCTGCTGATGAAAGCCTGCTCAATTCAGGTGACCTGTGTAAACCTATAGTGTTGACAAATCCCAAGACCACATTTCTATCTTTTTTCAAAGAACAGATGTTGAAAGAAATTTAAACAGGCAGCTAGAATGACCCTACATCTCCATGGTTATTAATCCAATTCAGGTACACATGTATCATTTTTATTGATGCTGTCTGCACTGGAAAAAAGAGCTTCTGTAGCTTCTGCCACAACCGATCCCATCATAATCTCCAGTCGCGCACTTTCTGTCAGAGTCTCCAAGCACTGCGCCCACCACCCTCATCTCCCACGAGATATAGAATCACTCTTTAGAAATGCTGCTCTTTCTCCACCAGACCGAAAATGCAGCAGTATAGGCAAGGGTACCACAAGGCTCAAATTAAAATTAAAATCCAAATTAAGCAGCCTAAATTCCAGTTTCTCAAGAGGCAGAGGAAGGAAATGAATACACTACAAGAAGGGGGATTTATGTATGTTATGTTGGGCTCCTCTTTCTCAGCACCATAGTTTCTATCAGTGAGAGGGACCCTACATGTAAAGGGAGATACACAGTGTCTCCTTTTAGGCATAAACTGATATGCTTTTCATCAGCATATCCTAAGAGTAGCTGTGGGAAACCTCTTGCACATATGCCTCTGTGTGCATGTGCAAAACTTCCTGGCCTGGCAGAAATTTCCCAGTGCAGCAACATACAAGGCTTGAACATTCTTGGCAGTGCAGTCACAATGGTGCCGGGCCAAACTAGGTTCCATGATGGTAGCCTTGGCTTTTGATCCCTGTGTATGGCTTTTGATCCCGGTGTTCATCTATAAAGTAACAGGCGGGAGAAATGCAGTTTTATCAAAAGAAAGATGTGAGTGAAGGGAGCTGAACACTCCCTCACACCTTACTTTCTCCACAGTTCATTAGCTCAGGCTCTTTGACTGCTGTCTTTGCCTACACTCCTTTCATGCTGGTTTCAAATTTCACTCCCTGGGTCTGAAGAGTACTAAGCAACAGGATTTGTTTAAAGTAGTATAATGCTGGCTTGATCACAGGAGGGCAATTAATGAATGTAAACAGTAATTTTTAAATTAGAACAAGTATGGTTTGAAACTAGAAACAGGTATAGACCGGGGCGGGGCGGGGCGGGGGCTGAAACTAGAATGATTCCAGCAGGAAAGTCAGATGTAGATTTGACCTAAGGCTGCCCATTTTGGTGCTGTACCTCAGGCTGGTAAGACAGGGGAGTGGAGGAAGGAGTCAGTTTCCGTCAACTGCACTTTACTATCAATGTTAAAGTCTCTTCCCCCCCCCCCCCCCACACACACACACACATCCCATATCTGAACAGGGCTGACATGAATAACAAGTGAGGTTGCCACTGTCACATTTAGTCTGGCCCTTAACATACTGAATCAGCCAATAATTTACGGTCTTCCCTTTATGATTTGAGTGTATCAGACTTCCACAAGAGCCTTTGCTGATCTGTTAATGTACATCAGGTGGTTTAGGCGCCTGCCTGTCATGTACTGCCTTCATAAACTCATAGGCCTCGGCAGTAGGTCTCAAGCTGCCAATGACTGGCGGACAAGGAGGAGTTCAACCATGTCGATTCTTGACAGCATTCCTTGTTCATTCCTGAGGAAAGCCATAATTCATGGTCTAAATATTTGTTTAGTCTGTGAAAATTGTACAATTGCCATGAATTAATCATGCTAAAAAAGGTCTGTGTTCTTAGTGTCTGCCATTTACTCAATTTAACCAAATGGCACTGACTGAGAAACACCTCAAACCCGCAGTTTTCTAGCCTGAGCATGCACTGGCTTCTGTCCCTATCTGTGTTTTGTAACCAGCTGGCTCTGTTGTAGTGTGCATTTTCAAGGTATTTATTCCCAGTAGAATCCTGAATTCCACTGGTGCATTTCCCCCCCTCCCTCCCATTCTAGTATAAAACCAGGAAAATGAATCTCGATTTAAAGGGCCATAAATAGTATTATCCTAGTAAAGCAATCATAAAAATAGTCTTAGAAATTGTTTCCTGGGGATTTCCTGCCTTATGATAAGATTAAGGCAATCTATAATAGTAACAGCAGAGGAAGGAAAGCTCAAAGAGGGATGTTTATTTTAGTTGAACACAGGGTTCAAGCCTGATTAGGAAACAAAAAACCACAAAAAAGAGAGACTAGGCTACAATAAACCGCTTTAAAAGGGAGGAGGGAGGGAGGGAAGCTTCATATTTTGCTTTTTATAAAGTTGAGCATGTCATCGTGGCTTATAAACAGATATGCCACATTATCCCTACTGGCTAAGGTTCTTCTGGCACGAATACCCATTAGTCACCCTGATCCAGCGTGTTGCTTTTATCGTTTATAATCGGCTATGGGATGCTTTCTAGAAATTATCACACAAACATGCTGCCACACAGGCTCTGCGCATGAATGTCTGCTGTCCCTCTGAAGTGCAAGATGGAACAATTTATCCTACTTACATTTTCTAAAACAGCCCGTGGCCATGCATCACATCCATTCCTGCAGAAGAAAAAGTTCACCACTGTATTCCACTGTGCTGTAAAAAGTATTGGGCAACACCAAACTAGGTATTATGTAGGTTAATTTAAGAGCTCCCTTATACCCAGTGGAAGTCTTACCCATTATGATCTGTGCAATACCACCTCCTCCCCTGGAGGGGCGACATTTCCCTATTGTGCAATTTTGCCATAAAGACTTATTTCAGAGTTGTACATGAGCATCAATGAGAATAGCAGGCAAACTAAGCAGGAAAGCTAAGACCCTTGGAGATCGGGGGGGGGGGGCTCACCATTGAGGAGGCCAGTAGCAGCACGGCAATGTTGGGCGTGAGGCTTACCAGCAAGGAGACCAGAAGCCTCGGAGGGCCACCTGGCTTTGGGTGATGGGGTGAGTGAAGTGCTGATGGTAGGGGGGTAGGTAGGAAGAGAAGTAAGGATGAGTGAAGTGCAAAGGGTGGGGGGCAGATAGAGAGAACAGTGAGGGTGGGGGGAGGTAGAGAGAGCATCGGGGTGAGAGGCGATGAAGTGCCAGCGGGGGGAGGTGGAGAGAGTAGCAAGAGTGGGGGGGGGGGGGGGTGAGTGAACTGCCACTTTTGCAAATAAGTCCATAGAATTTGCCAGCTCAGCACCATCACTCCTGTTGAGCTAATCATTTGTGACCAAAACAGAATTTACAAGCCAACAGTTGCCAAGATTCCCTGCCTGTTCTCCTGGAAAAGATGCTTGATCACCACAGGTGACTAACACCTTTCCATTAGTGTACCCAAAGATCTCTGCACTGGAGCAAGGATTTTTAACTATATTGCAGTGTTTCAAGCATACCTTCTGTGGGACAATACAGTATCGAGAAGGCCCATGTTCCTTTCTTTTCTCATAGCCCAGTCCCTTACTCTATAAAATATCATCTGTACTTTTGCTACAACTCCAACATGTATGATGCTGGCCCTCAGCTTTAGCACAAGGCCAGATTCTAAGCAAGCCCCTCCCTTTTTGCAGCAGTGACCTACCCCCTGTCCAGAAAGCTATTCTACATATTTGATCAAAACTGAAGGGTGTGCCTCGTACATTGAAGGTGATTATTAATAATCACAGCATCCGAACTGGGCCTGAGTTCCCTGAGACTATTTGGGTTTTTAATTTGGTTTGAGACATTTTATGCTTTGTTTCCCCGAAAAATGTGCTGAAAGGAAACTCTTTCAAAACAAAGTTCTGGAGCTCTCTGATGCACCAAGCTGTGTTAATTTGGTCCCTGAATTAACCCGTAGGAACAGTGGCTTCCTGCTTAAGGAGACTAAATTAACAAGCTGCACTTATAGAAATTCCATTTTCTAGCTATGGGGAGTTCTAAAGCTGAAAAAGTTGGCCATCCCTGAAATAGCACTTGGGTCAGTGGCTTTCCCCTTCCCCCATTTCCCAAGGTAAAAAGGCGGTGGATATGTTGAAGGACTTTTTATAGCTTATCATGACCTTCTAAGTAGCAAATGACTTCCTTCTCGTTTTAAATTAGATTTAGTAGAACTAAAACGCCGGCCTCACAGTCAAGATTACCATAACCTGTTTGATTTGCTAGTTTCCTATTAACAGATCGTCACCACTCAATAGCTCAGATATTTGTTGAATGTAGCACTGTAGCACCATCTTGTGTGAGCTGTGCTGGTGTTTTCCTTTCATTCTTTAGAATACAAACAAAAATGTTTTGTGGTGGAACAAATTCCATAACAATGACTTTGCATTTATATATCTCGATTAAACTGACTGCTCCGTGTGAAGAGGCTACATGTCTTGTGTTGTGTAGCTTATTTGCAGAAATAACCTGCTTTAAATGAGATGATTTGTGAATACCAATTCCCACAGGAGAGGGCTTTTGCCTTGCTGGCACTGTGTTTAAATCAAGCCTGTCTTCTTACTTTGCTTTAGTTTGGTCAGTTATCAATCTGGTTTCTTAAACAGTGTTGCCAAGTAAGATAAACTGTTTACAAGATAACAGCAAGAGTCCAGTAGCACCTTAAACTGGGAGAGCCAGTTTGGTGTAGTGGTTAAGTGCGCGGACTCTAATCTGGGAGAACCGGGTTTGATTCCCCACTCCTCCACTTGCACCTGCTGGATGACCTTGGGCAAGCCATAGCTCTGTACCAGCTGTTCTCTCAAGGACAGTTGTCTCAGAGCTCTCTCAGCCCCACCTACCTCACAGGGTGTCTGTTGTGGGGAGGGGAAGGGAAAGGAGTTTGTTAGCCACTCTAAGACTCCCAAGTGAATGAAGGGCGGGATATAAATTCAATCTCTTCTTCTTCTTCTTCTTCACTAACAAAATTTGTGACAGGGTATGAGTTTTTGTGAGTCACTGCTCACTTCTTCAGATACAAGATGAATGTCCAGGGATTAAACGATTTCAGCTCTTCTACATGCTATGGAAACCTGGCTACTTATTTACATGTTAATTCAGATGACAGCTCAATTTGAGCTCAGACTTAAACCTGTATAAGCAGACTGTGCAAGACCTCAGTTTTCTAGTTGCTCTACTTTTTAACTTTTGAAACTCTTAATTTGTTCCTTTGCCAGCAAATCTGAGCTAGAAGTACTCTGGTCTGTTTGTAGATGTTAATGGTTATATCTACTGGTCAGCATTACAGCGTGGCACTATGAAACATTTTCATGTATTGGTTCTTAGCAAATATTTTGATTCTCAAAAGTTGGCAGATGTGCAGCTAACGTAAGAATTCAGTCGTGTTCTATGACCTTTGAATTTTTTATCTCTTTATTTTTTCACAGTAATAACACTGTGTGAGTTTAGTGCAATATATCAGGAAATTCAACAGACACTACTTGAGCTACATACTAGGGATATACTCCTTCGGTATATCTACAATCCCTTTCCCACTGTCACCACCCCTTCCCCAAACTGGTCCACCTACAGCAGCTGACTATTCATTGGCTCCTTTCTAGAACAATAGTGGAAGAGAAGAAAAAGAAGGAAAGAAGTAGACAGTTTATAAAACGGGGTAAACCATGCTTTTAATAATATCTAGTACCCATTCTTGTGCTGCTTAGCAGGTGCTAAGTTGAAACCAGGTTTCTCTTTTCTGTATCATAAGGTATTAACATTTGGTATGTTAGCTCTATCTACTGTGTGAAAGCCTCAGTTTATAATCTAGTATAGCCTCAGAACCTGAATGTGCTTCTTCCTTTTTCAGGAAACTCTTGTGCCAATCCTGTGATGGTGACAGCAGTCTATCCATTTGAAGGACAACAGCTGGGGGACTTGACTTTCAAAGCTGGAGACCAAATCAAGATCACAACAAAAACAGATTCACAGTTTGATTGGTGGGAAGGATGTTTGCAAGGCAGGACTGGCATTTTTCCTGCCAATTATGTCACAGTGAGCGAAAGATAAAGCACATTAAATGGCATAATTTAACCTACATGCTTCTGAAATACGCAACAGACTATCAATTTTATTAGATAATCTAATCAATCATATGTGTTGCACCTGCATACAGAGGAGTTACAGGGAGATCCGGTACCCCGAAAAAACATAAGTGCATATGCAAGCAACGCATTCAGAAATTGCACGGAAAGAGAGCTTCATGAATACCTCCCTGTCCCTATCCAGTCCACCTTTCATTCACTATGGAAGGACTGGGGTGAGGATATGGGAGGTGCTCGTGCGTCTCCCATTCCCCGCAAGTACCCTCTTGTGATGCATCTAAACCTTTCCTTTCACCGGGGGAAATAAGCTGTTGATTTCCATGGGACTTCTTTGTGCATGAACACTGTGCCTTTGCCTGTCTGTATTTGGCCTTAGGTTTTTAACTGATTTTAAAAAAAATATTTTCAGAAACCTTTTTTCTATAACTTTTGGTAATGGAAGAAATTACAAAACTGATCAAAATGAGCTGCACATGGAATGATAAGTCTAATATATTATGTGTATTATAGCATTTTTCATTAATAGTGCCTAACAAAACTAACATTTTATTTCTTGCCAATTTTTTTGCCAAAATAAATGGGTATTTACAATGGGAATATTTAAGCTGTTAATTGCAATAAAGCAAAAGTAAATTCAAAAGTAAGGCAGTCTTTTATTTTTTTTAAATTGATCTTCACTTCTGTGTTTGAAGCTGTCTTCCAAACCTCTCATGGCTATCTCCTCCAACTTCACCCCTTCTCTGGAACTGCAGCTAGGAATTTCCAAAGGTCCTGTTGAATGTGACAGTAGCCCTACACAAAAAAAAAGTTAACAATTCCTCATTCCAGCTGGTGTGATATTTAAATCATCTCTGGTCACTAAGCGTAATACAGTTCCTATAAAAATACATCTACTTAAGCGGTGGATGCCAGGTATTTGCATGAGACACACTATGTCCTTGTGACCCACTGTCAGTGTTCCCCACATACCAGCTACAAAGCATTTCTTGCATTATTTCTAAAGGGGATGTTCAGTTAAATTCCCCAAGAATGCATTTCTCATCATTTGGGCTTGGCCACCTGATGATATATTGACTTATCCTTATTAGTCAAAACCAGAATCTTGGTTTTCAGATGGGAAGACTGTAGGATTTTGTAGTCCACCGTGCTAGAGATATGTTATAGGGATCGTAGTCTGGAAAGGAATGCACATGTTGTGTGAATCATGTATCACAGAGCTAACAATGTGGATGCAGAGCACTTTTCCCAGAGACTCCAGTAGAAGTCAGAAATTAATCCGATGGCTTTAAAAACTTCTGTATGGCTCTGTTAAAGGCAGGTACCTAAGCTCTGACAATTTAGAATCGTGCTTGATGCATCAAATCCAACATTTTGTTTCCAGCAGTGATCACCCAGGTGGTTCTGGGGTTGCAGAAGGGGAGGGTATGAAAGCAAAAGCCAATCCTCATTGTTTATATTTTAGCATTTGGTTCTTTCAGAAGTATACTGCCTCCAAACATGGAAGTCCCATTGAGCTTTGATGGCTGTCTGTCAGCATCTGTTAACCAATATAGCTGAATGTTCCATCCAACTTTTAAAGTCATCCAGGTTAGTGACCATCACGTCTTATGGTGAAGACAGCTGGATCTTCAAACTGTAGCATTCTGTTGCTGAAGTTCTGCTGCATACCAAAAAAAAAAAATCCCTGTACAAAAATGTTCTAGTAAAATGAATAGCCCTTTTGTGCCTCATACGTTTGAATCACATGACTCTTCTGCCGAGTCCTCCTTCAAGGGGGATAGACTGACTTCCTTCAATGCAGATTGACTTTGTTCTGATGGAGCAAAATATTTCCTTTTTTAATGAATTCTCTCTCTGTTGGAGGAAGACTTGGTAAAAAGGACTCACAGGATCCAACTGTATGTGTTTTCCCCCCTCCCTAGACATTTCTAAAGATGACCTTACTAATAGCTACCAGTTTGGTGTAGTGGTTAAGTGCGCGGACTCTAATCTGGGAGAACCGGGTTTGATTCCCCACTCCTCCTCTTGCACCTGGCTGGATGACCTTGGGCAAGCCATAGCTCTGTACCAGCTGTTCTCTCAAGGACAGCTTGGGAAAGAGCTCTCTCAGCCCCACCTACCTCACAGGGTGTCTGTTGTGGGGAGGGGAAGGGAAAGGAGTTTGTAAGCCGCTCGGAGACTCCAGGTGAGTGAAGGGCGGGATATAAATCCAATCTCTTCTTCATATTAAAAAAACTATTATTTAAAAAAACTATTTAAATTATTATGCCACATACAAAACATAAAAATAAAATGTGACCTTTTCTATACTGGTCCCTTCAGTATTTGTATAGAACAAATTACATTTTTTCCATACCGATTATCTTTTTCCATACCGATTATCTTTTTAAATTTTCTGTATTTGTGTGTACTACTGCTTCTCATTTTGTGAATCTGAAGCAACTGTTAATCGCATCTTATTTTTACTAGAAAATTCTTGGAGGAGATTATGAATTGCGTATTTTGTTTTGATAGGCATGTTAAGAATCAACCTGTCAATTGCTGTTTGTTTTACCATTAATTGTTTCGCTTTTTGCTTTAACATATAGCAAGCCACACTGAGCACTTTGTCAGGAAAGGATTTATTCAGATGTTATGACTGTTTGGTGACAGTTTATTACCAAATGCCACACAGTATAAATCAGAGGTTCCCTGTTAACTGTGGTGTGTCTGGAGGAGTGTTAAACACTACAAAATACAAATGTGTAGTATCTCAGTTGCCAGGATCGTCATCATAAGACATCGCTTTATGCCAGCATTAAGCCATTATATGCACAAAACTGGCTTCTTGTTGGGCTCGCTTGGGCGTCAGTTCATAGCACTTCCTCTAAGAACAGCTGGATTCTAACCAAAATTCTTCATGTGGGAAGAGAGAGGAGCAAGGCCTACAACCACAGCAGCTTAATGTCTTTTTTTAAGTGACCTCCGAATGCAGCCGTGGAGCTGGCAGATATAATTTGTGAGCTTGGTCAGTAAATTTGTCACCCATAACCATGTCAAAACAAATTTTAATTCAAAAGAGATGCTTCTTGTTTCAAAACTGAACTCCATTTACAATCCCAGATGGATGTTCTTCATTAGTGTTAATTTTTCCTAACATGAAATGTGGTCCACGGCCCATTTACTTTTTTAGCTTTGTCTCTCCAGGCCAGTTGTATTCGGTCTTGTTTTTCCTTTAGCAGTTCCTTTGTATTCTAAATGCACTTTATTCTGTTCCTTGAGACTTGATTTCCAAACCTAACCACAAACCCAAACTACCATTCCATAAAAATGCACGTAACAACTCCCCCCATCATGTCTCAAGTGTTTTGGGTCACTTGTTTTGTATATGTTTTTAATTAACTTGAAATGGGAGCCAGCAAATATCTATGTATCATCAGGAGAAGTGTTTGCCTGGAGCTATAAACAGGATGCCACAACTCCATTGACCTTAGGAGACTTTTGAAGTCTTTCAGTTGACTTCATTAGACTTCGGGTCAATGTCAAAAAAATATGTCCACAAGCATGGGATACAAGGAACCGGCATTTCCATTAGCTGTAGTGGTAAGAAGATCTTCCCCATTAGAAACAGCATGTAACTGAGCTCTTGTCAGTTTGGCTAAGCTTATAAAACTTGTTCTCATTCAGAACGTTTTCTTCTTGCCAGCGCTTTTGGCCCAATAAGTCCCAGCATATTGTACTCTTGGGATAATTGTTTTTTCATGTGTTTGCTACAGTGCTTTGGCTTTAAAATTAAAATTGCAATGTTTACCTCAGTCTTGCTGGTGGCACTCCGTTTTACCCCTTGGAATAGGGTTGTCAAGGTTGTAAGTGTATAGCCTGACATCATTTGTATAACTAGTAATAAGCAAAGTTTCTTTCTATAGAAATGCTGTCAAAGGACTGATCATTCCCCAAATTCTGTTACCCTTAAAGTAGAAGAACATGCATTCCCATCTATAGAGTATAAAATTATGGTGGCACCTAAGGGCAGCTATCTGTTCTTCTGGTTCAGTGCTGAAGCACTCAACCTAGCCTTTAGGTAGTAGCCCAGAGAATGGGACACACCTTTCTTTATAGCCAGGGCTATTTTTGGGCAGGAACGCACAGGAACGGAGTTCCGGCTGGCTTCTGAGTAGGCCACACCTATAGCCTCCCCCCCCCCAGGTTCCCCAGGTATTTCACAAGCCACGGGGCGCCTGGGGAAGCCAAGCTGATCCAAGGAGCGAAGGCGGTTTAAACCGATCCAGAAGCTGATCAGGAAGTTGATCCAGAAACTGCCTTCCTTCCCTCGGGTTCCCCATGTGTCCCACAAGCCGCAGGGCAACTGGGGAAGCCGATCCTGGGAGGGAACTGAGCTGTCGGGTGTGGCCTAACATGCTAATGAGTTCCTGCTGTTGGGTGTGGCCTAACATGCTAATGCGTTCATGCTGGGCTTTTCCTACAAAAAAAGAGCCCTGTTTATAGCTATGAACACCTCAGAGCCCATACCGGTTCTATGCTGATATACGATAACTGAGTGGACTGTACATGCTCAAGAACTCTGTCCGTACTAAAAGACCAAGATGGCATACCTGATCCCTGACATAAAAGCCCAGGTGGTTTCCCTAAAACAAATTCAGCAGACTACTTTCTTGCCTCAAAATGCCCAGTATCGCACCCATGCACTCACTCAACATTTTCCCCTCCGTTATGCCAAGGAAAATTCCATTAATGGACTCCCGGCATCTGAGTGAGCGCAGTGTTTAACGGGAGCCTCAAGAGCCTGATATTAATAGCTCTTGCCTGACAACGTGACATGTGCACATTATGGATTACCCTTCTGGTGCATTGCGCACAACTGAAGTACAGCGCTCAAGTAACATGTGCCGGCAAGCCAGATGCAAAACCGAAACACTATCTAAACAGAGCTGACTATGAAAGTAAATAATCCAGCGGGTGGTCCTTGAGATTGTCAGCAATCATCACAGTCTGCAACATAAACAGAGTTGTCAAACAGGATTCTTGTCACAGTGCTAAAAAAACCATTCTTCACCCCAAACCTTTAGGCTGTTTCCTCTCAATAATAAAAATTCTTGCATTAGAACGGATAAAAGCCCGCTTTCCATACTGCAATATTCTTTTATTAAATAAACTGGGCCTGGATCCTAAGCCTTGCTTCCCCTTGTGGAGGGAGGGTGAAGACCACAGGTTGGTGACTTTACTTGCTTAAATACATCATTTTTGTCTCAGAGAGCTAAGCAAGCAATCCTTGAACTCAGTCCCTTCCTCCCTACATCTGACTCCAGCCCTTCCCATCCTACCTAATGTTGTTTCTGATGGTTGATAGACCCTACTGTGTGCTGGCTTTAGACAGCGCCAGTCTCTGAAGCTAGAAGTGCAAAACATTCATTCTTCCATCCACACAGACTGAACCGGCGAGTCCTTGCTGGTAAAAAAAAAAGCTTTAAGTCCAAATTTCCTTTACAATGGGCATGCTAAGTAACATTTTAATAGTTCATTTAAGTTTAAGAGTTGAATGAGAAACTATTTTCTTATTTCGTTTTCACTTTGTTGTTTGCTTCTTCTTAACGGCTACCCCTCTGTTCCAGGAAGCCACTGGAGCTTTATGCATATTACTTACTGAGCAGCTAAATATCTTCACCATATTTCTTCCAGGGAAACAGGTAGTAGAACGTTCTCCCTCACCCCAATACATTTACAGAGCTGAAGCAGGAAATTGAGAAGCTTTGGAACCTCAGGCAATTCTACCCAGTTTGCCCCTGTAGTTGTCCTGACTTTGTGTACACAAGTTAGGTGCACACAACAGGATCTTTCTTTGGATCTTAAGTGGTATGTAGAGGAGACCTGATTAGAGCATTTAAATTGAACCTTATGGTACAAAGCCATCTTCAGCCCACCTACCTCACTTCTCAGCTTGACCTACTGTAAGCAAGTCAAAGGCAGTTTCACGAGACACTAAAGATCATTCTCCTTCATGGACAATGGCCTTGGTCAACCCAGACCTGATTGCCTGGCATATCCATAGACAGACTGTCATTGTGATGTCCTCACTTATTGGGGAGACTGTTTCTCCTTTAAAACAGACTCTGTGTACATGAACTTGGTAGATTTCTGCTGCCACCAGGAATTAAAAATTCCAACTCTTTCTATTTTGGTAGAATGACCCAGTGTCTGGGTGCTTCAGAGGACTATGTGGCCCTGAGGAAGGACTGATCTGATTGCTGGGATAAGTGTAAACAAATAAGGATTTATTTATAAAAGAACAAAATAGGTTTCTGGGTATTTTTTAACTGTTGTTGAAGAAAGGACATATAACTGACAAAGCTTGGCATCACACACAGTCACTCAAACACCAAATCTCAACTCTGGCAGGCTTATTTCTCTCTCTCTCTCATATACAGCCACACAGGCTGAACTGTTTGTCTCTCTTAGCCACACAGACTAAACTGTTAGTCACACATAATAGACTCAAACTGCTGCTTCTGCCATACGGACTTTCTCACAAAACTCGCCACACTCTTCTCTTCAAGAACACAGAACACTGAATCACCCCAAAGACATTTCCCCTCTCAGTCATCAGCCAATCACATCAGACTTGTCTCCCTCTATCATTCTTCTTACATTACTGCAGTCAAATGAAACATTTAAAGAAACACAGAGACCAAAACATGAAATCGTCATGTTTTCAACAGTGCAGTTCTTCTGATGAAGTGAATTTTCAGTTTGCAGAAGAAGAGGCAGCAGACCTCTGCTTTGCCTCCTATGCTGTTCTTGAGGGTCTTTTGATCCCCAGGACAAAATTTCATGGGGGCTCAGTGAGTTTTGAGAAAGGAGAGATAGGAAAGTCCTGTTCTGTGGTGCCCAAATGGTTGGATTAGCTTCTGACTTCTTGACAGGCTATTCTGGAAACCTGGGAAAGAAGCAAAACTTGCAGATACTCATTGCTTTGCATTTTCTCCAGCCTTTCTGAGGTGATAAAAGACAGAAGGAAAGCCAAGGACTGGAGTGCAGGAGATAAGTGGTTGCAGTGAAGATATAGCAACTACAGTAACATCCGTTTCACAGAGAAGAGAGGGAGGGGAGAGAAGTAAGCACAGAGACAGCGAGGCAGGTTGGGTTTAAAGTGTCACGGTGCCTGAGGTTTTAAAAAAACTCCAAAGTGTAATGTCTGTGATGTCAAAATGGAATGATACAGTACAGCCAGTTTGTTTCCTTTATAAGGAATAAAACAAGATTTTAAAATAGTGTAAACAAATTAAAATGTATTAAAATTTCCCAGACATTTCTACCTGAGATCAAACTTTGTCTAAGCATAGAACTGTCCCTGTATAGAAGGTCTGAGAGACCCAAGAGCTACCTCAAAAGCTGAATAAGCACAGCAAAATTTAAATGAATAGTGGGGACCAATGCTATCTTATTATTACCATTCTCTGAAAGCGGCTTTGTCATTGGTTACCTATTAAAAAGCAAGATGACAAGATGAGGTGGCCACACTAATAGTGACGGTGAACATTTGTGGGAGCTTTGTACTTGGACCTGATAGCATTGTCTCTCCTTATAAAATACTTTAAAATCATCTTCATGTATTGTGACTTTATAACGAAATTATAAAAGGGGTAAAGTTTGCAAGCACAGCATTCAGAAACTACAATATATTAGCTTCAAAATGCACCCCAAGCTGCAAACCTCCATCTTTAAATAACGAATTAATGCGAATTAATGTTAAAGCCCCTTGTAGGAAAGCTACCTGTTGCAGAGTCAATATGAACTTCCCATGAAGTTTGAAGTGCTGCTTTCCTTTTTCTCACTGGGCTGAGAGAGAGATCCAGTTTCTCATTCCCGGATGCAGCTGCCCCACTTTATGTGGTCATTTTAATCATCCAGCCATGGGGTTGGGTGCTTATCTTCCAGAGCATCATCAGAGTTTTCAAAGGCTGCCTGAAAAGACGACAGGTGGTGTCTTTCTTTAGAGAAATTGTTTTCCTTCTCAGCCCACTTTTAATGCAATGGTTGCAAATGTTGCTGGCTTCCACTAATGAGCTGAAGGAAGCTGTACATGAACTTGGTGTGACCTGATCATGATGATGTAAGAAACCAGGCTCTGCAGTCTGGGAGGGAAGATCTCTGCTGTCTTTCTGTAGAACCATCCTAGGCATGTTTACTCCAAGAACACTGTGAATCTTTTTTTCTTTAAGTAGCTAAAAATATTTAGAGAAACTAAGTCTATGGGGAATGAAGGGTTCAGCCCTCTTCCCCGTTATTGTGTGGCCTGGAGCTGGCCCATGCAAGCTTGTCTTTTGCTCTCTGTCCATCTCTTTGGGCTCTAAGGGGGTTACGCAGTGCTTGTACACACAAAATACTGACCCTGTCAGGCTGTTCATGAAAGGGCGACTACCAAGGGCTATATTTAAGGCAGAGAATCATAGAGTTGAAAAGGGCCATATGGGCCATCTAGTCCAACCTCCTGCTAGCAGGATCAGCCTAGAGCGTCCCTGACAAGTGTTCATCCAGCCACTGCTTGAAGATTACCAGCAGGGGCAGCTCGCCACTTCCCTAGGCAGCCGCTTCCACTGCTAAACTACTCTTACTGTAAAAAAAGTTTCTTAATATCCAGCTGGTATCTTTCTGTCCATAATTTAAACCCACTACTGTAAAGTCCTATCCTCTGTTGCCAACAGGAACAGCTCACTGCATCACACTGACTGTTCATATTTAGCTTACAGTCCACCTGTACCCCAAGATCACATTCACACACACTGCTACCCAAAAGTGTGTTCCCCATACAATCTGCTTGCTTCTCATTTTTGTTACCTAGATGTAGAACTCTGCACTTAACCTTGCTGAATTGCATCTTAATAACATCCACCCACTTTCCCAGGGTGTTCAGATCTTGTTAAATTCTATATCTTCTGGTGTCTTCACTACTACTTCCAATTCAGTGTCATCTGCAGATTTAATTAGTAGTCCTTCCACCCCCTCATCCAGATCATTTATAAAAATATTGAAAATCACCAGGCCCAGAACTGAGCCCTGTGGCACCCCATCAGATACCTCTCTCCAGTCAGATGAAATGCCATTGACATCTACTCTTTGGGTGAGGTTATCCAACCAGTTCCCTATCCACCTAACTATCCTACAGTCCAGTCTGTAGTACTCCAGTTTACTCATCAGAACATCATGGGGAATATTATCAAAAGCTTTACTGAAAACTCGGCTCCATTTGACCTGGCCTTCCCCTTGTGATGTCATCTCCTTCCCCTTGTGGTGTCAGTTGAAAGCCCTCCTGATAAATCTCCCCAGGTTCCTGACAAACACATTCATCCTGAACCTTGTTAGGTGAAGTCCATCACATGTTAATAGGCTATCTTCCAGAAAACATGGCCTGTGGTCCCAGAATCTAAATTGCTCCTGTCAGCAACACCAACACAGCCAATGGTTCTCCTCCATTATCTTCTGTTCTCATCACATTCTTCTCCCTCTGACAGGAAGGACTGAAAATAATATCACCTGTGCCCCCATTTCCTTCAACTGTCTCCCGAGAACTTCACAGTCCGCCTTAATGCTTATGATGGTGTTCGCGGCCATGTCGTTCATTCCCATGTGGACCATCACAAATGGGTAATGACCTGTAGGTTTGATCAGTTTTGGCATCCAGTCTGCAATATCTTTAATCTTTGTCCTTGGCAAGCAACACAGCTCGTGGGCTAGGGGTCGGGCCTGGTCACATGACATTCCATATGTCTCAGCAGAGTCACTGACGACCAACACTTTCCTTTTCCTTGCCATTTTGCTTAACATTAGGGTTTCATAGGGTCTTTTCACACAGAGGTTTCCCCCCTTCCGGTAGTTTGGGTGCCAAACTGCAGCTTTTCCCCCCTGTGCACTTCCTCACAACTTTGTTTTCATTTTCCCGTGGTTTCCTCATTATTCCCCTGTGCTTTCTCAAGCCATCTTTGATACGATTTATGAAAGCAGGGAGGAGTGACACAGAAAGACGGACAATGGCATCATGAGGAAACCTGGAGGAAAGACTGCTGCAGCCTGGCACCCAAACCGCAGGGGGGGAAACCTCTATGTGAAAAGGACACTAACAGGGTAACTTAACTGATAAGTATTGGAGTCGGGAGTCCATGGAATAGTGAAACAGCTAGATCTTTATTGCTGGTCCGGATGAAGCATACAACCCAGGGCTCCAAGCCCTCCTTTTATGCTGGTCAGGGACAATCCCCTGACCTCACCCAACTGGCCTGATAGGCTATTAGAAGTCTATTTACATTTCATAGGTTCCCTGGGAGAAACCTAGGTACAGGATTGGTGGCCGGTTTGAATCCACCTGGCCTTTGTTCTACCTGGCTGAAGCTCAGGTAGTTTCTTGGCCATGTGCTCTGGCCATGCTCTGGCCATGTGCTCTGGCCATGCGGTCGCAATGAAGAGAGCACATGGCGACCGCATGGTCAATACATAACACCCCTCCCCCCATAGTCCAGAACCCCTCTGCACACATAGTCTTTGAGATAGTCCGGGCGTCTGCGCTCACGTCCAGAGCGCCGGGGGGTTGTACAGGTGTGGATGGTGCGACTGCTTCGTCCGCGGGCAGGAGCGGCATCTCCGCAGTCTCCGGATCAGGGTCTGGCGCTGCTTCTGGAGTCGTGTCGATGTCACGGTCTGTTGGTGCAGGGAGTTCGGGGGCCTGGGTATCATCGTGGTTCTGGGTACGGCGTCGAATCTGGTCAATGTGCCGTTTCCAGACTACGCCATCTTCCGTAAGGACCTCATAGGAATAAGGCCCTGTGACTCGGACGATCCTCGCGGGGAGCCATGTTGGACCCCGCGCGAAGTTCTTTGCGTATACGGGGTCTTCGGGAGCAAATCCTCGGGCAGCTGGCCGGTCCTCCATTGTCGGGTTCCCCTCGATTGCTCGGTCGGGATGTAGGCGGTCCAAGACGGTTCCCAGTCGTCTTCCCATCAGAAGTTCGGCTGGCCGGCGCCCGGTCCCTGAGTGGGGTGTGTTCCGTTGGCAGAACAGGAACTTGTACAGCTGCTCTTCCCAGTCGCCATGCTCCATCTTCTTTAACGCGTCCTTCGTTGTCCTCACCATGCGCTCGGCCTGGCCATTGGTTGCGGGGTGGAACGGAGCGGAGCGGATGTGGCGCAGACCGCAGGCTTCCACAAACCGTTGAAACTCGCCGGAGGTGAAGGCGGTCCCGTTGTCGGTCACGAGAGTTTCTGGCATTCCGTGTGTCGCGAAGATCGGCCAGAGACTTCTTAAGGCAGCGTTGGTGGAGGTCGAAGCTACCGGCACTACCTCAAGCCACTTGCTGTAGCTGTCAACAACGATAAGAAACAACCGGCCCTGGACCGGTCCCGCGAAGTCTAGGTGCAGGCGGGACCAGGGCTTGTTAGTAGATTCCCAGGATCGGACAGGAGCGTGTGGCGGATCTGGCCGTGACTCCTGGCATTTGGTACACTTCTGGACCCGCCCCTCAATGTCTTTGTCCAGGCCTGGCCACCATACGTAACTCCGGGCCAGAGCTTTCATGCGCACAATTCCCGGGTGAGCCTCGTGGAGGGCCTCTAGCACTCGGGGCCGCAGGGGCCCGGGGATCACCACTCGAGATCCCCATAGCAGGCATCCCTTGTGGGCCGATAGTTCGTGCCTGCGTGCCGTGAAAGCGGCAAAATCTGGTCCCGGTTTTTCCGGCCACCCCCTTCCCACCCAGTCCGAGACACGGGAAAGGATGCGGTCCCGCCGCGTGCGACGGGCCACATCTGATACCTGTACGGGGCGCTCCGGTAGATCCTCTAGGAGCGCGACGTGGAAAGCGGGAGCCGGATCAGGGTCGCAGGACGGGAGGGGAAGACGGCTGAGGGCGTCTGCATGACCCATCGCCTTCCCCGGGCGATGTACCAATTCGTAGGAGTAGCCTGACAAAAAAATTGACCACCGCAGGACCCGCGGGGACAGCATGTGAGGGGTCTGCCTGTGGGGGGCAAGGAGACCCAGCAGCGGCTTGTGATCTGTGGCCACGGTGAACGACCGTCCGTAGAGATAGTCGTGAAATTTCCTGACGCCAGCTACGATTGCTAGGGCCTCCTTGTCGATCTGGGCGTAGTTCCGTTCTGCCGACGACAGGGTCCTGGAGTAGTAGGCAACCGGTACCTCCTTTCCGTTGGGTAGCCGGTGTCCCAAGACCGCCCCAACGCCGTAGGGGGATGCGTCGCAGGCCAGGATGACAGGGAGCCTCTCATCGAAATGCGCTAAGACCGCATTTGAAATTAATAAGTCTTTGACGGCCCGGAAGGCTGCATCATGCTTGGGACCCCAGGCCCAAGCCGCTCCCTTGTCCAGGAGACGATGCAGGGGTTCAGCGACCGCCGCCTTGTGCGGAAGGAAGGCGTGGTAGAAGTTCACAAGTCCCAAGAACGCCTGGAGTTCCGCCTTTGAGGACGGGCGGGGTGCACCTGTAATTGCCACTACCTTCTCCTTTGTAGGGTGAATGCCGTCTGCGGTGACTTGGAACCCCAAGAAGGTCACCAAGGAGACTCCCAGGGTGCACTTGTCTTTTCGAACCTTGAGACCCGCGTCCTGGAACCTTTGCAGCACCATCCGGAGGCGAGCTGCGAACGTGTCGGCGTCCGGGGCAGCGATGAGGACGTCGTCGAAGAACGGCTTCACTCCTGGAACATCTTTTAGGAGAGAATCCATTAGATTTTGAAAGATTCCGGGTGCTACGCTGACCCCAAATTGGAGGCGTTTTACCTTGAACGCTCCCTTGTGAGTCACAATTGTTTGTGCCTCGGCCGTTGCTTCGTCTACGGGAAGCTGCTGATAGGCTTGGGCCAAGTCTAATTTTCCAAATATTTTGGCACCCGCGAGGGAGGCCAGAACATGGCTGACCACCGGTACCGGGTACGCGTGGTCCTGTAATGCCTTATTAATTGTACATTTGTAATCCGCGCAGATGCGGACTTCCCCGTTAGCTTTGAGGGGGGTCACAATGGGAGTCTCCCACTTGGCGTGGGAGACCGGCTCGAGCACCCCTTGTGCCACGAGCTTTTCCAACTCTGCCTCCACTTTGGGCTGGAAGGCGAGTGGTGGCCGGCGGACGGCCACGCGGATGGGCCGGACTGCCGGGTCCAGGTCGAAGGAAACCGGGGGTCCTTTGTAGCAGCCCAATGAGCCATCGAAAACGGCGGGAAATTCCTCGCAGATGGATGAGAAGTCAGTAGAGCCCATGCGGTGTATTCCGGTCCACTGCACTCCGAGCGGCTTGAACCAGGCGCGACCTAGGAGACTGGTTAGATTGCGCTCCACCACGAGAAGGTCCAGCAGGCCATTAAAGGCATGGTACTGGACCCGGACCCTGGCTAGCCCCTTAATAGCCACTGGGTTTTTCTGGAAGTCCCGGAGGACCAACCCAGCCGGCAGCCGCAGCCAGCGTGCCCCCTTCGGGCAGAGGCGGCGGAACGTAGCTGCGGACACAATTGAATATGCTGACCCTGAGTCCAGTTCCATGGAGCAAGGAACTCCCTCTATTCGGAGAGACACGGAAATTGCGCCCGGGATGGGCTGAGGCAAGTTCATTACCGTGGCCGTGGGAACGACACTACCCACTTCTTCGAAGTTCGCTGCTGGGGCACGGTGGCTGTTCCTCAGGCGGCAGGCCCGGGCGAGATGTCCTGCTTTCCCGCAGGCGTGGCAGATGGCATCACGGAAGCGGCATGTCCGTCTGTCGTGGGGGTCCCCACAGCTGGCGCACGTTGGGGCCTGCCTGTTGAGGGAAGCAGGAGAGGGAACAGAGACAGATGCTGGGCGCCGGCCCTTGGGCCTGGGGACGCCGGGCTCACCCTTCTTCGAGCGTGGTTGCATCCGGTGGACGTCCTCTTCTTCGCTTGAGTCGGGTTCGGGAGGAGCCGCCTGGTGGACTTTGGTGGCTGCCTTGTCCTTTTGCGTTGTCTCGAAGGCTGCCGCAGTTTTGAGCATCTTCTCCAAGGTTGGCTCCGGCATTGCAATGAGGCGCCGGCGGAGCTTGGCTTCCCGGACCCCTCCCATGAAGGCGGTCTCCACGTGGTCATCCATGTGGCGGAATTCGCAGCCCACGGCTAGTCGACGGAGTTCAGCCAGGAAAGTGGCGGCTGACTCCCCCGGCTGCTGCTGGCGCTGTATGAACTCCCAGCGCCTGGCCAGTTTTGATGGCTTCGGGGCGAAGTAATCGCCGAGGGTCTTGGTGAGCACGTCGTAAGACACCTCGGTGGGGTCTTGCGGGGCTAGTAGGTTCTGGGCCACCCGCATGACCTCCACCCCTCCGGAACTCAAGAGCCAGGCACTCTTCAGGTCCGCATCTGTGATTCCGCGGACCTTAAAGGCACAACCCAGCGTCTTGAGCCAGGACTCCCACGTCTCGGGGCGAGACGTATTGAAAGGGGTAATTGGTCCCGGAGCGTTTGCCATATTTACCAGAGCAGGAGCGGCGGCGGCTGTTTGAGCGATGTCCTCGTGTCTTGCGGCGGTGCCGGGGAGCGCTGAGGCTTGGCGCTGGCTAGTGCCGGAGGATTGGGCTCAGAGCGGCTTGCGGCGAGGCGTTGGAGCGCTGGAGCTCGGAGATGCCTGCGGCCGGCGGGACGGAGCTCGCTGTGCTGCTGTGGTCTGCTGGAGAGTCGCTCATCGGGATCCCACCTTCGTCGCCACTAATAAGTATTGGAGTCGGGAGTCCATGGAATAGTGAAACAGCTAGATCTTTATTGCTGGTCCGGATGAAGCATACAACCCAGGGCTCCAAGCCCTCCTTTTATGCTGGTCAGGGACAATCCCCTGACCTCACCCAACTGGCCTGATAGGCTATTAGAAGTCTATTTACATTTCATAGGTTCCCTGGGAGAAACCTAGGTACAGGATTGGTGGCCGGTTTGAATCCACCTGGCCTTTGTTCTACCTGGCTGAAGCTCAGGTAGTTTCTTGGCCATGTGCTCTGGCCATGCTCTGGCCATGTGCTCTGGCCATGCGGTCGCAATGAAGAGAGCACATGGCGACCGCATGGTCAATACATAACATTAACCAAGATAGCTTCTCTGTGGCAGCTGTTTCATATTAAAAACTTCTCACAATCCAATATACAGCTATCGTATGAGACACATGGTGTTATGTTTTGGAATGAAAGGTTGCTGCAAAGCATCCACACTTCGACCCTGTAACTTTGCCAATCCTTGTAAGAATTCTGTTTTTGCATTTCATAATGAGGTGTGAGGGCTGAAGAACAAGCAGCTTTGCTTGATGTTGTCTGTGCACACACTGCCTGGCACAGCACTGTTGTGATAATATTGTCAGACTCACACATCCCATTAGTGAAGACCTGACTCTCAAGCTGTGCTCTCTGTGCCCTTGCCTCCAGAAGTGAGGTGAGACATTTTCAATGGTGGCACTTTGTCTCTGTAACACCATTCCACTTGAAGTTTGCTTGGCACCTATCTTACTTTCTTTTAGGTGCCAGCCCAAAACAATTTTTTTGTTGGAATTATTTCCAGTAGTTAGTAGAGTGCTCAAGGCTTACAACGCAGCAGAGCTCATCTGGAGTGCGTGTCCTGCAGGAACAAAGTTACACAGAGCCTCTTTATCTTTGTTAAACTAATAAGAGCATAAGAGAACATAAGAACATGAGAGAAGCCAATGTTGGATCAGGCCAATGGCCCATCCAGTCCAACACTCTGTCACACAGTGGCCAAAAACACCAGGTGCCATCAGAAGGTCCAGCAGTGGGGCCAGGACACTAGAAGCCCTACCACTGTTGCCCCCCCCCCCCCAAGCACCAAGAATACAGAGCATCACTTGCCCCAAACTGAGAGTTCCTATCTATACTTTGTGGCTAATAGTGTCAGGTTCCCTGTCATGTTTTGCTTTTCTATGTTTATCCTGGTTACAGGTCCCGGCGGGAGATCGGCATCAGCTTCTGCTCTGATGGTTCCTTCCCCCCCTCCCCTCCTCACCCCTCCTCCTTCAGAATGAACTCAGATGTTTTGCTAGACTCATGTTATCTCTGTTGCTGTTTTTGTAACCTTGGGCAACTGGGCCTCTGCTTTTCCAGGTGCCTTTTGCGGGGGATTGCATGTAGGGAAATCACAGTGTGTTCCTGAAAGACCATTAATAAAGACTTTGATTTGAAATACAAGGCCTGACTTATTGGATCTAATCAGAAGTCTCACAAATAGCCACTGATGGACCTCTGCTCCATATGTTTATCTAATTCCCTCTTGAAGCTGTTCTTTATTATATGGAATTATAAGAGTTCTTTATTATAAGGAACTCCATTCTAGACAGGATAGCAAAGAGATAGATTCTCTAATCAAGTTGGAGATGCAGGGGGCATGTCCTTCTCTCCATGTGCCAAGGTGGAGCAGCCTAGCACACTGTGTGTGGAGAGAGGGTGTGTGACCAGAAGGAAGTTTCCCTAAGAGTAACAATCTACACATCAAAGGCGTAGCACCAGAGGAGAGAAGGAAAGGATGTTTAATGTCCTTGCCTATCTCTGGCTGCAGTCACACACACTCAATAATCCACTTTCAATCCACTTTCAGTGCACTTTCCAGCTGGATTTTACTGTGGCCCATTCTGCATTTAGCATTTGCCCCGCTGTTTTACCAAAACCGCACTGGAACAGAAATTCCCCTCTACATTGCATACCACTTACACTTTGATTAGTTGTCAGATTTTATGGCAGTGTCCAGACGGCATGCCAGTTTCACTTCCTTTGATCTCTCGGTTTTATGGTAGCCATCTGCATAGATTTATGGTTGTTTTATGGCCATTCAGGGGTGACTCTGCAGTCAGCACAGTGTTGGCCCGGGGTATTCGAATGTGGTTTTGAGCCGCATCTTTTTGGGTTCCAGTATGGTAAAACAACGGAGTGAATGCTAGATGCAGAAAGGGCCTGTGTGAACTGGCAAAATCCAGTTGGAAAGTGGATTGAAAGTAGATTATTTAGTGTGACCGCAGCCTCTCTCTCTCTGACTCTCTTGTAAAATCCCTTCTGAAGTCTGAGGCTAAGAGACATCACAAAGCCCTTTATTTCCAACAATTTTCATTCAGGCTTTTAATTAGGAAGTTTATTTTACCAGGCTTTTAATAGTCTGTATCTGCCTCTCTTTCATGGATAGTTTTTATGCTGTCCAATGGCTTCTTTTTGAAATTATGATGTTGTTTTAATTGCAAGCCTCCTTGAGCAGGACTTTGTCATGATGCTTACGGGTTACCTTTGGCCCAGTCATTACTTTTCAGTCTGACCTCCCTCACAGGATTGTTGTGATGGGAAAGAAAATACTATTAGTCTCCCCTAAACTGTGGTGGCTCAAGTGGTTAAGACACTGAACTGCAGACCAGAAGGACAGTAGTTCAGCAGTTCGAGACCTGAGTGCTGCATGATGGAGTGAGCTCCCATCTCTGGTCTCAGCTCCTGCCAAACTAGCAGTTCAAAAGCAAGAAACTGCAAGTAGATAAATAAATACCACTTCAGTGGGGAGGTAACAGAGTTCCATGCGCCTTGGCATCTAGTCATGCCAGCCACATGACCATGGAAATGTCTTTGGACAGCGCTGGCTCTTCGGCTTGAACGGAGATGAGCACCGCATCCCTACAGTCGTATTCGACTGGCTTTCGAGCAAGGGAAACCTTTACCTTAGCTTTCTGGAGGAAAAGTAGAATTTAAATGATAAACTGGTTGTCAAATTTTACAACACTCAGATCCTTTGAATTCTGACTGATGCCAAGAGAATTAAGGTCTTTTGGCCTCTGGTAGTCTGGCTTTTCATACGAAACAATTTAAAAAAAAAATCTAAATATGATGTCCAATTTAGGAGATGCAAAGGGATGGAACAAAACTAATATCCCTAAACTGCCTTACTGCAGGCTTTAGTTTCGCAGAGGATCTCAGTACTACAACATTCCCACAAAAAGAGGGAAATTGCCAGCTTTTGCAAACCCAGCTGTCCCAAATACCCATCACTCTTAAAGCAACCCCTTGGCCCCTTTTTATTTTCATAATTAAATGTATGTTATTAAAAAGAAACAAGAACATGGGAAAGGAAAGGCTTTTCTTTTTTGCAAGCAAAAACTGTGGGAATCTAAGATGGGAAACAAGCAATGGAGAACTTGGGTGCAACAATGCAACATTCTACAAAGGCCCAATTGTTTATATATTGCATTTATTTATAGGGACACCCATTGAGTGGGCACTTAGGTGCCCTGTGCTAAACAAAACAAACATCTGTCCAAAATAGACTTCGTAAAGTCTACTAGGGTCACTGCACAAGCTTAGAATCTTCCCTTGGCTTTCCTACTAATCTAACCAAATAATGAAATGGTAACAGGAACAGATGGGTTTCATCAGAAAGTCTGGGTTTCATCAGCCGTCTGTCATCCACCTTCCAGTCCACCTACTATTTAGATAGTTGTGTGGAACTCCAACACTCCCCACCCCCCTCGCTTCACCTTTCTCCCATGGTAATCTGCCATGAGGAACGGTACAGCACATGCTATCAACCAGGGGCTATTTTTCCTACAAATCACTCTTCCCATCAGCCCTGAAAGAATGTCATGCTAGGGAAGATTAAGAACTGTAGTTTGCATGGCCTCCCAAAGTGAACCAGAAGGCAGAGAAAGTTACAATTCCCATCAATACCAACAATCTCATAAACTGTACCAACAGTGCCTAGGAGAAGGCTGCCTGTGTGAGGATGAATGTGCTAACTACACACCGGTACAAGTGCATTTTAAATATCACTTTTCTTACATTGCAAACATCTACAAAACTTCTGCCCCACCTTCTTGCCCTCATCGAGACTGCCAACACAGCAAAGATTAAAAAGATACATAAAGACACACCTTACAAACAGTATAACCAAACAAAAACACATCTTTAAAAAAAATCAAATTAAAATAGATAAGAAAAGAATAATTAAGATATAGGGCAAGGAGAAAGCAGACAAAAACAGAGCCCTTCAGCCATTAGCGGGAGATACCACCAGAAGGGGACAGACTAGGGTTGCCAAGTCCAGGTTGGAAAATACCTGGGGACTTTGGGGGTGGAGCCAGGAGAAGGGGAGGTTTGGGGAGGGGAGGGACCTCAGCATAGTACAATGCCATAGAGTCTACCCTTTAAAGCAGCCATTTTCTCCAGGGGAGCTGATCTCGGTCAGATGGGGATCAGTTATAAAAGCGGGAGATCCCCAGGCCCCACCTGGAGGCTGGCAACCCTAGGACAGACAATCTACTTGGGAAGAGAATTCCAGAGCATCAGTGCTATTATGCGTAGAGTGTGTGCTCAGTTTGAAAAAATGGGTATTGCAAGGGGGATAAAAATGATTTTTTTAAAAAGTTATTTGCAAATATTATAGCATCATTCACTGCCTGTCCTGCTCATACCCCCAGGCAAGCCGTTCACAAAAGCAGCCACCAAACATTTCCCAAACTCCGGTTCCCACAACAGCCCAAGCGCAGCTGTGACTATTTATAGGCATGAGTGCCTGCTCCTGTAGCAATGGCCTGCAGGCACTTACAGCCACTCTCTGTCCAGAATCCTGCAAAGCCTTACAATGAAGCTTGATTTCATGCACAAGAGACACCCTAGGCAGCCAGCTGTGTACTACACAACCTGAGCAGAGCTTCCACTTTTCCCTGTAATGAATCCATGTCGCAGTTCAATTCACCCACCAAGTCTTCCTGTGTCCTCAGTGTGGTTGATTAGATCTGTCCCTGCTTGTTTTGTGAGCTTTTCCAGCAGTAGATCCAGTCACATAGAACAATTTATCTAAGATTTTTAGGAGTCTTCTAATGAGGGGAAAGGTAGGATAAAATATGCTTTGGATGACGATTGATGATGGTGCACAAAGATTTATCTGGGGTTAGCATCTGACTAATCAAAAAATCCTTGGCCAACTGGCTGATCAAACACTGTTAAATAATAATTAAGTATTTAAAGGACTGGCTGATTGAAGTCTCAACAAAAACAGAAAATAAAAAATTGTCCTTTAGAAAATGTTAATCCATAGAAGCTTTGCAGAGCTCTACTACATATCACATATAGGCCCCTTTCCCCCACAGCAAGTACAGCGGACTCAGTGGTAAGCCTGACTCCTGGACGATATATAGGGTTGCCAAGTCTTACCTGCTATTCGGCGGGGGGGAGTCCTTGCCGGTCTGGGGTTCTTCTGGCGCGCGCAAAGTGTGCGTACTGCGATGACGTCACCCAGAAGTGACATCATCGCATCGGGCACATTGGGGTGGGACCTCTCTAATTCAAGGGAAAACCATAGAGTTTTCCCTTGAATTACAGAGTGTCCCCTCCTGAAACGTGCCCATGTGATGACGTCACCTTCGAGCACGTCTTTGCAGCTGGGCACGTCTTTGCAGCCCTGCAGTTTGTGAGCGGAATTCCCCCTGGTGGCCCAATCCAGGCCGGTGGGGAGCGGGCCGCTTGTGCAGGGGTTTCCCCGCCCCCCGGGGGGGACTTGGGAACCCTAACAAGATATGGTTGCCAACTTCTCGGTGGGGCCTGGAGATATCCTGGAATTAAAACTGATCTGCAGAACAGAGGTCAGTTCCCCTGGAAAAAATGTCTGTCATGGAGGGTGCGCTCTGTGGCACTAAATGCCACCAAGGTCCCTCCCCCCCAAAAAACCCTCTGCTCTCCCAGGCTCTACCCCCAAATTCCTAGGAATTTCCCAACCCAGAGTTGGCAACCCTAGGACAATACCAGATAGAATCAAAAACTGAATGAACCCCTCCCCAGGACCAAACTACTTGCAAACTAATTTGGTCTTTAAGAGAAGCAAGGTTAGGGCCTGGTCTAGACTGTGGATTAACTCCCCATGACCCAGTACCACTTCCCTGATCAAAAATCTCTTCTCCTCTGGATAGGGCTGCCAAGTCTGCCCGGGGGGTGGGGGATCCCCCGCTACAGGGGTCCCCAATCCGCCGGCCCAGATTCGACCAGTGGGGGGAACCCCACCCCTGCAGTCGTCTGGTCAGGACAACGTTCCCAGAGTGATGATGTCACTGGAAGTGACATCATCACGTTGTGCACATTGCCGGGGCAACACTCTAGCAACCGCCCCAAAAAACTCTATGGTATGCACGCGCCGGGAAACTCCCGGCAAGAAGAGGACTCCCCCCCCGCTGGCCTGTGGTGAGTACTTGGCAACCCTACCTCTGGATGGCTTTAAATTGGGAGGAAAAAAGACAAATGTCCATATTGTGCTTTTATTTTTCTTTGTGCGGCTTAAGATAGCTGAGGAGATAAAACAGATCCAGTCAGGGAAACAGCATAAGAGGGAACTTCTTTCCCATTCTCAATGCCGCAACTAGGGTTTCCAATTTCAGAATTTTCTGGGGATTTTGGAATGGAGCCTGAGGAGGGAAGAGTTTGGGGAGTGGAGGGAGCTCAGTAGAGATACGATGACAGAGATTCTACCCTCCAAAGCTGCCGTTTTCTTCAAGGGACCTGCTTTTTGTAGTCTGGAGATCAGTTGTAACGTCAGGAGCATTCCTGGAGGGTGGGCAGCTCTAACCCAGTGTTCTCTCTAAGCTGAGTTAGTGTGAGCTAGCTCACAGTTTTTTTAGCCTCTGGCTCACACATTTTTATCTTAGCTCAGAAAGGATAGCTCCAGAGCAAACTAATTTATGCAGCAGCCAAATGGCTCGCTCACAACTTTAATGCCAGTAGCTCCCAAAGTAGAATTTTTGCTCACAAGACTCCACAGCTTAGAGGGAGCATTGCTAACCACAGCCCTGAGACTAGCCACTGCTTTTAAGAGCCAGATCATCCATTCTGGATTCCTGTTGCTGAACTCCAGCATCACTTGCAATTTGGTACTAAGCCGGTGATGTTTCTGATTCCTGTGAAAGTGTGGCATTTGAGCAAGGGCTGTGTACATTTCGGAAGCAAAGTCCTAAAGTTTTTTATTGGCTTCTGGGTGCTTTTATATGTCGAGTAATCATGATAACTATAAGACAATAAAAGAGAGTAAATAGAGAGTACAAGAAGGGGGGGACCCATGATACTCGCGGGTGGGAGAAGGAGCTCCACCGAGTGGAGGAAGCAGCCACAGGTGAGTCTTCTCCCCTACCCCACCCTGGCACCTATGGCGAGGCCTGGGCCCGCCCATCCTTCTCCCCCCCATACTGATGGTGAGGCCTGAGGCTTCTAGCCACCAGGCCCACCACTTCTCCCCCCCCCCACAGGAACCAGTGAGGTCTAAGCAGCACCTGCCAGGCTTGCTGATTCCCCCACCCCACCCCCTGGCTCCAGCGGTGAGGCCAGGCCCATCGATCTCCCCTCCTACCCCCCCACCCCCAGCACTGGCAGCAAGGCTTGGACACCTCCCAACTGCTGGGCTACTACAGAGTTCCAAGAGCGTTCCCTACACATGCGCAGGGAACACTCTTTAACTTTTCGGGGGATTTATTTTTACTTTTTTTACTTTTTAGATTTTTCTGCACATTTGGGGAGTCCCCAAAGTGTGCAGAAAAATCTCCCTGCCCCACAAGTGCCCCCTCCGTGCGGACTTAGATATCCGCACAGAGGGGACAACTTGGCTATTACATATATAGATTTCTTGAGAAACTAATGCACTAGGAATGAACCTTGCTGGTTTTCCATGCTTCTCCAAAGCATAGCACATGTATTGGTGGAACTAATAGAAGTCTCATTAGTTTGATTTGTCCCCCCCCCCCCCCCCAAAAAAAAGTTTTTCAGAACTCATCAACTTGTTTTTTTCCAAATCAAAGAAAACTGCTCATAAACAGTTTACAGAGGGGTATTTTTTACATACTTGGGAAGTATTTGGTACTCAATAAATATGAAAACCGTATGAGCATTTAGACACATAGTATTCTGGTAACTGACATGTGTTGCCATTTCACGTGATCTTAATATAGCTCCAAACATCGGAACTTATTGTTTATAACATCTTTCTTTCCCTCTTTTCTCTCTTTCTTTCAACTTGGGTTGTATTTTTAGCACCTCAGGCTGTCACAAAACTTGATGCACTGCAAATATGCTGAACTTGGAGCGAACGACAATATTTTCTACATCGATGATGCGACTTTTTGCCCTTTTAAACTTGTGAATATCTTTTTTTAAATGTTGTAATATAGCAGGAAAAGGGCAAGACCTTCAGAATTAAATGAATTCCAGTTACAATTTGGCCGACATTCAACAATGTAAAATTCTAATGGTTTCATGAGATAGTTGTTATCAGATGTTCTGAACTGTGATCTGTCAGTGGTGGATAGCATATGGCAGGGAACATTTTCCCATAATTGGTACCATTCAGAGCCCTCATCCTTTCTCAATAGAAAACAGTTTTGGCTGGCCACTCACTCACATGCACACAGACACTCACACAAGCATACACACAAAACTGCAGCTCTGTAAAGAGTGCTGGTCTAGTGAAAGTGTAAGGGCCAAACTCCATGTGTCACTGGAGCTCACTGAGTGGATTCAGCCCTAAAACTAGTAATGGAGAAATTCCCCAGTATGGATTCAAGCCAGGGTACATGGCTCTGGAGTACCCCTCCTTCCAAGATGACATTCTCCAAGTGAAAATCCCTCCCCCAGCTGATCTAAACTCTAGAAGGGAAAAAGACAGGTTATTCTGTTATTTTTCATTCTTTCTTTTTACTGAGGCTTAAAGCAGGGATGGCAATGCAATTGCATTTAGGGAAATGTTGTGGAGGGGAAATTAATGCCCTCTTTTTCTATAGCATCATGTCACTCTCCTGCAGCTGAAGTATTCGGGGGTGGGGGGGGAGGGGTTGTCTGATTATAGATCTTCAATGTCATGTATCATTTGTCTTTAAGAATCCATTTGAAAGGATGTTCCGAGAGTTGCCACACATGGCTGTGTTTGCCCTTGTTCATGCAGAGTGACTTTTGTTCAAGCAGAGTGACTTTTATCTTGTTTTTAATCAAATCTATCTGATTAGTCTGCATGTGACACTAATACAAACCTGACACATCTCATTAAGTTTGATACCTGGCCTTGCTCAAGGAGTCTGAACATTTTTCTAAGGTTTCAACTACATGCAGGAGATCTTTTTTTTATTAAATAGGGACAGGACAGGGCTAAAGACATTGCTCCTAGGGAATGAATGTTGTTGCAAGTTTGGATCTGCTTCCCATGGATCATTCTGTACTACTGGCTTGGCCCTTCAGAAGTGTTTGGAAGTATTCAGTTGGTACAGGATGCTGCAGTCAGGATGTTGACTGGAGTGGATTACAGGGACCATATCATTCTAGTCTTGGCCCATCTACACTGGGCAGAATTCAAGCTGTTGGTCTTGACCTTTAAAGCTCTATGTGGTTTGGGGACCAACATACCTGAAGGACCATCTACTCCCATATGAACCACCCAACCACTACGGTAATCTTCTGAAGCCCTGCTTCAGGTGCCCTCTGAGATTAAGCAGGTGGTAACCCGGGAGTGTGAGACTTCTGAATCTAATCAATAAGCCAGACCTTTGATGAAGCAAAGAGTTCCTTTATTCTTAATGATGGTTCAGGTACTTCATGTTTGTTAGAGATACTTAAGTTACAGACAGTAAGGATTAATATACCCCCCAACCCCAGGCAATAGCAGGCAGAGGGCCAATGAGGATGGTTACAAAAAAGCGCGAAATTCTCTGAGCCATTGGTTCTCACTGAAAAGGCACTAAAGCACTAAAATCCCCCCCATGCCCCTTAGTGACCTCTAATTGCAGATTGAAGACCCGACACCTGGTTAGAATAACAGTTCCACAGTTCCCCAAGGTTACAAAAGCAGATAAAACATTCGAGTCTCCAGAGAGAGAAAAGGGAGGTGACGAGACCAGATAGCCAGGCTGTTGACATGACGCGATGGAATGCAGCAAGCCATCCTCCCAGGGAGAAAATGATACATTAAGCAGGACAGGCAATAAACCTCAAGGCAACTCGTAAATTACAGATAGAGACCCCAGATACCAATAATGAATGGCAGAGGCTTTAAGAGACTCTGACAGGAGAGGGCCCTCTTTGTCATGGCACCAATGCTCTGGAACTCTCTCCCCAAGGAGATTCATCTGTCCCATTCTGTTGCCCTCTTCCACTAGCAGGTGAACTTTTGTTGTTTTATTTGGCATTCCCCTGGTGATTCCCTCCTTCCCAAATAATGTGTTACATGCTGTTTTTGTGTGTCGGTGCATACTTGAACTCTCTTTTTAATTTGTTTTAATAATGTTTATTTGGGGGGTTGATCTTAATGATTTTAAAATGTGGTTTTGTCATGTGTGTTTTAAATGGTTAGCCACCTTGGTGGCCTTTGTGAAAACAGAAAGGTAGGATATAAATTTTGTAAATGAATAAAAAGGTAGCCAGTCTGAGAATGGTGATATTTCTTAAGGAGTGTAGGTATCTCCTGAATGTCCCTAAACTGTGATAAAAACTATTACATGAATCTTAGTTTCAGGTGTGTAGCTGTGTTGGTCTGAAGTAGTGGAACAATTAACAATTCGAGATTACTGACAGAAAATAGTAAAGACTTGAAATGACTACTGAGGTCATTTCAGCCACGGTAGAGCATCTCTTGTTGGACAAATTCTGTATATCTAACCATTAAGTGGTGAGGTATTAGAACCGAAGTGGAGGGGACATGCAATATGACCTTTCTCTTGTGTGGTGCTCCTGTAGAACTTTGGTGTGTGATGGAACATTGTGGCTGTTGTTCTCCAGTAAATTAAATGATTTGTACATATTAGAGAGCCAGCCTGGTGTAGCGGTTAAGGGTGAGGACTCTAATCTGGGAGAACCAAGTTTGATTCCCCACTCCTCCACTTGCAGCTGTTGGATGACCTTGGGCAAGCCATAGTTCTGTCAGAGCTGCTCTTGAAATTTCACCAACCCTTCAGCAGCTTCCACCTTATCAGTTTGGTGTAGTGGTCAGGAGTTGGACTCTAATCTGGGAGAACCGGGTTTGATTCCCCACTCCTCCACATGCAGCTGCTGGTGTGACCTTGGGCCAATCACAAGTTCTCTCAGAGCTGTTCTCTCATGAGCAGTTCTCAAAAGACTTCTCTAGCCCCACCTACCTCACAGGGTGTCTGTTGTGGGGAGGGGAAGGGAAAAGAGTTTGTTAGCTGCTCTGAGAAGCCAAGTGAAGGGTGGGGTATAAATCCAATCTCCTCCTCCTCCTCCTCCTCCTCCTCCTCCTCCTCTTCTGTTATAAGTAACTCTTTCTGTATTTTTATGGATTCTTTTAAAAAAGCTAAGTCTTTTGTATATTTACAGAGCAAAATGAAGAATACTTTCCTGGGAGTAAGCCCCACTAAACAGACCTCAGCAGGTTTCTGAGCAGACCTGCTTAGAATGGTACTGTCAAAAGATTTTTTTTTCTCAACTGTTATAATTTACAGCACAGTGGCTTGTGCTGTTGAAGTTAAAATGCCACTTCGCGTTTACATCATAAACCTGAATTTTCTGAAAGTTGTAGATCAGACCCGTGGATCTGATCCAAGCAGGAACTTGGCCTCCAACTTCCTTGCCCAAGAGAGAGTTGTTATTATTAAATTAGATAAAAATAGGCTTGGCCATTTTTGTAAGTTAACAATGGCAGAATGTTGTCGACAAATAAATAACAAGAGGCCTTTGCTGTTGGTTTACTCTATTTGAACACAAGTGATCTAGTTTTGAGAAACACTGAGTCCATATGGGGTCTGATTTGGCACTCATTTGACAAAAAAAAGTCCATGTTTTCCAGGGGGTGCTTTGAAAATGCTGTGAATGTAAATCAAAATCTCTTGCACTGTTTAGAGTGCCAGGACGAGGACCAAGATTGATTAGAACAGGATTCTGGCAGAGCTATGGCTAGGAACAACAGCAATGTTGATGTTTCTTTCTTGACAGAAGAACGCACACACAGCATACAAAGAGAAGAGATGCGAATGCAAGTGCATTATGAAGGACACTGGGGGAGGACTGACTATAAGGATGTCATGTCACATTATTGCGTCAACTGGACGTTACTGGGAACCAAATCAGGTAATGTCTGCTTTGACTCTCAGAGTTACTTTTCATCCCTTCTCCTCTAGGGCAATGTTAACCACGTATCCCAACTCTGCTCCATTCTCATGACCCAGTAACATGCACGGCTAAAAGGACAGTTCAGAAGACAGCAACATCAGTGGTTAGACCGGGAAGAAGTCTCAGGCCCTCTCTAATTCCCCCATCACCCTCTTGTTGCAATGATCAGTTTTTAAAGACTTTCCCCATGATGCCAGATTTAGTATGACTTTGTTGTATCTTTTCTTTATAAAACCGAATTAAGAAAATATATGAATGAAAAAGTGAAAACTGAATTCACTTCTCAGTTAGTTGAAATTCACTTGCAAACAGACAATTCTGGCTACTCTGCATCTAACCTGTACCTGTATTTCATTACTAACCCTAAATGATTCTTTAAAAATGACATAGGTCACTATTGGATTTAATTTGGTTGAGCCTAGAGCAGACATACAATGTCTAAACATCTGGGGAACTGGGACCACTAGAAACTGTCAAAGCAATTCAAAATGCATCACATTTTCATAGATGGGTCTGCATCTGGAGGTGGTTTGGAAGCTCCATTTAGTACACAATGCAACAACCAGATCATCATGTTATCCATATTTCTCAAGTTGCAAAACTACTGCATTGGCTGTGGCTGATGATTTGCTTTCAAGGCCAAAGCAGGTAAAAAGCTGGGATAAAAAAGCAAGGCTTTCTCAGTTATCGTGCTCCTGAAGTGGAATTGCCTTCCATTGGTGTTTCTTTTCCCCAGGCTTTTAGTTATATTTGGCTTTTGTCTCTTGTATTTATGGACTAGGAGAAGGAGAAGAGTTGGATTTATACCCCGCTCTTCACTACCTGAAGGAGTCTTTGTGTAAGTCAAATTTGTGATTTATGAGTGGAAAGATCGAAAGGGAAGAGAGTTGTAAACACCATAGCAGTAGAGATGGTCTTTTAAAAACCTACTAGTATTTGCCCATCTTACGGTTGATCTACAGGATCTTGGAACACTGCAGTCTAAGGTAAACCATCATCTGCTTCTCCCCCTGAAAATCTTTGCTTTTTACATGTTGCAAATTGTCAGCATTCACAAAAATATTATAATTAATATTATGCACACCTTGCCATCTGAGCAGTGCAAGCTGTCCCCTAATGGAAACTTTCCTCATCCTCCCAACTGTCCATGTTACTACAATACCCAGTTCTTTCCCCACAAAAGCTTAAAAGAGAATGATTCCACCAGTTCCCCTTTTGTGGAGGTCCCACACTTCAGTGGAAGGACACATGTTTTTTAGAAGGTCCTAGGTTCAACCACAGGTATTTTCAGCTAAAAAGCTCTCAAAGTGAGACCTTGGAGAGCCACTGCCAGACAGGGTAGACCAAGGTTCCCCAATGTGTTGCCCACAGAACCCACCGGTACTTCCCTTGGCATCCACCGGTACTTCCTTTGGTGCCCACCATGCTTTTCAGAAATTGGGCAGGACCATTGTGACGCAGGCTTGTTATTGGCTGCAGAAAGCGAAAAAAAAGGGGGAGGGAACTCAACCCAACAAATAGCTGCGAACCAAGAGGGTCAAGCTAACAAAAGAATTATTATGAAAAATATAGACATTTATTAGGGTGTACACATAAATAAAACAAAATAAAATTAAAAGAGATAGTCCAAGTATCAGACATTTAAAACTAGGTTCATTAAGAACTAATTGCAGTACATAATCAACTGATGGATAAAACCTTTGACCTAAGGACCATATGCGTTTTGTGTCGGGGAAACCATATTACTTTTGTGTAAACAATAAATATATGTAATAATAGATTTTATAAGAAATAGAAATAAATTTACACTGGGATTACCTTGAATGCTATATATTAGCTACAGCTAGTAAAATAGGCTTGTGGTAGCTGCGCGAATGCTCCAAATTCATCTATTTATTTAGTCAAGCTACCCTTTTGGTTCGCCGTTGTTATTCGTTCAAATGAAAGCTTTTCTACTAGAGGATCGGGAGGACTGGTAAGCACCTGGGCTTTCTTTAGTCAGTGTGTGGGTCCAATCCTTCTTCAGGCTCCCCCCCCTCCCGAGATGCCAGGAGAGAGGTATTCCGTTTGGCTCCACCTCCTGTAGCAACCATTATTGGGTGGTGTTCATCACCCCCTCTGAAAATGCCAAAGGTATCCACAGGTTCAAAATGCCAAGGACCCTTGGAGTAGACAGTACTCATGTCAAGGCGAAATGCACATACCCTGCTGCGTGCCAGCTGTGGGGGCTTTTTTTGGGCCCTCAAGTTGAGATTCGGAAGGATCAACTAATTATGAATATCTGTTTTGGCATATAGACCTCCCTTTCTGGAATAGAGAGTCTGGTAATGGCACTCCTGCTCCTAGTTTGTATCAAGTGTTCACTCACTACTGAAAACTTCCCTCCAAATGTACCACTTTGGCTTAGTAGACTATTAGCTTTTTCTGCTTTTTGTTACTGGATCTTACACTTTTTTGGTAAATGTCAGAGTTTGCCATTCTGGATATTATATGACTTGGGAATGAAATTTGCATAACATTACCAGCGGGGGAATACAGATTTCACATATATTGTTGATAGGGAATTGTATGTTTTATAGTTATTATTTAAAACATCGTTTAGTCTGGCAGGCCATCAAATCCCATGAAATCAAATTGTTCATGCTGCTGTGTTATGAGAAGCTGCACTCTTAGCATCGAGCCAGATATGACACAAAATGCTATGTCTCTTTTCTCCCCCAAAAGTTTTTGCAGAAAAATATACTCAGTAGCTGCAATAGAACTAGAAATGGAGGGGGGAGGCTTCTTGACTCTTTCCTTCCCAATCAGCTTTCTGTTTATAATTGCACCCTTTGTCAGATATTGGAAGCTAAGCAGAGTCTGACCGGGCTAGTATTTGAATGAGAGACCTCCAAGGAATACCAGGGTTATGATAGAGAGGCAGGCAATGGGAAGCCACATCTGGAGTCTCTTGCCTTGAATATCCCATGGGGTTGCTGTAAATCAGCTGTGACTTGGCAGGGAAAAAAAAGTTGCTTTCATACGTGTGGAGAATGAAGATATAGATTTCATACACCTATATCCCTCTAAGAGCCCTGGAATGCAGATCTGACCTGAGAAATGGGCCTGGCCAGAAGTAAAAGGATAAAGCAGCCCCTTTTATTCTACCTTTCCTCTGCTCAGACTAGAGTTGCCAGCACCACAGTGAGAAATACCTGGAGATTTGGGGGCTGGAGCCTGAGGACAGCGGGGTTTGGGGAGGGAAGGGACTTCAGTGGGGTATAATGCCGTAGAGTCCACCTTCCCAAGCAGCCATTTTCTCCAGGGGAACTGATCCCTGTTGCCTGGAGAGCAGTTGTGATCCCAGGAAATCTCCAGCCACCACCTGGAGGTTGGCAACCCTGACTCAGACTGGCAGCCTACCCAGGTTGCGTCTGGTTTACAAAATGTGAAATAACAGAATCAGATCTATATGCCATATTCAGTTTGGTCCTCGGAGGCAACTGAATGTGCATCATAGATTTATTACTCATTTAGTACAGTTCCATCACCCTCTTCTTTTAAAGAAAAAACAAACCTCAGAACAGTTCAGGAAGATCTCCCAGCGTCCTCCTAGCGAAACAGAAATCAGGTTTGATAATCCTGTCAACAGTCCTAATGGTCTCCCAGACTATTCATTGGTCCTCCTGGGTGGCCTTACATAATTGAACTGAAAATCCACATGTCCGGCTGCAGGTTATAGAAAGTGACCTTTAGTGAAAAATCGCTTACCATTCCGGAGAGCAAGCTAAACTAGTTTGGAACGTGTTCCGATGGCAAATGAAGAAAAGCTTATTTCTCTGGAAGACATTTGATATTAAGCATTGGGGAAAGAGCTTTTTCAGCTGTTTTAAATTTTGGAAGGTTAGAAAGTGCAGAAAAGTTTGGCTGTTATGCTAGAAGAATATTTGTAATTCTCATTTTACACTTGGTCTGCTGATAAACAATGGTCTGTTATAGACAATGGCCTACTATCGAATCAAAATGAAAACATAGGCTGTCTTCCTCAAGTTATTATTTTTTTTCAATTTAAAAGCAATTTATATGTGCATTTATTTGGAGTTTGCTGCACGTTAGTTCCCTGCTGTCATTTCATTGTTTTCTACTGATGTAATACCATTTTTGTTCATTACATGCTCATTCTGTATCATACCTAATATGCTATGGTCATTCAGATTTCAATAATCCTAGTCAGTGTTCCCTCTAAACTGTGTGTGTGAGCGGCCGATCATTAACACAGGAAGCCCTGCTCAGCAGCAATCTGGAGGCACGCAGGGTCTTGCACTGCCCATTGCCCATTTTAAGATCACAGCAGTTATATTCTGTTCAGCATGTGAACTGCTCCACTCAGTGGGTAGGGGAAAACTAGAAGGAACATTAGCCTAGTACATTGTTCATTAGATGTGTCCTCAGTGATTATATCTTGTTATAAGTCTCTTTGTATGAACGGTTACCAGTTTGTATTGTGTTATCCTCTTTGAGTCTTAGTAAGAAATGGGAACTATAAATACAGTAAATAAACAAAAAATGGTAAATATTTCTATTCCTACGTTGGTTCTCACAGTACACCCCAAAGTAGAAATAGTTCGTATAAGAATATAAGAATCCATGAAGATGCCCATTGGTTTGAATGGGCTCAGACTGGAGTAGCGCTGTATACAGTTGCACTGTCAGTCACGAAAAAGGGCCAAGACACATCTGAAGTCACTGTTAATAGCTATTACCTAGGCTCAAAATATTTGGTGGTAGCTTAGTATTGCTGATGTGATTTCAGTGACTGCAATGTCAAACAATAGTCTCTAGATGTCACTAAATACCATGGCTAGTTTCAAGATGAAATAATTAAAGCTTTCTTTCAGAATTCATCTCTACTTGTCAGGAAAATGGCCTTCTTTGCTCTCTGAGTAATTAGTGCACTGTGGACATTAATGAAACCTACCCTTGAAATCTCAAAATGCTAGGGGTAATTGCTCAATAGGAACAGGAATATAATTGTGGGCTTGGTAGGGTACTGCTACCTGAAACCACACTGCTCCCCACATAATAAACAAGCAACAAATGAGATCTCCATTTATAGTGAGCCTGTTCGGATGAGATGGCCACCCTATGATGAGTTAGTAGGCTTCAGTGCATAGGCTTCAGTGCATAGGCATGTATCAAGCTCAAGCATGCTAAATGGATTCATATCAGCACAAGAAGAACCCAAGAAGAAGCTTGATTACACACACATGAACACATAAAGGTGCCCTATACTAAATCAGACCATTGGTCCATCAGGGTCAGTATTGTCTACACAGACTGCAGCTCCCCAAGGTCTCAGACAGAGGTCTCTCACATCACTTATCACCTGATCCTTTTAACTGGAGATGCTGGTCATTGAACCTGGGACCTTCTGCATGCCAAGCAGAGCCAGTGTGGCGTAATGGTTAGGAGTGGCTGACTGTAATCTGGAGAACCGGGTTTAAGTCTCCTCTCCTCCACATGAAGCCTGTTGGGTGATCTTGGGTCAGTCACAGTTCTCTCAGAACTCTACAGGAGTGGCACTGAGACAAACTTTGAATACAGGAAGATAAATAAAAATAACCTTGTGTACAAGGTTTGTATACAAAGTAGGAGCCAGCTTTTCTGCCTATTTGCAGCTAAAGAACATTATGGCCATCAGGATAAAGTGAAGGATAAAAAATTTTTGTGCAGATTTATCAGAGCTGGTTTGGATTCTTTTTTGAAATATTCAATGCAACATCTAACATTTCACCCTGACATTTTAAAAGTATCTCAGAATCATCTTCATTTTATTTCCACATATTTTACCATGAATAGAGCTTTCCCCTAGTAATATGAAAGTCAGAAACATTGGAATTAATGCTCCAGGTACTTCTAATTGCTGGCATAAATCCACATTTGAAATCCTGTTGGGCCATGAAAGCAGACTTCTCCAGAGGAGGTTCATTCTGGAAATGCCCTGTACTGTGACAACCTGGTATATTTGTCTTGTTTTAAAAATACTGGAGGGATAACAGCTTTTCTTGACAGAGAGGAGATAGTGGTACAACTTCAGTGATGCAAAAATAGAATCTGCTGTGTTTTGTGTTTCTAGAAACTGCAGTTGATAAACACTGAGGATTTCTTTAAAAAGATGGTTTGCCATCACTGCTGTATACTTTTTAGAAAAAAACAGAGGATTATATTTTCAAATATTTTAAATCTTACCACTATTTTTCCTCTAATTACCAATGGCTGCTTCCACTTGGAGAGCAAGAAGACCCCACAGTAAAGGGGAACATCCAGTCAAAGTCATGTCCAATAGGTGCATGATTTGTCTGGCTTCCATCCCCCACCCCCCAGCCTCTACTTCATAGAAAACATAAACCTCATTTGAAGGAAAGGGCAGCTATGGGTGGAACATACATCTAGATGCTTCACTGTAGCTACCACAGGGAGGGGACAGACCTAAGTTCTGCCTTGAAATATTTTCTGTTCTGAATGGGGCTGCACTCCCCCTAAAAAAGCAGGTTCATAGCTGAGGGGGGGGGGTGCTGCTGGACCCAGGGTTCCTGTTAGATAAACAGGTAGCAGTGGTAAGTTGGGGTGCCTTTCACCAGCTTCTGTTGGCGAGCCAGCTGCAGCCTTTTCTGGGCAGAAAAGATCTTGTCACTATGGTGAATGCCCTGATAACACATTGATTAGATTACTGCAGTGTGCTCTGCATGGGGCTTTCCTTGAAGACTATCCAGAAGCTACTGTTAATATAGAATGCTGTGGCCAGAGTGTTGACTGGAATAGGTTACAGGGATCATATCATTCTAGTCTTGTTCCATGTACACCTGCTTCCAATTTGCTTCCAGGCTTCATTCAAGAAGGTGGTATTCATCTTTAAAGCCTTGTATGGCCTGGAATCAACATATCTGGCGGATTGCCTTCTCCTATGTGAACCTACCCATCCACTTTGGTTATCCACTCAGAGGCCCTGCTCTGTATGGCCCTGCCATCTGAGCTAGATGGGTTGCAACCTGAGAAAGGACCTTCTTGGTCATGGCACCAAAATTGTAGAACTCTCCCCAAGGAGATTTCATCTCTCTCTCTCTCTCTCTCTCTATTGGTGTCTTTTGCCAGCAAGTAAAGACTTTTTTTCCACATTTGAACATTTCACCCTGACATTTTAAAAGTATCTCAGAATCATCTTCATTTTATTTCTGGTAACTCTTATTGGCCATCTTCCCTGGTTGTGGTGTGTTTTTATATCTATACGTTTTTGTTCCATTGTTTAAATATTTTATAAATACTTTATTTTATATGCTGTTTTAATGTTTTAAAGTATTTTAATGTTTTGGTGTTTGCTGCCTTGAGGACCCTATTTGGGTGGAATGGAAGCACAGGAAAGGAAGGAAGGAAGGAAGGAAGGAAGGAAGGAAGGAAGGAAGGAAGGAAGGAAGGCAGGCAGGCAGGCAACAACAACAGTTTAATGCAGTCAAAGACCAATCAAATAACATACACAATGTGAATAAAATATGCATTCAGATTGAGACATGTAGGAAAAAACCTAAACTAAGTTCCAGCGATAAGCTAATTAAATGCTTCCCCCTACAAATTGCTTCTAGAGTCTTATAGTTTGTCTAGCAAATTTTGCCACATTTAGGGTAATCTTTTGGTCTCTATCAGCTAAGAGCTTGTCTAGATAAAATCTGGTATTCCTCCCCGGGAAATGGTTGCAAATTGGCATTATATAGGCGGCTCTAATATTTTGGTAACGCTTACACTCAAATAGAACGTGTTCTCTAGATTCTGGCTTCCCATCCCCACAGATGCACAATCTTTCCTCCTATGGCTGTCTTTTAAACCCACCTTCCATAATTGTTGATGGTAACATATCCATTCTGAGGAAAGCAAATGCTTTCCTATAGTCAATTTTATCAAAATTTTGCAAGTATGACATCAATATTATTTTATTTAGATCCTGTATTCCTGGTAAGTAACATTTTACCTGGTTCAATTCATGTTGTCTTTCAATGTCCAGGACTCTTTGTTTAAGAAAGGGTTTGATGACAAGATTGAGCTCCAAACTCAATAAAAGCTGTTTAAAGAGACCATAATAGCCCAGTTTAAGTTTGTGCTTTAACAGTAACCATACCAGTTTCCAATCAAATAAACAAATTTGAGACACAAGATGGAGCCTGCAGTATGTTTCTTAAAAATTTCGATTGCACTTTTCCTAATAAATGCCAATGGGTCCAATGTGGAGTTTTGCTCAGAGGTGCCCTGTAAAGTAATTCAGCCATAGCCTTTGCCTTAAAGACTCTAACTGCAGCCATCACATTCCGTCCCCTAGTGGTCCAATAAAATTTCTTAATAGCACCCACACTTTGGGATGCGCTTGTTGTAACATAATCCACATGTGCTTTTCTGGACCCTGATACACTATCCCTAAATATTTAAAGGAGCGAAACTGCTCAATATCCATTGAATTATTCCTCCACTGATATATCCTAGGCCTATTCGCAAAAGCTAAAACCTTTGATTTTTGGTAATTAATTTCAACATGATTAACCTGACAGTAGTGTGCTAAGATTTTCATAGCTCACTTAATTCCAGTGGGGGTCCTGGAGATTAACACTGCATCAACGGCATACAATAAAAGAGGGATATGCTTGTCAGCATGTTCCCCTGGATCATTTATAAAGAGATTAAATAGGGATGGTGCCAAAAAGCAACCTTACTTAACACCTTTCTCTGCTCTTACAGCTTCCGTAAGATGGCCTTGTGAACTCGTTCTTATCCGAATCTTGGTGTCCCTAAATAAGGCCTTCATTAAGATCAATAATCTCCTATCAGTTCCCATCTCTCTCAGTTTTTCCAATAAGAGACCTCACTGTACCAGATCAAAGGCAGATTTAAAGTCAACAAAGGCTGCATATAGGGTGGAGGTGTTGCTGGAGGAATATTTGGTGATAAGATGGTCCAAGACTACACAATGGTCCAGAGCAGAGCATCCAGATCTAAACCCAGCCTGTTCTTCCCTCAACATTTTATTATGCTCAATCCACTCCCCCAATTTCTCTCTCAGATGGCTAGCATATAATTTACTCAAAATGCTTAAAAAACTAATTGGTCTGTAATTATTGGGAACATTCCTTTCACCTTTCTTATGGATAGGTACTATCACTCCAGTATCCCACTCTTTGGGTATCCTTGCTAACCTATCTATTTCAGTGAATAGTTTGGCAAGCAAAGGGACCCACCAATCAGCATTTTCTCTGATTAATTCAGAAGGTATTAGATTGAGGCCTGGAGCCTTCTTTAGCTTCAGGGCTTTAATTAAAGATCTTACTTCGGATGGCTTCACAGGCGGCCATTTGGAAGGAAGGAAGGAAAGGAAGGAAGGAAGGAAGGAAGGAAGGAAGGAAGGAAATGGCAAAGCTAAACTCCATCCCCTTCCCCCCCAATTCAGCCTTTTAAAGCACTTTCCCCCTTTCCCTGCTGAGGTGTGCTGTGGTGGTGGTGGGCAGGGGTTCCAAGTTGTGGAATGTCCAAGCAAAATTGCTGTTAGTGTCTGCACTCACAACAAGGAAAAGGGAGAGGAGCAGGGGTTGGGACAGCAGCAGTAGCAACAAGCAGCTGAGGATGCTGTTGCTGCATTCTCTGCTGATGCCCCGGCCATGGTGAGAGCGTTTTTTGTGCCCCCATGGGAATGCCGCCAATGATGTGCTCTGCTTTCAACCCCACCCCCCAAGTTTATATAAGTCATACATACCTTTACAACATCCGTATTGGATTACTGTTATACATTCAGTCAAAAATCTTCAACTGGTGCATATATGCCTGTAAATACTACTGGCCATGATTTTAATAGCTGATGGTCTGTACGTGGAACACCCATGCTCTGTCCACTGTGTTGGCTTCCAACTTGTTTCTGGGTTCAATTCAAGCTGCTGGTACCGGCCTTTAATCACATGATAATTTAGGACCAAGTACTTGAAAGACTGCCCTCACCTAGGACAACTGCAGGTTATCCTATAAGATGCTGTTGCAATAAAAGGTACTATCAGAAGTCAGACCAGTTAGCACCAGTAGTGGGGCTTTGCTTCCAAGTAAGTATTCAGTATAAATGCATTAATATTTTTTTTTTAGTTACCTTAATGTTGGTGCAGAATTTGGCCCTATTTTTTTGTGAAGCTGTGTCAGCACCACATTTGTATTTGGCTTTTCCCTTTATTAAAAATAAATCTCCATTTTTATAATATTATTGTTGGCAAGATGGGAAATTACTGGAGTCTTACTCTGGGCCTTTGGCTATGCATCTGTTAAACTGAAGGTGTACTGACTGTACTGGAGCATTGCCCACACTATTAAAAAGCAAAGGATACAAGAGCATTGGAATACAATGAAACATGCTCATACATTTTACAGATATTAAAAATTCCACATATTCAATCATGTCTCCTTGAGAACAAAGTATATACATCGTACAATGAGACAGTCAGTAGGATGGATTTTAAATGAAAGTCCCTGAACATTTGCTGTGCAAGTTGGCTAGCTATAAAGGACAGGCAAACGTGCATGGCATAAGAATGTCCAAATGGCACTGGTTTCAATAGCATTTTCTGGACGGTCATAAAACAGCTTCTGATAGATTCAAAGATCTCTTTGTGTGTGCACAAACATTCTCAAGAATTGGAAAACCAGTGTTCTATAGTGGTTAGAGTATAGGGTTGCCAGGTCTGGGTTGGGAAATACCTGGAGACTTTAGGGGTGGGTCCAGGAGAAGGTGGGGTTGGGGGAGGGGAGGGGCCTCAGCATGGTCCAATGCCATACAGTCCACCCTCCAAAGCAGCCATTTTTCTCCAGGGGGGGCCCGATCTCTGTCATCTGGAGATCAATTGTAAAAGCAGGATATCTCCAGGCTCCACCTGTAGTTTGGCAACCGTATTAGAGTATCTGACTAAGATTTGGGTTTGAATCCTCACTCTGCAATGGAAATATGCTGGGTGATCATGGGCCAGTTGTAGACTCTAGCCCAGGGGTGTCAAACATGAGGCCCAAGGGCCAGAACCAGCCCATCTAGGGCTCTTATGCAGCCTGCGAGCAACTAGTACAAGGGAGGGAACAGGAGACTGCTCAGGGAGGGGAGTAGGGGGAGCCACTCTGATTGTGGCTTCAGCATGGCAGAACAACCTCATCTGTAGCAAGCAAGTAGCGTTGGAGTGTCTGCCCAGTGCGGCACTGCTGGCTCTCCAGTCTACCCATGTGGATTTTTCTCTACACTCCACCCAGCCCATGGGGCCTTGCGGTGAGGACACACCAACTTGGAGCTACGAGCTGCTGTCCTTTATATAGCTTACATCTCCAGTACCTGGCATTACATTTTATAACACCCATGGCCCAGCCTGAGAAAGTCACATTTCCGTCAGATCCGGCACTCATAAAAAAATGACTTTGGCACCTCGGCTCTAGCCACAATACCAGTTGCCAATGCATGGATTCCTGGCGGCCGCAGTAGCAGGACTGGCACCCAAGGTGGGTGGGGTAAGGCCCATTTCCTCTTCCTTCTTCTGCATGACCTGCTGGAGGAGGAATTATTTGGCAAATGCACACGCTCACTATTGCCTCAAAGGGACAGTTCATAGTTGCTAGCATTCCTTTTTCCGGCGTGGCTTCCTATGTTTTACAAATCCTCACAGCAAAGAACATTTAAATGGGTCTATAAGAAAGACATTTTAGAACTGTCATCCATTTTATAATGTCAATCAATACATTCCACGAAGGAAACTGCACTGGCAAAAATCTCTTTTACAGCCATCTTTAGCCATGCAGAGGTGACATTTATGTCCCAGTAGTAACCAGGTGTCTTAAACTGGAGACAGGAACCATTATGCTGTGTTCTCTGTCATTTCTTAATTAGCGTTAATTTGTGTATACAGCACCATTTCAAGCACGGCTATTACTTCGAACTCCATAGATTAAACTCAGCTGTGTTAGTGATGAAGAGGGGGCTAAAATACATCTAATTTCCTTCTGGGATATGTGTTCACTTCATAAAGCTAGGTAGTAATCACCTGAATCAAGATGAAATTGCATTTGGGTGAATGTTAAAGAGTTTTCTGGCAACAAAAAAGCTAAATCCCTGTATCGCTAGTCCTACTGTGTTCTGGAATGATATCATTTCGGGAGCTATAGCAGTGATTCATTCCGTCCCATTCACCAGCACTATTGCCTGTTAACAATAGCTCTGAGTAGGATTTGTATTTCCTCTTCTTTGGTTGACAAGAGCAAGAGAGAAATCAATATAGTTAGATCCCTGCATATGCCAAGTGCCCATAGATCTACTGGTTCAAATCACTGCATTGAGCTGAACTGATTTGCAAGCAGCCTGAAGGCTGATTCAGATCTGCATGTTCCTCATTTAATTGTTTAAAGCTTAATGGCAGTAGCCCTTTTCAGACAACATTGGGCTATATAATGGATGACATGGGCAGGGAAAATGAGCTTGCAATGACATGTTCCCCTCCCAAACTATTTAAAGGTCTGAAGAAAGCCTGTGTGTATTTTATTTTTGTTTATTTAGATATTTATATCCCCACTTTTTCTCCCTAGTAGGGACTGAAAGAAGCCTACAACATCCATTTCTGTTCCTCCATTTTATCCTCACATCAAAAAGCTCACAAGGGCCGAGGTCATCTGGTGAACTTCTTTGGCAGAGTGGGGATTCAAAGTTGGGTTTCCCAGATCCTAGACAGACATTTCTACTCATGTAACCATGGGCAGTGCTCTCCACATAACTGAGGGGAAAGAGTCCTACATGTGTACAGTTGTGTACATCCAGGTGACTTTCAGACTTTCAAATGAACACACAAAAATCAGGGGGTGGAACCCACCAGTGCAGTCCTATTCCCACCCACCACTCATATGTATTTAAACTGTACCCAAAAGTCATATGGAATGGGCTTCTCTAACAAATATAAATTTTAATTCAGTACATTTATATTCAGTCCTTCTTCCAAGTAGCTTGGGGCGGCCTACATGTTTCTCCTATCCTTCATTTTATCTGCACAGCAACTTTGTGAAGTACACTATCCTGACAGAGAATGACTACCCTAAAGATCAGCCAGTGGGTTTAATGATAAGTGCAAATTTGAACTTAGGCCTCCCCAGGCCCAGAGCCACCCTCTTTCTGTGACCGTGTTTCCTGTGCAAAGCATCTTAAGTTTTTAGAAAAACCAAACGTGAAAACGTTGTGATAGTTATTCTTTGGTGAGGAATGTGAATATGGGATAAAAATGAGTCTGTGAACTTTGGCTGCATTCAGACGACAACGTTGAAGAGCAATCAGCCCATTTTTTAAAAAACCGAATGGAATCATCCCAAAAGAATGGCACCCAGACGGCGATCCACTCATCTGCCTCAGTGCGCAGTTGTTCCGTGACTGGATGTCCAGACCTTACCGCGCTTTAACCACAAAGCCTGCGTTTGTTTGTTTGTTTTAAAAAAAATCCACACATGCGCATAAGCAGACGAGTGAACCAACAAACCCCTATGCGAACACGCATGCGCACTGATGACCCTGTTGGGCAGACTGATTCACGCATGCACATGTCTCATGTGCGCATGCGCAGACGGCCACACCAAAGGTGCACATGTGCGCATGCGGAGAATTGGTTTTTTAAAAAGAAGGCAGTCACAGTCTTGGCGTGCAAGATTGCGATCAGACATTCGGGAAGTCTGCACCGCTCATCTGCACCGGACCAAAACAGGTATCAAAAAGCCACGGAGAATAGTGGGGGGGAAATGGGAGACAGACGACTGGGGCACGAAAGACAGCTGTTGCTGTCTGTGCCATTTAAATCCATCAGGGAAGAGGAAGGGGAGCGGATCAAACTGAGCATCTGAACGCACCCTTGGTCATAAATTTGGCAAAGCCGTGATACATTTGCCTGGATACTATCTGGGAGAAGTGGATAGCAATGAAGGTTAAATGGTCATGTCGTTGGGCTGGGCACATGCCTGTCAAACCCCAGAAGATTTTTGGGGGGTGGAACTGCATCTGACCCTGGAAGTGACATCACTTCCAATTGATGACTTAGGAACCCCCTGTGATGAACATGTCCAGTTCCTCCACTCTCTGCAGGCAACCAATGAGAGCTGATGGCATGATGGGAGAAGGGCTGTCACTTAGAGCCGTTAAGTCAGTTGGAGAGACTGAGAGCTGTGTAGAAGGGAGATGACAGCGTAAGCCTGTGTGAGAGAAAACAGGAACTGGAAGCTGGCGGAAATGAAGATGTCTTGTAACAAATAGACTTGGAAGCGTGAACTGAGTTAGGGATCAAAATTTCAAGTGTTACCTGTATCACTCCAGTGTTGTTTTAAAACCTTCAATTAACTCTTTCCTGGTTGATCCTGCTGAGTGAATGTGTACTGTCTCAGGGAAAGAAATGATTTGAAATGTAAAATGAGAATAACACCGTGCCGGAGCCTGATTGCAATTGGCCTTGAGCAGCCTGATCTGATGAATATTTATGTGGCTCAACTGATTGCAGTGGGATTTACTCCCAAGTAAGCATGCGTAAGACTGGTGCTGTAACTGTCTCCCTTTTTCTGTTGGTTATGCAAAACATCTAAAGCAATGTGGTCAGAATAATTTAATTTCACAAACTTTAGGGCAGTTTTGTGCACGCTACAGAAGATTAGCATACAAGAATGGCAGAACAGTGAAATGCTGACGAGTCCTAATTTACTGTGGACAATTACATATGGCAAATCCTTGGCCATTAATCCTAGGCCAGTTTCTCCTCAGACCTACAGAATGGCCTAGTGGATGAAACAATTCCCTTCAAAAGGGGTTATGGGAGATCGGAGCGCCCCATCTCGTATCTGCCTTCTGTTGCAAGTACTTGAGTCATTCACTGATGGATGGAGGTGTGATCATTATCTTAAATGTAAACCTTACCTTGGATCTTGGGTAGTCAAGACATTAGTGTTTAAAACTTAAAGCACAAACAGGAAACCTGGCTGGACAAGAAACATCTTGCGGTTACACTCTATTGATTGAGAAACAGCAGCAATTCCTTGTAACTTCTTGAAAGGAAACATAAATAAACAGGCTCTTTTGTCAGGCTAAAATAGACAGACATGGCAAAGGATCATATTAGTGGCCACTGCAACTGTTGAGGAGAGTTTGAGTTGTTATCATTTGCAGACAAGTGTTTGAAGTAGAACTATAGGATGGGTTGACTGATGCTTGCAGGTATGACCTCCCCTGTGTTTGTAGCCTGGACAATGTTATGGAGGTTTTACAGAGTTTCTGATAGATCTGACAGCTAATTTTGTTGTGCTGTATTGGAAGGAAGGAAGGAAGGAAGGAAGAAAGGAAGGAAGGAAGGAAGGAAGGAAGGAAGGAAGGAAGGAAGGAAGGAAGAAAGGAAGGAAAGGAAGGAAAGGAAGGAAAGGAAGGAAAGGAAGGAAGGTTCTATTTCTAAACTTTAAACTATATTATTTAGTGGCAAGTAAAACATTTGAGCTGGGTATCTGCTAATCTCTCTCTCATGTATCACTGCCTTGATGTGGCCGGTGGGGGGGGGGTAGGCTTCAGCAATACATGGATAGAGAACTGCCAGAAGTACAAGCTGGGTTTTGAAGAGGTAGAGGAGCTAGAGATCAAATTGCCAACGTTCACTGAATTATGGAGAAAGCAAGGGAGGACCAGAAAAAACATCTACTTCTGCTTCATTGACTATGCTAAAGCTTTTGATTGCGTGGATCACAACAAACTATGGCAAGTCCTTAAAGAGATGGGAGTACCAGACCACCTCACATGTCTCCTGAGAAACCTGTATAAGGGTCAAGAAGCAACAGTTAGAACTGAATATGGAATAACTGATTGGTTTAGCATAGGAAAAGGAGTGCGACAAAGATGTGTATTGTCACCCTGCTTATTTAATTTATATGCAGAGTACATCATGTGAAATGCCGGCCTGGATAAATCACAAGCTGGAATTAAGATTGCTGGGGAAAACATCAACAACCTCAGATATGCAGACGATACCATTCTAATGGCAGAAACTGAAGAGGACCTAAAGTGTGTCTCGCGGAGGGTGAAAGAGGAGAGCGCAAAAGTTGACTTGAAACCCAACATCAAAAAAACTAAAATCGTGGTATCCAGCCCCGTCTCTCCTTGGCAAATAGAAAGGGGAAGTAATGGAAGCAGTGACAGACTTCACGTTCCTGGGATCTAAGATCACTGCAGATGATGATTGCAGCCATGAAATTAAAAGACTCCTGCTCCTTGGGAGGAAAGCGATGGCGAACCTAGACAGCATGATAAAAAGTAGAGACATCACCCTGCCAACAGAAGTCCATACGGTCAAAGCAATGGTATTCCCGGTAGTAATGTATGGCTGCAAGAGTTGAACCATAAGGAAGGCTGAGCGCCGAGGAATAGATGCTTTCGAATTATGGTGCTGGAGAAGACTCTTGAGTGTCCCTTGGACTACAAGGAGATCAAATCAGTAAATCCTAAAATAAATCAACCCTGACTGTTCCTTGGAAGGCCAGATACTGAAGCTGAAGCGTTTATGCCGCTCTGAGCCTGCACAGCAGGGAGAGCGGCCTATAAGTCAAATAAATAAATAAATGATCAAAAATATCCTTTAAAAAATTCCATTGATCAATATCTGATCAAATTCAGAAAGAAAAGCAGTTGGAATAAAAGCTTTGCAATAGAATAATGAGGGACTGACTCATTTCCCATTCTCATCTGAAACGTTTGGACAGTCTGTAACAATGCTTATCACTGTGGGACTGTTGTGACATCTCATGTCCTCACACTGAGCTGGCAACCATGGGTCTTAGATACTGTACTCCTTCTTAAGCCCTACTAGGCTTTCACAACAACCCCTTAGAAACCAACAACTAGTACATCTGTTTCTTTTAACCAACCATACTATGCTCCAAATACTTATAAAATGGCCTTTATAATGGTTGGCAGATACGCCACCACAAAGACTTGGGGTGCGTTCAGACACGCCGTTTGAGCCAGCTTTGACACTCTTCAAAAACGGATCAAATGTGCCTGTTCAGACAGCATGCAGCTGCCTTCTGTCACCAGTCGTTGCTTTCCGGAGCAAAACCCGCTTCAAACCGAGTATTTTGATACCAGGCCCCAAGTGGTGTTTTCTCAGCTCCCCCGGTTGAAAGTGCAGTTTCCCCTGTGTGATCGTTCCACTGTCATCGAGCCACTTCCAAGAGCTTAAACTCCCTCCCACCACAGAAGCCAGAGGATTCCACTTTTTACCCCCCATTTTTATTTTTGCGTCAGCGATATGTGCATAAGCGCTGCTCCGCCCCTGTGGTTATAAAACCAACGTTTATAAAACCAATCTTTTTAGTGTTTAGATGAATTAGTGATCATGCGGAGGCTATTTTTGGGTTAAAAGTTTAAAGGGAAGTTATGTTAGAGGAGCTGGTTTGAAGTGGAAATATTAGTATGAGTGGTTATGCGCACATGCGCAAATAATTTTTTTTTAAAAAAAAAAACAACACACACTCCTGCGTGTCGGTAGTGTAGACACCGGGGAGCTGTGTGACTGCGCATTGATGCGGGATGAAGTGGGGTAAGTGAGGTCACGATTGTCTGGAGTAAAAAAAAAATGCATCAAAGCGGGGCGATTTGAGCTGGCTCCAGCACACCGTCTGAACACACCCTTGGTTGTGCAAATGTTTTGCAAACGCAAAATACAGATATGTTCAGTAGGAGAGAGGTGAATTGTCTCCTACTGAACACTTTCAGTCTAATAACCAAGAAACTCTTTCCCTGAGGCCAAGAAAATTAGCCATGAGTCAGTCTTATAAAAACCAATGAGGCTTAAGATCATCACAAACCAAATTGTTCCACTGATCTCAATGGTACTTAAGTGTGGCTTAATTAGGGAATTGGGGGTGAGCTGTGTAGTGGCCAAGTTCGGCCTCTATGCCCTCTAGAATAATTGGGTGGCAGGCCACTGTGAGAGGCAGGTCGCTAGACTAGATGGATCATTGGTCAGATACAGCAGGACTCTTCTTATGTTCTTACAGCTAATTTTCTTTGGATTGTGTATGGCATGTCTGTGACACTGTCACCTTTCGCCATCTTTTACACATCAGTCTGTATTATTTTCTTGTTTCTATGTTTGTATTTTCCCTTGTTTGTTCTGCTTTGTTCCTAAGCTGCTTTTTGCATGTTTTCAGTAAACACGCACAAAGAATAATAGAGAAACAGTTAAAGGACAAAGAATTACAGTCTATAGTAGGTTAGTAGTGTAACAGAGCCACAGCCTCCTAAACCCATTCACTTCAAATAGACTTAGAAGGGTATAACACTATTTAGAAGTCAGTCTAACCGGCTAGGAGAAAGTCAGACTTTCTCTCTCTCCTTTTTCTAACAAAGTTTAGTCTCTTCTTAACAAACCAACTTTATTCTTTAAACAGCTTATGCTCTGCTTTCATGCATATCTACATTCTGCCAACAGATTGGTGTCCTGACAGGTGCATCAGTCTGTTGTTTCAAGCAGCAAGACTGCAAAGTGTTCTTCACAGTTTGGATCCAGACATCAAGAGAAACCTTGGAGGGAAGTTAGGAACGAGCTAATGATTTTCCTAGAGACTTTGTCATATACCATGAACTGCACCAGCTGTTTCCAGAATACGTGGCGACATATCCCTGGATAAATTGCTTGGGCAAATACTCCTTTACTGTTTAGTCTGAAAAAAATTAGTCTAAAAGTTCAGGTCCTCTGAATTGCTAAGTGCTTTCCACCCAAACTTCCCACTGGGAGATTCTGATACTTCATTGTTTTATGTCATTAGTCTGCATCCAGATGAACTGAATGATGCACAAATCTCTTTTCTATAAGATCACTGTCTTTTTTGCTTTTTTAAAAAAAATCTTGAAAAAAGTGTATCAGAAGGAGCATCATAGACAGTGATCGCAGGTAGCCAGCCTGCACTTGGAAACAGAAACTGGACAGATTATGTTATATCTGGATGGAATGATTTTTCACACTGCTTCATTATATTATTCGACATACACAATAAATGCATGCAGTTCCAACTAAAGTCTCTGCATTATCTGCATAAAGTAACTGGATGTCGTTTGTCTAAATGGCATACCATATATTAGGGATTAATGAGTGATAATTATTACATCCATTCTCCACAATAATCCAGATTAAAAAAAAAAGTTTATATCCAGGAAAACTTTTTAGGTATTGCCAACTATTTTCTCAGAAGAAACAAACAAAAAAAACACCCTGTTTTTTTTTCTAGACTGGTTCATGATTTCCTATAGGGGAACTGCTCTTTGAAGAAGTATATATCTGACTTCATCATTAAGGAACTAACTCTTCCTGACTTCTTTACATGTGCACTAATTTACAACTTGCAAATCAATTTTCAGCTGGACTCCTACCATGTAAGTTCCACCCCAATGTTACAAGATAAACGAAGTACAAATACCAGGATCATGGATGTACAACAAGCCAAACTATCTTCACATCTGGCTTGACAAAAGCATTTTGTTCCACCCAAATTTGACATGAGGTTATCTGGGGCCTGTACTTATCGTTTCCGTTCAAAAAGGCTTTCAGGTCTTGCTTAATCTTTGAGTGAAAGCCCTGAAATGTAAAACTTTGGAATTCAATCTTTTTGTTGCTGACCCCAGTCCAGGTGTGACTCTAGGCTTCAGCCAGAGATACATTAGCACAGCCATGTCAAATAAGTGGCAATTGTGCTAATCAGCTGTTTGGTGAGCAGATGGACAACTGCCCCCCTACACCTGATTGGCTGATTCTATTACCAATTATTCAGAGCTGCTCTATCCAGCTGTGTTAGGCACTGCCTGAGTATATGATTCTCCACCCAGCTAGGGCTACATGTGTGGAACCTGCTTATGTATCTACGGGTCATCTCTTTATTGTGGGGATACTGTGGGGCAACTGGTCCTCTGCCGTTGTCAGGGCAAAGGAGACTGGAGTTCTCTGTAGGCAGATAATACAAAGAAGCAATCTCATCTGGTTTCCTTTTCACACACACCAAATGGCACTGCTCCATTTGATAAACAGCAGGTCACACTTCAGCTGAAGTTGCACCCATCACTGCTTCTGCATTTGATACAGATTCGTAGCACCCAGCTGCCTAACCTTCCCTGATCCAGACTAATAAGTGCCTTGCAGCTGGCTGGCTAATGGCAACCTTTGGTTATTTTTTACAGCGCATGTAATTTCCCTTTCCAGAGCTCTGTTCAGTATGTACATTCTTGACCCATATTCTGCGGCTATAAGACTTTTTCTGTGGTTCAGGAATTCTCCAATAATGCAAGACTAATTGCTTCATATTATTGGTTTAATTTCATCCTGGTGGTATTTTTAATCCTGTACAAGTTTATATTGAAAACCAGGCCGATTTAAATGCCAGAGAGTTTTATTGGGTTGCTGCTTTCCTCTTGTGTTTTAAAATTAATGGTTCACAACTTCACATTGATTTGTTTGCTTTGGGGCTAAATCTTTCAGCCTTAAAGGAACGAAATTGCTAATGAACATTTCGCTTAATCAGAACCAAAAGTCTGGCCTTTGTTCAGGTAAGCCTTGAGTCTTTACAAGAAAGGCAGGCTAGAAAACCATTAATAAATAAAAGCCCCACAGATTTCCAGTTTGTGAACCTGTTAGTTCATATACAACCATAATTTTAAAATTTTTGTTTTATTCTAAAGATATGGACCCAAAAGTGTTGATTGATTTGTTTCAAACCAGTTTAAGAAAGCTATCCTGATTGCAAATTGTGGGTGAAAGTTGGTTTAGGACGCCTTAAGCACATAAACCTGATTCTTTGTAAAGGATGTAAGAATTCTTGGCCATACTTTTCTTCTGAAAGAAATGCCTGGTTAAAATACACAAATCTGGTGCTCCTTTGATAAGAATTAGAAAGCCCACTTAGGATCAATGTCATCGTATAACAGGCAGCAACTCTTTCACTTCAAGCATTAGCAAGAAATTTGTCTTTCATTTTAAAGATATAGTTCGGTAGGCCATGTCTTCACTCTTAATCACGGTCCGAGTGATATGTATGTGCATGTTTCCCAACCAAAGATCCTCACTCTCCCAACTGATTTCCGGCATTTTGCCAAGGGGTAATCTTTGCTCGGAAACCGACCCTACATACTCCTGTCTTTAAAACAGAATGTTAGAAGCTTCTCAGGGACAAAGGCATAAGAAGGGAAGGTGAATGTTAAGAATTAATTCCCTCAAAACTCAGGTCTCTCCACTGGGCTGCTGGAATACTGTTGCATCACCACTTCTCTGTGTGTGCATGCATTCTGTAAATGAAATCTGTTTATTTGTTTATATAGTTAAATATCTGGAATAGTTCTACAAAAGTATTTTTTTTTAAAAAAACTTTAATCAGAGATTATTTTGAACTCTGGACACAGGAAGGTGTCCTTTATGGAGTCCAACCCTTGCCTACTCCCAAATGATAGCATCTTTCCTAGAGGTTGGCTCCCACAATCTGTCAGCAGAAGCCACTGTTGGTGTTGGATCTTTCCATGTCCCCTCCCACCAGTTGCTTCCAACCCTGGGAAGGCTAATTTTCATGGTTGCAGGACCAGAGTGGATTAACAGCCATGCAATGGGGGGAGAGCTGCTTGGAGGAAAGGGCCATGGGCAAAATCGATCTCTTGCCTCTTGTGACAGCAGAGCTGACACATGAAGAAGACGAGCGAAGGGGTGATTTTTTTTTTTGCATCCACTTCCCCCTCCTCAGTGTTGTCTCTCAACCATATGGCTGTTCATGTTAGTCCATGCAGGTCCTATGAACCTGAGGAGTTAGCTTTCCCAGGGTTAGAAGAGACTGTGGGGGGAGGAGAATGCAGGAAAGGTCCTCAGTCCTTCAGTCAGTGGATTGTGGGATCTAAGGCTAAGCCTGTTTCTCAGCATTCCTCTCTGAGATGCTTTGAAGGGAGATAGCTAGGGATTCAGTGGGTGTCTTCTGCATGGAAATTCTCTGCCTATGAGCTATGGCTCCTCTCCCGCTTTCTCTTGCAGCATGACTGGCAAAATCAGTTTACTGCTGTATGTTTTTCTGCTGGGTTCATAGTCACTCTTCATTCTACACTCAAATCTCCATCAGATTCTAAAACAATGGGCAGGACTCCTCCTTGTGACTGCAGGATAATCCATAATATTTCCTGTCCCTCCCCTTTTGCCAGGTCAGGCATGGCTCAGGGATAGGACTGTCTGAGCAACACTAATTCTTCTGTAATTTCCTGATGCAATCGGCTGTAGTCTGGGTTGCACTGGGAAGCCTGAAGTCCCCTTCCTCCCTCCCTAGGGGATGATGCTACTAACTTAATGTTGATGTGTGTGGGGAGGGGGGCATTAATGCCACACTCTTCCTTCCCGTTCTGACCAGCTCAAGGGAGTGGATGTATCCAACAGAGTGATATTTTTCCAAGGTATATTTCAGCCCTTCTCATGAGCATGAGAGAGCCGGCATGATGCAGTGGCTGAGGTTTCAGACTAGGACCTGGGAGATGTAAGTTCATATCCCTACTTTACCATGGAAAACCACCAGATGGACCTGGGCCAGTCACTCTCTATCACCCTACCTCACATGGCAGTTGTGAGGACAAAATAGAGAGGAGAATGATGACGTAAAGCTGACTTGTGTCCCCGCTGGAGAGAAAAGCAGGATATAAATATCTGTGCCTCAGCATGGTTTGGGGATCATTGCAATAGCCCATACGCTTGCCTAAAATACTCAGGGGTCATTTTGTAGAAAAAGAAGTGCAGGAGCTCATTAGCATAACTCATTAGCATAACTTATTTGCATATGCCACACCCCCTGACATCACCAGAAGTGTGTCAGAACACAACACCCACCGCTCAGGCTCCACCCCAAAAATCTCCAGGTATTTCCCAACTCAGAGCTGGCGAGCCTGCTTTACACTTTGACTAAAGACACTTTAGGTTTCCTATGCTTTTGCAGGGAAGCTACCCTACAACAAGCATGTAAATACAGATCAAGTTAGTTTGCTTTTGCTTTTCCCCACAGCGCATCACCATATGTGCCTGCTCCTGGGCTTGTTACTCCCGGAACGGCGTTCCTGCTCGAAATGACCCCTGCTAAAATTTAATTCCAACTCAACTGAGGACTTTTTGAGTGAGCTTGGTTAAATCACAACCATTCCACCTCAGTTTTCCCATTTGTACAAAAAGAAAAAGAAACCATGTCCTCTGTTACAAGGCTGTCAAGGAGACACCTCTGTTAAAAATTTTTTTAAAAAACCATTTGATGTATGAAGAAGTATGGCAGAAACAATTAACATTATTTCCCTACAAAATGTGCTGACACACTAGACATAGATCTTATCGGTGTAGTTAGAAGCAGGGGTCATTTTGAGCAGGAGCTTGGGGGAATGCAGCTCCGGGAGTTGGTGCCAACTCCCTCCCCCCCCCCCCGGCGGGGGAATGCCTGCTTGTGTCATGGCTGCAGCAAAATGACTTTTCCATCTCCTGGAAAGGTCCTTGTTCCTCCAACCAGCCTTCTGAAGGCTTCAGCCACCACTGAAGCTATCCTCCCAGAATAGTGGTATTTCTGAGGCTTGGATTAGTGACTTCCCCTCTCTCCCTCCCTCCCTCCCTCCCTTTCTTTCTCTTTCTTTCTTTCTTTCTTTCTTTCTTTCTTTCTTTCTTTCTTTCTTTCTTTCTTTCTTTCTTTCTTTCTTTCTTTCTTTCTTTCTTTCTCTGTCTCTCTGTCTCCTTCTGACATACTTCCAATGATGTCAGGTGGTTTAGCGTATGCAAATGTTATGCTAATAAGTTATGGTAATGAGCTCCTGTACCTCTTTTTCTAGGAAATGACCCCTGGTTAGAAGTCAGGTAAAAGACACTCATGCAGAGTGAGTGAAGAGGAAAACAAATGTACCTCTAATATATAAACAAAATAATACCTCTGTAAACCCTGTATGGTGGTTGTGATGGATTGGAGCCGGGGAGTGGGGGGAACAGATGCTGTGACAGTTATAGTGATGGAAGGGGACACTGGTGTCTCGGTGACTGGGAAAGGTGGTCTTCTCTGGACAGAGAGTAGTCTTTACGACTGACAGGGAGAACTACTAGCCGTTTGATGTGTTGATTGGAGTGTCCATGTTCTGGCTGACTTGAGCCCCAGGACATGGCTCCCAGGTTGGCGGAAGACCCTGGACGACACATGGATCAGAGTCTGAAAAGGCGAGCTGGTCCTTTGTCTGGTGTTTGTGCACTTTGGCATTCATCAAGGGAGTTGTCTTTTCTGTGGGTTTTGCCATGAAGGATGACAGAAAGTAATGATGCTAAAGATGGTTGCAGATGGACCCATGGGGACATCATGCAACTAACAAAGACCAGATATACCATGGATTGTAAGCACCTAGTTAGTAACTGTTCTTTGGTTTATTTTGCTTAGCACACCTAAATCTGCTCTTGTAGTACCTGAGTTTGTGCCTTGTGGAAATCAAGTTTTGAATTCAAGTTTTGAATTGGAGAGAGACTGCCCAAGTCCTTACATACCTGCCTTGACTACTTAGCATGCTACAGGATCCCCCCCCCCCCCCCGGTGTCAACCTCAGGTAATCCACAAGAGAGACAGGGGCTGGATTTAACTCAAAATGGCAGAACGAGAGAGGAAAATACAGAGGCTAATCTGTCCCACAGAGATAACAGAGTTCACAACTGTGATTATTTTAATTTGAAGTGGCTGTTGCTGTTCCTGTCAGGGATGCCAGTTTCTCAGTCTGTGGCAGTATCCATGGAGAACCACTAGATGTAGGTACAGAGTCAGGCTGCCACAAAAACATGTGATAGTTGTCAGAGAAATCTCCCTGAAATCTCCAGAAAATGAGAGAGAGGCCGCTATTCAGCTTGCTTTGCTGAACCATATTCACAGTCCCTTTCAAGGTTGTCTTGACCAGGGGATTTATAAGGCTGCTGACAAGAAGCTTTCTCATTAAGCCACTCATTTTTTATTCATCCGGCCTGTTTATCATAAGAATTCCCTCTGCTCCACCAATCAGTACCCTGTGCTGTGCCAAGCATGCACACTGACTGAACATTTCTCTGGTATTTTGTCTTCTCCAGCCTTCTTCTTCCCTGATGTGTGCGCACATAACAGCTCTCTGTTTCCCCACTCGATTAAGTATAACACAACTCTGTTCAAACATATATACGTGTGTGTGTGTGTGTGTGTGTGTGTGTATATATATATATACACACACCTATTAGGGTTGCCAAGTCTGGGTTGGAAAACCCAACTAAACCTGGAGACTTTGGGGGTGGAGCCAGGAGAGGGCGGGGTTTGGGGAGGGAAGGGGCCTCAGCAGGGTACAGTGCCATAGAGTCCACCCTTCAAAGCAGCCATTTTCTCCAGGGGAGCTGATCTCTGTCAGCTGGAGATCAGTTGTGAAAGCAGGAGATCCCCAGGCCCCACCTGGGGGCTGGCAGCCCTAACACCCATTTACTCATGGCTAAACTAGATGCAACCGTGTGAGGCCTATGCATGGATCTGTCCAGTATTTTAAAAGGTGAATGGCAGCCTCAGCCCTGCCCCCGACTTCTCTGTCAATTCACCACTGCAGTGCAGGCACTGGCCTGGTATACAAGGGCACTGGGCCTTGAACTAGTAAACAGTTAAGAAACAGTTAGTTGCGTTAGATTAGTTTATTTTGCCTTTAAACACTGTTATTGATTTTAATGCACCTTGTCTCGTTTTCCCTGCCCCAGAATTGTGTTAATAAACCTTTTAATTGTTCTCTGCCTGGTCATCATGCCTTTGTTTTCTTGGTTTAAAAAAAGCATTTAGTTGGGCTTGGGAGGGTACCCTGAGCCTTCTCAAGAGAGCCTAAGTCTAGGGTGGTGGTAGCAGAAGGTGGCAACCCGCAGGGGTCATGACAGTGGGGTTTGGGGAGGGGAGGGCTTCAGTGGGGTCTAATGCCATAGAGTCCATCTTCTGAAGTGGCCATTTTCTCCAGGTGAACTGATCTCTGTCACCTGGAGATGAGTTGTAATCAGTGCTCCCTCTAAGCTGTGGAGTCTTCGGAGCAAAAATCCTACTTTGTGAGCTACTGGCATTAAAGTTAATAAACCCTTTTAATTGTTCTCTGCCTGGTCATCATGCCTTTGTTTTCTTGGTTTAAAGTTGTGAGTGAGCAATTTGGCTACTGCTTAAATTAGTTTGCTCTGGAGCCATCCTTCCTGAGCTAAGACAAAAATGTGTGAGCCAGAGGCTAAAAAACTGTGAGCTAGCTCACACTAACTCAGTTTAGAGGGAACACTGGTTGTAATCCCAGGGGATCTCCTGCCCCCACCTGGAGGTTCGGTACCAGGCAATCATGGAGGTTGGCAACCCTAGTTCATGGATTTCCCAGTACCTTGCTTAGTTTGAAATCCATCCTAATCCTGTAGTTAGTTATATGCTCATAGAATTCCTTGCTACATTACTTCTTTACATAGAGAGTGATTAAAATGTGGCATTCATTGCCAGAGTATGTAGTGATGGCCACAGGAATAAACAGCTTTATAAGGGGATTAGATACATTCATGGAGGATAAATCTATCAATAGCTACTAGCCATGGTGACTGAGGGGAATTTCCATTTTCATAGGCACTAAGCCTTTGAGTCCCAGAGCCAGGAGGCAGCATCAGGGGAAGGCTTTGGCCTCTATGCCCTGTTCTTGGCCCTCCAAAGGAACTGGTTTGCCACTGTGTGAGTCAAGATGCTGGACTAGATGGACCACTGGTCTTGTGTTCTTATGTTCTTACTAGGAATAAGGCCCGTTGTGGAAATAAATACAACGGGCTCTAGAAAGAGGCTCTGGGCAGGTGCCCCAGCCTTGGGCACTCAGCGTCAATTTTCTGTGGCGACCTCAGCAGGGTATAATGACACAGAGCTTACCATTTTCTCCAGGGGAACTGATCTCTGCCACCTGAAGAGCAGCTGTAATTCTGAGTGATCTCCAGCCCTCACCTGGGATTGTCAACAATGGCTCCCCAGATTGAAAACTTCATTTCCCTTTTTCCAGCACCTCTCCCCCCTCCCCCCAAGAAAGCCTTGATTGTTTCTGATTCTTTTTTGTAGAGTTATTCCAGTCTAAACCCACTGGCATCAGATTGGAATAACTCTGCATAGGATTGACACTGTTATCTCTGCTGGATACAGATGTGGCTGAGTTGTAAGCATGGATGTTGTGAGTGGACCTGTTGAGGCATTACAAAAAGGAATCAGAAATAACCAATACATTGTTAATGGAATATGCCTGTTTGTACTGGTATTCCCTAAATATATATATAAATAAAAAATCCAGTGCTCAGTCTGTCTCAGCTCCCCAAACAAAACCAAATCTATGACATGTATCCCCAGATATTGCTGAACTTTTAAAACATGTCATTTTGGATGTGTGTTTTTTTTAACAAGGAGAGCATCATATAAATGTTTCCAATGGATAAAACCCCAATATACTTATAAATTCTGGCTTGCAAATTCACCACACTCCTTTGCTATGCATATGTATCTTTTATTAGCACATGGGAAACACAGAGATGGCAACACAATAAAATAAGGTGGTTATTGCTATAACCAGTTTGCAACAGTCCTTCTGAAGTTAAGCATAATTAAGTCCCACTGGTTGCAGCAGGAGAGCTAAAGGAATTGGCTGGATTATGCCAGTATTCCTCTATTGCTACTTCCTTTTGCAAAGGGTTTCGTTCTGTAGATGGCTGCATTTATAGAGATAAGTAAGTATATTAAACAGGCACGCCTTCCAAGATGATCAGATATTGGCAAGAATCTGTAAGTAAGCACTGAACTGTAAAAATAAATAAATAAATAAGATTCTCTTGCAGGAATTGGGTTCCCAACAGTGCTTTGGCAAATGGAGAGCAGGTATTGGGAAGGACGTGATGTCATTTCCAGGTAACATTCAAGGCTGCCTCCCCTAGTTACTATGGTCTTTACTATAAAGATTAGGGAAAATTCCTACAGTATCACTGTGTTGACGCCATCTTTTTTCCTGCTCATCAGGTCCTCAGGGATGGGAAATTAGAGCTTGGGGCACTTAAATGGAAGGCCTAAGCAGAAACCCAAATCAAAATACCATAAATTGTTAGGAAGATTTTGTCGCAACATGGTATTCAAATGTTAGGAACTGGAAGTCACTCTGAGAAGCTTGTTTGTCTTTTTCATTTACTGGTTTTCACTGTACCCGGTAATAATTAGATTATCCCAAATCACTGTTTCTATGCCTGCATCTTTCAGTTGGAACAAAAATCCTACCGAGTGTACTGTGAATAAAGGCATTTGCTAAAGTGTAAAGTCTTAAAGGGAGCTGCCTGTAGGCACTATGGCACTTAAAAGCAATGAAGCATTCAGAAGTGAATCTTAATGAATCCAACTGTTAATATTCAAGGGCAACCAGTAGACCTTGTAAGATCAGACTACACAAACAGGGGGGAAATGGAAAGGAACTGTGCCAAATATAAAAAGCTTTGAAAAGGCACATTATGGCACCCTCAGTCAAAAACGAATTGCATCTGCCTACATGAAAAAGATCCCTTTGAGCTGAAATGACAATATGGAAGTGCCAGTGTCATCTTGATACTCATCTAGACAAGAGCAAGGGTGCATTACTGTCCATCAAAAATCAGTCAGACATCAGTCATCAAAAACTGGTAAAGTAAATCTTACGTAACACAGAACACAGTGAAATTTTAAGGAGGGGGATGGTTATCATTGTGGTGTATAGAGCAGTTTGTTGTAATGAAAGCTATACTTTTCCTTTAAGAGAGAATGTCCTGACTGTGATCTTTAATTGGCTACAGCTACAATTGCCAACAAGCTGGACTGTGGGTGGGGTGGGGGAGAACATTTATCTGCCCTGATATTAGGCCTTTAAAGCCCTTAATAGAAGTTTTGTTTTCAGGAATGAGATGGTAAAGTTTTTAATGGTTTGGATTTAAGCACTGCCATTTTCTAGTTTATGCACAAGAAGTTGCATAATTGGTTGCTGATTAGGGCACCAAAAATCCAGGTTGACAACCCTTCCTGGGTGGTACTGGAATGCTTTGCTAAAAGTGTTCTTAATGCTGCTTGTGTTTTTGCAATATTTTCCTGGGTTTACAAATAAAGATGGGATTATATCAATTAGCCATTACTGAAGACTCATGTGGGATCTATGTAACAACAGGCAGAGTGATTTTTCTTCATTTATATACTAATTCTGAGAGGGTTTTTTTTTCTGTGTGGATACTTATATCTGCCAAAAGAGAGCTCACTCTCCCCCAACAGCATTTCCTACATACTCAGGGGCCTTTCTCAGTTTGCAGAAAAATCCAAAAAGTTTTTAAAAAAATTTCAGGGACCGTTGAATTTCCCCCAATACCTTTTGAAATGGCCTTCAGAGGGATCTCTAAGTCCAGGCGTCAACTGTGAGAGATTAGAATGTTCGGGAGAGGGGTGGGAGGGTCTAACTGTTTTTGTCAGTAAAAGGCAGGGTTTTTACTGGCAGCAGTCTAGGGTTGCCAAGTACCCCACCTGGCCACCGGCAGCGGATCCAGATCCAGGCTGGGAAACTCATGGATGTTTGGGGGTGAAGCCTGGGGAGGACAGGGACCTCAGTGAGTGCAATGCCATAAACTTCACCCTCCAAAGCATCCATTTTCTCTATGGAAAGTTATCTCTGTACTCTGGAAATGAGCAGTAATTCCAGGGGGTCCCCAGGTCCCACCTGGAGGCTGGCATCCCTAGGCAGCACTCTCTGTGTGACTTGATACCACCTGATTTGCATGACTCAGGTAGGCCCAGCTGCTTTGCTACTGTTCATCAGCAGCCACCCTATGAAAGCCAGTGTGATGTAACAGTTAAAGCTGGGATCTGCAAGACCCAGGTTCAGATCCCCATCTTGCAGTGGAAGCGGACTGGGAGATTTTGAACCAGTCACATACTTTGAGCCTAACCAGCCTCACAGGGTTGTTGTGCAGATAACAAGGAGAAAATAATAATGTAAACTGCTTTAGTCCCCACTGTGGAGAAAGACTGTACTTTTCCTAGGTAGAGGCTGCAGGGGAGGGGGGTGGAGCTGGAAAGCTGAAGACAGATAAAGGTAGGTTGGCTGTTGGGTGGGAAGGAAATAGGGCTGCCAACTCCAGGTTGGGAAATTCCTGGACATTTGAGAGGTGGAGCCTGGGAAGGGTGGGATTTGAGGAGGGACTACAGACCAATATAATGCCATAGACTCCACCCTCCAAACCAGCCATTTGCTTCACTTGAACTACCATTGCCAGCCTCCAGACAAGGGCTGGAGAGTACCCAGTATTACAACTGTTGTCCTGGTGACAGAGATCAGTTCCCCTGGATAAAATGTCTGCTTTGGAGGGTTGAGTCTATGGCATTATACCCTGCTGAGGCTGCTTGCCTCCCCAAGCCTCACTGTCCCAAGGCTCCACCCCCAAATCTCCAGGAATTTCCCAACCTGGAGCTGGCAGCCCTAAGGTGAATTGATCTCTGCAGCTGGGAGATCCATTGTGATTCCCAGAGCACTGCCTGTGCTGCTGTGGGGGGAGAGGAAGCAGGCAGGAGGCTGGGAGAGTGATGGGGCAGAAAGAGAGAGTGATGGAGTGGGGGGGCAGAAAGAGAGATGAAGTAACATACATGGAGGAGAGAGAGAGAGTAAGAAAGGGGGGCAGAAGGGAGAAAGTGTGTGAGAGAGGTGGGGGGAGAAGTGATAACACTTATTTCATATCATGATATCATGACCTTTGTTTCCTTGCTACCATCAGTGGCAGCCAATAACACAGGGGAGGGAAAGGAACAATGTGATGTCACAATATAGAGTAAGTGATGCCCCATTTTCAACAGGAGAATTTGACATAGAGATGTCTTTTTTTTAAAGACATTTCTCAAAATGTGCAGCTGGCAATCCTAATCAAAATTGTCTTGTTACAATCTAGTGATCCTTTCAACGCGTTCCAAGACATCTCTTCTTTCCAAAGCCAAAAGTCTAAGGTATTTCAAAGTCTTGCTTTTATTTCCGTCCTGAGATTTCAAACTGTTGCTTGGAATAGACCAGGAAGGTCCTCCATATTTGCTGATAGTTTATCAACCACATTACCTATTGACAAAGAGAAGATTCCAAAGATGTTATATATGATCCTCTTTGCCTTGAGGTTTATATAAACTTTAGCAGGCCACAGCTGTGAGAAATGCTGCAGGAGGAGATGTAACTAAATGTTTTTAAAGAAGTAATTATGAATTCTGATACTGATCAGAAGGGTAGGAATGTTGGTTTCATAATGGTCAGCACGAACGGCAGAGAGGAGCAAAACAAATACTTTTCTGCAACAGATCAAAACATGGGCTGAAGATTGCACAATCTGGAGACACTGCCTGCAAAAGTAAATGTTGTACTTTCTCTACAACTTGCTTTATGCCACAAAGTTCACACACAAAAATGGTTCTCCAAGGCATGAATATCGGTGGAATGCTTCTCTGCGTAGCTTGAGTAGATATGGCCTGCCTCTGCTAGTCAACCTGTATTCTCAAGTAGAGTGTCCTGTTCCCCTTAAGAGGAGCTGTTGCAGAATCATTTCAGCAGAAGACACTCAGTTAATAGGTTTCTATAAAGAATAGTCTCTCAGACAGTAGTAACCCTCCTGCATTGCTGCAGGATTAGGACTTGAATTCAAGGAGCGGGCTGCATCCATGTGGCTGTTGCAAAGGAAATTAGTGGACTCGATTCACATGAAGACTTTCCCCCCCACAGTGTGGTAATTTTTTTTCTGTAATAATTAATAATGTACTGATCCAGGAGTTCAAAAATCACAGGAAGGAAGACAGTTGAAGGGAGTAAATAATGGCATGAGAGGCAGTAAGCCTCTCTCTTGAAGCACAAGGGGTGCAAAGTGCTGGAGTCGGAGACACATTTCGGTGAAATCAGCACAAGTTGTTTATTGATGAGAGGAGATGACATGTCTGAGCTGGGCTTGGGGGTCTGCTTATATGTGCACCTAAACCACGCACTCTGATAGGATTACAATTAATACAATTAAGTCTCCCCAGGTCATTGGCCGCTATTTGCATCCTGGCTGACTGATAGGTCTAAATTACAATCCGGCCAGTCTCTTGTGTTCTGGAGTGAAGCTCTGACTGCGCCTGGCCATGTGCTTGCCCCAGACTGCGTGGCCTGACTGCATGGCCTGACCACATGGCGGTCGCCGTTAGAACACAACAAGGGGTATAAATGTTTTAATAAAATAGAGATGGAGAAAGTAGAAGCCAGGCAGGAGACACAAAGGTATACACATGAGGGAGCTGGCAAACTGTGGTGATACAGAGGAGACTGTAGTGGGGGGGTGTCCTAATACAAGATGACAAGGGAGACAATTCTGAATGTTATTTCCCCAATAGACATTGTTTTATGTGGTCATCTTGAAGGTTGTAGTTTACCTTGCTTCCACTGGGCCTAGTGCATGATCCTGGTTGTTCCCATTTCTACAGAGACAAGTTGAGGCCAACGTTCGTAACAAAATCCTCTACCTGATCCAAGCCTGAGCTCATGCCTTCTGCAATGAGCCCAAGTACAAGGTGGTACAGGACACCTATCAGATCATGAAGGTGGAAGGTAAGGAACTATGAGGGTCCCTCTGTTGTGTGGGTGGGGCACGTAGCAGGCTGCAGATGTCTGGCTAGGGATTATGAGGAAGAACCAGAAGGGCTTCTTCTCCATGGAGTTATTGGTGCTGGGGGCAAATTTCATATACTGAGCTGAAAGAAACTAGCCAAATAATAGACTGCAAGTCTTTGTTTTGTTTAATCTGTATTATCTAGCCTCCATATCTTCTGATATTCTATTTCCTGTCCTGAAATTCTGATTTTTTTTTGAGGAAATGTATTCTGGGAGAATTGAAATGTTAAACATATTCAGATCTACAACTTGGGATAGCTTGCATACCATCCCTGCTGAGGATGGTTACTATCACCTGGTACTTGAGCTTTTAAGCAACAAATACTTAGTAGGGAATTCTGTGAAATAATCCTGCAAAAGTCTCCTATTTTGATTTCAAAAATGACAACAACCATGGCTAGAGCTGCCATGCCCCCAGTGACGATGGGGGATTCCTCGTCCCCAGCTCCTGTTTTGTGCCACTGCACCAGGAGAACAAAAACAAACAAAGAGTTGTTGGCCTGAGGTAACTTCTGGGGACATCACTTCTCTCTAGGGAATCACCAGGAAACTGTCATTTTCAGGGGTCCTTTCGTAGAAAAAGAGGTGCAGGAGCTCATTAGCATAACTCATTAGCATATGCCACGTCCCCTGACATCACCGGAAGTGTGTCAGAAAGGGAATGTCCGTTTCAGCCCCATTATACCCTATGGGCCATTGAAATCAATGGCAAAAACTCATAGGGTATATGAGGGGCTGGAGGAAAGGGGGTTTGAGGGAGAGGCTCCAAACTTGCAGGATAGCTGCTGGGGCCTCTCCTCGAAATACCCACCACGTTTCAAGAAGATTGGACCACGGGGTCCAATTCTATGGGCCCCCAAACAGGTTGTCCCATTCCCTCCATTGTTCCCTATGGTGGGAAAAATGTTAACTTTTTTCCTCCCATAGAGAACAATAGAGGGAATGGCGGCAACCTGTTTGGGGGCCTGTAGAATTGGACCCCCTGGTCCAATCTTCTTGAAACTTGGTGGGCATTTTGAGGAGAGGCCCCAGCAGCTACCCTGCAAGTTTGGAGCCTCTCCCTCAAACCCCCTCCCCTCCAGTGGCTTTTAAAGTTGCCGCCGAATTTCAGTGGCAATTCGGCAGCAGGCTGAATCAGATTAGAGAATCTGATTCAGCCCGTGGCTGCCCTAGTGGCCAATCCTGAGCTGGCGGAGCTTTGCTCCACCTCGCTCCGGCCCCAACGGACCCCTGGTCATTTTACCATTGACTTTTCTGGAGATTCTTAGAGAGGTCTGATGTCACATCTGGGTTTTCCCTGGAAGTGACATCCCAGTGTTGCCAATAGTGGCACCCCAACATGAACAGAATAAAATGATAAATACTAATCAATGGTACCACAAGTGTCCTCGTACAAAATTACTTCAAATGCCTACAACCAATAGCCTAAATATCTCACAAGTCTCTCCTCATGATTCATCTCCCACATCGGGCTTCAATTCATCTTGCCTCTATATATAGACTTCTTCCCACTGAGACTGCTCTCCATTTTCTTTGTCATTCATTGTTAGCTTCCTCCCTGGCTCTTGAACTTTAATTAATATTTCTTGCTTCAGTTTTGCTTTTCTGGTCTTTTTTCCCGACTGAAAAAGGAACATGAAAGTCACTGTTAGGATATATCCAGGTGGTCGGCCATGTTGGCTTGAAACAGTAAAACACAATTAGAGTCCAGTGGCACCTTTAAGACCAACAAAGTTTTATTCAAGGTATGAGCTTTCGTGTGCATGCACACTTTTTCAAATATATGAGAGTTCTGCCCACAGCCATCCTAGAGAGGAAGGGTGTGTTGGGGGGGGGGGGGGGGTTTGAATGTAACACTGTCATTTTGAAGGTGTTCTCACTTCCCTTTTAATCTTTCTACAAGGCTTTTTTTCTTTAGTAACGTGCCACACCAGTGTTCACGGCCTCCAAGGGTTTCTGGATTGCCTATTTGTCATATTGAGTACCATTTTATTAGCGTTTGTTAATTAGATTAATGTCATACTTTCCTCCCATCATATCCGTGGGAACACCAAGGACATTACTGATTATAATTGAATACTTCTGTATAATTTATTTAAAAATGTCCCTTTAAAAAGACATGTAATATGAAATATGAATAGCCCCAGATGCAATTTGGAGACCACAATTATGGGATAGGTAATTAATAGTGCATTAATTAAAATGATGGTTGCCAAATGTTCTGACATTGCTAAGCAAGCCTAGAAAATAACCATCATACCCTGAAGTGAAAGCACACCCTGGATTTAAGCATGGTTCCATTGGAAAGCCAATGGAAACAGCCATTCTATTTCAGTTTACACTTGTGGTATTAATAAACTTAGGGTCAATTGCGGTATTAATAAACTTAGGGACATCACCGCTCTGGTTGCGAGATTCTTGGCTGAAGCGGTTAAAGATAGATACAAGCTTTCTGTATGATCAGTCTTATTTTGCTGTCTCTTTAATGCCTCCTTGCTCATATTTTATCATGCCATGTATTTTATTGATATGCCATTAAAGGTATTTGATTTGATTTGACTTTATCTTTAAGACAATCTCTGTAGAGTTTGGATACAATTAATTGCTCACTAAAGTATTGGAAACAAAAGGCTCCACCTTCAAAATCAAGACAGAAGCACCATTTTAAAACAAAAATGTTTCTAGCTGTCGGGGGGAATGTGGTGGTGATTCAGGGTTTTCAGCCTTTGTTTAACTAACAGCCTAATTTGGTGGCCGTGTGAAATGGGCATGTAGGAATATTGTTAAAACTATTATGTCAGACATCCTGTTTGCTCTGTGCTCCTGGTTGTAGAGGTAAGGTGAGTGGTAGTCAGAGACAGGACTTTCTTGGTGGTACTGGCAACTCACCCCTAAAAAAAATCTCTCTGTTGAGGTTTGCCTAGTATGGTACCGATCCTATTTCCATTTAGGTGTCGGGCCAAAACACTTCTTTTTACCCAGGCGTTTGATATTTATAATTGTTTTTGTAGTCTGCTTCTAGCCCCAGGTCTCTTTTACAAGGACTCTTTTAGGCCACTAAATATTTGTGTAGTTTTTATGCTTTGGCTGTTTTTTTAATGGCTGAATTTTAATGATTTGTTAATGTTAATGATTTTATGCTGTTTGTACTATTTTTCTTACGTTTTACTTTATGAACTGCCTAGAGCAAGCCTCTGGAAAGGAAGCATACATGTAGATAGATAGATGTCTTTCATTACGACCAGGTTGGCCCTCCATTATCATCTGATTTCTCAAGCCACGAGGATAATGAATTGATATATAAAACTCACAGTCAAAAAAGCCCATGCTCCCCTTATCCAATTAAAGAAACATGGTGGTCACAGTACCAGGTGTCTAATCCACTGGTATAGCACTATCCCTTGCCAGCATGGAGGGATTTAAGAATGGGTCATATCCTACCCAGCAGACAGCATTGTAATTTGAGGCTACTATCGTTCTGTTGTAACCCAAATAACCGTTTTCCCCGGGGTGAATGAGCAATAGAGAACACACAAGTATGGCCTTTTGTCTACACATGACAACTGTGATGTCCAAATCTCAGCACATTTATAAGATTTCTGTCTGCATCTATTTTGTTGCTCTGTAAAATGTAATTTTCACCAATATCCTGATCTAGTCTGTGGAACTGGTGAAAATCCATGATTTTATTGCTTCATCAGATTGCATTTTTTTAAAAAAAAAAACCAACAACAACCCTCTATTTATCAGCGATGTGGAATAACACCCCCCCCCCCCCCAGTTGCACTTTTTTGGGGGTAGAATGCATGCAGAAGTGGCTCTACAACTTTTTCCTTTTAGGAAATTGAAACCTGCTTATGACTAAATAATGTCCTCAGATTACAGCCGGTTTTCTTTCAATAGATAAAAAACGGACTGGGAGGTAAACCAACTTCACAAAAATAGATTGATTGTGTGATTGGGGTGGGGTTCGATCCCCCCCCCCCCCTCCAAGACAATGTAACATAGATACTGTGGTGGCACTGGAATTTTTAAAAGTCCTGAGTTCACAAGGAGAGTATTATTTTAGGGAAAGTTGTGTTTTGCTTGTATTATTGCTTATTTATTGATTGATTACTTGTTACATGAGTATCATTCTTTTCCCTCTAGGGCACCAAGAGTTGCCACCATTGTTGGCTATATTCAGAGGTTTAGCATTACTAAAAATATTGTGTTAGCGACATATATTCAACTGTCCCTAGTCTTATTTTTAAAACAAGACAAGCTTTTAAATAATATAAGGAAACAGAATTGGGAAACAACATGTCACAGTGAAGGCTGGATTGGGAAAGGTTTGCTGCCAAAACAGCTAGCTGTCACAAATTACATAGATGTGAGCATTATTAAGAGCTTGCCTCACCTTGAAAGGAAGCATGAAGTCACAACACTAATCCCTCCAGGGCTGCAAGAAACAAAAACTGCCAGAACATGTAGGTCTTGTCAGTGAACATATGGAGCTGCTCAAAGTTCCCCTCTCCTGAAGTCTTTGAAGTTTGTTTTTGCAAGACAGCTAAACTCATAGAGATGAACCATCTATTTTCCAATAATGTCCGGCTGTAATTGATTTTACACTTGGACTGGGGATTCCCTTCAGACAAGCAAAACAAAAAAAAGGCTCAGCAATTATCCAAGAAACAGAATTCCAGTTTTGCTTAGGTTGTATCCCACAGTTAGTTTCCTACTCTCAGGATGTGATATGGACATGGAACACAGGGGGAGAGCAAAACGAGTACCTGAAAAAATGTAGGTGCCACTTTTAGGTTGTAATAAAATGGAAATGTTCAGTAAAACAAAACTGTTCACTTGTTTTCAGGAAAGGAACAGGATTCCAGTTTATCAGATCATCATACTATTTTATTTCAGTGCTCTCTCATTTTGTAATCCAGTTTTTATTGCACTGTTTGCTGTACGTATCATACAATTATTTTCTAATTCTGTTATCTGATAAGAGTTTCAATGATAAAGATGGAGTACAAATCAAGTAAATAAATAATAACAATACCCTCATAATAGGTTCAGTGTAATGGTCGAATACATGAACGTGCAAGTAGGGTTGTTGAGAGAAATTATTTTAATTCCTCTTTACTCAGTTTTGTCTAACTGTTGTGGGCTGGGGTGTTGTGGGCTGGGGTGGACTTATGGTGACCAGCAAGGGGCATTCAAGGCAAGTAAGAATCCGAGGTGGTTTGCCCTTGCCTTCCTCTGCAGGGTCTTCCTTAGTGGTCTCCCATTCAAGTACCAACTCTATTTAGCTTCTGAGATCTGATGAGACTGGGCTACACCACGCTGCCTTCCTCCATTGCTGTGGCCTGGTAGTGGAAAGTCCCATCAAGTCACAGTTGACTTATGGTGACCCGTAGGGTTTTCGAGGCAACAAATGTTCAGAGGTGGTTTGCCATTGCCTATCTCCACATTGCAACTCTGGTATTCGATGGAGGTCTCCCATCCAAATAATAGCCAGGGCCGACCCTACTTAGCTTCCAAGATGTGACAAGGTTGAGCTGCCTGCACTATCCAGGTCAGGGATAAAAACTGATAAATGGTGTTTGTCCCAGTTTCCAGTGGATATTGCCACAAAAATGCAAGAAAAGAATCACAATGTTAATTGGCCATCATGTTGTTCTGTTGTGCCTAATGAATAGGCAGTTCTCCATTTTTAGGATCTTGATATCTTCTAGGACGAGTTAATAACAAAAAAAGAGATGTTTCTCTCATGATCCTTAATGAGCTGTTGAAGTTGCCAAATCAAGGGTGTAGACTTTCCAATTTCCCGGGGGGGGGGGGGGGGGGCTGGGGCTGGGCCAGAGACATTACAGGCCATTGTCTCCAGGGGAGGCTCAGCATGTCCTGGAAAAGTTTTTTTGGGGGGGCTCCAGCTCCCCAGCCCCCCTGAAGTTGATGCCTATGCCAAAGCTCATTGAGGGATGAGCTTTAAACCACAGTTTCTAGGTGGAAAGGTATGTGCCATTTGAATTAGTGGAGACGGAAACATAACTTTTGAGTCTGGAGATCTGAATGGCCAGCAGCAATCTGTGGGCTGGAGGACAGCTAGGATGTGATATTGGTTGGATCTTGGAGGGACTGTTGATATCTAGTCTGTGTGCCTCATTGTTTCCCACCTGCTCCATCTGTGAATAAATTTAGTTGTAAATAAACAGATAACACAAAATAGTCACAAGCACCGCATATCACAAGGAAACTGATATATCCCCGTGCCTTTTCCCCCTCCTCCCCAATATCTTTCTGTAATGAGGTTCCTTACCACTAATATCCTAGGCCAAAGTGTTGCTCTAAGCGTCTTTCATTTCTGCCACAGGAATGTACCAAAGGAATACTTTGAGAATGATCCTGTCACTGAGCAAAAAGATAATCAATTCATGAATAAGAACCTTAAACCCCTCAAACAGCCATGAATTGGCCTTCTGTGTCATATACATTTTTATTGGTTTAATAATTAATGCATTGCCAAGATTTCACATTACTGACAAAGTTCATAACTAATAAGTTCTGGAACTTCGGTGTGGTTCTGTGAATATTTAATGGACTTCCTTTCCCAGTAAATTCAAAGAAATTTAATTCCTTTGGCAAGTTGCCTGTGATTCAAGAAAGGAGGGGAATTTTATTTACATTTTCAAGTATGAGACTTTAAAAAACTACTTTGTTCAGAATTTTCATTCATAAGTCATTCTGCGTTTCTCCCCTGTTAACAAATAAGAACCATAGGATGTAAAACATTGAAAATAATATTCCTGACAGTAATTGTGAGCAGCAAAATGGTCTGTCATGTTACATAAGCCCATCAGAGCAGCCATGCTCGATCAGACCAATGGTCCATCTGGTACATTAGTTTGTTTCACAGATTGACCAACCAGAGGCCCTTAGGATGCTTACAAACAGGGCACAGAGCCAAAGCTTCCTCCATTGCTGCCTCCCAACACTTGTATTCAGAGAGTTTCTGCTTGGAGAGCTTGGAGACTCCATTTAGTCATCATGGAGTTATACCCATCAGTGAATACTGTGGTCTTCTCTAAAACAAAAGTCTGAAATGCCTCAGTCTTTTCCTTGTAGGGGAAATATTCCAACCTCTTGATCATTTTGACTGCTCTGTTGCTGCTCCTTTTCCAGTGATAATTCTGAAATATGGTGACCAGACCTGTATTCAGTATTCCAAATGCAGCTGCATGCTACAACTACAAAAGGGTGTTGCATTATTTATTGTTTCCACTCCCTTTTCTAATAAGCCCTAGCATAGAATCTGCCTTTTTCACCACCTCCATGTAATGAGTCAGAATTTTCATTGATCTCTCCTTCATAACACCAAGATCTCTTTCCTGGTTAGCTGCTACAAGTAAAGTTAGGGTTTTTCATCTCAGTGAGCATTATTGCACTTTTTTCATATTTTCCTTCACTGTATGACTCCACTTTCCAACATCACTGATATCAATATTTACTATGATGACCGGCTTTTCCTCTGCACTACCAATTATCCTATCTAGAGACCACATAAAGTCTGCAACTTTCACCCTAGGTGTGCAGTCCAAAATGTTCATCATGGGCCCATGTTTTTACATTCCTAAGGGTCAAAAGACCAAGAGCCCCCCTCTCAAAAACTGGTATTTATAGTATCAGTTCACCAAGGTCCCCTCCTTTTCCTCATCCTGATGTCCAGTTTGGTGTCGTGGTTAGGAGCGTGGACTCTAATCTGGGAGAACCAGGTTTGATTCCCTACTTCTCCGCATGGGTCAGTTACAAGTTATTTCAGACCTGTTCTCTCATGAGCAGTTCTTGAAAGAGCTCTCTCAGCCCCACCTACCTCATAAGGTATCTATTGTGGGGAGTGGAAGGGAAAGGAGATTGTAAGCCACTCTGGGGGCACGATGATATGCACCCATTTGTGACACAAGAAGGACGATTTCCCCTGGTTCAAAGTGGCACGATCACACAAGCACATCTGGGAAGCGTCCTGCAGCTGGTGTCAAACTGTCGGAAACCGCTTTGAGCCAGCAGGGAATCGGCTTATTTAGCTACCAGTGAAAAGGCAGTCTCAAATGGTTTGTGACGGCCCAGAACCGGCCTTTCCCTGTGTGATCACGCCAGCGCAAACAAGAGGCATGGGGGAGTGGGCTTTTTGGTTTCTCCCCCCCTCGTCCCGGTATGCGCATCATTGGACAACCTCAAGGGTGGAGGGGCAAGTCATTGATCCCTTGTAGAAGTGAATAAGCACACCGAAAACGGCCAGAAAAAAAAAACCTTGCGCGCGGCTGCGTGTGATCACACAGCAGCGGTTCGCCCTCACAGGTCCATGGACCTGTGTGATCCTGCAAAAGCAGTGCAAATTGCACTGGCGCAAATTTGTGTCGATTCCCGTCTGGCTTATCTCGCTCGTGTGGATGGGGCCTGGGACTCCTTTGGGTAGTGAAAGGCGGGTTATAAATCCAATTCCGCCCCCCCACCCCCCAAGCCTCAGCAACTTCTCTGCCTCTCTCAGCTTCTCCAGGTTAGCAACCTTGATCTCAAGGGTAATCATTCCCTGACAGCCAGGAGCCCTTGCACCAGGCAAACGCCCATAATGTCTGTCTGCCAAGCAGCACTCTTACATATGACACACTGGTGCTAATCCCCTTGCTAGCTTTTTTCTTTACCTTTATGACTCTTTTTGACTTTTGAAGCCTTTTAACTTGAAGCTAAAGGTTTTTATTTGAAATTATACAGTTCTCTAATAATGAAAAGTACAGAGCCTAGTGCCCTGGCTTCCTTCTGTATTTATTTATTTTCCTCGTGGTTCAAAAGGACTTCTTTGCCCTGTTGTTGAACTCACACAGTTGCTTGACTTGCTCACCTCTGACCTCTTTTCAGAGCTTCCTTGCTGGGGCTCTCTTGCTGGCAGAGTTATGGCAAAGCTTCCACCCTCCTCTTGCAGCCTCCTTAAGATGCACAGTTCAGCACTGACTCAGGAGCACGAGGAAGGCATTCAAATTAGATGTATTCTGAGAACTTTTCATGAATTAATATATCCGTAACCTTTGTATTCAGTATTGAATCGGGAGACGATAAATCAAATGCAGGCGTTTATTCAAAACATTGTTCAGCTCAGGGACAGCTCTAGCAAGAGCAGCACTCAACTTATAGTCTTCCAACAAATAACTATATACATTGGAACTGGAAATACGCAGTCTCATTGGACCGAAGCAGGGCTCTGCGATTGGTTCCTTGGATTGGCTTCAGGACTAATAAGGAGTCTTTATTCGGCAGCCACTAGGAATGAGGGATACCAGAGCCCTGGCAATGCAATGCAACATAACATAATAGAACATAACACTCCTCCCCCCTTAGTTCAGATAACATAGTCTTTCAGGAACGTGGGAGAGCGAGTTAGGATACCAGAGCCCTGACAATGCAATGCAACGTAACATAATAGAACACAACACTTTGTATGTTACAACTGGAATGTATGGGGAACCTGGTGGTGTCTCTGCCATCAAACTGACTAACAGCCTTGTGCTTGCCATGGTATCAGGGAGCAGGGCTTGGAAGGAGGGTCTCTGCTAGAAGCCTGGGCAGTAGAGGAGGCGACTGCCCTACAAGTACCACCACACCAAGTTGTTGAAGGCCTTAAAGGGGAAGAACTAGCACTTTATTGAGCCCAGAAACAGATAGGTGACCAATGCAAATCTTTCAACACAGGGATGACAGAATTTCTTTATACATTCCTGAACAATAGCCTGGCTGCTGCATTTTAGACCAACTGTTGTTTCTGGAAAGTTCTTAAAATCAATCTTATGTTAAGCACATTTCATTAATCTACCGACAATGTGATCAGAGGATAACTTGTAGTCAAATCATGCTTTTTGAGGCATGGACATGGCTGGATTATCAACTGGAGTGGATAACAGATGCTAAGAGAGGGAAACCTGAGCCTCCCTCCAACCATAGTCCAGGACCAAGCAGTCCCTCCACTCCCAAGCTACAAATCTGCTCCTTTAGGGGGAGTGCAGGCCCAGCTGACCTTCAGCCTTTGGCCTTGACACTGACCAAGAGCACCTCAGTCTTGTCTGCTCTGTGGCTTGTGGCTGCTGAGAAGTCACACAGAACGTTTCTTCATTTATTAAACAAGGTCACATCATCAGTGTGTATATGTGACAGGGCTGTATAAATTATTATCTGTTGAGGATCTGTCCAAGAGCATCCTCTAACACGTTGTTAATAGAGTATCCTAACGATGTATTTATATTTCATTGCCATGTTTTAAAGGTGAAAGTTGACTAATGAATTTACAAGTGCTCGCTATCTCTGTTCACAAGGGCCGTAGACTCAACAACCTTTCACAGTGCAGCTCTGAAGGGTCCATTCAGGTTGTCTTGTCTCATCTTAAGTATCTCCAGAATTAATGAGGTGGGAATTCACAAGGTTACAGCAAATCCAATGTGAACCATTTTCTGCAAAAATGTATATAGTATACAAGCGTATCACCTACCACTGTTCATCACCAGCTTTGGCATCTGGTTTCACTGTGGACAAAAATATATCGTAAAGCTGTCCAGCATAAATGATAAAGCTCACCAGTATCTTACCAATGTTATATATCCGTTCATGGCCTTTGGCAAGAAAAAGCTTTTAACAGAGAGATTTTTCACAATTGCACTTAAAATGTATTCAGAGTTTGACACATATTTAAATGTTCTACTGAGAACTAGAAAATAAAGAATGTGCATGCTTTGGAAGTCATGTGCATAGTCATATTAACCACGTTTTAATACAGAAAAGAGGGGTGGAGCACCAAATAAAGAATCCTTCACACAGATGAGATCATCAAAAAATGATTCAAACCATATCTTTGGATCATGTGCAAATGGCATATTATTTTACATGGCAAAGAATAAAGAAAAGAGAAGCTACTGTCCATTTACATGTGGCTGGATCCTTCCAGCTTTTTCTCTGACACAAGAGGACAACCTCATCTGAGCCTCCCCATCTAAGCAACAATGTGGCAGTTTCCACAATCCCTAATATAGTTTTCCAGGAGATCAAAAGAGTGATTAGTTGATATTTTCCAAACTAGTTTTGCTAGAAATTGGTACATCATAGATCCTCTCTCTTTCCCAATACTTTTGGCAGGGGTCATTTTGTAAAAAAAGAGGTGCAGGAGCTCATTAGCATAACTCATTAGCATAACTTATTTGCATATGCTACACCACCTGACATCACCGGAAGTATGTCAGAAGGCTAGAAAGAAAGAAGAGAGAGAGAGAGAGAAAGAGTGAGCCGGCAGAGAGGGGACAGCCTCAGAAATACCACTATTCTGGGAGGATAGCTTCAGTGGTGGCTGAAGCCTTCAGAAGGCTGACCGGAGGAACAAGGACCTTTCCAGGGGAGGGGGTCATTTTGCTGCAGCCATGACACAAGTAGGCATTCCCCCGTGGGGTGGGGGGGGGGCTGGCACCAATTCCCTGAGCTGAGCTCCCCAGAGCTTCTGCTCAAAAGGACTTTTGGTAAAATTGGACTGAAAATGCCCATAAAAGCTGCTCCAGATCTCTCTTGCCCCAAATACAGCAATAATACAGCAGCCTAGGTATTCTCAGCCATTAACTGCAGCAAAGGGCAGGAAGCATTGTGTCAAGACACAATGATCTGGCCAGATAAAAAAAGACCAATAGTGCTGAAGGAATACTCCCTCTAAGCTGTGGAGTCTTGTGAGCAAAAATTCTTCTTTGTGAGCTACTGGCATTAAAGTTGTGAGTGAGCAATTTGGCTGCTGCATAATTCAGTTTGCTCTGGAGCCATCCTTCCTGAGCTAAGACAAAACTGTGTGAGCCGGAGGCTAAAAAAACTGTGCGCTAGCTCACACTAACTCAGCTTAGAGGGAACACTCGTGCTGAGATCCCTGTTTACTTTCTGCAGGGGCTCCCCTGACAACTCACAAGAATCTGATGTTTTGATTGCCTTTGTTATTAAATTACCCATAATGCATAAGGTGAACCCACATCATATAGAATGTACATTCAAGTTGAAGGTGACTCTTTGTTGTGTTTTAACATCTAGCTCACCTTAATAACATTCACCCATGGCTTTTGGTGCTGTTTGGCTTCCCAATTATTTACATGCTCCTTGCTTCACTTTCCATAATCTGACACGTACCTTTGTTAGCACATAATTCCTGCTTATCTTCCATCACCGAAAACCCAGGTCATTTGAGCATTTCTGTTCTTTCACCTGTATCCTGCCATACCTGGGAAAGAGGCTTGGCCAGGCCCCACCACACTGAGGTTTCGCAATCCCAGCAGGTTTCTTAAGTAAAGGCATGCCTCGTGGGCTTGGAAGCTTCCCATGAGCATTAGTAATTACTCAGCAAGCCGTTTCACAACTGGAGATTTGTCAAGATGTTCTATACACCCACGGGCAAATGGAAATCGTTTCCAGTTCCCACTGCTGTTCCACTTTGATTTCTATTTTTGCTTTTCCATCTTTTTTTTTTCCGAGTGAACTCCATGTTATCTCAGAAGATGCACATCTCCAAATCCAAATTATTCAGATAAAAATGGGTTTACTTACAGGTGAGACAGGTGAGAAAGTTCCCCTGCTCCAGAAGTTCTCACAGGGCTCACTTCCTGTTTCAGATCAGAGATGGGTTTTTTAAAAAAATAAATACACAGGAAACTACTTGAGGGGAGCAGTCGCAGGGCTGAAAGTGGGTAGGGGCAAGCAGCTTCTCCCAGTTGCTAGTTTGTCCCTACAAGTGCTCCTGTGGTGGGACACACTTGATTCCTGTGTAATGCCCAGCATTGCCATAGGTCAAGGAAGAATCCTTTGTATACAAAAATGTCCTTTGAATGTGAGGACTCAGATCTGATAGTCAGGTGAGGATGTCTCGGGAACACTAGAACAGACGCAAGAGTGTCCATGTTGTCAAAATTATTTTTATTTGCAAGTCAACCTAATGTGTATAGGGAAAAACCCCAAGGGCTCCCACGATGCATTCTGAATGTGGAATTAAATAGCAAATCGAGTGAACATGTTTTATCTTGATGAGTTAAAATAAATCAACGTCATGCATGAAAAGATGGGTGCGTGCTACACAGTTATCACCGTAGGAGTGGTAAGCACTTTAAATTCCATGCCCATAGCTGTGCCGATATTATGAGCCCTAGGTATTGAAAGTCTAAGTAATTTCTCTGAAATACCAAATTTAACCTAAAAATGTAGAGAATTTTAAGAAAGGTAAATACAGGGGTCATTTCGTAGAAAAAGAGGTGCAGGAGCTCATTAGCATAACTCATTAGCATAACTTATTTGCACATGCTACACCACCTGACATCACCGGAAGTATGTCAGAAGGCAAGAAAGAAAGAAGAGAGAGAGAGAGACAGAGAGAAGGAAAGAAAGACAGAAGGAAGGAAGGAAGGAAGGAAGGAAGGAAGGAAGAAAGGAAGAAAGGAAGAAAGGAAGAAAGGAAGAAAGGAAGAAAGGAAGAAAGGAAGAAAGAAAGAAAGAAAGAAAGAAAGAAAGAAAGAGCTGGCAGAGAGGGGAGCGCTACTAATCCAAGCCTCAGAAATACCACTATTCTGGGAGGATAGCTTCAGTGGTGGCTGAAGCCTTCAGAAGGCTGGTCGGAGGAACAAGGACCTTTCCAGGGGACAGGGTCATTTTGCTGCAGCCATGACACAAGCAGGCATTCCCCCATGAGGGAGGGGGCTGGCACCAACTCCTGGAGCTGAGCTCCCCCGGGCTCCTGCTCGAAATGACCCCTGGGTAAATATGATTATTTTAAGGGCAGTTTCATACTGTCCGTTGTAGATAAAACTACAGCAAACCAAACCTTAACACTGAAACAGAACCATATATTCAGTTTTCTTAGACTGAAGTTTGTGCATCATTTTTTTTGAACAGAAGTGCCTTTATTAAGAAAAAAGATTACAATGCACAGAAGAAGAGATAGGTATGCATGAGTTAAATGGGAGCAGTCTTTAAAATGAGCATAATGCTATTCGCAGAACTACAAGTCTTAACATACTGCCTATAAGTAGATTTTTGTAACTGACCCTTATAACACTTTTCTAACCATAAGAATATATTTTATATTTACAGTAGGAGGTTATTTCACCTTCAAACTTATTGCTATTTATCTTTTCTAGAAAGGGATACCACTTTTCAAGTGGGCTGTACAGCTCCCTCCCTATTAACGATCTGTCAAAACACAATGTGCATTTTTCTTCCAGAAAATAGTTTCATGGAATTTTAGGGAACATTACAATATTCCCAGAAACAAGAAGACACATATGATAGATCAATGCGGTTTATGTATTCTCCATTCAGAGAAAGAAACTGGCATAATGTCAGGTTTCTTGTGACACAAATACATATTCCCATGTGTTAAGTACACTACTTCGTATTTGTCATGTAGCTGGATAGAAGATATTTTATTTTGATCCATTTAGATACTTATAGGCCACTTTCCTCCCCAATGGGAACACAAAGCAGTTCAAAATATTGTTCTCTTCTTCCTTTTATCAGCACTACAACAACCCGGTGAGTTAGGTTAAGCTGAGAGAGAGAGAGTGATTGACCCAGGGAAGGGGCATCTGCTGCGGGACTGTGCTGGGGTTCCACGCTGGGGTTCCCACTGCCATGCAGCCCACTGCCCCAGGAACTGCCTTGAAGCCCTTACACCGTGGAGTCACCCCATATCCTCTGCCAGGTGTGTAGCTACATTGGGGCATTTTGAGGACTCGCCCCTCACTCATTAGCCATGCCCCACTGCGCTTTCACTTTCACCCTCTGCCAACTGCTCCAGTGCCTTCCAGCCCCCTGCTGTCTCCTCACCCCTCCTCTGTGCTGTGAATGGCCACCTGCAGGACCAGGTGCCCTGGCCAAAGGGCAGCCAGCAGGCTGGAGACAGGGAGGGAGGAGATGTGCTGCCCATGAACATCGGAGAGGCACTGGGGGAGGTCTTCTTCTTGCTTTTGCAGCTGACTTCAGCTGAAGAAGCAGGAAGAAAATCCAGCGAGCCTTTGCCTTTCTGACAGCAAACTAATTTATGCAGTAGCCAAATGGCTCGCTCACAACTTTAATGCCAGTAGCTCACAAAGTAGAATGTTTGCTCACCGGACTCCACAGCTTAGAGGGAACATTGCTCCCCACTCTCCTCTCTCTCTCCTGCTCCCCCCACCGCCTGGATTTCCCAAAGCTCCACCACCCAAGATTTTTTGGCTACGCCCCTGTCCTCTACACAGCCTGCATAGGTGTAGGTGATAAACTAGAGGGCAGCTGGGGGGACCCACTGCTCTAGAGCTGATTCTCCTCAGTCCACTGTACTGTCTCAGTGATTATGGGGCCCTACCCTTGAGTTTTGACTGGGATCACAGAATCACTAAACAGTGGTCTAAGGTTGCCTAGCTAGCTTCCATGGCAGAGTAAGAATTTGAACCTGGGTGTCCCAGTTTCTGGTTCAACATACTAACTACCACATCATGCTGGATATTGGGTTGTTCTGTGTCTACTTTGTTGTTTGTGTTCCTGAGTGTGCTGAACAAGCAATGGTGACATCTCCAAAACATCTGTTAGGGACAACCTCATGGTGTCCATGATTATGCTTGTATTAGTATTAATTAGATACCTTAGACAAATTAAAATCTGGAGCTTTCAGGATTGTACTGTTCCATTATACAAGGTCTAAACACAGTTCTCTGTTGCAACGAAAGCAATATTAGGAGAATATGGAGGATAAAGGATTTTTAAAAAATACTACAATGAAAATGGGTGCAGTTGTTTGGTTACTCACACCTTTTCTAAATCTGTATGATTAATTTCCTCTCTTCAGGGATCAAAATATAAATTTGGCACCTATGCCCAACTTCCTACTGTTCTATTCTGTTTGGTTACTCTACAGCTGGTTTCTCATTTTGCCCATGTTAATTATTCCTTTCGTCTTGCCTCTTTTATAAGGTTGTCAGCCGAAGAAGGAAAAGTAGAAAGTGAAGGAAATGAGGTTTTGGGTGAGTTCCTGTTTCAAATTTAATTGATAGTTAACATAGATTAAAACATACCTAATAATGGACATGTCCACCAGGTGCTTGGCAATCCCCCTTTTTCAATGCCAACAACAAAGACGGGAGATTTTTGCTGGACTTGGTAGGTTGCCATCATGGCTGGTGGCCTCTCTTTGACATACTCAGGGCGTGTTCATATGGCGCCTTTGAGTCGCACCAGGCATGAGTGCTTGGTGGATTTAAAGTGCACATCCAGACCTCAACATCTGGGAATCATGCTGCTTTTGTTAATAGCCCGTCGATCCCCGTCGGGGATCCGTACTTAAAAGATAGTAGTTAAAGTCTGGTCTAAAGTTGACTGATGGGCCAATGCCGGACTTTCCACCATCAGGTCGTTCTGCCAGCACGCAATCAGCCCATAGGGATGGTCTCCAGACCATCCTGAATGGCTGCCATTTTAAAAAACTCTTAGCGATGTGCGCATAACTGCTTAAACATGTGACATCCCCAGAGCTCTGCTCAAGCGATCCAAACAATGTTATGTTTCTGATGGTCCCCTGAACTTTATCAACTTTATTGAGTGAAACGATACCTAGAGGAAGGTACTGCTGGCGGTGTTTTTACTATTTTAGTATGCGCATGCGCAGAAAACAAGTATATGGTGAGGTGCCTATGTGCATGCGCAGACAGGATTTTTTTTAAAAAAGCCGACTGCATGGCTCCTTATGGTGGATGCCATCTAGACAATACACCGCAGGAGTCACGGGCAGTGAAGTGCTTCACGAGCAGACTCTCTGGTTGTGCAACGATGGATCAAAAAGATCTAGCTCAAATTACAGCCGGGCCAATGGCAGGATTAGCTGCCTGTCTGAGCCCACTCACAGTCATAGTTTATTTAGGCCTAACAGAAACCACCTGGTTTTAGAAGTCCTGACCAGCTTTCCACAGTGGCAAGAGATCTTCATAAGCATCCTCATGTTTTGTATATACACATGTCTCTCCAGTCTGCTGCTCTTGCTTTTAGGATGAAGAATTATCAGACATGGCTGCTGTAGGACACTGCTAGTGAAAACAGGTTGGAGATGTACCTAAACCCATGTGCTTTCCAAATGTCAGAAACCATAGTAGCGACCAAATTCAGTGCTACCATGATAATTGGGAATTTAAACAAAATCAGGTCTCATGCAAGGCACATAGGTTTCTTTCAGTCCCTTAATTATTCTTGCCTGTATGAAACAGCCATCAAAGATGAAACTAGAGGCAGAGCTTTTATGTGACCTCCCCACAACTCAAAATTCATTCTTTTCTATAGAGGTAGGTCAGACATTTAGCTATGAGCCATCTTGTATAAATCTACCTTTAGAATGCTCGAATTCTGGGTAGCATAAGGCAGGAGGTGGTGACTGGGCATCAGAGTGGTGAGAAGGCTTTGACAATGACAGCTAGTTGCTACCAAATTAATAACATTGCAAGACAAATTGACACCAATTGACTGAATCCATCCTGTGTGACTGTCCTCAGACTAACCCCTGCTGTGTTCAGTAGAATCTCTTGTGGCTGTTAATTAACAGTGACTCATTAATGGTGCCCGCTGGCTAGATTCAGGGGGCGGGGGGCCGGAGTGACGCAGGCTGACACAAACTGGTGCCAGGTATTTCCTTCCTTGGCAAGCAGGAAATCAGTTTACCTCAGTCAGAAGCACTTGACTGAAAAACAAAGTGCAGAATCTTGAAAATCTTCTTTAGTTAGACACTATGTTGCGTATTCTATACCATCGTGTTTCATGCCCCAGTGAACATCACCATTTAAAACGACATACGAGTGAAACAAAGTATAGCTTCATAGCATAAAAGGATCAGGCTGTGGATGGAGCGATGCCCAAAGAGTGACTCATAAGGTTTTCAAAAGGTGTTACGTCTGTGAACAAATGAAAGCTAAAATTATGTTGACAATTTCTGCTAAATCATTACAGTTTCAGAGACTGCTGTGCATTTGGGGAAATAGGGAAAATATCGTACTCCCTTTTAAGGGCTTGAAAAGTCCTTAACATCCATAAGAGATTTTTTTTAAGGTAACAACAGATTTGAGCAAAGGTCTTTCTTTCTAATAGCAAATCAGATGGTCCCATGCTTATGACTAGGGTAGCAAAGGATGGGCAACTTTCTTGGTATGCAGGAAATAACATACTCATTGGCCATGAGGAAGCATGGAATGAGGGAGGGCATTTAAAGAGGGAAATGGCAATGAGACTTGGCTGGCATGAAGCCCTAACAACTTGTAGATTAGGTTTGGGAATTGCACAGTATGAGGCATGTATCATCTCCTGAGCAATATCTCTCACACACACACACAGTTCATGATAGTATATATTTTACTGTCAGGTACAGTAGGGCTGCAGTCACACTGAAGGATTGGTGCGATCTGGCTGCGCCTCTATTCATGGCAGTTTAAATATTTGTGAGAAGTTATGATCAGACATCCCACTCTGAACCAGCTTAACTGCGTGCTCGCCCCATGGTTAATCATTCGATTGTCGTGGCATTCTTTCTTTTTTTTCTTTTTGTCTTTCACCCATGCGCATAAGCATGCATATAAAGCTCCGGCTCCTTTTTGACAGCTCCACAGTCTCTCTGCCAGGTACTCTGGCCCCTCTCAGCCTCTTTCCCTTGGCCTCTCCGCCATGGAATACATGTGGGAGGGCAGTGCAGATTTACATGAGAGTAGTCCCATTGCTGTCAGTGCATTTACCCTTGTGTCAATCATGGGATACTCTCAGACTCAGATGCAGAACAGGAGAGAGGGGTTGGGGGGATTTGTCACTTGAAAACAACTCCCCCGGCGACTCCCAATCCAGAATTACTACTTGACCATGGTGATTGACAATGTCAGGGGCGATTGTGCACTTATGCACACGTAGGTACCTGATTAAAACAACAACAACATCGAAGGAGGTGGAAATGGAAGGGAAGGTTCAGCCCAAATGGGTTGACTTCTCAATAGGGGGTTCAGATGTCAGGAAATGCAGGGTGGAAGCGATGGCATCCCTTAATACCGGACTTTCCCCAGTGCCTGATTACTCAGTTTCCAAAGTGGGGCAACATGGGGTGCCAACAACTGTGGCATGGAAGGCAGATGAGCGTGCTCTTTAAATCTGCAAAGGCAATGCTACTATATTGCGGCTAACTGCTTGTGTGACCTCAGCATAGAAAAGAGCAAGAGTCCAGTAGCACCTTAAAGCCTAACAAAATTTGTGGCAGGGTATGAGTCACTGCTCACTTCTTCAGCTACAGCTAGAATGTGAATTCATCTGCCCTTATATCTCGGAGAGTGGAATGGTTTCAGATGCTGAATGACGCTAGCAGGTGAATGACAATAGCAGGTGTAATTGGATTAGGTGTGATGTGCAGAGGCGTAGTAGGTGTGGAGAAATCAACATTGGTAATGAGACAGGAAACCTAGGTCTCCATTCAGTCCAGGAGGATGCATTAAGACAATGCTTAATTCATTATCAGTTGCGATTCAACAGTGTCTCTTTTTAATCTCCCTTTGAAATTTAGGGTCAGCATCTGAATGTCCTGGAAGGTTAAAATGCTCCCCCACTGGTCATTCATCTGCTTTTGTTATTTGCCTGCTATTGTCATTCAGCATCTGAAATCACTCCACTCTCCAAGAGGACAGATGGACTCACATTCTAGCTGTATCTAAAAAAATGAGCAGTGACCCATGAAAGCTCATATCCTGCCTCAAATTTTGTTAGGCTGTAAGGTGCTACTGGACTCTTGCTCCTTTCTACTGCTGCAGACAGAGTAACAAGGCTACTCATCTTGATCTGTCAGGGACAGTAATTAGGACCGGAGAATAAATGCAGAGCCTAAAATTTATAAACTGTTTTAGGCTCTGCATGTATTATCCGATCCTAATTTATAACATCCTGGAGGATGTAATTGAGACTGGACAATGTATCTCAGTCCTCCCTCCACTTCATTCTCTGACACAGAGCAAGAAGAGACAGGTGAAAATTTCCATTCCTGAAATATATTGTTCCATTTCAATGCAAGTCAAGCAGTCTGAACAATTATACTACACTACTGAGGTTCACATGTGGGTGAGCAAGAAGTCATTAATCTAGCCTTGAGCTCAGTGACAAGGCAAAGATTTCCCAATTGCTTATTTCCCCTCTGCAATTATTTGTGCCTACCCAACTTGTTCCTTCTAATATGGAAGTTGATCGTCATGTACTTCTCAATAGGCCACTGAAACAGGACCACCTACAGACAAAACAAGAACATCTGCATATGCTGAGAACTCCCAAGGTATGCAGAAAAATATGCCCAAAGAAGCATCTCTTTTCACATGTTTTAAATCAGGCAATGAAATATTTCTGTGTGTGCTATCATCATCAGCTGTGAAAGTAGTAAGAAACAGGGCTTTTTCGATAGCGGTTCTCAGTTTCGGAACTCCCTGTCAGATTTTCATGATCTGTGTCTTCAGAGTAGACTACAGTCGGCTGGAAGCTGCTATGCTATTTTGTGTTATTTCTGCAAGGTAATTTTAATTGTTTTTTATTTTTTTGAATGTTATATGGATATGTTTAAGTATGGGATGAGCTATTTTGAGGAGTCAATGTGGGATATAACTCCCTATATAAATACACAACAGTAGTAATTTGAAACATAGGATGGAGAGTGAATTGGCCCTCTTCTGCTGACTATAAAAGCTTCCAAGTTCAGAAGTTTTGGCGTTTACTGATCAAGGAATTCTGTTCCACATCTATTTATTTTTATTTATTTATTAAATTTGTACCCTGCCCTCCCCACAAGCAGGCTCAGGATGGCTTACACTGATGGCTTTTCTAGGGCTGAGGACAGACTGGCAATCTGGAGTGGGATGAATCCGGAGGCAAAAGCTGCGGGGGAAAAATCCCCCGGGGCTGGCTGTCCACATTGGCCAGGGTATTGCGCAAGGATGCTATTACGGAGCGTTCAGACTGCTGTGGAGTGGCCCCAGGTGGGCCGGCCTCCGCAGCTCGTGATAGGGCTGTTTCGGTAATTTGCGCATGTGCGCATGTGTGCTCATGTGCAAACTGGCAAAACACCGCGTTCGCACTGCCGCCTCCGCTTGCCTCCCGCCTTCTTCTGGTTCACACTGCCTGGAAGCGGGAGGCAAGTGCAAGATGGCCTCCAGACACCGGTTTCTCCCGGTGTCCTTCTAAAGCGCAAGAAAACCGGCTTCAAAGCGGGTAAGTGCGGAAGGGAGCCGAGGGACAGCTGCGCATGTCTGAACAGGCTCTCTTCCCCCGCTTCCCATGCGGAGCTATCCCGGGGCAGATTGCCAGTCTGTCCTCAGCCTAGGTGTTGTCAATTTTCCTATCTGTATACGTGGCTCACTGCACTTTGAATTGAAATACATACTAAAAAGTGGATGTTTTGTTTAATGCTTTGATGGCACATTCTCACAGAGGAATATAAAGTTTGTGGCAGGCCACATGACTTGGAATGCGTGATTTTAATAAAAACAGTCTTTAAAAGTCTATTGAACTTTTATGCTTTGTTATCATCAGCTTCCAGTAAAGTTGTTTCAGAAACCACTCCTCCAGTCTTCCTATCTGTATTCTTACAGACGATATTTTAACATAAGGCATTCTAGACGTTATTAAATTTCCATTACTTTATGTTTCCTTATTCATAATTGTACCTTATACTGTGTCTATTATCTGCTGTCAAGTTGCTTCTGACTTATGGTGGCTCTATGAATTAATGGTCCCCCAAACATCCTATTATTTATTTATTTATTTATTTATTTTATTTGGATTTATATCCCGCCTGACCAACATAAGCGGCTCTAGGCGGCTCACAACATTAAAATCAATACAAAAAATATAAATTAGTGCATTAAAATACAATACAATTCCAGTTTCAGGTGGCAACTTACAAATATAATCGGTGGCGATTTAAAATACCAACACCAGGGCAACGGCAGCTTTCCCCAGCCAGGAGGCTACCACTAACTGTTACCCCGGGCCTGTGTACTTCTCTGGCCATCTGTCAGTGGCCATTTCCCCCAGCGGCGGCCCCAAAAGCCTGGCGGAAGAGCTCTGTCTTGCAGGCCCTGCGGAACTGCAAAAGGTCCCGCAGGGCCCTGATGTCTTCCGGGAGCTTGTTCCACCAGTAGGGGGCCGCCACTGAGAAGGCTCTGTTCCAGGTGGTAGCCAGCCTGGCCTCTCTCGGGCCAGGAAGGGTCAGGCGATGTTGCCTTAGTCAGTTCTTGCAAACTGATGGCTGTAGCTGCCTTGACTCAATCAATCCATCTTGTGTTGGGTTTCCTCTTTTCCAACAGCCTTCAACTTTTCCTAGCAAATGCATTATTGTCTTTTCCAGTGAGTTTTATCTTCTCATTATGTGACCAAAGTAAGATAGCCTTAGTTCAGGCACTTTAGCTTCTAGGGAGAATTTGTTTGATTTAATCTAGAATCCATTTTGTTTGTTTTTCTGGTGGTCCATGCTATCCATAAAACTCTCCTCCAATGCCACATTTCAAATGAATCAGTTTTCTTCCTGTCAGCCTTCTTCATTGTCCAACTTTCACACTGATACATAGTAACAGGGGTCCGTTGGGGCCGGAGCGAGGCGGAGCAAAGCTCCGCCAGCTCAGGAGTGGCCACTAGGGCAGCCAGGGGCTGAATCAGATTCTCTGATCTGATTCGGCCCGCTGCCGAATTGGAGTCAATGCATATCCATTTCAGATTTATAGTGCACGAGTCAGCATATATCATGACAAAGAAGCATTTTCTGATGGAAAGTGCTTTATTTTGTTCCTATAAAAATGCAGTACTTCTCTCAGACAACACATAGAAAGACTTTGCCATTATAGAGCAGGATTGTGGGTAAATGGGTGCTGTTGGTACTTCGTAAGCCTAGTTTGTGATGAAAATGACACAAATTTCCACTACATTCCATTCATTATTAAACTCTAAAAAAACTCTAACTGTGCCATTTCACTATTATTATTATTATTAATGGTCAAGACATTTAAGGTTTCTGCTTAAAGAACCCACACAAAAATCTTCCTCTCCTCCTCCACAGACAGAAAATCTGTTCTGTCGGAAGAAGAACAGAAGCTGTAGTGGGGGAATGACATCTTAAGATGCAACCCATCTTAAGATGCTGGCAAAAATAAGAGTGATGATCAAGTAACTCATCTCCTGGGGGTTCATATTTGGTGTTTCCCCTGGCCTTTGTTTGCATAAATCCACAAATAACTTTCACAAATGTTTATTTTTGTCTTCATTGAACAAGTTCTTATCAGAAGGAAACAAAAGCTAGGCTATTTTAAAATATCACATGAGCCATAAAAGGGAGAGGAGGTTAAGCAGAGGGAGTTAGTTCAAGTCACTAGACAGATACAAGGCCCTGAAAATGCCGACCTTTGGAAACTCTTTGCATGTGAAGGAATTTAACAGTCTTTAAGACAAGTGCCTCTGCTTGTGACACTGAGCATAAAAACTGGAAGGAAATAAAAGAAGCTACGAATACAATAGGCAGTGTGACTTCCCTTTGAAACTTTTATGGGAATGGAATAGAATAATGGAGGGGGCACTTTATGAACAACAAGGAGCATTCTTCCTTCCCTGACGGAAATTTCAGTCTGCAACCAATTATTATTCTGGTTGATACGTATCTCTGAGTAGCTGGCCAGTTCTACACTCTAAGGGATATTGTGCTCACAACTAACTGATCAAGTGATCTATGTATTAAATATACCATGCTAAATCCAAATCTATGCAATAAATATGCACACAACCTTAAGAATCTTCAATATGGCTACTAAAAATATTTCTAAATTACCCTCAGACAAATAAATAAAGATGTAAATCCATTTGCTTCAAAAAGAGAGTGGTGGTGTGCATTTTCTGAGATGTATAATAAAAAATATATGCACACCTTTTTTTACAACTTATCCTTGAATTACCCATTCAGATTTATCTCTCTGCATTTTAATGGGTCCCCAGAAGTCTTTAAAGTTGAACTTAAACCTTTAATTCAAAGTGGGACTCCTACTGTCTCCTATCAAGTGTACCGTGCTTCTAGCAACTGAGGGGGAAATAACTGTATTCCTGCTGTGTAGTCATTTCCTTGTTCAATTTTATCATTCTATATATTTCTAGGAATAATAAAACTGAGATAGTTGATACTCATGTAAATTGCCATTTCTGAGCCAATGCCTGTGATGCTGACATGCTGGTTTCCCTAAGTGGCTTTATTTTTCTTTTATTCCTGCTAATAGTATAGCTGGCTAAGTTCTTGTACTCTCACAGCAGGTCATTAATACTGGTCTTTCACATCCACCGTGAGAAGTGTGTCATCTGCATATGACAGCTTGTATTGCATCCGTTTGATCCCTTTAATACAATTTAATCTTTATCTTATGTACTGAATGTTTATGCTACTTTTATATTAAATGCTGCTTTTCATAAAATATCATTGCGGTGTCTCAGGGTACAGGCCAGTAGTGCAATGACTAGAAGGGAACTTGCTCATCCCAAGTTACTATTTCATAGGATCTTAGTTACTTTCTCACTAGCTCTTTTCTCCAGGATTGATACCATTGTGCAGTTTGTTATTCTGGAGAATCCTGGTAGCATTACCTCAAACCGTTACATTCTCGTTTCCCCCATTATCCTGCCATTGTTTTTTTAGTTCTTAGAACACCGTTGTGCCACAATCCTTGTGGGTACAGACTGGCATAGTACAATTGCTCCTTGAAGGCATGTTCTTTGTAATGCAGATAGTCATGTGGCCAGTGATGGCCTCTTTTCAATATGTTTGCACTTCTTTGTCTTATTACCTGATTGCAAACCATTACTTCTACTTCAGTGGCTTGCATGCAATAGTGCAAGGAAAAAACTCTCTCAAGTACAATTGAAAATAAATGATGAATATTTACAGTGTTTCTGTTTTAATTACATGGACCTCTGTGGCATAGTGGCATTTGGCAGATAACTGTACAGATAAGACAAAAAAAAAACCTCTGTGTGTGTGTGTATATAGTTACTGCCCACCTGTAAAGGCCTCTCAAACATTTGTAGTGTGGCAGTTAGTGGGGGGAAAGTATCTCACATCTAGCTGATTGTGAAAAAGCATTGGCTTGACAGTAGATCAACTGGTAAAGCTGTGTTAGGACTGTACCCTTTCAAACGCAGGCCAAACGAGCATGTGAGGTGAAAGCCTGCTCAAAAATCCTTTCACTCAATATCTAATTTCCAATATGTGTGTGGGGGGGGGGGGGGGGAGAGGAACATTTCATCCTGTGAGTCTATCATCCACAGCTGTCGTCTGAATGGGTACAGACTATACTTCAGTTTATCAGACTGTCTTCTGACACTTTATGTTATCCCTAGGAATAAGACCCATTGTGGAAATTAATTCAACGGGCTCTAGAAAGAAGCTCTGGACAGGTGCCCCTGCCTTGGGCACTCAGTGTCAATTTGCTGTGGTGGCCTCAGTAGCATATAATGACACAGAGTCCACTATTTTCTCCAGGGGAACTGATCTCTGCCACCTGAAGAGCAGCTGTAATTCTGAGTGATCTCCAGCCCTCACCTGGAGATTGGCCGCAGTGATTCCCCAGGAAGAAATGGCTGGCTTGGAGGGTGGAGCCTACAGCACTGTAGCTATCTGAAGTCCCACCCCTCCTCAAACTCCACCCTCTCCAGGCTCCATCCCTCAAATATCCAGGAATTCTCCAACCTGGAGCTGGCAAACCCTATCTCCTTCCCAGCCAACCATCAACCTACCTTTATCTGCCCCTCTGACTTCAGCTTTCCATTCCCTCCCCCCTCCCCCTTGGAGAGCAGTTGTAATTCTGAGTGGTCTACAGCCCTCACCTGGAGATTGGCAACAATGGTTCCCCAGGAGGAAATGGCTGGTTTGGAGGGTGGAGCCTATGATATTGTACTAGTCTGAGGTCCCACCCCTCCTGAAACCTCACCCTCTCCAGGCACCATCCCTCAAATGTCTAAGAATTTCCCAACATGGAGTTGACAGCACTATCTCCTTCCCAGCCAATCATCAACCTACCTTTATTTGCCCCTCTGACTGTGGTATCACCTGGGATCACAACTGAACTCCATACAACAGATCTCCCCCCCCCCCGGAGAAAATAACTACTTTGGATGGTGGATTCTATGGCATTCTATTCAGCTGAGGCCTCTCCCCTCCCCCAACCTTGGCTTCCATAGCACAAAATCTCCAGGAATTTCCCAACCTGGAGCTGGCAACCCTAATCAGGACTGGCCCCAATGAGTTCCCCACGAAAGCCTGGAAAGGGCTTCATTCCTTTGTCTTTTTACTGAGAGAACCAAGCTTGGTTGCCTAGCAATAGCCACTGAGGGAAAAGTTAGTCCCACAGGAGCCAAGCAGGAGAAGTGTCTTCATCAGGAGAGACAGCAATTTGGCAGTTATTCTGACAGGGAACAGTGGCTGAGGTGGCAGTGGGCGGGGAAGAGGAGTGGACCCAGCACCCAGCCAATGGCACGTGAGTACTCTTGAGTGGTGGTTAATAGGACAATGGCTGATGGAGCACACTACACAGCCAATGGGAGAGCTGGAAATGGCCAATGCATCAAGAGAACTATTATATTAAGATTCTATAACGTTTGACTGCATTGGGTTGTTTTGTGTATATTGCCTGAAGCTAGTAAGATTGGAAGTATGGAAATAAAATAAACCACTTTAATTGCTCTCTTGAAAACACCAAAGATATTTCTTCTGGCATGCAGAATAGAGACAAAGGAATCAAAGGCTTATATTCAAAGAAGGCGGGATTTCTTTGTATAATTTTTTATGCTTTATAGCTATCTGAAAGGCTTCTGTCTATTTGCATTTTTGTTCAAAACAGGGACTGACATTAGCAGTTTGTTTTCCTTTTCAGTTTTTTTGTTGTCCTTCCTTCCCTTCAAAACATTTTATTCATAGGCTACCTGAGAGAAGGTGATAAAGGTAAATTGAATGCTGCAGAATGTGTCCCGGTGAAAAGAATTTACTTTTTGACCTCTGACTTCCTACCTTCTGTCATAAATTAATACTTATAAAAGCTTTGTTTAAGGTCATCATCTCTGAAAAAGCAAGAGACTGAACAGTAATTGTCCTCCTCCAACTGCTTCCAATATGATGTGGTGTAATACCTATTTATCTCTGTCTGGGAGGTATTCATAGCACAGTCCTAAGAAGAGTTACACTTTTCTGAGCCCGTTGACTTTAGTGTAAATCTGCTTCGAATTACACTGTCAGTGGTGCACTGAGAAATCTAAGTTACTTGATCATTGTTCATGGGAGAGATAAAAGTTAATATTCTTCCTCTTAGAAAGTCTGCACTATTCTGCACTGCTAACTATACAAGGTTCAGTTCATTATCCCATCAGATTAAGTCAGGGTCCCCAGTGTGGTCCCTGCAGGTGGTGGCTGCAAACACCTTTTCTGGGGCCTGCCAAGTGTTTTCAGAAAGTGAGTGGGGCCGAGTGGCGCTTTTGTCCAGCTGGGCTTCTGATTGGTCACTGGAGACCTAATTGCTGTGCAGATTTTTAACAAGCTGCTTCAACAGAAACTGCCACCACAGCGCAAGGATCTTGTCTTCTGTCATGAGGTGAAGGCATATATATGTAAGAAAATATTTTTAAACACTTTGTTTATTTAAAAAGGCATCCTGTTAAACAGAGTTTCTGCTTGAAATGTTGAAACGTTAATATTAGGGGGTTATGCATGACCTCACTCCCTGACATTCTGTGGTTGGCGCCACCTCTTGTGGCAGCCACTTGGCCATTGGCTTCACCTCCTGTGCAATCAGGACCATGGACAAAAAAGACATATGTTTTTACAACCCTGATAAAAGCTCTACGTTTGCAGAAAAACCTGAAATGTTGCACGCACACGTGTGTGCTCATGCACACACACACATACACACGTGGTGGGGTTAACACCCCCCTCAAAAAAAACTATAGAAGCAGTGTACATAACTTTAAGAAAGGAATTACTTCAGTGGCCATTCTTAGTCAACCACAATATTGTGATCCCACCCACCCCCAGCCGAGTTGCTATCCTGGACAGTGCACATTCTTTTGCTAAAATGTTAAGTGATGTTTCTAGATGGACATATTTTAATTTGCCTAAGAAAGGGCAGTGTTCTGCTGATTCAGACTATTTTGGAAGTAATTGTTTATGTTATGCACAAGAATTAGATTTGGCTACAATCCCAAGTGTTCATATCTGAAAATTCACGTACATTAAGTGGATTCACGTCTGAGTAAATGTGACTATAATTGCACTATATCACGGGTGGGCAAATTGCAGCCCGGGGGCCACATGCAGCCAGCCGCAGAGTTTTTTGCGGCCCGCCAAGACAGTCGGCCACGTGGTTTCAGTCAGGCCTCCGTCTGAGAAGGTCAGGAAGGCTCCCGCTCTCTCCTGGCTTACCACTATTTTACCACTAAACTACCACTATTTTATTTAATTTACATTTATTGATTTTTATGATACAATTTATACCTTTTCTGAAATGCAAAGTTAACTAATGAATGCAATCGTTTTAAAAGGTGCGGCCCTCTGCTAGCCTCCGCTCCCACAAAGTGGCCCCCGAGCCAAAACAATTGCCCACCCCTGCACTATATCTATGTTGACAGACAATGCCCTTTGGTTAGTCCTCTATATTCTGGTTTTCTTTGGGCCCCATGTACATGATCAGATATTGCCAATGGAAAGGGGAGACCACTAGCAGTGGTTATGTATTCATTGACAGAGTGTAAATTTCCAAAGATGTTAAAAATTATACACCTAGCAGACACACAATGGTGAGATTGTTCCTGAAGATAGACTGCTGATGGAAAGTAGAGACGCTGTGTTCCAGATTACTCTCATGAGGAGTGATATGATAGCCAGTGTGGTACAGTGCTTAGAGTGTTGTAATGAGATCTGGGATCTGTAATGAGATCTGTAATGAGAGCCAGGGTTTGAATCCCTATTCTGCCATGGAAACTTGCTGCACAACCTTGGGCCAGTCACATGCTGTCAACTTAACCTACATCACTGAGTTGTTATGAGGAGAAAATGGATGAAAGGAGAATAATGAAAGCTGTTTTGGGCCCCCACTGTGGAGAAAGGTGGGGTATAAATAAAGTACATAAGTAAACTAATAATTAAAAATAGGTCTGCTCTGCACTTAAGAGTTAGCTTTCCTGTATCAGAGCATTAATCTCCTAGCAAGAGGTATATCTCAACGTTTTTTTAGTTCATTTTGTGGCAGGGTATACAAGTGAAAATATTACTAGAACAGGGCCTTTCTACATCACACCCGTGGACACCCCACTGACACTTTCCCTGAAACCCCAAGTGTTCTTAAAAAGTGGGTGGCCAGATAGGGCTCATGTTCTTGGCTAACTAATCAGCTTATAATTTCAAACACCAAACATCTATAGTCATGGATCTTCCAAAAACAAGTAAGTGCTGTTTTCATACATTCTGGGCTACTTTTATTCGTAACAAAAAGAATATCAAAACTAGTAGTGGCAAGTTTCTTATACATATCTTCTCACCCCCAACTGAATCCTGCTGCTGAGATCTGGCAGTGTAACAATGTCATGCTGACCAGCTGTCATAGGCTGAAAGTACGAGCATGCAGGATTTGGGAACTTTTCTTGTGGCTCCCAGATGCCTAGTAGTAGTGTGAAAGAGCTCTAATTCATTTCATAAACTTTTCTCAGCAATGCCCTGCTTCCACTGAGCTCTTAAGAGATATGTGAAGACCATCACTGGCGAACCATGCCAATACACTGTGTTGTTTGGTATTTCTAAGCATCTCATTTCCCTTATCTCAAAGCCAGCTAGGTCATTCTGACTAAAAAGTGTCCATCTGTCATTTTTATTGCTGTACAATGAATCACACGTGGTTATCCTAGAAACAAGAAGCGACAACTGAAAATTCCAAAGATTCACATCTTCTGGACATCACTTTCTGATATCCAGTAAGGAGACTTCCCAGTTACCTTGTGGGGAGAAAAGATTAATGCTTCATTAATTTTGTTTTGTATCTCCAATTAAAAAGAATTATGGGCTTTTCTTAACACAATCACCAGCATTGCTTCTGCTGTCCTTGCAAATTCTTAGAGAACGATGAAGAAATGTACTGAAATTAGGTTTCTCCTGAAATGCCTTCCACTAATTGCCAGCAGCAACAGTGAAATGTAGAAACTTAATTAAAAAGAACAACCTTGCAATCAGCCATACAACAGCAAGAGACAACAAAAGCATGGCTGTGATTGTGTCATGAGTCCAGGAACATATGCCAAAAAAGACCAGATGAGATAAAACTTTAGAGAGAGAACAACAGAATCCAAAATAGCCCCACCAATTCATTTCAGCACCAAAAAATCCCTATCATTTTGATTGAAGTGGTAGTGGGGGGTGGGATTAACCTTTTCCCTGCAGGCCATTTTCTTATCAAAATCATTACTTCCCAGTTACCTTGTGGGGAGAAAAGATATAGGGTCCTCAGGTCTTATTACCTGTGGGAAGAAAAGAACCGAAGAAGCCATTTTGGTCAGAGCAATGGTCGGTGGGAAAGGGCTGAGCACCCTCTCTGCCATTTCTCCAATCAAATTGCCCACACCCTGGCAGTTGTATTATAGTATTTCAAAAAGGAAGAAATTTGCTCCTGCATTGTAATGTTAGGAAATGCTTGTAATGTTAGGTAATAAGAATTTTAGGGTTTTTTAAAAGTAGAATTCTAGTCCTGATGGCTATGAAAGTATGCTTGAAAGAGTGAGGGTGATGCCAGCAGAAACCTTAGAAGCAGGAGAGGTGGGCTGAATAACATTATCATTGGATGGGGTTTCAGTGCTTAACTCCTTGTCCCTTTCAAAACCAGAATAAAATATGTTAATTGTATCACTTCCAGAATTTTACATAATATAGGATGAATCATGAAAATCAACCTGATCTGAATAATGACACAGTATACAGCTTTCTTTGTGCAACATTCAGATTGCCTGGATGCAGAATTTTAACTGCTGTGAGTGATTTTTATGAGCAATGGATTACACAGAGCACTGACTCTAGCAGCCATTCTAAATAAGCTTCAAAATCCACTCCGATTTATACTTTCATACTCTTATAGCTATACGGGGCTTAGCTATGCTAGAAATGCGCTTCTTACACATTTCAAAACTGCAGCTGAAGTTAAACCATTTTCTAATTTGTCTAAAGTCATGACAGAAGCCAAAAATTAATTATTTTGGTTTCCTCACCAAGCGATCAGGCTATAGATTTTTAACTGAAGTGGCACATCAACTATTTACCATATTTTTCGGACCATAAAACGCACCTGACCATAAGACGCGGGGGGAGGCTCGCGCCTTCCGCGCTGGTCAGCGAGGCCTCAGCCGGCAACGTCAGCGGCGGCCTCGCACGAGCCGCCAGCGTCAAGCATCAGCAGCGGCCCATCAGCATCAGCAGTGGCCTCGCGCGAGCCGGCAGCGGCGGCAGTGGCCTCGCGTGAGCCGGCAGCGGCGGCCTCGTGGCAGCAACGGGAGCCTTGTGCCTGCTGCGGCAGCAGTATTCGCTCCATAAGGCGCACACACTTCCCCCCCCACTTTTTTGGGGAGAAAAAGTGCATCTTATGGTCCGAAAAATACGGTATTTAGATTTTTAAGCCACCCTCCTCAGCAAGGCAGGACTCAGGGCAGTGTGCATCAATAGGAAACAATATATATATATATATTAGTTGAACAATTAAAAACAGTAAAATATAATAAAAACAACCTGATATTATGGCGTTAAACTACTGATTATGCCCCTGCCTCACCAGAGGGGTGGGTAGGAAGCAGGAGCACCAGACAAATGGAAACCATTGCTGTCCTCAACCAAACACCAGGTGGAACATCTCTGCCTTACTAGCCCTGCAGAACTGCATTATCCCTCAGAGCCAGGATGTTATTTGGCAGGCAGTTCCCCCAGGTTGGGGCCAGGGCAGAAAATGCCCTGACCCTGGTCGAGGACAGCTGGATGTCTCTCAGGTGGGGGACCACCAGTACGAGTGGGAATTTATGCATGCAGTACAAGTGGGAACCTGTTTCATAACTGCTTATAATGAAATACAATTGGGAGTGGTTTAAAATAAAACCAACCATAAGGCCTGTGTTCCAGCATGCACAACATGAATAATTCAGGATAACCCAAATGTAAAATGTCCTCATCTTCTTTATTTCAGTTCCTTTAATCCAATTAAGTGACGGAGTGAACTAACTTGACTGGCATCTTTTGAAATGCAAGGGCATCCTTTAATTTTCATGGGAAAGTTTTCCTCTCTTTACCTTGATCTCATACAGACCATATCCCCGGAAGATATACTTGACAGAAACTCGTCACATTAGTGACAGGAGGTGTTGATTACAATATTATCTCAATAAGTTCTCCTGCAACATGTTTTGTTTTGCCTTGTCTGGGGTATGTATTGATCAAAGCTCCTTTGAATACTGTTGACTGAAGCAATTGGCGGAAAAGAAAATATGAGGTGATATATAGTCTTCTGATGTACAGTGAGATTCCTAGGCTCTCAAATAATGACAGCTCTCAGGAAAACTGCAGCTCATCCATTTCTTATTCAAAGTAAAACATAATAATTGGGCAATGCATTCCAGGACAAATGCCTCCCAAAACTAGGATTTGAACTGTCCTGGCTCTCAGTCTGAAGTAGGGATAGATACAACCCCCCAAACGAACCATGGTTCGAGCATGAACCAGGTTAGTTTGTGGTTCACAAACCGAGTTTAGAAGAACATGTCTCTCGTGATCCGCTCAAAAACCTCCATGTTTTTCATGGGGGTTTGTGAGGTTCATGGGAGACATGTTCTTGGGCTCTGAAGGCATCTAAATACCTTCAGAGCTTACTTCCAGGTCTGGTGGGCAACCCAGAAGTGAGCCCCAAAGGCATTTAAATGTCATCATAGCCCACCACCAGCTCGTGGCTCCACTCAAGTGAGCTCCAAAGGCATTTAAATGACCATGTCTGGTTTGGCCCGGCCTGACTGAGCTCTGAGAGTGAGCTCTGAAGGCCTTTATAGGCCTTTGGAGCTCCCAGAGTGGGCTCTGAAGGCTTTTATAGGCCTTACATGCTTTTATATGGGCAGACCCTTATATGGGCAGGTCCCACCTGGAAGTGAGCTCTGAAAGCCTATAAAAGCCTTCAGAGCCCACCCTGGGAGCTCAGCCGAGTCAGGTCACCTGACTCAACTGAGCTCCCAGAGTGAGCTCCAAAGACCTATAAAGGCATTTGGAGCTCATTCATGGAGCTCAGTCAGGCTGGCACAGCCCAGAAGTGGGCTCTGAAGGCATTTAAATGCCTTTGGAGCCCACTCAAGTGGGGCCATGGGTTGGTGGTGGATTCCAATGGCATTTAAAGCCCTTCAAGGCTCACTTCCAGGTGGGGCTGTGGCCCCATGAACCTCTTGAAACATGAACTGGTTTGTGCATTGGAGAAGTTCATGGAAATTCATGATTCAGGGTTTGGGAAAACCCCAAAACTTAAACTTCCACAAACCTCCCATTTTCCCAGTTCGTGCCCACCCCTAATCTGAAGAATGGGGGGGGAGGGGTTTGGAGCATCCACATGACATGTAAAGAATCTTCCAAGTGCTTCCCTCCAAGTGTTTCCAAGAGTTTCTTTTTGTGGTTTCCCATTACCCAAAAGTGCTTTGTCTAAACCAGCTTTGCTCCAATCAAAGCAGGTTTCCCTGCAGGGTGGATGAGCAGATACAGATATCTGAATTTCTGTGCCCACATCCTGCACCTCATGCCCATTGCCACCATCACCACCCCCGGCCAGTCCCCAGCAAGCTTTTTATCGGTTTCTTTTAAAGAATGGTTGTCGGTATATTACTGTAACAACATGCCTGCAAAATTGGGGGGAGGGATTTCAGGCATAAGAGGATACCATGGAGAATACTCCTGCATTTGCATCAGCAAGGAGAGCACATTATGGAATACTCTCCAACATGTGCTGAAACAGCAAAGAATAGTAAAGTTATTCAGTGCATGTTTTAGACAACTTTAGATTTCTAGCAGAAGGGATAGGTTGATGTCCTAAACACACTTGTTTATGAGTACTACCAACGGCTCAGTAAAATTTACTTTGATATTCATAGAATCAAAGAGCCATTGTTCTCCCACATTTCCATGGAGCCTTTTCTTCTCTACATGCCCAATTAGCTTTCTTTGTCTCACAACCTCTGAACCTGTTCAGCCACTTCATCTTCTAGAAAGGGCAGAGGATATACCTACAAAATGGTGCCAGATGAATAAGCTGTATGTAGTTTTCTGGGAAAGTGCCATCTTAGAACAACTGCTATAGACTGGGGCCATATAAAAAGCACTTTTCTATCTCTACATGAAAAGCTGTAGATAAAGTGGTTACAAAGGTCCTAGGAACAATATATTCTGGGCATTATCCCCTCCCCCCCCCCCCCCGAATTTTATTCTCTAAGCCGCATTGGTAGGGATTTTGCTTAGTCCAGGGAAAGAGGAAGCTAGTATGGATGAGACATGATTATATTGGATTGTATTCTTTGTAAGACCCAAGACTTGTGTGCACAAGCTTTGTTTTGTTAGGACAGGAACAATAATGGCTGCAGTCACGCACACTAAATAATCCACTTGGAATCCACTTTCAATGTACTTTTGAATTGGATTTTGCCAGTTCACACAGTAAAAATCCAGTTGGAAAGTGCACTGAAAGTGGATTGAAAGGGGATTATTTAGCATGTGTGACCACAGCCAATAAGATGAATGGAAGCATAGTAGAACAGGTGAAAAGGAGACCAGGAGATTCTGGCAGTGGCACTAGAAGACTGGAAGATGAAGACCCAGCTCAACAGAAGCCACTTTCGTAGGACCATAATGTTTAGAGGAGCTTGCTGGACTGGTTCTGGAAGTTGGTGCAGAGGAAAAAAATATGTGTGTCAACTCTAGATGTTCAGGTTGGTTAACGGAACACTTCCGATTCAAAGGCTGATATGCCAAACAACCTCCACTCAGAGGAAACAATGTACATCCAGGTCATGAAATCAATGAATTAATTTTAATTAGTCTTAAGGACTCACTGCACAGTGTGCTTGTAAGATAGCTCTGACAATTATTTGTTTTAAAGAAAAGTTGCCTCAGGAGGAGGCGAGAAGCACAGTGGAAAAGCAGTGGTTGAGGACACTTCCTTGGTGCTGCTTCTGTATTCCAAATGCCTTCTCCTTAGGGCTGTTTTGAAAAGAAAAAAGTTCCAGACCCCTCAATCTGTCCCTTCACCTTCAATATTTTCACCATCCTTTCTGCCCTTTCAAAAGCAATTTTTTTTCTCATTCCATCCTTGTGAGGGTCTTCTTTAGGCATCATTTTAACCTTCTAGTATTCAAACTATTTCTCAGCATAATACACTTTTCGTATATATTGCTCTTGGCTTTTTTTCTGTTTTCAGTTTTTTAAACAACTAAGCAGTATTCTTCGAAGCTTCTTGTGTAATGAAACTAAAAACATTCTAGTTTTCTGTTGGCTTGTTACTGCCTATTTGAATATCAGTATACTTTCTTTTCTCCTAAAGCCAAACTTCTTTTTCTAAAAGTAAATATATTCCTTTGGTGAAGGATGTGCAGATCATTGGCTAAGAAAGGTACTTGCTTTCATGGCTTGAGTGCAAGGACTCTCGATAGGAGGTGAATTATTTGGGAAGTTGATTATCAAAATGTGGCTGCAGTTTGCCGCAGTGACAGCCACCAGCTGTTCTCAGCGGGTGAGCATTAGGGCCATCTGTTCCCCTTCTAAATGTCTGAACTGCACTGAGTGTGCCAGGATCCCATCTGGAAGGCATTAAGCTAATGGCTGTAGGATATGGGGTCTAACTGCTCTCATCAGGCGATGGTTACCTCGGGAAAGTGACAAAAGAACACCTTGTCCATTACAGACCAAGAAGCAGCAGCAGGAGAGGGAAGAGGAACAAGAATGAAGAGGAGCAAAAGAAGAAAAATTGGGAGAAATGTAACATGCTGAATTAAAGCTGTGGAGTGCTGATGAATCAGCACAACTGCTTATGCTACACTTGGGCGCCAACATCTCAGCTTTGACATTTAAATTAAAGGACTGGTGGCTTAAATATTAATACCTCTGTGTTTACACGGCTAATTTACAGTGCTGTTAATGTGGGTTTGATGTTGACTGAACACTAGTGCCCAAGGCACCCATAAACTGAAACGGGAAACTGGAGGCATACTTCAGCTTGAACTTCTTTGGGTACCTCTACACTACAGATTAAAAAAATTAGTTTAAAAGTAAACCCTGTCACCAAATAACCCTGAGAACTACGGTGCTTTAAGGAATATCTAATAAATAATTTGCAGCTGTCTCCGAAACTGTGATTACTAGTTTCCTTTGGTAAAATTCAAGACAGTTAAACTGGTAGTGGTAGTACGTTTATTATGGCATTGAGCCAAGCATAACCATAACACGTTTGGATTCAGAGTTATAAAAAATCTGGGTAAAATGCAGTAAATATATATAAAACCATAAAAGTGTTTGACAAATCCAATAGGAAATATACAAGACGAAAACAGTTTTATAAATTTAGCTGTACATTTCTAAGGCGGTAGCATGCAGCCCAAAATTTAGCCACGAATTCAGTAATAGTCCGATTTTCATTGGCTAACAATCAGTTACAATGCTCCCAGTCTGTCTGGCCAGATATTTCTTTTACAAAAGTTGTGATATATTTATCTTGGATCTTCTTATACCAGTTGCATCTAAACATCATATGTTGATGGTTTCTACCTTCCCAAAATTACACTGGCAGAGTCTCTGGTCAAACAGGACCCTTCTATATCTACCCTCAAGCACCACAGAGGGGAGAGCCTCACATCTGGCTAGTGTAAAGGCTTTCCTAAAATTATAGGTATCTAAATGTGATAAGTAGTCCATAGGGCGGTATCTAATTTGCTCAAGCACTCTAAAGTTGGGATACTTACCAAGATCTGCCTGCCTCCCCACCTCCATTATTCCCTGTTTGAGAGCTAACTTTGCTTGATCCTATCACAAGGCCAGAATCTCTTGGGGAGAGAAACTAAGCACATGCAGTTTGTTATGAACTGATTTTAACCATGTGAATTGAAAATTGTCCAACAACTGGAATAAAATAAACTATTTATTTGGAAAATGTCTTATCCTGCTTTTTTCCCCTCAATGAGTACACAAAGCAACTTACAATAACAAAATACAGTGTAAATAAATAGAAGAAACAAAAGGTACATGGACTGGTCTGGTATCCACCGGGAGCAAAGGTTATAATAAAAAAAATTATTGCCTTTTCTACAACTATAAAAATTCTATCCCTAAAACAACAAAAACTATCCCTACTTAAAGCAAAGAATTAAAAAAAAAACGCTTTTCAAACACATATATAAATGAACTTTATCTTAAATAGAATTAGACAGAAACATGACAGTGAATTAAAATCAATGTTGGCTATGCATGTGTAAATCCAAGCAAGTGGTATATATATCTAGAAACTTTAAGCTTAAAATAACATAGAGAAACTATTTTCCCCTCCTCCCTCTTCTTCTTGATTTAGCCGGTTCTCTTTGGACTGCCAGTTGCTTAGGGGCTGCTGCCCCTTTTGCAGAATCAGAGTCCTCTGAAGAACTGCTTGACGAGTAAGTACTTCTCAAATCATGTACAATATCTTCTTCTTCTTCTTTTTCTTCTTCCTCTGCTGCCTTCTTTTCTTTTGGTTGCTTTTGATGAAATTCCAAAAAAGTCTCTGCACTTTTGAGAGAGGTGATCTTCTCTTTTTTCTTGCTGTAATTGAAGACCAAACCTTCCAGAAAAATCCACCAATAAGGGGTGGCATTCTTTTGCAAGAATTTTATCAAATTTTTGTATTGCTTTTTTCTTTTTCTTATCTCAGATGGAATGTCTTTTAGTACCTTGATTTCCACTTCCTTGATTTTTAGGGTTGTCCCGTTAGTGGCCTTGAGCACCACATCTCTTGTTGTTCTCTTAAAGAATTTCACCACAGTTTCTCCAGACAGGTTATTCTTCTTCACAAAATCTGAATATGATCTATAGACAATATCCATATCACTTTGCAAATAATCTGCTTGCAAACCTATTATTGGAGCCAAAGCTTCACTTAGGATGTCTTTTAAATTCTGCATTTTTTGTTCTGGGACACCTTGATATTGCAGAATATAAGCTGCTCATTCCATTTGCAACTTCAAAAGTTGATCCTTGTCAGATGCTCACTCTTTCTCCATCACTTGCAGATTTTGATTCAATATTTTTGTTTTGGCTTCAGTTGATTTAGTTGATTTGATCACTTCTGTTTTAACATTGGATTCTCTAATGTCTTTATGGAGAGCATCAATGCTTTGGTTCATTGTAGTCATCTGGTCCAGCAGAGGGTGCAATGCTGCTGACAACATGTTTGGGAAGTCTATGGTAGCTTCCTGCTTAGGAGCAGGAAGAGAAGGTATTGCAGCTTTTGGAGAAGGTTTTCCTCTAGATGCCATTTTTTCTCCCCTACCAGCCATTTTCCCTTCCCGGGGTGGGGGGGGGGGCGGTGTCTCAGGTTCAAAAGAAGTTCTTTAAAGAAGATAACGAGCTTTAAATGAGCTTCCAGCTCCCTTGGAGTATCTATGGCAGTCAACTCAAGAAGTCAACAGACCTCTACAGATTATATGAATCTGCCACCATCAATGTACCATAATCCACAGTAGTACAATTATTATGATTTTAGATATTTATACCCTGCATTTCTCTTCAAGTGAAGATCCAAAGTGGCTTACAACATTGCCCTCCACTCTTTAGGCATTATACCCTGGCATCAATGCTCCCTCTAAGCTATGTAGTCTTGTGAACAAAAATTCTACTTTGTGAGCTACTGGCATTAAAGTTGTGATTTGGCTGCTGCATAAATTAGTTTTCTCTGGAGCCATCCTTCCTGAGCGAAGACAAAAATGTGTGAGCCGGAGGCTAAAAAGCTGTGAGCTCGCTCACACTAACTCAGCTTAGAGGGAACACTGCCTGGCATTAAACCCCGCCGAGGTCCCTTCTCTTCCTCAAACCATGCCCTCTTTAGGCTCCACTCCCTGAAATCTCGACAAATTTCCCAGTCCAGAGTCAGCAACCCCACCACTCCTGGTGAGAGTGACTGGTCCAAGGTCATGCAAAAGTAGGGATTCAGATTCGGGTCTCCCATATGCTAATCCAGCACTCTAACCAGTATACCACAAGCAAAAGACAAGAAGTATGGGCAGAACCAATGTATCTTCAGCCTAATTAAAGGGATGTGAGTGTATCTAGTCTTTTTAATTAAAATAATATAAAACATAAATTAAAATTTAATCTTCTAAACATTTCCATTGTTTTCTGTTAACCTAAAAAAGTAAAAGACCCCAAGTTGATAATTATGCTGGACCCACCGTTTAAAATAACCAGGCAGGTTGACCTCCCCTAGACCTGTCCTGAATTCTATCCCTGGTGGCTGTGAAATTTCCCTTCTTATAGTACTCAGATCAAAGCGCCAATTTCATTCTAGTGGGTATTTCAGCAGAATTTCTGATTGTTGTGTTATTACTATTCACAGAGTTTAAATATGCAAAGGAAGTGGAGCACTGACTATTCAGAGAAAAATAAGTAGGTTTATTTAAAGAAGAAGGGGAGAGAGAGGCTTTACTGTCTAACCAACTGCTGTGAGAGGAACAACAACAAAAAGGAAGCTCTGCAGGAGCAGGAAGTCTCGAGAAGAGCCAATCAGGAGACAGCAAGGACATAATTTGAAATTGTGGGCAGTCCCTAATCTAGCTGTGTTAACTACCAGTCCTTCAGCTGTCCCCCTGTAGGGTGATCTTCAGACCTTCTTCATAATGCTGCACTATAGACCTTTCACATCCCAACAGTAACTGCAGTTTGCCCCAGCAAATGCTTTGGCAGTTGTATATATATCAGCAGTTGATATTTGAGAATGCTCCTCACATTTCCACAGAACTACAAATTAGTGACAGTAGCCAAATGTGACTAATATCTACCTTCATAAGCATGGGCATTGGTTGTGGTAACAATAAGGCAGAACTAATTATGACAAAGGCCCATGCAGATAAAAAGCAATAGACAAATATGATCATACTCTGAAGGCATCACATTCATTTCATCATTCAAGTCAAATCCATGCCTCAAAACATCCAAGGGAAAAGATCTATTTACTTCAGTGCTATTCAAAGCATTGCAAAAGAACATAGCATATATAAAAAGAGGAACACCACAAAAACTGGAAATGAAGCAAGAAAAGATTAAACTTGCTGCTTCAGTTTGCTATGTCTGCTTTCAAGGACAAAATGAAGCACAGAAATGATTTATCTCACGCATCCACCCTCCCCAACAAAGGAGAGACTAAACTCCTGAAAATGAACAAAATTCACCATAACGTTATTTGTACTATCATCTGTTCAATCACACATCTATCCATAAGATTGCCAATTTCCAGGTGGGGCCTGGACATCTCCCAGAATTACAACTGATGTCCATCTGACAGAGGTCAGTTTCCCTGAAGAAAATGACTGCTTCGGAGAATAAGTGAGAAAGTGTGCGTGCACCCCAGGAAGCGTCTCCTTTGCCTCTGCTGGGAGCACACATTTCGAAACAGCTGCTTCTATGAGAGGAAGATGCCAGCATTTTATGATGGACCACTGTCCCCATGACAGCTATTTTGCATTGTTGCCCACCACACTTTCTCAAAGTGTCAGTCATCCAGTGTTCCTTGAAGTGGTGCACATGAACAGCCGCTCATGAACACAGGAAGCCCCACTCAGCAGCAGTCTGGAGACATGCAGGGTCTTGCACTGCCCACTGCCCATTTTGAGATTACAGCAGTTATATTCTGCTCAGGATGTGAACTGCTTCACTTGGTAGGGGGAAGAATTGAGGGATCATTGGTGCCCACAGGCTCAGCAAGGCTGGGGGGGCACTGCATTTTGTCTGCACAGAGATCTATGATCTCTTTTATAAGGCTGGCATCACCCAGTGTTGTAGGGTAGCTGTGGTTTGCCCTTGTTCCGCTCAGTGTGTGTGTGGGGGGGGGGGGGGGAATGAGAGAACACTGGTGCCCACAGGCATTTTGGCTGCACAGAGATTTATTTTTTAAAAAAAGTCAGGGGGCACGTGTGTCTTAAGAGCACTTTCCCGGGAGTAAGCCCTGTTGAATAAAATGGGACTTACTTCTGAGTAGACCCACCTAGGATTGCTCTCTCCAGTCATTCTTATTTTCTTATTTCCCCTGATTAAAATAGTACTTTTGCAGATACCTTCCCTGCCCCAACCCCGTCTCCCTACCACCACCCCAACCCCTGAGGAGTACATTGCAATGCAGCCTACTGGGTTCCAGCAAGCAGAGCAATGAGAGAAAGGTCCGTTCCACACTAGACCTTAAATCTGGGATCAACCCTGTCCCCGAACTTACATTCTACACTACGCTTGAGTTCACCCCTGCAATTATCTCGGGGTATTTTTTGTTTCCACATTACATTGAAATCACCCCGGTTTCACCCCACACTTGTCCCAGGATAAACAGATGCTGTTATAACCAGGGATAAATGCAAGGTATTGTGTCCCGAGTTGAACTCTGATAAAACCAGGGATGAGATCCAAGTGCGGAAAGGACCACAGAGAGAGAGGCGAGAGGCGAGGATTATTCCAGGCAGGGCAGGGCAGGGCGACAGCTTGGCACAGTGACCAAATAACAGAAAAAGAGAGAGAAATTTAAAAGAAATTTAAAAGATTTGAACTGGCTGGATGGGAAGTCTGGAGGCCTGGGCAGTAAGTTGGGGGGGGGGGCAGCCCTGAAATGCCTTACTGTAGCTATGGGTCTGACTCCATGTACTTTCCCTCTTCCCCTTCTTGCTGCAGCCCACTAAGTCCACTGAAAATTTGTTCCTGTTAGGTATCCTAAATTATGCAGAGTGAGTAACCCAGCACAACACTTGTAATAGCTTTAAAACATAAATTTTATTTTGCTAATGAGGGAGGGTAAAGTGGAAGATCAAAGAAACAAAGCAATATAGGATAAACCTCCTGACTAGCTGCTCTAACCTACATCTTTGCTCAAGCATTTCTAAAACTCATGTGAGAATGAACTAGAGAAGAAAACAAAAAGCAGTGACCCTGAAACCCAATGCTTACTCTCTAGTCCATCCCCAAAGAATTGATTACCCAGCTAGAGAATCCAAATGCTAAATAATTACGCATTTTGTCACCTTGCTCTGGCGGCAAATACATGCAGGCTTTACCACTGGGTCCCTAACTTAAATTAGCTAGGACATCAGTGATTGGTCTTTGAATGTATTAAACAAACTTCAGGAATTCGAGCTAGGATATCAGCATGCATAAACAAACAGTTAATTCTTTCATGACTACAGAGAGAGAACTTGTAAATCCCAACAGTTTCAGGAGAAATAGAGTAGGGAGAAAAATGGTGGCTTCCAGTGGGAGGGGGGTAATTAGTGGAAATCAACACCTCTTCCAAAAGCCACTGTAACTGTGTGACCTGAAGGGCCAGCCATATAGAGGATGGTGCAGACTCGTTTTCTGTTGCCCCAGAAGGTTGGACCAGAACATAGGCGTCAACTATGGGGGGCTCGAGCCACCCCCAAAATTTCTCGGGGGGACTGAGCCCCCCCCTGGGGAAATGATGCGCCCTCCACCGCGCCTCCCCAGGCCCTTCCTAGGGCCGCTGCCACCACCATCTCTCTCCTCCCCCCCGGCCTGACCACTCCATCCCTCCCTCCGTCTGTCCAGGGGCCAGCTAAGCAAATGCCCAGCTGGCCCCTGGACAGACGGAGGGAGGGACGGAAGCAGGAGAGGTCAGGCCGGGGGGGAGGCGGCAGCGGCGGGAACACGGTCCCGGCAGGCACGCGCTTTGCGCATACGCATGGAAGAGCTCCCCCCCCCTTGGGATTTTGAAAACTTGACACCCCTGAACCAGAACCAACAGGCTGAAATTAAAGCAAAAGAGTTTTCGGCTAAACATTAGAAAGCTAAACATTAGGAAGAAATCCTGACAGTTAGAGCAGTTCCTCAGTGGAACAGGCTTCCTCAGGAGATGGTGGGCTCTCCTTCTTTTGAGGTTTTAAAGCAGGGGCTAGATGGCCATCTGACAGCAATGCGGATTCTGTGAATTTAGGCAGATCACGAGAGGGAGGGCAGGAAGGGTTGCATCAGTGCTTAGTTCTTGTGGTCTTTTCTTACATGCCCAGGGAAATGCCAATTGCCACTTTGGGGTTAGGAAGCAATTTCTCTCCAGGCCAGTTTGGCCAGAGATCCTGGAGGGGTTTCTGGATATGGAACAGGAATCACGGGGGGGGGGGGGGGGGGGTAGGTATTTGAGAATTTTCTGCATTGTGCAGGGGGTTGGATTAGATGACCCTGAAGGTCCCTTCCAACTCTGTGGTTCTATGGTTGGATATATGCCACTGTAAAGAACAAAACATGTTTGGTTTTTTTAAAAAATCACTGTTATTTAAATGTCCTTGTCACTATGTCTTATTCGCATTGTAGATCTCAAAGAAAAACCTTTGTTCACACAAAACACCTAAAAGAAGCCACTGCAACATTGCCCACTTGGCCTGAGCCACTTGTTTAGTGCAGGTTTAGAACAGTTTGGTCTTTGAGATGACTTTGCTCTCCTTTGGCAAGTCTGTGCAAGTGTCAAATGAGTCACAGATGGCTTGGCAAGTGCCAGCGTAACTGAAATCAGAGGAGGAAAGAGTATTAAGTGGCAGCTCTGGAAGAGAAACATGTTTAATGATCTACCTCAAAATCTCTGAACCTTGCAGGAATTTTAACTCTTAGATTTTGTACGTGGGGAGCTTATAGAATCAGACAGCTGGTGGGGAACTTCAGTATATTTGCAGAATTCACTGCAAATGAAAGATATGAAGGCTTGCCAAATGTGATGTCTTCCCTGTAGCTTGATACGGAGTGTCTTAGAATAAGATCAGAGCATGGTATAGTGGTTAGAGTGTGAGGCTAGAATCTCAAAGACCCACTCTCAAATCCTCACTCCACCATGGAAGCTGGCTGGCACTGAAGAACCTTGGGCCACTAACGCTATCTCAGCCAAACCTACTGTGAAGGCCAGAGCCTTAAATGACGTTGAAACAGAGGTAGTTAGTGTGATAATAAAGCTTGAACAGTATGGTCTCTACCCCAACCCTCTACCTGACAGACTTCAGTGGCTTCTGAATGCAATAAGTTCATTACCCATGAGGGAAACAGAAAAAGAACAGTAACTTTTATTTACTCCCAGAGATAGGGGAGAGGGAAGCCTGGTGCAGCCCGATTCTAAGATCTCAGAATCTCAGCAGGGTTGGTACTTGGAAAGGAGACCTCCAAGGAAGACTCTGCAGAGGAAAGCCATGGCAAACCACCTCTGCTTCTCACTTCCCTTGAAAGCCCCTGACTGGAGTTGGGATAAGTCTGGTATGACTTGATGACACTTCACACACACTCGGGGATAGGGGGATAGGGTAACACATAAAACAGAATAGAATCTGTTTACAGGTATAACTCTGGCTGTGGTCACACAGCAAAGAAACTGTAATATTGCTCCCGCTTTAAAAACAATTGGGAAGGGTTTTTTCGTGGTTGGGGATGATCAAACATCCCTCCCTGATCCACAACCATTGTGGGACGTGGCTCCAGCAGCGTCTAGATAGCCACGCCGCCATTTGGTCTTAGGTGCCACTGGACTCTTTAACTTTGTTCTGTTGCTTCAGAACAACACAGCGACACACACACACACCAAGATCTCCAAAGCAAACAGTGGCGGGGGCCTCGCCAGCTTCAGTGTGTGTGTGTGGGGGGGGGTGCCCAAGTCCTCCAGGTGGGCTGGCTGGGCTCCTGGGCAAGCTTTTCGCCTCTGCCACAACCAAAGCATCCACTAACAAAAGCCCGGCTCATGCGAGGCAGCAGCCATGCGCCTCGGCTCCCCTCGCCCTACCGAAGCCCGGCGCCTCTGCCTGCAACCTGTGTTCCCTCTAAGCGGAGTCAGCGTGAGCTCTCAGTCTAGGCTGCACTTTGACCATTCTACTGCCTGTTTTCACTTGCAATTTTTCAGCCTCCGGCTCACACCTTTGTGTCTCCGCCCAGGAAGGAGGACTCAAAAGCAGACCAATTATGCAGCAGCCAAAGTGGAGGGCACAATTGCTCATGTGCTCAAAGGAGGCAGTTTAAAAAAATGCAGGAAGACTGATCGGATGACCCTAATCGCAATCCAAGCAAGAGTCGTCTGTTCAGAGCGGCGAAAATGCAGATTTAAAGCGCAAACACCGGGAAAGTACTTGATTTTCCCAGGGTCTGAAAACACGCTAGGGAACCAGGAGGATTGCAGGAGTGAGCCCACTTTGGCGTGGGAGGCTGATCGGCCCGTCTGATCAGCAGATTTATGTCCGTGAGGGAACAGCAGCGAATCCTGATCAAAAGGACCATGTGACCGGACCCACTGTCTTGCAGGGCCTATTCATTTATAAGGTTACATTTGATTATTTTAGAGAGCTGAGTTAGCAGCCGAATTTTTATCCTTGAGGTGAATATTAGTTTCCCCTCAACCTCAGCAGTTTGCCAGTGTAAATGTGGGCTTCTCTTAGAATGTGAGCTTTCTCTAGTTTTCCTCAGAAACTGGGGCTCTGCGATAGATACAGTCTCTTCCCCAAGATTAGCCTGCTTGCTTGTGATAACAAAAGTCTCCTGAGACACATTCTCCCTCAACTGACACTCTGGTGATGCAAACTCTACCTCCACACATTAACCGATTTAACCTGCTTACACACAAGGCAGACTCTGAGACAGGATCCCTCCATTCTCTCTCTCTGAAGGTTCAGACCCTATCTAACTAAACCCTGAGAAGTCTCTCCTTCTCCCACTTCCCCTTCTCATCTGGTTGCTCCCGCCCTTCCATGGATCCTGATTGGCTGCTTGCTCTGCTTACACACCAAACAGTACTAATGGGGGCTGGTGCTTTTCAGAAAGGGGCAGGTCCTTTGTCCTTCTGTCAAACCTACCTCACAAGGTTTTTGTTAAGAATTCAAAATGGAGGAGGGAAGAATAATGTTGTAAACCACTTTGGGTGTGAATATCTAAATAAATATGGCAGCCATAGGGTTGGTACCCCAAACAGCATCTTCATGGTGAGTTTTCCCCAGCATGATATTTAGCTATGCATCCCTGTAATGTAGTCCTTTCTTATCTCAGGTTCATGTCATTAGCTGCTACAGGCTGGTGCAGGAAACTTCATCATGTGATGAATATAATTGACTGGGGGGATTTGCCGCGGTGATGCTGATTTTGACCACCAGTCATGTTCTCGGGCTTGGTCTACACACAACAGCTGAGACGGTAAAGCAGTTCCTGGACTGTGCTGCTTCAGTCTGCAGGGTGTGTGTGTGTGTGTGTGTGTGTGTTTGTGTGTGATGTGTTCCAACTCCCTCAAGAAAGAATGAAATTGCTTCACAATGTCAACAAGAAAGCTTCTCCCTCACATCATAGTCTGAGACCTATGTCTAAATCTAGTGATTCTTAAACTGGCTCTCGAATATCATCTATCATGGTAATTGTTACTATTATTATCACTGACATGTGTCCTACCACAGAAAGTTTCCAAGGATGTTCTGTTGGAGGAAGAGCTACTTAAGTTAAAGGAAAGCTCCTCAGACTAGAAGAAGGCTTCAAATGTTCAGGAGAGTGGTAAGATACATGCTGATAACGACTCTGCAGCACTTGGACTTCTGGCTAGTGGCCGAGGTCACACTTGGTGCTTTCACACACATTTTCAATCCACTTTCAATGCACTTTGCAAATCTTGCAGTCAGTCACTGAAGTGGATTGAAACTGCACTATTTAGCATGTGTGAAAAGAACCCCCGAGTGTCTTCCCCAGGTCTGGAGTCCCTGGGCAACTGCAAGTTAAATTGCAGAGTTCTTTCTGGTGGAGAAGTGGATATTAGTTTCTGGGGACAATGAATACACATGGAAGTCATGCAGCAGCAGCAGGCGCCTCCCACTTATTTGGTGGGAGTTTGGTGTAGTGGTTAAGTGCGCGGACTCTAATCTGGGAGAACCGGGTTTGATTCCCCACTCCTCCACTTGCACCTGGCTGGATGACCTTGGGCAAGCCATAGCTCTGTACCAGCTGTTCCCTCAAGGACAGTTTGGGAAAGAGCTCTCTCAGCCCCACCTACCTCACAGGGTGCCTGTTGTGGGGAGGGGAGGGGAAAGGAGTTTGTAAACCACTCTGAGACTACAAGTGAAGGGCAGGGTATAAATCCAATCTCTTCTCTTCTTCTTCTATTTATTTATTGTTCCAATTTGTATCCCGCCTTGCCAGACACAGGGGCTCCACTTGGTATGCTACATGGGATACAGGCCCAAAATTTAAAAGGTTGTGTTCAGACTGTGTTTATGTGCATGGCTTTGTACCAAGTTCACCTTGAGGCCGGAGACGGGCCTGGCTGACAAAGCCGAAGGAAGCAAGTTGCTGCACAGAATTTAACATAACGATAGAGATTTTTCTGAACTAGTTTGTTGCACAGAAAGGTTCAACTCTCCATCGGATATACAAGGGAATGAAAGGCCTACAGATCTGCTTGTCAAAGGAAACAATGAATGACAGTTTAGTCATCCTAATGGGCTGGGTTATTTTTGTCAGTCAGTGCCTTTGGGCAATCATTTCCCATCATCAGGCTTTCCTATAGATCATGTTATCTGTGAGTGAAAGAACAGGGTTAGTCCTAGGCTGGACGTGATATAACAAGCAATGGTAAAGAATGTCAGTGCCTGTAAAAAGGAGCAAGAGAGGAACTGGAAAGGTTCAACTGGAAGATCAAAGGAGAGCTACAACAAGTGAAATCCCCAGAGATTAATTTCGAGAAAGTGGAGGCGGAGCTCAAGCTTTTCAACAATGTTGACGTTCTGATTTCTAATCCCAGTTATACGGTTAGACAGACTGTGGTGAGGGGAAAGCACTCTGCACATGCTCAGTTGAACTCTATTACTGCTTCCAATCTCCTCAGATGAACCCAGGCACTTGAAACAGCCCTTAATCTGGCCTTGCCTGTGAGTTTTGTAGATTTCAGACTGACACCATCACAACACAAGTACCTTTTCCTTCTATCCTTTATCCTTGGGTAATCCTGTTTCACATGCAATCCTAATCTCATACCATCCTTCGGTCTCTTATCAAATTCTCAACCCTGAGATCTCTCCTTCATCAGTACCTGCAGATCTTTCTCTCGTTCCACAAACCATTCCTGCAAGCTCCTCGCCCTTCTTTTCTGAAATAAAGTCATCAGTAGCTGAAATCCCAAATCATTTGAAGTCAATGAAAAGGTTCCCCTTTGAAAAGGTTCCCCTTTAAGAAAGAGCGGAGTCTCAGTGGTAGAAAGGTCACCGTCTTTTCAATTGCATTCTCCCATGTTGTGTGTCCTGTTCTAGCTGTCCACTTGTATTAGCTCCCCTTCAACATTTCCTTCACTTATATCAAAACACAAAAACCAGGTAAGTACCTTTTATTAAGTCCAGCCAAAAAGTGGCTAAATGTTTAATGCTCTGTATTTTTATGCTTTTTATGCTTTGGGCCTTATGCTGTTCAAAGCTCTGGATTTCTACGCTTTGCATTTTATTGGTTGGACTTTTAATAATAATAATAATAATAAGAGATTAGATTTATACCCCGCCCTTCACTCACTTGGAGTCTCAGAGCGGCTTACAAACTCCTTTTCCCTTCCCCTCCCCACAACAGGCACCCTGTGAGGTAGGTGGGGCTGAGAGAGCTCTTTCCCAAGCTGTCCTTGAGAGAACAGCTGGTACAGAGCTATGGCTTGCCCAAGGTCATCCAGCCAGGTGCAAGTGGAGGAGTGGGGAATCAAACCCGGTTCTCCCAGATTAGAGTCCGCGCACTTAACCACTACACCAAACTGGCTCACCAAACCACTATACCAAACTAGCACCAAACTAGTTGTTAATTGTAAGGATTTTATGAGCTTGTGATTTTATCTTGTTTTATTTTGTGAGATGCCTTAAGCCGGTTTCTGAAGAGGCAAGATACCCACTTTCTAAACAAATAAAGGTCCTAACGAACACTAAAATGTACAAAGTGATGACAGAGTGGCTCCTGGAGCAATAAATCCTGGATTCAACAGTAATCAAACAAGATTGGACCATTAGCATCACTTGGATTTACAACCCAGCCCCTTGGTCTATTGGCAGTTCCCTGCTTTGTCTCGATGAAGGAAATGAAATTTGTATGCAAAGCCTTGCAGTTTAATCATTTGACCAAGGATTATGTAGACAGTTCCAAACATGTCTTGGGTTGTACTTTAGGTGAACTTTAATCCATCGCTTCTGCTTTCTCCTCCCTTTCTCTTCGATTTCTCAGTCAAAAGACGCATAACGTCACATGGTCGACATAACTTAAAAGGATCAGTTCTTATCAATTTGTCAGTTGTTTGAATTGCACCACTCTCTGATTACATCACCCATGACAATCACAGAAAATCCTGGAAATCCTGACCATTTTTTTTTGTTCATAAAGGATTGCATAACGATGATCTATTTTTTTTAAAGTAAAAATGCAGATTACAAGGTCTTTGAAATACTCTCAGCCTGGGAGGAGACAACACTCTGATCCTAGCCAGAACATTTGCTTGGACTTTAGCGAGATAAGAATTCACTGCATGTGGGATTATAGTGAGAGGAGCTTTTGTGCTCACTGATTTATTTCCTATGGCGTATGAACTGGTATAATTAGAGCGGAGCCATTTTACCCTTGTTTTCCAGAGCATTACTTAAATCTGGAGAGTTAATTTAATTAGTGATGGCTGGTTATCACATGCAAGATATAGTTGCATAGAGCATAGATTACAGGAAGAGAACAGAATTGTTCAAGTGAACAGAAAGTAAGGCATCAAAGCTCATGTGCACTTGGGGTCGTGGGTAAGTGGGGGCAGCTCTCCAGACCAGTCACTCAAGCTATGGTTTGGGTCAGCATGTGCAGGAGGATGCCGGTATGCTGCAGGGAGACAGCTTGCATCCAACCACCAGTAATGACAGGCGTCACCTTTCTGAAGCATCTTGGTCAGGGTGACAAAAATACTTTGAACCAACCCTGGGAGTGAGGACTAAACCACTCATGAGCATCTAAAGGTCTCTGGGAATTGCTGTAGGATTGATGGCTAGTTACATTTAGAAAGGATGTGCGTCTGAACCTCCGTCTAGGAGCACAAGCATTTCCGGTAACATTTTGATACAACAATACGAAGATGGATATTATATTTCATATTCTCGTTTGGCCAGACAAGAGGCAAGAAGAAGAGCTGGTTTTTATATCCTGCTTTTCTCCACCCTAAGGAGTCTCAAAGCAGCTTACAATCTCCCTCCCTTCCTCTCCCCACAACAGCCACCTTGCAAGGTAGGTGGAGCTGAGAGAGTTCCGAGAGAACTGTGACTGGCCCAAGGTCACCCAGCAGGCTTCATGTAGAGCAAATGAAATAGAGCCCACTGCAGAACAACTATGAATTGTATTTATAACAATGATAATAATGTATACACAGTACTTTTAGTGTGAGGGAGGGAGGTTGGCATTGTCAGAGGGCTAGGGAAATCTGAGGTGCTGGTTGCATACCAGTTTGTCTCCCACAAGCCAAAAGGGTACCTCATACCTGCAGGGGTGAAGGGTGGTGAAAGGGTGCCAGGCAAATGGAAGGCATTTTGCTGTGCTCAGATCTATAATCAACCCCCTAGCATTTTCAGTGCTTCATGTATTTTACTGCAGCTTTGGAAGATAGGATCTATCAACAAAGTGGAGATGAGAATATAGGCAGGAGAGAGCCTGCTTCAAAGCTATCTGTTGAATTTGCACCTGAGAAGAATTTTGAAGCAGATTTGTACAAACACCCAATGATCACTATACTATCCCAGTTTAGTGAAGTGGTTAGAATGTCAGACTAGTATCCAGGAGACCTGGCTAGTTGGGTAACCGTGGGCCAGTCATACACTTTGAATCTAACCTGCCTCACAAAGTGGTTGTGAGGATAAAATGGAGGCGAGGAGAAAGAGATAAGCTGCTTTGGGTCTCCACTGGGAAGAAAAGCGGGGTATAAATTAAGTGAAAAATAAATAAACGAACAAACCCCAGCTAGCAATATATGTCAATAACCTGGGGCTGGCAACTCTTTGCCAAGAAACAAAATGCCAGACCCCTTCATACCACATACAGAACTGGTTCTCTACCCAAGTGATTGAAGTGAGCCCCTGAAATATTGGCAGTAGCTTCACGAACTGAACCGTGAAGCAAAATTAGTCATGAATTTTGCCCTGTTTGTGGCTCGGGAATCCGTCATGAACTTCCATCAAATTTAAAGCAGTTCGTGGCAGTTCGTGGAGGTTCACAGGTGGAGCAGAAAGCAGGGGGTTAAAGGAACTCCGAATCCCTTTAAACCCCTGCTTTCTGTTCCCCGTGAAAGCTGCAAAAACAGCTGAGCGGCAGGGAGGTGCTCCCTGCTGCTTAGCTGTTTCAGACTGTCTTGTGCAGTCCCTTTAAACTGCGGTCGCTTTCAATGGGGTTTGTGGGGCCACGAACTATGAACCGGTTCAGTTTGTGGTCTGGTTCTTGATTCAGCTACGAATCATGAACTGCACCACATTTTCCCAGTTCATGCCCATCTGCAACTGGCCGGGCAGCTGGGGCTGGCAGTGTTGAAAAAGGCTAAGGCATATGCCTATCATCACATCCTGGAGACCCACACAGCCACTGTGCACATCCAAGATGAGCTCCTGAGGCATCAGTAGCACGACAGGGTTCAGCTTTTTCCCAGTGTATTCGGACAAGGATAACGCTTGCCTCTCTTGACCTCCTTTGGTTTGCCAGCACACAAACAAATTCACAGGTAGATCTCTCTCTTTTTCTGTCAGTACGTGGTTGTCTAACCCTGAACTAGTCTGACAGAAAGCCAGGACAAACCATCCACATGCACGGAGACTGGACCAGCTAGCAATCATCAGCACAGGGGCCAGCTCAGTTGCTGTGTGGTCACATGTAGCTGTCTGCATTGATAGCGCTTCCGCATGCTGGTCACTTGCAAAAGCACCGTGACAGCTGGGGGAAGCCAATGCATGTGGGAGTGCCTTTACTTAGAAGTTACACACGAGGAAAAGATGAAAAAGCTTTAATGGTCTCTGTGAAAACACCCTTAATTAGCTTATTCAGCTCTTCAAGCTTCTGCAGTTGATTGTCAGGTGATAATCACACTTCCTTTTAAAAATACAAGCTCCCATGCCAAATCCATAATAATTTGTCCATGTTTAAACATAGGGTTGTGTGGGAAGGCAGCCGGTGCCTAATAGCAGCGTCCTCTATAAGTGGTAGCCTGGAGCCATGAAAACATGTACATATCATAGTACAAGTTACAGATGGGGCAGTTTTCCAGCGGTGATGGTGAATTTTTTCACAAATGCTCCTGAGGAGGTTGGTGGAATTATGGCATGAATCAGCCATGATGGAGGCACTTGACACTGTCCTGATGTGCTTTTTGAGCAGATGATGTGGCTGCTGTTTGCACCGATCTGTACAGAATGCCCCTGTGACACATCATCCATGTGGGGAAAAACCTTCCCCCACTTCCTCCATGAGGCAATGAAACAGCAGCAATACAAGATGTAAACAATATTTTACATTTAAAAATCTTTGGTGTGGATCCAAAGAACAGCGAGCAGAAGGGAAACCAGTGAGCCCAGCCCTTCTTGTTCCATGGTCACTTCCATGAACATTCCTGTTTGCACTGATACCTCTTGTCATCTCCCCATGCTTCCCTGCAGCATATGTCATGCCTTTCCATATTCATCTTTATCCAACCATGTCTGGTGATGTTGCAGTACCAAGCATTGTAGTTGGGACCATAGGCATCAACTATGGGGGGGCTCGAGGGCTTGAGCCACCCCCGAAATTTCCTGGGGGGACTGAGCCCCCCCCGGGAAAATGGTGTGCCCTCCGCCGCGCCTCCCCGGGCCCTTCCTAGGGCCGCCACTGCTGCTGTCTCTCTCTCTCCCCCCCCCTGCCTGGCCACTCCATCCCTCCCTCCGTCTGTCCAGGGGCCAGTTAAGCAAATGCCCAGCTGGCCCCTGGACAGACGGAGGGAGGGATGGAAGCAGGAGAGGTCAGGCAGGGGGGAGGCGGCGGCGGCACGCACAGAAGAGCTCCCGCCCCACCCCCCGGATTTTGAAAACTTGGCACCCCTGGTTGGGACACATTAAGTGTCTTTGAGTGTATGTGGTATCTCTCCGAGGTTGCATCTGACAGGATGCCAGACATACCTGAGGAACCGCCTTTCCCCATATATACCCCAGAGAGTACTATGGTCGCAGAACCGACTGACCCTGCCGGGTCCCAAGGATTCCAGGCTCGCAATCATCAGAGCCAGGGCATTCTCAGTAGCAGCTCCATACTGGTGGAATGAGCTCCCAGAAGAAACCAGGGCCCTGCGGGACCTTTTACAGTTTTGCAGGGCCTGCGAGACAGAGCTCTTCCACCAGGCTTTCAACTAAGGAGCCACCCTCACTAGTACCATCAATGAGCCCGGCCCGCAAGTCCAACAGTGGGTCTACTCCATCGTGACTCAGGAGGCCATTGAGATGGTAAAATGTCCGTAAGCACTTTTGGAAGCAATAGCACGCCATCTTATGGCAGTATTACTAGCAACTTGATTTTATTGACCTTATGATTTTATTGTATTGAATGATTTAAATGCTTTTAATGTATCTTAGTGGTACCTGTGTACCAGTTTTGTAAGCCCCTGCACTGAGTACCTTCACCTGCTTGCGGGAAGGGCGGGGTATAAATTGAACCAATCAATCAATCAGTAAATATAGTGCTTGGGATTACACTGGACCAGATTCTTGAGTTTATTAGTGTTGGGGGGAGGGATTCTCACTACACTACAAGGTACAGTTTACCACCACAGTCCTGGCACTGCCCACTAATTTCCCCATTCCAGCCCAGCTCAGAGGCAGGATTAACTGTTAGGCTGGGTATATTATAAAGCAGGACCTCAGCAAAAGTGGTAACTGAGCCACTATCCGATTAAGTCTCTGGAGGGAGAATCTGCTTCACACCACTCTTCTCCTTGAAGGTTCTGTCCAGACCATAGACAGTCATTGAGCAGATGGTGGGAGGAGCACTTGAAGTACAAATTGTACTTTTACAATCAAATATGGTAGAGTAACAAGGACTGTAAGAATCCATCATTACCTGAGGAACCACAATGCCTTTTGGCAGCCTCAGGATGTAAAAGAGATGCATCTCTGCCTTCTTCTGTTCTGTCTTTCCTCCTGGATCTATATCTTGCTGTCCTAGTAGCTGTGGGGAAACATGAGAAATCTGGCTAGGAAAGGGAGCAAGGGGACAGGGAGAAGTGTGGTGGGAAAAGGGACACAATTGACAAGCTGTTTGAAACAAGCTAGTCCTGCGGACCGCAACCTGGGAATCTTCAACAACGACATTGTAAGAAAACGGCTCTCAAAACCAAACAGATGCTGGGAGAAAGATCCTATCAGCTGTCCTGCCAGTTCTGTATTTTGATGGAGTATTAATCTTGTCACTAACCCATGGATCAGCAGCTGTTCAGACGCAGCTCGCCAACGTTCACAGCATGTTGGCACTTTGCTCACGATGGGACCGTGAAGAAGGGACATTTACAATATGTCTCTTACCAATACAGTTATCCAGGTTTTTTGTAAAGCAAAAGCCGAAGTACGTTATGCAACAGTGTGGGATAACTGAAAGGGGGAAAAGGTTTCCTGCCTGTGCAGCCTCTTTGTACAGAATGCAGCACAGAAGTCAAAGGCCTGCAGAGTCACCAAATATGTCTCCACACAGGGCTCCCGTGCTCTTCTGCCTAGCAGAGCCTTCCTGAAGTTTCTCTCCCCTCCACATGTTGCCTGGGCAGCCTTTGCAGCAAGGCTCCTCTGGTATTTTCATCCACTCCCCGGCTGCTGCGGTAGGAGGAGACAGCAGAAAGCAGATGCTAAGCAAACACTCTCATTAGGACTCGTCCTTGCTAGCGGCGATGGAGTGTTGATGGTCTGAGCCACTCCTCTCACGTCAATGAGCCCTTCTCCCTCCCCAGTGATGTCAGAGAGGCCTTCTGTGCTCAGACAGGATTGGCTGGTTCTGGCTTGCAGGGCTGGCTCAGCCGAAAGGTGAATGTACAAGGAAGCAGCTGTGCGGAGGTGTGAGCAGGCAGAGTGTCTGCAGCAGGCACAGACAGCGGGGCTTTGCTGAAGCACAGGAGTTGTTCCTGCCTTCAGAAATAAATTTTAAAAAGCAGCAGCAGAGGGCTGGCACTTTGGCAGTAATCCCTGGATGCCTTATACCTGAAGAGTAAGGTTGGGGGGGGGGGTGGAACGGATGTTGTGCAACCGGGTCTCTTTTTCCTGAACTGTGAGTGAGCGTGGAACACCTGAACCTGATATGCCAACTGAAATCTCCCGTGCGGCGAGAATGCATGCCATCTCCGGCTTCCATTCCTCGCTGACGGTGCGGCTTCTCAACAAAGGCCCCGAGTACCTTCGCAAGCAGATGGAGGCAGGCACCCCGGGCAGGAAGAGCGCTGTGGAAAGACTGGCAGCGGATAAGGCAAAGTATGTAAAGAGTCAGCAGGTGATCAGTGCTAACCAGGGGCCGATCTCTGCCCTCAGCTCGGCTTCAGAGAGTAGCTGTGGGAGTAGCTCAACGGAAAGTAAAAAAGTCAACAACAGCTTGGCTGAGGGGAAAAGCATCAAAACTGTGGAGCGGGTGAACACAGTGGTGGACTGTGGCCCGGCTCCCCTTGGACACGGCCCTCCCATAGCGAGGCGCAGCAGTTCCAAGAGGCAAATCAGACCAGACTCTTTAGTAATCTACCGCCAGAAGTGTGAATTTGTGAGAGGCCAAAGCCATGACAACAGTCGTGGGAGTTTAGTGAGAAGGCTGTTCCCGGGATCTTTTAAGGAAAAGCAGCTGGTTTCTGAGGTGTCCAAGACCACCCTCAAGGAAGGCAGCGCACCTCCAACAGAAGGCCCTCTACTGATCGAAGATGTGGGCAATAAATTTGATGCGACGGGGCAGGACACATCCCTGAGCACAGGTGCGGCAACCATTCTTGCCAGCAGATGTGAGAATGTGTCAGATCAGACCATGGCGCCTCCTGAAGTGAGGAGGAGAGGTCTGCACCGGTCTCAGTCAGACATCACTTCCCGATACTCAAAATCTTTCTCCGAGTTTGACCCTTTCTTTAAGTACTGCGGCCTTGAGCCTGAAGTAATAGAGGACCTTGGGCAAGAGAACTTCTCAGTGGCTTCTGACAACGTCTCTTTCCGGATCTGCAGCATCAGCATGGCAACATCAGAAAGCAATTTCACCAGGCACAGTGGCGACGATGGGTTGCTGGAAGAAGAACTAACAGAGCAGGTTCCCACAGGCCTGTCAGTAATTGAACGCAATGCTCGGATAATCAAATGGCTCTATACGTGTAAGAAAGCCAAGGAGAACAAAAACGTGCTGCAGGAGTTGGCGTGATGATGTGTTTCCTTCCCAGAATGTGTCACAGCAAGGTAAGTATCTGGTGGGCGCAAAGCCAAATGCTGGGTTTATCTTTTACCTTTTGTTGCTTTGAATACACCTAGTAAGATCTCTCCCCGCCCCATCCAGGAGGGCAAAGGAGGACCCTGCAATAGAAACTAAACACCTCCAAAAAGAAAAGTTATAGATGATGGCAACCTTGATAACAGCTTGAATCCAGAAGTTGTATTCTGAGTTTCACATTCTGTGACGAACCTGTAGGTCATTATTACCTCACCAACAATACACAAATGACGACTTCCCCTAAGGCAGAATCCTAAAACTCTTAAGCTGATTTTTAAGAAATTGTGTATTTTGCTACAATGGGATCAAAGCCTCAGGCGAAAGTTAGAGTCAATGTTTGTAGCCGATGTTTACATGTCGCGTCTGCTGTCTGCAGCCTCCTGCTTGGTAAATGTCTGATTGACAGCAACTCTGTGAACAGAAAACCTAGAAATTTGCTCAAGCTTTAATTATATCTCAAGATAAAAGTGAAGTCCTTGCTCTTTGAGAGCTGTCGGTTCTGTAACCCTTCCCCTTTCCTTATCTCTCTTCCCTTGCCCTCACCTAGGCACATGCAGCCAAGAGGTGGTAAATTAAACGTTTGCCAGTCCCTCTACCACATTTCCTTTTATTTGAAACAGCTCCTCCCATGTTGCCTTCCAAGCTTGTACCAGCTGATCCTTAGCAGCTCACATTCTCTGGTCTGCTAGGAAGGGGAATATTCCTTGCTCCTCTGCTCTATAGAAAGGATTTCACTTCTCAGTGGCGCAGGCTGGATGAAGTACATGCAGCTGTGCAGAAAGCAAAGTTTGAACATTAGGATAGCTTATCCACTGCACACTGATTTAAATGTTGTGTGCCACAGAAGTCAGGGTGGGGGGAGGGGCCTCTGAAATAGGATGTGTTGCTGAATAAAGTAGACTAACTTCTGTATGATTCAAAAATGCACTTTCTTGCAACAAGCCTACATTGCAATCAAGGTAAATTTACTTCCCGGTAAATTTGTTTGCATAGCAGTTCAGAAACTGTTTTGTTACTGCACAGTAAGTCTGTGAAAGGGTTGTATTTTGTTATTTCAATGTTTAAACCCTGCTTTTCTCCACAATGAGGATTTTAAAGAGGTTTACATGTCCTTCTCCTCTCCTCCATTTTATCAACCCTGTGAGGTACGTCAGGCTGACCAAGTGACTGCTCCAAGGCCACCCAGCAAGCTTCCATAGCAGAGGAGGGATTTGAACCCAGGTCAAACAGATCCTAGATCAGCACACCACAAAACCTTTGTCTTTGTTCATACTGATACCACTTGATTGAGGGCCAGATCAGTCCCTTTGCATGTGAATGGCCATGCTTCATCCTTAGGTATGTAGGTGCCCTTAATCACGTGGAAGGATATGATTCTGAACCAGGAAACAGACAATCACAGGGGCTACTCAAGTCTCATGAATGGTTGCCGTCTGTAATCATATGCAGGCCATTTCACACTAGTGTTATCTCACATGACTATGGTCCTGTGAATAGCCAAAGATGAGCCTCAGTTTTTCATTTGCTGGGGAAACTGCCAGCAGGAATGGCCCTTGCATTTCTTCACTGGTACATCAAGGAAAGGGATCGGGTTGTTTCCCTCTGGCTGCTACTTTCTGGTTGTTCCCCTGTTTAAGGTTGTCCGCTTGGCATCTACTAGAGCCTGATCCTTTTCAGCAGTGCCCCCCCCCCCTTATGGAAAGAGCTTCTTGAAGAAATGAGGGGGGGCATCCATGGAAGATTTCAGGATGCAGTGTAAGTAGGGCTGCCAACATACCATCTTTGTTTAATAGAGGCTTAATATATGACAAGGGGCATGGAGAGAAAGAACATCCCCTGGTATATAACATCCCCTTGAGCCTCTGTGAAATATGCAGGGCACTGCTTCTCCAGGCAGCTGGCAACCCAAAGACTATAAGGCTAATGGCTTTGGACTACAGGCGTTTTCTTCTGATGTCAGTGAGGTTTTATTGTACAATTTATGGTCTTACCTTTCGAATAGTAAGCTGCCTTGAGCTACAAGGGGAAAGTGGGGTATAAAAACATTACTAATAAATAAACAGTTTCCCAGGTACGTGCCTATTGATAATATGCATCATATCTGGTATGCTTCCATAACCATTGGACAAACCCTAATATACAGCTTGCTGTAATAAGTAAACCTTAAGCTTTCTGACTGGCCATTAGAGTACACCCAGCGGTTCTCAGTCAGTAATACCAGGACACTCTCAGGGGACCCACCTCCATAAGGAGCTCTACATAAGCAATGATTGCTCCATGCCCTTCAGAAACTGGTTGAGGGCATCAGCGGGATCATGCACAATCAGAAAACAGAATCGCAGCTTAGTGAGTTCAGGGAAGAGGTGAGTCAAACGGCTGGCTTCTAAATGCAGTTTCCCCAGGTACATCCCCGGCTCAGACCACAGCTGTGCTCTGGGGGCTCTCCCCTTCCCTGTCATGCAGAGGCCCAGTCTGGAGAGAGAGCGCGTGGTGCCTGGGGAGAAGGGGCTTCAACCCCTCCCCAGAACTGTTTCCCCAGTGTGAAATGGCCTTGATGAGCTGTCATTTGCCCCACTGCCAAATCGGATGCATGGCTGTATCAGTACATGTGTAGCCCCCAATAGAGCAAACAGAGCCTCCTGGGCCATTTCATGTTGGGGAAATGGTGCAAAGAGAATGTCTCAGCTTGTTCTCCCTACGTGCTACGGTCCTGATCGGAATCAAGCCCTGCAGCACTCTATCCCCCTCAGCCCTACATTCTCCGTATAAGAATATTGATTTGCCTTATGGGCTGTGACAACAGTTAGATCAACCAGGGGTCATTTCGAGCAGGAGCTTGGGGGAGCTCAGCTCCGGGAGTTGGTGTCAGCCCCCCCCCCCAGAGGGGGGAATGCCTGCTTGTGTCATGGCTGGAGCAAAATGACCCTGCCCCTGGAAAGGTCCTTGTTCCTCCAACCAGCCTTCTGAAGGCTTCAGCCACCACTGAAGCTATCCTACCAGAATAGGGGTATTTCTGAGGCTTGGATTAGTAGCTGTTCCTTCCTTCCTTCCTTCCTTCCTTCTGACATACTTCCAGTAATGTCAGGTGTTGTAGCATATGCAAATAAGTTATGCTAATGAGTTATGCTAATGAACTCCTGCACCTCTTTTTCTACAAAATGACCTCTGAGAGCAACAACATATAGGCAAAACAGAGAGGTAAAATGTTTGGAAGGTTTGAAAGCACAGCTTTCAGGCTAAGTATTCTTATTAAAGGCAAAATAAAACAGATTTTCATTGGCACTACAAACAACATTTATTCTGGCATAAGCCTTCCCAAGCGAGAGCTCTCTTCCTCAGATGCCTGATTTTTGTACAAAACAGAAATGCTGAGAGGGGGAGAGAGAGGCCGATTCAAAACAAGATCCAGTCAGCCATCCGTGCTCCCTGGGGGTGAGACACTCCCCACTGCTGTTAGATAGTCACCCCTGCTGAGTAAGTTTTTAAGGTGCCGCTGGGCTCTGGTTTATTTTGCTGCTACAGATTAACACAGCAACCCATCTGGAGTCTCACTGAGAGTCAGGGTGGTAGAGTGGTCAGGGTGTCAGACTAGAACCTGGGAGACCAAGGTTTGAATCGCCACTCTGCCATGGTAGCACTGGGTCATGGTGGCCTTAGGCCAGTCCCACAGTCTCAGCCTGAGCTACCTCACAGGGTTGTTGTGAGGATAAAATGGAGGAGAGGAGAAGGATGTATGCCTCTGTGGGTCCCCACTGGGAATAAAGGTGGGGTGTAAATAAAATGAAGTAAATAAATAAAATGCACCACCCAATCTTTGACAGCATGGTCTCCTCTTGCCTTCTGTTTGTAGCTGTACACTAATAGTGATGTTGTTGACTGATCGTGTAGAAAACTGAGGAAATCATGGGCATGGTCAGGCTGGTCTCTCTCCTAGAAACCTTCTATTTGGGAGACCAACTTGGTCCAAAAAAGAAGACCAAAGTGTCCTAGGCTGCGGCCACACGGGCCTTAAATGCGGGAGGAAGGGCAATTTCCTCCCGCATTTAAAGGGGCCGACCAGACGGCCGGCCCCTAGTCCCGTGCCGAAGCAGGATCCAATGCGGGTTCCTCCCGCATTTTCCGACCCCGGGAAAATCAAGTATTTTCCCGGGTGTTGCGGGAGGAACCCGCATTGGGAGGTATCTGGACAGCTCTCTCTCGCAAGCATTGTGAGAGCAGGGCTGTCCAGATAGCCCCACCGGCCATTTTTTCCCCCCCTTTTACACTTGGGCGCATGGCTATCCATGTGCCCAAGTGTAAAAGGGGAAAAAAAACAACAACCCCGACTTACCAAGGCGGATGGCGGGTCGGAGGCCGCCACCGCCACTTGCTGTTCTGCTGGGGCCGCCTCCGCTGCCTCCACCGCCTGCGCCAACATCTGTGGTTTCCACTGCCGCGGCTGCCGCGGCCGCCGCTTCCACCGCGGCCACCTCTTCCCCCGTGGCCTCCGCTGCCTCCACCGGGGCCACGGCCGCTGTTCCCACCGCAGCCATCTGTTCAGCGGCCGCGGCCGACGATCTTGGTGACGCAGGGGTTGGGATGTTTAGACATCCCAACCCGCTGTTTAAAAATGCGGCCCCTTTAAATCCGGGGGCCCTCCCGGATTTAAAGGGGCCGTGTGACCGCGGCCCTAGTTCACAAATAGCAGACTTGACCACTGCAACCCTCCTTGGAGCCCAGGCAATTGTCTTATTCTGTGTTGTGTTGGATTGTTGTAAATAATGCTGAATGCATTGTGGAAAAGCAGTTAAGCAGTTTTATTAATAAATGCCAGAGCATGGTAAAGAACTGATCTTAACCACCCCCAAATAAATCACCCATGGGATCCCGGTGCGATGTAGAACTCACATATATTTCAGCTGAGAGGGGATCCCTTCTTAGGCTTTTATCTGGAGGAAGAAGAAGCAGGGATATGCAGCTGTAAAGGGTGGGATTCCCAGGCTGAAGAGATAACAGAGGGTGGGGAAGGGCAAGGGAAGTAATGGAAAGTCTCTTCCTCCCTCTCCTCCTCCACCCACCTTGACTCAAGATGGGACTCTACTTGTAATGTGCATGAACAGAGTGGCGAGAGGCTCAGTTTACAAATGTGTTAATGAGAGATCCAGCAGCTCCCTTTCACATTAAAAGAACCCCTAAGTGCTCCATTGTTATCCGCTGTCTTGCATTAGTTCCTTTCCACCTGCCTTCTGTTATCTCACACAGTTTTTTACAACAATTAGTGTTTATCAGCCTTAGATGAAATCAGCTACATAAATGTTCTCTAGCAAGGCGGGTCAAATAGGCCTATGTTGGCTAGAATAGAAACCAAGACATTATTTTCTCTCCCCTGGCTGGGGCTGTGGTGATTACATCATACAGTGGAAAGCAAACAGGCAGCCTAAAATGGAGAATTTCTGGCTGGGGTGTGTGTGTCTATTTAAAAGCATCCATGTCTGATAGCTTCTGAACAGGACGGTGTGGTTCAGCACTCCCAAGGACTGTGCCCTCAATTTAGGAGACTTTAAATGCCTCAGGCTAGACTACCGTGAAGGGTGCTTTTTAAAAAAGCATAGCCAGAAAAGCAAATCTTATTTCTGTTCTTGAGAAAACCTACTTTTCTAGAACCATCCAGGAAGGCTTCCACCTCTCTCACAAGAAAGACAGATCACCACCACGTGTTAAATGTATATGCAGTTAAAAATTGCTCCATGACAATCCTTAATGCCAGGGGTTGTCAATTCCCTGGAGAAAAATGTGCTCTTTCTCGTTAACAGAACAGAAATGGGGTCGTATTTACCAGGTGGATACCATGCTGTGAAAGGTCCATTTCCACACATTATGAGTTCAAATATTATTTTTCCATACTGACACACACTGAACTGATCAGTTGTTACATTAGTCCTTTTGCTCACTCAGAAGTACACCTCATTCATTCCTTGCTCCTAAGTCAGTGTACCTAGAATTGTAGACTGTTCTACAGCAAAACTAGATTTTCACTGTGAGTCCCAACACAGCTACCATTGCTTCAGTGAAACTTTAAAACTGCTCAGTGTCTCTCTCGTTTTTATCCTGCCCTTACTACAAGAAGCTCAGGCAGCACTTATACAGGACTCCTGTCCTCCGCTGCGTCCTCTCAACAACCGTGTGTTAGGCTGAATGAGAGAGGGGGTGGCCTAAGGTAAGCCCATGGAGCTCCATGGCAGAGTGGAGTTTTGTTTGAACTTGTTCCCCTCATGTTCTAGTCCAACACATGAACCATTATACCACACTGGGTTGGATCCAGCAAACTGCTTGTGCAAGGATCATGGGTCTTCCCTGCTTTCCCCCAAACAGACATTTCCAGCCCTGGGAAAGTTTATTCCTGGGGTCATGGGACCTCTGTAGAGTAATAGCCCAGAGGGTCAATGGGTTGTTGTGAGGAGAAAGAAGGGGGATAAATCACTTTTTTCTTCGTCAGTGAGCTTTTGGCAGAGACTGAAGAGGCAGAGGGCATATCCTCCCCTTCTCACTGCAGTTCAGCAGCCCACTTGGTCCTGCAGCACTGGGAATAACCTTTCCCAGAGCTGAAAATGGCTACTGGAGGAAGGGAAAGCAGAAGATCCATGACTGTCAGTGGCTTCCATTGATGGATCACGTGATTCAGTCTACTGGTCTATATGGTTGCTTGCATTATGTGAACTTGCAAAGAATTGCTAAAGCTAGTCAGGACTGTTTATATTGTTAATATTACCAAGAATGGCCCTACATGATAAATCAACCCTCCCAATAACTGCTAGTAAATTATATGTGCAGAAATAGAACATGTGCAGTCTAAGGCTCTACATCTTTACTCTGCTGAGTCCAATGGGACTTACTCCCAAATGAGTGAGCAGAGGATTGCAATCTCCATTCTTTTTACTCACTTCCCCTCTTGCAGTGCAACCCTGTGCAGAATTACTCCAAAATAAGTTCCCCAGCGTTTAATGGGACCACACAGACATGTGAAACAGTTAAACATCTACTAAAAATGCACCAGGCTATTAACTATGAGCAGAGAATTGTGTTTGAAAGTAAGGATATCTGACTTGTAGCAAAATGATGCTATAAATATTGTAATATTGAATTATCTATCAACTTCCTCAGCATCTTTGTTTATAAGGAACTCTTGATCTCACAGCTTTACCAAGAAGTATCTCTATAGAAAGTAAGGCTATCCTGCTTCTGTCCTGGGGCCTTTTAGCATTCCAAACTCCATGGCACATGGTAGCTTTATCATGTGACAGAGCCATGTTCCTATCTTTAGGTAAAGGTAAAGGTTTCCCTTGCTCGAAAGCCAGTCAAATTTGACTCTAGGGGGCGGTGCTCATCTCCATTTCCAAGCCGAAGAGCCAGCGCTGTCCAAAGACGTTTCTGTGGTCATGTGGCCGGCATGACTAGAGGCGCACCGAGGCGCAAGGAACGCTGTTACCTTCCCACTGAAGTGGTACCTATTTATCTACTTGCAGTTTCTTGCTTTCGAACTGCTAGGTTGGCAGGAGCTGGGGCCAGGGACGGGAGCTCACTCCGTCATGCAGCACTCAAGTCTTGAACTGCTGAACTACCGATCTTCCAGTCTGCAGTTCAGGGTCTTAACCACTTTAGCCACCGCAGCCCCTCTGTTCCTATCTTTAGAAAAGTGTAAAAAGCTGGAAGCTCGCCCAGCCTGAGTAGTGACATTAGATTGCATTTGATATGATGCACTGAGAAAAGGAGGCTTTCACTAGGCGAGCACATAAAAACCAAAGGAAGTACCAGCAAGGCCGGAGAAGCATGCTAACCCAAATGTAGAATAAAGCCTCCTTGGCTCCAAAGATTAGAAAGAAATAATAATTGAATCTGTGGGGCCAAGATAGTAGGACCCTGAAGCACAGCTCCCACACACTTGACCTTAAAATCTAGCTAAATCCTTTGGTTGGAGCCAGATTCTCTATTCCTCGGAGGCACCTATTGCTTAAGGAGCATCAGCAACAAAGGAGCTGTCAAAGCAAGACTTCATTCACATCTGCTTTCGACTCCCAAACCAGCCGTACAACTTCCTGCTGCAAAGCCAACTTTCATTTGTTTTTCTTTTCTTCCTCTCTGCCCTTTGATCAGCCTGTAACCGAGTCATAAATCTTCATGGGTTTAGCAGCAGAAAATGGAGAGTTCTCCATCTCTCCCTCTACTAGGGTTGTTAACTGCCTGGAGTAATAATGCCCTGTCCAGTTAGTGGAGGCTGGATGGGGTGCTGTTTACTAGGTATGTTATTTACCTCCATGCCCTGAAAAGCTTCTGCTGCCCATTTTTATATATTAAGCCTGTACTTAAGGGGCAGAACATTTTTTCTCCAGGACTGTCTGCAACCTTACCACCACCTTTTCTAAAAGAAATACCTGGAACATCACGCCAATGTCCTACATTTCTTTTCTCTGTTATTACACCTGAGTATATGAAGTCACCTTATACTGAATCAGGCCATTGGTCCACCAAGATCAGTATTGTCTACACTGACTGTAGCTCCCCAAGGTCTCAAGCAGAGGTCTTTCACATCACCTGTTACCTGATCCTTTTAACTGGAGATGCTGGGCACTAAACCTGGGACTTTCTGCATGCCAAACAAATGCTCTACCACTGAGCCACGGGGCCCCTCCCAAGTAGCAAGAGTTCCCAGTTCCAATGACTGTGTAGCGAAGGAAATTTCTTTCAGTTTTAGCCTATAATGATATAGTGCTGAAGGATGAAAAAAGTTGCACTCTCTGAAATATTCTCCAGCTAATAAAAGAGGCAGGAGTCCTATACTGTGTTGCATCTGAGCATCTTTACAGGGTGGAATGACACATTCAGTGGCACATGGAGGATTTCGAATTCCGTGTTCACTTCTGACATGCAAAAAAGGGTGACAGAAGGAGGAAAGCAGGAGAGAAGCAGTGGTTAACTCTCCAGCTGCTACTTCTCTCCCGCAACTCCAGCCGCTTTTCCCCACTGAATTGGATAATATGTCTCAAGCCCACAAGTACCTGGAGCACAGGTAGAAAAAGGACACTGTGGAGGTTAAGGTTAAGCACTCCCCCTTCCCACTCACTGCTTCTTATCTGTGAAACCCTTTTCCCCACGCACACCAGCGTGTACAGTGGCATCAAACATAGGGTTGGGGGATTCTGCTGCTAATGACCAGGGCTGCCAACTCAGCTTGGGAGATTCTTGGAGATTTGTGGGTAGTACCAGTGGAGGGAGCTCAGCAGGCATGTGATGTCACTAGGGCCGTGGCCACACAGTCATTTTGATCAAGTTTCACCGCTCTTTCCTCTTGCATTTAAAATTGCTGATTAGACGCCCACATCTGTCTCCCGCACCAAAGTGGGCTCACTCGCGCAATCCTCCCGATTCCTTAGTGAGTTTTCCGACACCAGGAAAATCAAGTACTTTCCGGATATTTGCGCTTTGAATCCGCGATTTCACTGATCTGGACAGCCATCTCTCGCAATGATCACAATTAGGTTGCCTGAACATCCTTCTCACAATGTTTTTTTTTTTTAAATTCAAGCTTCCGCCGTTGTGCACATAAACACTCCTGTGCTGAATAAATTCAATGTATAAACGTTCAAGCGCACATATAGACTCCAGCAATCAGATGTACATCATCGGTTAATTTTGATCGCTGTGAGGGGGCTGCAAAAAGAAGGGAGTATGACGAGTCCCAGTGGGAGCCATGATTTGGCCATGTGCATATGCGCACGTACAAAGACAGTTAAAAAAAAGCTGTAGTGCCTCTTGGGTGGCACGGCTATCTGGGTGGTGCTCGGAACCTTGTCGTGCAATGCAAGTGGTTCGGGGAGGGATGTGTGATCATCCCAACCCGAAATAAAATATTCCCAATCAAATCTATAGCGTGAACAAATCAGGATAAGCTTGCCATGTGACCACACCCTAGGATGTCGATTTCTCCTAGGTTCTGTGGTACACAATATATTCCTCCCTCCAAAGCTACCATTTTATTCAGGAGAACTTATTGCTGTAGACTGGGGTTACCAGATGTCCTCTTTTTACAGGACATGTCCTTTTTTTGGTGTCCATCCTCTCTGGGGCTCTTTTTAAAAAATCTGATGAAAATGTCCTCTTTTTTGGGTTGTGAGGCTGAGCCTCTTTTGCCCTATAGTCCCCCAGTGGAGGCAAGCTCCAGCTTAACTAGTAGGGGTATGTAAAATGAAATTTGTCAGAGTGGTTTGTTGTTTGAGGTAGTCAGTTGGGAAATATGTCCACTTTTTTGCTTTTCAAAATCTGGTAATCTTACTGTAAGCTGAAGATCAGTTGTAATTCTGGGAGAATTCCAGGCCCCACTTGGAAGCTAGCAATCCTATGTTAGTCTCATAAAGTATTCCAGTCTCATAGGGTATATGAAGAAATCTCTATGTGGAAAGTTTGTGACTTTTTATAAGGGCTCTGATGGCAGTTCAAAGTCACTGTACTTTGGGATCCAAAACAGACAATAGAACTACTGGGGGAGTGTATCCGTTATACAGTCTTGACAACTAATTTCAAATTTTGTTCTATCCTGTGGTAAAAATGTTTTTTTCGAGTGCCTGCCAGAGCACATGACACACTTCTCAGTGTGCCACAAACAAGCTCTCCTAAAAGTAAAAGCATACAAAATGTGTTAAGGCTTTGATACATAGCTTGAAAAACCACAGACACAACTGCTTAGCCAAATGATCTTTGCTAACCTAAGCTACAAACGGCTCCAATAAAAATGCATCATCGTGTCTTTACAGAATTGATTAGTCAGCGGATGAGCCATTTTGGGAGACAAACGAGCGTGGGACACCTGCAGGTCTGAATGCCTGGCAGAGTCTTGCCATTCAAGGAACTTCCTGCCAGAAGGCAACACATCCTGACTCTGGGCAAATACTGGCTCTTGTCCCAAGAGCAAACAGAAATGCCTCTGCTTGTGAACAGCTTTATCAGGCCCTTCAGTTTTTAGCAACAGGAGACAAGATCCTGGTTGAGGCCAGAAGCAAACTGCAATCACTTTGAGAAAGTAACATCCCCAACAGAAGCAGAGCCAGGGAAGAAAACGGGAACTCTCGTGTACTCGTAAAAGCCCCTGTTTTCACCCCAGGGCTCACAGCTTGGGTCGACTCTCTCTCTTCTTTCCATGCCCCACCTCCAGCAAAGTACATATTGCTCAGATTTCTTCTCTGCCTACTGAACAATGTGGCCCTGCCCTGCCCTGGCTGCTGAAGGAGGGTGTGTCAGCCAGTTGGCAGAAACGGTTTTTCTTTAAGTTTTTAGAACAAAAAAGTTTTTAGAATATTTAATAGTATTGATATATCCAAACTGGTACTTCTTGTGGATTACTTATCATTCAAAAGCATGCAGCAACATTTATAAAGGATAGGTCATATTGGTGCTGGAGGAATAGAAAGATGTTGACATTTGGGTCCATGAGCATCCACTGAAGTACCTGGGGGCTACAGCCAATGTTCCCCCCAACTTATGCTGGGTCATTCAGAAGTAAGTCCTTGTTACAGGGGAACTTACTCTTTGGCATTAGAGTATAGCCTTAACTTTTAGGAATCCAGTAGAGGATCTGACACTTGGACGACCATCGCGTGTGAATAGATACAAGTTTACATATATAACAACGCTGTTAAAAAGGCACCTCTGATACCGCTCTAAAACAAACTAAGAACTGTCTCTATTAAATAGTTCTAGTGTGGTGTGATGGTTAGAGTTAGGACATGGGAGACTTTGTTTCAAGTTCCTGCTGTGCTATGAAGCTCACTGAGTGACCTTGGGTATAATGACACAGAATCCACCATTTTCTCCAGAGGAACTGATCTCTGCTACCTGAAGAGCAGTTGTAATTTTGAGTGATCCCCAGTCCTCACCTGGAGATTGGCAACAGTTGTTACCCAGGAGGAAATGGCTGGTTTGGAGGATGGAGACTATGGCATTGTACCTGTCTGAGGTCCAACTGCTTCTCAAACCCCAACCTGTCCAGGCTCCATCCTTCAAATCCCCAAGAATTTTCCATCCTGGAGTTGGCAACCCCATCTCCTTCCCAGCTAACCATCAACCTACCGTTATCTGCCCCTCTTACTTCAGCTGATTTCTGCCTTCCCTCCTGGAGACCAATTGTAATTCTGAGTGATCTCAAGCCCCCACCTGTAGATTGGCAACAATGGTTTCACATGAGGAAATGGTTGGTTTGAAGATTGGAGTCTATGGCATTGTACCTGTCTGAGGTCCCACCCCTCCTCAAACTTTACCCTCTCCAGCCTCCATCTTTCAAATCTCCAGGAATTTCCCACCTGGAGTTGGCAATCCTATCTCCTTCCTGGCCAATCATCAACCTACCTTTATTTTCCCCTCACTCTTCAGCTTTCCATCTCCCCAACCAGCTGCAGCCTCTATTGTGCTCTGAAGCCCTCACTGCTACGTCACATTAGCTGTCATAGGGGGGCCATCTCAGCAGGGTATAAGGACACAGAGTCCCTCATTTTCTCCAGGGGAACTGATCTCTGCCATCTGGAGAGCAGTTGTAATTCTGAGCGATCTCCAGTCCTCACCTGGATTGGCAACAATGGTTCCTCAGGAGAAAAAGTAGTTTTTCTCTGCAATGGGGACCAAAGCAGCTTACATAATTCTCCTCTCCCCCTTTTGACTTGCACAACAGCCCTGTGAGGTAGGTTAGGCTGAAAGTCTGTGACTGGTCCAAAATCACCCACTCAGCCTCCACAGCAAGAACCTGGGTCTAGCAGACCTTGTTCAAAAGTGCTGACTGCTATGCCTTGGGTAGCCAACCTTCAGGTGGAGCCTGAAGATCACCAGGTATCACAACAACTCCAGACAACAGATATCTCCCCCCCCCCCCGAGAAAACAACTGCTTTGGAGGGTGCGCTCTATGGCATTCTGTTCAGCTGAGGCTTCTCCCCTCCCCAAAGCAGAATTCAAACTGGACTTTGTTAACCTGAGCAATGAAGTTTTTGTATGAACCTGGCTTCAATTTTGTGAAGATGTACTTACATACTTCAGCGGTTGTTTAATGTATGCAGCTCATGCAATAAAACGAGCTTGTACAGATTTTCAGGAGGCAAACCACTGGGGGTCATACAATTTTTTTTCAGTAACAGATCAAAGTTCAAAATGATGTGATTGCTCTTACAGTACTATGATAAACCATGCTTGGGTTCCTCGGTGAGGGAAACTCCACCTCCTGCAGTATCAATGAATCAAACCGCAAAGGGAAGCAACAGCAGCCTTTCTTTCCTCATAAACTATTTACAGTACGTGGCTCAATACATGGCTCAAAGCATTCAGATAACTGCAGGGGTCTGATAAATGAATGTTCACAGAAAATTGAAAACACTGACTTGGTTAAATTCTCTTGTAGATAACTGAAGCGGGATATGAAGGAAATAACACTTCCGAGCTGTCTCCCCCCACCCCGGGCCAGCATCCAGTATTAGGGGTATTTGGCCTCTGAACATAGGGGAAATCAGCCTCGTTTGGGCTGGAGGGTTGGCAACAGGTCCCTTGACTGCTTCCCTTCCCCCTTCCTGAGATTCCCCTCCTAAAGTAGCATGGTCTAAGGCAGGGGTGGGCAAACTTGCTCAGCGTAAGAGCCACCTAGAACAGGGGTGGCCAAACTTGCTTAACGTAAGAGCCACATAGAATAAACATCAGATGTTTGAGAGCCACAAGACATGAACAAATATTTCCTGCTTTTATTGGAAAATAAGCAAATTTGCTTTTTATTAACTTTAAATGAGACTGCCAAAAATAATAACAAAAGGGGTAAAAGCAGATATTGATAATGATATTAATTTGTCCAATGATATTTGTTTGCTAAAGATATTTAGATTCCCCAGCCACCCTGCCGGGAGCCACATAATATATGTGAAAGAGCCGCATGCGGCTCCCAAGCCACAGTTTGCCCACCCCTGGTCTAAGGCAGTTGGGGAAGCGATGTGGTCCAGAGAACACTACCAGCTTCAAAGAGTAAAATATTTATTAAAGAGAAAAAAAGGTTACAAGTATACGTAGCACCAGATCAGCAACCAAAAGAACAAAGAAAAGTTGGTCATGCTTCTTTCCCTGGTTCTAAAACTTACTGTACTAGATGTTGAAATAGAACAGGCAAGTTCAAGCTTAGTAAGTTGCAAACTGTTCTAAAGGAGTCCCATTACCCCAGGCTCTCCGCAACCAGCAGATTAGGCCACATGGCTGACGGCTCCTGGCTAGGGTTGTCAAACTCCAGGTGGTGGCTGGAGATCTCCCAAATGATTTCAAGCCCAGATAGGTTCTCTGGTTGCACTTGGAGGAGCTGTGGTTCAGTATAAGGTCGTTTCATGTTGTGTTCATGTGGAATGCAGTCCCTAACGGCTGAAAATCCAACCCCATCCCACCCACACAGAAGCTAAGCCTCAATTTGCAAGAGCACTCATAACTAGCAGTTAGAGGAGCTTTCCACCCAACAGCTGTTATGCTCTCATTTCTCCTTGACAGCAGTTATCACCAGACAATCTGTGGGAACTGCCCTGAGGCTGCCAGCTTTGTTTTCGGGGTCAGGCTGGCTTCATGCTGTTTTTCAGCACTGTCCTTAACCTGGTTGTGGTTCAGGTTGTCCTGTTTGTTGTTTAAACATTGGCTAAAGGCAAACAAATAAATAAAATGCAGGGCTAACACCAAGCAACAGGAGACGCTTTGGTTCCCTTGCCTTTTGAGTATATGTTTGCAGGCTGTTGATTTGCTGATGCTCAATGGATTTGAGGGTGAAAAAAATGCACTTCCTGGTTTGTCTTCCTTTGTCGGCTGTTTGATGGGACTTTGGGCAGAGTGACCGCCATGCCTGACAGGTTTTCTTGTGCCTCACTGGAAAATAAAAGTGATGAGCCAGTATGTGTGGGTGGGTGTGCACTTCCTGAGATAATAGGGTTTGTTTTTTTTACAGAGCTCTGCGCTTTAAATGGGTCGTAAGTTGAGCCATGAATCTTTTATATTCCTAGTTCAATTTTTCATGGGCTTCTATTATGATGGGTAAAACAGTGCATGAATAAATAAAATGGATACTGACAATACTGGAAACCTATTTAGTTCAAGATTAAGATAATTAAGAAAACTTTTGAAAAGACAGTTTAAGCTCTAACAGTGTTGAATGTGTAATCCTGGGTACAACATGGCCAAGAGCTTTACTTGTAGCCCTAATTCCGACCTTAGCAGGGTGCGAACATGGATGGGTCTTAAAGTCATGTGAAAACACAACCATATTGGGGATCTTTCATAACACAGAAGGTGGATTCCCACTTCCCGAGGCTGTTCTGTTCAGAATATATGATGTGGGGAAATCATGTGCAAATATTATTGTTGCCCTACTGATTCTGCTGTTGTGTAGCATATGTGAATGGAGGCTGAAGAAAGGCAGGGGAAAATGGAGATTGGGTGTCATCTAATACCGAGGCAAACCCTCAAAAGCAGCTACTGTAGACACTCTATGACAGTTGTGCCTCTGTTATTCTTATTCCTAAAACAAAATGGTGTCAAATTCCTCTCACATGTGATATTAATATACATCTTTGCATGACTGTTTATTTAAGTGACCAGAGGCAAAGTGTATGCTGAGGTAAATATATATAAAATATGCTAGAGAAGGTGTACCCTCATACTCTACCAAACAAGAATCCTGTCAGTTTCCTGGCACTTGTCTACTGCATGCTAGGAGGTGTACCCCTTCCTCTCTTTCATCCATTTAAGTTTCTTTCAGCAAACAGTGGTGTTTTTGAGAGCCACTGTGGTACACTGATGAAGCTATCAGACAAGGACTGTGGAGAACTGGGTTCAAGTTCTCACCCTATCATGAAGACCACTTGCATGGTTCACCTTTTCTCAGGCTAACCCACCTCATAGAGTTCTTCTGATGATAAAATGGAGGAGGGCGGAACTATGCCTGCCACCCTGAACTCCTTGGAGAAAAGTGGGATACAAATGTGATGAGAATGTTACATGAGGTATGCAGTATAAAGCAAAGGTTCATAATGAAAGGTCCTCTGGTGCAAACCGTAAAGCTTCAGTTTGACACTGGGTCTGGTCTAAGGCTAAACTGTCACTGAAATCTAGTGATTTTGGTGAACTCTAAAAAATACTTCTCAAGTGCCTACTATCAAGTTGAATAAAATATATTCATTAGTGGCAGTATAAAGTGCTGCAAGATGCTTTAATAATTCTTTTCTTTTCTTTTCTTAGAACTGAAATATTCTTTGAACAAATCAGAACATGGATTTGTAGCAACCGTTTCTGCCATTCTTCCTCAGCTGTGTAATTGTGTCCTGCAATCCAACAACACTCTGTTTGACTGAAATGTAACCTGAAGCTCGGAGTCAGTAATAGCTTCTGGAAAAGAAGGAAGAACCCTTCTGAAATCTGTAGATCTGCAAGTCATTGCCCCATAACAACATCATGAGCTTTCTAAAGATGACAGCAATGGTGGTTTGTGCACATTTGAATTTTCTGATCAGCAGTCTTCCAGCAAAACAGAAACCTTGTCATAGTAACCTCCAAGTGCGGCTTCCTAGAAGATGATTTCTCATATGAATATCACCGACATAACAAGAATACATTGAATATCCACTATATATGGCAAATACATGAGGCAGTTTTGCTGGGTGCTGAGAAGCTGCAATCAGCAGAGATCTCCCAAACATCTACACAGAGCAAAAAAGAGATGTATACAGTCATCTCAAGTTATTGATATGCGTATGGTTTTCCACCTTGACATTTCAGCTTAGCTCAGACAAAACACAAAACAATGGTTTATTTTGTTGACAATGGTCAGTTTGTGGAACCAAGAATCATCTTGCAGACAAGCACTTCAGTAATATTTGGCCTCAACAAATGATGGTTTCATTACCTTTGCTCTGGCTGGTCATCTCTGTAGGTGGGTAGTGTATGAGGGCAGTACTAGGAAACCAGCTAAGATGAAGCCAGGATATCCATGTCCATACATCACACAAATCCATAGTTAAGACTAACTATGGTTAAGAAACCAGTTTGAGGGTTTCTCATCCTGGTATGATGGACCCTGAACTAAGATGGGGTGGAGCCATGGCTTAATAGTACAGGGTCCAGGTCTGATAGGGTTGCCAGGTCTTACCTGGTTGCCAGAGAGGGGCTCCCTCTTCAGCCCGTGGAGTTTTTGGTGCATGGTGAAGCACGCATGCCATGATGACATCATCCATAAGTGACATCATCACACAGGGCACATTGCAGGGGATGCTCAATCATTTGAGGTAAAGCTCTAGGGTAACCGTAGAGTTTTTTCTCAAACAGAGTGTCCACCCCAGACAATGTACCCTGCACCATGATGTCATCTCTGCGTGACATCATTGCGCCAGTCACGTTGGCGCAGATGTGGCTCTTTGGGGGCAGGGTTCCTCCCCAGCCGTCTCTGGGGCAGCAGATCAGGAGGCCTGAAAGCAGGTAAACCCTTGTCCCCATCAGGAGAATAGCAACCCTAAGGTCCCCAGTTCAGTCCCCAACTGGAGGATTTAAAGGATCGATTAGTAGGTGATATGGAAGAGCTTAACCCGAAACTGTGAAGAGTTGCTGGCAGTCAGCATAGACAACCGGTGGTCTGATTCAGTACAAGGCAGCTTCACATTCATGCATCCAGCTAACCATATTTAGCAGACTGGCCTGGTTCAGATGGTCACACTAACCATAGCGGGTGTGATTTGCTCCGTTTTGTGATCATCTAAACCAAAACTGAGCCTTTGTGTGAAGTAGCCATGAAGTTGGAACACGGTATAACAAAGCGTCTGCCTAAGTTTCTAACAGAAATCTGTTTCCTAACCCAATTAAATGTTCTTCTGGGATATATGGTTCACCCATTCTTTCCAGACCATGCAATGGCTCCATAAAAATGCAAGCCACTTTGTGCTCCTAGTATTCATAGGTACTTCTTTTTGCGTTTTGTAAAGCATTATCTCCAGCTTTCTTATATTTTGGATAAAAGTTAGATGACAACAAAAATATAGGAGAATGGACAAGGCCATAACTAACAAGTCTCCCTCCACCCCTTTCTTGCACTTTTCGAAAAGCCATTCTTGAAACCTGGGAGGTCCTCCAGTAAGAACTGGTGATACATGGGAATGCAGTCAAAAGAGAGAATTAGCAGTCTCCTCCCCAAGAGTATGTTGATGCTCTGGGTTTTTTGGATCCCAGCCAAAGTCTTGGCACAGTATGAAATGATGCTGCAGACACAATGGAGCTGCTCTTTATTAGAAAAGGCCATTGTTTTTTTATATAGGACTGCTGGGATGCAAAGTAAAATGTGTGGTCTAGACAGGCCTGCAGGCACACAGCTGTCTGAAGTAGTTAATAGTATCAGTGCAAAGATGGCTTCTGACTCGGGTTTTCCTAACAGGGTCTGCTTCTCCACCACTTGGGAGCAGCTCTCATTTCTGCAACAGCAAGCAAGCAAAAACATGTCTTTCCCTGTTATTTCATACACACATGACCTTTCCTGCACTGGCACTTCCAAATACTGCAAAAATCTGCAGCGCGTATTTTACTGTTGGGAGTTTAGGAACACTGACGTTTGGGCAAATGTTTTAAAAACCTGAAAACGTTTAATATCCAAACTCGCAGCAGTCAAAAGGGCTGGACTGAGGTGGCAACGCTAAATATGCTTAGTGGGGTTTACTTCTGAGTATACATGGTTAGAATTGCACTAGTAGTTAGCAATGCTCCCTCTAAGCTGTGGAGTCTTGTGAGCAAAAATTCTGCTTTGTGAGCCACTGGCATTAAAGTTGTGGGTAAGCGATTTTGCTGCTGTATAACTTAGTTTGCTCTGGAGCCATCCTTCCTGAGCTGAGACAAAAATGTGTGAACTGGAGGCTAAAAACCTGTGAGCTGGCTCACGCTAACTCAGCTTAGAGGGAACACTGGTAGTTAGGTAATTTTTCTGTTTTATAAAGTGTGATTTCTACCAGGATTTATTTTTCATAAAAAGCTAGACAACAAAACAATGCAGAATGGATAGGGCTCTTAGTCTTTCCATATGCAATAGACCTCCAGGCCATATCCACTTACAATAATAATTAACAAAAAAATACCCATTCTGGACATTCCTGAGATGGTGCCAGCCAATCAGTCCGGGGATGACATGTTTGAACTGAAATAGCAGCAAACAGCTCATGCTGTGGGGTTCAGTTATGCCAGGGCAACTCTCACTTTATTCTAATGATTCCTGATTTTCTGTTAATGAAATACAAAATCAGGCTTTGAGGAATGGAGGGCAGTTTGGATTATGGCTGCCGATTGTAAGAAGGTCTTCAACTGGAAAAGGTAGCTGCTAACGTCCAAAGAGCAAAGCTCTATAAAATATGCAATCTTCTTTGCTGTCAGCATACCACCGCTCCAAAGGATCATACTAACTCCAGCAGCTGTCATCTTATATGGGTATGGTTCAGGGATCAATCCTAAACAGGTCTATTCCGAAGTAACTCCCATGTAATTCATTGGGACTTACTCCCAGGAAATAGCTTTTAGGAAGTCAGGGATCAATCCTAAACAGGTCTATTCCGAAGTAACTCCCATGCAATTCATTGGGACTTACTCCCAGGAAATAGCTTTTAGGATGTCAGATTCCAATCAGAACACTATTTATTCCTCAAGATTCTGCTATATGCTATATTCACGTTCTGCCGCCATGTTTGGAGCAGTAGGGCAAAGAACTCTTCTGCTGAAAGCTGAAAGGATGAGTGGAGTGGCCGCCTGTTTCTCTGTACAGCACAAGCTCTCACACAAGTACTGCTATCAGCAGAGGAGCATGGGAATTCCTTTGCCATTCCAAGACCAGTCCCCTGATGAGCTCTTGCAGGTTACTTGCCATGTTGCACCAAAGAAACAACTAACCTTACTGAAATAATTAAAGTGAAATGCGCACCTGATGAGCACTTTTCTATGTCTTTTTTAACCCTGTCAAATGTGTGTATGTTGAAGAAAGGGATCAAGTATGTTAATTTAGAAGGATTTTTTTTTAAAAAAAATGAGAGCACTCCAAGCTGACAATCCTTGGATCTCTTCCATATTCAAAGGGTCTACCAGGCACATAGAGAACTCATCATATGGAACAGATTAATCAGCACAAGCACTCTGTTAAGTGCGCAGGTCAGCTCCCGATATTGAGATGGGTGGAAAACCACACGTCCACAGGAGCTCCGCGCATGCATCAGAAGACATACAGACCTCTTGATCTGTTTGCAAGGATGAAATATATTTTATTTTTAATTTATTCCAGTGTTAGGAAGCTAAAACCAGCACCTGAAGTGCTAATTGATAAATGTATGTAAGTTAAAAAAAATTATCCTCATTAGTCAGTAAATATATATTGTCCTCAGTTTCTACAGACCATTTTACCTTGGATGTTCTGGTATTATCATGTGTCTCCCTAGGTTGTCCTTTCAAAATACATACATACATACATATATATATATTAGTTTTTAAAAAGAGCTGTTCTTTCCAAGTGGCTGATATTTAAAGGCAACGTTTAAAAATGTGTTTTGTTCTACCTTGTGCTTTGAGCTTGGGAATTGTTGTGAAACAGAAATATTCTCTTCCGTTATAGTAACTATTGTTACATTGTCATCATTGATTCCTACTTAGAACCAAGTGCTACCAATGTGGTAGGAGGTTACCCAACAGTGTGGTGATTAAAAAAAGTTCCTCTGTCAAGTACAATAATCTGGACATTTGTTCTTTCCATTCTCTGCAGATCTCTATACAGTTAAATCACGTTTGTTTTAGAGAAAAGCCAGTGCAATGGAGCCTTCTTTTCTAAACTGAATGGAATAAGCCCACCTCTCTCCTATGAGTTGCATTCTACACACAGCGAAGAGAACAGGACTCTTGCTTTCTTCCTCCAACAGCCTGCTAAGTCCCTTGACAAGCAGCTCCAGAAAGTCAGGGTCCAGGACAGGGGTCATTTTGTTAAAAAAGAGGTGCAGGAGCTTATTAGCATAACTCGTTAGCATAACTTATTTGCATGTGCCACACCCCCTGACATCACTGGAAGTGTGTCAGAACGAAACACCCACCGCTCAGGCTCCACCCCAAAAATCTCCAGGTATTTCCCAACTCGGAGCTGGCGAGCCAGCTTTACACTTTGTTTAAAGACACTTTAGGTTTCCTTTGCTCTTGCAGGGAAGCTACCCTACAACAAGCATGAACATACAGGTCAAGTTAGTATGCTTTTGCTTTTTCCCACAGTGCATCCCCATATGTGCCCACTCCTGGGCTTGTTACTCCCAGAACAGTGTTCGTGCACGTTCCTGCTCAAAATGACCCCTGCTTAGGAACATAGGGAAGCAGTGGGGGGAGAGGCCTTGCTGTGGCAAGGAGGGGGAGTCACAGAAAAATGCCTTACCCTTGCATGACTGCCTGCTCCATTGGTGAAGCAACTTGCACAAGACCCTCACTCTGTTCTGGAGGGTCCCCTAGCCCTCTACAGGCAAGGAAAAGACACTGGAGACTGCAAAGAGAAGGGAGGGTTTCTCTTAACACCTTTGTAGGATCCAACCCTATATTTTTTAGCTATATACATATGTAATACATAATATGCATATACCTATGAATGAAAGTGTGAGTGTGGCAAACCAATACTGTAAATGTTTATACCATAGAGGCATGTTTGTCAGGGAGATGGAATTGCCTGTGGCTTCTTGAGTCAGCAACATAGATGTGAAAAGCTGTGTACACACTGTCATAGAATGCTCCCAATGATGCATGCACCCAGAATCCACAGTTGCAGCTGAATTCGTAATCTCCAATTAACTGTTGGTACATAACAAAACTAAGGGAAAGAAGAAACTATGAGAAGTCAGTTAAAGCGTGTATTAGTTAACTTCTATGGAGCATTTTAAAAGTGCGAAGTGTTGTAAAAGCATGCAGCTGAAATTGCTGGGATAGGTTAACATAGGAATAAATCTTCAAATGCCCTTTGCTAATTTATCTAACATTAATTGCTGAGGTGCTTTGTTATCAGTTTGTATCTCCATTTCTCACGGTGTCATTGACTGTAAAGTTGGCCGTCTTTTCATTTAGTCCAGAAGTGAAAAGCACACAGTGCAAGTTATCCCCCCATGCTATAAAATGTCTGAAGTAGACAGTATGTTACAGAGAGATCCAAGCAGAAAGTACATTTTGTTATGAAAATGAACCGCCTGGCAAGGCTTACCAAGATTTCTCTCTAGAGTGTGACTTTTCCTAAATGCTGAAAAACATGCAAGGGTAAGGCATTTTTCTGTGACTCCCCCTCCTTGCCACAGCAAGGCCTCTCCCCCCACTGCTTCCCTATGTTCCTAAGCAGGGGTCATTTCGAGCAGGAACGCGGACGAACACTGTTCTGGGAGTAACAAGCCCAGGAGTGGGCACATATGGGGATGCACTGTGGGAAAAAGCAAAAGCATACTAACTTGACCTGTATGTTCATGCTTGTTGTAGGGTAGCTTCTTTTTTTCCCTTTTCCCCTCATACCAATGAACCACTGTACACATTACAACAACGGCTTTAATGTACTGTTCTAAGAAAGCTGTCTCCAGCCATATGTTGTTCAAAAGTGTAGGTTACTCTGATTTAGAACAACCAAGCCCTCTTATAGTTAATTGGTTATTGGTTTTTCACAGCCTACATGGACTACGTTATGATGAATTCACCTTTTATTGTTAAAAGTTCAAAAGACAGACATTTCCCTACTAAAATGATTATTAATTCTTCTTCAAATTTCTCAACTCAACCCTGGTCCTCTGTTAATACCCAATTTATGAACAGAATGGATGGGAAATCATTCTGTTGAAACAAACTATCCTCTGTAATCAGAGAAGATAAAAAGAAGTAATTATCACTCACCAAGCAGGATACACAGGGCTGTGTGCACTGTCCAAATTACTCAAAAAGAATTACAAAAGAACTGGAAATGTAATCCAGATCTGTCTTCTGGGGGAAAAGAAATGGTGCTCCCACTGGGAATTGCTGTCAGTTCTGGCTCTTCCTTAAGGTAAAATGTTTCTTTTATTGGACCAACTTGTTCCTTTAGGTGTATAATTATGGTTTTTGAAGAAAATTCTCACATTTTACATAATCATTATATATGGTGGAGTTTGGCTGAAAAAATAGCTATACGTATTCAGGCCATTTTTACAAGTAATACTTAAATACATTTTTGCATGTTTATGTCAATGAAAAAAGCATACTATAACATATACACACCACACATTTAAGATGGTTCAGTAGTCATTCTCCAGAGAGCTCTAGCAAATATAGTTCTGTGAAGGATATCAGACTCTCTAGCAGTGAAAATTCTCAACACCTTGACGGTCTCTACAATTCCCATGATTCTATGTAGGAAGCCGTGACAGTTATGCCATGACAGCTGTGCCCGTTAAATCATTACAATTAATAAATAAATTCCAATTGTTTGCACAATTTTGATTCCAACAAAAAACAAGCCCTGTACCTTTAACGTTGGTGGTATGTAAATTGACTGGATCTAGCCAGTCAGATAAGAAATTCATCCAGTAGTTAAATACGTGTTAACGTTGAACTGCTGCATCATTCTCTGAATCCTGGAAAAGGAAGCATAAGGAGAAGCTAATAGGAATGTTGCTTGTAATGAAAATGTTCTGTCAAGGGGTATGGCTAATGAGATTTCCTTTTTTTTCCCCTGTTATTGTTATAGTGGCCCCCACACACAGTTTGTGTTTTTTTATAACCAACCTCATGTTTATGACATGCTTCAACACTTTTCCCTAGTTCATGCACAAAACCTAGTGACACCTACATGTATACAAAACTACATGTATACAAAGCTACGTGGAATTGTAATGTAATATGAGAGTCTTTTCTCATTGGGAGGTCTGGAATGTATAGCAATTTCCATAATCTGAGTACAAATGTTATTCTGTTACCCAAATATTAATGGTGGTATGAATAAATATGATAAACAACCCATTCGTCATGCCAGCAGATTCATAGTAGAATGTAGGCATTTAGAATTACTGTGAGTAAATGTGGTTCACCTATGGAATTTTAGAAGGGCATAGAAGAAAAATGGATCTTTGCACACTTGCAGAGTATACATTTTACATAATGCCTAGTTTACTGCTCATATGTGACCAATTAATTTTGTCAGGGCACAATCCAACTAAAGTGAAGTGGTTTTAAATCCTGTTGATTTCAGTACCAAATGACATACAATGCAAGGAAATCTGTGAGTGGTTCTCTTAAGTGTTTTTATAGCTAAATATGCCTGGGAGAGCTCTGATTTGGACTGTGGTCATGGAACAGTAGAAGAGCAGTTTAACCATTCCCACCTGTGCCATTTCCTCAACCTCAAATGGTACTCTGGATCAGGTATAAATAGATCATTTATGAGTTACCTGCTTGCTTCCTCTGGTGCAGCAAATATGAAGACAGTGTGAGAGGGAATGGTTAACCACCTCTCATATGAGCCTGAAATTAGGAGATCTGTTCACAGATGTTTCTGTGTTATCTATTTTGGCCATGAGAGGGAACTACTTATACGACACACCTTGCAATCCTAAATGGAGTTACATCCCTTACCAACAGGCTTATGTCAGTTTACTTTAATAGACTTAGAAGGGTGTAACTCTTCTTAGGATTGCTATGACAGAGACAATATTCCTACACACTCTTTTGATATTCATTCCCCCACCCACATGCAAAATTTTTATTTACAACAGTGATTCCCAAACTGTGTGGTACGAAAGGGACAGAAGTGTATCTCAGCAATGCAATCCTAAAAACAGTTACACCCTTCTAAACCAGTTGACTTCATAGAATCATAGAGTTGGAAAGGACTTCCTGGGTCATCTAGTCCAACCCCCTGCACAATGCAGGAAATTCACAAATACCTCCCCCTCCACACCTGCAGTGACCACTGTTCCACTCCCAGAAGATGACAAAAAACCTCCAGGATCCCTGGCCAAACTGGCCTGGAGAAAAATTGCTTCCTAACCCAAAAGTGGCAATCAGCATTTCCCTGGGCATGTAAGAAAGGGCCACAAGAACTAAGCACTGAGGCAACCCTTCCTGCCCTCCCTCTCATGATCTGCCTAAGTTCACAGAATTCATGTTGTTGTCAGATGGCCATCTAGCCTCTGTTTGAAAACCACCAAAGAAGAACCCACCACCACCCAAGGAAGCCTTTTCCACTGAGGAACCGCTCTAACTGTCAATAAGTTTTTCCTAATGTTTAGCTGAAAACTCTTCTAATATAATTTAACCCGTTGGTTCTGGTCCAGCCTTCTGGGGCAACAGAAAACAACTCCATATAATCTATATATATAAAAGAAAGTCCTCTCACAATAAAATCAACAGTAAAATCAATGTGCAAATCAAACCCCTGGACCTAGAAACATGAAATTTGGTGAGAGCACTCCTACCATGACATAGATGCTCACTAAGAAGGGTTTTTTTAGAAATTTGACCCCTAAGGGGGTCAAAAGGGGTAAAATGTGCTCCTGCCATTACTTCCTATGTGGCTGCTAGGCTGCTGCCTCCTTGCACCCCCCACTCTCTGATTGGTCAGCTGCAGAGCTCAGTGTTCTGAGGTAAAAACACTTACAGGAGACTGCAGAGAGCTAATGACTGTTGAGGAAATCAGAAATGGCCAAGCACCTGTGAGGTGCAGTAATACTGCTGGCCAAGCCTCTCTGGTGGCTTCAAATATGCTCCCCCTACAACAGGCAGCTGTCTGTCAGGTGCAGAAGTAGGTGCAGGGTGCTTAAAACCATCAGGGAGCCCACCCCAGCAGTAACGCCTTAGCAATCCTGCTGGTCCAGCCTCCACAATGGTTTGCAATACCCCTCCTCCTCCTACACTGGACAGGCAGCTGCCTGTTAGGTGTAAGAGAGGGGGTGGAATGCTTACAGCTGTTGGGGAGGCTTGCTCAGCAAGATTGCCTTAGAGCTGCTGCTGGCCCAGTCTTCCTAATGCCTTTAAACACACTGTTGTCAACACCAGACAGGCAGGTGTCTGTCAGGTGTAAGAGCAGAGCTGAACTGTGTGAACCAATTAAGAGAAGAAGAAGAAGAGAAGAGATTGGATTTATATCCCGCTCTTCACTCACTTGGAGTCTCAGAGCGGCTTACAAACTCCTTTCCCTTCCCCTCCCTACAACAGGCACCCTGTGAGGTAGGTGGGGCTGAGAGAGCTCTGAGACAACTGTCCTTGAGAGAACAGCTGGTACAGAGCTATGGCTTGCCCAAGGTCATCCAGCAGGTGCAAGTGGAGGAGTGGGGAATCAAACCCAGTTCTCCCAGATTAGAGTCTGCGCACTTAACCACTACACCAAACTGGCTCTCAAGATGACATTGGCAAGTAACTATCAGTCTGAGGGGTGGTTGGGTGATACCTGCAAGCACTCAGAGTGCCAAAAAGATGAGAGTTTTAGCTGGAATTTCCCTCTAAAATTGTTTCTCTCTTGATAGGTCCTATGCAGAATTGATTTTTCCCTTCTTTCTGATAGTCTGTAAAAAGTGGGATGATCCCAAGAAAGGGGGTAAGAACAGATTAGTATCCCCTGACATAGCTTGCAGTACAAAATCAAATGACAGTTCAGCAGGGGATGCTAGAAGCATCACCACTGCCCAGAAAGTCTGGTCCCATTTTTGCGTCCTTATTGGTTGGACAGAGGGGAGGCTGGGAGGTAATAATAACTGGTTATAATCGCTGACAATTTTAAAGAGGGTGCCTGTATATAGTTCTGGGAGCCCAATAAATAAATATGTTCAGATATTTTTGAGTGCAATGCTCCCTCTAAGCTGTGGAGTCTTGTGAGCAAAAATTCTACTTTGTGAGCTATTGGCATTAAAGCTGTGAGCAAGCAATTTGACTATTGCATAAATTAGTTTTCTCTGGAGCCATCCCTCCTGGGCTAAGACAATAATATGTGAAACGGAGGCTAAATAGCTGTGAGCTAGCTCACACTAACTCAGCTTAGAGGGAACACTGGAGGAGTTCCTCCAAATAAACTGTACTCCAGATTTTTAAAAGTTTGAGAAAGGCTGATTCAGAGGTTTTGTTGATAACTGATGATTTTCTGATGAGTTCAAGATGCTTGTTTCCTCTGAATAATGCATGCATGTAGACAACAGAGGGAATTTATGATCAACAATGAGCATATTTTATGAGTCAAATTTACTAATAGTGAGCTCATAAAAAGACAAATAACACCCCTGAATTTAATCAGGGGAGGAAGTAAACACAGACAGAATGTAATGAAATTGACTAAGACCACACTGCTGAAGGTCTGATAAATGAAAACGGAACTTCTTCAAAGACAAATGGATAGATCCCTGGGGTAAGGTGTATCACATGCTAACAAATCTTTCAGTAGCCAAAAATACAGCCAAAGCAGAAGGAAGAAGTGAAAAATATAATCAAATAAAGACACATTTTTAAAAAAACCCTCAAAATTGAGAAATAGATTAATTGTGAGAACCCAACTACCAAAGACAAAACAAAAACCCTGAATGGGAGTACACATAGGGCTGAGATTTTTCAATAGTGTGGAGATGCAATAAATTAATGCAAGAAACCAACAATGGCTTGAACATAGCTGTGAGACAAAGCACCCTAATTTCCCTTAAGGGTTAATGTGATTATTAGCAGGTCTGCTCCAGCTTGCAGGTGTCCATGGTTTGGGCATTCCTGTAGATATTGGTGTCAGACAGGTAGCATCACCAGAGCATCCTTCGACTCTGCACTTTTCCTATTGGTGTGCCTCTACACTGGTCAAAAACGTCACTGATTACATTTGCTTATCTAGTTTTAGAACAATGAGAAACTCTGGAGAACACTGGGTCTTCCTCTGGCCTCGTTCAGGGCTTGTTTGCTTATTTGGGGAACTCTCAAATTGTTTGCTTCGTATAGCTTTTGCCTTGGGTGCCTGTGAGCAGGGCGGCCTGTAGCTTTCAAATCCACATTCCATTCTATTGCTGTTTAATTAAATCTAAAGGCTTCTAACACTTAATAATACTTCTCTCTACATATAACTTCTTATACAGAAAATTACAATTATAAAATATCTGTGTTCTATTATAGATTTCTTCCATCTGGGCTAAATATCAAAATCTGAATACACTATGATTAGACTCTGATGAAGGCACAGTGATGGCTGCCAATATAGATGTCAAAGGAAATATCAGAAATCACATTCAGAAATCACATCCATTGGTCCCTTGCCCTACAGTTCTATAGCAGCGGAATGGTATAAACAAACGATGGTACCCAGCCTATTAAAGAAAGTATTCTTGCCTTTTATAGCTTCTCTGTCTCTGTTTATTAGCCACACTGGAAACCACTTTAGTTTGTTCTTTAATTTTTGATGTCTCTTCAGCTACACCATTGTATCTAACAGTAAAGGGCTAGCCCCCATGCAGATAGCAAAATCCATGGCATGACTACCAGCTACAACTGTGCAAATCCAGGGGAACCTCCAGACTAGCAGAAAATCATAAGTTCTCTAAAAAAAATGTGACACTTGTACATGCACAGAGATCACCAAAAAACCAAACAAACCCCAAGCTGCTGAACACCATGTTGGGAAACTGTAGCCATCCAAAGTGTCGTATGCCCTCCCTCAGAACTCCTCACAGGCTCCCCTCTTGTTTGATCAAAACTTCTGTTTTAATCATTACCTCCAAATCTCTTTTAAAGAGATTTTGTCCTCCTTGCACTAATCTCCTTTTTGATAAATTGTCTCTTCTGAAATGATATGTGACTGTGTTGAACTTTTTGGATAGGTTTCCGCTTATGTCTCTTGAGAATTTGATAGCAGTGAGTATTTCACAATAGATTCTAGGCACAGCTTGGGTCTATGAAAAACTGCTCCGAGGCATAATTATTCACCTTATCTAGAAATGTTGTTTCTGTCATGATCTGAATGTGCACTCATAATCAATGTGCAGATAACTGATGTCTTAGCATCTACGCAAAACCATTGGGAAAGGTCATCTGGGGATTTGGAGTGAGGTGCTGCCAATATGTGGGTGACACCCAGCTCTGTTTCTTAAGAGCTGGATCAAGTGGGTCTGTGTTGATCCTGAACAGGAGCCTGGAAAAGGTAATGGGATGGATGAGGGCCAAAAACTGAAGTCAATACAGATGCTGCTTGAAGACTGAGGAACCGGCCTGTTCTACTCCCCTTGAACGAGCAAGCAGAGGTGCTGCTGGATCCTGGCCTACAGTTACCGATTTCCCACAAGCAGCTGCTCCAGGCTGGCTCTTCCCTTTCCCCCGATTGCATGCATCAAATTCCCACCATGTGCTTCACGGCCGCATTTTGACCCGCAGCTTCGCCTGATCTCCTCTGCATCTTCTAGATCCTAAAAAACCCAGAATTGTGAAGATATGGGGGAAAATGGGAAAGCTGTGGGGAAAAATGTGGCCGAGCAGCACATAGTGGGAAATTGATGTGTACAATCAGGGGAAAGGGAAGAACAGCAGCTTGTGTGAAATCAGTGTTAGAGTGGCACATTGGGCCTTCTAGCAGCTTTGGCTAATATGCAGACAGCACCAAATTATTTCTAGCCACTGTACTGCTATCCAGTTTGATATGGTCAGTATTTCCACTGACTGTAAATACTGTGGCCAGCCATCAGCTTTCTGCAAACTATGGCTAATCCTGGGCTCTTCAAGCTCCAGTGTTTAGAGTGAGGCAAAATGACTGCTGTGCTGAAAAGATTGTTATAGTTATTATCTGTTATAAGACAGTAATAAGAAATGCTGTTCAAATGCACTGCTGATCTGTAATTTAATACTGAATAATAAGACTTTAAATTGCTGAGAAACCCCCCCCCCCCCCCCACTTCACATGAAGATTTAATCTTGGGAAACAACATTTGGAGGGAACAGAATAAATACTGGATTAGTCTAGCCCAGGGGTGGGCAAACTGTGGCTCGGGAGCCGCATGCGGCTCTTTCACATATATTATGTGGCTCCTGGCAGGGCGGCTGGGGAAACTAAATATCATTAGCAAACAAATATCATTGGACAAATTAATATCATTATCAATATCTGCTTTTACCCCTTTTGTTATTATTTTTGGCAGTCTCATTTAATGTTAATAAAAAGCAAATTTGCTTATTTTCCAGTAAAAGCAGGTAATATTTGTTCATGTCTTGTGGCTCTCAAACATCTGATGCTTATTCTATGTGGCTCTTACGTTAAGCAAGTTTGGCCACCCCTGTTCTAGGTGGCTCTTACGCTGAGCAAGTTTGCCCACCCCTGGTCTAGCCCTTTTGGGGCATTTAATTTTCATTCTCTAATCATGTATGGTCACCATTTTGAATGGATGAGGCAACACACATATATTCGATGACCATAGATCTAGGTGGGTAGCTGTGTTGCTCTGAAGCAGTAGAACAAAGTTTTGAGTCCAGTGGCACCTTTAAGACCCAACAAAGTTTTATTCAAGGTGTGAGCTTTCGTGTGCACACACACTTCCTCAGACAAAGCGAGGACGTGTGCATGCACACGAAAGCTCACACCTTGAATAAAACTTTGTTGGTCTTAAAGGTGCAACTGGACTCAAATCATGACTGTACAACTGCAGTATGTGCGAGCACTTTCCCTCAAAAATATTTGATCCAATTCACACGTACCAAAGCAGGGTGTGCCTAGAAACTATGCAGGTTGTCTCAATTCACACGAAACGGTGATTGTGCCTATTGGAACCATCATGTGTAGCATGCTCTCCTGTTAAGAACAGCTGGAATCCCAAAACCAAACATCTGTTTTGGCGGTCACAATGTCAGATTAGGATCTGAGAGGCCTATGTTTAACCTCACTCCCCCTTTGGCTCGCTGCTTAACATTCTCTCTCAGACTAAGCAACCTCACAAAGTTATTGAGAAGACAAAATGGAACATGGGAGAATGATGTGCACAACCCTAACCCCCTTGGTGGAAGGACAGGATGCATATGAAATAGATGCATATGAAAACATATGCAACAGTGTGGATGTTGTGGTGATACAAGGTAGCCTGAGATCTTAAAATACATGTTGACTCCTTACTAAAAACATGCTGAATAACAAATTGAGTGCATGCTATTGATCAGCCTGTGGAGAGTTCACTTTCCTGGAAAATCTTTCTCTTGTCTTACGTGCAAGGACCTTTGGAGGTTATTTAAAGCAGGGGATTCATGAGCAGGAGTGCGTTTCACCAAGCTGGACTACCAAAGCTATCATCCATGTGAAGTCACATAAAGCTAGTTTGGCAAATTAGATAAAAACAGAGGGAAAAGCAGTTTAGTGGAAAGCAAGTGAACAAAATTAAAAGGAAAATAATGATTATCTGGCATGTGAAAATAATCAAAAGCCTTTATCCACCTTGGTGGATTATATTGCCTTTGGATCAATGAATCTTCATGAGAAGTGATCAGCAAAATTCCCTTGTATCCTTGTATTTCTGATGCTATAGAGAAAGAGGGGGAAATGAGAAAGTGACCTATAACTAGCTTAAAATAATTTCTGAGTTATTGCAAAACCAAAGAATAACTACTTATTTAATTTCTGGAGCTGAGTTGATGACACTTAACATGAGCAAGACATAGAAACTAGCCGAGGGTGGAGACTTCAATAAAACGGATGCTCTTTTGCTGACATTTCCGAAACTTATACATACATTACCATTGCAACAGAAGATGATAATGTTGCCCCTAAAGTGCTGAGTTAATTGTACCCTGTCCTCTACACAGTGGTTCTTTGACACAGATAAGTATCTACAGTGACATTTTAAATAGTCAAGCGCTAAATGCATAAAGCAGAGCAGACACAGTTGTGTGGCTATGTTGGCACTGAACTAAATATGCCAGTAATCTTGCCAAGGATACATGCCTAGTATGGGTAGGAGTAACTCAAAAGTGATCTTCCCCCTCCTGCCACACACACGTTTTGAAAACTGATCTCTTAATTCTGTTCTTCCTCTTGTCAGCTTTCTTTCCGTTTCCCAAGCCACGTCACTCAAGGTGCCTCCTGCCCACAAGTTAAGCTGCATTTGCAAGATCAAAGTAAAGCATGGTTCTGGAGTCCCTGCAAGCTTTTCAGCACATCTGCACCTTCAGAGCCAGTTTGGTGTAGTGGTTAAGTGCGCGGACTCTAATCTGGGAGAACCGGGTTTGATTCCCCACTCCTCCACTTGCACCTGGCTGGATGACCTTGGGCAAGCCATAGCTCTGGACCAGCTGTTCTCTCAAGGACAGCTTGGGAAAGAGCTCTCTCAGCCCCACCTACCTCACAGGGTGTCTGTTGTGGGGAGGGGAAGGGATAAGGAGTTTGTAAGCCGCTCTGAGACTCCCTTGGGGAGTGGAGGGCGGGGTATAAATCCAATCTCCTCTTCTCCTCCTCCTTTTCAGATGAATTCAGTAAATCAGAGTAACCAGATACCTCATATCTGAGACCTTACAGGCAAAGGCTCTTGTTTAGCATAATGAGACAGAATTATTGGGTGGGATCCAACCAGTGTTCCCTCTGAGCTGAGTTAGTGTGAGCTAGCTCAGTTGTTTTTAGCCTCTGGCCCACACATTTGTGTCTCAGCTTAGAAAGGATGGCTCCAGAGAAAACTAAATTATGCAGGAGCCAAATCGCTCACTCACAACTTTAATGCCAGTAGCTCACAAAGTGGAATTTTTGCACACAAGACTCCACAGCTTAGAGGGAGCACTGGATCCAACCAGGCTTTCTGCTGGTGAAAAAGGAAGGGGGGGGGGGGCGCCCCTTTCACCACAAAAAGGTTATTTCACTGATCGGGGACCTGTCTGGGCCAAGGTCATGTAGGATGAGGGGCAGTAATAAGGAATTTAGTTTGACTGAGCAAAAAAAGCAGAGAGGAATAGGAAGACAAGACAAATAGGAAATTGTGCAGTGGGCGTCTTTATCTCAGGAGCCCAAGCGCTCTCATTTGGTGTGATGCCAAACTGCTTTGCCCCCTGAACCGGCAAGAAAGAGGCAGACACCAAAGTTTTCTGGGTTGAACAAGGGCCACTTTATTAATTAATTAATTTTGCATTTGTAATTATGGCAAGGGGTTGGATCTTGCGTACCAGATAGGTGTCCATATTCCTGACCACCTTCTTATCCTATTGGGCGATGCACCTGCCCTGATCTCGAGCCTTTTTACCAAGACTCTTGACCAGCATCCCGGCACTTGTAGCCGATATACCCGGTCAACCACCCCGAGGCCCCAAAGCTTGCTAGGATAGCCGAACCAGGTTGTTCTCAAGCAGGACCTCCTTTCCCGTTCCCGAGCCACTTGGCTCAAGAGCCAATCCTGGATGCCTGCTTAATTATCATAACAATGCTTAGGTGCTCACCATTTATACTTTCTGGTCGCTCTACCCCGCCCATACCAAAGTGACCGTCCCTCCGCTCCACTATGCCACAATCCCTCATAACACCTCCTCATGTAGTGCAAGGTAGGCAAAAACACCCCTGCCCATACAGCCAATCGGGAAGGAGCGAAAAATTCCTACCTGGCCCCCATAAAAAGGGCGACCGGTGTGACCTGTACTACAGGGTGGGAGGGTGGGCCAAGCACGCCGACCAAAGAGGCTGTTCCCAAGGGCGGAGCCAGCTTATAACTAGCTGGCTCCACCCCCCCTTCCCCCTCCTTGCCTACCGGAGGCAAATCGGCCCCCCCTCACCAATGCTACGCTTGGTGAGGGTTGGGGCTTGCCATCCAAGAGCTTGCAGGGAAGGGACAGTCTCCCTGGGGTAGGATTTCCACAATCTTGGCAGCCCCGTGAACTTATGATGGAACTGGCAGATGGAAAACAGAATACTGGGGCAGACTTGAGCATTCTGGATTCAGGCCATTAAGTGCTTTAAAGGTTAGATTGAACTAGGCCTCAAAACAAACCAGCCACCAGTTAGAATAATGGAGGACTGGTACGATATATTCCATCCTTCTGGTCCCCTTAGCAATTGGGCTGCCACATTTTGCACTCGTTGAAATTTCCGGACTTTCTTCAAAAGATGGATTACTGTATGAATCATCTTGCCCAGCACAATCTGCAGGTCAAAGCTGTGCATGGTTAGATGCTAGGCATTGAATCAATCAGCTGTTAGGGAGCGAAGTGGATGGGTCTGTGTTTAGTCCATTGCCTGGTGAACAGATCTACACAGATGTGCACCGGAAAGCATGAATAAGTAACTGGGCCTATGGACAGCCAACCCTCTTGTGCAAATGTGGTTTTGAATTTGGGCCTTACAAATATCCCATAACCTGTGCTAAGTTGGATTGTGTTTTTTTTTAAAAAAGGGGGCTCATAAGATTGTTCTTTGGCCTCAAATAAACATAGCTAACTGAAATTAGACTTACATATTGAAAACCACACTAGATCTGAATTTTCAAATATCCATGTGAATGCTTCAGTCTTTGGTTTCCTCAAAACAGTTCTAGAAAGTTCTAGAAAGCCAGAGAGTCTTCAGCAAAAAAGCTGAGATGAACCACCTGGGGATGGGGGAAAAAAGAATTAGAAACTGTCGAAACTTAACTGTCTTGTGCATTTTCACATATGTTAATCTGACAGAAATATATAAATGACAGGCACATAACTTTAGCCTGACTACATTTCCCACTACACAAGCCTTTCTTTGATCCAGTCCAGTGCATACTTAAACATCTCTGATCTCTATTCACCTTTTATTCACAGTTGTCAAAATGTCACCATTTAAAAGATCATCAATCACCGGAGCAGTTAAGTAAGCATCAGGAGCTTAAAATATTTTTGAAATCCGCATGTATCATAAGGGGACTATAAGGCACAGACATAACCAAAGCTATGAAAACAAATTACTTTATAATTGATTTGATTTGGACCTCAAAACAAACCAGCCACCAGTTCAAGTAATGTATGAAAAGTTAGTAGGAATTATGGAAGATTAGAAATGTCAGGCTACAGAAGTAGCAAAAACTACAAGGCTTTTTTGGAAAATACCTGTATATCTATATACACCAGTTTGGTGTAGTGGTTAAGTGCGCGAACTCTAATCTGGGAGAACCAGGTTTGATTCTCCACTCCTCCACTTGTACCTGCTAGGTGACCTTGGGCAAGCCATAGCTCTGTACCAGCTGTCCTTGAAAAAGAGCAGTTTCTGTCAGAGGTCTCTCAGCCCCTCCTACGTCACAGGGTGTCTGTTGTGGGGAGGGAAAGGGAAAGGAGGTTGTAAGCCACCCTGAGACTCCAAGTGAAGGGCGGGGTATAAATCCAATCTCTTCTTCTTCTTCTTCTTCTTTTGTCTTTTTATCACCTGGCCACAAGGACCTCAGGACATGGTTCTCCCTTCTTCCATTGTACCTCGTGAAGTAGCTTAGGCTGAGAAAGAGATTCATTGGCCAGGACACCCAGGGCACCTTGAGGCTGAGCAGGAATTTTAACCAAGCCTCCCCACAGTCCAGCATTCTAACCAGTACATTACACCACAAGACATTTTTTAACATGCAGAACCAACCAAAAGGGAGACTGCAACCAAGAAATCAGGAGACTGAGACTGGGAAGGGCAGCCATTAAGAAACTAGAACAGATCCTTAAGTGTAAGAAAACACTGCTGGAGACCAAGATCAATACTATGATATTCCCCATTACTATATATGGATGCAAAGTCTGGACACTGAAGAAAGCTGACAGGAAGAACATTCATTCATTTGAAATACAGTGTTGCAGGAAAGTTTTATGGATACCGTTGACTGCCAAAAAGACAAATAACTGAGGCTATCACACTTCAGTCTCATTATGAGAAGACAAGAGTGACTGAAAAGGTGGTAGTGCTAAGAAAAGTTGAAGGCAGCAAAAAAAGAGAGGAAGGCCCAACATGAGATCGACTGACTCCATAAAGGCAGCCACAGTCCTTCAGTTTCCAAGACCAGAGCAAGGCTGTTCGTGACAGGATGTTTTGGAGGTCATTAATTCTGAATTCATAGGATCGTCACAAGTTGGAAGATACTAGGTGGTGCATGACACACATAAAGTGTATATATGTGTATTGAGAGGTAAATTCTCCAAACTTCCTGAATCCCTCCCTCCATAAAGTGCCATTTATTCTGCCTGTTTTGCCAACTGAGGACATGGATCACTCAATCCATCTTGCCCACTTTGGTAAGCTTCAGCATCCTCACTCAAGTAGGTACCCTCACTAAATGTATTGGTCAGAGCACATCAGGCAGGCCTGTGAGGAGAACTAGGGATTAGGGCTGCCAAGTCAGCCCGGGGGGCGGGGGATCCCCCGCTACAGGGGTTCCCGATCCGCTGGCCAGCATTTGGCTGGTGGGGGGAACCCCACCCCCCTCCCCCAGCGTAATGACGTCACCCGGAAATGACGTCATCACATTGGGGGCGTTACCAGGGCAACGCTCTGGCAATCGCCCCCAAACTCTATAGAGTTTGGGGGCGATTGCCAGAGCGTCGCCCTGGCAACACCCCCAACGTGTTGACGTCACTTCCGAGCGACGTCGCCGGGCGCATACGCGAAGTGCGCGCGCCCGGAAAACTCCCGGACGATGGAGGACTCCCCCCCACTGGTAAGTTAAGAACACTTGGCAACCCTACTAGGGATCAAGTTTTTCTTTTCACACTTCTGTTTCCCACTACAAGGGGAACCCTTTGCAGGGTTGTGAACAGGCCAGTTTTCCATTGGCATGACCAGTTTTTCCTCTTCTAGCCAGTTTCCAGGAAAGTATTTTATCTTATAATGGAGGGAATAGCTCATTTAAAAAAAAAAAAATCTGTCTGTCTGCTTGCTTGTCAAGAGCCAGTTTGGTGTAGTGGTTGAGTGTGCGGACTCTAAACTGGGAGAACCGGGTTTGATTCCCCACTCCTCCATATGCAGCTGCTGGATGACCTTGGGCAAGCCATAGTTCTGTCAGAGCTGCCCTTGAAAGAGCAGTTCTTGAAAGAGCTCTCTCAGCCCACCTACCTCACAGGGTGTCTGTTGTGGGGAGGGGAAGGGAAAGGAATTTGTAAGCCGCTCCGAGTGAAGGGCGGGGTATAAGTCCAATCTCCTCCTCCTCCTCCTCCTCTTCTGTCGATTAATTATTATTCTTCTGTCTATTAATTATTGTTTCCCTCATGATCAGAATGACTCAGATCATTTCATGTGAGCATGAAAACTGTAAAGTCCAAAAATGACTAGAGTCTAAGGGCACTTAAATGGAAGCTCTGTGCTCCAATGAATCAGTAGCAGTCATGCAGCGGTCAGAGTATTGGACCAGGATCTGGTAGACCCAGGTCTGAATCTCCGGTCTGCCATAGAAGCTCACTGGGTGACCTTGGGCCAACTGCTCTCTCAAAACTTAATCCACCTCACAGGGTTGCTGTTAGGATAAAATGGAGGAGGGGAGAACAATGAAAGTGGCGTTGGGTCCCCACTGGGAAGAGAGGCAGGGTATAATTATCCAAGTAAACTGTGCAAGTAGATCCAACTCACTGGGCACATAAATGTCAGTCAGCAATGATGTGGTGTAGCATAAATATGGCCTGAGTGTTCTGGCTGGATACAAACAATTTTGTTATTCTAGACTTCACCCTGACACACACCAATGAACGCTGGCTAGTAATTAAAATAAACATTTCCCAAACAGATAGCTCTGTGCATCTCCCAGGCTTGAATGAATTACTTGTTTCTCTGTAAGTTGCAACTCGTGTGTGCTTGTGCCACCCCTGCCATCAACGTGCACTGTGGGAGGAGATGTTCACAGGCCCATTGCTAATTAGGTAACAAGCCAAGAGAAAGTTCAGTTTTACAGAGGCATTTTACAGAGGCATTGAATATTTGTTTTAATTATAGAACAAAAGTGATCACAGGGCCTATTCATGAGATGCTCTAGCCTTTTCTAGTATTTTTGTCCCTCTGCTGCCAGCAAAGATAACAGAACCTGCTGGAAATGTGTACCATAAATAATGTCCCCATTCTATACTGCACTAGGGCTGCCAAGTCAGCCCGGGGGCGGGAGATCCCCCGCTATAGAGGTTCCCGATCCGCCGGCCAGCATTCGGCCAGCGGGGGGAACCCCGCCCCCGAAGTCGTCCAGCGTGGACGACTTCCCCAGCGTAGTGACGTCACCTGGAAGTGACGTCACCACGTTGGAGACGTTGCCAGGGCAACGCTCTGGCAATCGCCCCATTTGGGACGAAGAAGGACTCCGCCCCGCCAGTAGGCGAGTTCGCCTTGGCAGCCCTATACTGCACACTGGTACCTGCTGAACAATTGTTGCCAGGTTGGACCTGGGCAGGGGGCAAAAAGCTCACATCCAATAATGATGCTGTGTACTGATTCATTCTAGGTTGGGTCCTTTGCACAAATCTATCAGATCGTGCAGTCATTGACCTGCTCAGTCAAGCCACCTGCAGTCAAGCCACCTGCAAGCCACCTGCAGTCAAGCCACCTGCTCAGACAAGAATAATACTGGATTGTGTCGGGGGGGGGGGGGTTAGCCATGTTGGTCTGAAGCAGCAGAACAAAATTTGAGTCCAGTGGTACCTTTAAGGCCAACAAAGTTTTATTCTGGGCATAAGCTTTCGTGTGCTTTTTCAGATAAGAAGAATTGTGTGTGTGCACGCATGCTAAGTGCCATCAAGTAGCTTCCAAATTATGGTGAACCTATGAATGAATGACCGCTAACTGAGTCCCCCTCAATTCCAGTAAAGTGATTGGTGCCTTGACATTTGTGCCATGCTAGACTGATCTGAAACCAATTTACTTTTTCATTACTTCCCATAAGAAACTCTGGAAATTGTAGCTCCTAGGTGTACTATGAATACTCCGCTTAGTACATGGCCTAGCTCGCTATGTTTGCAGGGGTTCTTGTTACATGAGCAGTATCCTCAAATGGTACAACTTGTTGCTCTTTCTATAATCCTGTGGTACACTTTGTTTTACTTAACAGGGATTAATCTGGTTTGACTTATGCAGAATTCCATCTGGTTGCAGAGGACTTAGATTATGTTGAGATCCCTTCCAATCGCCTTGAGAGATCTCGAGAGTGATGCCTGGGGATGTGGCATTTTGGGAAGATCTGATGGCACTTCTGGGGGACACTCTAGGATTTTCCCGTAATCTCTTTGGTAAAGACATTAGAGACATGGGGAAATTCCTGAAGTGTCACTGTGCAGGACATTTTCTAGCCGTTCTGCTCCTTGGTTTCTTAAGGGTGGAGAGATGGGAGCCAAGGGTGGAGGTTTAACCGCCACAGGTGGGCAAATGGCAAGGCTACTTTAGGATAAGAGAGTGGGGCTGTTCCTGTGTGATTGGGTGGCTTGTCTCGGATCCCCTTCCAACCTTGCAGAGGATTATGGGACATGCTTTTAATTAGCATGGAAAGCTGACCATGCTAGAACTGCAAAACGCTGGAGTCTGAGTGAGTGAGAGATCTTGGACCCTTCCTCTTCACAGATCTCTCATATCTTATTTATTATACCCCATAGTCTTTTTAGTTGGGAGACAAACACCTTTTTCTACCCCCCACATCAGGATGACTCAAACTCTACTCAGTGTAGTAGAGAAGAACAAGAGTCCAGTAACACTTTAAAGACTAACAACATATGTGTCAGGGTATGAGCTTTCGTGAGTCACAGCTCATTTCTTCTCAGTGTATTAATTTTAAATAAAAGGAATGTTGTTCCCTCAGTATAAGTCATGCCTCCTCTTCCCACTATTATGCCTGGGGAAGGAAGGAAGGAAGGAAGGAAGGAAGGAAGGAAGGAAGGAAGGAAGGAAGGAAGGAAGGAAGGAAGGAACCAACCAACCAACCAACCAACCAACCAACCAACCAACCAACCTTTGAATGGGGCACCTGTTTTTAAACAACAGAGTGCATGAATGATAGGAGCTAATTCCTGCCCCACACCTACATGCTACTCAAAGGGTTACAGCATATTTTTCTCTCCAGCCTAATGTCTATTGGAGATCAGACAATCAAGAATAGAGAGGACAGGTTGTGGCTGAGAGAGTTTCAAGCACAGTATCCGATCTGGCGTTCAAGTCAGAGCAAATGTGAATGCCTTCAAAAAGCTTGCAAGTCAGTCACAGCAGGCAACAGATGGTCTCCTGGGCTTTCTCAGAGAAGGCTGCCACAGTCTCATAACAATCCCATACAGTTCTGCTGGACAGCAATCTGCAGGGGCAGTGTTTATTTATTTAGCTATTTATACCCCCACTTCCTCCCCACAGTGATGACACAGAGTGGTTTACAACATCCTCCCCTTCTCCATTTTACTCTCACAACAACCAAATACAGATTATTTATTTTCTTCCTGCTAACACCATCACAGAGTGAGACTTCAAACTAGCTCTAAACTGCCTTTGTTTGTTTGTTTTCCTTGCCTCACTTATACCCCACCTTCACATGGCTTCCATTGGTCTTCTCTCCTCCATTTTATCCTCACAGCAACCCTGCATCCCCTGGATCCTAGTTCAGCACTCTAACCACTACACCTCACTGGCTCCTGTGTGAAACTACACTGTCAATGTCATTCCTCCTAAGTTTTCTGACATCTGCAATCTAGTCATTCCCCAGTTCATCTCTAGCAGCTTCAAGGTAAATCAGGTGCTGCCTGTTAGACCTATTCAGAACAAGAGTATGTCTAGGAGCAACTATGACAACAGCCTACCCACCTTCCTATTCCAGAAACTGACCTGAGAAATTAGAGCTTTCAAATCAGCTGGAACCAGGGGCGTAGAGTTTAAAAACTCCCGGGGGGGGGGCTGTTCCGTGTGCGTGTGCTTTGCGTGCACACCCGCCGGGACCATGTCCCCACCGCCGCTGCCGCCTCCCCCCTGCCTGATCACTCCTGCTTCTGTCCCTCCATCCATCCAGGGGCCAGCTGGGCATTGGCTTAGCTGGTCCCTGGATAGACGGACAGAGGGTCGCAGTGGCCAGGCGGGGGGGGGGGGAGAGGCAGAGCGGTGGCCCTAGGAAGGGCTGAGGGAGGTGCAGCGGTGGGCACACCGTTTTCCCAGGGGGGCTCAGTCCCCCTGGGAAATTTCGGGGGTGGCTCGAGCCCTCAAGCCCCCCCGTAGTTGACGCCTATGGTTGGAACATCTCAGAAGTTTGAATCTTATTGGTCATTGTACCTTATTTTTGCCTATCAGTAATTCTGTCGATGTCCTAGCTGGGCCTCAAGGAAGCTTTGCTTGGAAGTGCTGGCTGTTGACTCTCAGACTGGCTGACGATATCTCTGTGTCTGGTTAGGGAAAAGATGGCTGTGAGGCCCCTTGAAAGAACACCAGAGGAGTGGTAGAGTATCGTCTGTCCCTATGTGTTGGTTTAGAGGAGGTGTTTATCAGTTATTCGGGTCTTATTCCATCCCCACTGTCAATGCTGAAGGGACTGATTCTCCCATAACAAAATGAAGAAATATAAAAATGTATTACATTAAAATTAGAATACACATAAATCTGCAAGGAGTCCTGCTCGTCTCTACTCAGAAATCTAGCAGCGCTAATATTCTACTAGACAGCTCCCTCCAGCAACTGCATAAGTTATAGTTTAGGGCATGTGTCTAATATACCTATTTTCAGTGTGTACAGTAAAGATCAGAAACGATGTATAAAATCTCAGGCATTAAACACACAGAGAGAGACACACAACTTGCCACCAGTAGTATAGCATGTAGAGACTAGAGTTCTCCAATTATTAGGAGACATTTTGTACTGAGCAATAAAAAGCAATTGGCAAGGCGAGCGGATTACTGAATGCCTGAGGTTGCACTGGAAAAACTTGACAGCAGAGAGCTGGTTGTTTCAGCTCACCTAAGAAGTGTAATCATGTTTCAGAAATGCCTTGCTGGGGGAGGTGGACCCATTCAGAAGGAAATCTTGCAACTGCCTCAGGCTACTGATATAAATATCTGGACTTGCAAAGCCTAACTCAAATGTCCTGTTCAAGAATCGTAATGGGTGTTGAGATATTTGGATTCTAAAAGGGCACTTTCGATGAACTGGAATCTCTTTTGCAGCATATTAGATCCTCAGAAACCACCGCACATGATAATCTACACAAAGAGTCAACCTATGTTGAACATATGAAGTTGCCTTCGCTGAGCAGGCTGCCAACTCCAGGGTGGGAAATTTCTGGAGATTTTCCTTTCTGTGGTCCTTGTAACTAGAGATGGCCAGATATCAAACCTGGGACCTTCTGCGTACAAAGTATGTACTTGCCCACTGACTTAGGATTCCTCTGTGTTTACATTTACAAAGTTTCCTTTTTTTGAGGGACCCCCACTCATCCATCATTTAAAAAGCTCCACAGTATCATCCTGTGCAGAGAAATCGATTGTGACAGGGATAACTCCGTCTAGAACGTTCAGTTTGGGAAAGTGCTCCAGCTCAGTGGTACAGTACAAGCTTTGTACCTGAAGCTTGTAGGTTCTAGACAATAGTATGTGCAGTGAAAGGGAGCTCAGGTTCTAGGAAAAACCCATCTCTACCCAAGAGAGCTGCTTATAATCAGAAGAGACAATACCAAGCCAGATGGAACAATGGTCTAGACCCAAGGCAACATCCTATGTAGAGTTCAAATGGCCATGCTCCCTCAAGGTTGTTGGAGAAATGAGTATGAAAGACAAGACCTGGGATTTCAGTCATTATAGGGTTAACCTATGCAGCTTGTTGTGTTTCTTAGTTTAACCTGGAAGTGCCTGGCAGCAGGCTAATTAACTCTAAGCCCCGGAAACCTAAAGGTGTACTGTTTTGCTAATTGGTCAATGATATCAGGTGTCTCCTTTTAGGGGTCAAGAAGAAGGAGAGATCCTCCACTGTAATCTCTCTCTCTCTGTAGTAGGATGTCTTAGTGTGCAGACACAGCACAATGCTGCTTAGTAAGCATTTTTTGTTTATTTGTAGCTAATCCCGTTTCCCTTTTTTCTTTAGTAATAAAGTTTCTTTTAAACTAAAAGAAGCAATCTCTTCTTTCCAGAAAAGCAAGATCCATTACTCTGAATTTTCTTGAATATTGGACAAAAGTCCTAACAGAGGTAACTGCAGACACCATGTTAGAACCAGTGTGATGGCTGCATGACAACAAGATGCTTCAGTGCTTAACTAGAAGCTATTCTAGCAGATCCTGGAGTAAACATAATCTGTGCACATCAATTACAGAATACTTCTTCATTTCCAGCTAGTCTTTGGGGGCCCTAGCTGTGTCCTTCATATGAAATAAGCAAACTGGCTACCACTCATATTCCTTGCCAACGCATATTGGCCAAAACCATTGTAAAGCAGCCATAAAGTCCACAGCTTGAAAATGCAAGGAGGCACAACACCTCTGATTTGGCCTCTGAACTGGGAGGAAATAGGAGTCAGTTCAGTTCAGGTTTCTAATCCTAAATCAGCCTGAAGAATGTGGTGAGTTTGGTGGGTCACTCTACTTTAGTTGCGAATGATGAAGAATTATTTGCTACCATAGGAATAGTTCTCTGTGTTTCCTTGCTTGGTCGTTTTCTGCCTCAGCTATCAGATTGTTGTTTAGGGCTCACAGGAGCGCAAAGTCTGAACACACAATTAAAAGATCCATTGTCACCTTACAGGAAAGTAGCACATTTAGTGGTTTTATTAAAAATATCAAATGAAGAAAATCAGGGCTTTTTTTGTAGAAAAAGCCCAGCAGGAACTCATTAGCATAACAGGCCACACCCAACAGCAGAAACTCATTAGCATATTAGGCCACACCCCTGACAGCACAGCTCCCTCCGAGGATCAGCTTCCCCGGGTGTCCCGCAGCTTGCAGGGAAGGAAGGCAGTTTCTGGATTGGCCTCTCCAGATGCCCCACAGCTGTGGGGCACCTGGGAAATCTGAGGAGGGGGAAGACAGTTAAAACGGCCTTCCCTTCCTGGATCAGCTTGGCTTTCCCAGGTGCCCCGCGGCTTGCGAGGCACCTGAGGAACCGGGGGGGGGGGGAGGGAGGCTGTAGGCGTGGCCAACTCAGAAGCCAGCCAGAACTCCGTTCCTGTGCATTCCTGCCCAAAAATAGCCCTGAAGAAAATAATGCTGAAGTACTTTGAGACCTAGAATATAAAAACAGTGCACCACTTTTGAATGAGATCAAGCATCCAGTACTTTACAAAAGAGTTTTAATTACTGACAAAAGATACAGTGGTAGGGTTTTAAAAATGTCTTAAAGACCATGAGGTGGGTAGAACCAAAATGCAGTGTCCTGGAATTGTTGTTGTCTTACTTGCCCACAGAAGCAGCCCGGGGGGGGGGGGGGGGGAGATCTCAGCCACTTCCATCTGGACTTATGGATGCCAGACTCCAGGTGAGACCTGGGGATCCCCTGAAATTACAGCTCATCTGCAGATTATAGAGATCAGTTCTTTGGAGAAAATGGATGCTTTGGAGGATGGACTTTGTGGCACTGAATCCTCCCTAGGCTCCATCTCCAAATCTCCAGGAGTTTCCCAACCTAGATCTGGCAACTCTACCTTCCCACCCCATGCTGGTGGCCAGGGAAGACCTGGCAACCCTATCTGGAACTCTGGCTGCGTTCAGACTGGCAGTTTGGCCCGATATAGGCCCGCTTTGCAAGCGGATTAAGAGAACCCGTTCACACAGCCACAGCTGCCTGGCATTGCCGTGCCATACTCACCCCATCCTGAAGAGCTTTCATCCAGCTTTAAACAGGTACCTGGTGAAACCGGTGTCAAGCCGTCTGGGTGTGCGTTCATCCCGCTTCCTGGCAGTATGGGCACAAACAAGCCACACATCAAGTGGCACCAGTAATGTGAACCCGCTGATCCGGCTGCTGTGCCCATGCGCCTATGCACCCATGGACCTACACACAGGTCAGCAAAACGGACCAAAGCCGCATGCCACCACGGTGCCACCACCAGGGGCCGCCCCACAGTGTGAACGCTCTGTTCTGCCTCCTCCCCGGTACGGTCCCGCATCAGTCTATGCAGTGTGAACGGAAAGCCCCACAACAACTCGGCCCGGGTCTTTTTGCTTCCCTTGCGCTTCATTTTGCCAGCCTGGCCTCAGCCACCATTTGTCCCCTTTCTCTTCTGATGTGTAGGGACACTGAGGGACCTGAGAGGGACCTGTGAGGAAGGGAACAAACAAGGGAATGATAAGGAAGAAACACAACTGCCTCAGCCTACCACCTTCAACTGGAGATTCAGAAGGCTGGGAATAAAAAAAAACTGGCTTTCACAATAAAGTAGCTGTGGCACTTGCTTGGGGTCTTGGATCCAGGATACAATTTTACTAATTTTTGGACAGTCTACCTACTCTCTTCTGGCCTTTTCTCTCTCTGTCTACACCCTCTCCCCAACATGTTTAAATTATAATTCTTTGTGGGGAAACAGGCTTCACTGTTTTCAGAATGCTTGCTGATAAGCAGAGTATTTTAGGAAAACCCCTAGGCCCTCTGACTGCTGTTTAAATTAAATCAGTTTGTCCCAAGAACTGTCATTATTACCTTTAACTATCCAGTCATATAGGTTATTTTTGCTATTTCTGAAGGCCAAATATTAACATTTTGTGTGTATTTTGAAATGGTCTGCTTTCTCCATCCTCCATTGAATCCTCCTTGATGCCTGAGTTTGACTGAACGTTTCTAGGATTAGCATGTGACTTGTGTTTCTGTAAAAAGTCAAAAATGGAAAGATAAGAAAACTCATCCATTTTAATGCTGAATTTTAAATAGGTCATTGCTGCACCTGAGGCAGCCTGATGGGTCTCTTGGAGGAAGGAGACTGGTTCACAAGACGTTTGCTCTTGCTGCCATCGAAATATAAACCAGAGCCACTGAGGGGCAGAAGGCTGGACAGCAGAAGTTCGCACTCAGCCATGAAGGTCCTTGGCTGACTTCTTGGGCTTGTCACTCTCTTAGCACAACCTGCCACACTGGGTGTTGTAAGGATAAAATGGCAGAGGGAGAAACCATACACACCACACCTCCTTGGAGCAGAGTTGGGATAAAAATATAACAGGCAGATAGATACCTTGATTGTTGACAATAATTCTGTATGCTCTGTATTCACTTTGCATAGAGATCCTTATACTGCTTATAATACTAACACGTTCCTGCTGCTTTACTTTCTGTCCAAACCACGGTTTTGTTTTGTTTTTTCTATGCAGACCTGCCTCATGCAACCAACACTTGCTGGGGTGCCTTTTAAAACCATGGCTGAAGATAATCTGAGAAAAACTCATGGAAGGGGAAACTTCTGTACATGATTTTCCGACATCTTTAATTTTCAATGGAAGTTTTCTCCATTCACTCCACCCTAGATATATTTTAAATGTAATGGATTGAAACATTTTTATGGATAAGTAAGCATATACAGTCTTATATCTCTCACACATGGATCTCATCCACAATGTAAGGCTTTGCTTCTTAGTCTGGAAGAATGATGGAAGCACAGCTGAGATCTATTTCTTTGCAATTTCCCCATTACACTTTTGGTGAATATTTACAAATGTGAGTGACTGTCATGTCTGTAAATTTGACAAGTGAAATAAAGTGGTTAATTTCAAAATGGGGGGGGGGGGTTGCCTCCCCCTCCCTCAATCTCTTCACATTGGGAGATACATTAAGAGTCTTTCAAAGGATCCCAAGCCAGAAAGTCAGAGGGCTGGATCCAGTCAGCATTTTTATTTGATCTTGTCCAATCCTCCTCCTTACTATTTCCATTATTCAACATGGCTTTCTCCTGTGCAGGTCCCATGATTCCCAGTACAGCCTTTTTTTTGTGGCCCAAGAAGACTCCCCCACTCCCTTTTTCACCAGTAGAAAAGCTGGCTGGATCCAACCCAGTTTCAGTATATATCCCAGCCATACCACATACCTCCAACCAGGGCAGGAAAGTTGGAAGGAAGGTAGGTCAAAACAACTGGCACCGTCTTTAGCATAAGTTAGACACCCAGCAAAATTTGTCGAGGGTTCACTTTGGTGCTTGTGTGTGTGTGCGTGTGCGTGCAGACTGAAATTCTTTTTTTTTTACACTGGGGACACTGCTGTTGGCATCCTCTCCAAACCCCCTTTGAAGTCAATACCAGCAGGGAACTAAACCTCTCACAGCTCCTTTTAAACTCCCCCTCCCATTGTTTTATTTTTTAAAAAATTCAGTTATCCAAGACTAGCAATCTATATATCTAATAGCCAAGTGCCCCCCCCCGCGTGCGGATACCTAATTCCGTGCGGGGGGGCACTTGGAAAGCAGAGGGGGGGTTCTGCAGGTGGGGGGTGACCCCCCCCCGCCTGCAGAAAAATCCAAAAGGTTTGAAAAACTTCTCAGAGGATATTTAAATCCCCCGAAAAGTTAAAGCGTTCTCTGTGCATGCGCGGAGAAAGCTCTGGCCACTGTAGGGGAGGGGGTGGGAAGCGGCGCGGCGAGGCCTTGCCACCGCCGTTTTCGGGGAGGGGGGAGAGCCTCGGCAGACGGCGGTCTCCCTGCCGCTGCTGTTTTGAAGGAAGGAGGGGAGGGGGGAGCCTCGGTGGACGGCGGTCTCCCTGCTGCCGCCGCTGCCGTTTTGAAGGGAGGGCGGGGGGAAGCTGCCAAAGGGGGAGGGGGTAGAGGCTCAGCGCACCGGGGGAAAGGAGGAGGAAGAGACTCACTCCCCCCCCCCGCGAGTATCGCGGGTCCACCGGCTTGTAGTCTCATATTGCTAGACTCATGCTGCATGTCAAAAAACCTGAAAATTCAAAACAACAAAGGGGAAAATAATCCATGGAGCTTGTATGCCAATAAAGAAGGGAGGATGGTGGAAGGTGCAGAGTGGGTAGAACGACCTCGATGTGGGCAGGGAGTGACCTTCAAGGGGCGGCAAAAGGGTGTGTGTGTGGGGAATTTATATGCTTTTGAATTACCTTAGCCTTGGAAGCAAAAACAAAGGAAAAATCGGCACAAAAGCACTCTCAGAAAATCCCAGGAAACAGCAACCAGAAGCAAACTGAGTGCTAAAGGGAGGGAAATCAATGCAGAATGACAAAGAAAAGCTGACGGACATGCATGGTGAAAGTGAGGGAAAACACCCATGTGAAATAGACCTCTATCTCTTGTTTATTTCCCAGGTACAGTCTCCAGTGCAAAACCTCTACCTATGTTAACAAATACCAGTAGGGCTGCATACACTTATTAAATACCTACTTAATTCAGCTCCCCACAGTTGCTTGATTAATCAGACATGAGAAACTTTGCTTCTTAGGTAGTTGTGGGCGTTTAGGGTGCTGCCCCTTCCCCAGTCCCATGTTTCTGAACCAAACTAGATGTCATTTTTTACATGAGTCTGCCATGGGGACTTGCAGCTATGCTGCAAATCCCAATGGAAACTCCTGTGGTAAAAAAGAAGAAGTGCAGAATGATTCTGATTAGAACCATGGAGTGGGAGGAGGAGAGGCTCCTACCTCCCTACAGACCCTCTTTTTAGCTGGGGGCTGTGGGGCAGGCAGTATTTGCTATGTCAGGAGTCTGCAAGTGCAAGCTTTCCATGCATATGCAGCCTCCTGATAGAGGGAATAACACCTCCCCAGCCCCTGGGGTAGTTTTGGCTGCCAAAAACCATGCAGGAGGGAAGGCAGAAACCTCTCCTCCTCCCACACTGCGGTCCCAATCATCCCGATCTACATATTTTTTACACGGGCATTGCCACCATATCTTGCAGCTGCAGTATGGCTGCAAGTCCCTGGGGTGAACATGTGTAACCTAGTTTGGTTCTCAAATCAGATGCTCATTTCTCAGGAGTCTCTGCACTGGTGGTCAACTCACTGATTCTTCACACTGAATTACTCTTGTTCTATACAATTAAATAATCCTATTTGCTTGGTATGCATACCACAGGTACAACCCTTTGCTTTAAAAAGGCGATTGTGATGGCTAACAATAACATTTCATTTTCAAAGTGTTTAAAAAGTAATCTGGACAAATGTTCCTAAAAATATCATTTGCTAATTCTCTTGGATAGTTCCTGGGGTGAACTTTGCAAACAAACTGAGAATCATCCCTCCCCACACTGAGATCTGAAGCCTTTGGTCGAAGTTAAGAAAATGTGTTTACGAGAAGCTCAAGTTACCACACTGAGAGAAAGCCATTTTTTGTAATGGTTAGATCAAGCGTCTCCTGTTCATTGATGCATGTGGAATTAAAGGAACTGACAGGATGAGGAAAGGAGTGCAAACATACAGGAGACCCTGCAAGAAGCAAGAGACCTTTCCATGTTTTTCCTCTCATCACAAAAGGCTGGGAAGTGAGGGAGGACAAGGGTCAGTCTTATCTGCCATGTGCCACAACATTGTCACATCTCAAAGAGGTTACACTTTGTTTGCAGCTTCTGTAGCAGGAAGGAAAACAAATGCAAAATGCCAGAGGAAACACGATGCTTATGGAGTGTCTTGAAGTGCATGAGGCTGGGGGCTAAACAACTTATATTTGCTAAAAACAGTTGGCTTAAATAGGAAGTGTTTGGCTGAAATTGGGGCTTGTGGCAAGCCTGCTGAAAGTTAGACATTGAATCAATTTCTGTGATCCAGAAGTGACATCAAGTGCTAGAATGTCACCTAGCATAACGATGTCTGTCGTGATCTCTATTGCCTTGTGAGGTAAGACTAGCCACTGTCTTCCTCTCCCTTTTACTGTCACCACCCCCACCTTGGGTAAAATCCAGATCCCCTCTCTTGCGGGTTGCCTGAGGCTGACTCCACAAGGGTGTCTCTATTGAGATATTTGGTTAATATAGCAGAGTTTGCCCAGTCATAGAAGCGTGATATTGAATGCAGTAAATAAATCTCCCATGGAGTATATCGCAAAAAAGGAGAACGTAAACTTACATTTATTCAAGTAGGTCCAGTTCACATTCAGGTGGTAGTCAAAAGGAGAGAAAGAAGTAGGGCTGCCAAGTCAGCCAGGGGGGCGGGGGATCCCCCGCTATAGGGGTTCCCGATCTGCCGGCTGGCATTCGGCCGGCGGGGGGAACCCCACCCCCGAAGTCGTCCAGCCTGGACGACTTCCCCAGCATGGTGATGTCACCCGGAAGGGACGTCACCACGTTGGAGACGTTGTCAGTGCGTCGCCCTGGCAACGCCCCCAACGTGGCGACGTCACTTCCGGGTGATGTCACCGAGCGCGCGCGCAAAGCGCACGCGCCAGGGAGGCTCCCGGGCGGCAAAGGACTCCCCCCCACCAAATCGTAAGTTCAACTTGGCAGCCCTAGAAAGAAGTCTAATCTAAAGAGTACTTTCCAGATCACAAATGGCCAGCTTGTCCGGCATCGTGTGTGCGGGAGTATGAGGGCATTGCCTGCACTTGAGAAACCTGTAGAGACATGTGAAGAGGTCATGTAAAGAGAGAGAGAGAATGGACAAAGAGAGAGGGGAGGGGTCAGAGAGCAGCTCCCAGGTTAAGACAAAGAGAAGCATCTCATTCAAGGAGATAACACCTGTACTCACTTAGAGTGCTGTAGCACCCTCCAATGTCCAGGCATGCTGAGTTGCTCACTCCAACGATATCACTGTAGCATGCATGCCCAGTAGTCAAGGCAGGTGGGTAAGGACTTGTGCAGACTTTTTCTAATTCTCTAAACAACTTTATTTCTACAAGGCACAGAACAGATCTAGGTGCACTAATCTGGAATGTTAATCACTAGGTACTTACAATCCATGGTATATCTGGTCTTTGTTTGTTGCATGATACCTTGGTGCATATCTAACCCCCTTTAACATCATTCTCTTCCATCATTCTTCATGGCAAAATGCACAGGAGAGAAAGCTCCCTTAACACACCTCCAAAACTAACTCCAGAACCCAATCCCAACCTCCTAGACAAAGGAACAGCACCCCTTTTTAGACCCCACCCCAAGTGTGCCCCAGAGCCCTTAGCCCTGGGGCTCAAGCCCACCAGACTTGGATCCTCCAGTCAAGAGAGGTTAACACATCAAAGAGCTAGCATGTTTCCCTTTCAGTTCTCTCTCTGTTTTGTCCAGGCATTTCTTCCCATTGCCCAGCTGAATGGCAGCAGGCAACAGAGCAGGAGATCCTCCATCCCCAGCAGGAAACTGGCAACCTAGACTGGTGGCATAGTAGCTTCATAAGGGAGCAGGCAGTCCTTCCCAGACCCCCTCGAAACAGATTGGGAGCCAGTATAGATAGGCCAAGCCTGGAGTTATATGGTCCCGATGACCCACTCCAGTCAATACACTGGCTGCAGCATTCTGCACCAACTGAAAGTTCTGAACACTTCTCAAGGGCATCCCCACAAAGAGTGCACTGCAATAATTTGTAACCAGGGCATGTACCACAATGGCCAGATCTTTTCTGCCCAGGAAAGGCTACAGCTGGCTAATGAGGTGAAGTTGGTAGAAGTCCCTCCTGGCCACAGCTGCCACCTACTTATCCAGCAGTAGACCTGGGTCCAACAGGACTCCCAGACTATGTACTTGATCCTCCAAGGGGAGGACCCCATTCAGAATAGGTATCACCTTAAATCTTGGGTCACCCTTCCTGCTCACCACTAGCACTTCTATTCTGTTGGTATTACGCATCAATTTATTAGCTTGCATCCACTCTAAAACGGCCCCCAGGCACTCTTCAGGGTATCTACAGCCTCCCTTGGATCAGCCAGAAATGCAGGGTAGAGCTGAGTGTCATCCATCCACATATTGATGACAATCCAGCCCAAATCTCTGGGTGACTTCACCCAAGGGCTTCATGTAGATCTTAAAGAGGACAGGGGATAAGGAACCTTGCAGAAGCCCACAGGCCGAAGGCCCAGAGGCTGAGCAGTGGGTAGCCTGCACCTTTCTATTCTATAGAGGCTACCGTGTGCTTGCATTCAGAAGCTCCACTCAGCTACATTAAGACTGTGGGAGGCAATCTGAAAATGTAAGTAAGCCGCATGATATTCAGTGGGACTTTCTACCAGGAACATGTTCTTTGAATTGTAGCCTATACAAACTAAACAGAACAACCAGTAAGTCCTTAATACTGGCAGTGCAGAGGAAAATGGAGGGAAGCAATCCCCCACCCCCACCCATACTGCCATAATTTTTAATGCGTAGGCAAATGCTGAAAGTTTTACTAGTTCAAATGCTGCATTTATACATCTAGGTGAGCATATCGTTCCCCTGAAGCCATAGCTGGATTTGCAGACTTCAAAGCCCAAACAAATCCCACACCTCTGCTGAACAGGGGTTAGATGTTCTTGCAGCCCCAGGCTAAATATGTGATACCTGCCTTGTTTACATTGTCTACTATAGCAAAAGCACTAGGTGTGTGTTCGGTCAAAATTACCATTGAAATGAGATTCAGGATAGAAAGGAGCTAATTAAAGAACACAAGACCTATCCTGATAGCCCCCCTCCCTTTTCTCCCTGCAAATGGGCACCCAGGGGTGGAAATACTAACTCAAGAGGATTCACAGGGGAAGGACAGATTTACAGGGAGAGAACAGATTTACAGTGCAATCCTGTGCAGAGTTACTCCAGTTTTAAAAATTTTTTATAGCATTGGAAAAAGTGCAGAAAAGGGCAACTAGAATGATAAAAGTATTGGAACACTTTCCCTATAAAGAAAGGTTGAAGCGCTTGGGGCTCTTTAGCTTGGAGAGACAATGGCTGAGGGGTGACATGATCGAGGTTTACAAGATTATGCATGGGATAGAGCAGGTAGAGAAAGAAGTCCTTTTCTCCCTTTCTCACAATATAAGAACTCGTGGGCACTCCATGAAATTGCTGAGCAGTCGGGTTAGAACAGATAAAAGGAAGTACTTCTTCACCCAAAGAGTGATTAACACGTGGAATTCACTGCCACAGGAGGTGGTGGCAGCTACAAGCATGGACGGCTTCAAGAGGGAATTAGATAAACATATGGAGCAGAGGTCCATCAGTAGCTATTAGCCACAAAGTATAGATAGGAACTCTCAGTCTGGGGCAAGTGATGCTCTGTATTCTTGGTGCTTGGGAGGGGCAACAGTGGGAGGACTTCTGGCAGCACTGCTGAACCTCCTGAGGACACCTGGTGTTTTTGGCTACTGTGTGATAGAGTGTTGGACTGGATGGGCCACTGGCCTGATCCAACATTGGCTTCTCTTATGTTCTTAAGCACACTGCAATCGAAGGGAGTATCTGGTTAGGATAGCACCCTTAAAGCACAGTCCTAAACCAAGTCACGCCCTTCTAAACCCATTGACTTCAATAGTCCTAGAAGGGTATAATGCTATTTAGGATTGCCCTTTCAGTCACATACAATTTTAGCCTTGTGGAGTATGACCTCAGTTCATGTTGACAGGATATTTACCTTTTCATATAAATATACATCTATTTTATTTTATTTACTTCATTTGTAGTCTGCCTTTCTTGCTGAGGCTCAAGGCAGACTGCCAAATATAAAAATCGGCTCAATCTAACAACAAAGACCTACAATAAACAATACAGAAGGACTAGGGGGAAAAGGGCAAACAAAAAAAACCCTGCCCCAGGTGACAAAAACAGACTAAGGCATGAAGAAGAGGAAGAAGAAGAAGAGATTGGATTTATACCCCGCCCTTCACTCCCCAAGGGAGTCTCAGAGCGGCTTACAAACTCCTTTTCCCTTCCCCTCCCCACAACAGACACCCTGTGAGGTAGGTGGGGCTGAGAGAGCTCTTTCCCAAGCTGTCCTTGAGGGAACAGCCGGTACAGAGCTATGACTTGCCCAAGGTCATCCAGCCAGGTGCAAGTGGAGGAGTGGGGAATCAAACCCGGTTCTCCCAGATTAGAGTCCGCGCACTTAACCACTACACCAGACTGGCTCCCAGTTTGCCATAGCACAGCAACGGGCTTAGAAAGGCAGAAGACGGTGCAGGCAAAGGAAGGTGGAACATAGAATAAATACTGCGACGGACTGCAGTCCTCACCCTTATAAAAGGGCCCTCCTGAGCTGTTCCATTCTACTGCCATTCTCATCCCTTGACGAAAGGGTCAGAGGGCAGGGAGCTGATCGGGTGAAGTCACAGGCAAGAGCCAATAGGTGGCTTCCACTGATACCTTATCCACCACTGAAATGGACTCGCGATGAAAACGCACAGAATCTCTTTTTCAGAGCTCACCTCAAGACAGAGCAAGGTACATTTGTGCTGAACAAGGTGAGCACACTTTTCAAAATTGTCCCACTGCTTTTCAAACATCAGTTACAACTATTTTTCAGTCCAAGGCAGCATTTTTTTGTCCTGGCACCTGGAAGCTGCCTGATTGTGTTATATAAATATGCCTTTGGGGTCTCCGTCAGGCGGAAGATATTGCACACTATGTTCTGCGTTGCTCCTTCTACGGGCCCATTTGAAACAAACTGCTGAATCACATTCTTATACATTTTTCCAGCTCGGATGAGGAATGTATTGATTTTTCACTGCCTGATGCTATCCCTTTGGTTACCCTCAAAATGGCGACTTGTATCTTTTTATCAATTAATATAAGAAATTAGCATCGGCTAATTCTGCAGGAAACCTAGCTAAATTGTTATCCCATGTTACCTTATGGATTTTTTTGGGGTTGCACTTATTTCTCACCATCTTAGTTTTAAACTTCTTAAGTTTTATCCTTAAAACATTTTCACCATTCTGCTGTGGCACAGGGTTATATGTCGGTGTCTATGCTGGGCTGTTATGGCCTAGGGCTACAATAGTCACAATAAACTGAAACTCTATAAATATAACAGCCTGCCTGGTGGGGGCCTTAATGGTTGACTCAGAAGGCACAACATTTCAACAGGCTTATTGAGCAATTCAGCATGCCTGGACACTGGGTGTGTGTGTGTGTGTGTGTGCTACATCACTCACTTAGGCTGTGTTCACACTGGAGTGCTGGAGCCGGCTGGAGCCGGCTGCAAACGGCTGGTTCCGTAAAATCACGATCACACTAACCTCTCCTCCTGTTGCCTTCAAGCGGCTCCCCCACGTTCACACTAACAACGGGGGTGGGGTGGGGGTTTCGGGTTTTTTTTTTTTGCCGCTTACGTATGCGCATAAGTGCTCATGCAGGCGGATGGGGAAAAAATTTTCGCGCATGCGCAGCACCACCAGACGGAATCACTTCTTCCTTTAGACACTTGAAAACGCTGTGATATTTCAACCCGAAAATAGCCTCATCGTGACCGCAAACTCATGTACACGGCAGAACTAGCCTCCATTTGCACATCTGTCCTTTAAATGTAGATTGGTATGGGCGCTCATGCGAATCTCGCTAAATGCAAAAAAAAAAAATGGCGGACGAAAAGCAGAAGCCAGAGGCTTCCACAGGGAGGGGAGGGGGGTTACTCGGAAGTGCCTCCGAGACGGCTCAGCGTTTACACAGCACACCAATGCGGCTGCAGGCAGAAGAGGACAGCTGACACCAGCAGGGGAGCTGGTCTCAGATTTCAGACACTTTGTCGCACCTGAGTGACGGCTGGGGACGAGAGCCAGCTGTTACAGTGTAAACATGCAAATTGGAGCCGGCTGCAGCCAGCTTAAATCTGCAAGTGTGAACGCACCTTTAGAGTATATGTGTCATCTGCTTGAATGGGATGCCTCTCTTTGTCTTAATCTGGGAGCTGCCCTCTCACCCCTCCTCTCTCACTTTGTCCTCTCTCTCTTCACATGGCTTTCCATGGAGACGTATGTCTCTGCAGGTCTCATATTGGCTGCCCTTTAAACACTAGTAGTACGTGAGTGCGTGACTCTTTCCTCCTGCTCATTTTGTGAAGGAAGAGACATAAGTCTCCAGTATTGCTTCACTGCAAAGAAGTGAATGCTGCAAAGAGTCTTCCACAAGGCTTTACCACTCAGAGAGCTGGGGTCCATGGCATCAGGATTCTTTCTTTTCCTTTTTTGCATGATTGCTGGGTGATGAACTTACTTTATAGTTTACTACTGGCAAATAGACCTGTCGAGGGTTGCTCCAAACTACGGGAGCAGCCCTCAAGAGGTCTACTGAGAAGTAAGTCCCATGTTATTTCAGTGAGGCTTACTCCCAGAAAAGTGCCCTTAGGATTCCAGCCTTTGTTCATTAATATTTTCAGGACTAAAGTTAAAACAGCCTTGTTTATTTATTTGCTTTGTAAGCCTCACATGTCAGGACCAGTGTTCCCTCTAAGCTGAGTTAGTGTGAGCTAGCTCACAGTTTTTTAGCCTCCAGCTCACACATTTTTGTCTTTGCTCAGGAAGGATGGCTTCGGAGCAAACTAACTGATGCAGTAGCTAAATCTCTCGTTCACAACTTTAATGCCAGTAGCTCATGAAGCAGAATTTTTGCTTACCAGACTCCACAGCTTGGAGGGACTCAGGACCCCTCCTGGGTCAGACTTGGCAACAGAGACCTCATCCAAGGAAGGAGGCACAAGGGATCATCTGATCAAAGATCATTGGGATCAGAGGGCTCCAAGGATCATCAGACTCCTCCCCCGAGTGAGATCTGTTAAATGTTCTGTAACACACCCCACTTTGGTTCTTCGGACCACCCGTCTCTCCTGCCTGCTGTGGGGTAACATCAGCCTCCTCCTTGCTACAGCAGGTAGGAGAACAAGGTGGAGGAAAGGCCAGCTGATGAGAAGTGTAGGCAGGGCACGAAAAGGACAGGTACTATCCTTGGGCAAATGCTGGTAATCCTGAATGTGTGTTACAACTAGTGAATGTCATAAAGAAGTTAAAAAAGGAACAAGGGAAGAGAAGACTAAAAGCTACAATCATCATTTCCACCTGTGATTTGTTTTAGTTTCCCCCTCCCTGTTTCAGATGACAGTACCCTAAGGGCTGTAGCATTCACACTTCCATTGGATTGATTTAAACAGCTAGGAGTGCACACAACTGTGTTCATTTAATCATGAAAACATCACCTGAATACAAAATGGGCCAAGAACAAACACGGCTGGATTCATTTCATATGCAGCCACTGCAATGCAGGGAACTGTGCTGGTCAGTGCAACCTAGCAACAAAAGGACAAGGGCACTGTAAAGGTACAGTGAACTGTGTCTGGTTGTAGTTTTAGGTTGCCAGATGCATGCCTGGAACCCCTGGGAAACTTTCGGGGCAGAGCTTGGGGGAAAGACATGGTTGATACCTGCAGGGTGCCTGGGGAAGCCGATCCAGAAACTGCCTTCCTTCCCTTGGGTTCCCCATGGGCCCTGCGAGCCACAGGGCACCTGAGGAAGCTGATCCTTGGAGGGAACTGCGTTGTCAGGGGTGTGGCCTAATATGCTAATGAATTTCTGCTGTTGGGTGTGGCCTATTATCTAATGAGTACCTGCTGGTCTTTTTCTACAAAAAAAAGTCCTGTCTACAAGGGATACATTGCCTGCATGCACAAATATGTCTACCTCAGGAAAATCCAACTGCTTTGCTTTAGTTTTCAGCATTGGCAATTGTGTGTGAGCAATCCCATCACAAAAATAGCCCCAAGGTACATGTTTTTTTTTATTACTCTTAATGTTTGAAAACCAATTTTTTTGCAGAAATTGGGAGGGACTACAATTCCCATGAGGCAGTGCAAGGACATGCATGGGTTAATTTATCCAGCTCAAGGTTCACCAGCTATCAATGAACACTCTAGCCATATTCACAAGTTACAGATAATACTACATACATCTGCTTGTAAGAAAGAGCCAACGTGCATTCACTTTGCAGTTGAAACCAGGGACCAGTATTTGGATAAATGTGGGGTTTGTATCCCATGTTCAGCTGTACATATGTTGAATGTAACATGGGAATGACTCACACATATTTTAAAAATCAAGTGTACAGTGATTCATTCACTATAATTTATGAACAAGGCTTGAGTGACGGGGTCCTAAGGGACACAGAGACGCTACCTAATGACTAAGTAGGGGTAATTTCAAACTGTGAATGCCTGTTGCTTTCCACCATGTTTGTTCTGAAGCAGTGGATGTGGTAGCTGAGGGGAGGGGGCAAATGTTGCAAAGCTTATTCAACATTGTCTTTTTTCGAGCTATTCTGATACAGTGTCGATCATTTAGTTCCAGTGATCATGAATGGTGAACAGACCATGAGCTAACCCAGTCTGAGCATCCTTATTCATAAACAGGACAGATACATAAAGGCCTACTTTGTATGTGACATTTTCCTAAATGGATAAAATCTCTCTATAGGAAAAAATATGTGCTTTGTCACGTAAAGAAAAGAGAAATGCATATGAATGAAGCCTCTATCATTTCCTATTTTTCTCAAGGTTTTTCTGTACATCTGTAATGGAAAAAACATATATGGATATAAGCCAACATGTTTCATACTCAGCACCATGTACTCAAGAATTCATTTTAGGATGAATATTTCACACAAAATAGAACTCCATGTGTTGGTGATTCCTATATTACATTTTTATTATTGGCATATTAAGTCTGACCAGTGGTCCATCAGGAGCTGCCGTAGCATAATAAATGACGAATGAGTAGTACAATGATAAACTGAGCTACACCCTTCTAAATCCATTGGAGCCCATGGGTTTAGAAGGGTGTACCACTGCTTAAGATTGCACTGCTTAAAGTTGGCTTTAAGCAAGCCACTTTCTTTCAGATCCCCCCATTTGAAATATGGGGACAATATTATTCTGCCTTACCAGCTGGTATAATAATTATAAGAAGTTAATGTATTTGAAGCATCTTGAACACTGAAAGTGCCACATAAATGCTATTATTATTTAGTGTGGCATTGTCCACTCTGACTAGCAATGGCTCCCCAAGGACATCAACAGAAATAACCACTATTTTTACTAATTACAGAAATGAACCCAAGATCTTCTATTAGGGATGGGCACAAATCTGGAACCGGGAAAATGGCGGTTTGTGGCAGTTTGTGGTTTCACGGACTTTTCAGTTTGCCAAACCAGTCCATGGTTTGTGCAGTTCATGAGTTTGGGAGGTGGTGGAATGGCCCCCTTGTGAGTTAGAGATGTCATATTCACGAGGAGTCTTCAACAGCCTCTCCTCCACATGCCGTCCAAGTTTGGTGAAGTTTGGATTTGGGATGTCTGAGTTATAGCCCCCCAAAGCAGGTGCCTTCAGGAAAGCTCAGCTCTAGCTTCAGGTTCCGGGAATGTGAATCTGAAACCCACCACAAGCTGGAGGCAGCAACAACTCAGCATCAACTGCACATCTTGCTGGGATGCCCCTCTGACCTCCAAGTCTGGTGAGGAGAATTGGCTGTGGGGGAATAACAGTTGCACCCCTCCAAAGCATGTTCCCCTAGGAAAGTGCTCTTTGGGAATTCACAGGAGGTGCTTCCCCTCCTTGCTGGGGAGGTGCCAGTCAACTGCCCACCTCCAACTCCCTTTGGGGACCAGGGGGTGACAACCCCTGAGAGGAGCAGAATTGTTCTGGGACTGGAATGACAGCCCCCAGAGTGGATTGACAGCCCATGAATTGTAGCAGAAGTGTTCTGGGACTAGAACGAAAGCCTGCAGAGCAGAATGACAGTCACTGGTAGTAGCAGAACTTTTTTGGGACAAAATTGACAGATTACAGAGTGGAATAACAGCTCCTGGGAGTAGCAGAAGTGTACTGGGGCTGGAATGACAGCCCCTAGAGTGAAATGACAGCCACTGGGAGTAGTAGAAGTCTTCTGAGACTGGAACAAGAGCTCCCAAAGTGGTTTGATAGTCTGTGGGTCATAGCAGAAGTGTCCTGGAATTAGAATGAAAGCCCCCAGAGTGGAATGGGGACCCTGATAGTAGGAAAAGTCTACTGGCATTGGAATGACAGGTTGGAGAGTGGAACAATGACTCCAGGGAGTAGCAGAAGTGTTCTCAAGCTGGAACGACGGCCCCCAGAGTGGATTGACGGCCTGTGGGTCATAGTAGAAGTGTTCTGGGACTTCTGGGACATCAATGAGGACTGATGGCTTGTCATTCCACTCCCAGACCTCTTCTGCTCCTCTCAGGGGAGATCATTCTAGTCTGGGGACAGTCATTCCTGTCTCAGAAGACTTCTGATACTCCCACTGGCTGCCATTCCACTCTGAGGGCTGTCATTCCAGTCCCAGAACACTTCTGGGAACATTTCTGCCACTCCCAGATCATTTTGGTAGCAAGGAAAATTCAGTCATGTGAGCTTCCATTAGCAGTCTACTTGAGAACAGCTTGGTCCCAGGTTTATCACCTCAGTGGATGGAGGTCTGTGGTGAGAAGTTCTTACACCAGCCAAATGAAAAACCTGCCGCTTTGCACTCCTTCAGAATCGGACGTCATTATCTCCAGGGTATAATTAAAAAGACACATTTGTTTTTGCTGTCTTTTAATTTAACATCATCACAAAGCTACAGTTGACTAATTTCCATCAGTCAACACAACTGCAGCAATCTGACCATATATTTAAAGTTTTTTTGCTACTGGAGAAATAACCAGATGCTGCCACATAAAAAAAGCAGCCGTCACAGTACCTTGTGCTGGTAAGAGCCACTGAAGTCCATTTGTCTCTGTCAGCACAGGTGGGCTAGAGATTAACGCAAACATATAGACGTTTGTTTAAAAAAGCAAAAGAGAAAGAAATGTTTCAGCTTTGTTTCTTCTAGGTAATTGGAAAGTGGCTGTTTTTGCAAGGAACAGATGGGAACAATGTTCGTTGCATACAAAATGAGTTATTTATTTAAGCATTTTGTATGCTGCCTTTCTCACGTTCAACAATGGGTCAGTGTCCATGTTACACTAAACTTTGGATGGCTCTTTTAAATCATTGTTTCTGTACTACAATCTGTTATGCGCAGGAGTGGCTTTCTCCGTGGCCTAATTAAGAACATAAGAAAATAACAGAAGCCATGTTGGATCAGACCATTGGCCCATCCAGTCCAACACTCTGTGTCACACAGAGGTCAAAACCCAGGTGCTTTCAGGAGGTCCACCAGCAGGGCCAGAACTACAGAAGCCCTTCCACTGTTGCCCTGCAAACACCAAGATTACAGAGCATCACTGCCCCAGACATAGTGTTACATCTATTCTATACCTTCTGGATCTCATAAGAATGCTTAGATGCTAAACTCGTGTCCAGACTAGGGTTGCCCCTGGGACACATACACTATTTTTGTTCCTGCTGCTTTATTGATTGGTAGCAGGAGCCCAGAACTTTGTGGGTAGGAGGTTGCCCACCATGGTTGAGCAACTGGCAACCCTTGTCTGACACTACCACTTCAAGGTTCAGGTGACTGACACTCCCCTATGCAAGAAAATGCAGTGTACTTATGAAACTAGCTCAGGAAGAAGGCCCTCTCTCTGACATCTCCTTTGCTCTGTGCAGTTTGGTGCAGCTCAGATACAGGTTTACCATTTCAGTGAGAGCAAGACCATTAATGGTATTATGTGTTCTGAGCATTTCTGAAAACGCTCTGAAAACATGGAGAAAAAATATGACCGATTTCTCATGAGGCGCTGCTCCGCCATCGCTCTTCCCTTTCCCCCGATTGTGTGCGTCAATTTCCCACTATTTGCCCCTCACCGCATTTTGACCCGCGACTTCACCCAATTTCCCCCTAGGGTTTGTGATCCTGTTTTTTGAGCCATCAGTATGTTGTGTCATTCAATTCCATATTGGAACATTCCATTTTTGGTCCTATATTATTTATTGTTTATTGCCTTACATGTGTTACAGGGAGTCTGTTGCTTCATGTATTTTGTACTATTTAACTTCTTTTTGTGTATTTATAACTTTGAACATTTTATGAGGTTTTATTTGGGCCCCTACAAGGTTTTTATATGTCTTTGAAATAAATACTCTTTTGTATACTTACTTATGTTTTTAACTTTTGGCCCTTAATAAGTTTTCTAAACTTCCTTTGGAGGTTTATATTTATTTTATTTTATTTATTTATCTTTGTTTTTATACCCCGCCCTCCCCGTGGGGTATTTATTTGATTTATACTAAATCAAAGTCACTATTACCTACTCAGACCAGCAGTGGCTCTCCAAGGTCTCAGACAGAGGTCTTTCCCATCACTTTCTACCTGATCCTTTTAACTGGAGATGCCAGGGATTGAACCTGGGACCTTCTGCGTGCAAAACAGATGCTCTACCACTGAGCCACAGTATCTGCAGATGAGGGCCATACATTGCTATTATATGCATGTTCTTCACAAGTCACTTGAGGTGACTGCCTTTTTGTAGAAGGGTGGCATATAAAACTTAGTGGTACCACGCCTTCCTTCCTCACCATCATCGGGAAAGTCAAGGCTAAGCCAACTTCCTTCCAGGCCACCAGAGAACCTCTAAAGCCCACCTCACTCTCATCAAGCACCATCATAAGCCAGGAAAGGCAACTCAACTTACCAGGAATCTGAGGGGAGTCTCATATCAGACTGTGGCAGGGGCGTAGAGTTTTGTAAATTCCGGGGGGGGGGGGCTCTTTAGCACACGCACAAAGTGCACGCACTCACTGGGGTGATTCCCCCCCCCCCCGCCCCGCCGGGAAACCTCCCCGGGCCCTTCTTCTTTTCTTTTTTTTTTAATCAAATATTTTTCATTGAAGTTTGTTGAGCTACACATAAAAAGAAATAGTTTTAACATCTTACAAGTATGACTTAACATTTTTCTTAACAGTGCAACAATCATAATGTAACAACTTTGTTCCATACTATTTCTATTTTACTTTATCAAGGATCTTATATTTTATAAACCCCGGGCCCTTCTGAGGCCCGCCAGCCGCTGCTGCTGGGGCCTCTCTCTCTCCCCCCACCTCTTCCCTCTCCCTTCACCGGGAAAAGAGGGAGGGAGAGGGAAGGATGGAAGAGTGGCCAGGCCGGGGGGGGGGGAGGAAGGAGAGGCACCGGCAGCAGGAAGGGCCCTGGGAGGTGCGGCGGCAGGCGCTACGTTTTCCCGGGGGGGGGGCTCAGTCTGTCTGTCTATCTATCTATCTATCTATCTATCTATCTATCTATCTATCTATCTATCTATCTATCTGGGGCGAGGCTTTTCTGTGCATATAAGCTGACCCCCAGGCCACCTCAGGTATGCTTGTTCCTGACCTACAATAAACTTGATCATGCTGAAATTGAGTCCACCGGCCTCCTGACTCCAGTACTTATCTCTATCTATCTATCTATCTATCTATCTATCTATCTATCTATCTGTCTATCTGTCTATCTGTCTATCTGTCTATCTGTCTATCTATCTATCTCTTAATGCTGCAAAACACGTACCTGGGAGTAAGCCCCAGTGAATAAGATGAGATTTACTAATGAGTAAACTTGCACAGGGTTACACTGTAGGATTTCTTTTTTGCCATTTAAGTAGTAAAAATTTGTTCCACAGTTAAACGTTTAAATCTTAAACCTGCGCACATTTTAAATTATTTCCATATCAGACTCTACCTGGAAGGGAAGCAATTTATTTTGTTGCTCAGAGCTAAATGCTATTAATGAAGCTGCCCATGTAGAGTCCTGAATCTCTGCTCTGTTCTGCAGTGAAGTCGCTCTGTCAGTATAAACAAACCTTGCAGACCTGCTGTAATTTCACATTCTGTTAACTCTTTGCAGTGACAAAATTGGACATGGCATCCTAAGTTCCACAGTTATGATGCTCTCTTCCCCAACACACCAGAGATGTCAGCATAGTGATTATTTCCGATTTCAGTGTTAACTGTTCAGAGGGGAAGCGGAGATGCTGACTTTTGCCAGGTCAGAGAGTAAATCACATTACTCTAAACACCAATTAATCCTTTTTTATTTTGTTTGTCGTATAACTGTGAACATAGTAGTAATTCTGCCGATTGGCGGTGGGGGCCTCCCAGGAGATAGACATCAAGTGGTAATGAGGACCAGGCAGACTGGAAGGGCCGTACCAGGCTCCTCGGTAGAATTAACTCAGGGATACTTTTGAGGAATTTCCATAAGTGATGCTATTTCTGGCTTTCTTCCTACAAGGAAGGGGCTGATAGGAAATGAGCGAAAAACAACTCGTTATCAGAACCACTTAGCCCATGCGTCAGTGTGAGTGGGGAGCTGTGTTTGCTGAAGTCAAACAAACCGGCCAATTAATTTGGCAGTTTCCCCCTGTTCTGGGAGGGGGGAGACCTGCTGTTGCTGTATTTCTTCATTCAAGACCACAGGGCTTTTCTAAATGAGATAAGACCACTCTAAATGGGCTTGTTTTCCTGTCTGAGATACTGATACACCTCTGACATGACGGTCTTCAGCCTTTTGAATGCTTCTCCCCCTCATGACTTCTCTAGGGGAGGTATTTCCTTACAAAGGTCACTTGGCCTCAAATTAAACAGCATGTACTCACAGCAGCTGACTGGCTGCTACCAGTGTAATAGGCTTTTAAAACAGATGTCAGGTTAAGGGGGCACATCACTCCAATGCACCAACTTTATCCAGTCTAGGACTATGCTAAAAATAAAAAGTTGACTGGTTGCTTTCAAAGCTTAGTTTTTCCTTCTGCTTTACAATGCTGCCAAATTCAGTAGGGAATATAATCATGTGGGATGGAGAGAATTTTAGAAGGTGAAGCTTTTCATATCACTGCATCATCATGTTTGTCACCCTTGGGACACCTCCAGGAAATAAGCTAATTGGGGTCATGAGAACATGACAACGCAACCCTGCGATGGCAGCAGCAAACAGCCATGGAGTAGGGAGGAATGGCATCCACACACACCATTCCTATGCTGCTCACTGCTTCCCCTCTCCTCCTTTTCTGCTGTCCTGGCTGGGCAAAACCACAGATTAGAGTTGCTAGGCATGACCTGGCAACCAGTGGGGGACATGGAGGTGTGGCCTTGATGATGGTGTGATGTCACTTCTGGGAAAACCCAGCAGTAATGTCATGACTCTCTAGGGATTACCAGAAACTCTATGGTGAATCCCCCGAGGGGCTGGGAACCTTAGTCTTGTGATGCCAACTGCACCAGGCCACTCCAATGGCCTAGAAACCCTGCCACTTTCCTCACTTTCATTTGCCTTGCTGAATGAATAGCTACAGCACAGTTCACTGGGAAAATGAAAAAAAGCCCTTGGGGAGAGGATGGCATGGAGATACACCATTTTGAAAGCAGAGCTTCACTTCATCCCCACTCCCTTTAGTGGCTGCGGGTGAGGCATCCAAACAGATACTCTACTGGCAGCTACTGCATTAGATCAATGGAGGCATTTTTGTTTGTTTTTTTAAAAATGGGGGAAGGCCGAGGAAGCCCACAAGATATGCTCAGAGCCTGATATCATGTGGACATTCTTATTTAATTTGGCAGTTTCCTGTGTTGCAGGCCAATGACAACCCCTGAGTGGAAGCAGCCTAAGATCAAAATGACACGTGCCATGTTAACTACAATAAGGCTGGAATCCAGTTGCAAATCTACCTTTCTACTTGGCCATCAACAGATTCAGAAACCTGGAACAAGCACGTTTTGAACTGCTTTCCATTTTGTACACTAACACAGGGAGAGGCACCATAAAAGGCTGAAGGGATTTCAGTCACGCCACATAGTCCTACACATGTTTACTAATAAGGACTCAACTAGATGTGGCAGCATCCTCAAGTCCACTACAGGAGAGTGGACTTCTTTAGAGAAGAGATTCCCTCTGTTTACAAATGCCATGTGGACCTGATCCTGACTGGGACTGCTGAATGAGGAGAGGGGCTCCCTGTCCACCACCACCCCCTGCACTATTGTCAACAGGCCAGCCTCCCAGTGTTCTGGCTCTTGAAGACAGCACATTTGTGAACAGTGGGGATTTCATCCCTAAAATGGAAACATTATTCCTTTCTCATGAGAAAATATTCTTAGTAATTCAATTTTGTGTGGGGATTTCATCCCTAAAATGGAAACACTATTCCTTTGTGAACAGTGGGGATTTCATCCCTAAAATGGAAACACTATTCCTTTCTCATGAGAAAATATTCTTAGTAATTCAATTGTGTGTGACTGTGGAAGAGCCAGTGTGGTGGGGTGGCCCCAGGAAAGGTAAAGATAAAGGCTTCCCTTGCTTGAAAGCCAGTCGAATCTGACTCTAGGGGACGGTGTTCATCTCCATTTCCAAGCCAAAGAACCAGCACTGTCCAAAGACTTCTTCATGGTCACGTGGTCAACATGACTAAACGCCAAGGTGCGCAGAATGCTCTTACCCTCCCACTGAAGTGGTACCCATTTATCTACTTGCAATTTCTTGCTTTCAAACTGCTAGGTTGGCAGGAGGGCCCCAGAAAGCCCACATTCAAATTCCTGTTGTTGTTTTTTTAAAAAAAATTATTTATAACTTTTTAACTTTATAACAATAACAATAACATATAAGAAGAAAATAACGAGGAACTGTAAAACTTTGGTATAACCTTACAGGTAATAATCAATGTATATATAACTTTTATAGAACTAGTAATAATACTGTAACTTCAATATCTATTCACAGTGAATATGTGACTACACAAACACTATGAACACTATATTAGGATAGAATGTAAAATTAAAACAATGCTATAATTTCTTTGTATCTCTGAGGGATTGAAGAAACAGGAACAATGGATTTTGAAAAAGAGGCCTCAATATATGGTAGCCATTTAGCATAGAAGAGAGGCTGTGATTTGTAGGTGTTATTGGGAGGAATAGAAATTGTGATTTTTTTTGTCTATAGCATATAACTCCCAAGTTTTGATATGCCATTCATGTAAGTTAAGGGAATCTGAGCTCTTCCAGTTGCTTGCAATAACTGATTTAGCTGCTAACAATAAGGTAGAAATAAGTTCTTTGCTTAACTTTGGGATGTCTATGCCTTGCCATAAGTCGAGCAAAACTAAATCCAGGGATAGAGGTAAGTCTACTTTTATAATTGATTTGATAGTTTGCGTAATAATAAACCAAAATGCTTTTATCTTCTTACAGATCCACCAGTTTGCCACAAGCTCTCCAGCTCTAGTTGGCCGGTTTACCACAAGCTCTCCAGCATAAAGGTGATTCAGCATAAAGGTTTTCCATGAATCTTTCTAGATGGTTTTGGGCCAGCCTCCCTCTTTCAGCCTAACTCTGCTCACCAGATAGTTGGCAGGATTAAATGAGGTCCTTGGAGGTACGGGGCGGATAGAAATGTACTCAAAATTCAGCACAGTCTTTCCTCTTCAGAATTCCATCTCCAGTTGTGGCTACAGGGTAGGAAGGTTTTTCTCTGACCTCAGTAACCTTCTGATTAAACCTTATAATGAAACACATTCACTTTTTGACCCAGGAAAAGAAAAATCCTCATCGCTGCACAAACCACCCACTTGGCTCCCTACACCATGGCATTCACTTCCCTCAGCACCTCTCTTCCTTACCACGGAAACTTTCACCTGAAGGCTCTGGATGACTGGCGTTTGCTTTTCTTTGCTTTTCCTCCTACCCCATTTATACAGGGCTCTTTGCGCAGGTTACAACACTTTCCAGCTGCAGCTGTCATCACAGTTCGGTGGACTTATTATGAGGCTTTAATTCGCTGTGGCTAAACTGGATTCCTTGGGAGTCATTGTATAGCCTCAGGAGCTCTTTCCTTCTAAGCACTCGGAAAATACGAAAAGGAAGGTGGCGTGTGTGAAATATCTCCATCTTATTATATTGTGAGGTAACATTATGTGTTGTTTGCATTTGATGACCACTCAGATACATCTAAACACCTGAACAAGGTGTGCTTATAATCATAGGTGTCCTGTATTCTGCAAGAAGGGCCAGTCAGGACTCCTCAAGTGGTAGTGCCCTCAGGCGTGGACAGTAAAACCTGAGCATCTGCTGGAACAGGAACACAAGCTTACACCTATTAGACCAATTGATCCAGCAAGCTTCACCTCTCAGCTTAAATAGGAAGCTGCACCTGTCTCATCCATCCAGGCTTAACTGGGGCCAGGATCCTGCAAAGGATTACATCTACCATGATCTGGCCCAGGAGGTGGAGCACGGGCTGCCAGTCTAGCACTGTACCTTTGCTGGGCTATCTTGGCATGAGTCCCCTGACACTGCTGCTCCTGCTGGGTGGAGGAAAATTCTGGTGGGCTTGTGGGCCAAGTCCTGGACTGGTGCTTAGCTGCCCCCAGGACCTGGAGGGACAGAGGGAATTCTTGGCAGAGGAGCCCCTTTTTCAGGCTCCTCGGGGGCAAGTTCTGGAGGATCTCCCACTGCAGGTTCCTCAGCAGCCAGTTCTGGAGCAGAAGGGCTGGGGAAGGCATCTGAAGTTTCCTGCTCTCCTCCAGGCCATGTCTCTTGCTCCTCAGGCTTCTGAGTCAGAGTCCAAAATCAGTTCAGTGGGGGTTATGACAATAGGTCCCTGAAATACAAAAGTAGGAAACAAAGCAGAATAAATATGGTTAGAAGATTTGGCCTGGGAGCATAAAATGAAGCAGGAGACTATTCCTGTAGCCAAAACAAATGAAAAGTCTTGATGGATGACTGATGAAACTCTTAAAATTGCTAAACATGGACAAAACGTAAAAGCAAAAGGTGAGGGAAATACAATCAGAAGTCTAAATGAAGCATTCCAGTAACTTGAATATAGAGACAAAGAGAATTGTTATAATAACCAGTGTAAAGAAATAGAAGAGAACATCAAACAAGGAAGAACAAGAGATCTGTTCCACAAGATTCAAGAAATCAAAGGGGAACAATAACCTCAAGAACGATACAGAAAGAATGAAAGGATGACAGATTCCTTCAAAGAACGAACTTTTGAAAAAGAGCCTACCATTTTAGAAAGTGAAGTGAAAACTGCAATGAGGACAATTGGGAGAAACCAGGAGTAGATGGAATATTAATAGAGCTATTTCAAGTCATAAAAATTGAGTTCATCAAAAGCTTAATAAAAATAGGCCAACAAATATGGAAAACAAAACAATGGCTCACAGACTGGAAATACTGAATTTACATCCCAATTCCAAAAAAAAGGAGACATCAAAGATTGCAGCAACTATCAGACCATTGCATTAATTTCTCATTCTAGTAAAGTGATGCTCAAATCTTACAACAAGGATTGTTACCATATATGGAACAAAAAATGTCAGATGTTCACGCTGGGTTCAGAAAAGGAAGAGGCACCGGAGATCATATTGCAAATTTACTTCGGTTATGGGAGAACATGAGAAAATTTCAGAAGAAAATCAGCTTGTGTTTCATAGATTATAACTGTCAGACCCCATACGTACCCACTCTCAGCAACATTTTTCAGAAGCAGATTTGTTTATGCAGTTGGTACAGGTGTAATGCAACTTGTGTCAGAACTGGTGGGTTTTGGTGCCAAGCCCAGTTATACCCTTTTCAAAATACCCCCCAATGCAGTGGTCCAGTCACACCCATCATTCACCCCACCAAGCAAAATGCAGTTCTTGTCTTCTCCTCCCCCCCCCCCCCCCCCCGCCCCATGTTAGTACTAAGTCTGACTACTTATCATAACATTCCTGGCACCTAAAAGTTTCAAGGACACTTCGTCTTCCCGACATAGGGAGGTTGCTTGAGAAGAGTTACATGAAGCTGATGAAGCGCATTCCCACACATTCCTGTCTACATTCACTCCCCCCCTTCCGAGCCAAAGACAACACTGAGAACCAGAGTATACATGGCAAATGAAACATTGTGAGTTTGACATACTGCCCCCCCAAGCCCCTGTCCACCCAGCTTGAGAGGAAAGCATTTGTGGAAGGCTCGCACCAGCCAGGGAACCCTAACATGTTCTTCTGGCACCCATTTGTTGTGACTAGGGTCCCAGTCCTTCCATTTAATGAGATAGTGGAGACGATCCCTCTTGACTTTGGAGTCCAAGATTTCTTCTACTTCATGGTGCCACCCCCCTTCTATGTTCAGGGGAGGGGGAGCTGTTGGATGAGGTCTCCACTCCAAAGGGACTTCAGTAGACTGAAATGGAAAACAGTAGACTGAAATGGAAAACAGGGTGCACGTGTCATAAGTTCTTAGGTAACTGTAGTTCAAAAGCTACAACATTGATGAGATGTAGCACCTTGAAGGGGCCCACATATTTCCATCCCAGTTTTTTCTCCTGCTACAATCTCTTCAGGTTTTTTGTGGAAATGTAAACAGTATACCCAGGTTTGAAGCGAGCCCTGGGGCTCGCTTCTTGTCAGCTTGGGCTTTATAATCCTCTTTAGCCTTGGCTAATGTATTTTGAATCACCGCCCATTGGTGAGTTAACTCAGTCCACCAGGTTTGTAAGTCTACAAGGCCCTTCACATCAATGGCAGCTGTGGGTAGAGGGGCACCATCATACCCATATACCAGCTTGAAAGGGGTGGCCCCAGTGTAACTGTGCACTATAAAACACCACAAAAACTGTTCCAGCTCTTGGTTGGTTCTTTCCATTTGGCCACCCATCTCTGGATGGTAGGCGCTACTGAGTCCTTGTTCCACCCCAAGGAGCTTTAGCAATTCCTTCCAGAACCCCACCACAAACTGTGCGTCCCTGTCAAAGATGACCTGGGGAACTGAATGTAGTTTCACAATGTATTGCATGAACATTTGAGCCACCTTTTTTGTGGAGGAAGGTTGCAAGAATGGAATAATATGGGCTTGTTTCGAGAATAAATCCACAACCACCCATATGGCTGTCTTTCCTTTGCTAGGGGGTAGTTCGGTCATGAAATCCATCGAGATCACCCAGGGCCTATCCGGGCTTTCTAAGGGGTGCAATAATCCTGGAGGGTTCCCATGTCACCTTTTCCCCATAAGGCATACCTGACAGGAAGCTACATATTGTGAAATATCACTTCACATTTGAGGCCACCAAAATTGTCTTTGAATCAAGTGTAAGGTCTTTAAATACTCTTAGTGGCCAGCCAGTTTATTATCATGCCCCAAGTGCAAAATGTCCCCCCACAATGCCTTGGGCACAAACAGCTTCTGCTGCCAATACCAACATCTATCCCCCCCCCCAGGTAAGCCCTCCCTCTTTCTCCAGTTCCTCTTTGTTGCCATCCGTGTAGGCTGTTTTGAATTTCTTGATCCAGGGGTCTAATGGGTCCAGCTTCCCAGCCACGGCTTGACACCACATGAGCACAGCCCCCCCCAACTGCACAGGTGTAAACATGGTGTCAGTGACCTCCTCCCACTGGCTTGCATGCAGGGGAAGGCAGGACAGGGCATCAGATAGGAAACTGGACTTCCCAGGCAGGTGCTTAATGGTGAAGTGAAACTTAGAGAAGAAATCTGCCCACCACTTAGCATTCAGCCATCTGGGAGTGCGCAATGCTTCCAAGTTTTATTGTCAATCCATACCTCAAAAGGCACCTGAATCCCCCCCCCCCAATCAGTGTCTCCAGTTGATTAAAGCCCATCAGATGGCTGCTGCTTCCTTGTCCCACACTGCCTAGTTTCACTCTAAGTCAGAGAACTTTTGGGACACATAAGCAAGGGGGTGCAGTCTCCCATGCTCCCCTTCCTGCAAGATCAGCCCCCCCATGGCTACATCCGAGGCATCCACCTGTACCACAAAGGGTTTATTTTCATCGGGGTGCTGTAGAACTGGTTCCAATGTTAAAAGGGCCTTCCATTTATCAAAGGTTTGCTGGTACTCCTGGGACCACGCTAATTTGTAACTTGGCTTTTTACTCAGACCCCAGCCCTTTCATTTTTAGCAACTCTGTCAAGGGCAAGGTGACCTGTGTGAAATTGGGGGTGAAGGGGCAGTAAAAGTTTGCAAACCCCAGGAAGGACTGTAGCTGCTTCCATGTTTTGGGGGGCTTCCACTCCAACATATCTCGTACTTTCTTTGGGTCCATCCCCAGCCCCTTCCCAGAGATACAGTAGCCCAGGAAGTCCACCTCCTCTTTGTGGAATTTGCACTTGGACAGTTTGGCAAACAGCCAGTTCTGGTAGAGGGCTTGCATCACTTCCCTCACCAACTGCACATGGGAGGTCTTATCTTTGGAATAAATAAAGATATCATCGAGAAACACCAGAACAAGTGCTTGTGTAACACTTTGTTAATGAGGTTCATAAAGATGCCTGGGGCCCCAGCCAGCCCAAACAGCATCACCAAGTATTCAGATTGTCCACACATTCCTGTCTACATTCACTCCCCCCCTTCCCAAGCCAAAGGCAGCACTGAGAACCACAGTATACATGGCAAATGAAATATTGTGAGTTTGACAATAACAAAGCTTTTGACTATGTGGATCATGAAAAGCTATGGCTGGTTTTAAAAGAAATCAGTGTACCACAACATCTGGTTGTCTGGATATACAAACTGTACTCCTGACAAGAGGCTGCTGTTAGGACTGAATATGGAGAAACAGAATGCAAAAGAGTCAGACAAGGATGTATTTTGTCTTCCTGTTTGTTCAGTCTCTATGCAGAATATATCATAAGAAAAGCTGGATCAGAACACCCCATTCCTGGCAAATATAGAGAAGACTTGAAATGACTACTGGTGAAGGTTAAAGCAAAAAGTGCCAAAGCAAGATTATAGCTGAATATAAAGAAGACAAAAGTAATGACTACTGGGGAATCACACAACTTTAAGGTTGATGATGAAGAAATTGAAATTGTTCAAGATTTTCGATTCCTTGGCTTCATCATCAACCAAAGGGAGACTGCAGCCAAGACATCAGAAGGGGATTGAGACTGGGAAGGGCAACCATGAAGGAGATGGAAGAGATTCTTAAGTGTAAGAACATGTTATTGGCAACCAAGATCATAATAATTCATACCACAGTATCCCCACACTATGTATAGGTGTGATCGCAGGACAATAAAGAAAGATGACTGGAAGAAAGTTAATTCCTTTGAAATGTGGTGTTGGAGAACAGTTTTACAGATACTGTGGGTCACCAAAAAGACAAAGATCAAATCAAGCCTGAACTCTCCCTTGGAGCTAAAATGACTAAACTGAGCCTATCATCCTTTGGTCACAATATGAGAAGACAAGAGTCACTGGAAAAGACAATAATGTTAGGAAAAGTTAAAATACCCAACATGAGATAAATTGACTCAATCAAGGAGGCCATGAGCCTCAGTTTACAAGACCTGAGCGAGGCTATAAACAATAGGACATTTTGGAAGTCATTAATTGCCATAAGTTAGAAGTGACTTGGCAGCACTTCAAACAAAACAAACAAACAAAACCTTTATTGGCATAATTCATACAATGCAGCAGGGGCGAACCTCAAGATAACCACATCTAAATTGCTATAGACCTCTCCTCCTGGACACCTCCAATAAGAAACTAGCTACAGGCTCCAGAATCTCCATACTCTGGGAAGACAACAATGCAGCAATTATACACTCCTCAGGTTGACCCAAATAAGGTGCCCTCACCGAATCAATATATACAACACGTATATCATCATGAAATTTACAATGCAAAAGCACATGCCCAATAGATTCAATATCTCCCATCCCACATGGGCAAAATCTATCTCTATAGGGGATTTTTTTTTAACCTTCCCGATAGCACCGCTGAGGGCAAGACATCAAACTGAGCTAACATAAAAGCCCTGCGAAGCTGGGGCTGAATCAGTGTTGCCAGGTATCCTGCAGAGATGTGACTGACTGAGAGTCCCATACTCAAGGGGGAGCAGCGTCTGAGCGCCATTCTTCTAAGGTCTTGCCTCTCTAAATCAAGGAGACTTTGTTTAAGGGCATGGAAGGCTTCCTGCTCCTACAGGGGTATCAGGTCCTCCAACTTACAACCAATAGAAGCGATTTTTCCCTCTATGTTGGTCCACCACGTTGATAGGTGTGATTCTGTTAGCATAAAAGTTACAAGGCTATTTGGACTGCTTCTAAAATGAAGATGCAGCCAGAATTTAAAGGTTATTATCTATGCCCTCGTAGACCTCCATCTTTGGGATGTCTCCAGGCACATGGCTGCATATGGTACACCTCCTGATAACCCCAAGATTTTTTTCAAAAACTTCGACTGAACATGTTCTACAGCTTCATTACAGGCTGAGACCCAAATTGGGATGCCATATAACAATTTAGCCGGGATTTTATGGTTAAAAACTTTAAGAGCAGTTGGAATATATTGGTGACCTTTTGTATAAAAAACCCCGGACAATAGCCAGGGCATTGTTATTAGATGACTTAACTGCTTCTTTAATATGTGTGGCCCAACTATTAGAGTAATGGAAATGTATGCCCAAGTATTTAAAGCTTTTAACCTGTTCATTTTTTTCCCCCTGTATAGTCCAATTAATGGGCTTCCAACTTTTTCCAAAAACCATCATTTTGGATTTGTTGGTATTGAGAGACAGCTTGTTCTTATTACAATAAGCCATCAACTGTGCAAGCATCCTTTTCATCCCCGTTTCCAAAAGGGAGAGCAAGACCGCATCATCTGCGTACAAAAGTACCGGTACATGCCTCTCACCTAGTTTAGGAAAATGACCATCTATCCTTCTCAAGCAGGGGTCCAAATCATTTAGATAGAGGTTAAAAAGGATTGGTGCCAGAATGCAACCCTGCTTGACTCCCACATTGATAGGGATTTTAGCTGTTAGGTCGCCCTCCTTTTAATATCTAACCTGGCAGGTATTTCCGGAGTACAGCTTTTTAATCAAAAGCAACAGTCGCTTGTCAATCCCCATGTTACTTAATTTCTCCCACAGAATATCCCTGGGCACCGAGTCAAAGGCACTCTTAAGATCCAGGAAGGCTGCATATAATTTCATACCCTTTCCTGCATTGTACTTGTTGGCTAAGTGACTAAGGACCATGCAGTGATCTAAAGTTGAGTTGCCCTGACAAAACCCAATCTGCTCCCTTCCAAGCAGTTGCTGCTCTGATATCCAATTCTTGAGCTTAATAGCCAAGTGCTTGGCATAGAGCTTCCTGATAATGGATAAAAGACTTATTGGTCTGTAATTACTTGGGAGCTGACAGTCACCCTTTTTAAAGATCGGCACTATTATAGCATTTTTCCAGTCCTCCGGCACTTGAGCAGACCTATCTATAGCTTGGCAGCACTTAACATACACATATCTAGACGTCTCTGGAATTTCATAAGAACACAGAAACACAAGAATTCCTCTGGTCCAAACAGTTCTCTCCACAGTGGTTTGCCAGCAGAGCCGGATATATGATGTGCTGGGACTGAAACTGTGTCAAGTTAAAGAGGCTCCCAACACATTTCCCCCCAACATTGGTGATTTAGTAGTTTTAATCATTTTTTTATTTAGAGATCCTGGATAATCTGAGGCCTTAAATTGTAGTTTATTTAGCTTCTGCATAAATCCTGGTCTGCTAGCCAGGGGTTTCTTTACTCTTTGAATCTTCACATAGTATCAAGCTGGAACTAGGTGTTGTATCATATAATACCATGATTATTTTTTAGATAGTTTTTTTCTTTGCCAAATGCAGTCACATTCCTGAGAGAAACAGAAGTGGCTTTGTTGAGGGTGACTTTTTTTAAAGAGAGAAAATATATCATTTATTTCTGAAACAGCCATGGAAAAATAGAGTTGCACACAAAATCAACTTTAATACTTTGCAAGGACGATGTATTTTGATAAAGAACTGTTAGTGTCTTGCCTTGAAAACTCTACCAAGTTGCCATGAGTCAGCTGCAACCTGATGGCACTTTACACACTCACAGTGTCATGACACACATAAGACATCATTTTATTATGGTTTTTGAAGTGCATTCTTTCTTTTAGAGTATTTTAGGTGGTTTGGAGAATGGAAGCAATACTCTCTAACAGCTACATTTTACTTTTAGTTCATAGTTGTAATTTCCTTGGTTTTTCAAAAAAAAAAATTCAGTGTGATGACTGTCATTTCCTCAAACCATATGGTACAAAAAGCATATGATATAATTTCTAGTGATGTGTAGAGGTAATAACAGTATCCTAAAGGAAACAGGAAGGCACAGAGATGAGGACAGATTGCAAAAAATAATTTTGAGTCAGGACGAGGCATACATCTTACTGTTAAATGCAACTGGATATAAGCTAGAGGAATTGCTAATGGGAATCCAAATCAGAGCATCCATTCCAGCTCTGGAGAAAAATGTCACTTTAAAGTCCTATGCTGAAAAAAAGTAACTTATTCAGATAACAAAGGTAAAAAGATGTTGTAAGTACTTCTCACTAAGAGAACTTGGTCTGAACCACTACTCAGTGTGAAACTGACACAGAGACTCAAGACTGTTTATATCAAACCGAACAGTGAAGAGTCATGGTTGACTTCTGCTATCATATAAGAAAAGACTGTGATGCCTAGATGATATTCTGTCAAGACCAAGTAGAACATTTAACAGAATACGAAGAGACAGATGTTGTCTTTTCCCACTGAATTTTCCATTTTCAGTCTAAACAGAACATTTCATCAATTTCTTGCCTGCTGGTCTTATTCTTGAGTAAGAACAACCACTAGATGCCTACTTGTCTGGCCATCAAAGGAAGTTTACATGGCCGACAGCTCTCAGTAGCCAATGGTTAGGAGGACTCAGGCTATCACCATATCCTTATAGCTCTCCAAGTAAAGTGGTGGTGTGCTGGAGACACCAATCATGAAAACCCAAGACACTGTAGAGCTATCATATGTGCACTGCTGTGTGTCATCAGGGATATTTGCATCCCTAATTTTTACAAGGATAGAAGGCCCTCATCTATACTGAAGAACCATTCCCTCAGTATTTTTTCCACTTCAGGGACAGGTTGTTAGCCCACCCAGGAATAGAAGCTTGCTACGATCTCCTGGCCCACAGTAGGTGTATTAAAATTAAAACACAGATGTATGCGGCTCATGTGGCAGAGTAGCTTAGGGTGAAGGCAGCCAGAAATTCTGAAGGGTAGTGGAAGTTATCCACACAAGCAGTTCCTACATTCCAAAACATTTATTGTCAGCGAAGACAATATGTGTTCAAGCCACATTTTGATTTGTCATCACAGTAATGAAGAAAAGCCAGCTGCTCAACAAGGCCCCAATTTTATTAGAGCCCAATGTGATTTAGAAAAATAATACTGCTTCAGAGACAGTCATTATTGAGGGCTTTCTGAAATGCCTGTTTGCATACATTCCTTGCTTCAGGGGGTTTTTTTTGGGGGGGGGGAGGTCTTCACAATGAGAAAGTATGAATGGGGACATCACTTCTCTGATGCTCTCTCTCAGACTAAGGTGTCTCCCCTTGGCAATATTTGGGAATCATATCGACTTGCCTCACAGGTTTGCTCATTATAAGGATTACAACAACATGTATAAAGCATTTATAAACTTCTTAACACTTGTCTAAATGCTAAATGCAGTGACCCTTAATGCAGAGATATAGTAGCACAGCTTTTTCTGCTTGTTCTAAAAGTTCCTGATTACATCTTAGCCAGGATGGTCACTGCCACATTACACTAAGCACCAACAAAGGTCTTATTACTTCCATTTTCCTTTCTGTCCTGATCTAGAACAAAATGTCCTAGATATCCCTTTCTGTAGTTTGCTGTCACAAGATTTACTTGAAATCCCATGCTGTACTAGATCCCTGAAACAAGACATTTCCAAGTCACAGAAAAGGCATATTAAGGCAGACAGGGATCTTTTCCAAACAAAACAGCCTGTGCCAGAACACTTTCTAAAATAAGAAGTACTTGAATTTTCTGAAAGCTGCCCTTAAATAATAGGGGGAAGTATTTAGCTAGAACACAGCCAGAGGTGGCTTTGAGAACACAATAGAGCTCAGTCTTTATTTTGACTAAGGTGACATTTAATCAAATATCTGCTTTCAGCACAGCAACCAATGAAAATTATTCTACCACAAGAATGTAAGCTCTGTCTGATCCAATGAACTTCATGTGTATAATAAAAGTCAGATCTAGAAACCATCTTGATAGTATTAGGGGGAAAAAACACGTTTTCTAGAAGGACGTGCCCGTTAAAGCACTGCTAAAGGTGAGTGTTTAGAAAATCATACATCTAAAAGCAGTCTTGGCCCCATTGCAGATACTGAAACTGAAATGGAATTTAAATCATGTCAATTAGATGCTAAGGGCCAGAATGATGCTTTAGTGGGGGAAATTAGCAGAACCATATGGAAATGCATTGCTTATAGGTCTGACCTTGTGATTTAAATTTGGCAGGGGAACAGAGCCATGCGATCTGTGTGGGGCTGCTTTTGAATGTGTTTCAAAAGCTTCAGTGGTATTAGTAATGCCTCTTAGCAGATGCAGAGAATCAGAGACATAATACAGTTCCAACACATTTACATTGCAATCCTCACCTCACTGATTTCTAAACCCTGTTAGTTTAGGACTGCACTGTTAACCAGCTTCTCTCTCTTTCCCCTAGGATTCCCCTCCCTATATAACCGGCTATCAAGTTGCTTCCTCTGCGATCACCTATCACAAAACTTTTGCCGGAGGAACAATTCCAACACCAATTAAAATATGTTCTGTAGTGGAATTATGATCCCTTGCAATGAATGAATAAGTATTATATATTTAACTAGGAATAAGGCCCATTGTGGAAATAAATACAACGGGCTCTAGAAAGAGGCTCTGGGAGTGTGCCCCAGCCTTGGGCACTCAGCGTCAATTTGCTGTGGCAACCTCAGCAGGGTATATTGACACAGAGTCCACCATTTTCTCCAGGGGAAGATCTCTGCCATCTGAAAAGCAGTTGTAATTTGGTGTGGTCTCCATCCCTCCTCTGAAGACTGGCAACAATTGTTCCCCATGAGGGAATGGGTGATTTGGAGGGTGGAGTCTATGGCACTGAATTTGTCTGAGGTCCCACCCCTTCTGAAACCTCATCCTCTCCAGGCTCCACCCCTCAAATCTCCAGGAATTTCCCAACCTGAGCCCGCTTGCGGGGAGGGCGGGATATAAATGCGAAAAATAAATAAATAAATAAATAAATAAATAAATAAACCTGGAGTTGGCAACCCTATTTACCTCCCAACCAACCATCAATGTATCATTATCTGCCCCCTGGCTTCAGCTTTCCATCTCCTCCCCCTCCCTCCTGGAGAGCAGTCATAATTTTGAGTAATCTTCAATCCTCACCTGGAGATTGGCAACAGTGGTTCCCCAAGGAGGGAATGGCTGGTTTGGAGAGTAGTGTCTATGGCATTGTACCTGTTTGAGGTCCCACCCCTCCTCAAACCTCACCGTCTCCAGGCTCTATCCCTCAAATCTCCAGGAATTTTCCACCTGGAGTTGGCAACCCTATCAGGACTGGTTCCAATGAGTTTTCTCCCAAAGGCAAAATAGGTGTGGAAAGGGCCTTTTACTGACAGAAGCAAGCTTGGTTGCATTGCAACAGGCACTGAGGAGAAAGTACAGTTGCCAGCTCTTTTCTTTCGTTTATTAGCTTCTATGACCAAAGGTCTTAAGCTCAGCCAAAACAAGTCATCCATCAAACATGGGCACACAGCATCAGCCCCAGGACACGAAATATGCAATCAAAATTTACAATCAAAATAATCAAATCTAAAAGATCTAAAATGTTAAAACAGAAGTCGCTGATAAAAACTATAATTCATTTAAATAGATCATATTATTTAATTGTTACAAATTCTGTTACAATCAGGTCAAGCCAGATTTTAGTTGCTTTACAGATAAAACTATCATTAAAAATCTTGTAACAAAATAAGTAGTTTCAGAATTAATATCTGCCAACAAGTAGGGGACCACCCAAAGTTCAGTAGGTAATCGGTGTTTGATAAGAAATGGAGTGATCCAAATCGATCGAGGAATTGACCATTGGTGACAAAATAATAGAAGATGGCCAAGTGTTTCCACAACTCTAGCCTCACAATTACATAAATGATCTGAGTATGGAACTTTAGAAAAGTCACCTGTTAACTCAGCAGTGGGAAAAGAGTTAAGCCTAGCAAGAGTTAAAACACATCTTTAATTAGGTATTTTTAAGGATTTAGTATATGAAGGAAGAGACTCTGGAGGAGGAATAACTAAGGCAAGAGTGGAACATACTTGTCTTGCTCGAGCTAAGGTACTAGCCCAATCAAGGTTAATCAGCTTTATTCTAGTCTGCTTTAAGGCTTCCTGGCAAGTTAAATTATTCCGTACTGTTGTCCATAAAGATAAAATAACAATGTCCATAAAGATAGGCTATTCCCATTGTAAATATCCCTGATTGTGCTCTGAAAACATTTAATCCTGAGAACCTGTTTACAGATTCTTCAGAACCATTGCCCTCACTGCTACACACTGTGGTGTGTATTACATGAAAGTAGTGAAATTAGTCAGCATCTGAAATTTCCCAGTCTTGGGTATTAAGAAAAAGCTAAAGGATGCTTGTTTGGGGATTTTTTTAATTCATGAGAACACCTACATGATATTAATAGGATTAAGTGTAATCACTGGTTACATTTTCTTTGCAAATACATGCAAAGCAGACATGTGAAAGCATGCATTCATAAAATTAATATATGTTACCACTGGATATTTCTACTGCACATATTAGCAGAACAACTAATAGCAGACGCATCAACCATTTAAGTGTCTGCCGGTCCCCTGCAATGAAAAATAGAACAAAAGCTTTTTGAGCCCTCCAGCACAGAGCCGGGTAGGTCTCGCTCTGAGGATGGATTTCACAGTTGCCTAGTTCCAGTGAGAACAATGCTGCATTCTGTGCACTCACAGATCTCCAGGTCCCCATCCTCAAGAGAGTTTCAACGACAGAACTTAATAAAACCATAAGGCCATGCCGGCAGAGGCATTTGTGCTTGTTTAAATCACATCAACTGCCTACCAAGAAATATCTGCTTGGTTAGATCACATGAGCTGTGAGGCGATGAAAATCCCAAGGGGCGGGGGAAACCGTTCTGGAAAGCAGGTTCATTTGTAAAGTGATGGTTGCTTTGCAGGAAAAGGGGGGGAAAGGAAATGTAGATCTACACTTTGTGCCCCATTCTCTTGACTGGAAAGATCAGATGCAAAGGTCAGTTCTTAAATCTGTGACACCAAACTGTCGGCTTTGTTTACCTCGATTTACTCTGTTATTGAGGCTTTGTATTATCTGAGCAGGCTTTAGCGAAGGCTTAGATTATTTGAAAGCCCTTCATTAGCTGGGCACACTCCTCACTGTGAGCTCCCAAAGCAGAAAGGAAATTACTTTGGTAAATATCAAAGGGTTTGACCATAATCCAGCCACTCTAGAAGCCTTTTTTTCTATTTCAAAAGGGCAAAACAGTTCATTGTGGCTTTTGTTGCAAAGTAATGTCTTGTCACAAATTAGTAGACAGACTTTAGGATAGCACAGAGTGAAACTGACCATGCGGCAGGGGGTTCACTCACGGAATATATGAATCTTACATTTGCACAGGAAATGTTGTACAGAAATTCACTTCTGCAGTAAATCGTGTGATGTATAATCCAAAACAAAATTCAGACTTGTAAATCCATTGAAGTCAATGGCTATCAAAGATCTCTGATTAGGACTGCAGTATACATTCCTTATTTATGTACACATTTGGAAAATGTATATGCTTCCCATCAAGATGCCTCCTGAGGCAGCTCACAAAGTAAAAATGAAACAACAGAAAAATCATTAAAAGAACTGACATAAAAACCATCAATATTAAACTAAGCTATAAAACAAAACAAGCACTCTTCAGGACATGAAACTGACATAACATGTTTAAAATGGCATCTATGAAATTGTCCTCAGACCAGAAACAGACCAAAAACAACCACTAAAAAGATGGAGTCCTTCAAGTAAAAGCCTGAGTAAAGAGAAATGTTTAGGCCTGGTGCCTAGGGAGAGCCAGTTTGGTGTAGTGGTTAAGTGCACAGACTCTAATCTGGGAGAACCGGGCTTGATTCCCCACTCCTCCGCTTGCACCTGCTGCATGACCTTCGGCAAGCCGTAGCTCTGGCACAGCTGATCTTGAAAAAGAGCAGTTCCTGTCAGAGCTCTCTCAGCCCCACCGACCTCACAGGGTGTCTGTTGTGGGGAGGGGAAGGGAAGGGAAAGGAGATTGTAAATTACTCTGAGACTCCCTTGGGTAGTGAAGGGCGGGGTATAAATCCAATCTCTTCCTCTTCTAAAGGACAGAAAAGTAGCCACCAGGTAAGCCTCAAGGGTGAGGGCATTCCAAAAGTGTGGTGCCACCATTGAAAAAGCCCAGGCTCTGGTTGCCGCTCTCCAGTCTCTGCAAACAGGACCCCAGAGAGCAAAGGTTGTGAATAAAAGTTTAACTGACAGGCTATACAGTATGGAAGGAGAAAGTCCTGAGGTTTGCCAGGTTCCCACTTTCCTGCCACCACTCAGCTGAGCAATGGGAGAAAAATGAGGTGGAGTGGGTAAAGCAATCACCAGTGTCCTGACATGATAATGTCTCTTCCAGCAGAGCCATAAATGACATGATTGCATTGCTGGTGATGCTCCAGCATTCAATCAAAACTATATAGTCCATATAGTAGAGACAAAAATATAACCGCAGCAGTGGCAGATCTCCACATAAGTTTCTACAAAAGGTTTCCAAAGATCTAAAAATAAGTCTATATGCAATTGTAGTCTACATACCATGTGTTCAAACACTGACAAGAGTTGTGAGGTCCTCAGTCCATTGATTTACCAGAGTTGTGTTTGCCTTTCCAGAGTTGTAATACAAGTCTTAGCTGTAGTAAGGGCATGGAGGATCAATTTCTGTTGACAGTCACTTAACCTCCAAGAGACAAGCAGATAGTTTAAAAATACATGAGTATCCCCAAAAATCAATGAACATTCTAATACAAAATCGATATAATAGCTTCTTCCCAGAAAAAAACAAATGACTGGACACACCCAAAGCATATGTTTAGGGGACATGTCCTGTGAATTACTATGCCAACAGTTAGACAGTTTACTCAATGCTTTGCTGAAGAGTCTCTGTGGTGTTGTCAGACACTGCTTCCTAGGGGTCAGAATCCAGTCTCCTACTTTTTCTGCCACACCCCACACACGTCTCAGGACAGGGGAAGGGGTTACAACACCCTTGGCCCTCTCTTCAGTCTATCCTCTGACGGCTTACGTGTCCTCCCAGACTGCCTTTGTATTGTGCCTAATAAAGGCCTGCCAATGCCTTCCAATTAGGGGTTGGGCCTGGCTCATTCATAGTTTCTGAGCCAATGGGCCTCACTCTGTGTTTTCCTCCCTCATCATCCCTGCCTAGGGTTGCCAGCCTCCAGGTGGGAGCAGGAGATTCCCTGATTTTGCAGGCATCTACCTGCCACCAGCCACCTGGCCAGTGGGTGGAAGCCCTACCCCCAATAGCCATGACCCCGCATGAGATCCCCGATGTGATGACATCACACGGAAGTGACATCATCATGCCGGGAATGTCGTACGGCAACACTCTGGTATTTGGGGCAAAACTTTATGGTTACTATAGAGTTCCCCCCCAAAAAAAATACCAGAGCGTCACTGCACGATGTCCCCAACATGATGATGTCACTTCTGTGTGATGTTATCATGTTGGGGACATGGCATGTGGTGACATTGCCCCACCCCCACCACTCCTGGAAAGCTCCCTCCCACCCCCTGCCAGTGAGGAGGTAAGAACTGGCAACCCTAGCCCTGCCCAACCGTGGGCTTCAAACCTCCTGCTGGCTGGTGCTGTTCCCAGGAAGTCACTATCTCCTGACTCTCCCTGTTTGTAGGCTCCTCCTGTAGCTCTTGCCCCTGGTGTACTTCAGCCCCCTTGGCCTCTGATGACTGTGTCAGTCTGGTCAGCTGTTCCTGGGTGTGTGGGTGAGTCCTCCTCCCTGCTTACCTTCCTCTCAGGCTGTGCTCAGCAGGTATATCTGCCTGGCTTTACCCTGCCCACTTTCCCTGGCTGCTTCCTTTGCTTCACTGCTGCTGCAGCCCTCCAGCACCACCCTGCCAGGTCATGTGGGCAGGGTCATATTTACATGCCAACAGATGTTTTAATTGTAAATATTGCCATTCAACAGAAGTTGGTAAGTCATATCTAGACCTCAGCTGAGAAAATGACGAAAACTCCTTATCTTAGTCTATCTATCAATTGGTCCTATGTAAAAATCCCCCTATCATTCTAAGCCTTCCATAACAAAGATTTCTTTCCAATTTTTAGGTCTGGATTGGCTCATAATGTTAATTTAGCACGGGAAAATGGATAAAACTGATATTGTTGTAACACTATGCACCATTGTTCTCTAACTGCAGAAACTGCAAGAGGAATGGGATCTACCCTAGCATAAGTAGACCCTAATGCATTCCACTTAGAGAATTAGACCATAGAATTTTGGCCAAATGCTAAAGTGATGCTGGTGACAAGGTGGCATCACTTTTGGTTGCACTGAAAATGGCACCATTGAGTCACTAGTGATATTCTCTCACCAGCAAGCCCTGCGCCCAACAGTTCAATCTCTTGATGGTTGCTGACAATCCTATAATCAAGTACCTTGAGGAGATACAGTAGAAAATGAGCCAAATGAAATGGAAAGCTATCTGCATTCTAGCAAAAACAAAAAAAAAGGAATACCAATGGGGGGAAATCTAGATGAGCTGATGCAGAATAATTTCATGTTTCAAAATTAGACCAATTGACAGGTTTGATAATAACTGATGATCAGGCTCAAAACAATGAGAAGACGAAGGCCAGTTTATCTTGGCTATCCCACTGTATTTATTAGTTCTGCTATTTTTTTTATTAGTTATGTTATAGTGGAAAGTAAATCCCACCCTGCTGTGAGTAGATAGGCAAAAAGATGGAATACTAGTGCCGTGAGTGACAGCAAGACCATTATCTATCAAAATCAGTTTTCTAACAACAAGGAATGTATTGCATAATATTAAAGTGGACAGATAACTGATGTTAGACATCAGGTGGCAGAAGCCATATTTGCAACACAGGATGAAAACTGGATCTAGAAAAGGAAGAATTTGTGCTTTGGAAAATATTAACTTAACCAAGGCTTCATATATATAGCAGTGTATATCATAGGCATCAACTACCGGGGGGGGGGGGGAGGCTCGAGGGCTCAAGCCAGCCCCAAAATTTCCCAGGGGGGACTGAGCTCCCCCCAAGAAAACAGAGCACCCGCCACTGTGCGTCCCCAGGCCTTTCCTAAGGCCGCCTCCTCTCTCTCTCTTCCCCCCCCCCGCCTGGCTGCCTCCGTCCCTCCCTCCCTCCCTCCGTCCGTCCAGGGGCCAACTAAGCAAATGCCCAGCTGGCCCCTGGACGGAGGGAGGGAGGGTCGGAAGCAGGAGTGGCCAGGCCAGGGGGGGAGGCAGTGGCGGCAGGGACATGGGGATTTTAAAACTCGACGCCTCTGGTGTATATAACTTAACTCATGACCCACAGTAGTATCAAGCCAGGTCTGAGTGTTGCTGAAACCAGACAAATCTCGTGCAAGTCTACTCAGAAGTCATTCTTGCTATATTCACTGAGATTTAGTCCCAGGTAAATGTGCACAGGATTGCAGCCTTGGTAACCTATATACCAAAGCCATCACTGCCATATGTTTAGAAGAAGAAGAAGAGAAGAGATTGGATTTATATCCTGCCCTTCACTCACTTGGAGTCTCAGAGTGGCTTACAAACTCCTTTCCCTTCCCCTCCCCACAACAGGCACCCTGTGAGGTAGATGGGGCTGAGAGAGCTCTGAGTTAACTGTCCTTGAGGGAACAGCTGGTACAGAGCTATGGCTTGCCCAAGGTCATCCAGCAGGTGCAAGTGGAGGAGTGGGGAATCAAACCCAGTTCTCCCAGATTAGAGTCCTCACACTTAACCACTACACCGAACTGGCTAGTAATATTATCATTTTCCTGAGTTATCCTAGGGCCTTATCAGAGTAGTAAGTAGCAGGAGTTGGCTGCAGATAGTTGCAGCTGGGACTTCTGTAGGGTGTTGGCTTGTGAGGAAAGCACACACAATGTTGTTGCCAATTTCAAGACCATCCTTTTCATGTATTTCACATGCCCTGTTCACACGTCACGGTGAACATACATACACTGCATACACTTGGACGTTTTCTGCACAAATGTTTCTCCCCACTCTTGCATTTCTATTCCTCCACCTCTTCAGCTGTTTTCCGCAACAGTATTTGCAGTCTGAGGTGCAAAAAAATGAGGTTTGCTCCCTCTTGTGGCAACGCAACAGAATTCCCGGAAGCAGGGAAGTCTGATGCTGCAATGCAAAGGAAGACAAACCTGTTTTTTGCATCTCGGACTGCAAATACCATTGTGGAAACCAGCTGAAGAGGCAGAGGAATAGAAATGCAAGAGCAGGGAGAGCTGTTTGTGGGCACCAAGGGCGTAGACTTCCCAATTTCCCCGGGGCGGGGGGGGGGAAGGTTGCTGGGCCAGAGAATTCACAGGCCATTGTCGGGGGGGGGGCTCCAGCTCCCCTGAAGTTGACACCTATGGTGGGCACTGAGTAATTCATGCTATATTCAGCACATGTACAGCTGAACATATGATACAAACCTCACATTTATCCAGATACTGGTCCCCAGTTCAATTTGTGAAGTGAACACGTGTTGGTTGGCTGTTTCTCACAAACAGATGTGATGCAAAATACATGCAGCCTGCAGGATGTATGTGTGTCCACTGTAGCATGTGAACAGGGCTATAGTGAAGTTTGAATGGTGGCTGCTTCTCAGCTGCATTGTGATCAATTTACCACAAGGTGCTGCCCTGGCGTCATTCTTCCCTTTGCCCCGATTGCCTGCTTGAATTTCCCACTATTTGTTGCGGGGTGCATTTTGACCCGCGGCTCTGCCTGATTTTCTCCGATTTCCTCCACGGCTTCAGTGATCGTCAAAAAAGCAGAGTCACTGAAGCCGCGGGGGAAATCACGTGAAGCTGAACCAGAAGAATGACGCCGGGGCAGTGCCTTGTGGGAAATCGGTCTGTGATTAGTTTTCTATTTTCCATATATGTTGCTGGTTTGGTTCCTAAGCAGCATGAGCAGAGTTGCTCTAGAGAAAGGCAAGTTCCCTCCCCTTTCCTCTCACTTACCCCCCCTCCCCCCTTTAGGTTGGCAGATTCAAAATAACCGTATGCTGGGCAGATCAGGAGTCTGCAGCAGGAGAGAAAATTGCAAGTGGAAAAACCTGCAGTGACTCCATAGGATCCAAGCTGATACATTTGAGCATTACATAGCTTTGAAAGGTACTTTCCTTAGAAAAAATGAACAGTAATGGTTAGCTGATAACCTGGGTGGAACTGGCCATTATGGTGCTTACTTTAGTACAAAGACATTGTTACAATAGCCATAACATATATAAGGAAGAAAACTGTTTTTAATAAAATGATACTTCTATGCCCATGGGAATTTGAAGAAGAAATTCTGTGAGTGTGGCTTATCCCTCCTCTTTTATTAGGATGCACAGCACAGCTCATAACCAAATGTACTATGCCGCAGTGATGCTAAATTGACAATTTACATATTTTTATTAAGCTGATATGTGGAGATAATGGTGTTTATGGACGAGTAATGTCATTCACTGAAATAGCTGACCTTTCTAATGAAGAGCAACATTTTGAACAAATGCATTATTCATATATTGGCTGTACAGTTTCATCTCTCATTCAATGTAGTTAACATCTTCCAATATGTCATTTTATTCCTCACCTTGACAAGGTACATTAAACTAGATAAAATGGCTTTAAAGACCTAAAAACAGTGTCTGTGTGATATATGGCAGAACATACTCAGCCTTTCAGAATATCTGTTTCCAAATGTTCCCTCAGCACATCCAGATTGCACGTTTGGTTGAGCACATCTATCTAGTGGTCAGTCCAAAACTTTATATTGAACTCACCACCCAAGTCCCTACAATAACAAAAATAAAACTGTGTCCAATACCATGAAACACACTAACAACTGAGCAAATAGCTCAAATACGAGAACAGAGTGTTGGACTAGCATACGGGAAACCCAAGTCTGAATCTTCACTCTGCCATGGAAGCTTACTGGATAACCTTGCACCAGTCACACTCTTCTGGCCTAGCCTACCTCACAGGATTGTTGTTGTGACGATAACATGGAGGAGGGAAGAACAAGGCTGTAAGCTGCTCTGATTTAGGTTTCCATGGGGAGAAAAGCACAATACAAATATGTACATAATGATGAATAAACAACAAACTCAGATAAAATGATAGAAGGGTTACCAATTAAAAGCTTGGAGAGCTTTAAAAAAGTCTTCTCCAGGCAACTAAAACATTGTAACTCTGAAGAAAGCAAGCCCCAGGCCACGGTCACATGGGACTTTACCACAGGAATTATTGCTGTTTCCTCTCGCCTTTTAATCTCCTGTTCATATGGATCCCGCTCCAAAAGTCGCTCACTCATGCAACCCTTCAGCTTTTCTCCCACATTTAAGGACCCCTGGAAAAAAAAGTATTTTCCAGGTGTTAGCACAAGGAGTGCGCAATTGAGCCAATCTGGACAACCCTCTCAGATTGTCCCTCCCTGGTTTTTTCCCCCCTGTTTTTGCACTTGGGTGCTTGGGCACTCAAGCACACAAGTGCAAAAATGGGGGGGGGGCACCCTGCACTCCGCTCCCGGCTCCGAACCCCACCAGCTGCCACCTAGCCCCCCCTTGCATTCTCTTACTCAAAAAATTACCAGGTGGTGACTGTTAGGGCTTGGGGCCTGAAGCGGAGCATGGGGCGAGCCAGGCAGCCAGGATGAGTCTGGCAGTGGCAGCAGCGGGCAGTGGCATCAGCTGGCAGCAGCTGGCAGCAGCAGCGCAGGGGGTGTAGAGTACTCTCCTGTGAGCAGGAAGGGTGCCTCCCCCCACGCCCGCCACCGCGGGGGTTGGGATGTATGAAAATCCAAACCCAAAAGGAAAAAAAAGGATAAAATCCCAGTGGGAATCCGGTGACATGTGACCATACTCCCAGTGAGGAGGAAATCCCAAAGTATTGGTGTCAAGAGAGAAAAGGCCTTGGTGCTCAACCCCAGTGCCTCAGACTGAGGGGACACAAAACAGGGCCTCTGATTATGACTGGAATTGGCAGACCAGCTTGTACCAAAAAAAGAAATTCCTTCAGTATTAGTTATTATAAGTGTTAATCAGTACTTTGCAATATGACCAGAAGAAAAGTGGTAGCCTATGAAGGCTTTTCAAAACAGGAAAGGGATGGTTCTGGTGACTTACACCTGCTGGCAATATAATTTTTATGCATTCTGCCACCAGGTGACGCTTTCAGACAGTCTTCAAAGGTTTCAGGACATGGTGCTGCAATAGAATATACAAGAAGGGAGACCCACAATACTCTCAGGGGGGGGGAGGAGAAGCTCCACGTGGAGGAGAAGGAAGCAGCCACAGGTGAGCCTTCTCCCCTTCTCCCCTGCCCCCCTGGCACCAACGGTGAGGCCTGCATGGCTCCCAGCCACTGGGCCTGCCAAGCCTTCTCCCTCCCCCTTAGTAGTGGCAGCAATGGCAGCAAGGCAGTTCTCAGAGCGTTCTCTGCACATGTGCAGGGAACGCTCTTTTACTTTTGTGGGGATTTAAGTATCCCCCCTATAGTTTTTGGTGCCAGTTTGGTGTAGTGGTTAAGTGTGTGGGCTCTAATCTGGGAGAACCAGGTTTGATTCCCCACTCCTCCACTTGCAGATGCTGGATGACCTTGGGCAAGCCATAGTTCTAATAACAGCTGAAGGGCGGGGTATAAATCCAATCTCTTCTTCTTCTTCTTCTTCTCTTCTTCTTCTTTTTATAGATTTCAGATTTTTCTGCACATCTGGGGATTGCCCCAAATGTGCATGAAAATCTCTTTGCCTCCTAGGTGCCCCTGATGTGTGGATTTAGATATCTGCACGCAGGGGGCGCCTTGGCTGTTAGAGATCTGAGCCTGTTCACAAAGAGGGCAGGGTATAAATATAATAAAATAAATAATAAATAAATATATAGAGTGCAGTAGTGCAACCAGGATGTAATGACCATATGGATAATGTGGCTAATTCCTATAGGGATATTTAGTTAATACAGCAGAATTTTGCCCAATCATAGAAGCATGATATTGAGTACAGTAAATAAATCTCCCAAGAAGTATATTGCAAAAAAGAGGCAAACTTACATTTATTCAAGTAGATCCAGTTCACATTCAGGTTGCAGTCAGAAGAAGATAAAGAAGCCTAATCTAAAGAGTATGTTCCTTAACACAAATGGACAGCTTGTCCGGCATCATATGTGTGCGAGTATGAGGGTATTGTATCTACAGGAAAGACCTGCAGAGACATGTGTCTCCATGGTGAGAGGACAAAGTGAGTAAGAGAGGAGGCGTCAGAGTGTTGGAAGAGGAAGATCTGAAGCTGCTCCTAGCCTCAGACTGGGGGAGGGGTTACAAGAGAGTTAGTTAGCTAGACAGGAAGACTTTGGGTTTCCTTCCTGTTTTCATTCTCCCTGCCTCTGTCCCCTCTGATGTGTAGACTGATAACACAGGGAAATTGCCTTCCTTCCTTCCATCCCCCCCAGAGAGAGAGAGAGAGAGAGAGAGAGAGCGTTGTCCCAATCATAAGTGTCAATTTCCCACTATTTGCTGCGTGGCCGCATTTTGATCCGCAGCTTCGCCCGATTTCCGCCGCGTCTACTTGATTCTCAAAAAACAGGTTTGAGTTGACGCAGCAAAAATTGGGTGAAGCTGCGGGTCAAAATGCGGCCACACAGCAAATAGTGGGAAATTGACACTTATGATCGGGGCAAAGGAAAGAGTGGGGGTGGAGCAGCGGCTGTGGGAGATGGGTCTTAGAGTGATGTAGCGCCCCCCCCCCCATGTCCAGGCATGCTAAGTTGCTCACTCCAACAATTCCATTGAGCCAAAGATCTTTAACAGAGCCTGGGCATAAATCCGTGGATATCTGTAAACATAGTATGTGCAAGTGTGTAAACGTCTTGATCTATGTGCATCTTTTTTGTTTGTTTGCCTACCTAAATTATGGTCATGTATTTCTTGTAAACTACATGTACTTTATCAGCTGTACTGGCTCCAGATTGAATACTGAATCAAGTTCAAGGTTTTAGTACTTATCTTTAAAGCCCTAAACAGTCTGGGACCATCGTACCTGTGGGTCCACCTCTTCCTATCTGCTCCTCAAAGAGCATTACCCTCAACTGGTACCAACTTGCTGGTAGTCCCTGGCCCAAAACGGTCCAGCTGTCCTTGACCAGGGCCAGGTGGAACTCTCACCCCAGTGAGTTCTGGGCCCTGCGAGACTTGGCTATTGAGCCTGTAAGACTGAGATGTTCCGCTGGGCATATGGCTGAGGACAGCAACGGTCAGAGATCATTGGCCTCCCAAGGTTCTTTCCCCCTACTATATTTTCTACTCTCTCCTGTTTAAGACCCTCATGAGTGGAATATGGATTGTATGCCAGCCACCTCAGCTATTTGTGGGATAGATATATGACACCATCTAACTTTAGTTGGACTATATGTATTTTATTATCATTATTTTATGTATATTATATGTTGTACACCACCATGGATCCTGCTTGCAGGAAATGGAGAGGAATAGAAATCAAATAAACTAATCTATTCAGAATCCCATGGAAGTCTCGTCAGTGGAGCTTAATCCCAGGAAAGTGTTTTTAGGATTGCACTGTAAAGGAGGACCTAAATATTTCTAGTGCTTCCCCGAAATATTTAAGCAAACCAAGGGATAAACATTATTACTGTGTTCCATTACAGAAAGCAGTTTGTCATGGAAATATGAAAATTAAGGGATTCTGAGAACACAAATAACAAGTGATAAAAATGCTGGAGCATTTTCTGGACAAATGTGTAGCGAGTGGGATCAATACAGCCCACATTGCAAATGCACCATTTTAGAAGACTGCTCTGCTTTGCTGTAGATACAGCCCTTCTCGCTAAACCTGTTTTTAGGTGTCAATGCATCCATCCCACAGTTCCAAAGGTGCTACCAAGGGGCAGCTGCAGAAAGACTAATGAGTCTGCCTCCATGCCACGTGAAGTGGTGAGGTAGAGAGTCCAGTGTCACCTTACGACGGGTATTTTGGACTGTTGCAAAAGTCTATGTTAAAACTGGGCTTAATGTGTTTAAAAATGTCTCCTTCCCTTATTTCTAGGATTTTTTTAAAAAAAAAATTAATCCAGTTTGTATTAGATCACTGACTTTGTTTTAACAATAAACAACTCAGTGTCTGTGTTTTATTACAAAAAGACATACGCTGCACAACATTTATTCTTGTAACATTTGCATTCCTTATTTCCAAGTCATCTCCTCCGGGATTGCTGCGCGCGGATTATCCAGCAAGATCACAGAGTTCTGCAATGGCTCATAATTTGTTCTGTCCCTGCTGCTAACTTTGGCAGTGTAGCTATTAAACACAGTGAGACATAAAAGCACACAATATGGTGCATATGTAGCAAACCTTATTTAACAGCTCACGTGCCTCGCTGTCACAAGCTGTTGCAATCTGAAAGCCGTTCTTCTGATCACGCTGCTCAAGGTTTCACATACAGATGCGCGCTTGCTTGTGTTCTCTCTCCCAGGATATCATTCAGCACTATGCACTGTGACTTATGGCTGATTCACAACCCGTCTGACGCTATTGCCTCTGTGGGAGGGGTCTCGTTATCGATTTTCTATAACAGCAGATTCTTCTGCCTGTATCACCCCTCCAAATCCTTCATAAAAAAAGGACTAACCCTCTGTTGTAGATGATGTAGATAGATTCATAGGCATCATCACAATAATCCTTAACGCCCCATTAATTTATGGCAGTATTGTTATCTCCACCCTGCAGACAGAGGATGAAGCACCTAAAGCTTCCCAAAGAGTTCGTGGATAAGGTAGCATTTGAACCAGGAGTTTCATGGCTCAGCAGGTTTCCCTCTCTTTCCCTCCCTCTTCTGTAAATGCATACCCCCATTAGTGCCACCACGCTGTCATTAGTGTTACGCTGTGGACTGAAGAGGGAGGCCAGGCGATTCTTTACATGTCCCCTTCCCCACTGCAGCTACCCGTGTCTCATGGCATCCTGCTCAGGAGGAACCCTTCTACTCGCAGCAGAGGGAAGCTAAGGCCCAATTTACACCTCCCCTCTGAAGCAGTTGGACTGCTGTCTTTTCCCACGCTCATTTCACGCTGGTTTCAAATTTCACTCCCTGGGTCTGAAGAGTATGAAGCAACAGGATCTGTTTAAAGCAGTGTAATGCTAGCTTGACCACAAAAGGGCAATTAATGAATGTAAACAGTAATTTTTAAACTAGAACAAGTATGGTTTGAAACTAGAAACAGGTATAGACTTTTTTTGAAACTAGAATGATCCCAGGGGGAAAGTCAGATGTAGATTTGACCTAAGGCAGTTTCTTCTGGAGAAGAGCTACACTGATGAAACTTTGGAGCAAGCCCATAATCTCCAGGATGCAGGAGTATTCTCTGAATGCAACATGCATCATTTTAGCTCCATCTCTAGTTCCTTCATCGTGCTGGTGATGCGAATTCCCTGCGCTGTTGAACTGCCCCGTTATCAATCCAGAATACTCTGGAAAGCCTTCAAAATGTTAAAAATATTTTTTCAAAGTCTTAGATGGAATTTCAACTGGAATCACCCAAAAATAAAATTTAAATTTGGGAAGTGAAAAAAAAATTAATAAGATTATACCTATCAATCCATGAAAGACCTAATTTCCCCCATTTTCTGATTGACTGAATCAACTCTTGGAGAAGTATATTATGGTTAAGTTTCAACAGATCTTGCAGAATGACTGGTATCTTAATCCCGAGATAAGGCAAGGAGGCTGTTACCCATTGAAATGTGCAGATCTTTTTAATCATGATGGTCATGTGGATTGGCATGTTAATAGGATATAATTTTGATTTGGAATCATTAATTCTCAGACCAGCTGCCCGACTAAAAAACATCCTAAGTCTCCTGAAGGGCTGGAAGAGAGGTAAGTGGATTTGTAATGTAAAGCAAGGGATCATCGGCAAAAAGACTAACCTTAAACTCTTTGTGTCCCATCTTGACTCTTGATATGTTGGTATTATTTTTCATTGCAGCGGCTACTGGCTCCATCGCCAGTGCAAAGAGGAGAAGAGATAGGGTAGTTCATCTGAGTAGACATTATTGATCTTCAGTTTTGCATGTGGTTCTGCATAAATAGCTTCAATTGCCCTCAGAAAGGCACTACTGAAATCCATAAGGGTCAGAAGAGCATTTAAGAAGGGAATATCCAAAGCATCAAATGCCTTCTCAATATCCAGAGACAGTAACGCCACTTTATTGTTTTTGAATTTGCAATGTTCAATAATATTCAGAGTTTGTTGTGTTTGTGTTTTGGATTATGAAGCAGCAATAGCTTGAGAGGGCTCTGGTATCCTAAAGCTCCATTTCTTATTGGCTGATGAATAAAAGACTCCCATTGGCCCTGAAGCCAATCTGGATACCCTATCACTGAGCCCTGCTTGGGTCCAATAGTATTGCGTGTATATAGTTACATTGTTGAAAGTTATGTGTTGGAACAGTATAAATTAAGGTGCCACTCTCATAGAGCTGTCTTTGGAGCTAAGCAATATCACTGAATAAAAGCCTGTTGTTTGAATTCATCGCCTCCCGCTCAATACTTAAAAGAGTTCTATAAATATTATCTGTGATTTCTTTACCCGGCATGAATCCTACCTGATTTGTTGAGATGTACGATGTTATTAAGGTAACATGTAGCCAGAGTGGCCATAAATATTTTAAAATCCTAACTCAGTAGTGGTATAGGCTGGTATGGTGCCAACGAAGCTAAGTCCGTTTCATGTTTAGGGATCACCACTACAGTTGCTTGCAACCATGACGGAGGTAATAAACCAGTTTTCAAAATATGGTTGCAAGCATCAGTAAGTGGACCAACTAAGATTGGGTAAAAAAAAAAATGTAAAAATCTAAGGGATACCCATCAGGCCCTGAAGTTTTATTCTTTAAAGATGTACGTTTAAGCTTGAAGTCAAAACTACCTTGAATCTTCAGCGGAGGAGTACTTTGAATATTTTTCCTCATAAGTGCCGCATCTTCACTGAGCCAGCCTTATGGAACTGTAATTCGGTTAACATCCTACATAGGTTTTGGCCCCAATTCAACTCTAGTCATGCATTACTAGAAAAATGATAAATGGTTGGGATGAGACTGCACATTCCCCATCCCTATCAAAAGACACATCCAGTCAGTTCATGCCAAAGACGGGCATTTGGGGCCAGTGGGACTCAGCAACACACACAAACCTTGTTGGTGACCTTTTTTTTCCCTATTGCAAGTTTAGCTGCTGGGATTGCTTCATCAAAAGAACGGCATGAGGGGAGGAGAGAAACCATAATCCCTTATGCCCCTCTCATTTTCTTGCTAGGAAATAAACACCCCCAGGTTGTTTTTGCCCACAAAGGGGGGAAAATATCCGTACCTACAAGTTTCCTCAGTAGGGGAGCTCAGGGGAGGGTGGCTGTTCACAGTGAAAAAGCAGCACAATATGAAGGAGTCTCTCTCTCTCTCCCACCCTCCCTACTGTCCTTGAGAAGACAATCTGGATCAGCAGCTAAACGTGCAAAAGGAAAAATAGCACATAAAACATAGAAAAAAATGATAATGTCCAGTTGAGTAATCATAAAACCACTTTCCTGGGAGTAAGCCCCATTGAATAGACTTGGGTAGGCTTCTGAGAAGACTGGCTTAGGACTGCTCTTGAAGGCAAGAGATCTATGAATATATACATTTTGTTTTAACATTCCAAGCAGCTGCAGATGGCCTGAATCAGATCAGGGCTGCAGTACTGGAGGGGGGTTTAAATTAGGGAAATGGCTTTGGCAGAAGGCAATTGTCATAACTGCCTACTTGGCTGTCAGCCTTCTCTGAGGTCTGCTGAGAGCCGAGAAGGTCTGGTTGTTTCAAAAAATCTTTTAATTTCAACACGCACACATACAAAGCATCCAGGTAGGGACTCTATTATGCCAGCTGAAGTTGCCATCAGAAATAAAGAATTCTTTCGACCTTTTTTTTTGGGGGGGGGGGGGAAGGCAGAAAATCTATGGGGTGAGAGAGAGTGTGTGTGTGTGTGTGTGTGTGTGTGAGAGAGAGAGAGAGAGAGAGAGAGAGATGGAGATATGCTTATTTGCTCTCCACCTATCTCCCTCTGTAGCCATCAGAACTGTCTTTATTCAGCACTGATGAACTGATCAGCTTAACTCCAGCTGTTAAATCAGTCACCCCATCATGAGCAATGCTCCCTCTAAGCTGTGGAGACTTGTGAGCAAAAATTCCACTCTGTGAGCTACTGGCATTAAAGTTGTGAGCAAGCAATTTGGCTACTGCATAAATTAATTTGCTCTGGAGCCATTTTTCCTGAGCTAAGACAAAAATGTGTGAGCTGGAGGCTGAAAAACTGTGAGCTAGCTCACACTAACTCATCTTAGAGGGAACGCTGATCTTGAGTGAGATTCCCCCCTCTTCATTCCCCAGTAAACCCCCAAAGAGCATTAGCAAAATGAATCTTTAATAACTCAACATAAATCCTATAAAGCACAGAGACTGGAAAAGAATCAGCAGACAGACAGTTAAAGGTAGAAGATTAAAAAAAAATCAAGAGTAACATTGCTCACTGATCCTATAATTACAAAGGACTCCTCCACATTTCTTTCCTATGAGTAGGTCCAAGACTTAGCACCTTTGGCACTGTCTGACCTGGATATGTCTATGATCATAGTCTTGACACAGAACTTCAAGTTAGCTGCACATGTTTATTATTTTTTACTTTTAGATTTTTATTTTTAAAATGTATATCCCGCCCTCCCCGCCTGGTGACGGGCTCAGGGCGGCTGACAACATATAAGTTACATATATTAAAACTCCAAATACACTAAAACAGAATCAGATTAAAATTTTAATATAAAACTATAATTGCGCTACACATGCTTATACTAAAAGAGGGCGACATTCTATCATCATTTGAATAGCCACTTCCAGACTCCTGCTCAGCTGTTAGCCATCTGGTTGGTGGAGATGTTGATGTTAGGCAGCACCCTACTTGAAAGCCTGGCAGAAGAGCTCCATTTTACAGGCCCTGCAGAACTGCAAAAGGTCCCGCAGGGCCCTGAAGTCATTTGGGAACTCATTCCACCAGTGAGCGGCCGCCACAGAAAAAGCTCTGGCTGAACCAAGCAATTTTGGGATCCTGATCTTAGTGCTCTCTGGGGTATATGTGGGGAAAGGTGGTCCTTTTTAGGTAAGTTGGTCCCCGACTAAGGGCTTTAAAGGTAAGAACAAGCACCTTGAACCGTATCTGGTATGCTATAGGCAGCCAGTGCAGTGCTTTTAGGGCTCTACTTTATTGTCTGTGTCTTATCTTAGTTGCTCTGGTTTGGAAAGCCTGATTCAGGGCTTTTGGCATTGAACTCTGGCATGGTAGCAGCAGAGGTTCTTCATTAACCCCCAAAACTAGATCATGATTTCCTGCTATTTTATGCATTCATTTGCATAATCAGCTCTGTGAGGGGTGGGTTCAAATCATAGTACTCCCTTGGATTGTACTCTTTGCCATAATCCCATCTGTAAAGCAAAGATTATGCATGGTACAAGCAGTAGGAACTGTGATACTCGTGGGGGGACAGGTGAGCCTCTCTCCCCTCCTTCCCCCCTCCCTTCCCAAAAATTGGTGGCAGCCACGCGCTGAGCCATCTTTCCCCTCCCCTCCCAAAAATTGGCAGCTGCATGCCAAGCCTTCTCTCTCCCCTCCCTCCCCCCTCCCTCCCTGAAAATTGGCAGTGGCGGCAGCCGTGCACCGAGCCTCCTCCCCTCCTCCCCTCCCTCCCTCCTCCTTCTCCCCTCCCTTCCTAAAAATCGGCGGCGGTTGCGCACCAAGCCTCCTCCCTTCTCCCTCCTTCCCCTCCCAAAAATCGGTGGCCGCACACCGAGCCTCCTCTCCTCCCACCCTCCTCCCTCCCCCCCAAAATTGGCGGCAGCGCACCGAGCCTCCTCCCCTCCCTCCCCCTCCCTCCCCAAAAATCAGTGGCAGTGACTGCACACCAAGCCCCTCCCCCCTCCCTTCCCAAAAATTGGTAGTGGCAGCAACCGCGCACCAAGCCTCCTCCCCTCCCCCTTCCTCCCTCCCTGAAAACAGCAGCAGCAGCGAGGCCCGCTGCCCACCAAGCCCTCCCCCCAGCCAAAGCGTTCTCTGCAGATTTAGGTATCTGCACGGGGGTGGGCACTTTGCTATTAGTATATAGATAAAAATCCTACAAATAACAGTGCAGTCCTAAGAACACTTTCCAAGAAATAAGACCCATTGAATTAGACGGAATTAGATGAGTGAGATTCTCAGCAGACCTGCTTTTAATGTTTAGAAAGCAATGTTATGCTTCCATTTAATTAATGGGACTTTAAGTTGTTTTGCCTTGACTGAATTAAAAAACAGTACTAGGCGATTGTCATACCCACGTTCAGTTAAATTTGAATGTATATAAAACTAATAGCCTGATACCCGTGCTTCACTATGGTATTTAAGTTCCGTAAATCCAGCTATAATATTGATGATGTGAAGTTTGAAATGTAACATTTGTTGTAGAATTCTAATGGAGAAGATTGTAGTGTAAAAAATAAAGTTTTTTTCTCTCTCAACTGAAGGACCTCTCTGTAGACCACACTGGTGGTTCTGCCCTCAGGTGCTGGGATCACCAGGCTTCTTGGTGAGCTCAGTCTGGAGCAGGCCACATAGAACCATCCATTTAAGAAGCAGTCGTCTGTTAAGTCAACTCCTGCCACCTGCCACGAAAGTGATGGCCTTTCTACTGGTGTTCCTGGATTGTTTTGCTCATAAGGAGACTCTGTTGTTCTGAGCGCCTCAGGGTGATCTTGCTGGTACTTGGCCTGCGCAGCTCAGTGCCCCACAGGAGTACTCTGCGCCAATGTCTTTGCTGCATTCCTAAATTGCCTCCTCCTTGTAGCATTAAAGTACCCTTGCCCTGCCTGGTGTGGGAAGGAAGATTATGTTTAAAGGCATCTGGGAGGCTAGGCCAGCAGCAGGGCGAAGGCAATCCTGCTGAGCAAACCTCCCTGGTGGCTGTAAGCATCCCACCTCCTCTCCTATACCTGACAGGCAGCTGCCTGTCCAGTGTAGGAGGGGGAGGGGGAGGAGTATTAGAAGCCACTGTGGAGGTGGGGCCAGCAGGATCACTAAGGCGTTACTCCTGGGACGGGCTCCCTCGTGACTTTAAGCACCCTGCAACCACTGCTGCACCTCACAGACAACTATTTGTTAGGTGTAGGAGGTGAGGGGGAGTGTGTTGGAAGCCATCGGAGAGGCTGGGCCAGCAGCATCACTGCACCTCACAGGTGGTTGTTGGTCATTCATGAGTTCCTCAACTGCTGTTAGCTTTCTGCAATCTCCTGTAACTGCTTTTTTTTAACCTCAAAATGCTGAGCTCTGCAGCTGACCAATCAGAGAGTGAGGGGTGCAAGGAGGCAGCCACATAGGAATCAATGGGGGGAGCAATTTTCCCCCTTTTGTCCCACTTAGGGGTTGAATTTCTAAAAATCCCTTCTTAGTGAGCACCTACACCATGGTAGGAGTGCTCTCCCCAAATTTAATGCTTCTAGGTCCAGCGGTTTGTCCTGGGCGTTGCTTTTATGGTGAGGGGACATTCTTTTATATACATAGACTAGGAATAAGGCCCGTTGTGGAAATAAATACAACGGGCTCTAGAAAGAGACTCTGGGAGATTGCCCCGGCCTTGGGCACTCAGCATCAATTTGCTGTGGGGACCTCAGCAGAGTATAATGACAGAGTCCACCATTTTCTCCAGGGGAGGATCTCTGCCATGTGAAGAGCAGTTGTAATTTAGCGTGATCTCCATCCCTCCCCTGGAGATTGGCAACAATGGGTCTAGCAGATCCTGCTTACCAGCTTGTAATAAACTGTTACAGTGACAGCAGTTTCAGACAGCCCTTCCCCTACCATTTTGGAGCTGTCTTCGGAGCGGTTTGCCATTTCAGACTGCCGTTGTTTTTTTTCCAAGCCTCTTCACCACACACACACAAACACATCAACACACACAACACACACACAAAGACACACAAACAAAAACACACACATACACACACACATAAACACACACAAACACAAATGCCTAGGGTAGCCAACCTCCAGGTGGAGCCTGAAGATCGCCAGGTATCACAATTGAACTCCAGACAACAGATCCTCCCCCCTCCCTTGGAGAAAATGACTGCTTTGGAGGGTGGCCTCTATGGCATTCTGCTCAGCTGGCCCCAATGAATTTTCTCCCAAAGGCCAACATAGGTGTGGATAGGGGCTTTCAGAGAAGCAAGCTTGGTTGCCTAGCAACGGGCACTGAGGGGATAGTTGCTGGCTCTGATGATGGAATAGGGTTCCCAGCCTCCAAGTGGGGCCTGGGAATCTCCCACTTTTACAATGGATCTCCAGCTGACAGAGATCAGCTCCCCCGGAGAAAATGGCTGCTTTGGAGGGTGGACTCTATGGCATTGTACCATGCTGAGGCCTCTCCCCTCTCCAAACCCCACCCTCTCCTGGATCTACCCCCAAAGTATTCAGGGATTTTCCAACCTAGACCTGGCAACCCTGTGATGGAAATACCTGAAGTTTTGGGGGATGGATCCTTTGGTGGGCAGCATTTTTTTGGGGGGGGGGGAATTGAAGGACTCAGCAAACTATAATGCACTAAGGTCTACCCTCCAAAGCAGCCATTTTCTCCAGGGGAACTGATCTCTGTCATCTGGAGATCAATTGTAACAGTGGGAGATCTCCAGGTCCCACCTGGAGATTGGCAACCCTTGGGGGAAAGTCAGCCACACTGCAGGGGTTGAAGGGAATAGTTTGATGGTTGCTGGCCCACCTCATTAGCCAGCCAGCCATGGTGGAGCTAAGCAGGAGAAAGTGCCTGAGGAATTTCACACAGCCAATATGTTCCGTTTCAGGAACTCTTCAGTAACGGTTTCTGTCAGGCATTTTACACAGAACTGTATTAGTACCACTTCCCTAATGGAACATATTGGCCCTTTCACACAGAAACGTGCCTCTCCTGTTGGGGAAGCGTTTCTGAGCCGGTTTACCTTGAAACCTTCTCCCAAGCATTTTTCAGTTCTTTGTACCGGTCCTGAAGCGCTACAGGGTGCTGTGTGAAATTCCCCCTGTTTCTGACAGTTTATTCTGGGCACGCGGGCAGTGTGCGGTGAAGGGGGTTATGCTGATAGAACATTGTCTTTTCACTGACAGAAGCAGGCCACTGAGGGGACAGTTAGACCCACCAGGCAGTGGGCGAAGGAGAGGAGTGGACCCAGCACCCAGTCGGTCCTTCCCCTTCATTGGCTCCCTCCAGACTGAGGCTGGGACTCTGGGTGGCTCTGTGGGTGGGACTGAGGCAAAGCAGGGAAAGAATGCAGCCAATGGCTAGAGACCCCCTTTTGAGTGGCAGTCCGCCAGCCTACTGATTTTGGCGCCCCATTGAATCTTGCCACTTGAAAATGGCTTTATATAATAGGAAAGATAAGCACAGTCCTACCAAAGCCAAGCACTTTTAAGTCCCATGTGATTTCAGCAGAAATTGCAAGTGTTCCCCTAACAATCCCCTTTCCCTTTACAATTCATGGAACTTAATAATGCTTAAACTTCTACAGCTTTTGTCCCATGTTTTCATTCATAGTATTCTGAAATGAGTACATGTGTTTGTGCAAGTGTACACGCAGAAAGGACACCATGTGGCACAGCAGCCTTGCTGCAACTAGGCAGCTACCAGTGCAGTCCTAAACAGAGTGACACCTTTCTAATCCCAATGCTTTCAGTGGATGTAAGACTCTGTGGACTCTGCTTAGGACCACTCTGTAAGCCTCTGCTCAGTGCCTTGGCGTCCCAAGGAAGCTGATTTGAGTTCTATGATGGAAGGAAGGTGGGGTGCAAATGTGACACACAGTCGTATAAATTGTTTGTAGGTACTGCTGAATTTAGTTTCTAGTAAGCCCAGGTGTTGATTTGTCCCTTTCTTTGTTGTATCAGATGTTTGCAGTAGTCGAGATCCTACAGTTATAAAAATATTAGACCAGTTTTCCATAAGAAAGAAGGCAAGGTGTTTAAGAAAACGGCCCAGGCGATGGATCAGTCTTTAAAGCCTACGGACTGTAGCAAAACAGATGCAAATATCAAGTTCAGAGAACTCAGTGTTACTACTTCTAATTTGTTGAGCTGATTGTGTGTGTGTGTGTGTGTGCGCGCGCGCACGTGCCGCTCAGTAAACCTTGCGGTGGTAGACTACACTGTACCAGACATCCATGGACTTTGGCGCAGGGCAGCACCCTCATCATCCTCACAGCTTTTAAGAAAATCGCAATCATATCAAAAGCTTTGCAGTGGCGGAACGGAGACCAAACTGTGGCAGCGAGAAGCAGTGTACCTTGACAAGCTGCCCCTATCTGCATGTGAAAAACAGATCCCTCCTGCCGGGTAAGAAAATAGAGCGATCAATAATTACTGCGTCCAACGCCAGGCAGGCATGAATTATTTGAAATGAAGAATACGTTCGTTGTATTTTCTCTGCTGTGCGAAGACAGGGAGAGTCGAGGGACCTGTTTAACCTTGTGCAAGGAGAAGAAAACCAAGTGATCAAAAAAGAGTTCAGAAAAGTAATGTAGGGCATCGTTCAGCCAAAGAAATCAGAGGGCCTTTGATTTCAGGGGGAATGTGAAGCACATCTTTCAGCCTCATACACTGAAATGGGACAAAATGGTGTTAACTCGGGCTGGATCATGCATATTTTCTTTTTTTTATTGGGGAAAAAATTCACATGTTATTAGCATAGATTCAGGTGGGTAGCTGTGTTGGTCTGAAGCAACAGAACACAGTTTGAGTCCAGTGGCAACTTTAAGACCAACAGAGTTTCATTCTGGGTATAAGCTGGGTATAAACTTCGCCTATTGTCTGGTCCCTTTTTAGCTGGAGATGCTGGGGATTGAACCGGGGACCTACTGCATGCCAAGCAGATGCTCTGCCACTGAGCTACAGTCTGCCAGTTTGTTTCCAAATTCAATACAAAGTGCTGCTTATGGCCCTTAAAGCCCATGATGGCCTGGGACCCAGCTCTGAAGGGCCCTCTCCTCGCATATATTCCTGGGCACCAGGGTCAGTTTTCGGGCTGCCCCCTGCCGGCTCTTCCTCCACTCAGGATGGCCCACCTTGTATGACCAGAGCTCCAGCCTTTTCCAGCATAGTTCCTAAACTGTGCAACAGACTCCCTGAAGAAGTAAAATGGATCTCCTTTGCTGGAGATCTTCGGGAGGCGCTGCACGTCTTGTTTGTTTGCCAGGGCTTTTGATGGAGTATGAACTGGAGGCATCTTGGGACAGGGTATTTGAGGTTTTTATATGGTTTTAATCTCCAATGTTTCCATTGTGATTTGCCTTAAGCCAAAAAGAAAAGGTGAGGGTATAGATATTTTAAATAAATAAATAAATAAATGTTTAAAAGAAAAACAGGACTGTAATGACCCCAGGCTGCTCATTTTCACTTTTATGGCACTACTGGAGGCCTGGAGAGTCAGAGAGGGCGAAATTCCTCTTCCCAGCCCTCAGATACCTCTGCTACGGCCACAGGTTCGGTCTCTTTAGGACTAGATGCAGAGCAACCTCACCTGAGAAGTTCTGTTATTCTGATCTGAAGTCTTTTTGCTTCCTTCCAAACATATTTGACTGTTTCACCTTCGTAGAAACCTTTCACCTTGATTTTCTCTTTAGCTAGAAGTTGGTGATCGGCCTAGGCATATACGGCAGCCTCACCTTGAAACATTTCTCCAATATTGTTAAAACTGTTTTGGTTTCCCACAAAATGTCTCAAACATTGGCCTGGTATGAAACCTCCAAATTCATGTTTGTGAGATAAGGTCACCATCTAGGGACTGGTGACATGCCCCCTCCCCCTATCTAGGGGCGGGAAATTCTAATCTAATTAGAGTCCTCTGGAAGTTCTTAGATGTTTCACTTGAGAAAGATTATCCAGTGTTGCTTCAAATTCGTGTTTGGGTGAAATTCTCAATCCACTTTCAATGAACTTTTCAACTGGGTTTTACTGCATGAAATAGCAAAATCCACCCTCAAATGATCACTAAAGTGCACTGAAAGTGAACTAAAAGTGCATGTGTGTGTGTGTGTGTGTGTGCGTGCATGCGTGCACGCATGTGTAAAAGTGCCGGTATGCAAACTAACTCATATTTCTGGAGAAGACACACAGTTGGGTCATTATATGAAGCACAGTTTTACGTACAGTTTGTCCTCTCTTTGCATCCGCGAAGCTGGATGCATCTTTAAAATGACTAAATCTGGATATGCTTTGTGTGTGTGTGTCATCAGTGGCATGTGCATGAAAACTGATGGCAAGAACTGACCATACGATCAGCTGGGTTCATGGGCAAACGCCAAAGGCACAAAGAGGTGCCTTCCCCAAAAAACTTTTGCTGCACCTTCCCTTCTCGAGTGCAGCAAGCTCCCCCCCCCCCCCCAAAGTTTCACCTTTCGGCCAGAGCAAAAAAACAGACAAAAAATTACTGCCCCCCTTAGTTCTGGCTCAAAGGGAAACCCGCAAGATAGGGGAGCCAAGCTCTGCTTTTCTACTCCCCTCCCTTAAGCACTTTAAGGGGGTTTTTTGAAGAAGAAAAAGATGTGAGAGCTGTGGATGGAGATCCAGTTTGGTGTAGTGGTTAAGTGCATGGCCCTTCATCTGGGAGAACTGGGTTTGATTCGCCACTCCTCCACTTGCACCTGCTGGATGACCTTGGGCAAGCCATAGCTTTGTACCAGTTGTCCTCTCAAGGACACTTGTCTCAGAGCTCTCTCAGCCCCACCTACCTTACAGGGAGTCTGTTGTGGGGAGGGGAAGGGAAAGGAGTTTGTAAACCGCTCTGAGACTCCAAGTGAAGGGTGGGATATAAATCCAATCTCTTCTTCTTCTTCTTCTTCTTCTTCTTCTGGGAGAAAGTAGAAAAGGGAGAATTAGTGGGTTGTGGGGAGGCCAGCATGGTTCTCATCAAACCAGTGCTTTTAAACTGATGAGACAAAGTGGAAGGCAGTCAGGTGGCAAAAGGAGCCAGCAACACAGGAATGGGATATGCAGATACCATTCCTGTGTGCTTTCACCCTGCTTGCTCCTGCTTCCACAGCAGAGGTGATTTTTCCCACCTGTGTGCAGAAACAGCCTACGTAGTAAGTCTCATCTCAAAACACTTGCATGGTTTTTTTCCCCTCTTAGTTCTGTGCCTTGTAAAAATTGGAGGTGACAGCAGACAGAGGGCAGGGCGACAGTAGTTGTGAGGAGGCACACAGCTCACACAGCTGCACCAAAGCTGCTCAGCATATAATCAGCCCCCTGTCTGGAGGTGCTCAGTCTTGTGTGTAATTCATACTCTCTATTCTGGAAGACCATTTCACTAAGGATGGAACGATGTACTATGCAAGCAAATACATTTCCCCAAAACACAGGTTTGTCAGTTACTAGTAACACAGTTTTTAAAAAAAAAAAAAACATTAAAACACCCTAAGATTTAGATGTCCTTTACCATATGGTTGCACCACAGTCCTTGACAGCATTTGGGAGCTGGAAGACTTAAAAGCTGGAAGGCTGCACTCTGTGCCATGGTATTTCCAACAACCACAGAGAAATTCTCCTTGTCAAGAATTCCCTGCAGATAAGAGCAAATGAGACACCTGGGGAATTGTGCTTGGCGTGCTCTTCTGCCATTGAAAGACTGCTGTTTTGCAAGCATCCAAAGCATTTTCATTTCATAATGTGAGAGCATGAAAAGAAAAATGTAATGACTTTTACATGGGCAGAATGAGAGATTTAGTCTGAAATCAAAACTGTCTGTGCTGATATATTCTGGTAAGACGTAATTAGCTCATGTGCTGTGGGGAGATTAGAAAAATTCCTGTCGAGTGGAGGTGAATGGGAGGGGAAAAGCTGCATTGGAAACACAAATCTGCTGCCGTGTTCCAAACTCAATGCAGGCTTTATAATCTGTTAAAAAACATTGTTTTTACTTTGCACTTTTTAAAGATTCAGCCTTAAGAGATGTGGGATGTTTGGGAAGGTAGAATACATTGGCATCCCGGATTCTAAATACACATTACATCATACGGTTCCATCAATATATAGATGTTACCCAGGTCTACTTTTGCTTAATAGCTGAGTTAGGTGGATCTGTGGAAGTCCTGAACAGACAGTAATAGGATGGATGGGGGACAAAAAAAAGAATCTCAGTCCAGACAAGCCTGAGGTGCTGTTAGTCAATGACAAAGCTTCTCCATGATTAAAGAGTCTACCTGTCCTGGAGGGGGCTGCATGCCCTTTGAAAGAACAGGTTCGTATCTTGGGTACTGTTGGATCCTGGACTACAGTTTGAGGCACAGATCTAGGGACATGTATTCAAGCATATCTGAGGCAAAAAAAAAATAACTGGGAAAACGTCAAATCAGTATTTTGGGCTATTTTTTCAGCTGAATAAACACAGGAATCTATTTTTGGCTATCTGGTATAGCCAATCCCGAAAAATCCCAAAATTATTTGGGATTAACTGGAAATGCCGGATAGCTGCAGTTAAAGGGCATTTAAAGAGCATGTAGTCCCTTTAAATGCCTTCAACATGAATTTGCAACTTGCAGAAGACATTTAAAGGGACTGCAAGCTCTTTAAATGTCTTTGGAGTGTTCTGCTGGGCTCCTATTGCCCTTGCTTTTTTGCTATTTTTCCCTCTGTTGGAAACAATGGAGGATGGGGGCCCTTTTTGAGGGCCCGTAAAATTGGACCCCCTGGTCCAATCTTTTCAAAACTTGGGGGTTCTGCTGAGGAGAGGCACCAGCAGCTATGCTGCAAACATGGTGCCTCTACCTTAAAAAAAAACTCCCCCTAGACCCCTGGACAGTCCTGGATAGTGGTCCCCAATCCTCATAATGGAGCCAGAAAAAAATGGGATTCCCAAAAAATCCTGAACCCGAATACCATACCTGTATTAGAATTTGGGAATATCAATATTTTGGGGGTCCAATATACCAGAATTTGAAAAAAATAATGATTATTTTTTGTCCACACTCCTACCCAGTTCCTCTCAGTGACACGTGGGGTCTTTTATCAGCTTTGGCTGATACACAATCTATGGCTGTTCTTCAGAAACCATGATCTGGCCACAGTGATAAGGATGGGCACAAACCGAACCACGCAGCAAAATTAGTCACAATTTTTGCCCTGTTCGTGGTTCACGAACCTAAGTTCATGACGGGTATACAGTCATGAACTTCCAAGAACTTTTAAAGCAGTTCATGGCAGTTTGTGGATAGAGTAGAAAGCAGGGATTTAAAGGGACTCTGAATCCTTTTAAACCCTTGCTTTCTGTTCCCTGCAAAAGCTGTAAAAACATCTGAGCTCTTTTTCAGGCTTTCTGCAAACCCTGTTTACAGGGACTGTGATCCCTTCCAATGGGGTTTGTGGGGCCATGAACCACAGGTTTGGTTCATGAATGAGCCTCTGAGTTCAGTTCAGTTTGTGATTTGGTTCATGGTTCAGCCATGAACCACAAATTGACATGAACCGCATTTTTCCAGTTCGTGTCCATCCCTACAAGTGATCCATGATCTGATTACATCCAAGTTAGATTACTGTAATGTACTTTCCATGGCACTTGTCCATGTAAAGGCAAGGGCTTGTACTAAATGCAGCAACCAGACTATTGCCAGGTGTGGGATACAGTGATCATACCACCCATTGCTGAAAGATCTGCATTGGCCGCCCATTCCTTCCCAGCCACAATTCACAGTACTGGATCTTACCATTAAAGCTCTCAATGGCTTGGGTCAGAGTACTGGAAGGACCACCTCCTCTCATTTTGTCCAGTCCGCCAGTTAAGCTATCCCACAAGCCCTGTTCTCTGTGATTCCACCTTCAGAGGTGAGGCAAGTGGAAACCCGAGATAGGGCTTTTTCAGCAGTGGCACCTCGCTTGTGGAATGCCCTTCCCCTTGAGGCTTGCCTGGCACCTACTTTGCTCTCTTTCAGGTACCAGGCCAAAATGTATCTTTTCACCCAGGCTTTTCATTAAGGTGTTGATTATTCTAAAACAATATTTTAGTTTGTAAACTGTTGTTTTAAGCTTTCTCTGGCCTATTTTTATTACCGATATTTTATTACCTCATTGAAATTGCATACTTCCCACCAGGGCTTTTTTTGTAGGAAAAAACCAGCAGGAACTCATTAGCATAATAGGCCACACCCAACAGCAGAAACACATTAGCGTATTAGACCACACCCCGACAGCAAAGCTCTTTTCCAGGATTGGCTTTCCCAGATGCCCCGTGGCTTGCGGTTCGCATGGGGAACCCAAGGGGGGGAGGCTGTAGGCATGGCCAACTCAGAAGCCAGCCGAAACTCCGTTCCTGTGCGTTCCTGCCCAAAAACAGCCCTGCTTCCCTCTCACTATGATATTTGTTTGGTGGTGTCTCATGTTCTAAAACATCGGTCTGTTTCCAGTACACCTAGCTGAGGGAGAACCATGTAACTGAAGCAAGAAGTGCTTAACACTCTTTTGCTTCTGCTTCACCATTTACTTTAATGTTGCTGGGGGCGGGAGGGGGGATCACGAACAGTGACAGTATGTGCTCAGAGTTGTCCTTAACATTGTGGTGAAAGGGAACAGCTGCTTGTATAGTTCTTTAAGCACACAGGAAGCTCTTTGAATGTGGGGACCTTCTTGAGAGAGGTGATTATGTTTCTGAAACATGTTTTTCTAAATCTGTTTTGGGATTTTTTTTTAAAAAAAAGGCTTACTCTGAGCTTTTTGAATACAGGGCTGAGTATCAGAACAAAAGGCCCACAGAATAAGTGCCTCAGGCCCACAGGCTACGGGCTGGTTATCTCTGATGTGCATGCAAATAATGTACCAATCATGTCAAATGTATACAATAAAAAGGAGAACAAATAAACTCACGATCTTGTCTGCCTGTTTTGCCCAGGGATCTCTTATTCACTGCCAGCAACAGCTATAATCAACCAGTTCAGGCTATCGGAATGCGCACCATACTTCAGAGACTGCCTCCTCCCTCGTGTCTCATTGAGATCTCTGAGATCAAAAAAATGTTGAACTTTATACAATCCATGAAAGAAAGACATGTTGAGAAGTGCTCTCGGGAGCTGATCTGTTATTACAGAGTTCTCTTCACTTGAGGACTCAACGCATCCTGAGCTGTTGTTAGAAATGACAAGAGGGAATCTGCAAGCAACTTGCGGGAGTGGCTATCTCATTCCCCCCACCTCTGGTTCTTCCCCTCTCCCCCTACTTCTCTCACATTCTATCTCCTTCCTGCCACCACCTTTTCTTACTCTCTCTCTCTCTCCTCCATGCCTGTTACTTCCTTTCTGCCCCCACCCCATCACTATTTCTGCCCCTGTCACTCTCTCAGCCCCCCACCTACTTTCTCCCACACACACACACACACACACACACACATAGCAGCAGCGGCAGCAGCTGCTCTCCAGGAGTCACAACGGATTGCCGAAATACAAAGATCAGTTCCTTGTAGGGTTATCAGCTCCATGTTGGGAAATTCCTGGATATTTGGGGGTGGAGCCTTGGGAGGATGAGGTTTGACCTTGGAAGTGACCTCAGCAAAGTATAATACCATAAACTCCATTTTTTTTAAAAAAAATTATTTTTCTGCAGACCCACAGAGTCTTGAGTCTGTAGAAAACCTGTTGGGGGAGAATGTGCCCCCTACCTGCAGAAATAAGCATCCGCACACAGAGGGGATTGTTGAGAATTAGATATATAGATGTTGGGCATTTTCAGTCCTACATTTGAGAGATGAAGAGTTTCAATGAATTAATGTTTTGTAAATAGGATCTTTGTGAAGAATGTTTATGTGCTGCATTGTATTTTTTTAATTATTATTATTTACTTAATTCAGATGCCACCTTTCTCCCCAAAGAGAACCCACTCCAGATTACATTGTTCTCCTCTCCTCCATTATAAACTCACAGTGACCCTATGAGATAGGTTAGGCTGAGAGTGTCACCCAGCACAACAGAGTGGGGATTTAAACTCTGGTCTCTTAGATGATAGTTCGATGCTCCCACCACCACACCACACTGACTCCCTAATATAATGTACTAGGAATAAGACCCGTTGTGGAAATAAATACAACGGGCTCTAGAAAGAGGCTCCGAGAGAGTGCTCCAGCCTTGGGTGCTCAGCGTCATTTTGCTGTGGCGATCTCCACCCTCAAATCTCCAGAAATTTCCCAACCTAGAGTTGGCAACCCTATCTCCCTCCCAGCCAACTATCAACATATCGTTATCTGTCCCTTGGCTTCAGCTTCCCATGTCCTCCCCCCTCCCTCCTAGAGAGCAGTTGTAATTCTGAGTGATCTCCAGCCCCCACCTGGAGATTGGTAACAATGGTTCTCCATGAGGGACTGGTTGGTTTGGAAGGTGAAGTCTATGGCATTGTACCTGTCTGAGGTCCCACCCCCTCCTCCAACCTCACTGTCTCCAGGCTCCATCCCTCAAATCTCCAGGGATTTTTCACCTGGAGTTGGCAACCCTATCTCCTTCCCAGCCAATCATCAACCTCACTCTTCAATTTTCCATCTCCCTCCCCACAGCCTCCACCGTGCTCTGAAGCCCTGACTGCTATGTCACATTGGCTGTCTTAGGGGGTCCATCTCAGCCTGGTATAAGGCCACAGAGTCCACCATTTTCTCCAGGGGAACTGATCTCTGCCATCTGGGGAGCACTTGTAATTCTGAGGGATCTCCAGCCCTCGCCTGGAGATAAGCAACCATAGTTCCCCTGCAGGAAAAGTAGTCTTTCTGTGCAATGAGGACCAAAGCAGCTGACATCATTCTCCTCTCCCCCTTTTGACTTGCACAGAAACCCTGTGAGGTAGGTTAGACTTAAAGTCTGTGACTGATCCAAAATCACCCACTCAGCAAGAACCTGGGTCTAGCAGATCCTGCTCTGAAGTGCTGCTTGCTACGCCTAGGGTACCCTACTTCCAGGTGGAGCCTGAAGATCACCAGGTATCACATTTGAACTCCAGACAACAGATCTCTCCCCCCCAGAGAAAATGACTGCTTTGGAGGGTGGCCTCTATGGCATTCTGTCCAGCTGCCCCAATGAGTTTTCTCCCAGAGGCCAACATAGGTGTGGAAAGGGGCTTTCAGAGAAGCAAGCTTGGTTGCCTAGCAACAGGCACTGAGGGGAAAGTTGCCAGCCCCTAAATACCTGGTGATTTGGGGGGTGGATCCTGTGGAGGGCAGCATTTTTTTGGGGGGGGGGGATGGAAGGACTCAGCAGGGTATAATGGCATAGTGTCTACTCTCCAAAGCAGCCATTTTCTCCAGGGGAACTGATCTCTGCCATCTGGAGAGCACGTAATTCTGAGTGATCTCCAGCCCTCGCCTGGAAATTGGCAACTCTTCTCTGCCCACTGCCAGGTGGGTCTAACTGTCCCCTCAGTGGCCTGCTTCTGTCAATAAAAAGACGATGGACTTTCAGCATAACCCCCTCCCCCGCCCACTGCCATCTTGGCAACCTAGCTTGCTCTGATTAGGGAAATACCTGGAGATTTGGGGAGGTGGATCCTGTGGAGGGCAGCATTTCGGGGTGGGGATGGAAGGACTCAGCAGGGTATAATGCCATAGTGTCTACCCTCCAAAGCAGCCATTTTCTCCAGGGGAACTGATCTCTGCCACCTGGAGAGCACTTGTAATTCTGAGGGATCTCCAGCCCTCGCCTGGAAATTGGCAACCCTAGGGGGAAGTCAGCCACACAGCAGGGGGTTGAAGAGAATGGTTTGATGGTTGCTGGCCCAGCTCATTAGCCAGCCAGGCTTGGCGGAGCTAAGCAGGAGAGAGAGCCTTTATTCTGACAAGAATATTCAGTTTATTCTGACAGGAAAGTCAGAAAGTCAGGCGGGGGAGGGGCGTTATGCTGAAAGTCCATTGTCTTTTCACTGGCAGAAGCAGGCCACTGAGGGGACAGTTAGACCCACCTGGCAGGGGGCAGAGGAGAAAAGTGGACCCAGCACCCAGTTCTTCCCCTTCACTGGCTCCCTCCAGACTGAGGCTGAGATGCTGGCCAGTGGCTCTGTGGGCAGGACTGAGGCAAAGCAGCGAGAGAATGCAGCCAGTGGCTAGGGACCCCTTTTGAGTGGCAGTCCTTCCAGCCAACTGATTTTGGTGCCCCATGGAATCTTGCCACTTGAAAATGGCTTTATATAATAAGGAAATATTATAATTGAATACATTATATTATTTTAAGTGTTGTTCCCTGTTTCAGTTTCCTTGGAATGGGGAGGAAGATTAAACAAACTGTAATCATTACACCCCATTGGTACTTAACAAGCATCCCCCACTCCATTTATAGTCTCTCCAATCTTAATTACTAAAATTGCAATCCTAAACAATGTTACTCTATTCTAAGTCCATTGAAGTCAATGGGTTAAGAAGGGTGTAAATCTCCATAGGATAGCATGTTAATCAACTTAAACAGATAAATAGGTGCAGAAGGATACAATTAAAAATAAAAGCAGATGAGAAGTAAGACCAACCACAAAGGAGAGGGGGACAATGTTGCATGTGCAGTGGGCGGGTTCATTTCTCGAAGAACCTTGGTCTTTGGGGAATAAGGAAAATGATGTGATTAAGTAAGTGTTCCCAGCAGTTCATTTACAACATCCAAAATGTCTTAACTGCGAATCTGAAAACAGACAAGGACTATTGTGGCTGTACTACAGAAGAGTGTGTGCTGAGGATGAGTGTGTGGCATAACAGAATGAGAAGATCCTGAGTTCAAATCCCTGCTCGGCCACGCAAGTTTTCTAGTATGTGATATACCTGAAGCTGCCTTACACTAAGGGTCATTTTACACCTCCCCTCTAAAGTAGTTTGACTGCTGTCTTTTCCTGTGCTGATTTCACAGTGGTGTGAAATTTCACTCCAGGGGGTCTAAGTGCACTAATCAACAGCAATTGTTTAAAGCAGAATCAAGCCGGTTGAATACTAGCTTGACCACAGGAGGGCAATTAGTAGATGTGGACATTTCAGTAGCAGCACGGTTTCACACCGCACAGAGGTGTGGGCAGGTTTTTTTGGAACTAGAATGATTCCAGCGGGAAAGTCAGATGTAAAAACAGCCTAAGTCAGACTATGGTCAGTCAAAGTCAGTACTGTCTACTCCGGCAGTGCCTCTCCAACATCTCAAGCACAGGTCTTCGATGCCACCTACTACTTGATAGTTATGACTGAAGATCCTGGGGATTGGACCTGGAACTTTCTGCATTCAAAATAGATGCTCTACCATTGAGCCTTAATGCCCCCCCACACACCATCTTTAAACAGGCCCTCTCTCTCAGACAACAGCCTGTTTCACAATGTTGCTATGACAAAATTAAGAATGGGAGGAGAACCATACAGTCTGTTCTGAGCTCTCTGAATGAAGAGCGGGACTGACGGGTCATTTGGTTCATGGCTTGAAATGTGAACTGGGGATACATATGCATTAAGCTTCTTTTCTGTGGGAATGGCACAATGTACCTTTTAAATACATCTCATACTCTTAAACCCACGCTGGAACAGAAATTCCCCTCTGCATTGCGTACTGCTTTCACTTCCTTTGATTACTGGATTTTATGGTACCCTTTGCATCGCATGCTGCTTTCACTTTCTTTGATCATCCGGTTTTATTGTACCTTCTGCACAGATTTATGGCCCTTTTATGGCTTTTCAGGGGTGACTTTGTAGTCAGTATAGCATTGGCCCGAGATATTTTAATGTGGTTTTTGAGCTGCACCTTTTCCTCCGTGTTGAGATAATGTGGAGTGAATGCCAGATGCCGAATCAGCCAATAAATGTCCCCAAAGACATTTTCCCATTCCTCTAAAGAACTGATAGCTGATGTGGAAACAGACCAGTAGAGTGCAGTAGCAGCCTTTCTAGCGCTAGATGCTAAAACTGCCTAACATGGCATTCTTCCTACTTAGCTGTGTGATCTATATCTCCATGGAGAGGAAACCAGTCACTTTCTAAGTTTAGATTTCCCCCTGCTTAGTATTCCCTGCATGGCCTGCAGTGAAGGCACACCGAATTGCAAAAACTTGCTGATGCTTCTTTCAGAGGTCTAATGAGACTATCCTGGAGAACTAAAGGCAAGTGCTGTTGTCCAGCAAACTTGCGCTCCTCGCAAACTGTGGTGATGGCACTTGATGCATTCAAAATTCATGTAGCCCATTGCTTAATAACTTGTCATCCCTGATCAGAGTGCTCCGGAAGGATTAACACATTAACCACCCAGGAGATTGGCAGATGGGTCAGAGAACTACGGAGACTTTCGTAGAGGATGAAAGAAACCGCCGCTTCACAAACACGAGCCGATTCATCACTGAACCAAAGTACATCTTCCACATGTTCTTTTCTCCTTCCTATCTTGGTAACATACTGGAAACAAAATGGGTTTTTAATAATGGCTGTGTTTGATACATTTGTTTTCTTCTCCTACTCCAAAGAACTCAAGAGTGCATCTGCTTGTTACATTGGCACTTGTGCCTGTCCTCGAAAAGGCTCAACAGAGTGGTCAAGTGGCTATCCCATTATTTTGACTCACACAACAAAAAGTAAGAGGTAAGTCAGGCAAAGAGACAGCAGCTTGTCCCAAATCCATCCAGTGAGCAATGATCATCCTGACTGAATGGGAATTTGGACCCTGGTTTCCTATATCCAGCATGATGGCCAGTGTACCAAAATGATGGGATGGATTCTAGACAAGCAACCTCTTCTCAAACAACTGCTTATGCCTTCCAATTTTACAATATAATCCTGAACAGACTTACAGCCTTCTACGCCCACTGCCTTCAACGGATCTGGAAGCTTGTATTAGGATTGCACAGTTAGTTCCACTGATTACAATTTGTGCTCCTGGCCTGTGGTTAAAGTCTTTGCTGACAGTCTACCAAGAGAACCTATCAGTTCTTGCAGCCCTGAACTGCATGGTGTTTTCCAAACTACCACTAGCAACTCTTCCAGGCACAGGTGCTCCTACAATTCAAAGACATCTGAGAACATAAAATACGATGTCAAACATAAAACTTAACAAAGGAATATACTGTACTGTCAAATGACCTTTAACCCTTTCAGGTAAAAAATGACAACACTACTTTGGCATTGGGGTCAAAGTGACCCTAAATTACAGCAAAGGTAATGGCAGTTAAAGGTTTGCTTGACTGCAACCTGAAGTTCTCTCGATCATGGCATTAGCGACTATGAAAAAAATCAGGCTTCAAGATTAACTTCCTTCAGTAATGAAGGGAAATGAAGAGTAGAATTTGGAATCGGGGTCAAAAATACCCCTCATTGAAAACATCAAAACCCCACAGAAACGTAAATGGGGACAATTTGACCCCACCATTTTTTTAAGCATAAAACAAAATTGGGAATCTGTAAAACTGTTTATTTTTAAGAAAGCAATCGTTTTAACTGTTACAATATTGAAACTTAACATAATAATAGTGCAATGTGGAACAACAAATAACAAAAAAGGGAGTTAACAGGTGACACAGGTAGAATGTTTTTAAATAGGTAAAATACAGTATAGTTAAAACTTTTACAAATGAGCACCTTTATCTCTTGAAAAGTGCCTACTTCTAAGCGTTGCATAGCAAAACTGCACGTTGTAAGCAGACAAAATGTGCACACTGGGTCCATTTTCTTTGGGTCTTGCAGGGAAACAATTAGCTCAGTGGACAGGTGGCTATGGGTCATCTAGAGTTCCAGGGTGAATGGCTCCTTCATGTCTGGAAAATGTGTATTCATTCAGTGGATGCCTTCAGACATGCTTGGGCTTGTCTTGCAGGGGGATAGAATGACCCTGTTTCCAAAATTGTATTACAGTTCTATTTGAGTTTTTACACATGGCTATGGACATAATATGGACAGCTTTGCTGGCTAGGTGGGATACAAACCCTAAATAAATAAATAAATAATGGAAGCTTTGACAGAGTGCAAACTCAGGGCTTTTACCTGGTCCTACTATATACACAACAATTTAGGATGCAAACACTGGTTTCCCTGGGTGTCATTTCAACCCCCAGTTCCAAAAGTGCTGTAAAACAAATGTCTATAGATATAAATTATGAGAGAAATTTTAGTTTTCACTGTTTGCTTCACTTTCGTATAAAATGGAGATAATAGGTGTTTGTACCTCTATTCAAACATGGGAATAGAGCTAGATTTTTTTTTCAATATTTGTTGGGGTCACTAGAATCCCTGTTATGATTATGCATAGTACTTTCATTTTAAAGCCAAGTATAATGGGGGCCAGAATGACCCCATTTATCCTTTTGAGAAAATTCACACTTTAAAAAGATAGACAGTGAGGAGAGAAGTGAGGGACTTCAGGGCACTGCAGTTCACTGGGGAGAAAGCATAACAGGAGTTGGGTGGCTGTAGAAAGCTTTAAATGAGTAAACCAATTGTTTCCCATGTCTTCCGGAGTAAAAAAGAACCTTGATTCCTTGGAAGGGTTATGTGGCTAACTCAGATATGCTCTGCACAAAACAATGCAGCTAAATAGGCACAAGTGTATTTGTCACACAATGGTGTGCACATGAGGAGGTAGTAAGCATAAGTGAAATGTATGAGAAGTGAATTCTCACTTCCAAGCGAGAACAATGGGCAGGGTTCCCATCGAAAAGATCTGCAAGTGCAAGGAGCAGCCTCCCATTTCTGCCCCCATATTGTTCTTGGTGGTCCCTGTGCCCCACGAGCAGCCTTTCAGGGGCAGTTTGGGCTGCATTGGGAATGGGGAGGTACACAAGTTGCCCTTCTGTGCATAGAATCTGGATGAGATCCAACCCAATGGAACCATCCATTTGAATGTTGACTTTCATGCAGGCTGAAAGCCTTTCAGAGCTATTACAAAGTGTCTTCCTCTGAGCTACTGAGCATGGATGGCCAGTTAAAAATCTTGACTGGGATTATCCACCCTCACATACAATTTTTTTCAGCCTGTAGGACCTTCTAGTATAGTGTAATATAGTTAACCATTCTTGCCTGGGTAATAGAAATGGTTTCCCCCTGTCTCTGCTCTGATTTTTAGCAGGTCGTTCAGCTGTTGACCAAAAAAAAAAAATCCAACCCCCCCCCCCCCACACACACACACACACTGCCACACACAACCAGGTGCAGAACTACCAGTTCTGCCAACTAAGCCACAAGAGACAGATGTTCAGATCCAGCAAGAGCAGGAGGAACAGGCTTCTGTGTATATATCTGCACCCGTGCATGCAAATTGTTCCTGAAGTGCTTTGCCAATCAGATGATTAGTGCTCTCTGTTTGACTGTCGTGGTCATCTGTTTAAAATGGGGGGGGGGGGGCTAAATCCAGCCACTACCCCTCACTGAGCAAACAACGCTATCTGCTCAGACAAAGGAGAAGGGGGAGCCTTACCTAGATCCAAGATCCACTGGTGTATCAGGGCCAGATTCGGTAATAAGAATGTTCAGAAATATTCTGCTCTACCATGTTTTCAGGCACACAGTTCAAATCATTTAGACTAGCAATTCAGTTAATCCCCATGTTTGGCTGAATTTAATTATTTTTTTCTCCAATGAAAGGCAGTCATCAGGAACCCAAACCACAGGTGAGGTTAGGTAAAGGAATTTTTAAAACAGAAGTCGTTCATCTGGCCCGCGTAGTACGGAGTGTTAAATCAGTCCTCAGCTATAAAGGTCACTTGCTGGTTGAGTGTTAGGGTTGATCGCCCACTTTACAATGAAGAAGGATCTGTCTCCAGTTATAGGACAAGCAGAAGAGTATAAAAAGAGAATACCCCCCCCCCTTATAGGTTTGGAAAGGCAGAAAGGGTTTCACTCAGGTGTATAACCTGACTAGTCAAATGGGGAGGAAGGGTAGTCCAGAGCCCTGGGAATAATTCCAGATAAAATAAACTGGGGTATCTTGGTGGGGCGGGGCATGCATTTGTAGCACACACACTGCTCTCAACCTGAGATCACACTGATCCTTGACTTGAGAGGGGGTTTGTCAGGCAAGTCAAACTATACCCACTGCACTCCTGGGATTTATTTGACAAAATTATTTTAAAAAATGTTTAAAAGTTCATGAGTTTTTGGTATACAGATTGAAAACTTCATTTTGCTCTTGAGCGTGCCAGCACCTCCCTGACTATTATAATCAGGGAAATGAAATGGAGATCTGTCCATCTATGGGCTTGGATTTAGTTCATGGAAACTGCCAGTACGGCGGGTCCTGCTGGTCGTTAAAGGCACACAAATCAATGACTAGGCATCCTTGATGAAGGATCTGAATGCCAGACACTGGGCAAGGTGAGGCTTCTCTCTGGGACAGCTAGTCTGTTCCGGTTAGTGTTTCTGCTTCCATGGCTGGCTTTTTTCCCTTTGGTCTTCCTCGTGATGTCCAGAAACCTGTTTATTTCTTAGATGCAAACATATTGCAACATCAAGCTGGGGTTGGGGGGTGGCACATAAACAAAATGGAGGCCTCTCTGTAACAGGGTTTACCTCGATTCCCTTTACTTTCTCCCAACATGAATGAATGGTTGTGGTTTGTTCCTACAGAGATAATTACAATGTCCATACCTGGGGAAAGTATTACGAAGTCCATCCTTACCACAATCTGGTCTTCTCTGGCAGGAATCTCTCTGAGCATACAGAAATGCACAGCACTCCTCATCTCCCCAGTGTTCTTAAATGTGCAATTCCTCCCTTGCCCCACCCATCATAAGGAAAGGCATTTGGTTAGTGTTAAATAATGGACCCTCATTTCAGAATATATTTATTTACTGCTGTATGACTCTGCTAACCTCAGGGTGGTTAGCAACATGTATTAAACCGCTAATAGAAACATTAGCTGGTGAAACCAGAAGAACAAGACAATAGTGTTCAATAAAAATTAAAGCCACAACAAGGTCAAGCAATATTCATGAAATCTATGTGCAGTCAGAACTAAATATCCCCAACAGGTTCATATTATGAAACTACCTGTAGTATATTTTCTTACAATGAATGAGCCTAAAGAATTTCCATGGGCAGTTAACTCTACAGTGTGAGTGCCTCCCAGAATAGGCCCTACCAACAAGCGGGTATTCAGAGCAAGACGCTCTTTGATTACTGTAGGGCACTGAAAGGCTCATATGGGATGTAGCTGTGGCAGAGGCCACCTTTGTTTGTCATCCAAGTACATTAAGAACAGAATCAGGATTCAGGAATACATTTAAGTGTGAATCTGCAACAGCCTACACAACGACAGCTATGTTTGGAAAAGAACATGGTCTAGTGACATTTCATTTCCATTTATAGTGCCGAATTCTTTATGGGGGGAGAAATGACAGGGAGTCATGAAAGTTTATTTTAAGACAAAAAAAAAAAAGAGAGATTGTAGAGCACCAAGAAAAATCAAAATGTTAATGCAAAATGCCTTTCTCCTCCTGCTCAAAAAAGTAACCTGAAAATAAAACAGAGATGTCTAGAACAATAAATAGAAAACAGATTAGTCCAAGCCTAAATTTTGCAATGAGTGGCAAATTTTACTTTACACACCCTATTTAGGTGGGTTTTATAACAGTTTTCATGCCAGCACAAAAGGTATCTCAGTATATCCAAGTTCGGCTTGATGTTTCTGCAATGTTGTGTCATTTTAATACAAAATCAAATGACACTATAAAATGGAGATCTAGTAGGGAATTGATATGATGCATTTATTACCTTCCTTGGACCAATTACCTTTCCTTCCCTCCTTGAATTTCTGGAATGAGTCAGGAAATTTCCCCCTTTGCCAAAGGGGGACTCATGACTCATCCATATTAATTCCCACCAAAGAGTACACAGGACATCTAGTTTAATGGTTCTTCAATTCTTAAAAGGTGTGAAAAGTTCTAGTGGAGACACCACCTCTTTACTGTAGCTTTGGCCTTTGTCCACTGTCCATTAATCAGCTTCAGTTCTTTGCCTGGCAGGCATATTTTGCAGTGTACCTTCTCTCTGTGGCAGAATGAGATAATCTTGACACATGGTAGTCAGAGGGATAATCCAGTTTCTAAGTGGAGGGCTGGGCTATATTTTTCAGGGCTTTCCAGCTTGCCCACACTAGATTCCCCCTCCCTTTCCTTACCACCAACATCCTTTCCCTTTTGCAATTCTTTCACATTGGTCCCTGTGAAAACCAGATTGCTTTTCCCTGTGAAAACCAGATTGCCACTCCTGTGGCAACCAAAGAGATAATGCGACCCGTTAAGTAGAGTCCAGTAGCACCTGAGAGCCCAACAAGATTTTTGGGTATAAATGTTCAAGAGTCAAAGCTCCCTTAGCTTAAGATCCCTGAAAAATCTATAACGTTAAAATAATCAGCCAAATATCAGTTTCTGTGCAAGATTCTGAAAAGGGGGGATTCTATGGAAAACTTAATATTAACCTAAATCAGATGATTTGTTTTCGGTAGGCCCTTAACAGTTCCATTTTACAGATGTGGGAGTAAAGCTAAAAGATGACTATCCTAATCCAGAAAAAAGTGCATTTGTGGCACTTTTGAACCAGGCTGCTGCAGAGCAATTCAAACTAAGTGAAAGGGGAACTCCAAGTTAGTAATTAGGGATGTGCACCCAGATATTTCCATGCTGACAATGTACCCCCCAAATACCAAAAAATATCTCATCAGTCTCTTGTGGTATATCCTGGCCTGTTAAAACAGTATGAAGGATTCTTAAACACTGTACACTGGTTCTTGAAAAATCTCCAAAATATTCAGGAATATTTGGGGTCTCTATTTTAAGTTTCCCAGTCCTGTTTTTCTTAAATTTCTCAGGGATCCCTGGCAATGGGCGGGAGGGGGTAAGGAGGCAACTATCTTAGGCAATAGGATCAGATGATAGAGAGAGCACTTGAACTGTGTGCCCGATCAGGATGATTCTCACATCCCACCATCATAGTTCTCTGTAAGCTATGCTAGGGGGTGCTGGTGCACAACATTTTAACAGGCAGCTCAGGGAATTTCTGCTTCAGCCCACCGATACGGCTTCAGCCCATTGGAAACAATGGAGGATGGGGGCACCTCCTTCTGGGGCCTATAAAATTGGACCCCCGGTCCAATCTTTTTGAAATGTAAGGAGGTGTTTCAGGATAGGCACCAGCACCTATGCTGGAAATTTGGTGCCTCCACTTCAAAACACAGCTTTCCCAAAGCCCCAGATACTCCCAGATTGATTCTCCATTATAGCCTATGGGGCCCATTGGCTATACTAGTCCCCATAGGCTACATTGGAGACGGGGGGGGATTTTTTTTTGCACATCCCTATTATGCTTTTCAGTATGATTTGTAAGCTGCCTTGAATCACAGGGAAAAGTGGGATATAAATATTTGAATAAATAAGTAGTTTGGGCAGGTTGATAATGTTTAAGCAACTTCTTGTTTTTTTTAGCTTAGGCAGGGTTCTGACAGTGATTGTTCCTGAAGCAGTGACTCATGAAAGCTCCTACCCTGCCACATGTTTTGTTAGTCTTTAAGGTGCTACTGGACTCTTGCTCTTTTCTACTGTTCCTCCCGTGTTATACTTCACCTGTAATGCTGGTTGTCATATTTCACTTAACAAGACAAAACAAAGTAGACTGCAAGAGCTCCCCCCCACCCCCAAGAGCTGGTATGTTTTCTAAGGCTCATCACAGGGTGATGGTCTGAGGCCAGGTCTACCAATATAGTGGACTGGGGTGGGTAGACCTGTTCCCTGGAGGCCAGGTCTACCAATACAGTTTGTGTAGTGGTTAAGAGTGGCAGGACTCTAATCTGGAGAACCGGGTTTGATTCCCCACTCCTCCATTTGAAGCCAGCTGGGTGACCTTGCGTCAGTCACAGTTCTCTCAGAGCTCTCTCAGCCCCACCTACCTCACAGAGTGTCTCTTGTGGGGAGAGGAAGGAAAGGCAATTGTCTACTTTCTATACTCATTTCGGTAGAGAAAGACGGGGTATAAACACCAACTCTTCTTCTTCTTCATCTAAAAAAAGTTTTTAAAAGATGGGGGGGGGGGGTTTTCTAGTTCTGATTTGCCCTCTCTCAGGGACCCTCAAATTCTGGAGCCAACATTTTAAAAAATGGTCCTGTCTACTGAACATTTAATGTTTGCTTTCCTGAAAAGCAATAGAACAGAAACCATCTCACCATTGTCAGTGGAAGCATAAGCCCTCCCTTGAAGAACTAGTCCACACACAGCCTTCTGAGCAATGATGCCTAGATGCCTCTTCATCAGGAGGGATCATCCCAGGAAGGGCTGTGGCTCTGTGGTAGAGCATCTGCTTGGCATGCAGAAGGTCCCAGGTTCAATCCCCTTAAAAGGAGCTGGTGATGTGAAAGACCTCTGTCTGAGGCTGATACTGCATTGGCTTTTCCCTCCATTGTTTCATGAAACCCATGTTGGAACAGACCTTGGAGAGTCACTGCCAGTCTGAGTAGACAATACTGACTTTGATGGACCAAGGGTCTGAGTCAGTATTAGGCAGACTCATATGGTCACCAGGATTATATAACACCCTTTGGAAAGCAGAGAACCAGGGCAATGTACTTAAAAAAACCCAGGACAGCATGCATTTGATTATGGAGGCACTACCAGGCCCTCACCAGATGTGGCCTTTTTCTCTGTGCAGATGTTCGTTGTTGTTTTTTTTACAGACGATCGCCCACATAGTATGCTGGCATTGGCTCAAGGGAAGGGTCACGAATTCATAGCACAGCAGGATTGAAGAAAAACTATATAAATGGATAAATAAATAATAATAATAAATTGATACATTTGACTGACAGGAGAGATGCAAGTATTCGCCTTTTCTCCTTTGGAGACACCATGCATCATAATTTTCTCTGTGGGTGATTTTCTTCTGTCACTGCCTCAAGGAAATGTGCTTTTTCTCCTCCCCCCACTTTAATCTTGAAAAATAGTTTCAGAATCACCTAATCAAACTGGTTCCAAGAGGACCATTTATCATTTCAACATTTGGTAAATTGCACTGGATCTCTCAGCAGCATCTGAACTTCAGCCACACGCAAACGCCAACAAACCCAAGGGGGGAAAAACAACCCCCAAAGGTCACAAAACATCAAGGCATACATCCTGAGGCTTTAGATATCCATCCGACAGCTATTTAACTCTACGATCGTATCAGTTCTTGAGTTCTTAAAGTCAGGTCAGGGTTTTCACCGGTTAGATATACCTGCTCTAGCTTAGATGATGGATGACCATAGAATATTTTACTATGAGAACTAATGGGAGTGATTCAAGATTCATGGTGATAAACATCAGTTTAAGGGCAAAAACAACTTATAGGTGAGTTTAGTAAGTTTGTTTTAATAAGAGAGGCCTGATACTCTGTAAGAAAAATAAAATCCTATTTTTTTTCTTCCCTTTCTTTAACTAGAAAAATCCAGGGATTAGTTTAACAGTAATCTCTAAGCAAGCAAGAGGAACAATGCAACCACCATCACAGCTCAGGGGATAAGTGTTGCTATGCAAAGGGAAACCAACAATTCCCTAGAGATTCCATACACCTCTGCAAAATTACAGGTGGAAAAGAAATGGACCTAATAACACATAACCAGGTGTTTCCTTGCAAACAAGTGAATTTGGACTCCCATCAGGGAAATAGCCCCTCTGATGGAACTATACTGGGGCAAAGAGAAAGGGAAGTGACCACACAAATGTTATCCTCCACAGCCAACCAGATAATTCCTTTCTCTTGGTCAACCTGAAATCAAAACAAGCCAAGTAAAACACTAGCCCTAAGTGTAACGAGCCCCTTTGAACAAGCCCTTCTCTAATTTCACCAAGTACTAATTTTCCACCTATAATTTCAGGAGTTTTGATAAGTGCAAAACACTTTGTCAAGACTGCTGCCATGCCCTAGTGATTGGGAATATGTCTCTTCAGTCTTAAAAGAACTGCACTGTCTGCTTCTGAGCCCATTTCAAAGTGCTAGTAGTGGCAGCCTTTACATCCCTAAAGGCTCTGGCCTAGGGCTGCTTAAAGGATTGCTTACTTGCTTACCCATGAACCTCTCCCTCCCTGGCAATTAAGATTATCCTCCACACACATTACTCCGTACATCTTCACATTCTGAGTCACAGCAGGCAGTTACCTGGCCAAGGACATTTCTATTCTGACACCCAGACTATGGAATTCCCTCCCTAGAAGAGAACTGAGTAAGGGATGTGCAGTTGTTGTTTTTGTTCTATTAGTTCTATTAGACCCAAATTGGGGGTGGGGGGCGAGATTTCTGAAAAATCCAGTATCCCAATACTGGCAAAGTATTCAGATACAGGATTTTTCAGAAATCCCAATTTTTGGGGGGGTTGGGGATCCAATAGACCCTAGGTAGGGAAAACCGGAGGAGGGGGGGGGGGAAACCAACCCAGGAGTGGCAAAGCCTCAAAACACAGCTGAGCGGCAGCTTCCGCCTCTCAGATACTTTTGAGATGCTGAAATATACCCCCCCCCAATACCAATAAGGTATTTTTCGGGTATATTTTCAGCTTGGGAAGATCTGGATGCGCACTCCTAGAACTGAGTCAGCTGGGCTGGGAGAAGGAGCACAGGAGAGAGCTGCTGTCGATGTAAGTGGGTTTCTTTTGACTTTCCGAAACCACTGGGGAGCATTAACTGAGGTTGCTGTGTGAGACGACAGTGTTTATGAATGAACAGATATGTGTAGCCTGCTGGAGAGTGGTTTCTGTCTGGTCTGTTGCTGATTGAGGAGGGTCTGTTTGCCGGGGGTTGATTGTCGGCCCCACCCTCTGCTGTTGCTGTTGAGAAGCAGGGGCTGTGGGCTCTTGGCCTGGGGATCAGGCCTGAGGACCTGGTAAGAAGCTGAGAAGTTTTTACATTCCTAAATGTGTTACAGCTTTGGGCTTCATGCTTCAGCAGACATTAGGTCCGGCCTGTAAGTTCCAAGTTATGTTAACACACGAAGAAAATTCTAAGGTGAAGGACTCCCCGTAGAAGGTGACAACGAATGCTCCAGGCTCATTTCCAGTCACCTGCAGGGAATGTGCCATGGGTTTTTTTTTCTCCTCCCAGAGGACAAGATGGACTTCGCTTGTCAAAAGTGTGAACTGATAGGGCTCTTAGAAGAGAAGGTTTGGTGCCCGGAGGGATGGATTGCTAATATACAATTGAGGGATGCATTTTTTCATTCTCTCTCTTCCACAAACCTGAACCATGTGGTTATTTTTTATCCTGCTGGTTTTGATCTATATACTAATAGCCAAGTTTCCCCTTTGCGTGCAGATATCTAAATCCACGCATCGGGGGCACTTGGGGGGGGCAGAGAGATTTTCCTGCACACTTTGGGCAATCTCCAGGTGCGCAGAAAAATCTGAAAACTTAAAAAAAACTATGTGGGGGATATTTAAATTCCCCACAAAAGTAAAAGAGCATTCCCTGCGCATGCACAGGGAACGCTCTGGAACCTGTGGCAGGCCAGCAGCTGAGAGTCGCTCAGGCCTCACTGCCGGTGCCTGTGGGGGATGGAGATTGGCAGGCCTGGTGGCTGGGGGTTGCTCAGGCCTCACTGCTAGTGCCTGTGGGGGAGGGAGATCAGTGGGCCCGGGCCTTGCTGTAGGTGCTGGGGGATGGGGGAGAAGGCTCATTTCTTCCTCCTCAATGTGGAGCTTCTACTCTCCCCCCCTTGCAAGTATTGTGTATCCCCACTTCTTGTAATACTTCTAATTGTTTTAATTGGTTGGTGCCTTTAATGGACATTTCATTGATTGTGAATTCCATATTTTAATTATAGTCTTCTGTTTTGTTATTACCCTCCCAGGAAATAATCTCAAGCTATAAATCCCACAAATGCATACATCTGTACATAAGGATGTACATACATAACTCTGTACTTCTCTAATGACTGGTTTACAGGCCACTCTTCATCTCATCCCTTCATGCCCCCTTTTTGATGCCCCAGTGGAGAACTGCCTGCTGTGGGAAAACAAGAGCCATTTAAATACAGTACTCAGTGCTTGAGAAATCACATATGAGTTGATCTCTAAAGGAAAGATAAATGTGGCATTTGGTGATCACTGCTCGTGTCATTCTTTTCAAAAGGAACACTTAATGGGGTTAATTCAGTACTCCATCAGAGGAAGGCACTGGTGGCCGCAAATCCTCCCCACTTTTTCCTCCACGCAGCAGCCATTTTCAAGGCAGGGACAATTGATTCCTGGGGTCCTGGGACACACATGTTGTAATAGCGACATGGGTCCAGAGGCTGCAGTGAGGAGTGAGAATTGCCCTTGCTCTGTCTTCCATCAGTGCAGCTCCACTTACAGAAGAAGAAGAAGGGAGCCATTTTGTCTCCACTCCTAACCCACATTGGCTGTTAGACCACTTGGGTCCTGCAAACCTGGGAATAAACTTTCCCAGGGTCAGAAGAATGGGGATCTGTGTGCAGTCCATATGCTGGATCCAACCCACTGTGCCTGTGCAATGCCGTCTGCAACAGGAGTGCTGATGACCTTCTTCTTGATGGTTTCTGTGTAATCCTTTACATTTTTTCCTCATAAAGTAAATAAATGGTGTAAGAAAGGAAAGAACAGTGAGCCTTATGATGAATATCAGAAATGGGTTCCAAGAAATTGCTTTTATGTTTGATGTTTGTTGATGAATCCACTTTCCATTCTACTCACACAGAAAGCAAGTTCTCTTAATGAAGGTCCATAGTACTATAATGATTCTCCTCCACCGTGCTTCATCCTTGTCAGCAAAATCAGCTTCTATGGCTTTTAAATAGCATTCTTAGAGCTGGTGTGAGTCTGAGCAAAGGGTTGAACCCAGAGACAATTTGTAAACAAACATGTAATGTAAGTTGGCCCTCATATTCCCCCACTACCCATTCCACCTGCCTCCTCCTCCAGGTACTAATTAAAATAGTAATAGTGCTAATTATTAATTAAGGTACCTCTACAGCAGATGCCCAGTATGAAGACAGGTGTCTCATAGCAACTGGATGATTGAATCGTCACATGCAGTCACATACACATTTTTTTTTAAATGATCTATTTCATAGACTGCAGGGACAGGGTGGGGGTGGGACTTCTGCAAAGGAAGCCGCCCTTACTTTGTAAAAGGAAAAAAATGAACCATAACAAGAAAAGATAATCCAACATAAAGTTTTCAGTAGCAAGGCATTTTGTTGTTGCTGCTGTAAATCAGTCACTGTAAGATTATGTGAAAAAGATGGATGCAGACAGGAATATATATATTTTAAGTGCTGGTGGCTGGCACCATTTCCCCTCAACAGGAGTCAGTGGAGAGAAATGCACCTGCGCTGAATGGCACCTGCTTTGAGGGGTCTATAAAATCAAATCTCCTTGTCCCTTCTACTTGAAACTTAGAGGGTCTTTAGGTTAGGGGGAGGACTATGGTCTGTGCAAATTTGGTGCCACTGTCTTTAAAAACAGGTACCACATACACTCAGATTGGTTCTCCATTGAAAACAATGGTTTTGAAAATCTGGAACATGGGCGGGAAAACACACACATATTTGAAAACCAAACCAGTAATTTCCTACCCGAAAACCCACAATCACAGTAAAGAGCCGTCCCCCCTGAATCCCAAATCTGAAATAATGATTTTTTTTTTTCTCAGCATACACCTCTAGTTCAAATTACACTCTGATGCGGTATGGTATATAAAGCTGCCAAATCTGGGTGGGGAAATTCGTAGAGATTATGGCATAGAACAGGGGTGGCCAAACTTACTTAGTGTAAGAGCCACATAGAATAAATGTCAGATGTTTGAGAGCCGCATGACATGAGCCGCATTGAGAGCATGTTTTTGATGAAAAATATGCAGATTTGCTTTTTATTAACATTAAATGAGACTGCCAAAAATAAAAACAAAAGGAGTAAACATAGATATTGATAATTATATTTGTCCAATGACATTTGTAGGCTGGGGGGGGGGGGGGGCTTTGAGAACACATTTAAAGTTAAAGTTGCCTTCTTTCTCTGCTCCCCCCTGCCTCAAGCCTACCCAGGAAGGGGAACACTGGATGGGGAAGGGAAGACTAGTTAGGGAGGCATGCCTCCCCTTTGCTTCCCCAGCTGCCCTCCCGGGAGCCACACAATGCGTGTGAAAGAGCCGCATGTGGCTCCCGAGCCACAGTTTGGCCACCCCTGGCATAGAAGCTGGGGAGGGTGGGGTTTGGCCAGGGGAGGGAGCGCGGCATGCCACAGGGTCCACCCTCCAAAGCAGCCATTTTCTCCAAGAGAAGTGATCTCCGTAGCCTGGAGATTAATTGTAATTCCGGGAGGTTTCCCGGCCCAAATTGGAGGTTGGCAACCTTATTTGTATGTGACCAGCTTCACATCAAATTTGTCCTTCAGCCACTGCACATGTAGCACTTAACATTCCAGAGATACATGTATTGATGGGCGTCATCCTGGCATACTAATGCAACATACATCGCAGCCAAGGACCTGATTTAAATTTGAAGCAGGTCTTGTTTTAATACTGGACAGGTAAGCATCTTCGCATCACATTTAAATACATTCATTGTTATATATGGATGTAAAAGGGGAAACTATCCAAGAGAACATTTTTTTTTAGCAGTTTAGCATCATTCCTTCCCCAGAGTGCTGCTGACAACGTGGGGGCAGGCCAGTTGGCTTGGTTTTTTAAAAAATCTCTCCGCATCTTTATTGCTGGTTCTCATTTTAACAGACACTGAAATCTAGGATTAGTGCAACACTGTCTGGAGCAGTGAAAGACATATTTTCTGTATGATGATTGGCCTATATAAAACACGTAATACAAATCAGAATAAATGCCCAGTGTGGGAAAGGAAAGAAATGGCAGTGATAAGTATTGGAGTCGGGAGTCCATGGAGTAGTGAAACAGCTAGATCTTTATTGCTAATCCGGATGAAGCATACTACCCCGGGCTCGAAGCCCTCCTTTTATGCTGGTCATGGACAATCCCCTGACCTCACCCAACTGGCCTGATAGGCTATTAGAAGTCTATTTACATCTCATAGGTTCCCTGGGAGAAACCTAGGTACATGATTGGTGGCCGGTTTGAATCCACCTGGCCTTTGTTCTACCTGGCTGAAGCTCAGGTAGTTTCTTGGCCATGTGCTCTGGCCACATGGCGGTCACCATTACGGGAGCACATGGCAACCACATGGTCAATACATAACAGCAAGGCAGTGATAATTGGCATAAAATGCACCACACCCACCTACATAACGTTCGTATGGCCTCTGCCTACATGGGATCTATGGAGCTAAATCAGGAATAGAACTTGCAAGGCAGATAAATCTAAAACAGAATTCCTTTAACTCAGTCCTCCACCCTGCTGAACAATACAGCAAAGGTTTACATAACTAAACAGATCGGTATAACAGCAAACAGAAGCATCCACTGCATTATCTCTCTCTTGTAATCCCACCTGTGCAAAACATAAGTGAGGTGATTTTCAGCAGCCCCTGCTCCCAGGAATGACCTTCTTTGAGCAAATCATTTTGCTCCTCCAAACTGGACAGTAAGGACAGCATCAAACAGCCTTTTGCCCTTTGATATTTGTACACTGCAACACTGATTGGAAATGAAAAATCAGGTTCCAGTTTTGGCAGCTTGATGGCGGGTGTGCTCCAATGGAGCTCCGTATGGAGTGGCCCACAAACCCGGCGATTGGGAGGGGTACCAGCCAGATTCCGGTCCCTCCCCCCAGAGCCCTTGCACAGGGCTCCTAGCCTGGGATGCGAGAGGCGCCTCTTTGGAGGTGTTGGCAGAGAGATTGAGGCACCTCTTTGTCCCAAAAGGTACCGCTGCCGGGGAGCCTTTGGGCATGAAAAAGCAGCACAGTGGATAGCGTGCAAAGGGGGGGAAAAGCGTTAAAATGAAAGAGTTGTACCAGCAGTGCACAACCAAGGAAACGCGAGTTAGCGGGTCCACTCATTTGAGCATTTAAGCATCTCCCAGTCCAGAAGAAAAGGAAGGAGGGGAAGTTTTGCCCCCCCATCTCGCATCTTCAAAAATTTGAAAGCGGAGTGCTGGGTTTGTTGGTGCTGCATCGGTACCTCAAGTGATGTGGAAGCCTTTTAAAACGTCTTCTTTTTAAAGAACTTTGTCTGAAATTGTGATTCCCTCCCCCCTCGGGAAGGAAATAATGGCTGGCAGGGGGTGTTGTTGAGTGCTCATCTGTCCAAGAATCTGACATAAAGAAAGGGAAAGAAGGAGGGAGAGGGAAGGAAGTGAAGGTGGGGGAATGCCCTCTCTCCATAAGTTTCTTGCCGGCCCCCACTTTTAACAATATAATGACAACACTAGTAATACCACATTTAATCCCCTCTTTAATAATTCACCTTTCACATACACAATTTCCCATGATAAGAGCACAGAAAATCTTATTCCTTAGCGAATTAGATTACCCTCTGAAGCCAAATTCCAGTCACTGACTTTGCATCTACTTGGCTAAACCACCCAATTCCTTGGGGTAACACCAGGTCCGTCACAGGTTTTTTTTTTTCCCTTTATATTTAACATGGGCATGAGGTGGAAATTCAACAAGTTGTTCTTTTTCCAGCCACTGGAAATACTGTAATGGGAATTTCTATATCAGTTTGATTTCTGCTTTTCATGCAGGGGTTTGAACCACAGTGCTTTTGTTTATTAACCAAATTCTGAGTTCCAGGTGGTCAGCCATGTTGGGCTGAAGCAGTAGAACCAATTTAGAGTCCAGTGGCACCTTTAAGACCGACAAAGGTTTATTCAAGGTATGAGCTTTCGTGTGCGTGCACACTTTTTCAAATACTTTTGCGTGTGCCCACGAAAGCTCATACCTTGAATAAACCTTCGTTGGTCTGAAAGGTGCCACTGGACTCTACATTTGTTCAAATTCTGAGTATTCTTCATTGGTTCTAAACCCCTCTCCACCCAGTTCCTGGGTTGTTCTGAACCAGCACACAGGTCTAATTCAAGCTGTAAATGCTTCATTTTTGAATATCAGTTCCCTTCGTATGAATTTTTACTAGGTAATGTCGCATTTAATTAAGCCACAACCAGCCTACAGTTCTCCTGTCAGCCCTTATAATTCTCATTAATCATGAAGCTCAGATAACTAGATTATCTCCTGTGGCTGATTCACTGTGCTGCTCCTGGGAACATGATACTGAACGACTGTTCTGACCTTAGCTTTAAAGCTGTTTGGGCAGAAGCCCTGGCAGAAAGAGAGAGAGAGAGCCAGAGCTAGCGAGAGAGAGAGCACATTGACTGTTTCTTCTCACAATAATCTGAGCTAGACACAATGATCTGTTCAATGAGCGTTTATGCCCTTTCGCTCCTGGGCAAATTGAAATAGCCGGACATGTGCTGCTACACTGCCCCTTCTATAATGATCTTTAATGTATTTATTTATTACAGCCATCCTCCAAAAAATCCTGGGAAGACCAATGTGTTATGTATTGACCATGCGGTCGCCATGTGCTCCCTTAATTGCGACCGCATGGCCAGAGCACATGGCCAGAGCACATGGCCAAGAAACTACCTGAGCTTCAGCCAGGTAGAACAAAGGCCAGGTGGATTCAAACCGGCCACCAATCCTGTACCGGTTTCTCCCAGGGAACCTATGAAATGTAAATAGACTTCTAATAGCCTATCAGGCCAGTTGGGTGAGGTCAGGGGATTGTCCCTGACCAGCATAAAAGGAGGGCTTCGAGCCCGGGGTAGTATGCTTCATCCGGATTAGCAATAAAGATCATGCTGTTTCACTGTTCCACGGACTCCCGACTCCAATACTTATCAAATGGAATGATATACCTCCTATCTTCTTGTAGACATTGAATCTGGAACCTTGGATAGAGTTCCTAGAGTCTACCAAGGTACAGTGCTAATGCAGTGACACATGTTTGCTTTTTAATACATATTTTAATGGAAGAGTGTATTTGTATTCTTATAACCACTCTGCTAATGCAAGTAATGCAAGTTTTATTTATTTATAGATAGATAGATTGGTTGATACAGTTTATCAGGGCTGGCACCTGTGGCCCACACTGGGATTGTGTTAATGATACTGACTTCTGCTAGTTCAAAAAGTAGTGGGCAAGTAGAAAGAGTGCTGCATATGGCACTGTCCTAGACTGCCATTGTAATGCAGCTGACCAAGATGCCTTTGCTGCCATCTGCTGCTGCATTCCTCCAGGGGAAGCAGGCTGGAGGTGATACAAGAGCACTTTAAGGAGGATGCCCCAATAGGGTTGCCACTTACCTAGTTTCAGTGGGCATTCACCCGCTTTTGCTGTGGCCCTCCCACTGCTTTCCTGCAAGCAGTGGGAGAGAAACTGGGGACAGGCAGCATCCTATGCATCGCAAGGCCACTTTTTGGGAAAACCCAGAAGTGACATGTCCATATTACAACACTGTAGGGATGCCCCAAGTCTCTGTGGTCTTTAGCACAGAGATGTGAGGAATTCCTAGTGCATCACATTATGGCCTTAACATCACTTCCAGATTTTCACAGGAAGTGATGTCATGACACACTTGATGCTGTTTTTCAAGGGTTCTGGCCCTGAAAGCTCCTGCTATCAGGAGCCAGGCTGGCCACCCTATGCCTCGATCTCACTGCCGCCAAGCATCAGAACACCAAGGCGTGCCATAATTGCTATGTCTCTATCCTCTGCGGGACTCTGGAAATCCGCTTCCAACTCCACAAGGGAGCTGTTACCATATGACCAGACTTTGCTTATATATGCTACACCTACATCTGAGCCAGTTTGTAGACAAACTAGAAAGAGGAAACTTTGCAGATTCATGACTTGTCTATTTTTAACATGCAGTTAAATACCACCATCCTATTTATTAGCGGGACAATGTTACTTTAATGAACACATCAGTGTCATTCCATAATTTTATCCCTATGTATCCTGTACCCTTATTTGCCAAAGAGATCTGCTTGCTTATGCTGTATGTGTCTCATATTTCAGGTTCCTTGTTCATACATAAGCCTTGAATCTATTATTTGAGCTGCTTGGTTGATATTGTATCCAGCAATCTTCACAAATTCCATTAATATTTCCATTACTTTCTTACAGCCTCTTAGGGGGAAATACTAAGTCACCTCTGTATGAAGATATGATGTGATCATTGCCCAAATACTCAGTACAGTATTATTATAACATTTCATTTCAAACCAAATTGAGCTCCATGGATATAGTCAGCTAATATGTGATTTACTCTGCAACCCTAAGCTGTCAATGGGTTTTGAATGGAATAACTCTGCTTAGGATGGCACTGTTAAGCTTTCCGCTACAATGGTTGTGTAAATTTTATACTCAGCATTCAACAACAATATGGACCTGCAAGATTCCAGCACTGATACATTTTTTGTCGGAATCTGGAATGACAACAACGTTTGCTTCCGTCAAGTACTATGGTATTTTCTAAATACTCAGACATAAGCAAATTAATTCATTTACTTTGGGAAAACTGGCATTTACACTCTTTGTAAAATTTGGCTATCCAGACTTGAAGTCAAGTTTAGGCCATTGTGACAGAAATGGGGCTGTCCTAGTATATATGTGACCAACATGAAGACAAGGTAATGCTCTCAATTTGCTGATCTATTCAGATTGGATAAGGACTGATCAAGTGCATGAGTTAAAGATTGCTTCATTGGCTATTTGTCTGTTTTCCACAAGTGCTGGTTTTATACAATGAATCCCCATTTTATTTTGTTTGAAAATACTATATATTCCTCCTGTGCACTAAGGTAGCCTGAAGAGCTAGTGTACATACCCAGGGTCTGAAACAGGGTTTGTAGCTCTAAGATCTAGTGCCTTCTCGTTAGTAGCATGGTAATTTTGATACTCCTTACTCTAGGACACTCATTTGGCATTCTCCCTCTTAACCATTATAAAACTGGTAAAAATATTTTTATTTCAGAAAGCTTTAAAGTGAGCAGGGCCGGTGCATCCATAGAGGCGGGGTTAGGCAGTTGCCTAGAGCACCATTTCCAGAGGATGCTGACCTGCTGTTGAACCTACCCCATCCCTCCCTCACCAGCAACAAAGGTGAGGATGACTGTTTCCTCCAAGCCCCACACGTGGCTTATCTCCAGGAGCAGGAAGAGGAGCCAGGTGCGCCCCCCTGCTGGAGAGGGTTCCTCATCACGTCCCTTCCCAAGCCGGTGGCTAAGAAGTGGGCGGCACAGCCAAACCATGCCCAGCAGCCTCCAAAGGAGGTGCAACCAAGAGCAGGAGGCGGCAGCAGCACTTCAGGCTGGGTGAGCGAAGATGTGAGAGAGGCCCATGTGGCGGTGGCAGAAAGGAAGAAAAGGGCGATGGCCAGGCTTTCCAGGAAGAGCCAGAGAAAAGGAGGTCAGGCAGAGGCCAAAGGCGCTGCCATCCCATGCTCGCTCGCTCTGGCCCCCGGCTCTCTCGTGCCTTCACAGGTGGGGCTGGGCAGAGGCTTCCCAGCAGGGAGCACAAAGGGAGGGCGGAGAGGCATGGGTGGAGTGGCCAGGCAGGGCGGGCAGGGCGGGCTAGCTGGAGGGAGCTGTCTCCTGGGCCCACCTTGCAGGGGGGGGCAGGCAAGTGGTGGCAGTGATGACAACCCTTCTCCCTTCCCTCCCAGCACCAAACATGGGCAAGGCAAGAGACACAGAGTGGAGGCTGGCAAAACTCAACATGCGTTCGGGGGAGGGAAGGGGAGGCACCACGAACATGGGTGCAGGAGGGCCTTGAAAAGAAGGCTCAGAGCCTGCCATGGGTGAGGGGGTATCCAGCCCCCCTCAGCAAGAGTTGCAAGGCTGGGCTGACTCCCCTGAAGGAGGGTTCTGTAGCAATCATGATGAACCCATCCCCCCCCCCCCCCCCCGTTTATTGACAGTGGCAGAAATATTCCTCTTTTTTTAAAAAGAGAGAGAGAGAGAACGTTTTGAACCAACTAGCATTATTACATCATGACCCTGTGTTTACGACAGAAATAGAAATGGTACTAAAAGGATGTAGTAAGACCAATTTAAAAATATTAAAGAGCTACCATAGCGATGAGGTCAAGGTCTATGCTTCCCAACATGCCATCCTGAGAACATGCGTGAGCAGTACCATAAAGACTGTCCACAGAACCCCAGAACTTGCCCTTTTATTCCATACAAAACCAAAGATCACAAGAAATCAGCACCTAAGGGGAAAAAACAGGGCTACAGTGAGTGGTAGAGCATCTGCTTGGCATGCAGGAGATCCTGCATTCAATCCCAGGCATCTCCAGTTGAAAAAGGACCAGGTAGTAGGTGAGGGGACAGACCTCTGCCTGAGACCCTGGAGAGCTGCTGCCAGCCTGAGTAGACAATACTGACTTTGATGGACCCAGGATCTGATTCAGTATAAAGCAGCTTCAGGTAAAGAATGGGATGACAGCTCACTGATAACAACCATGTCTGGGAGGAGCTGCCATTCTCACTGTGGGTTGGATCCATCCAGCTTTTTCACGTGCCCATGCTCCTTCCCACCAGAGGGCACTTGGGGACTTTTTCAAAAGCTCTTTTGACCAAAGACCTTGAGCTATAGCAACACATTGATTGCCATTTTTAAAAAATGTTCCCCCAAAGCCCTCTGAGGGGACTGACAACTGAAGAGCACAGGGGCAAGAAGAAGAAGAAGAAAAGATTGGATTTATCCCCTGCCCTTTCACTTCCGAAGGAGTCTCAGAGTGACTTAACATCTCCTTTCCCTTCCCCTCTCCACAACAGACACGCCGTGAGGTAGGTGGGGCTGAGAGAGTTCTCTCAAGAACTGCCTTTGAGAGAACAGCTCTGAAAGAACTTCAGACTGACCCAAGGTCACACCAGCTGCATGGGGAGGAGTGGGAGACTCAAACCCGGTTCTCCCGAATTAGAGTCCGCGCTCCTAACCACTACACTACAATTTCAAATGTTGTGTTTTTCATTCTTCCTAAAATGCATTTATGTTTGAAAATTGGTGGGTGCACGGGGCGGGGGGAGGGGTGCCGGAAGGTAGCCTCGCCAAGTGTGCACAGAAACCTGGCACTGGCCCTGAAAGTGAGTTTGCTTTAAATTGCCCTTTTAAATCCTGATCAAATGTTGATGTTTTGAACTTTCCATTGACAGTTCTATTGTTTTTAAAACTTAAGGCCTATCGCTCAAACATTTGTTATATGGCTGGGCACAAGTGTAATAAAATACATAATTTACCCACCACACAGCTGACTTTCCCCCCGGTCTAAAGCCATAAAGCTGCCGTATAGTGAGTGAGTCATATCACTGGTACCCTTAGCTCCATTTGATCTATTCTGGCTGGAAGAAGTTCTCCAAAGGTTCTTCTCTCCCAGTCCTGCTACCTAAAATTCTTTTAACTGGAGATTCCTGGTCTCAACTTGAGTCTGTGACTGTCAGCATGCAAAGCATGTGCCTTGCCCTGTGTTTCTGGCACCTTCATATGAACACATGAAGCTGCCTTCTCTGGAGTCTGTCAATGGTCCATCAAGGCCAGCACTGTCTGCTCACACTGGCACTGGTTCTCCATGGCCTCAGGTAGTATTTCACATCACTTATTCCCTAACCCTTTTAACTAGAGATGCCGGCCACTGGACCTAGGACTTTCTGCATACAAAGCAGATGCTCTCCCAATCAGCCATGGTCCCTCCTTAATACACATGACTATAACAAAAGTTTTTCCAAATCACTGTTTCCTCTGTTGTTCACTCAGATTGCTGCCACTGAATGCTGAACCTGATAAAGTGCTCAGGGTTTTATACCTTAGTATTATTTGAAGTAATCACTTCTCAGTTTCTGAATTCTCTAAACTTCTTCTGAAAGATGTGCTTGTATCACTGTCAAATATTTCAAATGGGTTTGAATTGTTAGAAATTCCAGCAGGGCCATCAAAGTCTCATTATTTCGAAGACCTCAGTCTACTGTATTTCTATGCTGTATATTTTTTTTCTTTCTTAAATAGTTCAAAGGAAGCAAGACCTGTTGTTGTTGAAAAGGAAGGACTTTTCAAAGCTAGGAAGCAGATGAGAGAATAAAGAATACGTGGACAACATGACTTCTGCTTCACAGCCAACTTTCTCTCAGGCTGCTGACCAGAACTTTGTGCTGAAATCTATATATAGCAGTGAAAACCAAGGTAGGCCGAAATCATAGAACTTCTCTGAGTACCTCCTTTGGTTACAGTCTAAGGTATCCCAGCTGCCTGGGCCCCATTTAAGCCAATAGAAGCCATGTCAGTGATCATTTCTATTTTATTCAGTTTATTTATTTATTTACTACACACATACTACTACATTTATGTTATTTTAAGTCACTGGACTTGGAACTCACCCCCCACACACTGTCTGGTGCAGAGGATGGTATTATGACACATTTATTGTACTAGATTCTTTCTTGAATCGGATCCCATTTTTTCAGAAAGTTTTAGTCATAATAAGTGTTCTTGTGACAGTTTACTCTACTTCTGCACTTCTGGAATTGATCATGAAGACATTAAAGAACAGGGCTGTATTTATTTTAGATATTTATACCTTAATTTTTTTCCCACAGTGGGGACCAAAGGAGCACTTTACAACATCATTTTCCCTTCCTCCATTTTATCTGCACACCAACAAGCATGTGAGGAAGGTGAGGCTGAGAGCAAGTGACTGGTCTAGAGTCACCCAGAAAGTTTCTATGCCAGATGGGTGATTTGAACCTGGGTCTCCGAAGACCACAGTCCGACACTACAACTACTAAACCACACTGCCTCTCAGCCATTGGTGATCTCTTTGGGAGCATGATGCATGAGCTTCCTGTTCTGGGAGCCAGTTTGGTGTAGTGGTTAGGTGTGCAGACTCTGATCTGGGAGGACCGGGTTTTATTCCCCACTCCTCCACTTGCTCCTGCTGGACGACCTTGGGCAAGCCATAGTTCTGTCAGAGCTGTTCTTGAAAGAGCCGTTCTCGAAAGAGCTCTCTCAGCCCCGCCTACCTCACAGGGTGTCTGTGGTGGGGAGGGGAAGGGAAAGGATTTTGTAAGCCGCTCTGAGACTCCAAGTGAGTGAAGGGCGGGGTATAAATCCAATCTCTTCTTCTCTTCTTCTTCTTTTGTTTTCCCTGCTGAGCACTAAACTCGTTGTGCAGGTGCGGGGGTGGGGGCACCTGGACTCTCAAGTCATTGGTGGACTCTTCGGGAGGAGATAATATCAGATACCAGATGAAGTTAAATTTTGTGCCAGTCTGTAGGTCCCAGTGCATTTCAAGCAACCGCTCTTCATCAAGACCATGGAAAAATTACCATATTAGCTCGCTCCAACTGGCTCTTTTAGTCACCACTGATGACGAGCTAATTTCTCAAGTTGGGCTCACACCGCCAACACTCTATAGCCCTGTCCCTGTGGTGTGTTTTGATGTAGACTTCAGAGCCCAGGCTTGGCTTCTCTTTCATGATACAAGACTCCCTGGTGGCTTGTTACACTTGTTTCACTGCTCATGCTGTGTGGGGGTACCCACCGTGTCTACTGAGCATTCATAGCAGAGAACAGTCCAGCAGCCTCTGTTCTGCTGAGTTCATTGAATGCGCTGGAGTCAGTGCTGGATTACAACGAGTAGTTCTACATCAACTGGAATATAAATATTTTGGCTTGACTGGCCTTTGGATCAATGAACTGTCATCTAAAATATCCTCAGCTGGCATGAGCTGTTGATCTACGGACTGCTCCAGAGTGACACTGGCATGCTTCTGCTAAGGCAGGGGATCTTTGTCTTTGCCACTGGAAAGAAAGATCGCTTTTGGTACAAGTTATGGCTTGATCAATGTGGACACTCTGGGCTGATGGTAATTGTGTTCCCAGCGATGCCTGAGTTGCTAAGCAAAACATTTCAGACAGCAGCAACAGTCCTTACAATTAATTACATGTGAATAAAAGAGGAAAAATGGGACCTGGAAAGCCCTCCCAGCCTCCTAGAAAATAAAATATGAGTGTATTGGACATATTTTCTGTCTAAAGCTCTGTGGTCAGAAGGACACTGCAGTTATCAAGATATGTGTAGGGCAAAGTAACAGTCAGTGAATCATAAAACTATTTCCAGGGAGCTGAACTGTATTCCCATCCAAGACACTGCAAAAAGCATTAGGAACAAAGTAGGGCAAATGATATTTTTATACAGGAGTAGATTGGATCATAAACTTGAAGACCATTTGGGATCTTTAAATGTCCTATTCTCCAAACTCTCTCAAATAGTATTTCAGCTCTATTAATGAAATCAGTGCTACAAATCTAGATTTCCTGCTGTCTCTTTCTCTTCCACTGTTTCTTAAATGCCCCGTAGCCTCCATCCCTGGAATGCTCTGCAATCTGCAGCCAGTTTAGGAATACTACAAATAAAGTTGGGGAGGGGAACGGAGAAATTCATCTTGTTGCAGTTAAGCCAATGAAACACGTTTCCTAAAGGAACAAACTGGGACAACAGGGTTAGCAGGGAATAACTTCATCTGCATTCAATAGATTTTCCTGGAAAATTCAGCAGGGGGACAGCATTGATTTTTACATGCTTCATTAGGCTAAGGCTGCCACGAAGCTGTGAGAATGAGCAACAGCATGAGCATCTTGCTTAACTTGTATGTGTCACATATAACTTTAGTATGAGACACTTCAGGATCGAATCACACAGAAAAGTTCATAATGTTGACAGCAGCACCCAGCAATGTTCACCCTCTAAGCTGTGGAGTCTTGTGGGCAAAAATTCAACTTTGTGAGCTACTGGCATTAAAGTTGTGAGCAAGCAATTTGACTGCTGCATAAATTCATTTTCTCTGGCGCCATCCTTCCTAGGGTAAGGCAAAAATCTGTGAGCTGGAGGCTAAAAAACGGAGCTCACACCAACTCAGCTTAGAGGGAACACTGGCACCCAGTGAGGACTTTTATGTCTGGACAAGTCATTGAAGATTCCTTACCACAGGAAGAGCTTTGTTCAGCCAGTCACAATTGTTTATCATGAAGCCACTCATACATTTAGCTGAGACCCACTAAGCAAAGAATATTCAAGTATCAGATGTGTAAATGAGTCCTAAATTGTGGTGGTTTTTCAAAGGTTGAAAAATGGCTGCTGGATAAAGGGGAAGTTCCTCTTCCACACGCATGGTTCATACTATCCAACTGTTTTCTCTAACCTGGACAGCAGTTTTAGAAGGATGAGAAATATACAGGGCAGAGAGGCCTGCCTCCTATACCCTATTGTGTTGCTCTTCATCCCACTGCAGAGCACATTCCTCCTGCACTAGGCACTTTGGGGCTTCTTGAAAGACACTGGTCTTGATGAGCCAATTTGAAGTAGTGGTTAAGAGTGGCGGACTCTAATTTGGAGAACCAGGTTTGATTCCCCACCCCTCCACATGAAGCCAGCTGGGTGACCTTAGGTCAGTCCCAGTTCTCTCAGAGCTGTTTTCTCAAAAGCAATTCTCTCAGAGCTCTCTAAGCCCCACCTACCTTACAGGGTGTCCGTTGTGAGGAGAGGAAGGGGACTGTAAGCTGCTCTGAAACTCTGAGTGAAGGGTGAGGTATATATCTAATGCTGGTGCCCCACACCAGAGGACTGCCTCAACAACAGATGAAGAAGAGGGCAAGAAGAAACATGGTATAGGATCCAAGCCAGTCTTTTTATGTGTGTTTGTGTGCACACATTATTTTAATCACATTCTCATACAGGAGTGCAGTATCACTGCTAGTCTCCTGACTAGGGATGGGCACAAACCTCATCACAAACCTAAATTTGTCATGACAATTGCCTGGTTTGTGGTTCGTGAGCCGAGGATCATGCAGTCACGCCTGCAATGAACATCCCACAAACCTCCGTGGTTTTATGGAGGTTTGTGTGATCTGTGTCAGCGGTTCATGCGGCAGACACGTTGGCGCTGATCATTTAATCGTCAAAGCAACAGGGGGATGGACTTCTGCAGCCCTTCTGCAGCCCTGGAAACACCAATAGTAGCCCTCCAAACACCAAACAAAAGTGGCCCTTGTGGGACCCAGGGGCACAGAGACAAGCATGAAAGAGCCCAGAATGGGGGTGGAAGGAGATGAGGGAGCAGTGGAGGAGGGGTGCACATCTGTGGTGGCAGTGCAGGAGAGAGAGGAGGTGGAGATCCAAGCCTTAGGGGAGAAAGGGGAAGATGATCTTTTTTTGCAGAAGTGGCAGGAACTTTGGGAAACTGGCCCATTGGACAGTCAGAGGGAGGCTGACAGATGAGGCCATGGCAAAAAGGGGGACCCCAGGAGGCCCGGAAGTCAAGGATCACAAAGTCAGAAGGAAAAAAGAGGGATGATCTCCTTTTGATAGAAGCGGCAGGAATTCTGGGAAACTGGCCCATAGGGCACTCAGAGGGAGGCCAGCAGATGAGGCCAGGTCAAAAAGAGGAACCCCAGGAGGCCCGAAAGTCAAAAGTCTCAGGGTCAAAAGAAAAAAGGGGGTGATCTCCCTTTGATGGAACTGGTAGGAGTTCTGGGGAACCGGCCCATGGGGCAGTCAGAGGGAGGCCTGAAAATGAGGCAAGGCCAAAAAGGGGGACCCCAGAAGGCCTGGAAGTCAAGAATTGCAGGGTCAGAAAGAAAAGGCGGGGCAATTTCCCTTTGATGGAAGCAGCAGGGGTTCTAAGAAAATGGCCCATGGAGCAGTCAGAGGGAGGCCAGCAGTTGAGGCTCGGCCAAAAAGGGGGACTCCAGGAGGCCCAGAAGTCAAGGATTGGAAGGGTTGGAAGGAGAAGGGGGTGATCTCCCTTTGGTAGAAGAGGAGAGTCAGCTGGATACTCACTGTGAGTTTGACATCTCTAGCCCACAGCGGGACTGTTCTGCCACATCACAAACCTCATGAAATGAACTGGTTTGGCAAATGGGACTGTTATGGGCTCTTCTCCTGCCATATACTTCTACATAAACAGTAGTCCGGTAATCCAGATTTATATAAATCCACAGCCCCTTTTCTAGCCCATTCAGATAACTGTCTGTATTGTCTTTGTTTGGATAGCAAGGAGTTTTTAAATCCTGGCAAGCAATGGGATGCAGCGTTTTCTGTTCATGGAATTATTTCCTATGTGTAGTGCTGATCCGAAGTGATACAGAACAGTGGTGTAACTAAGAGACAACACTGAGGGACCTGACAGAGCTTGCTTTGAACCGAGGCTCCCCAAAGCTGAAACCTGCTTCAGAGGTCAAGGCTGAGGCACCTTGTAAACATCACATGATACTTCTTTTCAGTCAACTGCATTGGGTTCCAGTTTGCTGCCAGATTCAATTCAAAATGTTGGTTCTAACCTCTAAAGCTCTTTATAATTTAAGGCTCACATAGGGTTGCCAGGCCTGCAGATCACAGGTGTTTTTTGGAACAGGACTGTGTCTGACCCTGGAAGTGACCATTGAGATTTGGGGGGCGGGGGGGTTTCCTATAGTCTCACCTGAATATGACATCATGTCCAGGGTCCAGCACCATTCCCTACTCCCTTTTCTCCTGCTATGACCATCAGTGGTGGCAGGCAGCTGAGCATGAGTGTGTGAGGCTTCTGCACTTAGCAGCAAAAGATCAGACCTTTGTGGATGAAACAGAGTTCTTTATTTCTTAAGACTGCATGACAGGTTCTCGAATGTTTGTTAGAGATGCCACATACAGAACAGTAAGAGTTAATATACCCTCCGGTACAGTTTGAACCCCAACATTCGGCCAATCACAAAAAAGGGAGAAAAGCGCGGTTAAAAGATCTTAGCCGTTTTACTTCCCACAGGAAAGGTGAAGTGTGAAAGCTATAAAAATTCCCCTCCTGAGCTGGGCGCCCCAGATGTGCTAGGCATATACATAACAAAGTGGCTTCAGCGGCCTTTCAAGGTCTTCACACAGCGATAAGACAGTTCTGTGTCTCCGGTGCAGGGGAGGAGGGAATGCATGGGAGGAAAGGCCATTTGTTCTTGGGTGACGTGTGAGTTTGCGGGGTCGCCACTCTCCCAGTTGAAATGGTTACATTGACCACACCTTCAAAAAGCAATATAACTCAGAGCAATAAACAGTTGGGAGGAAACAAGAGACAGCTTGAAAGAGATAGCAATGGTTACACTTTAGGCTGAGCGATAGCAAGTTACAAAATGCACAATGAAAACCTTGTTAGGATCATAGGATCCTGACAGAGTGTAGGTAAATGCCCATGAGGGGTGGGCAATGACAAACTTAGGTCCACATATCTGAAGGGCCATGTCTTTCTCTATGAACCCATGTACCAGTTACAGTCTCCATTCCAAAATGTATTGGTCGTGCCAGCTATAACAGTGGAGCTTCTTGCCACCCCCTGCTCCTGGGCCTTCTTGACTGTGTCCTCTTCTGTTTAAAAAGAGCTTGCATGAGAGATGTATCAGATTTCATCATGACAGGCCTACAGCATGTGACTCTGAGAATGTTTGCACTGAAATGAAGTTTTCTTGGCTGGCGAACCTGATCACTGAAACGTAGAACTGCAAACGTATTTAAAGGCCATGCCTGGGATTTCAGCATAACTCCCAGTATCATCCCAGTCAAATTTTGTTAATTAATGGCATTAATTCAACCAAGATTTATTACTCCCCAACCAAGAGAAGTATAATTAATATTCTCGACCCATAGATAGCTCTTTTTAAGGTTATAAGGAAAGAACTAATTGATAATTCTCTAGTTCATGCAGTTGTTTTGCTAAGATTATTTGAATTTGTTTGAGCCAGTGCCTTCTCAGAAATCTTTTTACGGTTTTCATTTATTCTTCTATCATGATGGCGTGTGTGTGTGGGGGTAAACACTATGGGCTTGCTGGATGGCTAAGCATCTGCATCAATCTTAATTTATTTCCATAATTTCCTCTGACATATCTGTTGATGCCACTGACATCCTCCCTATCCATCATTCCTAGAGCCTCAAGGTTATTTTGACATTTCCTGCACCCATAACTCACACGTTTAGGGCATAGCCCAATCCTCCTGTCTTCATCACGCTCAATCTCTGTCCTTTACTTACCAGTCTGTGCACTGATAGTCCTCATTATGTCCTGCTTTGACTAATGTTGCATATTGCTTCCTTGCTTTGCAGGTGCGTATGCTGCCATTCTCCACATTAAATGCTTTGCAGCCAATATTTTCTTCTTCCTGGATCTAATCCATTTGTCATTTTCCTCTTATCGTACCTATAAATGCCACAGCTACCGAGACCATACACAAGATTCATAGAATCATACAACTGGAAGGAACCAAAGACAGGTACCATAGCATGGCAGCCATTACTTTTAATGAAAGGTCTGTGCGTAATTCCCATACATCCTCCCTGCTGTCCTCGCCCTCCCAAGACATGAGCTCACTCCCAGACATTTTCTGGCAGATGAAAGAATCTGAACATTCTAGAGCTCCATGAGTGGCAGAGCAGTTCCCCAGGCCATGAGACCAGCCAAGACTCCAATGAAGATTTATCTGGATTTGGTTTATTTGCCGAGTCCCAAATGTTTTCAGTGGAGATGCTATAAAGTGGTGTTTCCTGTGGACACACAGCTAGATTATTCCCCCCCCCCCGAGAGTTGCAAGTGGTATTACAGAGCCTTCATCATCCATCCTGTGTACACTCATTCCACCCCCCTCCAAATCCTCTCAAGCAATATCTCAAGAAGGTTTTGCAGATGTATTGGGGGGGGGGGGGAGAGTATGGTGTTGAAATGATGAAGTACTAAACCAGGGGTGGGCAATTGTTTTGGCTCGGGGGCCGCTTTGTGGGAGTGGAGGTTAGTGGAGGGCCGCACCTTTTAAAATGATTGCATTCATTAGTTAACTGTGCATTTCAGAAAAGGTATAAATTGTATCATAAAAATCAAAAAATATAAATTAAATAAAATAGTGGTAGTTTTATTCAATTTATTTATTGTGCTACTTTCATATCATCTATAGCTGCAAGCACATTTAATTTTAGAATCGGTTTAATGAGACAAATGTACCCTATCACACTCTTCTACAATTTTTTTTAAAATCAGGAGTGAGATTGCTTGTTGAGATTCTCATCACAGCCTGCAAGTTAATGTCTGTCAAATGTCTCTTAATGTCTATATTTACTCTTGTTGATCTTCATGCAAGAAAAACTTTGCTCACAAATATATGTAGACCCAAATATAGAGAACATTTTCCCAGCAAATTTCTTCATACATGGAAACTTTTCAGCAGACAAAGATTTGTAAAAGTCAACTAATGTCACAGCGTTAAACATTTCTTTCACAGTGTGATCTGACTGCATGTAAATAAGTTCAAGCTGCAGCTCCTCAGGTGCTGACAGTGGCCAACTGTCTTGGCGGGCCGCAAAAAACTCTGTGGCGGGCCGCATGTGGCCCCCGGGCCGCCATTTGCCCACCCCTGGACTAAACCATTAGGAAAGCTCTGGAGTGTCTTAGGGAGGGTAGCTCTGGACTACACAGATATTTTAATGCTGCAAACCCCTTGGAAACCAAGTTGCCTAGAAATAATGAGGGGGGGGGAGAGAAATTGGTATACATACCATAGGGCAGTGACGGCGAACCTTTTAGAGACCAAGTGCCCAAACTGCAAACCCAAAACCCACTTATTTATTGCAAAGTGCCAGCACGACAATTTAACCTGAATACTGAGGTTTTAGTTCAGAAAAAAAGAACTCATACATTAACATCTTTTGTCTTAAAAGAAAAACACAATAACAGAGCTTTCAATTATACAAACAACTTTTTATTGAAAGGTAAAAGTTTGCATTTGGCATGCTTTTGAACAATTAATGTGATTTTTGCTGTTGTATGCATGCTGATAATTTGTCTAACCTTAGCTCATACTTTGTAAGTTCGAGAGCAGCCCAGCCTCGAGTCTGTGTCGTCTTTTTCCTTTTAGAGACTGAGTGCCCAAACTGTGTGTGTGCCCACAGAGAGGGCTCTGAGTGCCGCCTCTGGCACGCATGCCATAGGTTTGCCACCACTGCCATAGGGAATGATGGTTGCAACATACTTACCACCTTCAACTTTCTTTAAAAATTTGTCAGTCTCCATTCTAAACTGACCCCATTTCAGCACTGAGTCACAGGGAGGGCCGGCCAAGAGAGCGGGCAATAAGTTTAAAAAGCCATAAACAAAACAAGTGTAGATGAGACATCAAAATAAAGTTGGACCTCCAGTTCTTCGGCACTCAGAAGTAGCTACTGATCATTGAAGAGGAAGTGCCGGTCAGATAGCAAGTAAATGGTCTGGGAGCCCCCAAGGCTTCAGGTCTGTAGCAGCGCTGAAGCTGAGCAGGAGGAGACAGGATCAGCCTCCCAAACTGCAGAGTCTCATTGGAGGGGGGGGGGGGGAGTAAATAAAGTGTTTTTTGAACAGTATTTCATCCAAAGAATAAAACTCAGAAAAGGGAAACAAAATGGCAACAGGCAAGATTCTGAAATTACAGCTCAGGAGACGTATATTGATAGTGCTTTTTGGTTGTTCAAGGTGCTTCACATAACATAAGTTATCACAAGATGGCAGTCCTGCAAAGTAACTGTTACTGAGGTTTGTCTCCCTGTTTAAGGTAGTGCTGGGGTGGACAGACTGGGATGGGCCAGTGGTTATCATGGTTGAACTGAGATTTCAAATGAGGATCTTCTGGCTCACAGCCCATACTCTTGACTACTACACTCTATCAGCTTGCACTGCCAAGTATGAGTCAGAAAACCAGTTTTGACTTCTTTTCTAAAACATTTAGCTACAGATGTTTGGCATTCTATTATGGAGTTGCACCCCATTGATTTTCAGTGGTTTCTAATAGGAGCTGAACTTTCCAACATACAATTACCATCTACGATCGCAAGCAATACCAGGGATGTGGGCTGGCCCTGAATGAAGCCCGGGCCGGGCGGAATGCTGAGTATGACCCTGAGGGCGGCACCAAGGCATTAGTAGGAACGCCATCTGAATGTTTAGTCCTAACACCATTGCGAGCATTTTACCTCTGTTGTTATTGTTATTTATTATATTTTAATCTTGTTTTAAACTGTTTTATCTGATTGGCACTGTGTGCTGTTTGTAAGCCGCCCTGAGCCCGTTCGCGGGGAGGGCGGGGTAAAAATGTGAATAAATAAGTAAATAATAAAATAAGTGTACTGAGCCTCAAATTCCAATGCATGTTAATGGAGGTTAACCCTGGATATCACTCTTACAGTAATGACAGAGTAAGCCTTAAGGCACTGGGAAACCAAAGGAAGCATTTCTGATAGGAGATTTTGCAGTCAACCAAGATGACACAGATTTTGGCAGCAACAGAATGTAATTTGCAAAATGAATGTTACCAGAAGACACACTCCCTATTATTTTTGCCAACATTTCTAATTAACAATAGTGAGTCATGTTTGATGTGAATGTGCTTCTTATAATGTAATTTTACTGACACTGGATGTGATGAACAGGAAAAGCAACCCATTAACTGGAATGTGAAAACTATTGTGCACCCACCTCCTGTCTAAATCTCCAACATATTATACCATATCTCCAGAAGTCACTGAGCATGGAAAATACAAGTCTTGATTCACAAAGGCTCCAAGATACTTTAGGACTATGTAGCTAAAGAAACCGGGACCAGCTCATAGCATCTTTTTTAGATGGAAAGTATCCAGTGATGATTCAATACTTATGATGGCTGACCATATCTGCATGATTAGGAAATGCTGTAAGCTACTTCTTGTAACCCATGGCTTTTTAAGACAGCCAGTTATCATTTTAGTTTGCTGTCTATAAAGGGGGTTAGAATTTGCGGGGACACTCCAGAGTCCAAAGCACAAGAGAAAAGATTGGCAGTCTAAAGTGGGACTGAGAATTGCTGCTATTTTGTTTACAATTCAAAGACTCAAGGATGAACATCAAAGAATCAAGTACATCAATTTTAGCAGGAGGAGCCCAGTATGTAATGGGGAAGAGGGCATGGTGCATTGCCTTAGATGTTGCTTTGGACTACATCACCTGATAGTCTTGACTTTGTACCAGGCCCATAGCTAGGATTTTTAAATTTGGAGGCCTTTTAAAAAAGTTGGGGGGCACTGAAATTTGTGTGCAGCCCCCGTGTGTGGCCCCCGCTTTTCCCCGCAGGGGCCACGCACCTGCACTCCAAGCTATGAAGGGGGGAGAAGTGGGGAATGCGTGGTTTGGCAGGCAGACGCGTGCGTGGCCTCCCCCCACTTCTTCCCAAAAGTCATGGGGCTTTGGGAGGAAGTTGGGCGGCTGAGCTTTGGGAGGCCCCACCATAGCTCCGGGCCTGCTCTGTACCTTTTCAGGAGGATAGCAAAGATTGTAATTACAAAAAAATGCCATACTCATAGCAAATGTTCTTCAGTAATATACATGGTAGCAAGACATTACATTTGAATGTCATGATAAAATACACCATCTTTCAACTTGTATCTTTATCTCAGAGAAACTTAATGTCTGACTTGCATCAATGGATGCAAAGATGTTATTAATCTCTTATTTATATTTTTATACTTTGCTTTTCTCTCCAGTGGGAATCCAAAGCACCTCACAATGTGCTTGTTCCCCTCCTCCATTTTATCTGCCTTGAGCTGGCCTTGGCTGGGAGGGTGGGGTAAAAATCTAATAAATCAAATCAAATCTTCCCAGCAACAACCCTCTGAGGTTGGTTAGGCTGAGTATGGCTCGTCCATGATCACCCAGTGAGCATTCATGGCAGAGTGGGTGTTTGTACTTGGGTCTATCTTGGGTCACACTGGCTGTCTTGTCTATGACTAAGACCAGGGATACTCAAGATCAAACCTCCAGCCTGCCATAGAACCTACTCAGCCAAGTATTGATAGTATACTAACTCATAGTAACCCATAGTAACACAGGAAAATCTAGCTACATGTATCCTACCACGTTTAAACTATTCCAAGTGGAGAAGCAGATATGAGTTTTTCTGGGTTACAAAAGGCATCACCCTAACCTAGATGGCCCAAGCTAACCTGATTTTGGAAGCTAAGTAGGGTCGGTCCTGGTTAGTACTTGGATGGGAGACAACCAAGAAAGTCCAGGATTGCTACACAGAGGCAGGCAATGGCAAACCACCTGTGTTTGTCTCTTGCCTTGAAAACCCTCCAGGGTAATTGTAAGTCACTGTGACTTGATGGCACTTTCCACCATCACACAAGGCATCAACATATGTAGTAATGGACATATTCATTGGCTCTTGCTCTCAAACATGCAAAACAATTCTGGACAACATAGTATTTGATCCAACTTAGTATTTGATCCAAATGGAGGTCTGAACAAGAGGAGCCTTAGCCAAAGCCCAACAAAGAGGTACTTTGGTCAGCTTCTAGGACTATGCTGAATCTCAGCACTTTGTAGTGAACACAAAATTACATCACTTGAAAGCAGCTCTCATGCCAGTCTGGATTAGAGTGAATGGCTTAATGAGTTTGCAAAAACAATGCTAATCATGCTGCCCTCTCCCTTGAAAACTGTATGGCTTCATGCATGAGTGGACATAACTGTCAAGACCTTGAATGGATTGAATTGAACTGAACAGCTGACAGCTGATGCCAGAATAAAGTCAGAATGTGCAGTGACAAGGTGAGATTAAGGAGCAAATGGATTTAGTCAAGGTGTGATGCAAAGCTTAAAGCCTTCCACAGCACAATGTTGTTCTTATCACAGTCAGCAAGATGGCCTGGTGGTATGTCTGCTGAGTCTCTTCTCCAGGGGTCCTTTCGAGCAGGAGCTCGGGGGAGCGCAGCTCTGAGAGTTGGTGCCAGCCCCCCCCCCCCACGGGGGAATGCCTGCTTGTGTCATGGCTGCAGCAAAATGACCCCACCCCCTGGAAAGGTCCTTGTTCCTCCGACCTTCCTCCGACCTCCGACCTTCTGAAAGCTTCAGCCACCACTGAAGCTATCCTCCCAGAATAGTCGTATTTCTAAAACGTGGATTAGTAGCTGTCCCCTCTCTGCCAGCTTCCTGTCCCTCCCTCTCTCTCTCTCTCTTTTGCCTTCTGACATACTTCCGGTGATGTCAGGTGGTTTAGCATATGCAAATAAGTTATGCTAATGAGTTACACTAATGAGCTCCTGCACCTACGAAATGCATTTTTCTACAAAATGACCCCTGCTCTTCTCAAATGTGAACTCAGTAAGTGGCCTTTGGCAAGCAACTGCTCCTCCAGTGTGAGCTATCTATTTGCAGCTGGACACCAGAGGGTGGAGCCAGAGGACGTTGGAAGCTCAAGGAAGGGCTGGGCTGTGGTTGGTTACTAGGCGCAGGGGTGGCCTTATCTGGGGAAGGCATTCCTCTGGGTTGGAGGAGGCAAAGAGAGAGAGGCATCAACCTGGACCCCTCCTCCGACTCCTGGGGGACTGATTTAAGAATGGCACAGTGAGGAGTTGGGAAGAGGAAGAAGAGAAAGTGGAGAAAGGAGTTCTGCCATAGGGAAGGTAGTTGAACTGATTTCCACACTGATTGCTGAACGAACAGTTGACGGCGTCCACCCCAAATGGGCCCTGGGTGGCAGACAGCTAGAGGCTTTCAGAAGGATGATCGATCAAATCAGTGTCTTTTTGGTGTGTCTTTTCTTACATGGGTGGCTGCTAGATTTCTTCTAACATGCTAATTTGGGTGCATATGCCTAGTTCTTCACTTTAATTTTATGTAAGGTTGTCATTACCACTGATGTTTTAAGGATGGGTTGCAGTCAATGGTATTTGAGGGTGTTTTTGTATTATGATGGTGTTTTCTGTCTAGCTGCCTAGGGATTTGTAAGGGAAGTCGGGAGAAAAACGGTGTCAAATCTTGCTTGCTTAACTCGCTTCAGATTGCCATGATTTAGGGGGGAGGGGATTTCTGTGGGGGGGGGGGTGTGAATGAGTGTGAGTGAATGAGACCTTTCTCTTTTGTGGCCATAACTTTCTTTTAAGCATGCCTCCTTCTGCATTCTCATGGAAGGTTGTCCTTGAAGTAGCAGTGGTGCCAGCCTGGTCAGGAGACAGCCAAACTATGCATCTTTACTCCCTGGTTGGGATGGCAACGCTGGGCATGTGACTGACATGTGACTGGGGAGGGGGCATTTACCGTATTTTTTGCTCCATTAGACGCACCTGATCATAAGATGCACCTTGTTTTTAGAGGAGGAAAACAGGGAAAAAATGAAACAGAAAGAAAGAGAGAGAGAGAGAGAGAGAGAGAGAGAGAGATAAAGGAAGGAAAAAGGGAGAGAGAGAGAGAGAAAGAGAAAGGAAGAAAGAAAGGTGGGGACAGAGAGAGAGACAGAAAGACAGACAGAAAAAAGGAAAGGAAGGAAGGTAGGAAGAAAGATAGAGAAAGGAAAGAAGAGAGAGGTCGGCATGCCATGCAAAGCCAGGCCTTTCTGTGCAAAGTAGCCACGGAGCTTAATCTGTGGGCGGGGCTTTCTGCTGCTGGCTGTCTTAAAGGGGGAAAGCACTTAAAGGGAAAGAGTACTTAGCCTGGTGGGGTTTTTCCTGCCGTTTCCCTTTTAAGGCTTAACAGCTCAGGCCCAGCAGGGAGGGGCGGGGAAGGCTGGGATGCCAGCCTGAATGGTGTTCCCCTGCGTTCCTGCTGAAGAAAGAGCCCTGTTACAGGTAAGAAAAGCTCCATATTCGCTCCATAAGACGCACACACTCCCCCCCCCCACTGTTTTGGGGAGGAAAAGTGCATCTTATGGAGCGAAAAATACGGTATCTGCTTTGCCTATATGAAATATGTACCTGCCAAAATGCTTCCGTTCTAACACAGTGACGGTCTGGATCAGGCATACTCATCAATAAACTTATCGCTGAGTGCATCCATGGCTGTTCTGAGTGGCTGAGCATTTGGGAGTGCCAGGGTCATCGAAATTTACTGGGCAGGATTTGCAACATCACTTGTAATGAGCAACATAACTCTTAGCGCCCTTCATGCTCATGCTCTTCTGTGAACATCAATTAACTAGCATTTTGTTTACAAAAAGTCCTTGTTGGCTGCGCACTCCCCGGGTGTCCTACCATAAGACTGATTGCTCATCCAGTACGAGCTGAATGGGTAAAAAAAAAATGTTCAGGAAGCAGCAAGTGGGCTTCTTTCCCCATTCCTGCTACGGGTGTGCAATTAAAAAAAGGAATGTGGGTTTGGAGTTGGCCCTTTTCTCTCTCTAAACGCTGGAGTTAATTTCTTTAATACAGGGTTTAGGATTGCCAGTTCTAGCTGGAGTCTGGAGTTCTCCTGGACTACAGAGATAAATTCCCCAGGAGGAAATGGCTACTCTGGAGGGTGGGGCTGTATACTGTTACATCCCTACTGAGCGCCCTCCCCTCCACCCTCTGCAGGCACCACCCCAAATCTTCAGCCCAAAGTTGGCAATCCTAAAGTGTGTGTGTGTGTGGGGGGGGGGGGGGGGGTAAAGCTAGTCATATCAGTTCATCAATCCGATTAGTTGTTTTCATTGGAATAAAATTCTCAGAGGTTGTACTCTTCACCAAAGAGCCCTTCCTTGAATAGACAGGGAGGAGAAAGCAATTACAGTGCTCCCTTGCAGTCAGAGTAGGAGCAGAGAGGTGCAACAACATTGAGATGCGAGTTGTTTAGGATGTTCAGGTGACAAGTGAGGGGTTAAACAACACACCGGAAGGGGACCTGAACCCTGAATCTCATGTGCCTTACCTTGCTATGCTTGGGTGTTAACCAAAATCAGCTGGCCTGGGAGAAAAATATTGGACATAAGGTGTAGCAGGAGGCAGGGTTAAGTCCCTTTGGCCCATTTGCTCCATTTTAGTTTACAAAGAGAGACCCATCCCTGATTTCCTCACATACAAAAGGGACGTCACCTGTCTTTTTCCATGGTTGGGTTTTCCCTTTTCCTTCTTTCTGAACTAAAAACAGCTGAGGCTGGTGGGTGAGGGTGGGATTTGGATGGAGAAATCGTATGACTGCCTCTTTGCCTGAGTGAACAATATCAGAAATCTGATCCCCATTTCTCTCTCACACACACACACACACAGATCATTCTCAGAACTTGCATCCCTGGTATTGCGTGGCAAGGGGAGGGTGTCCTCCTGCCCACCTGCTGCTGAAGGAAGTACAAGCAACTCCTTTGCCTCTTGACTTGCCTGTCATGTTAGAATGCAGCATAGCTTGTCTCTGCTTTTACCTTCTTCCTGCTCCAGCCCTCCAGACCAACCTCTTGCCTCTCTGCCTTTTGGGACAGTGGGGTGGTGATTCAATAGGGCTGGGGTCTTCTTTCCCCAGTGTGCAAACTGGGTGATCTGCCCACTGCAAATCTCCTTTGGTCACTCTGGGACATCGCATTTTAATGCTACAGAGCCAGTCAGCTGAGAGAAACATGTGGAAGGATTTTCATCAATGCTCTTTATTTATTGTTTATTACTTTATTACTGAATTCATTGCCTTCATGGCATCCAGATGTTATGGGGGTTACCTGCTGGAGTCAATTCAGCAACAGCTGGTAAATGAGCCTGGATCACTAGCTTTGGTACACTACTTGCTTCCAGTATTGAGTGTAGCATTGCCTTTGCTGACTACAGAACAGCGTAGTAGGTAGCTGGTAGAAAGACAAGATCTGTCTTAATTCATCCGCAAGGGATGAAAGCTTTGCGCTGCAGAACTTTAAAATGAGCACGCAGTTCTCCTTCGATCTTCCAAACTCATGTTACAATATCTTTTCTTTACGTGCAATGAACTCTCTCCAACACTTTATACCACTGCATCTGAAAGAAATCCAGAGGGTTTGGCTGTTAGCACTGACCTGAAGTTTAGGTGTCTTATTAATACCTACTATATGTAAAATATGACCCTTAAAAAGCTGCAGCCCTTTACGTGGAACCCGGCAGTGATTCTGGCTACCTGATTATCTGAGCCATGACTTACACTGCTGAAGGAACTTCAAGAAATGCCAGTCTAGAGGCGGAGGGGAGGAGCAGGCAGGTGGGGCTTGGATTTTTTTTCCAAGGTGAGATTGGAAAAGGGAGGGGGAGCTGATAGCTCACCCACATAGAAGCCTCAAGGATTGGGCTTCCTCCAAGGGCATTTTTCCATTCCTGTCTCACAAATCTTGAACTGATAAAAGCCCCCTTCGTGTACACACTAGGGATGCTGTCAGATTCTGCAAGCATGTTTCAGTTTTGCTTCTCTTTATTCAAATCAAACCCATCAGTCCTTATTTTTATGTCATTTTCTCATGCCTCTATTTTTTCCAAGTAACACATACACATTGTGAACAACAAATCAGCATTATACATTAGAAGTGGGGGATCTGCAAGGATTTTCCATGGGGAATTTTATTTCCCTGCCCACATTTATCTCCATTTCCCCTCCTCCTGCCTCTCTCACTTCTCCTCTTTCCTTACTTCCTTCATTTTCTCTGACCTCCCTTTATCTTATTTTATTTATTTGTAGTCTCATCAGGACTCAAGGTGGATTACAAGTACGGTAGACCTATTCAGTCAGCCAATAAGCCTATTACAAAATACAATAACATTTGAAAAACCCCAAACAAAGCTAGTCAGTCAATCAGCAAGTGGATTACAAACATTTGAGTCTACCAGCAAAGATTTCTAGTAAAATAACATAGTGCACCATGGCTGGGACTGATAAACTGGAAGGGGAAAAAAATCACAATATCCCTATACCCCAATAGAGGTCAGCCTAAGCTGATCCATTATACCACAGGTCGGCTCCCTCAGCAAGAATGCTTTCCCGAACCATTCTGTTTTGTTGACCTTAAAATCACTAACCCAGAGCAATTTGGCTAACAGCGGTTCCTCAGTGGAACAGGCTTCCTCAGGAGGTGGTGGGCAGTGTTCCCTCTAAGCTGAGTTAGTGTGAGCTAGCTCACAGTTTTTTAGCCTCCGGCTCACACATTTTTGTCTTAGCTCAAGGAGGATGGCTCTAGAGCAAACTCATTTATGCAGTAGCTCACAACTCTAATGCCAGTAGCTCACAAAGTAGGATTTTTGCTCACAAGACTCCACAGTTTAAAGGGAGCATTGGTAGTGGGCTCTTCTTCTTTGGAGGTTTTCAAACAGAGGCTAGATGGCCATCTGACAGCAATACTGATTTTGTGAACTTAGGCAGCTCATAAGAGGTAGGGCAGGAAGGGTTGCCTCAGTGCTTGGTTCTTGTGGCCCTTTCTTACACGCCCAGGGAAATGCTGATTGCCACTTTGGGATCAGGAAGCAATTTTTTTCCAGGCCAGTTTGGCTGGAGATCCTGGAGGTTTTTTTGTCATCTTCTGGGCATGGAACAGTGGTCACTGGGGGTGGGGTATTTGTGAATTTCCTGCACTGTGCAGGGGGTTGATGACCCCAGAGGTCCCTTCCAACTCTTTGATTCTATGATCAACAAGTCTCAAGAGTGACCCTCCAGCTAGCACCTCAGTCTTTCCCAGTTACATGACCTCCATCTTGGATGGATTCAACTTCAACCAGCTTCCCCCTTAATCACTGGACTACCGCATTCAGGTACTGGGATACTGCCAAAAGCCTTGCTGCCAGCTGCTTATCCAGAAGGAGGAAGAGCTGAATGTCATCAGCATATTGATGAAACCCAGCTCCAAACCTCCTAACAATCTTGGCAAGAGAATGCATATACATGTTAAATAACATCAGAGAGAGGCTCAAACTCTGTGCCTCTATGGGAGCCTGTTCGGTGTAGTGGTTAAGTGTGTAGACTCTAATCTGGGAGAACCGGGTTTGATTCCCCACTCCTCCACTTGCACCTGCTGGATGACCTTGGGCAAGCTGTAGTTCTGGCACAGCTGTTCTCCCAAGGACAGTTCTGGAAAGAGCTCTTTCAGCCCCACCTACCTCTTGTGGGGAGGGGAAGGGAAAGGAGTTTGTAAGCCGCTCTGAAACTCCCTTGGGTAGTGAAGGGTGGGGTATAAATCCAATCTCTTCTCTTCTTCTTCTATGGAACTCCACAATTCAGGTCTTGCAAGGTAATAGGAAATCTATCTATCTATTTATCAAATTTATACCCCGCCCTCCCATCCAAGGAGGATCTGTAGAGATCTATAACATCCTAATCTAATGGGAAATCTGTAGAGATCTATAACATTCTAAGCTAAGGAGTCTGTCCTATATTTTAACATCTGATAGGACATGTATAGAGAGAGTGACAGAGAAACTGCATTTTACCAATTCCTTTTGAATCCCTTGCTCAATCAGGTGCTGTGCTAAAATTATGCTTATGAATATTTTCTTTTTAATAAATACTTTATAACTTTTGGTGCTGGTGGTGGTTTTCTGTACCACATAGACCTCCACCATATTGGACATGCTACTTTAAAAGGAGTGCCAGGTGTAAGGCAGTCAGTTGGCAAGTGGCTATTCCTCCAGGGGCGCACAAGGCAGTAAACTGTTCCTGTAGTGACCAGGCACTGGGCAGTGGGAGACACAGAGGAAAGGCCTCAGAACTTGGAAGAGAAGCTGGGAGTCCTGACCCTCCCAGTGGGCAATTCCTTACAGAGGTCAGGTGGTGGCAGTGGTTACCTGAGAGGGGGGGAAGCCTCTTCAGGTACTGGGAAAACCTTGGAGGGGACATGGTGCTCTCTCCACCAACCCCCAACAAGGACACCGGAAAACCTTTAATGCAATGAGGTCAATTCATATTGTAACCAATGTGAATGGTGTTCCAGCACTTCCTTTAAGGAACTTAGGGAACTGAGTTGTTCTATTCTGCAACGTGTTGCTAGAGCAGAATTAGTCCATTCCAGTCTGAAACTCCTCAGATGAGTCTAGTTCCTCATTCAGCTCATCCTGGACTTTGATAGGGGTAACAAAATTTGGGGGCAACTTTTTTAAAGGGTGAGACCTGTCATTAATCCGGTGGGAAATCATTTTCAATACTCAAATTTTAAAAACTAGATTAAAAAGGGAATAGAGAAGATAGGGAAATCTTTTTGAAACCAAGTCAGCATGGCCTTTCTTCAATTGGATTTTACTGTGTGAAATGGCGTAATCCACTTGCAAAACAATCCTTAAAATGTGCTGAAAGTGGATCAAAAGTGCATTATTCAACATGTGTGAAAGCGCCCTACATTGCCCTTGACATACTGAAGCCACTGGCAATACATCTGCCTCAAATGTATGCCAACAAAACCCTGATATCACAGACTAGGTGGAACCAGGGGTCATTTTGAGCAGGAGTTCGGGGGAGCACAGCTCCAGGAGTTGGTGCCAGCCCCCCTCCCCCCGTGGGGGAATGCCTGCTTGTGTCATGGCTGCAGCAAAATGACCCTGTCCCCGACCCATTGTTCCTCCGACCAGCCTTCTGAAGACTTCAGCCACCACTGAAGCTATCCTCCCAGAATAGTGGTATTTCTGAGGCTTGGATTAGTAGCTGTCCTTCCTTCCTTCCTTCCTTCCTTCCTTCCTTCCTTCCTTCCTTCCTTCCTTCCTCCCTTCCTTCCTTCCTTCCTCCCTCCCTTCCTTCTTTCTTTCTTTCTCTCTCTCTCTCTCTTCTTTCTTGCCTTCTGACATACTTCCGGTGATGTCAGGTGGTGTAGCATATGCAAATAAGTTATGCTAATGAGTTATGCTAATGAGCTCCTGCACCTTTTTTTCTAGGAAATGACCCCTGGGTGGAACTCTTATGTATCTCCCACAAAGACTTTGGGCAGCCTTCTCTTCTGTATTTTTGAATATAATTCTTAGACGAGACCATTTTACTACTCTCTTCTAGAGCAAAGAAAATGAACATTATTCCTGGAATGCTGAACATGCCTTTAAAAGGGAAGGCGATCACGAAGAACATCTGACTGTTCAAAGCAGCCAGACAGTTACATCTTGCCTGCATCGGCCATCAAGCTCACAGATAGCTATTTTCTGTGGTGAGTGTGAAATCCTGAAGTGGTCACTGGAGACAGACACACACAAGTGCCTCAAAAGGATGCCTGCATTTGCTGGGGAGCTAGTCAATTTGATTTGATCATAATATCTATCTAAGGCTATTTGCTTAACAGCAGCAAATACATTTGATGTAGTATTTGCCTTATTCCAATTTAAAAAAATAAATTGAGCACCATGAACTGCATAATCCTTTGTTGTCATTCAATTAGATTCAGTGGTGCTGGGTCATCTGTCCATTCCAATTTAATCTAGCTGTGTGTTACAGAAAATGGAAAGATTATATCAAAGTATGCTATTAGAATAATTTGAAGTGGATTGTGATTACTGTATATCTGAAGTTCCTGGATAACTGATAGTATATGGGTGTCCTAAACAAAAAAAAATAGTGTTTATTCCATAAACTGTGTGTGAAAATCTGAAATTTTTATCAAGCACTTGATTACATCTAGCTTTGAACCACCTGGTGTCTGGTACTTCAGAGACAATGTAATCACACAGAATAGAATATGCCACATTTCAACACATCGTTGCTTTGTTTTATAATAACAAATTCTACTTTGTTTCCCCTGAACATTCAACATCAAGCTATCATAATAAAACTATCTTGTGTCTGACAGAACCTTTCCATCTTGCAGAAGCCAAATTGGTTCTATGAATGAACTGAGATCAGCTGGTGGGGAAAAAGTGGAAGCTGCTCAGAGCACTGAAGATGGGTGACTATCACGGGTTAGTCTAATCCTCCGACTGCACATATATGTGAACACATTGGAGATGCCTTCATAGTGAATCAGACCATTGGCCGATCAAGATCAGTAGTGTCTACTTTGACTTTCTTCAGGGTCTCTGGCAGAGATCTTTCACAACTCCTACTTCCTGATCCTTTTTGTTAACTGGAGACGCAAGGGACTGCACCGGGAACATTTTGCATGCAAAGCAGATGTTCCGCCACTGACTCATAGCCCCTCACCATATGAAGCAGCATTATTAGAACTAGTCAGACCATTGGTACTTCTAGCTCAGTCTTGTTTGCTCTGATTGGCAGCAGCTTTCCTCGGTCTATGGCAAAGAAGAGGACTTTGTCGTGGATGTGAAGGTAAATGAATATGTTATTGGGTCCTGAGATGATAATGTGTGGTACAGTGTTGGACTAGGATCTGGGAGACTCAAGTTTGAAATCTGACTGTGCCATGGAAGCTCGCTGGGTATCCCTGGATCTCTAAGCCTAACCTATGCCACAGGCCTGTTGTGACAATAAAAGGGAGGGTGGAAGGAAAATATAAAGCAACTTTGAGACGCCACGAGGGAGAAAAGTAGGGTATTAAATCTTTTTAAAGGATTTTGGCGGATATTAGTACAGAATTAGCAACTGGGGTTTGTTGCAGGAGATAACTGATGTACGTAACATACCATGCATTTGACAATAAGGCCTTGGACTCACTGAAAAAGTGCTACAAGAAGTCACCACAAAACTCTTTGATATTAAGTTATACAAATATGCAATGTCTTATCTTTTTCCCACTGGGAAAGGTGGCACTTCAGTTCCCACTGACATTCGTATAGTCTTATAAAGGATGTACTGATACGCTAACAGATGTTCTGAGGCTGCAGAAATGCATGTATGGGGTATAACTGTGTATGGGGGTAACTGTTAAGAACTAAAAGACTTACTTGATCATTTAAAAGAAACAAAGAGAGGTTCTTAGAATTCTGATATATTATATAGTCCCTGACACAGCTTCTGTTTTCCTTGGGGGGCAGAGTGGGGGAGGAGAGATACTTTGTGCTTGAGTACTTGAAAGTCCATTCTCTAGGGAGAAGAACAGACAATCATCTACCTTCCTACCAAGACAGAAGGAGAATTTTACCACACACCAGGGACAGAAGCATGTTAAAATGTTAATCCTTCCCTATGAATGCTTCACAACCTTTGGCTGTTGTAAAACAATGGTGAAAGTTTACTCCTAAAATATGGATTAAAATGTATTTAAATATCTCTTTCAGGGTAATTATCTGTGAAAAAACAGAAAATAGACTGTTTCCTATCTAAGTTGCTTACTTAAATAGCCATTTGCTTTTTATCATACTCAGTATCCCATTAGTGATACAGACACCACACTCCTGTGTTATTAGTGTGGCTCCCGGCAGGGTGGCTGGGGAAGCAAAGGGAAGACATGCCTCTCTGATCGGTCTTCCCTTCCCCAGCCAGTGTTCCCTTCCATGGGTAAGCTTGAGGTGGGTGGGAGCAGATAACTGTCTAGCTTGAGCTTCCAAGTAACCATTTTTGTCTACCCACACACAAAACACATCCTCCAAGTGCATTTAAAGTTAAAGTTGCTTTCTTTCCATCTCTCTCTTCGTCCCCCCTCCCCCATCTATTTGTTTTCTTTGTTTCTATTTCTCTATTTCTCTCCTTTCTTTCCACCTCTTTCATTCTTTTTTCATTTCTCTTTCTCCCTTCCTTCCATCTCCCTCCCTCCCCATCTATTTGCTTTCTTTCCACCTTACTTTCTCTTTTTCTCTTTCTTCCTTTCTTTCTCTCTCCCTTCCGCCCCCTCTATATGCTTTCTTTGTTTCTCTCTTTCTCTCCATCTCTTTCATTCTCTCTCTCTCTCTCTCTCTCTCCCTCTCTCTCTTTTTCTCTGTCTCTTAGACAAATAAATATCACTAGCAAACAAATATCTCTGGACAAATAAATATCATTATCAATATCTGTCTTTACCCCTTTAGTTTGTTTTATTTTTGGCAGTCTCATTTAATGTTAATAAAAGTCAAATTTGCATATTTTTTCAATAAAAACATGTGCATAATATTTGTTCATGTCTTGTGGCTTTCAAACATCTGACATTTATTCTATGTGGCTCCTGTTTGGTGTAGTGGTTAAGTGCACAGACTCTAATCTGGGAGAACCGGGTTTGATTCCCCACTCCTCCACTTGCACCTGGCTGGATGACCTTGGGCAAGCCATAGCTCTGTACCAGCTGTTCTCTCAAGGACAGCTTGGGAAAGAGCTCTCTCAGCCCCACCTACCTCACAGGGTGTCTGTTGTGGGGAGGGGAAGGGAAAGGAGTTTGTAAGCCGCTCTGAGCCTCCAAGTGAGTGAAGGGCGGGGTATAAATCCAATCTCTTCTCTTCTTCTTCTTCTTCTTCTTCCTGCGTTAAGCAAGTTTGGCCACCCCTGGGCTAGCCTATACTGCTGAAAACATCCCATGGCTGGATCTAATGGGTATGCACTAGAAAATGCTAGGCTTGGCAGAAGAACAGGTCATTTGCTCTCTACAGTAAATACTCTTGATTGTCCAGCTTGAGCTTCCAAGTAACCATTTTTGTCTACCCACACACAAACATAAAATTACTATTAGAGACACACAAGCTTCTGATAGGACAAACAGATCCATGCCATTTTACCAGTCATCAGGTTAGATCCAACCAGTTTTTCTGCTGGTGACAAAGGAAGGAAGGTTTCCCTTTGACCACGAAAAAGCTCTGCTGAAAATCGTAGGACCAGCATGTCCACCTGGAGCAGTGAACTGGGTGACAGTGAGTGACAAAGTAGGCTAGATGCAACCTGCTATCTTTTCACAGCTTCTTTAATCTCTAGTTATGTACAGGCAGCTCATAAGAAACTGAAGAAGACAAATGAACATTTTGAAATTTCACAATTAAAACAAGTTAATTAGGAAGGAAACTTGTGCACACCAAAACTCATTAAAAGTAGGGCTGCGATTTTGGTTTAAATTGATGTCATAATCTGTGTCGTCTTAGTGCTGCTTGTTTCATAGAAAGATGAAGAATTTCTTGTTATATGTTCTGTTAACTCATGTTTGAAAGACTGATAAAGAAACCTCTTTCTTGTTTCTACATTACCCTAGCCAAAATTTAAGACAGAGTTAGGTAAGCGTGCTTAAGCTGACTGAAATCAGTGCTCTGGATAATAGGTTGTATATGGTTGCTAACGGGGCCTGGAGAAAGATATCCTGACCCTTTAACAAAGGCTTAATATGTGGAAATGAGCAGGTGAAGCTCTTCATCACACAGACATCATCTGGTAAATAAACATTCCATTAAGCCTCTATTAAAGGTACAGAACATTTTTCTCCAGGCCCTCTGGCAATCCTAAAGTTGTGTGTCTTGAATCCAGAAATGGGCTCCATAGAGGTAATGGATTTCTCAACAAATGCCTTGATCTATTACAGCAATTCTTAAACTATATAAAAATGCGATATGGACTAAATTACATGTTAAAATTAAATGCATATGCTTTAGGCCCATTTAAATACTTTGCATAATAGGTTATCCTCATTATGTTCTGAATACTTTCCGCCACGCTGGATACACATTCACAAAATAGATAGAAGCCATGAGGAAATGGTTACCGAGGAGTCACAGCTGCTTTCAATCACGAGAACAAGGTAAGGTAACCATCAGGCACCAATCTGGTCTGACAGATATAATACGGTGTCTTGACAATTCTTTGGACTGAGTCCCTCCCTTAAACACCAGCTGCTTTGCTATCCATATCAGAGGAAGGGAGCTTTGACTTGAAAGCTTATACCCTGAAAATCTTGCTGGTCTCTAAGGAACTACTGGACTTGAATCCAGCTGTCCACATCAGTGATTCAAAGGCCAGCTGGCCTGCCAGTCATTATCCCACAGAACTGTTTTTGACTTATGGTTGCCAACAGGGCTTTTTTTGTAGAAAAAGCCCAGAAGGAACTCATTAGCATAATAGGCCACACCTAACAGCAGAAACATATTAGCATATTAGGTCACACCCCTGACAGTGCAGCTTCCTCCTAGGGTCAGCTTCCTCAGGTGTCCCGCAGCTTGTGGGGTGCTTGGGGAACCCGAGAGAAGGAAGGCAGTTTCTGGGTTGGCGTCCCCAGGTCTGAGGAACCCAAGGAGGGGAGGCACTTTAAATTGCCTTCCCTCCCTGGATCAGCTTGGCTTCCCCAGGTGCCCAATGGCTTGCGAAGCACCTGGGGAACCTGGGGGGGGGGAGGCTGTAGGCGTGGCCAACTCAGAAGCCAGCCGGAACTCCGTTCCTGTGCGTTCCTGCCCAAAAATAGCCCTGGTTGCCAACAACCTAGACTAAACCTCCTCCCCCCCCCCACACACACACACCATCCTGCTCCTTTAATAGATGTTTAATGTGTGGAAATAGACAGGTGAAGCTTTTCATGGCATGGAGGTAAATCACAGATTACCTAGTAAATAATATCCCATTTAGCCTCAGTTAAGGGGACAGATCATTTTTCTCCAGGTTGTTGGCAACTCTAGTTTCTGTTGGAGCATGTGTGTGTGAAAAATCCCTCATGAAAGAGGCTCAGTGGTATAGCTAACGCTTGTTGTAATATTCAAAAATCTATTTCAGTAGCACACGTGAAAGGGAGCTAGGTGTTCTGGTTGATCACAAGCTAAACATGAGCCTGCAGTGCAATGTGACTGCGAAGAAAGCTAATGCAATCTTAGGATGCATTAACAGAAGCATTGTGTCCCGATCACAGGAGGTGGTAGTTCCACTCTATTCTGCTATGGTCAGGGCTCACCTGGAGTACTGTGTCTAGTTTGGGGCACCACATTTTAGGAAAGATTTGGACAAGCTCAAGCGTGTCCAGAAGAGGGCAACCAGGGTGGTGAGAGGGTTGGAATCCAAGTCTTATGAGGAAAGGCTGAAAGAGTTGGGTATGTTTAGCCTGGGAAAGAGAATGCTTAGAGGGGACATGATTGCAGTCTTCAAATATCTGAAGGGATGTCCTGTAGAAGGTGGAGCAGATCTATTCTCTCTTGCTCTGAATTGCAAGACTAGATCAAATGGGTGGAAATTACAAGGGAGTCGATACCGGCTAAATATCAGGAAAAACTTCCTAACTGTAAGAGTGGTTGAGCAGTGGAACAGACTGCCTCGGGAGGTGGTGGATGCTCCTTCGCTGGATGTTTTCAAGTGGAGGCTAGACGACCATCTTTCGCGTATGTTGTAGGGCTATCTTTCAGCTATGCTCCTGCAGAATGCAGGGGGTTGGACTAGATGACCTGCAAGGTCCCTTCCAACTCTAACATTCTATGGCTGAGGACAGACTGGCAATCTGGAGCGAGATGAATGCGGAGGAAACTGCTGCGGGGGGAAAACTCCCCGGGGCTGGCCGTTCACACTGGCCAGTGTATTGCGCAACAGTGCCGATACGGAGCGTTGTGCTGCCCCAGCCAGCTAATAGAAGTCAGATAGACACTGTAGTTTTAAATGCAAGTGCCTCTGGGTATTGTAGTCCTTACCAGAGGCATCCCTCTGGTTGGCTAAATTATGAGAAGCGGGAGATTAGTTTAGCTTCCTTCCTGCTCCTTTGTTTTTCTGCCTAATCCGTGAGAGGAGAGGGAGACCATCTCTCTCTCACCATGGCTAATGAAGATTGGAATCACTAGATGTAACTCTGCTACCCAGCCTTCACCTAAGATCGTGAGTACATGATCTATGATGAATATGCTTTGGAGTTGAATAAAAGGATTTCAGTTTAAAGTGGCCGTGCGTTGCTCACTCTCCAGAAAGGTTTTCAGCCCCAGCATCTCAAGAGCTGATGCGTTCACACTGCCGCCTCCGCTTGCCTCCCGCCTTCTTCCGGTTCACACTGCCTGGAAGCGGAAGGCAAGCGCAAGACGGCCCCTGGACACCGGTTTCTCCCGGTGTCCTGTTAAAGCGGATGGAAAGCGAGTGGGAGACGGGTAAGTGCGAAACGGAGCCGATGGACAGATGAGCATGTCTGAACGCGCTCCCTTCTTCACTTCCAACGCGGGGCTGTCCTGCTTTACATTGCCAGTCTGTCCTCAGCCTATGATTCTATGTTTTATTACAGTTCCAGGGTACCAGAATCTGAAGCAATTCCAGAGCAGGTTTTACTATTGGCTCCAGGTACACTGGCCAGCCAAACTGTTCTGAAGAACTCTGGTAATCCTTGTGTTTCTTTCCTTGTTTATTCTGAAGACCCCCAGCATATTGCTGAGTGATATTGTCATCTTATAGTAGTCTTTCTGTTGCTTGGCTTTTAGGCATTTTCTCACATGGCAGCCACCCTTCTCCACCATCTCATTGCTGGCTGCCTTTCTGAGTAGATTGTCCCTTTCAAAGCGCAATCATATGGGCACGTTGGACAGAAAGGTCAACAGAGCCGGTATTGGTTCCTTGACTGAGAGCCAGTGCAGCCATTTTCTCAGATGGGGATGGGCATTCTGTAGTAAGTGGATGAGGCATATGAAATCAAAAAAAACATCACCCAGCGTCCCTTATCCACCTGCTCTAGTATAAGTAATTGCATCTGATGAAGTATGTTCTGAATCATGGGATGCTGATGCCGGAATAAATTTTGTTAGTCTTTAAGATGTCACTGGGTTTCAGTTTTATTGCTGTGTTTGTGTTTCCCACCTAGCTTATTTGCTAGGTTACTCTAGCTGTTTCATCTTGTGTTGATTTAAGGGATTTCACGGTTTCCCCTTGATTTAAACCGGCATTTTAATAAATGGCAGCTTAGAAGCAACACTAAGCGTTTCACTAATCCTGCCCTTACTCTACCCTTACCCAACATGAGACGGATTGATTTAATAAAGGAACCCACGTACCTGAACAACAATAGGATGGATATTTTGGAGGTCGATAATGTTGGGGAAGTGATAGCCTGTTGGGCGTCTGGTTGCTGTTTTTATTTATTTATTTATTCGATTCAATTTCCAGGCCGCTCTCCCCGCACAGCAGAGCGGCTTACAGATTTAGTGAACCGAAGTTCACAATAAAACAATTAAAACATTATAACCCCCACATTAAAACAGCAGCTGTGAATGCTGCTGATAGGAATAGTTTAGTTCACTTGTACCCTAGGGGGGAGCTGGGGATCATTCTCTAGTGTTTAGGGTTTATGGGATGTTTTTCTCTTGTAGTTCAGCCCACCTCTTGTTGTTTCCCTCTCTGCTCTGCAGTGGTATGTGCTAGTGCTTGCGCTCTGAAGGCCTCTCTGCTGTATTAGTGGCCTGCAGTCAGTTATTGTCTTTTTGCAAAATCCTGTTGCCATAAATTCATTGAAAGCAAACTCCAAAGCATGGATTGGATTGTTCTTATGGGTTGCCATAAGTCAGAAGCAACTTAATGACACTTAACACAGAGAGAGACTTAGTTTGCTATTGTTCTAGTTTGGTTCCACTGTGAAGTGGGCAGCATAGGGTTGCCAAGTCAGCCCGGGGGGGCGGGGGATCCCCCGCTAAAGGGGTTCCCGATCCGCCGGCCAGCATTTGGCCGGCGGGGACGACCCCACCCCCGAAGTCGTCCAGCGAGGACAACGTAATGACATCACCGGAAGTGACGTCAGCATGTTGGGGGCGTTGCCAGGGCAACACTCTGGCAATCGCCCCAAAACTCTATGATACTATAGAGTTTTGGGGCGATTGCCAGAGCGTCACCCTGGCAATGCCCCAATGTGCTGACGTCACTGGGCGCGCGCGCAAAGCGCACACACCATGAGAGACTCCCGGCCGGAGGAGGACTCCCCTCCGCCGGTGAGTCCCCACGACTTGGCAACCCTTGGGCAGCATAATGTAGTGACTGGAGTGTTGGACTAGGATCTTGGAGAGGCAGGTTTGAATCCCTGTTCTGCCATGGAAGCTCACTTGGTGACCTTTGGCCAGTCACTCTTTTCCAGCCTAACTTACCTAACAGGGTTGTTTTGATGATAACTGAGGAAGGGAGAATGACGCTGCAAGCTGTTTCGGGAAGAAATACGTGGTTCAAATAGCTAATTAAATAAAAGGTAGCTATGAGTCCAGCCAATCTCCAGAACCAGTTGGGTTCCATTTCATTCACACAGGAAATCTTAAAATATCATTCACACCACAGTGTCCTATCATATTCCTTCGTATATGAAATGAAATAGCTGGACCACTGAATATTAAACTTGTAACAAATTTTTCTACTTTAATCATAATGAAGTACCCCTATCTGCAGCTTCCCAGCCTTTTTAGGGAACAGATGCCAAAAACCAAAGTCAACCCAAAATATGTGAAAATCCTTCACAATAACCATTTTACATGCTCATGATTCATTCTGGCTGGGGACAACAAATGTATCACAGCATTTTTTATTTTTGTAAACTTGATGTTTATTTTGAACCAGCAGAAGAAGACAAAGACTAAGAAGAAAAAGAGGGGAGGAGGAGTAGGAGTTGGATTTATGCCCCGCCCTTCAATTGGAGTCTCAAAGCAGCTCCTTCCCTTCCTCTCCCCACAACAGATACCCTGTGAGGTAGGTGGGGCTGAGAGAGAACAGCTCTTGAGAGAACAGCTCTGAAAGAACTGTGACTGACCCAAGGTCACCCAGCTGGCTGCATGCAAAGAAGTGGGGAATCAAACCCGGTTCTCCAGATTAGAATCTGCTGCTCTTAACCACTGTACCAATTCTATTCTAGTTTAAATTTCTACTGTCAAATAATGATTCAGGACATTTTGTGTCGTGGAGGAAATTAAATATACAGATGGATTCTGGGTCCAAGTTCAGTCAGACTGCCTGTCATAGCTTGCCTATCTGCATAGGACATTGGTTACCACTGGCCTGCAAAGCAATCAGATGCATAATAGATAAGCGCACAAGCAGAAAATGGTGTAGCTGAATCAATAAACCACATCATTAACACATTCCTTAAATGTTTCCCAAAAGCATCATGGATGTTGGGCTGAAGCCACACCAGAAAGCTGGAAACAGCTGCTGTTCTCTGCTATAGTGGGCAGAGTCTCAGCTTTAGAGTCTCTTCACCTACCCACCATTTTAATCTGGAGTGGCACAGAAGGGGAGCTTGCTGTGCACAGTGCCGTATAATTACAAGGTTCCGTACACCCCGGTCTGCTTATTCTTTGCTTCTCTCTGCAACAGAAAATGTACAGCAGCTCAGACACGTCCAAAATCTTCTGCTATGGTCCATAATCAGGAGGAAAGGGAGCTGGAATATGTACATTTCAATTATTCGCTATCCGGGGGAATATCACTTGGTGCACATCTGGGGGAGCATTAGAGCAAAACAGCTATTATCTCTCAGAGAAATTAGAAGATATGAACTGTAGAGCAAACAACAGCCTCGCATTAATGATTTTGGCGGGGGAAGGAGATAGAATATACTCTCTTTTCACCAGAGAGACCCCTTATTTTCAGGAACCTGTCCCTGCTAAATAAATCCCTGTCCCTACTTTGATTCTATTATTACACGTAGGGATACCTTGCTAATATTTTTTAATGTGTGCAGTTATTCGTCAGGGTTCAGTTCCCATCCCAGCTTTGGAAGCTGGACTTCCAGTGGGGATGGGTTCCCCCCCCCCCTCTTTCCCCCTTCTTTTATCTTATCAATAAAAACTAGAAATTTGGAAGTTAAACCTCAGAGTGCAGAGCAGATGCACCATCTCGTCTGTCAAGGCAGACACATGCGCAACAAGGCAGAACGTGCGGCATACGCAACTACTTTTGAATTGATGATAACCTATCGTAAGGCAACTAATATATTACTGAATAAATCAAGACACTACACAGCAGGCAGTGCTGAGCTTCACCAAGATACAATGGGGGTAAGCCAGCAATCCTTGGGATGAAAATGGGGGAGCAGCATGGCCCTATTTTTATCTGAGAAATGTTGGAGAGTATGGATGTAACTCCACAGGCCTGACGCTAAGAAGGACAATTTAAAACTTGCCAGCACGTTTGAATTTTGTATGGAAGGCGGGGAACACGATAAATCTCTAGAATACTAACTTGCCTGCAAAAGCATTTATGTAATCTTTCTTTCTCCCCCCCCCCCACAATAGCCAGAGAGCATTTTTGAATCGTAACAAATGCAGCAGCAACTCTCAGAGGAAAATAAGAGACTGCAAACATAGATGTTTAATCAGATTGGGTTTTCTAGGACTCGGAATGTGGAAGGCTGAAATATGAGTGCTAAATATTATTGTTTACTTTCTGTTCTCAGAGAGACTTATTTTGCACTAGCATACCTGCCCTTATAAGGCCCCATGGTTGAGTCAATAAAGCAGAATAACTGTAATGGTCTTACAGAAGAACTGTAAGGCCTGCATGAGGGGACTGAGGGGTTTTACACAGTCAATTACCTCAGGGGGATTATTGTGAGAGCGACCTATTCCAAACCTTCAAACATGGAAAAGTTAGATGGCCTCTGCCTATAACCCCAAACCGCTGGGTGTTCGGTAGAAGATATGGACAGGGCAAAATTGCTAACCTTCGGGTGGGGCCTGGAGATCTCCTGGAATCATAGCTGATACCTAGTTTCCCCAGAGAAAATGGATGCTTTGGAGGGTGGTCTCTGTGGCGTTATACTCTGCTGAGGTCTCTCTCCTTCCAAGCCCTGCCCTCCCCAGGCTTGACCCTCAAATCTCCAGGAATTTCCCAATCTGGAGTTGATAGCCCTAGGACACAGGCAGCTATATATGGATAGACTCTGTACGTGTGATCTAGAATCCTAATTATGCGTAAGAATAATTTAGACTTTTCACTGAGTATACAGAAGTTAGAAGCAGGGACAAAGGCATGATCCGGACCCTCTCTCTCTCTAACACATTCAGCTTTTCTGCTTTTAAGTAGAGTTAATAAGACTAGCCTAAAGAAATAATAATAGGGGGCTTTGAGCATTGCCCTGGCTTACTACATGACAACCAGTGTTCCCTCTAAACTGAGCTAGTGTGAGCTAGCTCATAGGTTTTTAGTCTCCAGCTCACACATTTTTGTCTTAGCTCAGGAAGGATGGCTCCAGAACAAACTAATTTATGCAGCAGCCAAATCGCTCGCTCACAGCTTTAATGCCAGTAGCTCACAGAGTAGAATTTTTGCTCACAAGACTCCACAGCTTAGAGGGAGCATTGATGACAACTGAAATGTTCACATACACATTATTCCTAACTGGGCAAATTGAGTGGCATAGAGTTTCTAAAACTAGATCGTTCCAAACCATTCTTGCATGGTAGGGCCTGCCTTTTCCCTGTATGGATTGCAGGTCTACAGGAAGGGGCCTGTTTTATTTTTGAAAATGTGTAAAGCATCTAAATGATTTCAGGTGCTTGATTAATAATAACAAGAGCTCCAATTTGTTTTAAAAGGTGAGCTTTGCCAGTTTGTCAACACTACTAAATCTCAGCCAGCAGCTTTGCATAAGAAAAAGCAAACTAGTTCAGCAATACCACTAGTTCAGCAATACCAAACTAGAAATACACTGGAAGAGCTGTCAATAATGTTGCCAACTCACACTTGGGAAATACCTGGAGATTTGAGGGTGGAGTCTAGGGAGGACAGAGTTTGGGGGGGGGGATGAGGCCTCAGCATGGTATAATGCCATAGAGTCCAACCTCCAAAGCAGCCATTTTCCCCAGGGGAACTGATATTGGTTGAATGGAGATCACTTGTAATCTTGGGAGATCTCCAGCCACCACCTGGGAGTTGGCAACCCTAGCTGTCAGTGGATTGCCCCAGTATTTTTTTAAAGGCAACCCTAATTACATGGGGCCTTGATTCAGATCAGGGTAACAGTGTAGAGAAAGAGGGGGTTAACCTCTCTCTACCACATATTGCAACTATTTTGCCCCTTCTTACACCTACGTTGTTATTTGCCCTGGCAGGGAAAAGAGGCCGGCACTAGAAATGTGCAAGGGGAAAAAGTCATTTTTCTGATTCAGGTATATTGGACCCGAAAAATATCAGTATTTCCTGATATTCCCAAATTCCACTACCGGTATGGTATTTGGGTTCCGTAAATACTTGGGAATCCTGATTTTGGGGGGGGGGGGGGGGGGTCCATTATACCCTATGAGGACTATTAAAGTTAATGGCAAATCTATCCTGGGGTATATTCAGTGAGGTAGAGACACCAACTTGCAGTGTAGCTGTTGGGGCCTCTCCTCAAAAGAACCCCCAGGTTTCAAAAAGATTGGAGTAGGGGGTCCAGTTCTGTGAACACTAAAAGAAGGTGCCCCCATCCGCCATTGTTTCCAATTGGGGGGGGGGGATATCAAGGCAATACAAGCCTAGCAGAAGGTCCCAGATAATCCCTACGGCGGAAAGTGAAGGGGGGGCATTTTTGCAAGGCCAGCAGCATAACCACTGCAATGTGTCCAGCAGAACCAGTGCCACTCTGGCAGTGCCAAAACGCAAAAGGACTAAGGTCAAATCTGAGAGTCTTTAAAGTAGAAACTGAAGGGGAGGGGATTTCTGCAGTACCAGTGCAATGTATTAGTGCCCAGAAGAAGAACCCAGTGCCAATCAACTAGTACCCAGAAGCAGAACCCAGTGCCAACTTACTGGTGCCCAGCAGCAGAACCCAATGCCATTGTGGCAAATGCCAGCTTAACAGGACTGATGTCAAGCACAGAATCAAATCTGAGTGAGAAGAAGGGGGGTTGCAAGGACAGCAGAACCAGTGCAATAGTGCCCAGCAGCACAAACCCAACAGAACTAACCAATGTCACACCAGAGAATCCCAACAGGTGTTTTTTTAAGAAGCAAGGGCAGTAGATGTCCAGCAGAACCCTCAAAAGTACAGGGTGGGCAAACACTTTTGCTAGCCCACCTGAACCAGAGCCAGCCCAATACACAGAAGCCCAGGAATGTTTTGTTTTCTTCCAAAGCCAAGGGTAAGCCCAGAGAAACCTTAATACACCATTTCCTCAGGGAAGGCCTCAGAAAGTGAGAGGAAGGGGGTTATGTGTCCACCCTTATCCTCCTTCCTCAGCAGGAACAGTACACACCAGCCATCACTGCTTCAGTGGGGAAGGCTTAGTTGAGGTGCTGCAGCTGTCCTTCACCCCACCTCCCACCCCTGCAAAGAACAAGTTTTCACAGCAAATCAGCTTCATTATTTATGGTGCTCCTGTGGGTTCTGCTGGTTTCTGTTTGTCACACGGGTCTCCCTGTCCTACTCTACCCTTTCATCTCCATCAAGGGCTGTGGTCACACTGGCGGCTTGGCGCAATATGGTGCCGCCTCTAATTGAACCGGTTTAAAGTGTTGCAGGACATATGAGCCACACAGCACACCCTGCTACAGGTTACCCACGGAGAGATCCCGTGGTAAATCATCCCCATTTCTGCAGCACCTCAGCCACAGAGCACACCGCACAAAAATCCAAAATTCATGCTTGCACATACATGCATATGTGCATGCATATGCACATGCGCACGCATGCACACACAGGCAATTTTGTTTTTTTAAAAACCTCCCTAGTGGCAGAATGGATCTGCAGGTTCAGACTGCCAAACACGTTCTGTGCGCGCTCCCCCGCGTTCAGACATCCAGCCATGCACAATGACTGCACCGGGAACCAAAAACACCACTTGTGATGTGGTGCCTTTTTAACCAGGCTCCAAGTCATCCTCTGACGGGATATGTATGGCTGGGGAACACCTGACAGATGTGACTGTCTGACTGTACCCATTTGATCCAGAGGAGAGGAGTAGCTGTGTTGGTCCAAACTGCCCGTGTGATCACAGCCAAGACGAAGAACAGTTTTTATGCTGCTGTTTTTAATTTCAGCATGCAGTTTTGGTTTGGGGGGGCTGGTGACTCAGTGAGTTAACTTGAGCACACCACCGTCAACATCGCCCTGTGCCGCACTGTTACCAGGGTTCTGTAGAGGTATTTTGGTGCAGGTGGATTCGGAATGGCAGTGAGGAGGCCGGTGGGGCATTTCTATGCCAATCCAACTGGTTAATGGCTCTGCTACTTCTCTCTAGTCTCATTTTAATTTTGGGAAGAGTGTTTTGCCCCAGCTTCCCAGCACAGACTGAGAAAGGATGCAGACACAAGTATGTGCTCACTTCAGTCACCCTCAAAGTCCAGGGCTGGGTCGCCGAACAACAGCAAGTTGACCTTTTGTTTTGTTTCAGACTAAATGTGGTTATTTTAGGAGTGCCTACATGCTCAATTATTATAAGGTATCTTACATATATAATCAGGGGTCCTTTCGTAAAAAAAGAGGTGCAGGAGCTCATTAGCATAACTCATTTGCATATGCCACACCCCCTGACGTCACCGGAAGTGTCAAAAGGCCACACATCCCTGACGTCATGGGCAGTGTGTCAGAAGGCAAGACGGGAGGGAGGGAGGGAGGGAGGGGAAAGGAAGGAAGGAAGGAAGGGGGGAGAGAAGGAGGAAGGGGGGAAGGAAGGAACAGGAAGGTAGGTAGGTAGTTGGGGGGGAGAGAGAGAAGGAAGGAAGGAAGGAAGGAAGGAAGGAAGGAAGGAAGGAAGGAAGGAAGGAAGGAAGGAAGGAAGGAAGGAAGGGGGGAGAGAGGGAGGAAGGGGGGAAGGAAGGAACAGGAAGGTAGGTAGGTAGTTGGGGGGAGAGAGAGAAGGAAGGGAGGAAGGGGAGAGGGAGGGAGGAAGGGAGAGGGGAAGGAAGAAACAGGTAGGTAGGTGGGGGGAGAGAGGGAAGGAAGGGAGGGGCGCTTCTCCCCCCCACTGGGGCTGGCATTTCCCCCCCCCCTTGCTTGGGCCTGAGTGGCGTTAAGCCACTCAGGCCCGGCTTCTCCCTCCCTTGGGCCCGGGGAACTGTTGAGTGCAGGAGGGAGGGGGGGTTCTGGGGGTGACTGGGGGAGGGAGAGTTTTTTTCCCCGGGGCCAGCGGCCAGCCGCGGCCCCGGGGAAGGCGACTGGGGGCGGGAGGGTTTTTTCCGGGGCTGGCGGCCAGCCGCGGCCCCGCGAAAGCGACTGGGGCCGGGACGGGGCTCCTCGGCGGGGCCGGCGGCGGCCAGCCGCGGCCCCGCGAAGAAGACTGGGGGCGGGGCGGGGCTCCTCGGCGGGGCCGGCGGCGGCCAGCCGCGGCCCCGCGAAGAAGACTGGGGGCGGGACGGGGCTCCTCGGCGGGGCCGGCGGCGGCCCCGCGAAGAAGACTGGGGCCGGGATGGGGCTCCTCGGCGGGGCCGGCGGCGGCCAGCCACGGCCCCGCGAAGAAGACTGGGGGCGGGACGGGGCTCCTCGGCGGGGCCGGCGGTGGCCAGCCGCGGCCCCGCGAAGAAGACTGGGGCCGGGACGGGGCTCCTCGGTGGGGCCGGCGGCGGCCAGCCGCGGCCCCAGAGAAGGCGCCGGGGTGGGATGGGGCTCCTCAGTGGGGGCGGGACGGGGCCCACCCGGCCCCGGCCCCCTCTCTCCCGGAGCGGTGCTCCGGCTCGCTCCGGCCCCAACGGAGCCCTGTATATAATTCTCCTGATGCGTTGGCTATTTCCAGCTCTCCCATTGGCTGTGTTGTGTGCTCCATTGGCCCATCAACCACCACTCAAGAGTAATCACATGCCATTGGCTGGGTGCTGGGTCTGCTCCTCTTCCCCGCCCACTGCCACCTCAGCCACTGTTCCCTGCCAGAATAACTGGCAAATAGTTGTCTCTCCTGATGAAGACACTTCTCCTGCTTGGCTCCTGTAGGACTAACTTTTCCCTCAGTGGCTGTTGCTAGGCAACCAAGCTTGGTTCTATCAGTAAAAAGACAAAGGAATGAAGCCCTTTCCAGGCCTCTGTGGGGAACTCATTGGGGCCAGTCCTGACTAGGGTTGCCAGCTCCAGGTAGGGAGATTCCTGGAGATTTTGTGCTAAAGTCTACAGAAGCTATGGTTTGGGGAGGGGAGAGGCCACAGCTGAATAGAATGCCATAGAGCCCACCCTTCAAAGCAGTTGTTTTCTCCAAGGGGAGAGAGAAATCTGTTGTCTGGAGTTCAGATGTGATGCCAGGCGATACCACAACCAGTGTGGCATAGCAGTTAGCACTTCAGAGCAGGGTCTGCCAGACCCAGGTTCTTGCTGTGGAAGCTGAGTGGGTGATTTTGGACCAGTCACAGACTTTCAGCTTAACCTACCTCACAGGGCTGTTGTGCAAGTCAAAAGGAGGAGAGGAGAATGATGTAAGCTGCTTTGGTCCCCATTGCAGAGAAAGACTGTACTTTTCCTCCTGGGGAACCATTGTTGCCAATCTCCAGGTGAGGGCTGGGAATCACTCAGAATTACAACTGCTCTCCAGATGGCAGAGATCAGTTCCCCTGGAGAAAATGAGGGACTCTGTGTTCTTATACCCTGCTGAGGTGGCCCCCCTACGACAGCCAGTGTGACATAGCAGTCAGGGCTTCAGAGCACGGTAGAGGCTGCAGATGTGGTGGGGGAGATGGAAAGCTGAAGTCAAAGGGTGGAATAAAGGTAGGTTGATGATTAGCTGGGAAGGAGATAGGGTTGCCAACTCTAGGTTGGGAAATTCCTGGATATTTGAGAGATGAAGCCTGGAGAGGGTGAGGTTTGAGGAAGGGTGGGACCTCAGACAGGTAGAATGCCATAAACTCCACCCTCCAAACCAGCCATTTCCTCCTGGGGAACCATTGTTGCCAATCTCCAGGGGAGAGCTGGAGATCACTCAGAATTACAAATGCTCTCCAGGAAGGAGGGGGGAGGAGATGGAAAGGTGAAATCAGAGGGGCAGATAAAGGTAGGTTGATGGTTGACTGGGAAGGAGGTAGGGTTGCCAACTCCAGGTTGGGAAATTCCTGGATATTTGAGGGTGGAGGCTGTAAAGGGTGGGGCTTGAGGAGGGGTGGAACCTCAGACAGGTACAACGCCATAGACTCCACCCTCCAAACCAGCCATTTCCTCCTGGGGAACCATTGCTGCCAATCTCCAGGTGAGTGGTGGAGAAAACATGTCTGTGTTCTACCAGAAAGTCCTATGGGTTGCTTCACTGTGTTTTATCTTTTGGAACATTCATAATTGTGCCCCTCACTGATGCTTCTCTTAGCTGCATTCCTGACTAGGTGTTTCATCAGTTTTCCTAATTAATGCATGATTTCCTCAAATGTGTTTTAGTTTCTTTAAGACAGCCTTTTCATATGGCAACACAGTGGTACTTTGTTGTTATGATCCAATGCTAATGAAAAACTCAGTCGGCTGAGACAGCAAACAATAAGGCAGACTTTGCATTAATACAATTTGTAAATGTAGGCCCAGATCGCCCCTTCCAAAGTACTTGTGCTGATGTTTTTATAAAGTGATTTCATCAAATGATCAGAAGTGCCATGCCAAATGCTGCAGTGATGGATGAATGAGTGACTGCATGTTCCACTTTTGTAATGCTTTTCATCTCTCCTCCTGTCTCAGAGATTTATAACCACAAAATTGCTGCCACCTCTGCTTACCATTTCTGCCAAAAATAACCCCCCACAACGTCTCCAATTGCTGTACACTATGATTCTTGATATTTTTCCCGCTATAACAGCATGCCTTTGAATGCTGCATTACTGTAAATCACTTGGTGGAACTATTATTCAGTTGAAATTATGTATCATTAAATAAACTAAAGAAAATCTCAGCAGTTTATATTGTTATATAAAGATGTTGTCTTGTGCAATTATATATAATCTCTTGTCAGGTTTCTAATGCTTCATTATTCATTATAATCTTTCAGAAACCTGAAAACATTTCCCCATATTAATTTTTTTTTGTGAACTTTGGACAAACAGGCCTTTGCCTTTAGAGAATGATGAGTTCCTTATTACTGTGACTGTAGCCATCATGCTGGTTTCTCTTGTCCCCTTATAAAACTACATATGCAAAAAGGAATTAGAATCTGGTGGATTCAAAACTATCAGAATGGAATCTTCAGCACATCCTAGTGTGTGCAAGGCTGGAGCAGGAAAAGGCTGTCCTGGCCCGAAAAGAGGGAGAGGAGCTGTGGTGTTTGTGTGTGTGGTGGCCAGACTCTGGAGTTGCCTGGGGTGCAGGCGGGGGGGGGGGGGGGGCTTCCTCACTGTTCTTCCAGGGCAGCTGCAGCCCAGTGGGAAATCTCCTAGTGAGTTCAGTCACCAGTATATAGGTACTCTTCCTTTCTGTTCCCTAGACAAAGGAGCGTAACGTTCATCCAGGGTGAGGACAGATGGGACTGCAGCATGTAACATCTTATTAAAGCCCTTTTCTGTCATGTCAGTCCATTCAGTGGTGCAGACAGGAAAAAGAAGCCCTTCATGCAATGGGAGGTTACAGAGCAGCCATCACTATCTAGGTATGGTGGTAACTGTCTCTTAGGTTGATTCTGAGTGCCCAAACCTGTCACAGCCCCAAATTCCTAGTTATCACCAAGAAAAAGAAGAGAGAGAGCGAAATAGACAGAGACAGAGGTAATGCTGGTCAGGGAGGCTGATATTCTAAGAGGGCTGAAACCAGAAGTTGTCCTTGATGGAGTCATGTTGGCTTTTTCAGAGCAAGTCAACAGCTTGAGCGCTCACGGACCCTGCCTTGCTGTTTGAAAAGCAGGTTGGCATGGTGGCCAGGAGCACCTTCTCTCAGCTGCATCTGATTACCCAACTTTCATGTTATTTAGACTCAGCTGATCTGGTCATGCTGATCCATGCTTCTGTAACCTCATGGTTGGATTACTGCAAGATGCTCTACATAGGGCTGCCCTTGAAGGCAACCTGGAATCTACAACTGGTCCAGAATGCAGCAGCCCAACTTCTGTCAGGAGCTAGCCACTGGGAACATGTTGCCCATTCTGAAACAGTTACATTGTCTGCCAGTCTGTTTTCACCTTCAGTTCAAGGTGCTGGTTATAACCTTTAAAGCCCTTCACAATTGGGGACCCACATATCTGAAGGACAATCTCTATCCGTGCATTTAGATATCCACAGACAGGGGCACCCTTGGGAATTAGATATATAGAGGATATACATAAAAGACACATTTTGATACTAAAAGATTTTCAACATACTTCACAAGAATGTAAGATTCTCAGCAGAATAAAAGGGAAATTATTGCTTTAGCTGAAATTAATTCAAAAATGCAGGCCTTTGTTTCCAATTTGGCATTAGCTACTCTGTCATATTTCAGTTTAAATGCATGACAGCGTTCCAATGTGCAAATCAAAAAGATGTGATGAATCTATTGATCAGTGCGTAACTGGAACATCCTTTCAAAGCTCAAGAATTAATTTGACGGGAGAGGTTAACAGTGATCATTATTGCTTAGGATTAGTGAATACATTCTATAAAATGTGAGATTTACACAGGTGGCAAAGAGAAGGCATTTAAATTCATTTTAAAATCTACTTCAATTGTTATCTAAACAAAATTCCTCTTCAAAGTCCCATGAGATGCCACCCCCCCAGCTATTTCCCTCCCACTCCCGCCCCGGGGGGGGGGGAGGAGCCCTCAGCCAATCGAGGGAAGGCTTTCTTTCTCTCCTCTGAAGCCGGAAATAGGAGAGACTGGCCAAAAGGAGCTGTGATGTTGGAAACAGGGAGCAGAAAGCAGCACAGAGTCAGTTGCTCTTGGGCTGGTTTGGAGGCTTGCAGGAGCCAGAGTTGTCCTGCGGGCCATATGTTTGACACCCCTGTACTAGCACTTGCAATTAAAAAATTTTTTTGACATGTATTAGTATCTTTAAACTCACACTTCAACATCACCATTGTATATTAGTATCTTTAAACTGACACTTCAACATCACCACTAGGCAGAATGCAAAAGTTAAACAAATAATATACATGAACAACGTTAACAGGCTTATCAACTGTTATACATATTTAGTATTTCATACTGATGACACTATATTCTGTTAATAAAAAACTGTTATATAAATCTTATTGTAAAAAATTAGTTTACCATTTGATACTGCTTCTTCTTAAACCTCCTGTTCTGTAATTTTGTTCACCTGTTTTTATTGTATGTATACCTTAGTGAAATAATAAAAATTGTTATTTATGCAAAAAAAATATTATCCATTGTATATTTTTTCTTCCTTAGAAAATTGATGGGGAATGGAAAGGAGGAGGGGAGGGACCGTGGCTCAGTGGCAGAACTGCTTGGCATGCAGAAGGTCCCATGTTCAATCCCTGGCATCTCCGTCTTAAAAGGGCCCAGGCAGTAGATGATATGAAAGACCTCAGCCTGAGACCCAGGAGAGCTGCTGCCAGTCTGAGTGGACAATACTGATTTTGATGGACCAAGTGTCTGATTTCAGTATAAGGCAGCTTCATGTGTTCATGTGAGCTTCTTCCCAAACCCATAGCCAGTTTCCTTCATACCACTTAAGGTTCTTTCTAGTTCCTTTCCCTCTGCCAAAGTTAGGGTTGCCAAGTCTTCAAAACTCACTGGTGGGGGGGAGTCCTCCTCCGGCTGGGACTTTCTCCTGGCGCGCGCGCAAAGCGTGCACGCCCAGTGACGTCACCGGAAGTGACGGCAGCACGTTGGGGGCGTTGCCAGGGCGATGCCCTCAACGTGCTGACATCACTTCCGGTGACGTCATTACGTCGTCCTCGCTGGACGACTTCGGGGGTGGGGTTTCCCCCGCCGGCCAAATGCTGGCCGGCGGATCGGGAACCCCTTTAGTGGGGGATCCCCCGCCCCCCGGGCTGACTTGGCAGCCCTAGCCAAAGTGCACATGTGAAAAAAACAGGCTATCCTGAATGCCTTTGTACCAGGTTTCTGAACTGACTGATGGCTCCTGTAAAGAGGTTGATCAGCAATTGTGTTTCAGTCTTCCTGCGGTTTACCATGTCCATCTCAATTGGGTCCACATTTATTTATTTATTAGCTTATTATTTGCTTATTTATAGCCCACCTTTCTCACTGAGCTTTAAGGCAGACCGCAGAGCAAAGAAAGAGGGGGAAATGTAATCGTACAGCATAAGACATCCAAGGAACAATGCAATAGGACTAGGAGGAAGACAAAAATCCAAAGACCATGCCAGCAACAATGAAAGCAGCAAACTGCCTCAGGCAGGGTGTTGTTATGGACAAAGCAGAATGCAGGGTTACAAAGTATGAGAAGATGCAGTCAAAGATGATGCCTATAATAACAGATGATACCAACAACAGACATTGCAGTGGTCTACAGACCTGTTCCCCTATAACAGTGTCGTTCTGGACTGTTCTATCTTAATGCAATGCTGTTTCCTTTACGAGACTGCCCTCCTGAACATTTCAGTTGAACATTTCACAGAATGAGACATCGGTGGGAGCCCTCCTGACCTGCTCTGGTAGACTGTTCCACGAGGTGGGAGCCACCACAGGGAAGGCATGTGAATGGACAGTTGCCGACCTTACCATTTGCAGGGAGAAACCTTCAGAAATCTCCTTCCTCCTCTATGCCCCATCCCATACAAGTACTTGTCTTAAAACCTCCTAGCTGTATCAGCTTTGGGTAAAAATAAAGACATCCTAGTATATACTTTTGCCCAGCCGCAGTAATGAAATCCCAGCAGGGGGGAATCATTCCCATGGAGAAGCAGAACCTTGAAGCGGTCGAGTCAGTGGGTTGCGAGGGGCAAGTTAGACTAGGTGGAAGTCTCCACTAGAAACCAAAATACAGAAGCAGGCTACATCTTGGCTTTTCTGGAGACACACAGGAATGATCCTACTGCCGATACTAGACGCGCTGCGTATTTCTTGGCAAGCCTGATTTGTTCAAATTTCCTCAGTTACAAGCAAAGTGAGCTCCTGATCAGATTCACTCAATGTTTTCTGGCAAAATTAGGCTCAAGCCCAGTGCCACGCTGCGTTTTGTGCCTATGCCATGTGTCGACGTGAGTGACTCAGCATGCCTGGACATTGGGGGGCACTACATCACTCTAAGTGTGTACAGATGTTATCTCCTTGAATGAGATGCCTCTCTCTGCCTTAACCTGAGAGCCGCCCTGCTCTGACCCCACTCCACTTGCTTTGTCCTCTCACTCACTGAACATGGCCTTCGCTGCAGGTCTCATACTCCCACACACACGATACCGGACAAGCTGGCCATTTGTGATAGGGAACGTATTCTTTAGATTAGGCTGGTGGAAATGCAAGTATTTACAGGAATTCTGGAAGGAAGTTTTGACTCAAATAAAACTCATCACGGGATATGACATTCCACTTGAACCTACCTTAATATTTCTTGACATTTGGAAAACAAAAGACATTCCCCCATTACAACGTGATCTTATCACTAGTCTACTAGTAGCAGCTAAAACATCTATGGCAGCTAGATGGAAAGCGGACAAGGCACCTACTCTCTCATGCTGGCTCAACAAAGTATGGGACCATTTAGTAATGGAAAAGATCACAGATCATCTTAAAAAGTCAGATCTATACCCCAAACCCTCTAACTTTACTGGAAAATGGTATCAGTTCATGGAATTCATTTCAGCATCAGATATTCAACCGCAAAACAACACATATCAAGCCCTATTACAATGCTAAATTACATAATTTGAAGCCTGCAATGCACGAAGCTCACACACACTTCACTAACAGATTATCACTAACTTCTATCTTATACTCATAGTTCATGTGCTTTATATATTTCATTCATAATTTATTGATCATATAAAGTTGCATTAGTTTGTATTACTTCTGTTTTAATAATATTGTTGTATTGAAAACAAAAATGCAAAATCAGACTTGTAAGAGGTTAAAATTTTCTGTTTATTTGTGAAATTCAATAAAAAAATATTTGATCAAAAAGATTAGGCTTCTTTCTCTCCTTTTGACTGCAAACTGAACGGGAACTGGATCTACCTGAATAAATGTAAGGCCGAGGACAGACTGGCAATCTAAAGCAGAGGCAAAGCGGAGGGAACTGGTGCGGGGGAAAAACCCCACGGAGCTGGCCGTTCACACTGGCCAGAGCAATGCGGATCAGCGGCGATACGGAGCGTTCAGACTGCCGCGGCTCACGCTCGCCGCTGCGCTTTTTTTTTTGTTTTCCTTTCACACTGTTTGGAAGCGGGAGGCATGCGGAGGACGGCCCCTGAACACCGGTTTTACCCGGTGTCCTGCTAAAGCAGAAGGAAAGCGACTGGGTGACGGGTAAGTACGAAACGGAGCCGACGGACAGATGCGCATGTCTGAACGTGCGCCTTTCTTCCGTCTCCGCAGCGTGCCTGTCCCGCTTTAGATTGCCAGTCTGTCCTCGGCCTAAGTTTATCCTTTTTGAAACATACTTCTTAGGAGATGTATTTACTACACTCAGAATCGTGCTTCTACGACTGGGCCAAACTCTGCTGTATTAACCAAACATCCCAATACCATGGTCACTTGGTCATTGCAGCCCGCGGCTCCTTTTACCCAGTTCAAGAACTGCGTATTCCACAGTCACACTTCCCAGGGTCATTACAATAACTGGCATGTCGAACACTTGCCATTTTACATCTGCTCTTTGCACCTCCACCATCAATGCATCCTTCAAAGGACTAACATTGGCAAGACTGTATTGCCAGTTTGGTGTAGTGGTTAAGTGCGCGGACTCTAATCTGGGAGAACCGGGTTTGATTCCCCACTCCTCCACTTGCACCTGGCTGGATGACCTTGGGCAAGCCATAGCTCTGTACCAGCTGTTCTCTCAAGGACAGCTTGGGAAAGAGCTCTCTCAGCCCCACCTACCTCACAGGGTGTCTGTTGTGGGGAGGGGAAGGGAAAGGAGTTTGTAAGCTGCTCTGAGACTCCGAGTGAAGGGCGGGGTATAAATCCAAACTACTACTATTACTCTTCCTCCTCTTCCTCCTCCTTTTGCCTGTGCAATCAGTGGCGTTGATTTGAGAAGGGATTGCAAGATTAGCTGGGTTCATGGGTAGACACCAAAGGCACACAGAAACACAAAGAGTGAAATGGGACCTCTGAGTTCAAAACCTGTTACCTGATTTCTTTTTTTTTATGATCCCTTTTTAAAAAATTGGAGGCAGTGGCAGACAGGTAGCAGAGGAGGTGGCAGGTCTAATTGTGCAAGAAAGCAGGCATAATCATGCAAATTGGCACATTCACCGAACAACCGGGCCCTCCCTGCTTGCATCCAGTAAGCAGGACATGAGCCAAACCAAGTATAATTTAAGACAATTTTTACATCACAGCCAAGAAACCAGAATTCTGGGGGAAAGAAAATACTTCCAAGGACATGGTTGCAAAGGAGAATGTGTGGCATCCGTATGAGTATCTATCTCTGCTTAGAAAAGATGGACACAGCGTCATGTTCTCAGAAGTTGGAATGAGTGAACGAGTGATGCTTGCAAAGGGTGTTCATTTCTGCAATTTTTAAATATCTGTGTTCTTATGGCATTTAAAGGGCTTTCTAAATGACACCCAGAAAACAGCAAACTAGAATGAAAAAGAAAGGAGCGTAAATTGGTGGGCCTTTAAAGCTTAGGGGAAAGCTGTTGAATAGGGGAGGCAAGATGATGGGAGGTTTATTAAATCATGCCTGGAGTGGATAGAACATAATAATTCATTCTTTCAGAATACAAAAATAGTGGCCAACTGGTACACCAAAATAAGCCTCTGGAACTCATTGCCACCATATGCTGCCCATTATAGTTTCTTTTAAAAAGTCTGATGATGAGGGAAATGTCAATTATTCACTCTGCTGATTCTCGACTATAGAAGAAATAATATATGAAACATCTGTTTAAGTACTCCTGATACTATTGGCAAGCTTATTCTAAATTAAATGTTAATAGTGTTTGATGTCATAAACGTCCTGCTCAAAAGACACTGTGATCATTTCATGTTGTTTCTTAGCTCTAATATAGATTTTAATGAGTCATCAATGTCTAAATAGCTTTTACAAAAAAATCATTGACTGGCATGCCCATGGCTTGTTTGTCAAAGGATCTGGTAAAATAAATGTCACTGTCATTTACTCTGAGGAACCCTTGATAAGAGCTGCTTCTTCTTTTTTTGAAGCTGTGTGTTTCAATTAGAATATTTGTCTTTCTGTGTCACAGTGCCATCAGAAAAGATTGAGGTGTTAAAGATCACACTATTTTAATCCCTTGCTTTTTTTAAATGACATACTGCAACTTTAAAATAATTGGAAATCCAATCAAAGTACATTTACTTGGCTTTATCGGAGGTGACACACAAATGCCCTGAGAGCCCAAGAGGCGTAGTGGTTGGTGTTGGACCAGCCGTAGGAAGATCTGCTCTGTCTGAAACTCATTGGGTGACCCCTAGTCCAGTTGTTTTCTCTGCAGTGATTTCTGCACATCTGGTTAAGCTGCAGTTTTACACACACCCTTAGTTAGGAGTCAAATTGATTGAACTCCATAGAATTTACTGCGTGAACAGAACTGGGGGACTATTAAAAAGTACTTGCTGCATGAGTGGCAGAAATTCGGCAAGGTCAGCTTTCCCTGTTATTGTATGTTCACATAGGAAACGCTACCACGAATGGCTGCCTGTAAGGCAGTGTTCATGGATATCCAGCTTTGGTGGGGAAAAGGACCTCCACTAGAAAAATGGCTTCCCTGAGACTTGCATCTCTACTGTACATGTTGGGATGGGGGGGTGGGGATTAATGATCATGAAGAAGTTTGCATGGGGATACAACTAGACACCCTTTGTGAGAAATTCCCAGGGGGACGGAGCCTGGAAAAATGAGGTTTAGAGAGGGGAGAGACCTCGGTAGGGTATAATGCCATGCAGTTCACTTTCCAAAGCAGGCTTTGTCTCCAGAAGGCATAGAATAAATGTTTTAAATAAATACATAATAAATGATTTCTGTCATCTGGAGGTCCCTTCATAATTCTGGGAGATCTCCAGCCACCACTTGGAGGCTGGCAACCCAACAAGAATGGGTCTCCTTCCCTCGCCCCCCTCAACAAACCAGGGAGGCCAGTTCCAGGGAGCAAACCCGAGCAGATGTTTCCTCTAAACTGAATTAGTGTGAGCTAGCTCACAGTTTTTTAGCCTCCGGCTCACACGTTTTTGTCTTAGCTCAGGAAGGGCGGCTCCAGAGCAAACTGATTTATGCAGCAGCCAAGTGGCTCGCTCACAACTTTAATGCCAGAAGCTCACAAAGTAGAATTTTTGCTCACAAGACTCTACAGCTTAGAGGGAACATCGGCAGGGGGCCGAAGGGTTCTATCCCGTCCTTGCAAGGCGTCTGTTCCAGATTAGGGTGCCCACTGCGGCCTTTTACATTACCAGAGATGGCCGGGATTTTCTTCCCGCCTGTTTCCAGTCTATGTGGGGAAGCCACCCCCTGCAGGCTTTATCCAGGCGTCGTCCCCCCCCCCCTTTTCAGGTGGATAGCCGGTTCCAGGAGCTTTTGTTATCAACACGCCCCGTCCCTCGGAGTAGCACAGAGGACTTACTTCTTCGAGCTCAGGACGCGAACACAGGCGCCTTTTTTTTTTTTTGCATTTCTCGTGTGCAAGTTGCCACGGAACGGAATCCTCTCTCAATACTCCTGGAATTGCTACGCTTTAGGGAAGAGCCATGCTAGCCCAACACAACTTGCTCTGCTTCGAGTAGTACCGCTGCAAGCCTGTGCGCAGGGGCGCTATTATTTATTGGTCGCGAGCATTCGCTCTCATCCTTCCTCCAAGGCTTTCATTCCGCCTTTCACACAATCCAGTGGAAATGACAAGTGGCAAATTAATTTCAAAAACGAAAAAAAAAAAAGTGACAATAAATTATAGCGTTTGCAAATCCGATTGGATTCCAATCAAACTACTACTGCATAAAAGCATCAAGTTCCAATGGAAAACTTTTTATTTTATAGCCAACGGCCCCTTTGCTCTACCAGAGCTTGCAGCACTCCTCTCCGAGCCCCCCGCCCCGCTGATACCTCAAACTCGCAAGCCACGCCCCCAACCAGCCCACCCCTCCGCCCTCCTTACAAAACATTGACACGTGCTCCGGTTCCCTCTCGTCACGTGAGGCGGGAGCCCTGTGGCGTCACAAGGCCCCGAGCAGCCAATCGCAAGCCTCGATACGGGGTGGCAACAAGAGCGGCCCGGCCCGCCCAATCAGTGAAAAGCAAAGGGGTGGCTACGGAGAAGCTCCTTGTTGCTTCGGTCAATAACAAACCTGGAAACGCCGCCGCCGCTGCTGCAGCTGTTGGGCTCGGATAAGCGTCGGTGAGACTTTGCAGGAAAGGACTGGGGGGTGTAGAGGGAGGGAAGGAGGGAGGGGGACAAGGTTTCGGGGCTTTAGGTCTGAAAGTGCTCTTCGGAGGAGGAAGGAGCAGCCCTGGGACAAGCGGGGGAAGGGATGCTGAAACTGCGGGAGGACAGGGTGGGGGGATGCTCTTTTTTTGGTCCCCTCCTCACTTCAGTGCTCACCCAAGCAACGTAAATCTCGTAATGGGCTTTTTTAAGGCAGGGTTTTTGTTTTCTTCAAAGTATGGCTGTAAGTGTTTGGAGTAGGGTTGCCAGCCTCCAGGTGGGGCCTGGGGATCCCCTGCTTTTATAACTGATCTCCAGCTGACAGAGATCAGCTCCCCTGGAGAAAATGGCTGCTTTGAAGGGTGGACTCTATGGCATTGTACCCTGCTGAGGCCCCTCCCCTTTTAAAGCCCACCCTCTCCTGGCTCCACCCCCAAAGTCTCCAGGTATTTCCCAACCCAGACCTGGCAACCCTAGTTTGGAGGGACCCTGACTTACAGCGCAAGCCCCTTTCCCTGGTGGAAGAGGAAAGGAGACCTTGTGTGTCCCTATCAAAACAAAAGTGACACTTATTTCCAATTCTTTCCAAGTGTGGGAACCTACAGTTTACATCAGGGAGCTTTACATGCCTCATTTGCAAATACTGCCTAACATTTGTGCTAATCAAGGTCTGTATGGGGAAAATATCGCTATTTTTCATGGCTATTAATCGCATATGTGCTTGCTATTCGTCCAGCGTAGTTGATTCAGTGAAATGAACTTGAAGCGATCCATATTTTTGGTAACATTCTTTTAATTCAGACACTGAAGTCTTAATCAAGTTATCATCTTCATCTGTGACCCTGTCTTGTATGTGGGAAGAATTCTTTCTCAGAAAGCTTTTGTGAAGGTTTTCTTTCCTCGCTGTCGTTGCTCGATGGTTTGTGTTCAGATTAAGACATGCTCAGGCCCTAAGCCATGTCAAATTTAAGAGGCCTTATAGCATTACCCCACAAAAGCAGTCTAGTATATTTAGAAGCCTCTCATAATTTGAGGCCATGACCTGTATTTTATTTAATTATAAATCCAGCTGTTTGTGGCAGGTCTATGGAATGGGTGGGTGGCTTTATGTCCCTGTTTGTTTGGTGCACAAGAGGAAAATGTGTAGAGTCACATGGTGCAGTTATGTAAACCCATAAACGTGATGTTGCTTGACAAAATATCAATGATGCTGTTGTTGTTGTGTTGTTAAGTATAAATTCTTCCAGTTGCCATCCCTGAAGCTGGATTGCCATGTTTGGCTACTATAAATTTTGCATATCTCTTGATTGGGAGCCAAGATTAGGAAACGGAGGAAGGGTTTAAAGTTAGAAGTTAGAGGATGTAAACATAAGTAAAAGAACATTGATTTGGTATATGGTAAGGACAGCAAGAAAGGTTTACGCACAAAGTTGGAAATCGGAGAAAACTCCAGAGCTATGGGAATGGTTGAGAAAACTGCTATATATGGCAGAAATGGACAAATGGACAAGAAAACGAAACAATCAAGACTCAGCGAAATTCTCAGAAGATTGGAAAGACTTGAAGGAATATATGGAGCGAGAGTGGAATATGAAAGACAATATTTTTACACTTGCTAACTACTGAAATGAGGGATAGAACTATAACATAAAAAATGAATTTTTAGTTAGCCGCGAAATTAACCCTTTTTTCTTTTTTAACTAATATAATTTTTAAATGTATAAAAGTTATAATAGCTCAAAATGTTACCTTAGGAGGCAAATACTTTTAAATACATGTTTACCAGTTGATATATATGAAGGTGCAGGTGGGGTGGGAAGTCATTTAATGATTATATCTTTCTAGCTAACTATGCAATTTTATAGAGAATGGAATATGTATAAAAGCCAATTGCATTTGAGAATAATGGAAGAAAAAAAATAAAGGAAAATGTCATGGTGATGGATGTAGTGGGTTGCCATCTATAGAACACAAGGGCGTAGACTTTCCAATTTCCCGGGGGGGGGGGGAGGAGCTGGGCCAGAGACATTACAGGCCATTGTCTCCGGGGGAGGCTCAGCATGTCCTGGAAAAGTTCAGGGTGCGGCTTCAGCTCCCAAGCCCCCCTGAAGTTGACGCCTATGATAGAACATAGCATCCTTAGGACTGATTGTCTTCAGATGGATCCTTTCTTGTGATCTACACTGGAATGTAAATTCCTGCTTCACCCATAAGCAGCTAATAAAAATACTGTGTTTTGTGAAGTGGAGGGCTCTGGAGAAGGCAGCATATGTATTTTCTAAATAACTAAATATGGTGTTAATGCTAACCAGTAGCTAGTCCAGAAAAAAATGCTTTTGAGTGTGTATCGGGCATGTTGCTCTGACCTGGATAGCCCAGGCTAGCCCTATCTCATCAGATCCTGGAAGCCAAGCAAGGTTGACCCTGGTTGCAGTTTGGATGGGAGACCACCGAGGAATACCAGAGTTGTTACACAGAGGCAGACGCTGGAAAACCACCTCTGAACGTCTCTTGACTTGAAAACCTTATAGGTTTGGCTGTAATTTGACATTAAAAAAATCCAAGCATGTTTACTATGTTTTATTATTTTAGAGCCAATGCAAGGAGAAGATAAAACAGCTGTGTCGGTCGCTAATAGATAAAAAAAATTAGGCCCAGGCCGATGGTGTAAGTACAGTAAAAATATATTTTATTAGTGGCGGTGGTGGAAAGTGCTGTCAAATCATGGCCAAATAGTGAACTGTGTATAGGGTACAGAGGTGGTTTGCAGTTGCCTGCCTCTGCATAGCAACCTTCCTTGGTGGTCTCCCGTCCCAGGTACTAACTGGGGCCAACCCTGAGTGGCTTCCAAGATCTGATGGCCCAGAGTCAGCCTGGACCATTATTACTCAGTTAAAATTTGCTAAGCGTTTTGCCAATGGGCTTCTTCAGGGGAACCTGTAATATGCAAATATGTTACTGCATTCTCATAAATAGCAGTGGTTATTTATTTGAAATAGGACAAATAAATAAAGCATTGTGTTAAAATCAAATTACAGTTTGTGCAGTTTAATATCAACTAGGTACAAAATTATTAAGAAGAAGAAGAAGAAATTGGATTTATACCCCGCCCTTCACTCACTTGGGCCGAGGACAGACTGGCAATCTGAAGCGGGGCAGGCACGCTTCGCAAACGGAGGAAAGGAGCCCGTTCAGACATGCGCATCTGCCCATCGGCTCCGTTGCGTACTTACCCGTCTCCCAGCCGCTTTCCTTCCGCTTTACCCGGACACCAGTTTTTCCCGGTGTTCAGGGGCCTTCCTCCGCATGCCTCCCGCTTCCAAACAGTGTGAACTGGAAGAAGCGGGAGGCATCCGGAGGAAGTGTGAACGCACCGGCAAAAAGTTTTGCGCATATGCGCATATGCGAAAAACATCAAAGGAAAACAAAAAAAGTGCAGCGGCACGCACGAGCCGCGCGGGCTGGCTACGTGCCAGTGTGAACCCTCCGTGGGCAGTCTGAACGCTCCGTATCGCCGCTGATCCGCATTGCTCTGGCCAGTGTGAACGGCCAGCTCCGTGAGTTTTTTCCCCCGCTCCAGTTCCCTCCGCTTTGCCTCCGCTTCAGATTGCCAGTCTGTCTTCGGCCTTGGAGTCTCAGAGCGGCTTACAAACTCCTTTCCCTTCTCTCCCCACAACAGACACCCTGTGAGGTAGGTGGGGCTGAGAGAGCTCTTTCCCAAGCTGTCCTTGAGAGAACAGCTGGTACAGAGCTATAGCTTGCCCAAGGTCATCCAGCCAGGTGCAAGTGGAGGAGTGGGGAATAAAACCCGGCTCTCCCAGATTAGAGTCCGTGCACTTAACCACGACACCAAACTGGCTCTCTTAAGTACGATGGCTTGAGCTTATTCTGTTCTTATGATTGCATGGAGGAAAATAGGCAATATGATCTATTTTGTCAACCTTTTAGATAAAAAAAATATATATACTAAAGAATTTTACAACATGTAACTCTACACAGGTGATATATACCAGTCAGTGCCCTGTAATAAACTTTATGTTGGAAAAACAAGGATGTGCATATCAGAAGACAAAAAAAATATTAAATTGAAAAGAACAAGTGCTCCATTGGCTGAACACATTATTGGAAACAATCATTGTCCCGCTAACTTTACCTTTTGGGCGGTGCAAAAGTTACCTTGTCCAAATGAGACGCTGCTGTTGGAAAAAAAATAGCTGATTGGATTGTCACACTCCAGACCCTGGCTCCCAAAGAGTTAAATTTGTCTCTGGAATTACATCCGCTTATGTAAAATCAGCAGATATTACGTCAGTGAAACACTGGTAAAGTCCTTCCTTTGGCAGTTGCTACTGATCTTGTACTCCTGTTGAAGAAACACTGTAAAACTAACAGGTTTGTAACATTATTCTAGGCTGAAGAAAGATTCTTTTAAAATTGAGCCAAAACCTGTTGGGTGCCAGACAGTTTATCTTATCTCTCTTATGAACAGCAAGTATTTTTCTCGCTCCCTCATTTTTTCCATTCAATCATTAGACCATGATAAGTTCTAGTGGTCGTACTTAATAGTTTGGTACCTGGTTGGTATTCCAATGTACAAATTATAATTTGATTTTCAATGAAATGCTTTATTTATACAGTTTCAACTAAACAACCACTGCTGTTTTTGAGAACTTAGTAATGTGTGTGCATATTATATATTACCGACTTCCCTGAAGAATTTTAACTGTGTAATAAGAATATACATTTTACTTTACTTTCACTATTGGCCTTAGCCTTATTTTTTTAATTTCTAGAGCTGATGCCACAAGTTAAGTGCAAATGGCATTCTTGTATTATTTTTCTGGTCTCTTCTTTCTTCTTGCATTTAAACTGTTCAAAGACCTGATGAGCCCAGAGAAGTATATTTTCATCATCTAAGCTAATTGCCACTAATACTTTCCTCTTCTGTGGTGGGTCTATAACTGCCCCCCCCCCCCCCCCCCGTCCCTTGCTGCAAAGGTTCTTGTGGCAGTGTTACGAAGAGCATCCTTCTTGCTTGACAGTGAAATTGAAGCCATGGCATTGTACAACAGTATTGGTCATTTGTTGCCTTTCAGAAAATCATGCCTTTTTTGGGCCAGGACTGGCGGTCTCCAGGGTGGAGGTGGATTAAAACAGAAGATGGTTGGAAGAGATGTGAGCCTTGCAGTTCAGAACTTGAGGATGAAAACAATAAGCTTAATAACATCAGTCATACTATGTAAGTTTCCTTGTGGGGGAGGAGAAAAGGCTGGTGACGGGCCTTCTCATGGGCTGAATTTATTATCTGTGGAGGATGCTGAAAACGATCTCTGTTTATCAGTTCTGTGCTATCATTTACTTGCTTGTCTGTTTAGAGTGTTTATATCGTACCTTTCCGCCACAACAGGGAATTCATTTAAAAATAAGGCAATCTGTACAAAATTAAAAACAGACACACACACACACACACCCAATTGCCAGGAACAGAGAACGGCATCACTTCTTACGCATAGTCACACAAAACATTGTTTTTTTGCCATATAAAAGTTAAAAGATGTCAAAGTTTCTTGGAGAAGAGCCACTACAGGCCCTATCGTAAGTTTGGTGAAATCTGTCTTATCTTAATGGGTACTTGGAGTAGAACCCCTAAGGATTATCTGAATGAATGGGCAGGTCCAGATGGGAGAAGGAGATCTTTCAGATACCTTTGAACTATTCCATTCAGGGCTTCATGGGTCTATTGAAACTGTATGGTGAGCTGAGGTGGATGTTGCAGATTCATCAGGGATTTGGAGCCAGTACTAGAGCCATTTCTAGTACCTTCGACATACTATGCATAATATATCAATAGGCTCTAAAAACTACAAAAATGTCACTCAGACGCAGAAGAGGAGATGGATGGAGCATGACAGCAGGGTCTCAGAGGATTGCTCTTAGCACAATTAAGGATACATTTACACATCTATTACCAATTTTGACATATTTATTTGCCTCAGTGTTCCCTCCCCCCAATTAAATCCAAACAATAATGACCTTATAAATTTAGCTTGTTATTCCTGTTTGCATCCATTAAATCCTTTCATTATATTGTACACTAATTTGCTGTTCAATCTCTGCCTTATACGTATGGACTGGTAAGTTCCATTTCATTGTGTCTGAGGAAGTGTGCGGGCACGGGAAAGCTCATACCTTGAATAAAACTGTGTTGGTTTTAAAGGTGCCACCTTTGTTTTAAAAAATCTAGTTTGAGGAGGAGAATGTAGTGGAGAATTGTTACGGTGCCCTTACTTTGGCCCAAGTAGATGGCAACTGAATGATTGTGGATTTAGATACGAAATGGAAAATGTAGACTTAAACCTCAGGGTTATAGGCACAATAATTTTTTTCTGGAATAACACATTTTTAGGCTTCAGCACATTATTTTAAATTTTCCACATAGTTACAGTTAAGATAGAAGACTCAGATTGACTTGGCAAAATTAGATAGTGGCATGTTGCAGCTGAATTTTTCAACATGCTCTGAGGATTGTAGAATAATATCTGACTAGTATGTACAAGTGATTTTTAAATATTAGTGCAATGATGCAGTCAGTGCGTATTTTGTAGGGAAAGGACACCTGTTTTGTAAGTGCAGCTGAAAGCTGCTCTTTTATTAGACAACCAATAGCATGGCGTTCAGGAGTAATGTAACAGCCTAATTATCTGATACAGTGTTGCCATGGGGACTCCACTGTTTTAAATATAAGGTGAACTTTTATATCTGTGTTGTTAAAATCTAGGTTAATGCTGTTAAAAGCTTGAAATTGCAGGTTGGCATGACTCATGACATGATCTTCACCAAATGGGCATGGAAGATGCAAAAAAATTCAGCCTTAGAAGCTGAAGTGGCAGAGATGGCAATTGAATATTCACACCGATAAAGTCAAGCATTCTCTCCATCTCATGAATCTGGACTCATATGTGCTTTTTGCAGGCACAGAAAGTACAGGGATAAAGCCCCACACATTCCTGCCGCTGCGGGTGTATTGTCAGCAGTAAAACGGATGTTTCAATCATGGGATGCTCTTCTGTTTGGCCCGTAGGTTGCTGTGAAGGATCCTAGAATGGTAGCGGCTGAGCCTTTAGTATACTGCTTAGTCCCGGAAGTGTGCTAGGTGCTTAATCTTACAGAATCTTACAGGAGCTGAGTTCCTGCCTAGGTGGCAGATGGGTGGCAATGATGAACCAAAATGGCTGCCTAGATGTAGCCTGCCTTCTTGCTCAAGTTGTATTATGACTTAGTTACATCAAGCTGTACAAAAAGGCATTATGATTAGTTGGACTAGGCCAGGGGTGGGCAAACTGTGGCTCAGGAGCCGCATGCAGCTCTTTCACATATATTATGTGGCTCCTGGCAGGGCGGCTGGGGAAGCTAAATATCATTAGCAAACAAATATCATTGGACAAATTAATATCATTATCAATATCTGCTTTTACTCCTTTTGTTATGATTTTGGCAGTCTCATTTAATGTCAATAAAAAGCAAATTTGCTTATTTTCCAATAAAAGCAGGTAATATTTGTTCATGTCTTGTGGCTCTCAAACATCTGATGTTTATTCTATGCGGCTCTTGCGTTAAGCAAGTTTGGCCACCCCTGTCCTAGGTGGCTCTTACGCTGAGCAAGTTTGCCCACCCCTGATCTAGGCAATGCTAGCTTTCTCTGCCATGTCTGTCTTGGTCAGTTTTGGCCATGCTGTATGGTGCAGCGGTTGTCCTGCAGGGTGGTTGAAGCTGCAGCTGTGGTCCCCCACCTCTCTGGATTGCTGGCTGATCTGATGGGGTGGCTGAGTGGCTGTGCTGTGGATCTTTTATGCATAGGCTTTCTGCGGTGTATTTCCAAGATTTTCTTTGGATCCTCTGGCCCAAGTACTCCACAGCCAGTGTCTTCTCACATGATGAAGTAGCCTTATACTGTCAGACTGTTTTGGTCTTGAAGACATTTCCCACCTGAGATCCTTGAACTAGCGCTTGGTCTTGGAACATTACACTTACAAGGCACGGACACTCCCAGTGACCTTTGGTTCCCCAGCAGGCTGCAGTTGCTGCGAACTTTGCCTCCTATCAAGCCATATGGGAGTATTGTCACTGAAATCTGAAATGTAAAGAATACTGAGATATAAAGACTTGTTTTGTATTTTTACTGAACTCCAGGAAAATGTCATTTTATGTTGTTTGGTTTTATATACAACTTCTCTGTCTCTTGCTTTCCTACATGATTTTGTGTGCCTAGCAAATTGTACGTTTTAAATAGGAACGTTGGATAGTTTGCTTGTTTGAAAGGTAAATTAGACAGAATTTAGAAAGGTGTACAGGAATGTCGTTTCATGGGGAAGCATTCTTCACCCAGAAGAAGGAAGGGGAGCAGCAGCTTCACATTTCTTACCCCAACTTCCATTAAAGCACAATAGAAACATGTTCACAGGATTCTCTGTCGATGGTTGGACAAACTAGTTAACAACGCCACTGGTCCTGAAGCTACCATATTTTTCGCTCCATAAGACGCACCTGATCATAAGACGCACCTTGTTTTTAGAGGAGGAAAACAGGAAAAAATGAAACAGAAAGAAAGAGAGAGAGAGATAAAGGAAGGGAGGAGGAGAGAGAGAGAAAGAGAAAGGAAGAAAGAAAGGTGGGGACAGAGAGAGAGACAGACAGACAGACAGAAAAAAGGAAAGGAAGGAAGGAAGGAAGGAAGAAAGATAGAGAAAGGAAAGAAGAGAGACATCGGCATGCCATGCAAAGCCAGGCCTTTCTGTGCAAAGTAGCCACGGAGCTTAATCTGTGGGCGGGGCTTTCTGCTGCTGGCTGTCTTAAAGGGGAAAAGCACTTAAAGGGAAAGAGTACTTAGCCTGGTGGGGTTTTTCCTGCCATTTCCCTTTTAAGTCTTAACAGCTCAGGCCCAGCAGGGAGGGTCGGGGAAGGCTGGGATGCCAGCCTGAATGGCGTTCCCCTGCGTTCCTGCTGAAGAAAGAGCCCTGTTACAGGTAAGAAAAGCTCCATATTCGCTCCATAAGACGCACACACTTCCCCCCCACTTTTTTGGGGAAGAAAAGTGCGTCTTATGGAGCAAAAAATACGGTACACCAGGGAGCCTACCAACTCCATCTGGCCTCCGGAAGATATGTAACCCTTCTTCTGTTTAGTCTCTTGTATTTTAAACCTGCAAGGTTAATGGGTGTCAGGCTCCAGTCAAGTAACTCTCAACAGCTCTCTCTTTGGCAGTGATAAGCTTTATTGGTAAGTATACATGATCCAGAATAGTACTGTGTTAGAACTGAAGCATTTTGGTGGGTACGTACTTCATGTAGGTAACTTGGTAATAAAGCCCCCTCCCCACGCGTATGTCACACACTGGCCAAGTGTTGCCATCCCAACCAGGGAGGAGAGCTACATAGTTTGCTATCTCCTGTGTGGCTGGCACTAAGGTTGTTCCAAGGACACCTTCCGTGAGGTTCGCTTACTCAGAAAGTTATGGCTGCAAAGCAAAAGGTCCCACTCATTCATTCAGGCAGGCACTCACACCCCTCCCTGCAGGAATTCCCTCCCCCCTAAATCATGGCAAACTGAAGCTAAGGAAAAACAGCGCAGGGTTTGACAATGGGAGGTTTAATTTTTCAGACAGTTTCCACTCTACTAAATCTTCTTTCTAGTTTGCATTTATTATGTCTTCGAGGTATGCTTTTTTGTTTTGATTAATCCAATCAAGTCCTTTTCGTTCTTGTAATAAGATGAATTTATAGGACTAGAGATCCTACAAGAAGGATAAACTGAGATAAGATGTTAACTAAAAACTTGATGATATGCCATAAATGAGTACCTTGTACTAGGGCATTAATATTCCCTTACCACTTATATTTATATAATACATCTGAGAGCTGTTTGCATTCTTCACAGCTGGATCATATTATTTGCTTGAGAGGCAATAATCAACAAAAACAATGTTCTTTGGCCGCTTCTAGCTAATTAGTCCCCAGTTAATAGTAAAAACTGTTTGATGCCTGATGCATTTCTACTTTGTACTATTTAATATTGTCCCATTTCCTGTGGCCATCTGCTTCCTTCTGTTTAACTTCCTGTACTGCTATATGTAACCCCAGTTTTCCCCACCAACTCCAGTTGAGGAAAGAATTTATGGGACCTGGATTTGTTGATTTGTGGGGGGGGGGGGGGGGGACAAAAAAGGAAAGTAGTGGTGCCTCCAGTCCATTGGCCTCCACTTCCTAACAGGAAGGATGGCCAGTAGGCAAAAAAAAAATCCAACACAAATCTCTCTTTTCCCTCAGGACTCTTCAGCTCCCTCTCAGGGACAAAATACCTTCCCCCGCGAACTCCAAGAGGGCCAGACCCACTGGGTTACATATACATTAAAAATTCCCTCAGCTTGGTACCATCTTCAAACTTGTTATTTACAAATTCCTTCTTTTCAAAGTCATTTCAAGTGTCTTGAATACAATGGATCACAAAACTAATTCTGCATAACTGGGATTTCAATTCTAAGTGCACTTAACTTGCTAATGAGACTTGTGGAACTCCACAGGTCTTGGGTCAAGTAACGACTAGTTATTAACCATGCTCAAGAGCTCAGAGTGGCAATAGCGGCCCCTTCTCATTTGATCTCCACGTCAATCCTGTCTGGTAGCTTAGGATGGGATGGGGGGCTAGACCAAGCATGCTCAGAGTAGGGCTCGTGTACCCCGTCCCGCAGCACAGTGGCTATCAATGTAGGACTGAAAGTTGATCCAAAGAAGAGGTGGGGCAGAGAGGCATCGATGCACCACCCTTTTCCTTAAAATGGTGATGCTGTAAATCGACCTAAGAGTTACTCTGAGATGAGTTGTAATTTTGGAATATCTCCAGGTCCTACCTGGAGGTTTGCAAGCCTAGTAATTAAAGAGGTCACTATGTTTTGAGCAATGGCTTGAGTACTCAGAAGGTTGCACTGAAAACCAGACCTGGAACAGAGAAAAAAATACAATTCCTCCCAGCGCTTAGGGTTGCCAGCCTTCCCTTCCCAAACCCTGCCCTCCTCAGGCTTCACCTTGCAAAACTCCAGGAAATCTCCAACCTGGAGCTGGCGGTCCCACAAATCATAACTATTACATGGAATTAAATCTTTCTTCTACCTATTTCTTTCTGCTTTTATTCCCATGGAAAATGGCTAGGTTCTTAACTTGGAACAAAAGGATTCTTCCATGGTCAGACCAAGTTAAGAAATTTCAGGACTTGGGCTGTAGGCATTCCATTTGGAGTAAATTCTGTATAGATCAGGTCTCTGGCTTCCCGTGATGTCTTTGGAACGTGTTCCAGTATCTAGTTTCATTGACTGCATGGGCTCTGCAGAATATAGGTATTAAGGTAAGGTATCTTATTCCTTATGTCTTTGACTCGGGTTTCTTTACAGCCAGTCACTTTCCAGCTAAACAGAGTTTTATGTATGGAACGTTTGAAGCTCTCAAGCCTTTGGGTACCATTTTAGACCACTGTAAAAACAAACACACAAACATGTTGAGATGAAGTAGTATTAAATTACTCATTTCTTGCCCCTTCTAATATGTGCAGTTTTGTCCATACAAGAGTGTGTGTGCTTTTTCCCCCTCTCCAAACGCTTCTTACTCTTCTTGTTATTGTCCTAGTGATTTACAACATCTGGCCTACATTTTGGGTGCTTTGAAAACTTGAACTGACAGTGATAAATACTTTCATTTGACAAACTCAGCTGTTCTATTAAAAGTGAATGCTGGTGAGTGGGGAAAATGCCTGTGTACAATTTTCCTGTCAGAAAACGACGATGGGAAGATAAAGTAATTTGACTTTCTTATTGTATGCTTTGTGCTATAGAGCTTTAGCAATTTGGCTTATCTCTGTTTGCCTTCTTTTTTTGCAAAGCAGTTTATCTCAAGTTATCAGTATTTTGGCAAAGTAGATCTTTTGTCTTTTTTATTTCTTTTGTTTCCTTTAGGTTTTTTGTTGGCGCGAGTCACAAAAGTTTAATTTAGCATCTCTTGTAAATCTTGTGGTAATTTTTGCGTGAACAGTTTTTAAGGCATTTTTTTTAAAGTTGTGACAGAGGGTTATGTGGTAATGAAAAATGGGTATCCAAAAATAACAGCTTTCAAAAGAGTCTGTATAGTCCATTTGACATACTCTTTTGTGTTGACCCATGAACTGTAAAAGCCTTTGTCACCCTATTTATTGGTAACTTGAAAGAAAAACGTGGGGGTGATTTAACATGTTTTTAAAGCGGTGATCACGGGCAGTATAGCGTGCTCAATGATTGGAGTCCTAAGACTATGGACTGTGAAATATTTTAACATTTTTTTTCCCACAAGTGTTTTCTGTGATTAACAAGACTGGATGATAGATGAGACCAGGGGTCCGTTGGAGCGGGAGCGCACAGGAGCGCAGCTCCGGGAGTGAGGAGCCCAGGGGGCGGGCACATGACCAAGCCCCGCCCCCTCCTCGGCTTCCCCAAGCAGTGCAGAGGCGCAGCGCCCCGGGGAAAGCCCTGCTAGGGTCTTTATTGTTTTTAATATTTTGTTTTAATATTGATAATTTTATCATTGTTACTTTTAGGACTGTGTGCTGCTTTTCCAGAGACTTGCTCAAGGTGGCATATAAATTTTCCAAGTATACCATAAGTACTGGAGAAATTTCACCAACCCTTCAGCAGCTTCCACCCCATCAGTTTGGTGTAGTGGTCAGGAGTTGGACTCTAATCTGGGAGAACCAGGTTTGATTCCCCACTCCTCCACATGCAGCTGCTGGTGTGACCTTGGGCCAGTCACAAGTTCTCTCCGAGCTGTTCTCTCATGAGCAGTTCTCAAAAGACCTCTCTCACCCCACCTACCTCACAGGGTATCTTGTTGTGGGGAGGGGAAGGGGAAGGGATGGGTGGTGCACATGTCCTGGGTATCTCAAGTCTACTTGAAACCTGGTGGTTTCAAGGGAGCAGGAATAGAATGAGGGTGTGTTCTTTACGCTTATTTTTATTGCACAAAGTATTGGATGGGGAAGGGAATGGAGGAAGAGCAGGTCAGTTTCACTCACCTGTGGAGTGGAGCCTGAGGGGTGGGTGTTGCCTTCTGACACACTTCCGGTATGTTAGGGGGTGTGGCATATGCAAATGAGTTATGCAAATGAGTTATGCTAATGAGCTCCTGCCCCTCTTTTTCTACAAAATGACCCCTGGATGAGACTGAGACCTTGGTGACTTGATTTGTGAGGCAGTCCTGAAGTTTTGCTTGTATCTGTTTGTATCCTGTGCCTGTTTAAAAATGTGTGTGGCCCCTGACCAACAGCCCATGAAAACACTAAATCAGAAACTACTAGGCCAGCAGTAATGCTGGTTGAAAGTTTACCTGTCACCCGCTTAAGGGAGGGTTTTACAAACTATTAAGGTCTTTCTCTGCTGGCAGAAACTGTCTAGGCTTGGAGCAAGGCAAGACTTATAAATAAGCCATGCCTAGGAATACTAAGATTTTTTAAATTCAGTCAAGCTTGTAAGTAGCCCCTGTAAGAGAGCCAGTTTGGTGTAGTGGTTAAGTGCGCAGACTGTAATCTGGGAGAACCGGGTTTGATTCCCCACTCCTCCACTTGCATCTGGCTGGATGACCTTGGGCAAGCCATAGCTCTGTACCAGCTGTTCCCTCAAGGACAGCTTGGGAAAGAGCTCTCTCAGCCCCACCTACCTCACAGGGTGTCTGTTGTGGGGAGGGGAAGGGAAAGGAGTTTGTAAGCCGCTCTGAGACTCCCTTGGGGAGTGGAGGGCGGGGTATAAATCCAATCTCTTCTTCTTCTTCTTCTTCACTTTTTCTGGCAGCTTGTAGTAAAATGTATGATGTGAAGTTGCCTCTACTCTAGAACTGACTATTCTGGACCTGGTGTGCCAAGGTTTTAGGCATGGAACTTTTCCTCACCTAAAGTGATAATCACAATAACAGATAACAAGAATACAAAAGCACTGTTACGATGCAAAGCATAAAGCTCACAATATCTTCAAGAACATGTCTTCAAGAACTCTTTGGGGAATTTGATCCAGTTGGAAGTTGAGTCTAGCACTTTTGGGCTTCATGTATTAAGAATTGAGTTTACTGAGGAAGCATTAGTGAAACGAAGAGAAAAAGCTGGCATCTTCGTCTTCCTTCACTGGATACTGTGCTCTGGAAAGATTTTTTCTTGAAGACATGTTCTTGAAGATATTGTGAGCTTTATGCTTTGAGTGTAAAAGACATACTTATTCTGCGAGCTTTGTATCCTATTGCAATACTGTAATAGACATTTTCTTTGCATGTTTTGATTAGGAGTCATTTGATACAAATTGTTTATCTGCATCATAACAGTGCTTTTGTATACTTTTCCTGACCTGCCAGTTAGCTTCTTTAATGGGAGATTCCAGGGACTGGATCTCAGAACTTCAGCGTGCAAAGCCACATGGCTAGAATTGTTTTGTTCTGGACAATGAGGGAAAGTCACAGCTTTAATTGATAGGCATGGAAAGCCAGAGGAGATATTTTGCTTCCCTATCTTTGGCTGATTCTGCATTGGCTTTTCCCTCCATTGTTTAGCGAAACCCACGTTGGAAATTCCCTTCTGCATTGCATGCTGCTTTCACTTCCTTTGATCATCGGATTTTATGGTAGCCTCCACACTCCATGCCGCTTTCGCTTTCTTTGATCATCAGATTTTATGGTACCTTCTGCATAGATTTATAGCCATTCAGGGGTCACTTTGCAGTCAGTACCGCGTTGCCCTGAGGTATCTGAATGTGGTTTTGAGCTGCACTTTTTCCTCCCAGTTCAGGGTTGCCAGGTCTGGGTTGGAAAATACCTGGAGACTTTGGGGGTGGATCCAGGAAAGGGCAGGGTTTGGGGAGGGGAGGGGCCTCGGCGTTGTGCAATGCCATAGAGTCCGCCCTTCAAAGCAGTCATCTTCTCCAGGGGAGCTGATCTCTGTCACCCGGGGAGCAGTTGTAAAAGCAGGAGATCTCCAGGCCCCCCCCGGAGGCTGGCAGCCCTGTCCCAGTTGGGAAAATGTGGAGCAAATGCTAGATGCGGAATTGCTCTTTATGAGCTGCTGCACTTGCCTTAGTTGCAGGCCCGTGTCTGCAGTTAGCACTTTTGTCCCCTTGTCAGAAGCCGCTTGTTAAACCTACGGAGCAGCCTCCTGTGCTGCCTCATGAATGTCCAGATTTTTTCAGAAAACAGTGTTGCAAAAAAAGTCAAGCATATCCTTAAAAATATAAAAGGGCAGTGTTCATTAATCTTCCCCCCCTCTGGCAAATCAGAAGGCGCTAATTGCAGATGGGGGGGGGGGTTGCACATACTAGGGCTGGGTCACACACACTAAATAATCCACTTTCAATCCACTTTCAGTGCACTTTCAAACTGGATTTGCCAGTTCACACAATAAAAATCCAGTTTCAAAGTGCATTGAAAGTGCACTGAAAGTGGATTATTTAGTGTGTGTGACCACAGCCTAGGAGACCCTGTTTCTTTTATTACTAATTTGCATTGCAAATCTGGTGACTGGTTGGGTCATTATTTTTTTACACAACCTGTGCTTCAGACATCTTCCTTTTCCCCCCTTTGAGATCCAGACGAATGTTTCTGCACAGTCAGACTTTTGTTCTTGTTGTTCATTAAATAATTTAAAAATATTATTCTGAACACTTGATAATCTGAACAGGATGATAATCTTCATCCTGTGGTGTGCCACAAACTATATTCAGGCTCTGCAAATTTGTGGCTGACTCGCAATATGGCCTGCTGTTGACAAGGAATCTGTGGAAATAATTCTTAAGTGGTAAATCTTGTTATTTGTAATGTCTTAAATGTTTATTTTTTTCCTGGAGAAACACATACCGTATTTTTCGCTCCATAAGACGCACTTTTCCTCCCCAAAAAAGTGGGGGGGGGGGAGTGTGTGCATCTTATGGAGCGAATATGGAGCTTTTCTTACCTGTAACAGGGCTCTCTCTTCAGCAGGAACGCTGGGGAACGCCATTCAGGCTGGCATCCCAGCCTTCCCTGCCCCTCCCTGCTGGGCCTGAGCTGTTAAGACTTAAAAGGGAAATGGCAGGAAAAACCCCACCAGGCTAAGTACTCTTTCCCTTTAAGTGCTTTTCCCCTTTAAGACAGCCAGCAGCAGAAAGCCCCTCCCACAGATTAAGCTCTGTGGCTACTTTGCACAGAAAGGCCTGGCTTTGCATGGCATGCCGACGTCTCTCTTCTTTCCTTTCTCTATCTTTCTTTCTTCCTTCCTTCCTTTCCTTTTTTCTGTCTGTCTGTCTTTCTGTCTCTCTCTCTGTCCCCACCTTTCTTTCTTCCTTTCTCTTTCTCTCTCTCTCCTCCTTCCTTCCTTTATATCTCTCTCTCTCTCTCTCTCTTTCTTTCTGTTTCATTTTTTCCTGTTTTCCTCCTCTAAAAACAAGGTGCGTCTTATGATCAGGTGCGTCTTATGGAGCGAAAAATACAGCAGTTAACATTACCAAGTATTGTCTTTTAAAAGTAAATTTTAAATTAATGCATTTAAGGTTTTTATTTGTTCTTGTATTGATTTCAGATTCCCCCAAAGAAGCATATGTGCAATGTATAGGGGTGTCAGGGTGAATTAGAATTAGCTTCCCTACTTCACCACTGTCTCTTGTTTTTTGGTCGGCGTGGCCCTCCTTTTCTTGCTACTTCACTGGGTGGCCTTTGGCCAGTCACACACACTCGGCATAACCTACCTCACAGGGTTGTTGGGATGAAATGGAGGAGAGGAGAACAGTGTAAGTCACTTTGGGTCCCCACTGGGGTGAAAGGTGGGGTTTCAAGTAAATAAATAAATATGGCACCTCTATGTAAGGCTGAGTTATGAAGCTGTCAAAAGAGTTAAGGAAGCTTTTGTACAACAAAGATAGTTTCAGGGCATAACCATGTCACAGAATGGGCAAGCAATATGACCACTTTTATGGCTGATTCACAAGACTGCGTTACATTTGTATATGGTAGAATAAAATTAAATCTTCGATTCAGTATGGATTAATCCATCAGTATATCAAATGCATCCTCGGAACTGGTTCTTTATGACTTTTTCTTTCAGCATCTTGAATGACGATGAAGATATATACAGTGCTGAAGACTGTGAATTTGCAAGCAAGAAAAGGAAAAAGGACCATTTTAGGAATAATGCAAAATCTCAGTGTAAGATGGAATTGTTTTTTTGTTTTTTTGTTTTTAATTTTGGAAACATTTCAGATTGGACAGTTTAAAAATGATGGGTAAATCTCCACTAACAGAAGGCATTTTAATTGGAGGTTTTGTTGCCCCTCCCCAAATGCTGCCCTTGGGGGACTGGGTGGGGGACTCCCTGGAACAGCGTGAGAGGCAAATTGGAGATCTGCAGTGAGGTGGAAGTCACTCCTCTTCCATTAGGGGAAATTTACCACAGGATCCCTTATATTTCAGTGAAACTAACAGAAAATATAAGCGTGTTTGTTTTTATTTGATTTATTCTGCCCGTTCTCCATGCTTCTAAAAGGCTTTAGTATATAAGAAGCACAAGAGTAGGTTGAACATCTTTTATGAGACTGTAAATGCATGACTTGCATGCTCGAGTTTTACATAGAAGCAGTTCAGGCAGAAATGGTAAGAGCAAGGGTTTTTTTAAAAAAAATAAATAAGAAACTGTCTCTTGCTCCAGAATGGATTGATTTTTGAAAATCTCTTGTTATCCCTGTATTTATGCATGTGGTTATTTTTATATCAGTATCTCATTCTATTAAAGTCAATTCTTGGTTTCAGTTCATAAGGAATAAGTAAAAATTCTGTGCAGATTCCCTGGGCATATAGGTGTTAATTTGGAAGCTTGATTCCTTGAGATGGGTTCATTTCTGGCTTAATTCTCTGCACTCACATAACGGGTTTTTGGAATATTTTCCTGGGCATCTTTTGTCTAGCAGTTTTTGCCCAGTATGTAGATCACTATACCAGCAGCCCTGTTAGTTCTGCAGAAACAGAGACACAGAATCGTTGAGAGGATAATCTTTTTAATGGGCCAGCCTATAGTTTACATGCTATATAAGCTTTTTAGTTGTACAAAATTTTTCTGTTTAGCTAACAGCGAGTACTCAGAAAAGAACGAACAACCTCTGGCTGCTTAATTTGATTTTGTTGTGGCTTGAGGTGATGGTTCTTAAGTTAGGTTTTGAGCCATCTCATCAAACTCTGCAAACGTTCTTAGACTGGGAGTGAAAATATTGGGAAGAAAGCATTAAAGAGCCAGCTCCATTCAAACGCAACAAATCCCTGACAGATAGGACTTCAGAACAAGGATTCTGCATCATGATTTTTCAACCATTAGGTAATAGGACAGAATTTAGTCTGGCGTTTGTTACCGTATGTGCTGCACTTGACATTTACCTCTGTCTCAGTGCTTTTGCATTTCTTTTGCCTGCCTAGCTGCCTTTTGTGAAATTGGTTTCTCGACCTATGGCCTGGATAGGTTTACAAAGAGGGATTAATGCATGTTACACTGTTGCTGTTTTTTCCTAGGAACTTCTCAGTTCTGTAACCTGAGAACCAACTAGTCCAAATTGTATCCTCCTGACCAGTGCTCCCTTTAAGCTGTGGAGTCCTGTGAGCAAAAATTCTACTTTCCGAGCTGCTTGCATTAATATTGTGAGCAGGAGATTTGGTTCCTGCATAACTTATTTTGCTCTGGAGCCATCCTTCCTGAGCTAAGACAACAATGTGTGAGCTGGAGGCTAAAAAACTGTGAGCTAGCTCACACTAACTCAGCTTAGAGGGAACACTGCTCCTGACCACAGTATAGTTCAAATAATTAGATGTACCTGTTTTTTGTCTGGTGATACTGCTAATTCTCTAGCCACGTGGGGATGGAGGGTGAGGGTGGGGTATATAACCCAGGCTCCTTGTTGGTTCATCTCTTGGGAGTACTTTTTTGTGTGTGCGTGAGTGGAGAATATGATTGATGGATGACTGCAAAGCATTGCCTGTATGGAATCTGTAGAAATAATTCCTACAGTACGGTTGCTATCAGGTGGGTTGTGTGGGCCGGGGGCAACATCCCAGGAAAAGAATTAGAAATAAGGCTTCCTCTACTTACAGGAAGTTCTGACCATAGAGTTCCTGGTGATCTCTAGAGCTACCCATAAGTGACAAAGGGTAGTTTTAGGAATCAACAGGAACTCTATGGTCAGAATTTCCTTTAAGTCGAGGAAGCTTTAGTTTTCTTTTTTAATTTTTTCCTCAAGACGATCCCTCCCGCTTTACCCTAGTTTCCACCCGCTGACCAGGTGAAGATTGGCTGGCAAAGGCCAGTTCCATGGAGGTCTCCTGCCATAGGGGGGGAAATGAAATGAATAGATTAGAGGGATAAAACTCTGTGTAGGATAACATTGTGGAATTCTGGTGTAGTTCTTTTAAATTGCGCAGTGTCGTAGACGAGCAATAAACTGTGCCATTTTTGTTGTATATGCTGATTAAAACAGGCCTTTGTAAAACTCTGTATTTATTAGAGCTGATGGCAAAATCTATGTTTAAAATCATCTGTAAATATTTAAAACGCATCAGAACAGATTGTAGCGAGTCCTTTTTTTTAAACCAATGTTGGTATAATCAGATATCTATTATAAACGTTCAAAAATGCACGCATGGAACCCTTAAGTGGTTAAAATCTTGGTTACAGCTTTTCAACAATAAAGACAGAAAGGGGAGACGGAACTGAATTCCATCTCTGCCCCCCCCCCCCCCCCCCCATGGCTGAGGGACAGAATTTTAGCTCTCTTTAAAAGCATTTTTTTTTTTTTTGCACATTGGCCCAGGATCAGGAGGGAGAGGGAACTATATCCAGCATTTGTTTCTATATGTGGTTCCTGTCCAGCTGGGGAAACATGTGGAAGCCTGGTTTCAAATGTGTGATGAGGCTAATAGTTTGCCTTTTTAAAAGACACCCTTTCCCTTCCTCGGTGTATTTTGATTCTTAGCAAGCGCACCTCTTTTGTATTACATAAAGGTGTCATGGTACTTTAGGCACATAAGAAAGAGAATATGTTCTCCTGATTGGTTAAAATTGCAGTCGGTATATGGTAATATACTGGGTTACCTACTTCTAGGGGGTTTTTTGGTTGGGAGCCTTTCTATTTTTCCTCTTTCATAAATAAGGTCTTTGTGTAGCCAAAAAAGGTTAAAAATGAACCTCTTTTGTTTTCCAGGCTTCTATCGTGAAAAATGGATTTATGTTCATAAAGAGAGTACCAAAGAAGTAAGTGTTCTGTCTAGTGAACTTGGTTTGTGTGATCTTGGTCATTATCTATTTAAATAAGCCTTCTACTGGTAGGGGGCGGGGGAATCCCTCGCTTTGGAGCCCCTCCCCTGCTTCCGGGCTGTCAGAAAGGGGGTGGGATGGCTGCTGGGCACTCCATTATAGCCTATGGAGACCAGTCCCCAAAGGGTATAATGGAGAATTGATCGAGGGGGGCTGTTTTTTAAGGAAGAGGCACTAAATTTTCAACATAGCTGCTGATTCCTCTCCTCAAAACCACCCCCCCCCCCCAGTATCCAAAAGATTGGACCAAGGGGTCCAATTCTATGAGCCCCAAAAGAAGTTGCCCCCATTTCCCATTATTTCCAATGGAGGGAAGGCATTTTAAAGGAACGCTGTCCCTTTAAATGTGACGGCAGCTCACCTAGAAGTCGCTTCGGAGTTCCATCACGCTTCTTCCCTCCCCTCTCCCAGAACGTCCTAGTAAGTCCCCCGCCAGCTTATCTGCCTCACCTGGCAACCCTAGGTGAGAATGTTTTTGTTTGTTTGTTTGGGTGGTTTTTTTTTTTTGCTTTTAGTGAATCAGTCTTGAACTGTTTAAAAAAATAACTTAAATTTCTAGGCTTCAGGTACTTGAGAACTTTTTTCAGGCCCTTCTTACTAAATCTGCAGCCTGGCTCCTGCAAATAGTGGAAGATTTCATGGAGTAGAACCCTTAAAGCCCCGACCTGGATAGCTCAGACTAGTCCAATCTCAGAAGCTGAGCACGGTTGGCTCTGGCTAGTTTTTGGATTGGGGGGGGGGGTTCCTCCAAGGAATGCCAGGGTCGTGACACGGAAGCAGGCAATGGCAAACCATCTCTTGCCTTGAAAACCCCATGGGGTCGTCATAAGTCAGCTGCGACTTCAAGGCAAAACCACTCCAGAACCCTTAAAAAGCAGTGTCATGTACATCATGAAGTCACTTCCTGTGAAAACTCACAAGCAATGTCATGGCTACAACACAGTGCTCAAATAAGAGATTTGAGGAATTCCCAGACTGTTGCACTGTGTGTGTGATGTCAGTTCTGGGTTTTCACAGGAAGTGATGTCGTGATGCATGTGATGCTGTCCTTCCCCCCCCCCCCCCCCCCATTTCCTTCTTGCTACTTGGACAAAAGCAGCAAGGGAATGCCTGCCAAAATGGGTAAGTGGCAATCTTAAAATTGGCAATCTGTTGTATGCAGGATAATGAATGCAAAGTAAAGGAGGTTTTAGCTGGCCTTAAAATGGAAGCTTGCATAGAAGGAAAAGTAAAAGGTAGGGAAGATGGGGAGGTGGGACACACTGGAAGCTGTGTGGCTGGATCATTGGGTGGATGATTCTCTCCAGAGTATTTTAGTCCCTGTCCACTGCAGAGAAGTTTCAGGCACACATCTAACACAGGCTTTTATTTTTCTTCTCAAGAGGCATGGCTACTGCACATTGGGAGAAGCTTTTAATCGCTTAGATTTCTCAAGTGCAATTCAGGATATCAGAAGATTCAACTATGTGGTTAAAGTAAGTTACTCTTTCCTTGTATGGGTATTAATTGTATTTTTATCTCTCCTTACCTTCACGTAACACGGGGCCACATTCTTACAATAACCCTGTGAGGTAGTTTAGGCTGAGAGAGTCACCCAGCAAACTTCCTGAGAGATTGGGGATTTGAATCTAGGTCTCCTGGTCCTAAGGTAAAGGTTTCCCTTGCTTGCAAGCCAGTCGCATCTGACTCTAGGGGGCGGTGCTCATCTCTGTTTCCAAGCCGAAGAGCCAGTGCTGTCCGAAGACTTTTTCCGTGGTCATGTGGCCGGCATGACTAGACGCCGAGGCGCACGGAACGCTGTTACTTCCCCACCGAAGCGGTACCAATTTATCTACTTGCAATTTCTTGCTTTCAAACTGCTAGGTTGGCAGGAGCTTCACTCCGTCACGTGGCACTGGGGTCTCAAACTGCCGAGCTACCCATCTTCCAATCTGCAGCTCAGCATCTTAACCACTGACTCCTGGTCCTAATCTGACACTAACCACCACTCCAGAGGGATTCATTTTGCTTTAAAAATAACCTTGCCGTGCATCAGCAACCCTTTTGAGGTAGCTCATCTCATTTGGGAGATACCAAACACATTTAATGAAAACTAAAACTGAATTATATGTGAAGTAACATTTAAACTTCAGGAAAGTCATTTTAGGCGGACCATGGAATGCCTTTGCACAATACCTCTGAAAGTGTCTCAACTTGATAATAGGTTTACTTTGGGTTTTACCAGTTATAATCAGGAATCAAAGGGCTGCACTGTTCTGTGTATGTTCAATAAAATGTAGACTTTGTTCTCCCCCCCTGGCACAGCAAGGCAAACTGCTTGTGAAACAGGGTTTTCAAGAGTACTTTAGTGGTCTTCTGTTCAAAGAGTCAAAACTCCTAGTCGCTACAACAATAATTCCCAAAGCAGGTCTTTAGATCTTGGCTGATCTTTTTTACTTATTCCATTTCCATTCAGCAAACTAGTGTTATGTAATCTATAGTGGAGTTCTGCATTGTACTGTGTTCTTTTTTTCATGAATTAAATACTTAGGGTTGTTGGAATTTCCTTTGCATTTTGTTTCATGAAAACTGAGGGACTGAGTCAGTCCTCAGCTACAGTCTGTTCCTGTCAACAACTTAATTTTTGAAATGAGGCTGTAAAACTGTTGTCCAGTACATGCTGCTGGTTGCTTATCTGCCGCGTGCAACTGAAATAAAATGAGCAAATTCCTTGCCAGCGATCATTAGAAAAAAAGCTGAGAATAAAACTACATATTAATTCCCTTGTGTGGCCACTTTTAAAATATTCTCTTGCTGCATCTCAAAAATGCTATTGAAAAGCTGGGGGGGGGGGGGTGCAGAAAAGGGCAGCCAAAATGATCGGAGGCTGGGGTGCCTAAGTATTAGTCAAGGCTAAAGCATTTAAATTTTATTTCAGAAAAAGGTGACATGATCGAGGTTCTCATCATTACGCATGGTGTAAAGAAAGTGGATAGAGAGAAACTTTCCTCCTTCCATAATACTTGAACTCAGGGTCACCCTATAAAACTGACTGGAAATTGATTCAAGACAGGCAAAAAAATAGTTCACACAACAGGTAGTTGACTTTGTGGAGCTCATGATGTGTCAGGATGGCCACTGGCTTAGATGGCATTAAAAGGCTGTTAGATTTATGGAAGGTGTCCACCATGGGCTAATAGCCATTGGGGAGCAGTCAGCAGGTGAGGAGGGGCTTGTTAGCCTTCTGTGAGGCATTTGCTTGGCCACTGTTGAAACAGAATGCTGGACTAGATGAGCAGTTGGTCTTGACACTATTTTTACGTTCTAACCTTCCTGTTGAAATCAGTAGTATGGAAAAGTGCTCTTATGCCTGGGTTGTGCCTGAGACATTGACGAAAGCTCTCTAAACTTTCTGGGTTGCGTCGAATGGGGTTAGATTTGATGGGCAAATTTGCGTAGCTTCTCCGGCAGCTTTGAGAGAGAGCCAGTTTGGTGTAGTGGTTAAGTGCGCGGACTCTAATCTGGGAGAACCGGGTTTGATTCCCCACTCCTCCACTTGCACCTGGCTGGATGACCTTGGGCAAGCCATAGCTCTGGACCAGCTGTTCCCTCAAGGACAGCTTGGGAAAGTGCTCTCTCAGCCCCACCTACCTCACAGGGTGTCTGTTGTGGGGAGGGAAAGGAAAAGGAGTTTGTAAGCCGCTCTGAGACTCCCTTGGGGAGTGGAGGGCGGGTTATAAATCCAATCTCCTCTTCTTCTTCTTCTTAAGATGTTAATAGCAAGCGCTGACATGTGGGTGGATGAGTAGTGTGTTTCTGCTGTAGCATCAAAAGAGAAGCTTGCATAATTCAACCCCAAGATTCAGTTCAGCTTGCACACCTCCTCCCCATCATATGTTTCATCTTCATCCAGTAGACTTAACAGTACAGTTAAGTAACTCAGCATAGGTATGATTCATGATCATATCAGCTTGTCTAAAGATGTTTTTTCCTTAGCTGTTCAGCCACTCAGGTACTTGCTTTTCCTCCCCCCATTGTATTTTGATCCGTTCTAAAAAATATAAATAAATAGCATAGTTACTCATGTTTCACTTGTCTTTATGCCTCTTTTTAACGCAGACCGTTTTCACTTAGCTTTTACAGTTAATTGCCAAATCCCAGTTGACTTCACTGAGTGGCGCAGCTCAGAAGAACTATTTCAACATCCTGGACAAAATTGTCCGAAAGGGTAAGGCCAGCACCTCTGCTAATCTATTGGGTATGGTAAGTTTTTGGTATGTATTTCTCAGCTTGAACAGAGGGCAGTAGGCAGCAGCTGTTCCCAGACCTGGTTCCTCGAAGCTAGGGGAATTTGGACGGAGAGCATAGTGAAAAGTTTAAAAGCAGGGAAATCGCCTTTCTGTCCCTCTCCCACCACCCCCTTCACTCCCATCTGGACATTTTGCAGGGCCCCTTTTGTGCCTGCCCATCAGGATGAGTGTCCTAGAAACAAGCGGCACTTTCTTCATTCATCGTCTTCTGAACGTAAAAGTTGGCTTTTTAAAAAACAAGGAAGCTTTTCTAGATTTATTTCACTAACCTTCTTGATCAGATTTTTCTAGTGAGGTTCACAAATTATTTTTTGGAGCTGGCTACAGTTAGTGCCGGATATTTGGAAAGCAACAAATGGATAAAATGCCACCCGTGTTGATAGGTTACTATTTTCCCAGCGTACGTGCACATATGGGGAATTCAGTGTTCCCTCTGTGCTGTGTGTCTGTGCTGGCCCACACCTTTTCATTTCTCAGCGCACCGCTTTTTCCCCTGAGCGCTCAGGGTGATGAACCCCCCCATCACGGCATGGCAGCGGCTGGAGCAGCAGCTACCTCTGGGTGAGGGCCTGGCACGGGGAGGCTGGCTGCTGGCTGCAGCAGGGCTGTACGAGGTAGGCCTGCCGCCTTGAGAGAGCTCCGCAGGAGCCCTCCAGAAGCCAGCTCTTGCACCACCTTTCTCAGCCTTCCCAAACCAGTGCCGCTGCCCTCTCACACCGGTCAGTCTTGTATCGCCTGGCCCTGTTCTGGAACAAGGGCGCTGCGCTCTGCTTGGCGCCACCTCTGTCACACGGAGACTGCAAAGGCAGGACTGTCGGCTCCTCTGCGGAGGGTCCCACTCAGCCCCGGCGCTGCTTCTCGGAGGAAGGGCTCAGTCTCAGGAGCGCTAGTTGCGACAGGCAGGGAGTTGGGGGCTGAAGCTTTGATCCTGCGCCCACTTCCTTTTGTCGTGACAGCTTCTCCAGGGCGGCTGGGAGCTGCCCTGAGCAGCAGGGGAAACAGCAAGAGGGCAGGGAGTGGGTGCTGCTAAAAGCTGGAGACATTGCAGAAGGGGTGGGTCAGTATTGGCGAGAGCAGAGAAAAGGGGAGAAAGTGGGCTGCCAAGCATGAGCTCAGCGGGAGAAGCTGAAGGTTAGCCAGGGTGGCTTCTGAACCCGCACAGCCCCCTCCGCCCACCTTTGCCGCACTTTCCCCTGCAGCCCCAAAGGACAGCTTGGGCAGAGGCAAGCGACTGGTGACAAGGGGGAGCTTTTGACTGATGCCAACTTGCTGGCAGGGTGAGGTGACTGATTTCCAGTCCCCTTCTTCCTCATCTCCTCCTACCAGATAATCCAGGCCTGGGTTAGAGGCTGGAAAGGCTCTGGCGAGGGAAGGGAGATGCATCCTCTTTGCTAGAAATAGGACCCGGTGAAACCAAGGGTGTGTGTGCTTAATTGCGCCAGGCAGGTGGGTAAGGGGGCGCCTAATCCTGGGTAAGGAAATGCTTGCTCGTGTTTCATGTACATGCCCACCCATGTCCTTTAGGCCTTTCTAGGGGTGTGTGTGGTGGCATCCCTTATGTAGCCCAGAGACTCCTGGCCAAGAATCTGGACACTTCTTCCAGAAAGGATTGAAGTGGCCTTCTGCCTCCACCTCCCTTGCAAGATTTCCCCTGCACACCCACCTCCCTGGTCAGTGGATTATCTGGGGAGCGCTTGGAATGTAATGTGAGGTTCACATTGCTCTAGTCAGAATGAAGAGCAATGAAACGAGAGGTTTAAATGAGGTGGATGATTTGCAAAAGCAGCCCAGCAAAATTCTTAATAGGGAGGAGTAGCTTTCTGTTAGCGTTCCCCCCCTTTATATAGATCCTTTTCCCCTCCTCTTGTCTCTTCCAATACCGCGCTGTCACTTGTAGCATTTGCACAGGCCATTAAAAATTGCCAGGCAGTGCCAGTATTTGTGTTTTAAGCCTGTTGCAAAGGGCTGGGGTATGCAAAAAAAAAATGCATTTTCAAAAATGTGTGATGCTGGAAGGCTGCCTGGCTTTTTTGGTAGGCCAGCTGTTTACACAAAAGCTTTGCTTCATATAAATGGTTAACTTTTGCCAGTGGGAGGGCTTATTGAAGGGGCGGAGTTGCACATGCTTAGATGATGGCGGGCTTTGCCCCAAAGTTGGCATTTAGTCAAGTTGGTGTTATGGGGATTTACCGTAGCAGGGGGAGTTAATACCTGTTTCTAGTATTTAGTATTATTTTTTTATGTATTTAATTCATAGTAATGTGGAAAATCCACATGCTGTGTAAAGGAACGAGTTGTAACTGGAAGTTTATGCCTAAAAATATCTTTTGCAGCTCTCTCCCCCCCCCCCCCCGCATTTTGTTAGCCATGCAGAGGCATAATAAATCGGAAGCGCTTCAGCAAAGCTGGAACAGCTTGAGTTGCCCCTGCACCAGCATAATTTGAAGCTCCACCAGGCGACATGTTATCAGAATTCATAAGAGGGCTGAAGACTGTTAGGAGACTCTGTGTGCATGCCCTTTTCTTAACTGGGAAAGCAGTCTCTATCATCTGCTAATCAGTTGTAATTCTTGGAGAACTCCAGGCTCCCCCTGGAGGTTGGCAAACCTAGCTAGAATACATTATATTGGTCTTTAAGGTGCTGCAGTGTGCTATAAAAATGTTATGGCAATAGTTACAAAAAGGTTCTGGTGATAATCTTATAAAAAAAACTAATTTACGCAATAGCCAGATCAGGCCTGCTCACAACTTTTATGCTGGTAGTACTTTTGGCTCGCAAAATTTTAACTCGCCAGTCTCCGCAGCTTACAGGAAACATTGATGGGGAGCTATGAAAATTTTCACAGGGGGGTTGGGTGGGGGAGATACAGAATGGCTTAGGGAGTCTGAGATCCAGAGCAACTGTGGGTCAGCCCTCTGCCTTCCTTATCAGTCTGAGATGTGTGAAAGGGGCTCCGGCATTCAGAAGACAACAAGAAGTCTTTCTGCTTTCCAACTGACTCTGTAGTTCAGTGCAACAGCAGTGACAGACCCAAGCGTTGCTGAAGTCTGGATTGAGTGGAAGGGCGAGCTACCTGTGGCTGTATTCCTTGTAGAAACACTTGGAATGCCGCGAGATGTCTTCACGACTTTTGCGAGACCTTTGAACATCATCTCAGGAGAAGGGAAAGCAGCTGCTCTTCTCCTGGAGAATAGCCAGTTTGGTGTAGCGGTGAAGTGCGCGGACTCTAATCTGGGAGAACCGGGTTTGATTCCCCACTCCTCCACTTGCACCTGGCTGGATGACCTTGGGCAAGCCATAGCTCTGGACCAGCTGTTCTCTCAAGGACAGCTTGGGAAAGAGCTCTCTCAGCCCCACCCACCTCACAGGGTGTCTGTTGTGGGGAGGGGAAGGGAAAAGGAGTTTGTAAGCCGCTCTGAGACTCTTTAAGTGAGTGAAGGGCGGGATATAAATCCAATCTCTTCTCTTCTTCTTCTGGCCGAGGAGAAAGGCAAGGGCTCTCCCTGACTGTACGTTATAAAAGAAGTGCTGACTAGAGATGAGTTCATAGAATCTTCAACATCTTTATATCTGCTTGTGAGCAATTGTCCCCAGAGCACAGATCCAAACATATACACAATGGGAGGCATTTACAGATACAGAGAAGACTTTTTACAGTCTCGGGGAATTCCCAAATTTGTTGGAAAGTCCTCAGAGTTTAATGAAAAGTGGGGGAGGAGGGCGGTGCTTACTGGCATCTCATGAGATTGCAGTTGACATTGTGTTGTTGCTTAGCAACTAAGGCACTGGAACCTGAGCCTAAGCAATCGCTCGATCGCGGCAGGTTAGTGGGAGAGCAGGAGCAGAGAGAGTGGGAAATGGCACTAGCCGGGAAGAGAAATGGTGCAGTATGGAGGGCTAGAAGTTCCCTGCGAATCTTGCACATCCCAGCTTGTATATTTTAATTAACACTATACACTGACACTTATTATCTATATCTGTTTGCAGTGCTGTTCTGTAACATTACGTTAGTGCTCCAAATGCCCGCTCTTACATAAGCCCGTATTTGTTTGTCTGATGAATACTGGGGTTTTATCACCTTAATCAGTTGAGCAGAGGAAAAACTGATGAATTCCAGTAGAAATCAGAAATGCTCACCTGTGTGGTTTGTTTTGTTTTAATTCTCCCGTCAAGTATTGGAAGACCAGTACAACCCACGTCTCATCAAAGACCTTCTTCAGGATCTGAGTTCTACACTCTGCAACTTAATAAGGAGCGTTGGGAAGTCAGTGTTGGTAGGGAACATCGATATTTGGATCTGTAGACTGGAAACCATCCTTTTGTGGCAACAGCAGCTCAGTAATCTTCAGATGACCAAGGTACATGAAGCTTTCATGTCACAAACGTGAAAGTACTGTATGAATGCCATTTAAAAAAAATGCTGAGAAATCCATTTCTCTAAAAATCTCACTAAGATCTCGTTTTTGTGTCTTATTTTTTTTCTAATCTCAAAGCATATACTTGAGCCTCAGAGTATAATTAATTTAACTATCTCCATATACTTTCAACAAATGGGAAAACTGACTTGTTTATTTTAAAGTTAATTAATCCCCAAATGAGTACAACTGTTTAGCCTTGTATGTGTGTGCGTATGTGTGTTTTGAAGGAGGGAGAGTCCTCCCCTTAGCAGGGTGGGCAGGGTCCCCCTCCCTCAGCAGGGGGGGGGCAAAGCTAGGAGCTGAGACTTAGTTTTCTTACTAGTCGGAAATCAACAGCTGTTAATTTTCTTTTCCAGCAAGTCAACAATGGACTTACGCTCAGCGATCTTCCTTTACATATGCTGAATAACATCTTATATAGATTCTCAGATGGTTGGGACATTATTACCTTAGGCCAAGTGACTCCCACATTGTATATGCTCAGTGAAGACCGGCAGTTATGGAAAAAGCTTTGCCAGTACCATTTCACTGAAAAGCAGGTAAGAGGAAATTCTGAAACTTTGATGCTATCTAAAATAGGCAAAAGAGGGAGCAGCCTTCCACCTGATTGGTCTGTAAAGGATTTACACACAAGCAGAGGCGTAGAACTAAAATGAGGAATGTCTTTTGCCTTCACGTGTTCCTCTTAGACCTATGGACTTGGAAATAGGTCCTGTTTTACCAGAACTGGCTGCCGACTAAGTGTACTCAGAAATGTAGCCTTGTAATGTTATCTGAAACATGTTTACATGTAAGGAAGCCTGTCTGGGTTCAGCCCTATGCAAAGTTGCTCCAGTCTAGGCCTATTAATATTAGTAGGCTTAGGCTGGAGTAATTCTGCCATAGAGATGCCGTATTGGTCTTACAGATAGTTTGGATCAGCTCAGATTAGTGGAGCACAACAACAATGTACAAGTATTAACCAAACACATTTTAGCATATCCACGGTCTCCTAAAATATTTTACAAATAAGCAGGGATGTGTTGTTGTTTTTTTTGTAAACATGTTCAGGCTTTGGTTCCATGGAGCTATGTGTCTGATGGGAATGTGGGTTGAAACAACCTGCTACCCTTCAACTATTACCTTTGTGTTCAGTTCTGTAGGCATCTTATTCTGTCAGAAAAAGGTCTCATTGATTGGAAGCTGATGTACTTTGCACTTCAGAAATATTACCCCATAAAGGAGCAATATGGAGATACTTTGCATTTCTGTCGTCACTGCAGTATTCTCTTCTGGAAGGTAAGAACTTTTTTTTAAAAAATAGAACTTCAGGCACAAGAGTAGCCAATTGTGGAAATTATGCTAAGAGAGGACAGCCCTGTTGTTCCTTTTTTGTATCAACTAGAATGGTCACTAGTTCAAAATATAAGTGGCATATCCATCAAATGTAAAAGTTCAACCCTGGAAGAGATTTAGTATTAAATGGTAGAAAACATAATTTGGGGAGCAGAGGTATTAATTTCCAGGGGGTGCTTATAGGAAATGATGCAGAAAACATCTGTGGATGCTAAACGATGTGCCAGCCAGTGTGAGAGTGCCTCATGCCTCCACCTTTTTTTGTGTGTGGAGACTCCACATCAGGGGCGTAGACTTTTGGAAATCCCCGGGGGGGGGGCTGGAGCGATGTTCTCCCTCCCCCGAAACCGCCCCACCTCCCCGGGCCCTTCTGAGGCCCGCCAGCCGCTGCTGCCGGTGCCTCTGTCTCCCCCCCCCCGCCACCCCTTCCCTCTCCAGCAGCGGCGGCCGGGCCTCAGAAGGACCCGGGGAGGCGCGGCGGCTGGCGCTCCGTTTTCCCAGGGGTGGCTGAGCCCCCCACCCCCCCGGGAAATTTCAGGGGTGGCTCAAGCCCTCGAGCCCCCCCGTACTCTACACCTATGCTCCACATAATCCAAAGGGGAATTTGCACAGGGAAAATAAGTGTTGCATATAATCTAGCCGGTTTTTTAAAAAGCTTACTGGCTTGCTTGCCCGAGTATACCTGTCCTTAATCATTTGCGGCCTAAAAGGAAAAAAGTCTGTTTAGAGTCTCTTCTCTGTCTCCAAAAATGACTGGGCAAATGATTGTGTGCGCATTTGGAGGAGATGTGCCAGCCCTGCGTGCATCTGGAGGTTGAGGATCTCTCTTACGTGAGATATACCTTTGGATATTATATTGGCAGTTTGGGGGGGGGGGTTAAGTGGAAGCCCTCTTGAATCCACTGGTTGGCACATCTAGGAACACCCAAAGCCACTTGAAGGGTATCTTCACAGACAATGTATAAGGTTGCTAACGCGTCGGAGTTGTAATGAAGATATGCAAATGCCCGTCTTGGGTATGAATAGTGATTCTAGTTCCTGAAACAGAAGTTCAGAGGTGATTAAGCATCACATGTGAAAACGATGGGGAAATGCTGAAGAAATCAGAGGAGAGAAGCATCTATCTGACTTCCTTTGTTGACCATCGCCGATGATCGCTTCCGAGACCCCCCTTCCCACAGTGTTCTGCTAGTAACATTTTACAATTATTCCTGACAACTCACTTGGAAGCGAGTTCTGTTGACTTGGTGGGACTTGTTTCCAAAGGATCGTGTTGAAGATGTGGTAGCTCACTAGGGTTAATGAGAAACTGGAGGTGGCTAGTGGCCAACAGTAGGTATTTTGCTTGGCTGAGCAAGGCAAAGTAAATAATGGGGCTGAATCCAGCAATGCACCAATGGAGGGAAAAATCGACATAGCAGTTTCACTTGTGGAGGGTATTGTGCAGGATCTTGTGCCACATGCTCCCGCCCCCATCCTAGGGTGCCCATATACCCAATGGCATACACCTTTTTTTGTTATAACTTTCAGTGGCTTGGATCCAGTGGTGCTCATTTATTTATTTATTTTTCACATTTTTACCCTGCCCTCCCCTCAAGCGGGCTCAGGGCGGCTTACATAGTGGCACAGCACCAAGTTAAAATACAATTAAAACAGTTTAAAACATTAAAATTACCAACAAAGTGCTCGCAATAAATGCTGAAAATCAGCTTATGTTCAGATGACGTCGTGCAATTTCTCTTGTGACCTAGCGTGAATTCCCTCGGGCCGGCCCTCATCTCCGATGGTAATGGAGGTGGCAGATGGTAGATAGATGGTGGCAGCTCCTAGTCAAAGGCCTGGCGGAAGAGCTCCATCTTGCAGGTCCTGTGGAACTACATAAGGTCCTGCAGGGCCCTGATCTCCTCCAGGAGCTCATTCCACCAGATCGGAGCAGCCACCGAGAAGGCCCTAGCCCTGGTACCAGCGAGCCTGGCCTCCCTTAGCCCTGGGATCAAAAGTCGGTGCTGTGATCCCGACCAGAGTGCTCACTGGGGTATATGTGGGGAAAGGCAGTCCCTTAGGTATGTTGGACCCTGGCCACATAGGGCTTTAAAGGTAAGCACCAGCACCTTGAAGCGAATTCGGTACGCTATAGGCAGCCAGTGCAGCGCCGCCAGGACAGGCCGGATGTGATCCCGTTTAGGGAGATCCATCAATAGCTTGGGCACAGCATTCTGCACCAGCTGCAGCTTCCGGATTTGCGACAAGGGCAGCCCCATGCAGAGAGCGTTACAGTAGTCCAATCTCGAGGTGACCGTAGCATGGATCACCGTGGCCAGGTCATCGCGGTCAAGGAAGGGAACCAACTGCCAAGCCAGCCGCAGGTGGTAGAATGCTGACTTGTGGAAAGATAAACGGATTCAACGCAGTTCCACTTGCACAAGGACTAGTACAACAACCAGCACTTTCCTCCCTATATACTATAGTGTCCAGGGCTCATTTCGTAGCAGGAGCTCCTTTGCATATTAGGCCATTCCCCCCTAATGTAGCCAGTCCTCCAAGAGCTTACAGAGCTCTTCTTACAGGGGCTACTGTAAGCTCTTGGAGGATTGGCTACATCAGGGGGGAGTGGCCTAACATGCAAAGGAGCTCCTGCTACGAAATGGGTCCTGATAGTGCCTCACAATGTCACAAGATCTTGCACAAGCAGAAAAACAAGTAGCGATACAGTAAGTTTGACATAGCACAAGCTAAGTAGCATGGTGTTTTTCTTGTGCTTCTGCTTGTGCAGGAGGCTCTTTTTTCCTCCCCATTATTATTTATAATTTTTGAATTATAATCGTATCTGTAACACGCATATAAAACAAAAGAGAACTTACATAATTGTATCAATACATTTTCCATTGGTTGCATATAAAAATGTGTGTAAGTCTAGAAGAAGAGGAGGAGGAGATTGGATTTATACCCCGCCCTCCACTCCCCAAGGGAGTCACAGAGCGGCTTACAAACTCCTTTCCTTTCCCTTCCCCTCTCCACAACAGACACCCTGTGAGGTGGGTGGGGCTGAGAGAACTCTTTCCCAAGCTGTCCTTGAGAGAACAGCTGGTACAGAGCTATGGCTTGCCCAAGGTCATCCAGCCAGGTACAAGTGGAGGAGTGGGGAATCAAACCCGGTTCTCCCAGATTAGAGTCTGCGCACTTAACCACTACACTAAACTGGGTCTCTAGAGTCTGTATCTCTAACTTGATATCTAACCAGTTATAAACTCTATACCATCTTTTCCAAGATAACTCTTCATTTTTACCTTGCCAAGCAATATTTAATTTGTCCATTTCAGCTATTTCCAACAGTTTATAATTTTTTTTTTCTCTTGAGGGTATATTCTCTGTTTTCCAATTTTTTGCTATTAAAATTCTGGTTGTAGTTAAGAATGTTCGTTATTAAGTAGGAATCTGATGCATTCTTAACGCAAGTTGAAATTTTGTGCTGGATCCAATTAGCTGGGCTGCTATTCTTTCTTCATTTCTTATTCATGGGCCTTCACTACTTACCAGGAATTCAGCACAACAAAGAAACTGTTTCACAAGATGCCTATTAAATAATTTTTAAAGGAAAATTTCTCCAACCAATGCAACTTTCAGGCACAGGCCTCAGAAATCTGTTATAAACCATGTACTGTACTTTGTATTCTGTCATTTAGTCCAATAAAATCTTCCTCTCTTTTGCTTTACTGCCCTCCTTCCTGCTTCTTCCCTCCTGACCTCAAAAGGACTACCACCTTGCTTTGTTGCTGAAGGTACTTCGTGTGCTTTTCATCCTGGCTTTCCTCTGTATCCACGCTGTGTAGCTGAAATAAATAAGATGTCCCTTTGTAAATGTAACGTCTGCAACCTTGAGCATACTGTTGTCACAGCTGTTAACTTTACAGGATGAAACAGTGTTCTTTGACCACAAGATTCTGATTTTTAAGTACTTGAAATAAAAAGGCATATTTGTTGCCTGATGTAAGAAGCAGAAGTTGCAAGATAACTCTTTGTTGGGAGGGGGGGGGGACCAAACAACTTTGCACCAGGTCTCTTGGGAAACAAGCTTAGGCCAGACTTGGCAGTCTGGCCCGCTCTGCCTCCACTTTAAAAGCGGAGGCAGAGTGGCAGTCCAGACTGCCACATCTGCCCGGAGGAGGTGACCCGGACGCAATGCGTCCGCCCCCACGCTCCTCCCGCAGCAGCCAGGCATCACTTCAGAGTGGTGTCCCAGCTGCTGCGTGCGCGTTCCCCCTGCTTCCGGCGGGTGTGAACGCACGCCAGGCCGGGGAGCCACACGGCGTTCTGCCGCCACAAGCCGCCCGCAGTCTGGACGCTGCGGGCGGCTTCCTTGCAGTGGTGTGTGAACGCCGTGCGGTGGGGGCAGTTCCCCCCGCCTTGTTCGCAGCAGAACTTGAGTCTGTCCTCAGCCTCAATGTCATGGGACATTTTCTTCATTTTAGATCCTGTTATGTAGGGTATTTCTGTAGAGATACAGAGGTGGATCACACAGCCCGTTTCCAAGCCTGGAATATTTCCACTCACAGATCTTGACTTCCTTACCTACCCCCACTGCAGCCCAAAATGGTGTTTCCCGGGGGGGGGGGCTGATTGTGCCCTCCTCAGGATTTCTCTGTGGGTGTCAGCAGCAAATGCTCCATGGGATCCACCCCACATGAATGACTAGGAATTCTTGTAACAACATGTGGAGGGAACGAGCTGGCCCCCTTGTTCTGGCAGGGCATAACTGACAACGCTAGGGTAGAATTTGCACATCTTTACCCAGCTGTGTCTTGAACTCTTCTACCTTAAATCGCTGTGTGCTCAGAAGTGCAACAGACTCCTTGGATGACTGAAACGTTAGTGACGTAGCCAAGGTGCTTGAAGAGTGGGATGAGAGCCAGCGATGGAGAGATGAATGGCATTTAAAATGCAGGACGGATTATAAAAGTCATAAAAGACAAAATATTGTACGATGGTTTTATTACGGTGCAGGGAAAAATATGCCAGGGGAATTTTGTCTCATCACAACTGTGTGTAACACAATGCAGAGACTTAATGGCCTGGGAGATAAAGCACTTCACATCTATTTCTTTGCTAGGCTGTCAAATCATACTTTGCAGTTCTAAATGATGCTGCTGTCGGTTGAAGGCTGTAATAGAGATGCATAAAGCACCTCATATTTGACATGTTTTAAGCCATCTGGTGTTATGGGGGATAATACATTTCCCAATTAAGTTTAGTCTTCAGCAAATTTGTAACTTCCGAGCCAGATTTGGTACGCTGGTTTTAACTTTGAAAGCCCTGAAAGGCTGGAACCTACGTACTTTAAAAGATTTCCTCTCCCTATTCTTATCTCTCTACCTGTTGTAGTTGGGTCAGCAGGTACTCTTCCAGCTCTGCGGTAGTTGAGGGTAGTGGCAGTTAGAAGCGCTGGGCATGTACCACTGCAAAGCTCAGTCAAGCCAGTGGGTGGTAGATTCAGGACAGACATAAGGAAGTGGTGCTTCATGATTATGGAATTCACTGTGTGGTGATGGCCATCGAAGGAGTCTAGACAATTTAGTGGAGGCTCAGTTTGTCAACAGCTATTAGCCATATAGTGGTTAAAAGAAGCCTCCGTTTTGCAGAAGAGAGCAAAGAGCAAGGAAGAGGCTCTGTTCTCTATGGCTTTTTTAAAAAGCTCTTCCTGGAAGATCTGGTTGGATGCTGTTATAAACAGGCTGCTGGACCAGATGGACTTGTGGTCTGCCACAGCAGGGCTTTTCTTGCATTTTCTGTTTTACCTACCTCTCTTGATTCTGTGGCCAGCCTGTTTTAATTTTTTTTAAAAGAATACGATTATTAATTTATGTGGTTAGCTGCTTTGGGACATTAGGAAAAAACAGCCTAGAAGTGTTTCAGATAAATAAAATAATCGCAGCAGTGATTTGATTATCTTCGTAGAGAAGAACACAGTCTTTCCTTTCCACTCGTTTGCCTTGCTTTAAACAAGTGTCTGTTTTGCTTTTCAAAGGCAAAGTTTATTGGTGTAGGATGGTGATTTAGCTAGTGTTCTATCAGGTTTTAAAATTTTCTAAAGGTGAAGCGTTGTAGGTTGAAGGACAGAGATGTTGCTCTTGTCTGAGATGCAAGCTCTGAATGGGCAGATCCTTTGAGCCATGAATTAGATGGGTCTCTCGCCCTGTCCTCCTGCTCACCCTCCAGCTGCTCCAGAACATCGGCTTCAGGAAACCAGCAAGCACTATAGGTGTAGTCACTTGGGTATATTTTGAGACTCTGGTCCTGCCTCAGATTTTACTTTTTTAAATAACTAGAACCAGGAGCTCTTGAGCAAGATGCTGTTTTACGATTGGTAAACAGTTCTGGGTATATAAAGAGATGTGGTTTTACGAGAAAATAACCATGCCACTCATTTCTTTTAGGATACGGGACATCCTTGCACGGCCAATGATCCAGACAGTTGCTTCATGCCAGTGTCTCCCCAGCACTTCATAGATCTCTTCAAATTTTAAGTGCAATCACATCTTTCTCTCCTTTTCTTGCATTTTCCTTTTTTGTCTTTTTTGGGGGGGGGGCATAGTTGTGCAGTATAAGTATAATGCTTTTTGTGCAATATTTCTCTGAATGTGCTTTGTAGTTTAAAAGGGATGTGATTGACTGAGACGGAGAATATGGACCAGAGCAGATCTTCTCTTTATAGAAGGACACTAAACCTTGCCAGAGAAGATGAACCACGGAATAGGATCCACGAAAGGCTACTTGAATTCACTGCAAACTTCGTCAGATTTTGGAACTTCATCCGTGAGTTGACATTTCAGTAAGACTGCATTGACTTCCGGGTTGGGAAATGCAGGTAGCTGCAAGAGGTGACCAAAAGCGACTCGCTTCCTTTCCACATCGCATTCCAGATGTCCGCAGTTTGCACGGTCTGTGAGTCTTTCAGGGGATGCTCTCCGGGGCTGCTTTGTACCTTCTGTGTCACCTGTGACTGTTGCATGTCAGTGAAAACCTGGTTGCGCATCCCTGTTGTGGAGCCCTTCGTGAAAGAAGCCAGCCCTGTTCTGTAAATACACGATGCAGAATATTTATTTTTCTTAAAAATATTTTATTAATGATGTCGGACCTATCCGTGTGGGTTGCTGATCGCTGGATTATGATGGAGTTTTTCCAGTGGTGGTCCCATTCATTTCCCTTCAATCTTCTTGTTTCCCTACTGTTAGTCTTGCTGCCCTCAGGATTTGGGGTGGGGGGGCTAGCTGAGCTTTAACAAAAAAGTAAAGTGGCATGTTAGTAGGCAGTTCTGATGTGGTACTAATTAAGGTTCTGTTGCAAAAACTTCTGCCCATCTTCCTGGCGCGAAGCTTCTTCTACAAGCTGTGAGTATGGCAAGAATTCTCTGGGCTGCTGCTCTCGCGTCCGGCAGGTATCAAAAAGAACGGACAACAAAGTCAATGTACGGAAAATTTGAAGTGATTTACAGTGTCTTCTGGAAGTCTTAATCATTTCAACCTAATGTAGTGTAACAGTGAATACAGGCCTTATGTTATATGCCACACTGTGTTTTGATTCTAGTTTTGTACACCAATAAATCATGTTTTTGCCTTTTAACCACTGTGTTCTTCTTTTCTTTTCTTTTTTTAATATTTTATTGAGTTTTCAACAAACAAACTAAAAATCCAAACAAATAATTTACAATATACAATCATTTTGAGCCTCTATACACCTTCAGCCATATATAGAATTTGGACCACGTATATTCTGGATCCTTGCCTTTCTCAGGATTTAACATATAACTCATTTTCTCCATTTCTGCCAATGCCAATAACTTATCAATCACTTCCTCTTTATCGGGTATTATATCAGCTTTCCAATACTTGGCTCTGATTATTCTTGCTGCTGTCAGAACTGAAATTAAAAGTCTCTCATCTGCTGATGTTATGCCATTCGGCGTAATGTTTAATAAAAAAGTTTCTGGGTCCATGGTGATTCCTATCCCTAGTATTTCTTCAAGTAGGACTTTAATATCCAGCCAAAACTGCCTCATTTGTCTACACTGCCACCACATATGGTAAAAGGATCCTATTTTAGCTTTACATAACCAACATATATTTGAGACACTGGGATAACACTGATTTAGTTTGTCCAGTATTCTGTGTCTGTGTTCTTCTTTTGACACTCTAACACTCTGTGACTCTGATCTGAAGGATAGAAAGAAATGCTGCTGTTTCCAGTTCTGCCTATTTGTGAGCATGAATGCTTATCCAGATGTGTGTGACTGCAGTTGTGGCGATTCATTGTACAGTAAGGTTATCAAGTTGGTTTCCCAGTCACTAAATCTATCAGTGAAGGACCTGGCCCATGTGCCAGTCATGGAAACAGTAAAGCCAGGCCCTCTGTGAAGGAGGACGGGGTTTGGTGAGCCATTGTAGTGCCTAGCATGCTGGATTTGGATGTGAGAGACTGAGGTTTAAATCCACGCTCCGCCTCACCTGCTTTACAAGTGGCTGAGACAATTAAGAGAGGAGCATGACAATGTAGGCTGTTTGGCTCTCCACTGGGGAGAAAAGCAAGGTATAAATACAGGTATGCAGGAAAGAGAGCGAGAGAGAGAATTCCGCCCTCCATCTTGAGAAGTGAGCAAGTTCCAGGAGGCCTGCAATGGTGACCGTCCTTGAGAGCAAGTAAAGGGGGAAAGGGGGGTGGTGATCCTAGCCTGTTCAGGCCCTTGAGAATCTATAGATAATCCTGATGAGCTTTTGCCTGGTGAGGGTGGAACGGATTTCCAAATTTTACCACCCCCCCCTTTCTGTGGACGCTTGCAAGCTTTTAGCTTCTCAAGTAATGGCGTTTTACACAGATTTTGAATGTTCCAAGAGTTCTTTCACCCACTTTACCTATTAGCCTTACAGTGGACCTAGAAGGTAGGCCAGATAGTTCTCCCAGCATCAGTGTGCTGAGGCTTTGAGAGAGTGGCTTGCCAAAGGGATTAACAAAACATTGATATGGAAGGGCGTGATAACATATGTGGCTGCTGGCCATTCTTGGGAGAGAACTGCTTAGGAGCAGAGAGAGCAGGCAGGGAAAAGAGCGCAATAATTGGTGCCACGTTTATGTTCCAACTGGCCGTCTCCCAACATGAATAAAGCTTGTTTGGGGGGCTAATGGATCTCTTTTTCAGGTAATGTTTAGTTGAGTCCGGTGTTCCCTCCAAGCTGAGTTAGTGTGGGCGAGCTCACAGTTTTTTAGCCTCCAGCTCACACATTTTTGTCTTCGCTCAAGAAGGATGGCTCCAGAACAGACTAATTTATGCAGGAGCCAAATTGCTCACTCGCAGCTGTAACAGCAGTAGCTCACAAAGTAGAATTTCTGCTCACAAGACTTCACAGCTTAGAGGGCGCATTGGTTGAATCCCAAAGTCACCTGTTGAGTTTATTGTGGGTCAAGTGAGACTCTGACCAGACTTTCTGACACTTTGCAAAGAGAGCATAATCCTTTACGACTCCTAAATTCTACCAGCTTTGCGTAAAACACACATCTTCTCAGCAGGTTATCAGGAACGCAAGTCTCGAGTCCAACGTTCAATTACTGTTTCACCAGAAAAGAATGCAAACCTCAGTGAGAAGCAACAATCGCTTGAGTCGTTGGCTGGAGCTGTTCCAGGGCGAAGCACTCTCCTGAGTACAAGATGGTGACTTGTTTATGGTCATCTGCATCTCTTCTCAGATAGAATGCTGCTTACGTTGCCAGAATTTCGCACACAAGCAATGCATGCCACACTCTACTATTCTGCAACCTCCTTTGCCAGTTACCTTCATACTAGAAAAGAACAAGGGCATAGACTTTCCAATTTCCCGGGGGGGGTGGTCTGGGGCTGGGCCAGAGACATTAAAGGCCATTGTCTCGGGGGGAGGCTCAGCATGTCCTGGAAAAGTTCAGCGGGGGGGCGGGGCTCCAGCTCCCCAGCCCCCCTGAAGTTGATGCCTATGGAAAGGAACATGGTTCAGACTTCAGTTATTTGGGGCTCCTCTGCTCCCTTTCCCTTCTCCTTCCAATGTTTGAACATAGAGGCACCTAAATTGTACTTTATGCAAGTAAAGAAACAAGGGGATTGGTGTTTATGGTGGGACTTGATATCCTTTGTGAATGCCACCATATGGCATGTGATTAGGGATGCCAAGCTGCCAGCTTTCGGGGCAAACCCAGAGGCAGAAGTGACATTGCAAGACATGTGACATATCACGTCTGGCTGAAAACCTAGATGTGACGTGAAAACGCTGGGCAGTGCTCTCTCTCTGGGCTCTGAGAACTCAGGGCCCAGAATCTGCCAGGCCAGAGAGCAAGGGCAGGGGGGTGGGGGCAGGCCCATCTCCACAAGACCTCCTCTCTACAAGTTCTGCTTTCTGAAAGGCATTGATATGGATGTGCCGCTGTAAATTGTTCCTGCGCCTCAACCATCCTCCTTTCCAGAGTCAGCCAAGTAAAAATAGCCTGTGATATAGTAACAATTGCATGGTTTATACGTTCAGTTTTGTAGGGAAAGGGGAAACTTGATCATATAGGGGAATTTCACACTACACCTTTAAAAACGTTACTGAACCGGCTTGGAATAAACCGGTACAGTGACGTCCATTTCAGACAGCCCTTCCCCTACCGTTTTGGAGCCGTCTTCGAAGCGGTTTGCCATTTCAGACTGACACTTTCTTTTTGTGCCTCTTTTCCCCCGCGTGGAAAGGCCCGGGCATATAGTGCTCTAAATCGGCTCTTTAAAAAAAAATGACGGAGATCGTCTGCGCAGGCAAAAAGAGGAGCGAAAACACTCATCAGAGGAATCGCTTCGGGGGCATTTCACACAGCACCCCATAGCGCTTCAGGACCGGTACAAGAACTGAAGAATGCTTGGGAGGAGGTTTCCAGGTGCTGGAATGCTTCCCCAACGGGAGAGGCACGTTTCTGTGTGAAAGGGCCAATATGTTCCGTTAGGGAACCGGTACTAATACAGTTCTGTGTGAAATGCCTGACAGAAACCGTTACTGTAGAGTTCCCGAAACGGAACATATTGGCTGTGTGAAGTTCCTCATAGTTCCCCTTTGACTTGGTTGGCTTGCTGAAGACATTGTTCTAATTTGATGACTAGATTATGTATAAACATATATGACAGGGTTTTTATCATATTTTTTCTTCCACTCTTCCTTGAAGGAATTTGGGGCCGTATGGCTTGTATGTGTGCTTCCTTTCCTGCAACATTTCCCCCAAACTTCAAAGGGCCCTGAATTATCTATTTGCCCACTGAAGAGGGGGAAACCACTCCTTTTGGCCACTACCCTGGTCCAAAGTCGGAATCCCTTGTGGCTAAGGTCCAAAAAGGAAAACACTTCCTCTGTACCTAGGGTTGCCACCTCTGAGTTGGCAAATTCCCAGAGATTTGTGGGTGCAGCCTGGGGAAGGCAGGGTTTGGAGTGGAGAGGGACCTCACGGGAGTATAATTCCATCGAGTCCACCATCCAAAGCAGCCGTTTTCTCCAGGGGAACTGATCTCTGTCATCTGGAGATCAGTTGTAATTCCAGGAAATATCCAGGCCCCAGCTGGATGTTGGCAACCCGTCTATACTTTGGGGTGTGTGGAAGTGGAAGATCTACAATGAAACACCAAGGGTCTCATGACTGGAACGCTGCATTTCTCCCCCCTCCGCCTTTAACAATTGTGCAGCGAATCGGAGGTTCTGGTTGGAATTAAGGCAACGGGGCCTTTCCCACAGTTCCATCTGCTTGATCTGAAATAGCCCTGGGGAGCCCCTGTTTATCTCATTGGCGTAAACATACAAGTGCCTGTAGCTGTGTGCATGTTTTCCCCACAAGACCAGTCTGGGGGCTATTTTCTCTTGGGAAAACAGCAATGGGGGGGGGAAGGCTTAAGCTCCCCCTTCCTTATCTCTTCATGTCAGTGTCCTGGTAGGAATCTCACCCACCTCCTTGTGTGTGGTTCTTAAAGAAAAGCTATGCTCCCTGCAGAATCTCAAGCACTATATGAAGGGAATGCTAAAGCAGTAACATTTTAGTTGGAAGTCTCCCGAGTCATTACACTGGACCTTAATCCTTTACTCTTCTCCCTAATGCCAGTATATTTTGATGGATGTGAGGAAATGAACTCAATTCAGTTGTGTCTATAGCATACTCTGGTTTACCCACTCCTGTGTGTGAGTGGCTTTCCCAGGCCTGGAAGTAAAGTGTCGGGTGAAATCCGTTTCAAAGGGCCTGGTCACACCATAAACATGTCCGTCTGGAAACGCAACTGGAACCCGTACAAGGAATGGCTGATCTCCTACCCCAAGTGCTTTCTCAAATAACAGCTTTGATTTCCATAGATGTAACTTCTTCTGTGTCGTGGCAGAAACTGCTGTGGCCATGGCCTGACCGAGGTCACTCTGCTTGCTGTTCACATAACTATTACGATAGGTCCATCAGTGTTACAACCAGTTCAAAAATAAGGCCATGTTTCTGTGTTCTGCACAAAAAAGTGTGTGGTGTGGTTCCTACGGCCCATCTATGATATAGGCGCTGCACACGAAGTCAAAAGCTTGCAGACCCTCTACTCTGGGTTGCCAAAAAGTAGTGTTGCCAACTGCCTGGAGGGGAAAAAATGGTTCTGTCCCTTTTAACAGCAGTGCTGGTTATTTACCAGGCGACGTTATTTCTGTGCTCCTGCCCCTTTCCACACATTAAACATTAAGCCACTGCTAAAAAGATAGGTGTGAGATGAGCTGGTGACTCCTAGAATGAAGACGCCAGTTTCTATACAAGGTTTCTGTTCATGGTTTCGGCAGTATGCTAGGAAATTGGTTCTGTGCGGGAGTGTGGTGGTTGTAATTTCTTTTCTTGTGTCAAGTCTCAGCTGCCTCAACTGAAAGAACTCTCAGTAAAGCTCATACCCTGAACAAACCTTTGCTGGTCTGAAAGGGCACTGGACTCTAAATTTGTTCTGTCGCTAGCTTAGGGATTCTTTTTGTAGTACAGTGATTGGGACAGCTTTTTTGGCCTGGTTTACCATGAGATGCACAACAGAAGCCCAATTAGAGCTTCCTATTTGACAATTTATGACTTTGGAAGAATCCCAACTATTTGTCCTTCAAGGAGCCAAACTAGATATGATCAGGGAGGCCTGTGATGAAAATCTCCTGGGGCTTTTTATTTTAGATCAAAATAGCTGTGAGGAAGAGGAAATAGGGTCAGAGAAACAGCAGAGGAAGACAATATTTAACCCTTTCTCCTTTGGCATCCCACCAGTGGCTCTTTGTCCTGCAAGGGAAAATACACACTTGTCATTTCCCAACCTTCCTCTGGGGTTTTTCACTGGAGATGCTAACGAGAGATCGAGCAGGAGATCTTGGTGGGCAAAGTATAAAGCTCTGCAACCGAGCTGGGGTTGGAAACAAGTTTTCCCAGCTTTTGTGGTTAGTGAGGGAAAGCCTGGTCTGCCGCTGCTTCTTCAGGAGCAGGGAATGGAAGGGCACAGAAACAGAGCAGAAAACAAAGAGGGAGAAAAGGCAAGAACTATGATGTGTGGATGCAGAAGGATGAAAGAACAAAAAAAGATGGGGGCTGCATGAAAACTTGGATGTGGAAAACTGAAAGATGGAAGTACCAAACTGGGGGGGGGTGAGTGCTTGTGTGTGAGAGAGAGAAAGAGAGGGAGGGAGGGAGGTGCTGGGAGATTAGGGCTGCCAAGTCAGCCTGGGGGCAGGGGATTCCCCGCTACAGGGGTTCCCGATCCGCCGGCCAGCATTCGGTCGGCGGGGGGAACCCTACCCCCGAAGTCGTCCAGCCAGGACGACTTCTCCAACGTAATGACGTCACCCGGAAGTGACATCATCACATTGGGGGCGTTGCCAGGGTGACGTTCTGGCAATCGCCCCAAAACTCTATGATACCATAGAGTTTTGGGGCGATTGCCAGAGCGTCGCCCTGGCAACGCCCCCAACGTGCTGACATCACCAGGCGCGCACGCTTTGTGCGTGCACCGGGGAAGCTCCCGGCGGACCGAGGACTCCCCCCCCCCCCCGCCAGTGAGTAATACAAACTTGGCAACCCTATGGGAGATGCAGAGAGAAAAGACGATGCTATTGAGAATGGACAATTCAGAGAAATCTGCAGTAGGAGAAAGAGAAAGGGGGAAAAAATTATGATAAAGAGAGACTACTGGGTCATTAGTTAATAGGTTAAAAAGAGTAGGGGAAAAGCCTCTACATTTTTAAAAGAGAAAGATTTTCCACAATCAATGCAGTAATACTCAAGTTAATCAAAAGTAAAACCGGCTTTTACACATTTTCTAAAAAAAACAAACCCATTATGACTGTGAACCCCTGAGGCTGAGGAATGTGCACATGCGAGTGAGCAAAGGTCACACTACTCTGGCACAATGGCTGGAAGTTTCTTTTAAAAATGCCTTGTAATAACCAGGGAACCGTGAAGACTTCCGAAGGGTCTTGAACTGCTGTGTGTTGGTTGGCACGGCCACGGATTTGGAGCCGCCCCAACATTTTCAGTGGAAACTTCATTCTAGAATGAATGGTGCGTCTTTTAGTACAATCAATGTACATCGTCAGGCTGAAGCAGAGTAGGTATAAACTCTGCAGTGTTTTCTTATCTTGTTTTCCTCCCTTTGTTAGCCCTAGAGGAAACTGCATTTTTCTGGCACTGTATTAGGAAACTTAACCTGAATTCACTCCCTCCTACTGCTATTGGCCAAATAATGTGCGGAGCTGAAATATCTGCTCTACCCAATCTGTCCGACAGTTCAAGGACACTGAATCTGGTGTATGGAATCAAGACAATATAGGGTTGTTTCCTTATGGCAGCTCCTTCAGAAGTCACTAATGGAGGTGGATCTTTTCCACCTTTCTGTTTCCCTAGCAGCCACTTATGAACACCCAAAAGGGGCCCATTTGCCTAGCGTGAAGCAGTACTGTACAAACACAGATCTGCCACTTCAGGGAGGACCAAACTAGATGTGGCAGGAGATCTTCACATCTGAATTAGATCTGCTGTGCAAGAATGGCTAGGGTTAAATGCATGTGGTTTTGCTATGGGTACAATTTCTTGGCAGCAAGTACGGATGTTCTGTCTCCACGTAAACAGGAAGAGGCGGTCCAAATGGAAAAGGAAAGAAAACAAGAAAAAGAGAAAAAATGGAGTACGTTGCAAGAGTCTAAAAATGGGATGCGTTGCAAATTTTAACAATGGGGTGCGTTGCCGAGTTTAAAAATAGGGTGTGTTGCAAGATTTAAAGATGGGAAGCGGTGCACGATATGAAGATAGGAAACATTTGAAGCCGGCTGTATAAGAATAGCGAGCGTTGCAATATTCTACAGCCAGAAGACTATAATCCAATAATTTGGGGATGTAACTCATGATTCCCAAAGAGAGTCTGAAGCAGTGCTCAAATAGCTAGCTGCTAAGTCCAAGAACGGGGTGGGGAGAGATCCTCCCGTGCTCAGCCTAAGTTGGGCTTTAAAGTTTAAAGAGCAATTGGAAAAATAGGAAAGAGGGTTTTTGTAAACGGTTGCTCAACGGTGATCTTAAGTGTCCTTTGATGTTCTTTAGGCACCTTATTTAGGTACCTCCATCCCCCAAATGAAAGCAACAGCTATTACAGTTCATGGCTGCCATGGACCTTCTTCATTTCTCTGTGCTGGAGGTGATCTTTGGCTATGCCTGTGCGCTGCGGCGACATGGGGCGCCTGAATCAAGCCTCTTGCTCCACATTCCTTACTCTTGGGGTACAGCGGAGTTCGTGATCCCCCGATACTCCTCTAGAGGAGAAAGAAGCCGGAGGAACCACGGAGTGTGTCCGGGTATCCTCCGTGCCGCTGTGCCTATGCGTGTGGCAATCACAGAAGGGGGATACTAGAACCCTGTTCTTCATCTCGTTTCTAGGCAGAGTCTCAAGGATAATCTCTTGATCCAACAGGAGGGGGCTGATTTTTGCCAGTTCCCGCATCATGCGACTAACTACCCCACCCTCCAGAAGCAACATTTTGGGAGGCATTTGGGGCTGTAACTGGAGGGGAAGAGGCAAGAAAATAAAAAAAAAATACTTCAGTGAGTATTATTTTTAGATGTCATACAAGCCAAACTCTTTGAGAAAAAAATGGAAGTTTGTATACATCTCCCAGGGCTGTCTCTGGCCCAAATCCAGTTCACAGCTGTGGATACAAAGAATAGTGAATGATATTCACAATGCTTTATTCTAAGGAGCGATGCTCCCTCTAAACTGTGGAATCTTGTGAGCAAAAAATCTACTTTGTGAGCTACTGGCATTAAAGTCATGAGCAGGCAATTTGGCTACTGCATGAATTACTTTGCTCTGGAGCCGTCCTTCCTGAGCTGAGACAAAGATGTGTGAGCCGGAGGCTAAAAAACTGTGAGCTAGCTCACACTAACTCAGCTTAGAGGGAACATTGTATAATAAGGAGAATATTTGCCACTGCTGAAGTTTAATAGTTTTTACATTTCCTTACAATCAAAGATCAGCCAAACTAAGTCTTTAATGTAAAATAGTTTAAGAAAGTTAATTACTGTTGAGCCAGTTTGGTGTAGTGCTTAAGTGCGCAGACTCTAATCTGGGAGAACCGGGTTTGATTCCCCACTCCTCCGCTTGCACCTGCTGGATGACCTTGGACAAGCTCTGTACCAGCTGTTCTCTCAAGGACAGTTGTCTCAGAGCTCTCTCGGCCCCACCTACCTCACAGGGTGTCTGTTGTGGGGAGGGGAAGGGAAAGGAGTTTGTAAGCCGCTCTGAGACTACAAATGAAGGGTGGGGCATAAATCCAATCTCTTCTTCTTCTTCTTCTTCTAAAATCTGCCATGTGCTTTTATAGTTCACTCTGACAGACATAAGTTTGTAGATCATATCAAACACTCGTTTTACATCCGAATAGGGACTGAAGCCTTGATTTGTTTTCCTCTTGCTGTTGTGGTATGCTGTACTGCCAAGTTATTGCCAGGAGTCTGTTTACCCTTTTAACAGAATGCACAACAGGGGGGGAAAGGGAAGAGGAGAGGTCTTTGATCAACACTGGAAAAAACATGTGAACCTGGAGGTAAATGGCCCTTTTTAAACAATCGTGTTATTACTCATTTAAAATAGGATGCAGGGAGAAGTTACTAAGTACTATTTTCCTGGCATTTATTTATAGGGTTCCTTTCAATTATTTTCCCCCTTTGTGAACTGTTCCTGAGTACACGATCACCTGTGGAGCTTTAGTATGTGACGGCACCACAGTATGTTACTGTGGTTTCAGTTTGGAAGTTGTCTGCAAATAGTGCTACCAGAATGCTATTCAGATCATCAGGAGAGAGGAACCAGCTATAAGAAAATTAAACATACCCTTGCTCACAAGTCAAACATTCCATGTGCTCCCCCCCCCCCCAAAAAAAAGTGCTTAAAACATGTCGTTGTTTGAGTACATTCTCCATCAGATGGGCTCGTGCCTTGGAGTCTTGGGAACGTTAGTCTGTTATTTTTCATGGGCTGCCTCCAACACAGTGTGAGTAGATCAAAGCTTGCAGGAGAGTGTCTTTCTTGCCTCCCTGTTGGAGCACAAAAAGAAGAGAAAGAAGAAGAGTTGGTTTTATACCCCTCTCTCCACTTCCCTAAGGAGTCTCAGGACGGTTTAAAATTGCCTTCCCCATAACAGACACCTTGTGAGGTAGATGGGGCTGAGAGAGTTCTGAGAGCTGTTCTCTCAAGGGCAGTTCTCAAGAGAGCTCTCTCAGGCCCAGCTATTTCACAGGGTGCCTGTTGTGGGGAGGGGAAGGGAAAGGATTGGAAGCTGCTCTGAGACTTCAGGTAGCGAAGGGCGGGGTATGAATCCAATCTCCTCCTCCTCCTCTGCAGGTCACCCAGCTGGCTTCATGTGGAGGAGTGGGGGATCAAAGCCCAGTTCTCCAGATTAGACTCTGCCGCTCCTAACCACTATACCAAGCTGGCCCAATGAGCCTTTGGAGATTCTCTTTCCAGGGGTGAGGATGCAATGGAAGGGCAAAAATCACACCCACCAACAGAAGTGATATTCCACTGGTAGTGTTGCTGCACCAGTAGAGGAGAACCTCTAGAGCATAACCAATTTTATTTATTCAAGCTAACTCCTGAATATCAGTATCTATTTAAGTATTAAAATATTTTGCATCTGAGCAGCTGACAGCATTCATTAAAAAGGCAATAATGTGATAGCTATTTCTGGGCGGATGGTCATTCTGTTGGGAGCCAGTTTGGTGTAGTGGTTAAGTGCGCGGACTCTAATCTGGGAGAGCCGGGTTTGATTCCCCACTCCTCAACTTGCAGCTGGCTGGATGACCTTGGGCAAGCCATAGTTCTGTCAGAGCTGTTCTTGAAAGAGCTCTCTCAGCCCCACCTACCTCACAGGGTGTCTGATGTGGGGAGGAGAAGGAGTTTGTAAGCCGCTCTGAGACTCCAAGTGAAGGGTGGGGTATAAATCCAATCTCCTCCTCCTCCTCCTCAGTTAAGAGACCATTAACAGTCCCCTTCAACCGTGGGAAGAAGTCATGCATGAGGAGAGTAACCAACTAGATTGGTTCTGGTTGTTATTTATTCTGCGTTTATAGAATATCCCCTGTAACAGTTAACTCCTTTGGGAAAGGTAACGTTTGTGCCTTGGGGAGGGGGAAGACTGATGATGAGGAAGAAACTGGTGGAAAAGGGAAAGTGCCTGTGTGTAGGTGTCCATATATATGCATTTTGCTAACATACCGCTGAGCATGGGATAATATCTGAGATATTTGAGTGTTCAGCTTACTAAATAGAGAACTGTCAGTTGTTTGTCTATCAGCAATTACTCGTAATTGATGATAAAGTATAGAAAATTTCCACAAGGAGATTTAGGATTGCAGCATGCGCTGTCATCACCACAGGGAGGCTGCTTCGTGCACTTTCCCATGCTCAGAGATTCCAGCACTGCTGGACCACAGTTTAACCTGGTTAAGTCTATATAACCATTCATTTCCCCCTCAGGATGGCTATAAACCAATGCTCAGAAACACCTTTCTTCTTCCCCCATTTGTTTTCTTTACTGAATGTATTTTTTTGTAACCTGAAGAAGCATTCACGGGAACTTTAAAGCTGGCTCACTTCATTTAGAACTGACAAGGTCCTAACAAACAATGTTATTAGTAGCCTATGTCTTATTAGACCAGCACAGCTGATTGCATTTTTTCCCTGCTTTGTTTTTGATGGCTACATAAACACTCAGTTAAAGGGAGACAGCTCAACTGTGGTAGCTGGCTAAATGATAAGCTGTTCAATAGCTGGTGTGTTATGCTAAAGAACAAAAAAGCTAGGGAGATTAAATTCACTGATGTTGGCCATAATCTGCCTTTCTTAGACAGAGGCAGAAGTGAGAATACAGTTATGAGTTGACAGAGCATCTTTCAGTATGGAGACATGTTTTGCATTTTCTTTAATACCGCTTTTAAAATGCTAAAACCAGGGGGGAAATTGTTCCACTATCCTGTTCGATTGAAAGCAAATGGGTTAGATCAAGCTGATTTCCCACTAATGAAAAAGGGAGGAAGGGGGGTCCCTTTGGACCATAAAAAAATCTATAGGCAAAAGCCACATGGTACAAGGGCTGTGGCAAGGAGGTTGAGTGGGTAAGGTTAAGGGGACAAGCTGGCTAGACTCAACCCAGCGTGGTGTTGGTCAATTTCTGGCCAAAAAAGGTCTAAGATCACTAAACTTCAGCTGCACTGACCATATGTAACTGAAAAACCTTTGGTGTAAACAGTTCTTTCTATTGTTCTTCAGCAGGCAGTTGTGTAGAGTTATACAACAATAACACCCAATAAAGTTAGACAATGGTATTTACAGGGATTTACTGCATCCCTGTAAATACCATTGGCTGACTTTATTGGATGTTATTGTATCTGAGGGATATTCAGGACCTTTAGGATATAGGCCCAGCTACATCCACTGTGGATGTATCTGAGGGATATTCAGGACCTTTAGGATATAGGCCCAGCTACATCCACTGTGGATGTATCTGAGGGATATTTAGGACCTTTAGGATATAGGCCCAGCTACATCCACTGTGGATGTATCTGAGGGATATTTAGGACCTTTAGGATATAGGCCCAGCTACATCCACTGTGGATGTATCTGAGGGATATTTAGGACCTTTAGGATATAGGCCCAGCTACATCCACTGAGGGATGTATCTGAGGGATATTCAGGACCTTTAGGATATAGGCCCAGCTACATCCACAGCTAGGGTTGCCAGCCTCCAGGTGGGGCCTGGGGATCTCCTGCTTTTACAACTGATCCACAGCTGACAGTAATCAGCTCCCCTGGAGAAAATGGCTGCTTTGGAGGATGGCCTCTATGGCATTGTACCATGCTGAGGCCCCTCCCCTCCCCAAACCCCTTCTTCTGGCTCCACCCCCAAATTCCCCAGGTATTTTCCGACCCAGACTTGGCAACCCTATCCACAGCCCACAACTACATCCACAGGACTTCAGAGAACACGCACAAAATCAATAAATTCAGCTCTTTGGTTTCAATTAATAATTTTTATTCCATCGTGAAAATACTATATTTTTGAAGTGATGCTAACAAAATACCAGAGAAGAGAAATCAAGTGAGCATTGTGACTAGTTATAGTCACTTAAAGCGTTTCTCTGTCACTGAGTTCAAGCCAAAAATTGTGCCCACGCGCCGAGAAAAGACACTGGAACCATCACATACATGCAGTCTTAGAATCTACTTTAAAACCGGTGGACATAATAATCAAATAATTACAAAGTAAACAAGAAAAGGCATACACCATTCCTGGAAAGTCCCACATATCTCTAGGTGGTGATATTTTAAACAAGTAGGCAGAATTTTTTTTTTTAATTACCAACAAATAAAACACCGCAAAAGAAGAGACTTTCATTTCAAACAAATTATTCTACCGAAGAACAACAATAAATTATTTCAAATATAATTACTGCCTTTAAAATTAAACAATTACACTTTAGGAAAAACATGGCCCGTTCTAGCCAAAGTTAAGGACATCTAAATTCTATTAATTTCAGTTGGAGAGTTCAACACATGCTTAGCTTTCTGTCACGGGAACCAGTGCTGTGTGACAGTGTTTGCTTTTGGTTGGATTGCATCCCATCTTTTTAAAAATCTTCCATAGTTTAAAAAATAAAAACAGGTCTTTCTTTGTATATCTCAGATTTCTGAACTCTGGTCCTATAGATGCCACCCACCTCCGAAAGTGCACCGAACCCAAACTAAGAGGTATGGTGCAAGGGGGCCCTCCACTCACACCAATGCTAGGGCAGAAGTTCTGAGCAGAACTGGCTTCTACCCAATCCACTGATTTCTACCCAATCCACTGATTGGCTTCTACCCAATCCACTGATTTCCTGTTTCAGGGCCACTACATGTTGTGTTGTGGTTGGAGAAAGGGGAGGGGGCTAGGCCCACAGGGCTCGTGGAGGCCGTCAGCAAAGCTTTTCCTGGCATGTGACTGAGAGTAAAGCAGGGAATAGTTGTTTTCTGTGAAATCAGCTCTGCTTCTCAGACATGAGGGCGCCATTCAGCAGTGCAAGTCATTTCCCTAGACCACTGCAGATTAACACACAGGATTCGGATATGGGTTTTGTCTTTGTCTTGCATTAAAATTTCAGCTTGGCCACTATCCTCCATTGGACATCCAAACGTAACACAAACATGTAAACAATAATTTCACATTGAATTAAGTTGTGCATAATAAATACATCATCAAGGTGGAACTCAACAGTAAAATGTGCAAGGCACACCCTTTACCTGCTACAGCACACATGAGCTTCCACAAGCTCCTCACCCTCTTCCTCTTGTAACTCACGAGGTTTCCTTCTCTGTGAAGCCTCCATGCCAACACTATTACTCCTCTTGAGCAAAGGCCTTCTATACACTGTAAAGCAGAAGAATCTTTGCACAAGGAAAGTGGCTATTTTCTGCTGTTACATCCACAACAATGCCAGCAGCAAAACCAGGCCATTATGTAACCGAAATTAACTATTGGTAATTTCTCTGAGAAAGCGCTATGTGGGCATTTAACTCTCCTACTGAACTCCATGAAACTTAAATACAATTAACTTTGACTGGATTGCACTTTCAATTCGTTTTTTAAATTGCCTAATGTAAATTTATGCTTTTCATTACAGGTGTCGTTATTAATGTTACTTCATGTTCATGTTACTTCAGAAAACCCACCAACCCAGCGAATGACTGAGCTTTGCCACACCAAGCAAGATTATCTGTTCTTCAGAGGAGGAAGATGTCACTGGTTTCAAATGCATCTTTCTGAAGAAACAACAAAGCAAGGAGAAATGGAACAAAATTCACAGTCCAAGCTGTGGGCTACTTATGCACGAAGAGGAACCGGGCTCATCGCTGCACAAGTATTCCCTTGCGGTGCTAGGCTAGCACCAGATATCTGGTGATCTGCCAAAGGGTTTTAACATCACTATATCCAAAAATGGGCAGTGTCAGGAACAGAAGAGCCAAGAGGAAGGATCATGCCATGTTCCAAGGCATGGGAGAGTATTTATACTGTTGCAAGGGGTTGTACAGCTGTGTGTGTGGCTACGTCTGCGTCTGTCTATTGAGCAGAGGAGACAGGAACATATCTTAGGGATGTAGTAACCCCTTGCTCTTTCTTGCATTAGTACTGTAAAGTCTTCCTGTGAATTGGGCTATTAAACTGTCAAAACATCTAAAAAATAGAAACACTCTGCATAGTTACAAAATAGTTCGTTTCATGTAAAAACATCGAATTGCTGGAAGCAGATCTTGGGGTTTTTTGCGTCCATATTGCTGAATAAAATTATTACATGACCAGTGGTGCATAAGCTCCACCTCAGTGTCAAGTAAAGATTCCATTAACAGTTGAGGGGAAACCAACGTTTTTAACGTCTTTGATTAAACATTCATTTTATGGGATCTTAAGACGAGAGGCCGACAAGAGTACACAGGAAATAGCAAGGAAGTACTTGTGAAGTCTGACTATGAGCATTTATGGGATAGATCAGGTCTAGAACAAGGCACTATTAGCGTTTCCCTCCGTATTTCAAACCAGCAATGGTAAGAGCCATCTGAGTCGGTGACTCACCCGTGACTCCTGTCCCCTGTACTCCCACCACTATTACTCTGGCAACTTGCTGCTTTCTCCCAGTGTTGGATCCCTTTCAGAAAAGGAAGGACACAGTGTGGCAAAGTCATTCTAGCCACTTAGAGCTCTCTGAACCTTGTGGGAGGTTTGCATATGCAGCCACGTCATGAGAACTTAAAAGTCTGGATGCTTAGTTATTCTGTCCATGAAACATTTGACTTCTTGCGCAACGAAGATCATCTTGTGTCACATTTCAAACAGATTGGCTGTGACTAATGCAAAAACAACGTTCACGTCTACAATATCGTTCTTCCTTAAGTTGACTGAGAAAGGCTTGTTCAGATCGTGTCACTAGGATCCTTTCTTTAATTGGTGTCACAGTGGTAGGCACACTGCGTTACGGTGCCCTTCTGTCACTAACGTCTCATAAACTGGACAATTTTAAATCAAGCGTGCATACGGAAGTGTTCTTATTAGAACAGAATAAACCTGACCTTACAATATATTTCTAATTGCTCATATGCACTTTAATGCATAGCTCATCTTTAGTAATAAAAAGAAAGTTAGCAGCAACCAGTAAGACTGAACCTCACAGTGACAGCACTCAGACGAAAAAAAAAAACCCTTGTGCACAGTACAGACTGAACATTAACCGTGGTAAACCTGAAAATGCACTAAGGGAGCTTCATCAAATTTAGGTAAGAACCTGGAACCAAGCAGCTGAAGAATGAGGACAAAGGTTGACAAGCAACGTGCCTCTAAACTGAGGAATGAGGTTTTTGCATAGACTATTTTCTGAAGCTCAGGTCTGATTCATACCATTACTCAAACAATACAGCAGCTGCTGAAAACCTGCTTCCATGTGATCAGGATCCACAGTGCAGAACTAGCACATGCAAAGCCCCTGTGCGGGAAAAAACAGGACTGGCAAGGGAGGCAGCCATGTGATCTATATGATCCAAGTAACTGAGCCTTGTTTACATTACTGCTGCAATGCGAAGGCAAACCATGTGGAAGCTGTTTTTGCTGGTTTCTACAACATTTAGTGGAGGGATGAACGGGACCTTTATTGCCACCTCAGTTGGGATGACAAAATCGATGACAAACCTGTTTTAGTTATATTATATGTCAGTCAACATACTATGTGGATGCCTCGTTTTACTTATCTCGAAACACTTTGTAACAGAACAAGAGAAGTATGTGAGCGCAGAGCTTTCAGACTTCCTGTGCGATTCAGTATTTCGAAAGATTCAGTATTTCCGAGAAACCTGTTCTCATGGATAAGGAAAACAACGTATGAAGCTGAAATTTTGCTACGGTGAGACGCAAATTTGCACAGCATTCAAAGTACAAATTAATGATATCCAAACATTAGGAAATCCAGAACTTCAAACTATTGAAGTCCTTATGTAAGGCAGTTGAATATTCAACTGGTGTATACATTCACTTTTCTTTTCTTTTTTTAAAGAACAAACCAAGATACTATCCAGTACAAGTGAAATAGAGGCACAAATCAGGTGCTTTGTTCAGTGTGGAAAACCAAAGTACCAGGACATTTATAGTAAGGTGAACAATAGCTCTGTAAAAAGGTGCAATGTTAAGCAGTTTCGATTTGAAGACATACATGAATCACGTCGCCTGTTGTATACGTATGGAACATGACACATTCTGTGCATCATTCTAGTTCTTCCCAGTTGTCAGTCAGATTGCCTTTGCTCTGTCGCCGGATGCTAACCAATCGTCCCGCCGATTTGATACCCCACTTTGAGCTGTTGGCCGAGCTTGCCAGGTTTGTGTATTTTGTGGAGCCTTTGGTGTCATCTTCCCAGCCTGACCAAGACGAATAGTCACTGAGAGTATTTCCTGCGTCACTGAGGGGGCAGGGATCGCTGACCGGCATCTGTGGAGGCTCCCACCCTTCAATCTCATCCGGTTTCTTTGACTGCACGTTCTGTTTGATCACCAAATTGTCCCAAAATCCAGGTTTCTTTTCTGACTTCACGTCCTCTTTCGATTTTAAGCTTGTTCTAGAGAACAATTGAAAAATGCTGTTATCCGAACGCCTGTTTCAGCAGAGATTGTCTAAAAATGTTTGGTTGAGGCAGGAATGTCAGGGGACTAATATGTGACATTGTTCTTGTACGATTTGTATAACCTTCACGTCTTACTACTTACTATAAATCACCCCTCTGAATCTTCACTGGGAAATAAAAGAAGATGGGACCGGTTTGGGGGTGTGCATATTTTAGTTGACCGTTCTTTCTTCAGTGTTTGGTTATGAAATATTACCAAGGATGGGACACTAGGGAGACAGGGTGAGCACTGGTAAGAGCCACCCTGGGTAATGTTAGGGTCCATTGAGAATGGATCCTCTTCTACTAGGATTGAGTGGTTTGTTTTGTTGTTGAAATGTGCTTTAGATTCAAAGCCATACTAGACATGAGGGCATCCTCATGTCTGCCACAAAGATGCTGAGCCATTTTAAAGTCCTTGAAAATATCTCATGAGGGCCCAATCCTGATCAGGCCTACAGTGTGGTGCTCTTGTTCTCCCCTCACACCTTTTCAAGTGTTGAAACAGCTATGGAGGGGGGGCACTCATTTTGCCACCTGATAGGGCGTGAGGGGGAGGATGGACAACAGTGCCTCAGCCTTCACAGCATTTTTTAATTACTCCAAAATGGTGGTGCCATGAGAATGCCGTTATGTCTAGTTTGGCCCTTACAGATGTGGGAGAGGCAGAATGCAACATTAAGTTATGTGCAGGAAAATGTGGGGGTGGCAAGGAAATAAACCAAGTAACAAGTATAAACCAAGTAAAAAGCAAGAGGTTCATAACGTTTATCTCTCATTGCAGTTCCTCTCTCAGCCAAAAATATCCTGATAATTATATCAGTGCACCATAGAAAATATTCCCAGGAGGGAATAACCCCTGGCATACATCACTGAGACATTTCTGGGTGAAAAGGCCAGGGCAGATGTCTCCTTGCACGGGTCTACAGTACACCAACAGCTGTCCTGATGGGTACAGTACACCAACAGCTGGATCCCAAAGACCTATGGAATTCTGAGATAACTAATAGTTGTCACAATCACTCTTTCAAGTTCACTATCATCATATAAAGACCATTTTGCCCCTTTACTGAGCTATTTAGAACAATGAAGAGGCCTAACTTCTGCTTGAGTATAAAAGGAGAAAACTGAGACTGAATGCCACCAGACACGGCACATTTTTGTGCTTTCTATGTGGTGGTGGTGATGAAATCAAACGATTGGTACTTCTCCATCTTTGGAGACCCTACTACAGCTTTCAAAATCCACCAGATCATTCTGGAAATCCAATGGATCCATATATTTTCAAGGGTGAATCATTCCAACTGGCCACCTGCCTGTGACAACCCAACTATGTACTGCTTGTTCTGGTTGATACTGTACTTCAGTAATACTTCTATCATTTTACTAATTATGACTCATTATATATTTTGCTAGAATTTAAAGGAGCGACACACTGAATAAACTCATTCAAAAGGAATCAAAATGGTATGAATTAAAAACAGATACCAAAGCTATGGCACATTCAGCCTCATAGCTAGATGATTTTCTGTGGGGAGCACTGGATGGAGGGGGGCACTGGATAGAAGAGAGGTAGGGGGAGAAAAGGGGTGTGGTGGAGAAGGGGGCTGGTGCACACACACGTCAGTGCTCCTATCCTCCCTCTTCCCTCCCACCCCAATTTGCCTCCCACTCCAATCAGATGGCGGGCATCAAGGAGGCAGGGAGGTGGACAGCACCTTGCCTCAGCGCCCCCTCCCCCCGCTTTCTTCTGCAGGTATAGAAGGCAGCGGGGCTCAGCCAATGGAACTCCACGCACCGAGGCTCCCTTCGCGGCTCACCAGCCTCCTGCCACCAGACACCGTTTCCATGGCAAACTGGCCAGTGCAGCATGGTAGAAAAATGGTGGGGTGGGCTCTCAGATTCAGGGGCATTTAGGATTTGGGAGGGGATGTTACCCCGTGGGCCCTGCACCAGCTACGGCCCTGAACACATTGCCAGTGAGATTACAGGTAATGGTACAGATTTTCTGGTTTGGGGTAGTAGTTTGGAGATGATGAATATTTATCTGTAGGCCACTATATGCACATTTGCCCAGCTAAACATGAAACCAAAACATGTAGTATTTTCAATCAGAAGGGTAGCGCATGAATGTACTGTACTGGCAAGAGATCTCTGTGTGTAGTCTTTTTAAAATCCTACTCTTAGTTCATTCAGAACCTGTAAATCTGAAAAATCTGAACAGAGATAAAACACACTGGTTAAAATGCAAGAACTATTTCATGTTCTGGCATTAGAATGGATTTCCCCCTTCTCCTGTGGCAATTTTGATTCAAGCTTTAACCTTTCTTCAACCTTTGTCATATGCACAGTTTATTCAATTTCTCATTTCTCACCATAACATACCCTTTAGATTTTGGAGATTTGCATCCTGCTAGCAACTGCTGTTCATCATCCTTATTGAATATAGAGGTTACTTCTTTCCAGCCCCAAAAACCTGCTCCTTGAACCTATAAAAATAAATTAATGTACACATGTAAAATAGATGACTATGCATTCCAATACACATAACGATCTTGCATTCCAGCCAAGTAAAACAGGTAACAGTGAGAGATTACCAGTGATCCCAGATTAATATCTCGCAATTATAACACATCTTTTCCATAGGTGCATCCATTCCATTTTCTGCAATCTACTTTCGTGAAGGAGAATGAAGCAGAATGGAACTTGCTGAGAGCCACATTGTTCCAGTCATTCTTAATTAGTTTATAAATGGAAAAACCGGGTTGTGCTTACTTGTAACTGTTTTTTGAGTGGTCTTCTGTGCAGGCACACATGGGGACTGCCAATGTGCAGGCCAGCTAAGCAGATGAAACTTCTCAGCACTTTCTACAATACTTGAGTGCTCCCGCTCCCCTTGGCTCCCACTGGATCTTCCTGCCTAAACCAACAAGTTCCTGAAGAGTGGGAGCACTCCTTCCCTTAGTCCACCCTTCACTGCTGTGGAGCCAACTGCGAACTCCACAGGAAGAGACTCGCAGTGGGGTAAGGAGGGAGGGATGTGTGCTTGCAGAGAAAACCATGAACAAAAGTTACAGGTAACTGCAACCCTGTTTTCATCTTTGTGGCTTCTGTGCAGTCCCACGTGGCGGAATAGCAAGCTTACCTGATGTTGAGGAGGAGAGTGTGGCCCAAGCAGTGGAATAAACTCTGTAAAACTGCTTTCCCCACAGCTGTCTCATTCCCGGAATTAATGTCTATTGAGTATAGCTTCATAGAAGTGGAGAATGTGGATCAAGCCCCTGCCTTGCAAACTTCTGAGATGGAGACCTTGCCTGAAACAACTTCTGAAGAAGCCTGTGCTCTGGTGGAATGAGCCTTTCACAGGGATCAGACATGGAGCCTCAGTGTTGTAGTATTCATTTTTAATAGCCAGCACCACCCAATGTGGTCTGGGATGAAGGCACTTGACCCTTATTGGAGCCAGTGAAGCATATAAACAAATGTTGATCTTTACGGAAGTATTTTGTCCTTTGCAAATAGAAAAGAGCCCTTCCAACATCAAGTGTATGGACGCTCCTTTCCACTTCTGTTGATGTGAAAGGGAAACACACAGGTAGAGTGATGTCCTGTGGAAGGTTGACACAGGTTGATCTAAGTATAACCTTGTCTGCTGAAACCTTATAAAAGGAGGGTTGCATCACAGAGCCTGTAGTTCTCCCACCCTCAAGGCAGGTGTTACAGCAACCATTGGGAATGACAAGTCATGTGCGGCCTTGGGTTCAAAAGGTTTATATAGCAGTGACGACAGAACCAAGGATAAACTCAGCTGGAGTACTGGAGGGGACATCGATGAGTAGAAGTTGGACAAACCTTTTAGACATACTCAGGGCTCTTTTTCTAGCAGGAGCTCCTTTGCATATTAGGCCACACACCCCTAATGTAGCCAATCCTCCAAGAGCTTACAGTAGCCCCTGTAAGAAGAGCTCTGTAAGCTCTTGGCGGATTGGCTACATTAGGGGTGTGTCGCCTAATATGCAAAGTAGCTCCTGCTAGAAAAAGAGCCCTGGACATACTGTTTGAAAACACAGTGGTAATTGCAGACCTCACATGGAATGCTGAAAACACAGCTAGGTGCGCCTTAATAAATGATACCATCAACCCAAAATGCCTCAGGGATAATAGGTAAGAGAAGATATCAGCCAGTGTGCAAGATTCTGGTGATATCCCCTGTTCAGATGCCCAGAGGATCAACCTCCTCCACTTACATGACCTGTGAGTAGATGGCTTATTGAATTATATTAAGACTTGGGCTACTCTGGATGGCCAGAACCCTGAAACTACGCCCTTCAGGCTGTTAGGTCCAGCGACATGACATCATGAAATTGGATAGGACTTAACTGAAGGAGTCCTCTATCTACTAGATAGCGATGCAGTGTCCACTTCTCCGAAAGTGTCATTAGCTGTTTTATCCAAGGAGTGATATGTTTGTTTCATGCAGTTCTGGGCATCTCCAGGTAGAAGGCCCAGGTAGTGTGATTGAAAGACTTCTACCTGGAACCCAAATCAGGTGCTGTCAGTTAAAGCAGACTATACTGACTTTCAATCCACTGCCCCCCCCCTTTTACCCATGTGACTGGGTTGGAGTCTTTAGCATTATATATATTTAACAACAACAATAACCACCTTGGGAAAAAATGGAGGTGTGGCAGCTGATAAAGAAAGCTTCAGAACATGTCTTCCATCCACAACGGCAAAGCAAGAACCAAGGGAGGAGAACTCTCCCCACCTCCATTAAGTGCCCGTTTTGGGAGGAAAGTCTTGCATGGGACAGAGGGGAGCGCTCCTACTGCTAAAAATCTTCCTCTCTGCAGCTGGCCTGCATCTGCACAGTCCCATGTGGAACTGCCTAGAAGCCAGGAAGATGAATACAACAGCTACATGTCATGGTTAAAGGGAAACAGAAGAGGATTACTGCATTGAATTACTGGTAGCACAGTGTTAGTGAAGTCAGAGCTCAGGCATTCCGCCAGGCCCTTGGACAGCAAAAAGGCCATCAGCCCTTTAAAAAAAAAAAAGTCAGCTGGAAAAAGGGGACTATACAAGCTACAATATGTACTACAACTAAAATGAAAACATTTGCATTTGCTTGGAAAAGATCACACTATGCAGCAAGAATTGGGAATATAAGACATGGGGTGGAGATTTGGGAAAGTGAGAATGACAAATGCGTGCCACGGAAGATTTAACAAAAATGGATTCTTAAATAAAAGAAAGTTGTACTTGTAACAAAAAAGGGTTACAATGTGATTTTTACTGATACAAAATCATTGTCTTGATCATGCCGATATAGGCTAACCAGAAAGGGGCATAGTTTTGCTCCACATATGAGACAAACTTTGCACATGTAGACAGCTTCAATGTACAAAATGGAAAACCTAAGAGAAAGCTCTGTTTGAATGTGTGATGTCAAATGACATGGGGGGGGGGGGCAGTGTCACAATATGCCTGTGTCCAAAGGTGCTTACAATACTACTTATTTGGCAGCTAATGATAGACAGATAGGAGGAAAAGACAGAATATAATGTAAAGAGTTTCTGTGTTGTCTCAGTTACATACTATGGGGTGGCTGTATATGGCTTGCCTGAAAATATTTCAAGTTGAATCTCGCCTATTTTAGGCCAAGTCCCCAGGGCAATTTAGTAGCAAAAACTGGATTGAAGCTGGCATAGCCGCACTGATGGCACTGAATGTTTTGAAATGCAATTAATTCAGCTCAACTGCATCACTGATTGGACAGAGCGCCTTGCTTTCAGTGTCCGTCGTTCCTGATGCAGAGCAACCAAATAATCAAAGTATACATTAAAAACATTATTATCGTTTTACTAATGATCTATCACACACTAATCAAAGATACACATATAAATCAGTAGGAAGACGAAAAGAAATCATTCGAGAGCTGATGGTGAGTGCTCTGATGAACAGCTATGAGAGACCTTACCAACGTCCTATAATTTCAATTGTGCAATCCCTGGTATTTCCAGCTAAAAGTATCAGGGAATGGGTGATGTGTAACCAACGAATCAGCACCTTTTGCTTAATCTGCTAAACTCAAAACCACTTGACGTAGATTACGCACTAGCAATTCTGTCATATTCACAATCAGAACAGATAAAGAGTCTTAGAAATTCCTACACACCTCCACCCTTTTAAAGCATTCTGATAGTGTGTGTTAATTACTGGGTGATAATTATGTCAGATTAATGAATACGAATAAAACATTATGATACTGTTAATACACTGCTATAAAAACTCGTAGGACTTGATCCAACCAAGATTAAGCACTTTTAAAACCCAACAATCTCAAAGAAGGAATTAATGCTTCTTTTCTCTTCTGTTGAACACAATCTGTTTAATTGGATTGCCCTTACAATACACAGTCCTTGTCCACGTACTAAATATACCCTCTGCTTCTAAACAGAAATCAAAGGCTTCACTCACAAGAACCACTTTCTTTTTGAGTCTGGCCAATATCCAATGAAGGTTCAGGAAAGCTCTACAGACATAAACACCATTAATACCAAGGTTATCCAAGGGTGCAGAACGAACAGTTTCTACCATAGTGAAGGCTCGCTAGAGTGCATGTTGTTTAACGTTTGGCTATCTTAGGCTCAGATTCACTAGAAACAACAAAAGAAGTCCAAGTCTTCTCTATTGTAGACATGACTATCCCTCACAACTCACCATTATGTACATAACTGAAACCTGAGTACGCTTTTATAATATTGTATCCTAAAACTACAAATTAAGATTAAATAAATAATAATGAGAACGCTTATAGAAAGATGATCATATTCATAGAGAAAAGGCTTTCCTGATGTTTCTGTTTTTAATAAGGATCGGTTCAGTGACAATACAGCAGTTTTACTAATGAAATGTCCATTGAGATTGAACTAAGAGAACAAGAGTTAGGAACTGTGAGGGAAAAGATTAATATTTTTAAAAATGGAACAAAAAGAGTTTCTAAGTATTATTACTGTGTTAAATTGCTTATCTTTTAAAGGCTTATAATTATTGTATGCTTGTTCTGTTTGTAATAGGGTTGCCAGCCTCCAGGTGGGGCCTGGGGATCTCCCACTTTTACAACTGATCTCCAGCTGACAGAGATCAGTTCCCTTGGAGAAAATGGCTGCTTTTAAGGGTGGACTCTATGGCATTGTACCCTGCTGAGGCCCCTCCCCTCCCCGAACCCCACCCTCTCCTGGCTCCACCCCCAAAGTCCCCAGGTATTTTCCAACTCGGACTTGGCAACCCTAGTTCGTAATGGTTGTGTTGCAGTTGTTTTGATTTAACTGTAAGCTACCTGGAGAAGGTTTTTTGAGAGGCAGCATATTACATTTTCTAAACAAACAAACCAACCAACCAACCATTGTTTCACATGTTATTCGTCTGTCCTTGAAACCCGCTGATATGTATTGCTTGACAGGCATTGTACTCCTGCGTTTACTCAGGACTGTAGCTAACCAAACATTATTTGACTGGGTATCAACTCCATCAACACAACACTATTACGCACACAGATGGTCCATTGCGGCAGCCCCCTGTCTCTGGCTGAGTGAGCAGAACAAGCAAATTCCACATCTCAACTGCTTTGTGCCTCTTGGTCATGGTCTTGTCCTACCACCCATTATGATTGGATGTAAAGAAAATTTACAGATTTTTTTCTGCTCCCCAAAAAAGAGTATTCCAATTGCCTAATTCATGTCAGATCAATGTTTCTTAAGAATATGCTTTTTAGAAGAAATGAAGTAAAAGAAAACCCATAATAGAAAGTTCATGAAAATAAAGTTCGGAAAAACATATGAAAAAGAAATACTATTACTAAGAACATATATTTAGTCCACAATTTAAATTCTGTTCCTAAGTGTAAATACCTTTACCCATAGGCGTCAACTACAAGGGGGCTCGAGGGCTCGAGCCACCCCCGAAATTTCCCAGGGGGGCTCAGCCGCCGCCTCTCCCCCCCCCGGGCCTGGCCACTCCTGCCTCCGTCCCTCCCTCTGTCCGTCCAGGGGCCAGCTGGGCAAATGCCCAGCGTGCTGGCGTCACCCGGAAGTGAAGCCATCACTCTGGGCACGTTGCAGGGGCGACACTCTAGCAATTGCCCCAAAACTCGCCCTGGCAACATGCCCAGCGTGATGGCCTCACTTCCGGGTGATGCCAGCACGCTGGGCATTTGCCCAGCTGGCCCCTGGATGGACGGAGGGAGGGACGGAGGCAGGAGTGGCCAGGCCGGGGGGGGGGAGGCAGCAGGGACATGGTCCCAGCATGCACATGTGCACACGCAAGAGCCCTCCCCCCTGGGGATTTTAAAACTCAACGCCCCTGCCTTTACCAGCATACTTAGGATCTGGAATTCAAATGCCCAGATGCTGCAAAAGCACCTATGTTTCTTCTGAATTCAGAACCATTATATCATTGTTCCTTTTCCTTGTTACTAGTAAATTCCTTTCCCTCATGTAAGTCCTTTTATCCTCAGTTTAGCATATCTACCCACAGCAATCCCTACCCAAACACCACCTCCAGAAGTTGACCATATAAGTACATTATCTTCTTTCCCTGGGGAGTGTCACCCTGGAAACCAGATAGTTTCTGAGAAAATGAACATTGCTTTACACAGTAGCAATTTAAATAGAACAATGGTATGAAGAACATCAGCTTATGGACAATGGACCAATCCATGGTCTTTTGCTAGCAGCCTCTGGACCACAAAAAGGTGATACAAGCAGAACAGAGGAAGGAGGAAGCAAGTATACACTGATGTTGAAAAACCAGTAAAGCTATTCTGTAAAGTATATAGAAGAAAAGAAGTAGTGTTATGGTGGAAAAATAGGCTTGCATATTAGTTTTCAATAAGAGAGAAATTGTGAGGAAGTCTGCTACTGAGATCAGCTTCTTGTCAGCACCCTGTTCCATTGACAAATAATTATTAGCTAGCTAGTGGGCAAAATGTGCCCAAATACTGCCTGCTTTTCCATGCTCACAGGGCTTCAGAACACACTTTGATCCAATCTTCAGTAAAGTGTACCTAAAGAATGAACCCCTAGATCATTGGGTTTCTGATACCTGTAGGTGCCCAGCATAAGATTCAGACTGACTGGTCCCTTCTTTCACTTAAGTTTCTAAGATTATTACACTGTCTTTTAAGTACAGATCATGTATGCTGCCTAGCTTTAAAGTCTGCCTATAGATTCCTTGGCATTTATCATGAAGTAGTTAATTCTGAGTCACACAATCAGCATTTTGTCATGGTTGAAAAGCCTTCCAGTATAAGAGACAAAATATATAGATCATAAAATATACCATGTTTTACCTAATATAAATAATACTGCTATATAGCCATGTGTCCTATATTGTTTTGTGCAGACTGTGTATCTTCCATGTACACATGATGGAAGAAGGTATATCCTTGGTCACTGGGTACACTGAATGCAATTTCAACAGTGGCGCACATGTTTCTGTCAGATTCATTCTTAGGACAGGTCTGTACAACTGTCAAAGGAGAAAGGAGCTTCGATGGTGAAAAAGTGACAATTTGCTCCTTTATTTTGACTACCGTATTTTTCGCTCCATAAGACGCACCTGACCATAAGACGCACCTAGCTCCGCTCGGTGCCGTGGCTTGGGAAAAGTGAGGGGGGTTTAAGACGCACACACTTTTCCCCCCACTTTTTTTGGGAGAAAAAGTGAGTCTTATGGAGCAAAAAATACGGTATTTTCTCATCAAGGTACTTTCCCAAAAAATTAACTGGTAAAATATTATTTTCCTTGTCTGGTCTTTATCCGGGAAAAAAACTGGCAGCATTTCAGAATAACAATTGAATACAAACATCCTAAAAAGCCTAACTCATACCACTGAACAAAAGCAGAAGCCATACATTACATCAAGAATGCCTGGGAATAACACGACTGATTCCGTTTTGAAAGAATCTGTGCAATAGTGACAGGAAGTGGGAAAGAATGGGAGACATTCCTTGCCCTTTAGAAGGCTTTCGGGATGAATTCCTAAACCTCTTTTTAAAAAGCACCTTGCTTAAAACTTAAAAAGCATCTGGGGAGAGGAGGCAATGGAAACTGTTGCCGCAAGAAATGTTGGTGGGCATACAAATGGTGTATGCTGCAGCCTAGAGTGGAATTCAAAGTGTGCACTTGGTGTTCTAAGGAAACACTAGAAAGGGGCCCTTAGAATAAGCAAAGAAATGGAAGTGGCAGTCATGCTCACAAAAGTAGACAATGAGCAAAGTTACACTGTCGTTAAGTACCTTGTTATGCAATACCAGTCTCAGGTGCTAATTATTTTGATACTTTGGGGTAGCAAATATTATACTCAAGACTGTAAAAAGAGACCACCTGGTAATTCATGAATGGGGAGCAAGGCTATACTGTAATGTACCCATTTATAATTTTGCAACCTTTATATCAGGTGAAAATAAAACTTAAGAAGCATCATTTGCACTATAAGGTTAAGCATCGATTTTTAGAAAAATCCCCAATTTTGACTTGTACACGCAAATGCACTTCAGCTTTATAGTGTGAATTATTAAATGACACTAACTTACGCCCCTAAATATTTGCATTAATATGTCTGCTTTCTATGGCAAAAACTATTCGTATAATATTACCATAGTATCATGTTCTATAAAGTTGTATTGTTTCTTTCATTGTTTCCTCTCCGAAACAGTAGTACGTAGGAACAAAAAGTTTTAAGAATCAACTTGTTAGTTACTTAGTGATACATAAGTCTGCCCACAGTAAACCTTTCTCTCAATACAAAGGTTGGCATTAAGACTTAAAATCTTTAGAGGCAAACTACACATAATGCTGGAAATTCCATGTCAAGAGATCCTAAGTATTTTTTCCCTTTTAAATAATAGGCATACAAACCCCCAGTTCAGACGGGAGCCTTAGTATGGGGGAAGGAGGACTTAGCCCTTCCATCTTATACCTTTTTCCCACCTTGAAAAAGCCTACTAGGACAAATATTCAGACAATGTATGTTTCCTGTAAGTTCTTCCCATGGGGCAAATGACAGCACTGTAGGCTATTAAAGGTCAGCAAAATACCCTAAAGTTAAACACTAAACACCTTCCCCCATGCTGAAGTCCTGATCTCAACTGGTCCCATGTGCCTGTTATTATTTAAAAAAAAAAAACCTGAAATTTCTGCACACAGAACTGCACCCAGAGCCAAATGCAGTCTGGCTGTAAAAATAAACCGAAATTTAATCTACCCATATTCTATGTTTTCATTATAAAGAATGTTACCGAACATTTAACATATTTTACACTATGTGAATGCATGAAGCAGAAAGCACAAAATCATGCAACTGCAAGATAACCAAGTGGGGTCAAGTCCCACCCCCAAGCCATGGCCACCCCTCTCCCTCCCTTCCTGCAGAGATTTAAAGGGCTTCAGCTGATCAGTGGGGAGCACATGGCCCACCGATCAGCTGGAGGGCCCTTTAGATCTTTCAGCAGGGAGGAGAGGAGCTGTTGCTGGCCACAGCTCCACTTGCAAAAAGACCCTTTAAAGTTCATGGTGCATGGGGTTGATTTCCCAGCAGCGATTCGCTGCTTGGTATTCAGGCCCATGCTGCTGCCCCGCTCGCAATTTGCCGCTGGGAAATCAGCCCACACACTGCGGCTCCCATCCCATTCGCAAACAGCCCCTTTAAAGCGTATTTTTGCAAGCAGAACTGCGGCCAGCAATAGCCCCTCTCCCTCCCTGTTGAAAGATTTAAAGGGCCCCCTAGCTGATTCGCAGGACACGTGTTCCCTGCCAATCAGCTGAAGCTCTTTAAATCTCTGCAGGAGGTGAGTGAGGGGGTGGCCACAGCTTGGGGGCAGGGCTTCCCCCCCACTGGCCAGCTGGCAGATTGGAGCCCCCAGAAGCAGGGGAACCTTCACCCAGACTTGGGGGCTGGCAACCCTAAATAAGCATAGCATAGTAGACATGAGACAGAGTATGGATATAATAAAGAAAAATGGCACTACCACAGTAGAAAACAGTAAAGCAACAATAGAGCAATATATGCAGCAAACTGATGTGCTCTATGCTGTGGTATGATCCACAAGTCCCCTTCCCTTTACAGAGCACCTTCCTGAACTATTCTGTTACATCATAGCCCCAAAATAGCTCTCCTTTATAGAAAACTCTCCTGAACAAACTACATTTTACATAGTAAAATGTACATAGTGCAGGAATTTGTGAGCTCTTTGGGACTCCTCAGGTAGGTCTTTCCACAAAGTGGGGGCCAGATATATGAAAGCACATGTATATGTGGTCTTTAATCTTGCTTGTTTGCAGGGGGTGGCACCTGCGGAAGACCCTGGACAGATGAGTGGAGCTGAAATGGCAGAACACAGGACGAGATACAGTCCTGTAAATATGAGTTTCCAAGGCCATGCAGAGCTTTGTATGGGACAGTCAGTACCTTGAACCTGACAGGTGATGGGCAACCAGTGGAGTGATTGCAAAATGGATAATGTGAACACTCCACTTAGTTCCTGATAATAACTGAGCTGCGACATTCTGTACCAAATGAGGACTCCAAGTTGACTTCAAAGGCAGACCCATCACAATAGTCTAGTCTTGATGTTACTGTGGCATGAATCCAGGTGGCTAGATCAGCTGAGCTGAGGCAGGGAGCCATCTTCCAGGCTTGACATAGTTGGAAGAAAGCATTATTTGTTACTGAATTAACTTACTATTATGGGCTTTACTTCCCTTACTTTTACTTTCTTTCATAAAGGTTCTTGTTCAGATCAGATACATGACTTATAAGTTCAACTGCAGTTTCTCTTCATTCTCTACCACACACACAGTAGAATGCTGCCCCTGCGCCCGGCAACAGAAACCAGAAGTGTCTCAGGAAAAGAAACGGGGGATATTACACTTGTGGAAATGTGGGAAGGAAGGAAATCACCAGAAAGGAACATGGCATCACTAAGTTGCCCGAAGTGCTTCTATGAAACCACTTGACACTATGGTAGCTTCTGAACCCTGTCTGGAAGAAGTGAAGGATAGAGTAACTCAGTAGAAACAATGGCTTCAGCAATACTCCTCTGTTTCATACAACAAATATTCCCTAACTCAGGGGTGGGCAATTGTTTTGGCTCGGGGGCCACTTTGTGGGAGCGGAGGGTAGCAGAGGGCCGCACCTTTTAAAATGATTGCATTCGTTAGTTAACTTTGCATTTCAGAAAAGGTATAAATTGTATCATAAAAATCGATAAATATAAATTAAATTAAATAGTGGTAGTTTTATTCAATTAATTTATTGTGCTACTTTCATATCGTCTATAGCTGCAAGCACATTTAATTTTAGAATCAGTTTAATGAGACAAATGTACCCTATCACACTTTTCTACATTTTTTTTGAAATCAGGAGATTGCTTGTTGAGAAACCACGTGGCCAACTGTCTTGGCGGGCTGCAAAAAACTCTGTGGTGGGCTACATGTGGCCCCCGGGCCGCAATTTGCCCACCCCTGCCCTAACTGATGTTCATTGTGTCAGAACCTGTATATCTACAGCAAAGACAATGGGTCTTTGTGCACAGAGATCCACCACCTCTTCTCCCGGTGGGATCCCTATCAGACCTAGCTTTTGAAAAGTGAAGAAAGCAGTACACATTTCAATAGATGGCCAGCATGACCAAGAAACACATCACAATTTGGTGTTTTTATATACTGTATGCATATACATTTGTGTAATGCATTTTATTCTCAGTTCCTATAATGAAAATAAAAAAAACAAGACATGTTTACTAAAATATACCACGATTCTGGTAAAAACTGAAAGCACGAAACACCATTCAAAACAGGAAGATCATAGAGAGATTTTAAAGGATGCTTCCTTGGAACAATGTGTTGCCTGGAGCAAGCGACCCGAAAATCTTTCCGTGCACACAGATACGGCACATTGATGGTATAGTCAAGAGAGAGTTCTCCTGTACTCTAACATGACCACCTTTCCCCCACATCTTGGCACAGCCTCTTAACGAGGCACGTTTCAGAAATGGGTTATATCAGTCTTTTAAATACACACAACTGTGGTGAGTCAGTGTAGCTTCCAGGAGGCCCAGCATGGAACCTGCCACATAGAAAATGATCAAGAGTTGCAGGATAAAATTTTATTTTGTCAATTAGAAGGGAGATAATTCTTTTATTCTTTCAGGCTAGCACTAAGCTACAATGACTAACATAGACATGTGTGGGTAGGTGAGATGTTAACTAAATTGTGTGGGCAAGATACATTTGTGAGCCTATTTGCAAGAATCTTCAAGTTTCCAGTGACAGTGGAAGAAATGTTCTTATATATTAAAAAAGCACACTACACTGTGGAAAATGTAACACATACACACAAAAAACCTGAGTTCAGAGGCAGCTTATATTTTGGTTGTGATTCACATGCCTCTAGAACTTCAATTTGTTTTCATAATATAAAAACAGGTATAACTGTAAGAATCAATCCCAGTGCCAATTTCCTCTTGATATTTTTGGAATAAAATATGACAGCAGAATAATTGTTCCTGATTTAATAGATGCATAAGTGGGAAAACAGAAACCTACCACCTCTGCATAATCTACTACCTGTACCTTAAATTGGTGGCCTGAGGGATGCTGTACAGAATACAACCATGGCCACCACACTAAATCCCAACTTAGAAACTTTATGACTTTGATGCTTGGCTAGACCGCTCTTTGATATTAAAATCAAAAGCAGCACCATGGTACAAATTAATCAAATTGGACCATACTAGACCTCCATACTTAATCAACATCTCCAAATACGTACTTAGAGCATCTTTTACTTCCCTACGGTTTCAATCAATGCCAATGTTATTAAGAAAATCAAGGTGCTGTGAATCTTTGGCTAGCAACAGATTGAAGGATTAGTGACAGTAATTTGTGAGTTTTCCATTCTTTTCCAGTATCTAATAATTATAAGGTGTGCCCGAGCCTTAAGAGATGGGATACCAGTTTCGGCTCTCATCAGAGCAGCTGGGGACCCCTTGGGGAATACTAAAATGTGCCTTAAAAATAATTCTGGACTACTTCAAGGCTGGCCAAAATGACATCATTCCATCCCCACACTTCAACTCCATACAAGAGATGGGATATAACCTTAGGCTTGTATAGTTCCAGAACAGGGTCTATAAGGCGACCTCCCTTGGAGTAGTAAAAGCTTAGGATAGACCCGGCCAGTCTTAGTGCTGACGATTTAACTGAAGCAACATGGGCGGTCCAGTTTAAAGTCTCTCTGAAAGTAATGTCAAGGTATTTAAATGAATTGCATTGTTTAATTGGATTTCCAAGAATACCCCAAGAGGAGATCTTTGGCCTGTTCCTAAAAACCATATCCTTAGTCTTATCAAAATTAATATTGAGAGCTTCTTCTTTACAATAGGTCCCTAGTTGGTGTAGTAGCCTCTTCAGACCAATTTTTGTGAGAGAAATTAAGACCATGTCATCAGCATATAACAGGATTGAAATTTTTTGATAGCCCAATGAAAGGGGAATAAAATGGGGCCCTAAAAGTTTCCCAACTATGTTGTTGATGTACAGCTTAAATAATAAAGGGGCCAACATGCGACACTGCTTCACACCCTTCCAAATTGGAATTCTGTCAATTAGAGAGCCAGACATTCCTGCACTGACTTGTGCATGGGTATCTTTATGTAGCTCTTGGAGCAAAAATAACAAACGGTTATCAATGTTCAGGTCCGCAAGCTTTGACCACAATCGGGTCCTATCAATCGAATCAAAAGCAGTGGCCAGATCAACAGAGGCTACATATAGAGCCTTCAGTGGACCCTGAATACCTGAAAAAGCCAACTGATGGAGTATTAGGCAGTGATCAATGGTGATTAATCTTTTCCTAAAATCTGCTTGGACAGGGTGGATAATTTGATTCTCAACTACCCAGTCTTCAAGTTTAGCCGGCAGGTATTTGCCATATAGCTTAGCCTCTATATCAAGCAAACTGGTCTGTAATTTTGTGGGGCAGATTTAGTCCCTTTTTTATGTATAGGGACGACAATACTTAATTTCCATCTAGCAGGTATCAAGCCTGTGTCATTGATTCGGGAAAAAAATCTAGCCACCACAGGGGACCACCAGTCAGGGAGAGTTTTATATGCCTCTGGGGGGATCAAATCTTCCCCGGGTGTTTTTCCAGAAGTTAAAGAGGCTATTAAGTTTCTAATCTCAGATTCCGAGACAAGATCCCGCTTAGGTAGACTAGCTGCGTCAATAGAAGAAATAGGAGATTGGTATCCAAAGACAGAGCTAAAATATGTAAACCATTCTTTGCCTCATATACATGAATCAGACTGGCAAAGAGAGCCACTTCTTTTGTCAGACACTAATTCCCCAAAACGAGAATCATTCTTTTCAATGACCGCATGTTTGAACTCATTCCAGAGTAATTTAGCATAATTAATTTTCTTCTGCTTAATTAGGTTTTTGTATTGAGATCTTAATTGTAAAAGGCGGGACAATAATGCCCCGTCTGTGTTACGTCTAGTTTGTCTCATGGTATGAACTAACACCTTCTTAAGCTCTTTGCACTCAAGGTCATACCATCCATTCTTTGCAGTTGAAGAGGGTTTTTGTGGGCCTATTGTTTATAAAGTATGGCTTGAGTTGTGCATTGATTTCAGCAAAGATCTTTATGGCATCAGCACTATGTTGTAATAGAGCAGATCACAGTGCAATCAGTTCTGGGCTTTTCAGGACTTGCAGTGAAGGTTTACCTCTGCAACTCTGAAATACAGGGAGTGCAATCATGTGTTTTACATGCATGATGAATTAATGCAAATACTTCTGCATGCTACAAAGGCCTTTATAGTCCTTCCTTGATGAATCAAAATGCTATGATGTATTTTATTACACCTTAGCATGTCTGTGTAGCAACCCTGCTATACTGTGGTGCTTGGTCTTTTGAAACAACAGCCCTTTTGCAGTCTGAAATTCTTTACAGCCACCCAAAAGTCTGACTTCAGTCAGCTCTTCTGAGACACAGAAATTTCTGAACATTCATGAGCGAGCATTGCTCATGGGATATCCCTGTACCCGATCCCTTCTTTTTCAAACATATACCAAAGCAAAGAAATACAAGGAAGGAATAGGTGCTCTCTACTTTCCTTTCACTCCTACTTCAAAGCCTCTAACAGAGCCTAAACTATGACTACAAACCAAAGTGCAGAAGAGAAGTCTAAAATAGTAGTCTGTCTCATTTTTTACATGAAAAATTTCCCCCCTTTTGTGACAACCTCTATATAGCCCCACAGACTGAAGATCAAATAGCAGCACGCTCCCCAAATGACAACTATGAAGAGTAGCGGTGACTGTAAAATCGTTCTTCCAAACTGGCATAAGAACAGAATCAACAGAAAAAATGTTTTCCAAATATATGGATCTATGCCCAGGTAGCTGCTTTACAAAGGTTTACTGTTGGTACATTTTGCATGCAAGACATAACTTTCATAGAATGTGTTCAGTCTTTCACAGCAAAGTGAAAATACCATAATATAGCCCCCCTCCCCCTTTCAGCCTACAGGCACCTGTGGAATTCTGACACGGGGGGTGGGCGAAACCACAAAATGGCTGCCACAGGAGGTTGAGCCAACCGCACATTAGGGAGTGAGGTTATTTCAGACAGCAGCTTTTAAACATTTCAGGCAGATGCCTTTTAGCATTAACATATTGTTTAAAACTATTTTCTTTGATACTTACAAAACAAGTATACATATTGAGCTTGCTAAGAAACCCGCATCTGGCAGTATCTGTTTTCATTTTGCAAGCACCTAATGCCCTTATCCAAAAGAATGAGCCCTTCTCTCATGATTCCAGCCATTTTTAACTGGCACCACTACTTTTAACAATGACAGTTGGTGCTAAAGGTCTGATGATTACTCCCTGACATTGGTGGAAGACTTGGGATGAATCAGACAGAGTACGTCATGAAACCCATTTACAGGCCTATGAGGCGGCAGTGATAGCAACAAAGAAGACTTTCTTCTTGGCCACCACTATACCAGCAGAATCTTGTCTAACTCACCTCAGCTGTTCAAAGTGGTATGTGACTTGATAACATCTAAGTCGAACCCTGTGGGGGATGAAAATTTACCACCATATGTGATGTTTTTGCAAGGTTCTTTGTTGACAAAATCTCTCCCATCCATTCCGATTCGGAGGCCAAGTTGACTGCACACATAGTACCTGAGGTGTCAGAACTGCCTGCTTGGGGAGGGGCCTTTGGAAGTGTGAGGGCCACCACGTGCTCTGGACTCATGCCCACCATGGCTTTTAAAATCTTGCCACGAAAAGGTATTGGCGCCATTAGTGAAAATAATCAATGCCTCCCTAAGTCTTTGAAAGAGACAGTTATTTAGCATTGCCAGGTCCATCTTCATCCCCAGCAGGGGACTTTGGGAGGTGTTCCCAGAGGGGGTGGGGCATCCCCAATGTGATGACATCATGTTGGGGATGTCCCAGCTCCAAACCTCGCCCCTGTGGGGATGGCCCCGCCAGCTTCGAGCCGCAGCTGGAGGGCCCCGCCTACCTGATCTCTGAGCAGCATTGTCGCTCGGAGAACAGGCACATGGGGCCCTTTCCTGCCAACTGCCTGCTCTTAAAGGGGCTCCCTTTAGGTGCACACAGCCACTCAGAGATCAGGCACGCGGGGCCCTTTCCTGCCGGCTTAAAGGGGTCCCTTTAAGTGCACGCAGCTGGAGGGCCTTGCATTCCCAATCTCCGCTCGGAGGTCGGGCACGTGGGGCCCTTTCCTGCTGGCTACCTGCACTTAAAGTTTTGGCTGCAGGTGTTGGGGCTTGGGGGTGGGTAACCCCGCCAAACCAGAGGGTCTGGCAACCCTCAGCTCAAATAACCTTCATTGGCTCGGGATGAGGTAGCAAATTACAGGCCACTCACCAATTTATATTTTCTAAGGAAGGTGAAGAGCATGTGGTGGCAGAGCAGTTCCAGGTTTCCTAAATGATACATCTGCCCTTGACCATTTCAGTTTGGTTTCAGGCCAAGGTTTGGTATTGAGATGGGTTTAGCTGCATTGGTGGACAATCTTCATTTAAAGTTGGACAGGGGACAATCTTCCCTGTTGATACTGCTGGACCTCTCAGCAGCCATTGATACAGTTGATCATTTGCATCCACTCATCTAAATATGCAGTTGGTATTAAGGGTGTATCCCTTTGTCAGTTTCGCTCTTGTCTGTCTGTCTGTTGCTCTTTCTGCCAGAAAAAGTCTCCACTGAAGGTACAGAATCAAGTGCGGTTAAGTGGTTGTGGTCAGGTGGCTAAGGCAGAACAAACTGAAGTTGTATCCAGACAAGACAGAGGCAATACCATTCGGGAAGGCTGATATTCTAGAATGACTGGATCCACTTTTCCTAGTTGGAGTAACGTTGGCTTTTTCAGAGCAGGTTAAGAACTTGGGGGTGCACATGGACTGTTTGAAACAGCAGGGTGGCATGGTGGCCTGGAGTGCCTTATCAGCTGCATCTGATATACCAACTTTCTCGCTAGACTCAACTGATCAGGCCACACTGATCCATGCTTCTGTGACATTATGGTTGGATTACTGCAACATGCTCTATGTAGGTTGCCCCTTAAAACAATCTGGAAAGTACCATTATTCCAGAATGCAGCAGCCCGACAGTTGTCAGGGGCTAGCCACTGGGAAAATATGTTGCCCATTTTGAAACAGCTTCATTGGCTGCCAGTTTCCAGGTTCAATTCAAGGTCCTAGTTATGACCTTTAAAGCCCTCCATGACCTGGTACACGCAAATTTGAAGAACCATCTCCTTCCCTATGTCCTTGCGTGCCAGCTATGGAAATCAGGCCGCCAACTGTTGGCTATCCCACCATTTAGGGGGGCCTATCTAGCATTGACCAGAGCATGAGTGTTCTCCATCATGGCTTCAACTCTGTCGAAGGGGCCTCCCTGCAGAGATGAGAGAAGCCCCCTCCTTTTCAGGGATATTCAGGAAGTACTGCAAGAGCTGCCTGTTTGCCAGGGCTTTTTTTTTGGGGGGGGGGGGGGTTGAACCACAGGAATCGGGGCTTGTTATTTTCCCTTTGGTTTTAGCTGAAGATGTTTTAACTATTATTGCAAGCTGCCTTAAACCAAGAGGAAAGGTGGGATAGAAATGTTTTAATAAATAAATGAGAGCTCTTTGCACATGTGTACAGTAAGAGGGAGGTTCTGGCCATGTTCTGATAGCAACGTGATTATTGAGAAGTGAACAAAAATTAGATGTAGTGATAGTACTACCAATTTCCACCTGAATGATAAAAATAGATTAAAACTGGGAAGATGAAATGACTTCCAACAGAAGCTGAAGTCGGATGCATTAAGCATTTTAGCCACGCGGCCCAATCATGTTCTGCCAGAATCAAGTCCCACCGTGTCTTCAGAACATCACTCCACAATCTGCTGTCTGCATTATAGCATAAATATCAAAAAACTCAAAAGGGCCCACTTGGCCTCCCTTTCTAAAACCAATCAGTGGATGCCAGGAAAGGTGCTGGTGGGTTATCATGGGAATTCCTGCCATCATGTATTTATCACACTCCAATCCTAAACACATTTGTTTAGAACAGTGGTTCTTAACCTTGTTGGAGGTACCGAACCCCACCAGTTTCATATGCGCATTCACCGAACCCTTCTTTAGTGAAAAATAATTCTTAGTACTTAGTAATAGTACTAAGTTGGAGGCCCCACCGAACCCCTGAGACTGACTCGCCGAACCCCTAGGGTTCGATCGAACCCAGGTTAAGAACCACTGGTTTAGAAGTATACTACACTGAAGGCAGTGACTTCCAGCTCTATATATTTCAGATCACAATATTCCTGGCAAGAATTTTAAAGGAATTCATTGTTCTTTGGGCCCTGTTTCCTCCCCTCCTACAGAGGGGGAGGGGAGAAATGCAGTGTGAATTAGGTAAAATTGCCTCCTTCTCCTTCTGGTTTCTTCGACAAGCTCTTCTGCAGGATCCAACCCTATATTCTTCCCTTGTAGGTTAAAAAAGGGAGGATTTTTAGCAGAAAAAGACTAGACAGGGGAAGGTTGAAAAGCCCTTCTCCCATCACTGTTCTACTCTGAACTGCAGCATCCCACACCTGTCTTATGTTCCTCTAAAAAGGCAGGAGACTATTCATATCATAAGTATATCTAATAGTCAACTTGGCTTCATCCGCAGATACTGAAATCCATGGATCAGGGCCATACTGAGAGAGAGGGATTTTTACTCTGAACTTGAGAGGACCGCAAATTTGAAGAAAAATCCCAAACCTCAAAAAAGGGGGAGTGTACAAAAATCTGAAAAAGAGCTGTTGTCTACACTTGCTCAGACAACTGTCTACTGACCACCCTGGTGGGCAGGTGTGCAAGAAGGAACAAGACCCTCCACTGCTGACCCCAACATCCCTATCTGCTGCCAAACCACATCTTTCCACAGCTGAGGCAGCACTGCTGGAGTTAGATAGATGCACAGGCATCAACTTCAGGGGGGCTGGGGAGCTGGAGCCCCCCCGCCCCGAACTTTTCCAGGATGTGCTGAGCCTCCCCCGGAGACAATGGCCTGTAATGTCTCTGGCCCAGCCCCAGCCCCTCCCCCCCCCCGGGAAATTGGAAAGTCTACACCCTTGGGCAAAGAGGAGCAGGAGCCTCCACTGCCAGCCCCCCGCAAACATCCCCCATTGGCCACTGACCCACCTCCCTCCTCCACTGAGGTGGCAACACTGGAGGTGAACAAAAGGGCAAGAAGGAGAGTGAGCTTTTGTGACCCTCCCACCACATCCCCTGCATTGCCAACCTGCCATACTTGTAGTGCAGCAAGAGCCAGACATCTGGCCAGCTAGATCAAACATTGAGGGGGCATGCAGCTGGGTGGGCACAGCAGTGGGGAGAGGGATTGCTGGGCAGGCAGAGGGGCAGGCAAGCTAAATCCTCCCCCACAAGTCTTCCAGGCCCCTCTTGTTAAAGCTAATTCTCAACATGGCCCCAGCTGCAGATCCCTAAATCTGGAGACTTGTGCCATGTACAGAGAAAGGGGGTTTTTTGGTAGAAAAAAATATGAAAAGTTTTTAAAAGTTGAGGGAGGACTTAAATCCCCTCAAACCAAGGGGATTTTAAATTCCTTCAAACGGTAGTGAAGCTACTGTGACCAGGGTGGGAGGGATGGCAGGCAGAGCAGGAGGCGGAGCAGGGGACAGACAGCAAGTGCGTAAGCAAATGAGTCACTAGGTGCCACCAGGATTTCCCCTCCCTTGCAAATTCCTCTCAGGTTCCTGAGGTGGTGCTGCTGGTACGAGGGGAGGAGTAGGAGACCAGCAGGGGTAGTAGCACTGCAGGTGGGAGTGGGGCTAGAGGTGCCCCCTGCTTTCCCCTGCTACTGCTGGCCACCATATCAGCCAGGGAGGCAGAAGTTGTGTTGCTGCAGGAAGGCAGGCAGGCTGGCAAGTGGCCAGCCTGGTGAGTGAGGTGGTAGGGAAGGATATAAATCCCCCCCTTCTCTTTTGAAGTCCCCTGATTATATTTCCTATGAACCATCTAGTTTAGTCCTAAACACGAGGCAAAGTAAGGAACTGCGACATTACAAGGAGACTTGCTTACCAAATTTCCAAAGGCATTCTAGACACTTGCGTACTCCCATATGCATGGCTGTCTTGTGGTTTTAAAGGAGAAAGTAGTGGTGTTGGACGGTTACTGGGAGCCAAGGAAGAGGGGAGGAAGTGGGGACCAGCAGTGGGGGAAAGATTTTTCCTTTCATGCAAGTCTTCAAAGCTCTCCATCTCATTATAATTATACCTATCCGAACTATAACACATCTCATTTATACATCTCTGCAAATACAGAATCCTTATTAATTTAGGGATTTTACAGGAGTTTCGTCAAGATCAAAATAGGCAAAATGTCAGTGTTCTTCCCCAAAACAAAGCACATGACAGTAAATGGTACCAGTAAACTTCCTATAAATTGCTGTAAATGCCGTTAAAAGTTGCCGGGGGGGGGGGGGGGGGACACCTATTTTGAGGGTCATATTTTGCAGACTGCCTTTCCATGTTACCACTATCTTCCCCCACGATAAAATCTGTTGTGCTCTTATAAATTTACTTTCCTAGCCCAAGCCTGTTCAACAGGATATGCTAGCTTTATAGACAAGAATGAAACTCCCCCCCCAAAAAAACAACAAAGTGCTGTGATGAAAATTTAAACACTATCTGATTACTACGACTGAAATTCTTCCTATAACAAATATACCAAATTGCCAATCAAGAGACCCAAGAGTGCTCGGAGAAGCCTGTAAAAGCTCTTGCACGGAAACTGTTCTATTTATTCCAATGGAGGGAGCAGGCTGGCAAGACCGGCATCCAGTCAACTAACTGGTCAAATATTAATTGACCACCTATTATTTGACAGTGATGAGTCAACTACTGTTAAATATTACACAGAGCTAAAAATGTCAGTGTGTAAGTGATGGCTTACATTTTTAATTTTGCAAAGGAGGTCTGTTTGCTTTCCAGGCCTGCTGCAGTCAGGAGCCCTAGAGGTACACCAAAGCTTCTCCTCTGGCTACCAGCTGCAACTGTAGAGAAAGAGAATTGGCCTGCTGTCTACCTAGCACAACTACCTTTAAAAACAGACTTTGCCCCCTTTTAAACAGTGGTCAGTTTCATTTATGTTTGTTTTTTTTAATGTTCAGATATAGGCTGACTCTCATGTTTCAGGAGATAAGACAAGAGGAAACATTGTTCTTATTTATATTTATTTACTTAGAATATTCATCTACTGCACCTTTCCATAATGTGTTTGAGGCAGCTTTCAGCAAAATTAAACACTAAAACACCTAGGTTTGCCACCACCACCCAGGTCAGTGCGGGGTTTTCCCCACTTTTGTGGGCTCCTGCCCAACGCTGGCCAGCTGGCTGGTGGGGGGGGGGCCCATCCCCAATAGTATTGACGGCGGCCACCCCCTCCCTCCCCTCCTGCGAGATTTAAAGGGTCCTCCAGATGTGTGGTGGGAGCCTGTGGCCAGCCGATCAGCTGGAGGGCCCTTTAAATCTCACAGGAGGGGAGGGAGAGGGGCGGCCACCAGTCCCAGGAAGTGGGCGCCACACGCCTGAACTCCAAGCAGCAAATTCACCACTTGCAGCTCAGGCGTGCACAGTGTTGGCATCCTGGACCTGATGACATCACTTCCATGTGATGTCATTGCATTGGGAAGTCCCCTCCCCCCTGGAACACCCCCCAAACACCCACTGGGGAGAAGATTCGACCAGGCAACCCTAAAAACACCATCTATAAAATCACAATCACTAGCATTTAAGAGCATAGTCAGCAGCAAACAGCCATTGCAGTACATATAAATCCAAAGAGAAACTGAGACATTCAACTGAATGCTTGCCCAAATAGATGTGTCTTTAAGCTGATGCTGAATGGAGGCCAGAGAGAGGGATATGTGGACTTTCAATAGGTGGGCAATTCCAGAGACAGAGAGCAATGGCAGACAAATCTCTCTCTCTCTCATCTGTCACGGCAATCCTCCTCACTTCACTTAGGACATGGAGGACAGCCTCCAATGATGATCTCAGTGTCCAGGTAGTTCAGTATGGGAGAATGTGATTTCTAGTCTACCTTTCCTAAAATTGTTAAAAGTTTCAGTTACTCATTACTTTTAAAATCATGTTTTCACAATAATAGTTAATTAAAAAAAAAATTAGCTTAAGTATCAATTTTGTACTGTCTTCTTGTTCTAATAACTGTTTCCTTCACGTTTCTCTATCTAAAGTTCAGTTTAACATATGCTATTATCTTTGGCCATTAAGAAAATGTTAAATTCCAAATACCATTTAACACCCACTTTTTGTTTAAGACAGGTCTTCCCCCCCTAACATTTTGAGTTACATTCTTCTCTTGATCAAATGGTTGCTTTCCATGCAATGGGAAAATCCTGATTAGCACCTTGGTAACAACCTTCCAGTTTTGGCAACATGGTGGTAGAGCACTCATTGTGCTCACACAGGAATGTACAAATGCTCTTTTCTTGACTATTGTGCAAACCATAAGGCATTCAACAGATTAATTCAATAAGCACTCAAGCCTTTTTTTTTTTTTGTATATGGATTACACTCTAGTTCTACATTCCCTCAGTTTTTTTTTTTCTGGTCAAATAATGAATCAGGCTTGTCTGATCATTCAGTTTTAATAGTTGTACCTGCACTAAAATATTGTGACTCATATCACCAAGTCTGAATGTCCAAATCAACTGTACAACTTTTAGTAGATTCACTCGATCACTCATTTGTACAATAATGAATAAAACTGGAACACATCATCATTTAAGAATTTCTTGAGTACTATGATCACAAGTGCATGGCTGGCTAAAACCTGAAGACACTTTCTGTTGATATGAATAAGTTTGCAAATCCATGCTTGCCATGTAATGGAAATGCAGTGTGGGTATCTGGAGGGGAGAATCAGCCAGTAGCGGGGTAGTACTTAGTTCTTACAAAGTCTGCTGATTCTTACCTGCATTCACTCCCGTTTCTTTTTCCCAGCTCCAAGATAAGAAATAAAACAAGATGGTGGGTAAAAAGACTATGAAGAGGGATAAAGGTAGGTAAAAAACTTAAGTATGTCTACTGAAGTGACACAGTTTCCCTCTTAATTAGGACTTATGGCTGCCCTGGTTAATGACTAGGAGTTGCATTACTACTGCTTTCTGCCAGTGTTAAGAGATAACTCCCTGACTTAAGGCGGACACCTCTTGCATCTGGTGTTACCTGTCCACCCCATATTTGCTCAGTTCAGACATAATGCCAAGCTATGGTTTTGGTATTATGTCAAAGAACCACAAACAGCTATGAACCCTTTGTCCTCGTCCCTTCTCCTCTTATGTTAGTTCAAAAGGATGTACTAAGGATAGTCATTGATACACAATAAACAAAGCACCTCCTTCAAAGGTGCAGGATTTCCAAAGGTCTCAGCAATAAACATTATTACAGCCCAATGCTCAGAAATCTCAGTGTTGGCCACATCACCACATTCTTAAATCCAGAGGTCAGTAAAAACTAGTTGAACTTTTAAAAAAGAGAGAGACAAGTAAAACACAAGTTTCAGATTACAGAGGAAATGGATGGAGTCAACAATAATTTGTACAATTATTCCAGAGCTCCAAATTTAGGGCTAGGTAACTACAAATTTTGGGCAATGGGACATGCACAAATCTAAAGCAAGCTCAATGAGGACAGCAGCAGATGAAGTTCTTCATACATGGGTGAGCTTCAGCTTCAGTATCTGGCCTTCCAGGGAACAGTCAGGGTTGATTTCTTTTAGGATTGACTGATTTGAACTCCTTGCAGCCCAAGGGACTCTCAAGAGTCTTCTCCAGCACCATACTTCAAAAGAATCTATTCTTCGGCCTTCCTTATAGTCCAACTCTCACAGCCATGCATCACTATTGGGAATACCATTGCTTTGACCATACAGACTTTTGTTGGCAGGGTGATGTCTCTACTTTTTGTTATACTGTCTAGGTTGCCATTGCTTTTCTTCCAAGGGGCAGGTGTCTTTTAATTGCATGGCTGAAGTCACCATTTGAAGTGATCTTGGATCCCAGGAAGGTGAAGATAACTTTTCCTGAGTTGTGTGTCCCAAACCTTCGCTTTTCAGCTCAGACTACTCAAAGACTTGCTTGACTTCTGCTCTGTTCTCTATGAAACATGGCATCACTGACCTCATTAGATGTATTTTGGTAAAAGACACCTGGAAGCTACTGGTCCCCTCCCGCTCCCTCAGGGTCCCTCTTGAGATTCCTTCATTTAACATGAAAGCTAGTGTTGAAATTGCACAAAAGACTGTTGAACACATAAATTAATATATAGGAAAAGTTGCATGGCTAACTTATGAAACATTCACTGAACAGACCCGTGTTGCAATTAATAAGAAACATGTCCCTGCACTTCTACTACTTAAATTCAACATAATATAAGATCAAAGGAAAACAGGTTAAAAGAAACATCAATAAAAGCTAGCTGGTTTTAAATTCTCCGTTCTTTAATTTAAGGCTAGGGGGATCCAGTTGGCAGCCCATCCTCAAAGTACAAAAGTAAAAGTTTGCTTTGAATACTGATCATATTACATTCGCTTTAAAAATCTTTTTAACATGTGTATTACAATTTGGCGCATCGTGGACAGCTTTAACAGATCTATGTACAATAGATAGGACATTATCAGCCTCCTGCCCCTTAATATTTAAATAAATAGGTTCTTTGGGGAAAACTAATTACACAGGAGCTTACTAATTTGACTGAATAATAAGGAACCGGGATGATCTCTTTCTGTGGGGAATAAAGATATGGGGCTGCAATCCTGATTGTTGTGGATAGATGGGGGGGGTTGTTTTGATTACCCATACTAAAAAGATAAAAAATGAGGTCCTGCTGTTCTTGTACACGGTAGCAGAGTGTGAAAAGTGACTCCACAAAAGCTCCCCTTGCCATAAGACCTCCATGAAGAGCTTCACTGCCACAGTTCTCAGGCACACAGCACTGCAGACAGCCTGCATACTTTTGGCGCTCTCCTGGGAACACTGAACAACTTATTATTCCCCCAAGCTTCCTATTTGACACCACTAGGAGTAGCCTGAATGCCACAGCCCTAGGAAAGATGCTCCCAGGAGAGGCATGGAAGGCCTTGCTATGAAGTAATGGACTGACTGTAATGTTGCACATGTCTGCCACGTGGCAGTGACCACTATATTCTGTTGGGTAGTTTTACATGTGCAGGACCCCTTAGTGTTTGTACCCTTTAGCATTTCCTAATGTTTGTTTAACTAAGGGCACGATCATACCCACCCATCTGCCATGGAAGCGGGACGATTCACCACCGGATCAAAGCGGCGTGATCACACCAGCACATCTGGGAAGTGTCCCACAACTGTCGTCAAACCGTCGCAAACCATTTTGATCCGGTGGGGAATCGTGGTAAAAAGCTACTCCCTGTGTGGAACACTCCAGTGCCGAAGTGTGGCATTACGGATAGCGTGATCACACGCTATCCTGATGCCACACTGTTGGTTTCCCCCCCCCCTTCTCCATGTGCGCATCATCGAAAGCCCTTAAGGTGGGGAGGCGATTCATCAATCCCGTTTAAGTGCCTCAGAAACCAACCACACACAAAAAAAGCAACTTGCCCACGGTTGCGTCTGATCACGCAGTGGCAAATTGCCCCGGCAGGTCCACAGACCTGTGTGATCACGCAACTGTGGGGCAAATTGCTCCGGAGCAAAAAAGCCTCGCTTCCCCTCCAGATTATCTCGCTCGTGTGGAAGGGACCTAAAACGGTAAATTATACACACATAGCAAAGCATTAAAAGCTCTGAACCAGACCCAAAACACAGACCATACCAATATATCACTACCTTATCTCTGTACTACGTTCAGCAAAGGCCAAAAGTTCATGCCTTATGGACAACAATCACCAGTAAATTTATCACATCAGCTTTGTGTAATAAATGTGGTTATGATGCACTTTTGTACAGAGATCTGACATCCTCCCAACGCAAGCTTTTGTGCTGCATTTAACAGCCTCCTCTCACACGATCTCACCCAATCCCCTTCCTCAATACAGCCCTCATTCCACATGGCTTTTGTCCAGACAGGTCCCAGAATAGCGTTTGTGGCAGTCAGATGAGACCACACCAGTTTTTTACACCAGCAGGAAAGTTGGTTGGATCCAACTCTTCCCCCCCCCCCAAGTGTTTGTTTTGATAAGATAAATATTTTTTCAATACATGAGGATGAATTCCTGCAACTGTCATTATGTCAAAATTATGTGATAAAATCACCTCAGGCCGAGGACAGATTGGCAGTCTCGGCCGCTCTGCCTCCGCTTCAAAAGCAGAGGCAGAGCGGCCGTTCAGACGGCCGCATCTGCCCTGAGGAGGTGGCCTGGACGCATCGCGTCCGGCGCCGCGCTCCTCCCGCAGCAGCCGAGCACCACTTCAAAGTGGTGCTCGGCTGCTGCGGCGCGCGTTCCACCCGCCAGAGTGGGTGTGAACGCGCGCAGGCAGGGGGAGCCGCGTGGTGTCCTCCCGCCGCTGTAGGAAGCCGCCCGCAGTCTGAACGCCGCGTGCGAACGCTGCGCCGTGGGGAAAATTCCCCCTGCCTTAGACTGCCAATATGTCCTCAGCCTCAGAGTGACTTTCAGTGTCCCAAAGTAGCAGAAGATTTGGCGCTTATCACAGACTTCAGTTGGAAAACTAGGAATAATTTGCAGAAGTGAAACTGCACAATCAGCATGACAAAGAAGATAGTTATGGTGCTACTTTCTGCCCCAACATTCCAGATTTGTGCAGGTGCATGAAAGATACTTCTCCAAACTGTTAGGCATTGTGGAGGATTTCCCACCAAAAAAACAAAGAGAAGGAACTGAGCATATGATTTGTTAAAATTGCACTTGGTCAGAAATGAACTAAGACGTACAGGTGATACCGGTGACTTAATTTCAACGTGGTGGATTTCACTTCACCTTTCACACAAGTTTGACACAGTGCAGCTACCTACATTAGCTGAGGTTGGAGTATGTGGCACAGAAACATACTTTAAAACAGGTTTTAGTGAAGGAAGCAGAGGATTACTGTAATTGGTTCAGAGCAGAACTTGGAACAAAGGTTGAAAAAATATAGTTATCAGACCGGAAATTTAATTCTGTCCACCCGTAGAGACTGGCCTCCAATATATTCCACCACAGGAGTAAAAAAGATTTTTAAAACCAGCCTGTAACACAGGCAGGCAGAAAGTTCTTTTTTCAGAACAACAGCTGGCTGTGCCTTATACCCGGGGCATTAGCATCATGGATTGAAGTTGCTGCAAACACAGAGACACTTGGCCTAGTCCTCCTCTGCTTCGGCACCCACCATGCAGGCTACACAGAAGGGATGTAGCTTTGCTCCACTGAAGGAAAACAAGCTAAGCTTCACTCACTATTCAGCATAATGATTGACTATCAAGCTCAGCTAAAAACTGCAGACTCCTGATTAAGCAAAAGGCAAATTATCCACAAATTTTGGCTGGGCTTCGAAATCAATTGCTCTCTGAGTTGACAGTGAGTTTCAGTTTTCTTGCTTTCTGCTTAAAAGAGGAAAATATTCCATTTTACAACTACTGTCTGGCAAGGGGTATTTAGGAAAGCTAGTCCACTGTTCCTCCTTGCTCTGGCTGATCTATGACCTGATACAAGTTCAAAGCAGTAGCTCTTTCCTGGAAACGATCTAGACCAGTGGTTCTTAACCTGGGTTCGATCGAACCCTAGGGGTTCGGCGAGTCAGTCTCAGGGGTTCGGTGGGGCCTCCAACTTAGTACTATTACTAAGTACTAAGAATTATTTTTCACTAAAGAAGGGTTCGGTGAATGCGCGTATGAAACTGGTGGGGTTCGGTACCTCCAACAAGGTTAAGAACCATTGATCTAGACAGATCTGCTTCCCCTTCTTATGGGGAAGAATGGATCCAACCATTTTTTTCACTCACTCTTGTTGAATTATGCTCACAGCTCTCATACCACATGGCTTTGTTTACACACATCCTATGACCCCTAGCATAATCTCTTTTTAACGGTCAAAGAGTTATTATTATAGCATCTTATTACTGGCAAAAGTACTAAAGTATAAATTTTAAATCTCATGCCATGTAGCCACACACTATCTGCAAAGAAAGCTTACTATAGAAACTACTGATGGAAAACTTCAACAAGAATGCCAAAGCACAAGTCTCCTCATACTAAAGCAAATAATTTTCAAAATGCTTACAATTTGTAATGCATTTACTATATTACAAAGCAAATATACATTGTCAATGCAAGATTGAAAAGCTTCTTGAAACTTCTCCAGCAACAAAAAGACAAGACAGGGAACAATATATAAGATTTTTTAAAGTTTCTGCTTATATAAACTACTTTTAATTTTAGTTAGGCTTTAACACAAGAGCTAAAAATGTTTTACATAATTAAAAAAAATTACCTAGGACTTATGTAGAAAACTGTACGTCAAATTTATTATCTCATTAATCTTCCAGAATCAGCATCATCTTTACTTCTTTAAATCTTAGGATGCCTGAATGACATGTCACTATCAGCCCAAAAGCCTTTGTTCAAGGTCACAAGCAGATAAATGTTTATAGACTGGAGATCACATCACCAATCAAAAACGCACACATGAATTTCTGAGTGAGATACTCACACGAACATGTGGTGGCCCTCTCTTTCGGGCCATGTTCACAAAGAAAACATGCTGAATTTAACAAAATTTAATTACAAAACAGTTTTCCTGTTCCTGTTGAGAGTAATTTTTCATAACACCTTTTGTAGATATTCAAGAACAATATACTCAAATCACATTAGCCCATAAAAGAAACTACTGCTTTTCTCTTCAAAATGCAAAGAAGCAGCAACCCCGGAAACAATAAGCACACACTTCCATGCATTGTAAGGGGGAAAGGCACAATTTATAAGCCCACAATTTCCAGTCAGGTATTTGTATCCAAGTATACTATGTAGAGAATGAATCTGTTCTGAGCAGAGAAGTGAAAACGCAGGGACGGAGAAATGTTTCTAGGCTAGGGCAGGACAAGACAAACATCATTCTGAGGCTATTTAAAAAAAAAAATTTCTCATGAAGAACATACCACTGTATGAACTACAGAAAAGCATTCGTGTCACATTTTTTACTCAGTTTCCTTTTTAAACCACACTTAGGTTGCAGTCACACACGCCAGAAACCCCAAGGGAGAAGCAAGGCCATTTCCTCCAGTGGAATTTGACCTGCAGTTGCACGATCACACCTCCCTTTGAAGCCGTGGGTGCAGTCCGTCAGTGTGTGATCAGATGCAAATGTGGGTGAGTCTTTTTTTTTTTGTCCTGTTTTTTCCCATGTGCTTAAACGAGGGATCGATGAATCGCACCTCCACACTGAGGGTTCCCTATAGAGTTTGTGATGATGCACATACTGCAAAGGGGGAAGGGGGACAACGGCACAGAGTCGGGATGGCCCGACCAGACCATCCCAATGCCATGAGAGCGCACTGGAGCGATCAGACATGGGAAAGTCTTTCCATGGCCCATCGCAACCTGTTTACTACTGGTTTTTCCCTGGTGTCTTTTAATTCCGCTTCTGCGGCAGAGCAAAATGGGTTGCCGACAGCTGCGGGGTGCTTCCGAGGTTGTCTGATCACGCCCTTTAAATCCGCCTGGCATTCGCGCCTATGTCGGGTCTAATTGTGTGTATGATCACAGCCCTAGTTAATCCCCTTTCCTACTTAAAATTCATAGCAACTTCTATCTTCTCTGCTTGCACCCCCTCTCAATCTTTCTGATTTTAATCTCCAGTCCAGCGTTTGATTTTAATCTCCAGTCCAGATTCTCTGTCTGGACACAATAGCATAGGCTTTCTTCTGTTTCTTTCTCTCTGCACCCAGGAGCTCTCTGTTCTCTCATCAGTTCAAACCCCTCGTTTTCCCTCCGCATGCCATTCTCCTTTCCCCCTCTGTGCAACGACATTTCTTCTTTGTACCCAAAACTTTGTTGTTATCTTCTTTTAATTTTTGTCCATATTGTGGCACTCTCTCTCTCTCTCTGCATCAGCAACTGCCAACTCCTCCTTCTTTCACATTCTTTAATTTTTGCTTTGTTTCTGGCTCTGCCTCTCCGGCACCACCTTTTGAGTTCAGCTACGGCACACAACACTTTCACTTTACCAGCTTATTCATATGTGGGCCACTTCCGTACTGTCATTTTTGTCTGTCCCTATTGTTTCAGCCCCCCCCCAATGTGTTTTGCTCTCTCATGTGGAAAGGGGGGGGCAAAGCAATAGGGACAAACTAGTGACAAAAGTGACAGTACAGAAGTGGTCATTGAGGGGGTAGTAGCTACAACCGGCTGGATCGAATGGCACCACCTCCATACACCTATGAATCCAGCAAGCTGTGGAACAACCGAAAACAAAACAGGGGTAGACTTCTATTCTTACTCACTTCCACTATTAATTTGCCTTTGCAGGTCACAGATATTCACATAAAGAGGTGTGAACAGGTCTCACATCACAGTTTTTGGTATATCCTGCAGAGGCTTTAAATTGCCAGAGAAAGACAGAGTCAAACAGTTTGCAGGCTTTATGCTGTGAGGACTTGATTTACAGACCACATTTCCAACATAAAATTGGTCACTTTCAACCCACATCTATGGCTAGGCCTCTACAACTACACTGATTCTTTCTGTCACCCTCCCTAACACTTCCAGTAAAAAGGGGGGACAATAAGCCTAGTTTGTGGTAGACCCACATACTTTACAAACCTCTCTTCAAAACAATATAGAAGTGGCTGATAGGCTGTCGTAAAATGTGCAATTACACAGGCTAAGTCCTTAGCATGGAACAGACCACCAGGAGGTCCTATGGCATGACATTATGACAAGTGCTGCGGTACTTTTTTTTGCTGGCATTGCAAACAAACATGCTGACACAAATATTTAGGAGAACAAGCAACTGAACAATGTAGTCATCCTATCAACTGGCTCTCAAGATAGCACAATGCCATTAACATAGCTCAACCACTAAGAATTCCTCTCAAATTCAACAGCCATTTGTATCCCAAGGTGAAAATAGGTGGGATGTATTTACTACTATGGATTGTCTCAACAGAGCACGCTAGACTCTGCTCCAGTTTTCCTTTGCTGTTACCTACAGTACACTATATATACACACATGTCTATTTTAAGTAGAGGGGGAGCCTCCCTCTCCCTGCACAGAGTGCATGGGATCCCCAAAGACCAAAGACTGCTCAATCGATCTGGTACAATTTTATCCTGCTTTTACTCCAAGGTCAGAGCAACGTCCCCTTTTCCATTTTTAGGATCACATTATTTATCTACCAGGGTGGCTTCCAGGTAAAATAATTTAAAACTTACTATTAAAATTTAAAGTTTAGATAATATACAAATATAATAGGACAGTGATTATTTTTAAATGATCAGGAATCTTTAGTTCCTAGAAAAGAAAGTCTATCCGATGAAGAGGGGGTACTTGCTGAGTACTTTTATTCCAGTGTACTTTGAGAAGGAGACAAAAGACAACCCCCTCTCTTGCCATGAGAGTCTTTGTGCTGCACCACATCAGCTGTGGTGCCCCCGGAAGGGAAGTTTGTCAGTTCTCAGAGGTGATGTCAGTTTCTTTCTTATTAGTGCCACAGGCTTTAACTATGCAACCCTCCATCTAGTTTTTATAGCAAACGCACTTCAGTTCTGGCTTAAAAATCTAGAAATACCTTTAAAACATCAATCACAAATTCTAGTTCACTAATGTTATTTAGGAGGCAGGCAAGTTTCAATAAAGATTAAAATAATGTTAGAATTTTAAGCTAAACATAAAACACTTCCAAAAAGTGCCTTAGATGATTATTTCTTCAATATTTTTTCTAGCTTTCATCAAATAAAAGTTAAGTCTTTTTTTCGACTCAACTAGTTTTTTCAAGGCAAAGACGTTTCCAAAAGAATCTCGTTCAAGAAAATTATTGGCATCTATAGAGGCAACAAATTCTACCGTTAAGATGACATATTGAGCCAAACAAACCAATCCAAGCTCTTTCCTTAAAACGCTTTGTGAATTAGATCACAGTACGGTTCCTGTAGCAAAGTCAGCGTAGTGTAACGGTTAGAGCATCGGACTGGGCAGACTTGGGCTCAAATCTCCATTCTACCATCAGGCTCACCAAGGCTGCGATATGCACAATTAGACCCGACATAGGCGTGAATGCCGGGCGGATTTAAAGGGAGCGATCAGACAGCAACATCTGGAAAGCGTCCCACAGCTGTCAGCAACCCATTCTGTTCTGCCACAGAAGTGGAGTTAAAAGACACCAGGGAAAATCCGGTAGTAAACGGGTTGCGACGGGCCATGGATGAACTTTCCCCAGTCTGATCGCTTCAGTGCACTCTCAGGCTATCCTGACCCTGTGCCGTTATCCCCCCCCCCCTTCCTCAGTATGTGTATCACTGCAAACTCCACAGGGAGCCCTCAGTGCACAGGTGCAATCCATCGATTCCTTGTTTAAGCACATGGGAAACAGACAGGGCTTTTTCCCACTCACATTGTGCCGGCGTTCTGCCTCCGTTTGTCCCGGCGCTGGGTGTCAATTTCACACCCTTTGCTGCGGCGCGTGTGTTAATACGGGACTTCGCGCCATTTTCTCCGCACCTTCGGTAAACCTAAAAAAAGAGGTTTACCGAAGGTGTGGAGAAAATGACGCGAAGCCCCGTATTAACACACGCGCCGCAGCAAAGGGTGTGAAATTGACACCCAGCGCTGGGACAAACGGAGGCAGAACACCGACACAATGTGAATGGGAAAAAGCCCACAGCAAAAATACCCCACAACTCACCTGCAGTTGCGTCTGATTACAAACTGACAGGCTGTGCCCAGAGTTTCAAAGGGAGGTATAAGCTTGCAACTGCGGGTCAAATTCGTCCAGAGGAAATAGCCTTGCTTCCCCCAACTTTATCTGGTGTGTGTGACTGCAACCTAAGTTTCCCTGGTCCAGTCATTTCTTTGGCTGTGGTCACACTGGCGGCTTGGTGCTATATGGTGCCGCCTCTAATTATACTGGTTTAAGGTGTTGTGGGGCATATCATCCAGACAGCACACCCTGTAGCAGGTTACCCACACTGACATCCCGTGGTCAAGCATCCACCTTATTGCAGTGCCTCGGCCACTGAGTGCACTGCCTGGAAAATTTTCAAAATGCATGCCTGCACATGTGTGCACATGCACATATAGGCAAAAATTCAAAAAACCCTCCATAGCAGCGGGAACGGATCTGCAAGTTCAGACTGCCAAATCCGTTCTCTGTGCGCTCTCCCGCATTCAGACATCTGGCCATGCACAATGAATGTGCAGGGAACCAAAAACACCACGTGATGTGGTGCCTTTTTAACCCAGTTTTAAGTCATCCTATGACAGGATGAGTATGCTGGGGGAACGCCTGACAGATGTGGCTGTGTGACTGCGCCCATTTGATCCAGAGGGGAGAGATGGCTGTGTCAGGATCACAGCTTTTGTCAGCCTAACCTACCTCACAAGGTTGTTGTGAGGGTAACACTCAGAAGGACTACATATGCCTGACTGAGCTCCTTGGAGGAAGGGTGGTAATAAAATAAATAATCAGCTATACTATCTACCAGTAGAAAAGAGCAAGGGTCCAATAGCACCTTAAAGACTAATAGAATTTGTAGCAGGGTATGTGCTTTCATGAGTCACTGCTCACTTCTTCAGGTATTCATAATGTGCTAAGAGTTATTACTACTGTTAGTGCAGTCTAAGATGAATAGCCTAGAAGAGCAAGTGAGTGAACGAACTCTGCTCAAGTACTCGGAATAGACATGAACTAATGAGATACAGAGAAATTAGAAAATACAACTGAACCATCTGCAGAGCAGGCACAAAACTGATTTTACAATTGCATTCTAGGCCACTACAACAAGCCGTTTACAAGGGATTTAGAGAAGGGAATACTTTGATCAGCAGCAAAGAGGCCCCTGATCAAGCTTTAATCGCATTACTAATTACACGCAGTTTGATATGACTAGTTGTTTCAGAATGTAAAGGGTGATGTCCATTGAATCCAGTAAAAATAATTCAATACAGACAGAGAACATCAACACTTTCCTGCATTCTTCCACGCACCCATCTCCTCGTCTACATTAGGGGAAGTATGTGCAGTATCCCAGCTCTTTAAGTATATCAACCTCCAGGTGGGGCCTGGAACACCTCCAGAATCAGAACTGATCTCCAGTCTACCGAGATTGATTTCCCAGGAGAAAACAGAACAAGAAGGGGAGCCATGTTGGTCTGTCTGTAGCAGTGGAAAACAGCAAGAGTTCAGAAGTGAAGAAGTGAGCTGTGACTCACAAAAGCCCATAGCCTGCCACAGATTTTGTTAGTCTTTACGGTGCTATTGGACTCTTGCTCTTTCCAGGAGAAAATGGCACCTTTGGAAAGTGGGCTCTGTTGAGTGTAGGAGTAACCTGCATTGTTCCTCTTCCCCCTTACCTGCGAGGTGGCCAGCAGTCTGAAACTGGGGAAGTAACTATGAAATCTGCCATCTGATTGTTTTTGATTTGTGGTACTCGTTTTATTTATATACTAGGAATAAGGCCCGTTACGGAACTAAATACAATGGGCTCTAGAAAGAGGCTCTGGGCAGGTGTCCCAGCCTTGGGCACTCAGCATCAATCTTCTGTGGTGACCTCAGCAGGGTAAAATGACACAGAGTCCATCATTTTCTCTAAGGGAACTGCCATCTGAAGAGCCCTTGTAATTCTCCAGTCCTCACCTGGAGGAAATTACTGGTTTGGAGGGTGGAGTCTATGGCATTGTACCTTTCTGAGGTCCCACCCCTCCTCAAACTCCACCCTCTCCAGGCTCCACCCCTCAAATCTTCAGAAATTTCCCAACCTGGAGTTGGCAACCCTATCTCCTTCCCAGCCAACCATCAACCTACATTTATCTGCCCCTCTAACCAGCTTTCCATCGCCTCCCCCCTCCATGCAGCCTCTATCTAGGAAAAGAACAGTCTTTCTCCGCAATGGGGACCAAAGCAGTTCACATCATTCTTCTCTCCCCCCTTTCAATCTGCAGAACCCTGTGAGGTAGGTTAGGCTGAAAGTCTGTGAATGGTCTGAAATCACCTAATTAGCTTCCACAGCAAGAACCTGGGTCTGACAGACCCTGCCCTGAAGCCCTGACTGCTATGTCACACTGGCTGTCACAGGGAGCCACCTAAGCGGGGTATAATGAGGCACAGAGTCCATCATTTTCTCCAGGGGAACTGATCACTGCCATCTGGAGAGCAGTTGTAATTCTGAGTGATCTCCAGCCCTCACCTGGAGATTGGCAACAATGGTTCCCCAGGAGGAACAGTACAGTCTTTCTCCGCATTGGGGACCAAAGCAACTTACATCATTCTCCTCTCCCCTTTTGATCTGCACAACAACCCTGTAAGGTAGATTAGGCTGAAAGTCTGTGACTGGTCCGAATTAACCCACTCAGCTTCCACAGCAAGAACCTGGCTCTGGCAGATCCTGCTCTGAAGCACTAACTGCTACGTCACAGGCTGGATGGCTCAGGATGAGCAGGCTGAAGCTGAACCCGGCAAAGACGGAGGTCCTGTGCCTAGGGAGGGGCGGCCCGGGGTTGGGGTCCTCATTTCCAACCTTCGATGGGGCATCGTTGGTGCCTGTACCAGTGGTTAGGAATTTGGGAGTGCTCCTGGATCCCTCCTTGTCTATGGAGGCCCAGGTAGAAGCCACTGCCAAGTCGGCCTTTTACCATCTACAGCTGACGCGGCAGTTGGTCCCCTTTCTGGACCGCGCTGACCTGGCCACAGTGATCCATGCAACGGTCACCTTGAGGCTAGACTACTGTAACACTCTCTACGTGGGGCTGCCCTTGTTGCTAATCCGGAGGCTTCAGCTGGTGCAGAATGCCGCGGCGAGGCTACTGATGTGTCTCCCTAGGCGGGAGCACATCAGGCCGGTGCTAGAGGCACTGCACTGGCTTCCTATGGCGTACCGGATTCGCTTCAAGGTGCTGGTGCTTACCTTTAAAGCCCTAAATGGCCTGGGTCCAACCTACCCGAGGGACCGCCTTTCCCCGTATGTACCCCAGAGAGCACTACGGTCTGGGACCCAACATCGGCTGGTTATACCAGGCCCCAGGGAAGCCAGGCTTGCTGTCACTAGGGGAAGGGCCTTTTCGGTGGTGGCCCCACACTGGTGGAACGAGCTCCCAGATGAAATCAGGGCCCTGCGGGACCTTGTGCAGTTCCGCAGGGCCTGTAAGACAGAGCTCTTCAACCAGGCTTTCAAATAGGGGCCGCCTCCCCTTTTTTGCCTTCCCTTTATCCCTGTCTGACATCATGACCCCAGCCTAGGACCTGGATGTCTGCGAGTACCATCAGTGCTTGTAAGCAGGGAATGCTGGGTATTATAATACGCCATCTTTTGGAGCACTTTAACTTTGTAAATGTGAATTTTTGTGAATTTTATCTTTTTAAAATGTTTTAATGTATTTATTTGTGAGGCGCTCTGAGCCCGCCTGGCGGGGAGAGTGGCATAATAAGCCCAATAAATAAATAAATAAATAAATGCCACTCTGAGACGCCTTCGGGTATAAACCCAGTCTCCTCATCCTCCTCTTCGTCTTCTAAATGTTTAATTTAAATATTTTTTAAAAATAGAGGGGCTGCTGGAGGTGAACGGGAGCAAGCAGCCAGGCCTAGTTGTCACGCCAGTCAGGTGTCATCAAGTCATCCAGAAGGCACTGTAAGGCCTCGGGCAGCCAACCTCCAGGTGGAGCCTGAAGATTGCCTGGTATCACAACTGAACTCCAGACAACAGATCTCTCTCCCCCTGGAGAAAATAACTGCTTTGGAGGGTGGACTCTATGGCATTCTATTCAGCTGAGGCCCTTCCCCTCCCCAAACTCTGCCATCTGTAGACTCCACCACAAAATCTCCAGGAATGTCCTAACCTGAAGCTGGCAACCCTAGTCAGGACGGGCCTCAATGAGTTTTCTCTCAAATTGCAAAATAGGCCTGGAAAGGGCCTCCTCCCCCCACCTTTTACTGACAGAACCAAGCTTGGTTACTTAGCAACAGCCACTGAAGTAAAAATTAGCCTATGTCAGACCCCTGGACAAGTTAGTCTCAACAACACTATCTTTAGCAGTGATTTGTTTATTAAGAAACTAAACAAGTTCCAGGTTAAATCATCACTGTGTTAGAACTAACAATTTTTGGTGAGTACCTCAATAATATAGACACTTCAAAAGGACCCCTCCTCAATTGCAGACCACACACATCACATTCATCACACCTAGCCGTTGTATCTACCCTCCCCCCATGGGAACGCAGTATCCCACTATCTATAAAGCAAGCAGGGTCCAAAAAGTTTCAATGCATCCCCCACCCGTGGGAGGAAGGTGTCATCCTTAGGAAAGTTCCACACTAAAAGCAAAAGGTTCATGCACACATCTATCACTCCCCTCCCTGTAGGAATTCCCTTCCCCCCTTTTATTATGGCAAACAGAGCTGGGTGCAAAGTTTGACATCCTAGCAGCAGCAGGAGGTGAAGCATCCTTGTCAGGACAGACAGCCGTTTTGGCAGCTTATTCTGTTAGGGAATAGTAGCCAGGCTGGCAGTGGGTGGGTGAGAGGAGCAGACCCAGCACCTAGCCAGTGGCTCATGAGTACTCGAGTGGCAGTTGATGGGACAATGGCTGATGGAATGCACAGCACAGCCAATGGGAGAGCTGGAAAGTGCCAATACGTTAGGCTTTTATATATATCAGATTCTACCTTATATTTTGATGTTTTTATCATGTTGTACATCGCCCAGAGCAATTGACAAATGTAATGAATAAATGAATGAATAAATACATTAAATAATGGAAGGCCTAGAGTGGCTACAGAGAATGGGTGTTCTAGGACCTCTGTTTTGTCGGTGTGTGTGTGATGTGCCTGACCGCACAGCACCACTGTATGAGACTTGAGTCCACAAGATCACAGCACACCAAACTGCACCACACCAGCGAAGTGTATTTACAGTTTATTTACAGTGCTATAAGATATTCTGACATCCACTGACAAAGTGCTTCGCCAGACAACTGAATCATGAGAAGAGAAAGAATATTCTGTACACTCTCAAATATATACAGTATGGTAGTTACACATCAACCAATCAGTGAGTTGCTAAGTCATGATGAGTACATTACTCACTGTTACAGATAGAGAACAAGCCTGTACATGTTCCTGTCCAGTACCACTTGACCCAGTCACATGACTCCTGTTAACTGTCATTCTAGATCCTTATGATCTGACAGCTCATTGTGCATGAAGACTGAGAGTCTCAATTACTGACACTCCTCCTAGACTCGACGTCTGATATGCACAATTCCATTTTCAGTTTTTCAAACTTATCTGCCGGTAAACATTTGGTAAACAAATCAGCAATGTTACATTCAGAGTTGCACTTTGCTTGACTATAAAACTTAAAAGAACGTTGAACAGTAGAAAACTGTAAAGATACTTCTCATATTTTAAACTTTTAAAGACAGGATTGGTAATTGGTGGTGGAATTTATATTAAAGATGAAGGCATACCACAGAGACTAGGAGAAACTGATTGTTGCCTATAAAGTCACTAAAGGCCAAAGGCCAGTAGGTGATTGACAGAGGGACAGGACTGATGTTGGCTGGAATCCTCCAATGGGCCTTCAGAGTGGATTTCCTCCTGAGAAAAACCTAAGGAGAATGTTACCAGCATGAGTATTTAGGATCAAAGGATTAGTATGACAAACAGAACACATGCATACAGAAACCTACAAGTGATATACAGTGAGAGAAAAGTGCTGTGAAGGTGAATATTTGAATTTAGGTGGAAGGAAGTGACCTCAAAGGAAGGAGAGGAATTGGTGGAGGTGATCTTTGACATGGACATGACATCACATCACATCCCCTCCCCAGGCACTGACCCCAAATCTCCAGGAATAAATAAAATCTAAAAATTTTCTTCTGCATGCTGTTATTGTCTGGTTATGTGTTCCACCCAACTTAAAAAAAAAGATAAATAAATGGTTAAATCCAGATTCAGATTAATATTTCTTAATTCAAAATAAACTTCATCATATTTAAAATAACCTTCATCTTTAATTACCAATTACCAATCCTGTCTTTAAAAGATTAAAATATGAGAAGTATCTGTACAGTTTTCTACTGTTCAACGTTCTTTTAAGTTTTATAGTCAAGAAATGTACAACTATAACTTTATTTTGATTTTCTTGCTTATTTAAGTGACTAAACTTTTAGCTTGGTCATGTATTTATAGTTAAGGAACAAAAGTTATGCTCCTGGCATTTATTTCACAGAAGTTCCACTTATTGATGAAGCTTCTCTGAAGTAAACAGTTCATAATGTAACTCAAACAGTACAACATTCATTGAAGTCATTCTTTTACTTCCCTTTCATACTCTTATTTCCAAAACATTGTGGATGAACAAGACATTCATAAAGTATACAGATTTTACACGGTATTTTATGATTATGTGCTGTTTTAATCTGTTATTCTGAAGTCGTTTTTAACTGTATTGTATATTTCATTAATATTGCTGGAACACGCCCTGAGCCTGCTTGCTGGGAGGACAGGATACAAGTCCAATAAAATAAATAAGTAAGTAAATTAATTAATTAATTAAAAAAAACAGTATATCATAGTGATGAATTGTAGTGAGTTTCACTTGATAAGTACAGTACGTAGATTTTACATTTACAAACATGCCCAAGAAAGCTCATACAGTTACTTACATACTTGGTGAAGTCCACTAAAAGACAATTGTGGAATATGTGGTATTGAAAAAGTGGGGGGAAAAAACCCAAGTCAAAACAACATCTTCTTGAATATAAACTACAACTCTTGAAATATAGGAAAGATCCATCTCAAAAATAGTTATTTACTTGATGAATGCTAAATTTCAACAGTCCTATCCTCTTTCTCCCACTTTTTGTGACATTTTTCAGGGAAGTTCATTTGCTCAGTGCAATTAATAGAAAGAGCTATGCCTGAGAACAGGGGGAAAGTAAAGAGACTCCCAGTATTCCGAAATAAAAGCTCCTGGGCTGTGTGGTCCTAACACTGCTGAATGGGGAGTCCCAGAAAAAAAAATGGAAAACAACTTCGCAGAGGCAATTTCAGCAAACAGCAGTAGTTCATACCAGTTCCTCCTTGCCACAGAACTCATTAGTAAGGCATCCAAGGAGAATGGAAAGTGATTACTCATAATGCCAGATCAAAGATAGAAGCATCAAAATTCTGGCATGGGTGAAAGAAGAGAGGAACACGGTCCCACAAAACAGAATTGGTGACAGGCAGCCAAGCTGCAAAGATACTAAAAATACTGCAATCCACAGAGTCCGCACACTGGTCGCTGGAGTCTTTTTACCTGGTTTGAGAAGGCGGCTGCTGGTGAAGGTGGAGGTGGCGAATCGTGCGCATGGCTTTCTTCCTCCTCGGGAGAATCGTCCAGGAGAACTTTGCCGCTCTTGTTGAGTTTCCACATTCTCAGGGGACGGCAAAATGGAGAAAGGGAGGGGGGAGAGGAAAGGGGAGGAGAAGTGGGTCGGTGGTGCCCCTGTCTTATTTATTCCTGAGAGAGATGGAGAAGAGAAAGAGGGTAAAATGGAGGTGGGGGGGGGGGGGGGCTCTGCTGTACAGACAAAACAGAGCATCAGCAGAGGCACAAGGCCAGGGGGAACCAGCAGGCTGATAAAAGTGTGCAGGGCTGCGCTGGTGGAGTCTGAGAAGGCACAACACAAGTGCAGGAAGGAGGAAGAGGTGACACACCTAACACACACACACCCACACACACACACACACCCCGCTGCCCCTCTCCCACACAAAGCCTCCACGCCTAAAAGGGATCGTCCCCGAGTGCTTCAGTGAACTAAATTAAGAAGTGCGAGAGGGCGTGACGCCTCCACCAGCCGCCCGGGGTTGTCAGAGCAGCACCCTCCGCACGACCAGGGTTCCCTCTAAGCCGCGTCAGTTTTTAAGCCTCCGGCTCACCCGTTTTTGTCTCCGCTCAGGAGGGACGGCTCCAGCGCAAACTATCTGGTGCAAGAGCCAAACGGCTGGCTCGCTCGCAACTTTGATGCCAGGAGCTCCCGAAGTAGGATTTTTGCTCACCAGACTCCACAGCTTGGAGGGAGCCTTGTCTGCTGTACCTGCGGGGTGTGTGTGCGCGCGTGTGTGTGTGTGTTTCCGTCTGCAGCTGCAAAGCAGGGAGGAGGGGAGGGGAGGGGGATGCAGCTGAGCCAGGGGCTGAAGCCCTGAACTTCCGAGACTAAGAAGCCTGCTGGCCCCCGCCGTGCAAGCCCTGGACATCCCGCTGCCCCCTCCGCCACGCCTCCGCGGGCGGCCCAGACAGACCCCTCGCGCTTCTCCCCGCGGCTCTGAAGAAGGAAAGCTGGCCGCCCCGCGCGCCCCCCACCCCCCCCAAAAGGGGCTGCCTTGGCCGGGGGGGGGATGGGGAAGGGGAGGGGGCCCCCCCTCAGCCCGCCTCAACCTCGCCCCCCTCACCTGTGACCTTCCCTCGCCGCCGCCAACGCCATCCCCGCCGCGCGGAGCCTCCGAGCGGCCGCTGCCATGTTTGCAAAGGCTGCCTGGGCGGTGGGAGGGACCGGGACGGGGGCGGCCGGCGGGAGGGGCAACCCGCGGAGGAGCGCGCGGCCCCGGCCCCGGCCCACCAGACACCGGCCCGACTAGGGAAGAGACGGCGGCCTCGCTCGAGCACACGTCCACGCCGCCGGGGAAAGAAGTCCCCCTCCGCGGGAGCGCCCCTCCAGCAGGCGCAGACGCACGCGTCTTCCTTCAGCAGACTGGACACAGCCCACACCTCCGGAGGGAGGAGAGCAACACCCACCCCTGCACCGAAGCAGAGACTTTTCTCGAGCGGCTTCAGCCTCCCAAGATCGGATTCGATTGCTTCCCCCCCCCCAGGTTGCAACTTCCCCCCCCCCCCCAGGTTGCAACTCCCCCCCCCAGGTTGCAACTTTCTTTGGGGGGGGCGGGGAAATCCTACCCAAGTTGTGGCGCCTGGGCAGGACAGAACCCCCCTGGAGATGGGCTATCAATAGATCTGACCCCGGGGGGGGGGGGCGTCGTTTGGACTTTGGGGAGCATTCGGGATTTTAGGCATGCTTCGCTCTCCCCGCCTTGCAAACGAGTGGTTCCATACCGCTCACTCAATATTGAAGCAGGCCTGTAACCAGGATTTTGTAATGGGGTGGGGGGTGGGGGGCTTTGAATATAGGGTTGCCAAGTCTGGGTTGGAAAATACCTGGGGACTTTGGGGGTGGAGCCAGGAGAAGGTGGGGTTTGGGGAGGGGAGGGGCCTCATCGAGTCCACCTTTCAAAGCAACCATTTTCTCCAGCGGAGCTGATCTCTGTCAGCTGGAGATCAGTTGTAAAAGCGGGAGATCCCCAGGCCCCACCTGGAGGCTGGCAACCCTATTTGAATAAGTTCGGGGGGTGGGGAACTGACATCAGTCAAGGAAGCAAGCCATGCTTAGGGAAAGGGTAGCGGCAGCAGGGGGCTAGATGGAAGCTGGGGGGGCCTTGGCAGGAAGTCTGGGTGCCGGGTCTAGAAATGCCCCACTGTAGCTATGGGCCTGCATTGAAGATACCCAATGACGCAATCCTAGGTTTCCCTACTCCCTTGGGAAAAAAAAAAAACCCTGCTACACAGCAAAGAAATCAAACCTAACATTAAAAATTTGGCTAATGGCGCATGAAGCTCAAGGGTCTCTTTGATTGTATGCCCTGAGGATCGGCATGTATGTATCTATCATAAAGTTGACTTTATTGGAGTGCTGTTTTTTCGTTTATTTGTGGATTGGGGGTGTTCAATGATAATGTAGCCTACTTCAAAGGCAATAGCAGATGACAGAACCACAGGTCAAGGTGCACATAGGACAAGGAGGCTTTCTAAAATGTTGCTATCTATCTCTGCCTGGTCTCATGTAAACTGGATAAATTAGTCCCATGATCAATTCATCATTTATTGCTTAAGGTTTTTTAAAATAATCATCACTCACACAAACACACGCACTCAGAGTGGCTTTATCAAAGCTCTGCAAATATTAACTCTGCAAATATTAAAAGCAGACTCCAACCCGTTTTAAGAGTCCTGATGACTTCATTCTCTTCCACTGAAATGCATGAAATTGAAAAGGGTTTAACTTTGTCCAGCTGAATTCTGTGCTGGGTCGCAACCACTTTGTCTACATAATACAGTTCTTTTACATGGTTCCAGTTTATGCAAATCTCAAAAAAGCAGAACTGAATTTTCAGTCCATAAATTAGTATTAAATTTAACATCTTGCAGCATAAGTGTTACTACATGTTGGCCGTCCCCTTGTTCTCCTCATTCAGACCGAACATTAAATTCTCAAGAGGCCCAAAAGGCAACCTGCGTTATTTTTAACGTACAACCAATTTTCAAACTAAATTCATGGCATAACATTTTGGTTTCCTTGTTTTTAATGCTTTTGTAAACCAAGTTCTCTTGACAGTACAGTCTTATGCTGAGTTTTTTCGCGACCCCATGGACCACATCACACCGGGCCCTCCTGTCTTCCACCATCCTCTGATAAAGTTAATGAATATAGATTCAGGCACATCCTGCTGGAAGAAATGTGGGTCATTGGGCTTATATGCACACTGCTGGTGGGAATGCCCAGTCATCAAATCATTTTGATACAAAGTTCTCTCCCACATTCAACTTATCATAGGTTATGAGATTCTACTTGCATCAGAAATACTCTTTCTTAATATCTGGCCTGACTTCCATACCAAACATCAGATGCGACTTGATATCAAGTCTTATAGTTGCTGCAAGGACATCTATTGCCTTGAGATGGAAGTCACATCTAGCTCCCACAATTGAACATTAGTACACAAAAGTCAGGGACCTCTTCATAATGGAGAAAATTATGGACCATGTAAGTCAGGCAGACTTTAACTCCAAACGATCTTGTTTCTCCCCAAAATGGTTCCTGTTCTTAGAACACATAACGTCTGATGACATCCAACCTCATAGCCAGATATATCTTCAAGTGCTTTTCCTTTGAACATTCTTTTCCACTTCAAGCATTTTCTGGGCTCTTATCGTCCCCAAATGGGCTGGTCGTGTCACTACTGTCACTACTGTGAATATAATAGACATACTGGGTTTTTTTCTGTATTCAAAAACACCTGGTATTCTCTATGTGTTTAATATGAATGCCTGTTTGTAATTCTATTAATGAAGTAAGGTTTATCATGATTGGACTGTGTTATATGTATCTCTTGCACCTAAAAATTTGTTGTTCCTTCATTTGAACTTAAATCAATATCTGTAATGTTACATAATCTTGATAATCTTAAAAACTTTAATTAAAAAGTTTATATATGGGGGGGGGGGGGACATAGACACAGTCACCTCTGCAAGGGATTCCGCTGAGCTGATTAGGCAGTTTCATGAGGCCCTCTCATTCCCACTTCTAATTTTTCTTCATCTCATGTTTAATATTTGCCCTGAAAACTTCATACACTTAAAACATCCCCTCCTAGAGGTTAACCTGTTTAAGTGGATGCTAAAATGATAGTGTTATATCTGGTTACAATGGCATGTAAACTTACAGATCCTTTTCCTTCCAAGTTCATAAATATTTTGCCTTGGGAGAGACATTTTGTTCTTTTGGGCCACACTCTTCTTAGCTGTGAAACAGTACAATTAGCCGGGCCATATCGTCTCTAATTAATATCAGTGCCTCAGACTTCATGGGAAGTGGGCATTTGTGCCAGGCTTGTTGCAGGCAGCGTTACCTTTAGATAGCTGATAAATAGATGGTGTTTTTCTTTTCAGGAACAGGTGGCATGCCGAGCCCAGATACCTTCTCACCATTATGGGTAAAGGTTAATGGTGCTGCCTAGGCAACATACGAGAAAGCTACACTGAGAGTCAGTGGCTGAAGGTTAGGAATGACTCCCCTGGGTTTCCCCTCTGGGGCAAATAACTCCAGGGGGTGATTTAAATCAAGAAACCAGGGAAACAGTTTAACCCCACTGCCCATTTGCTGTAGCCCCAATCTAAATCCCCCTTTCCCAACAGCTGGTATTATCACACACACCCAGGGGTCGTTTCGAGCAGGGGCTCGGGGGAGCTCAGCTCCGGGAGTTGGTGCCAGCCTCCCACCCCCCTGCAGGAGAATGCCCGCTTGTGTCATGGCTGCAGCAAAATGACCACGTCCCCTGGAAAGGCCCTTGTTCCTCCGACCAGCCTTCTGAAGGCTTCAGCCACCACTGAAGCTATCCTCCCAGAATAGTGGTATTTCTGAGGCTTGGATTAGTAGATGTCCCCTTTCTTTCTTTCTTTCTTTCTTTCTTTCTTTCTTTCTTTCTTTCTTTCTTTCTTTCTTTCTTTCTCCCTCCCTCCCTCCCTCCCTCCCTCCCTCCCTCCCTCCCTCCCTCCCTCCCTCCCTCCCCTTCCCTCCCCTTCCCTTCCCTTCCCTTCCCTTCCCTTCCCTTCTGACATACTTCCAGTGATGTCAGGTGGTGTAGCCTATGCAAATGAGTTATGCTAATGAGCTCCTGCACCTCTTTTTCTACGAAATGACCCCTGCACACACCAAAACCTCAGAAGATTTGTTCATAGGTCCCCCAGTACCTCTAGTTTAGTGCAATTTGAACCCAGGTTTCCATGGTCCAAATCATCATATCAGTTTAACCCAGCAGGTGTTCATGGTGTAAGGGTTCTATCAAAAACTTTAGATAGTCACTGGGCATTAGTAACTGGAGTAATTTTAAATGCTGGGTTTCATATAGAATGTATGTTTCTATGTATTCAGATTAATTATGTTTATTAAAAAAAACAATCTCAGACCAGAAATTTGCAGGCCAAAATTCTCAGGAGAAAATACTGCTATAGAGGAGGCATCCACTGGTTTTCCTTTCTGTATACTGATCAGTAAGTATTCTGCCATGTAAATGTGCACCCCTAAGGGTCTACCAGGAAAGGGAAAGAATGAAAGATACTCCACAGAGCCCTGTGAAAAATCCTTTCCATGGTTATAGAAGTGTGTGTGTGTGTGTTGTGTTCTTATTATTTTACAGCCACAGCTTGTAGAGACTTTGGGATGCAAAAGGCCCTTTCTGATTGGCTAACAAATAAAGACTCTCATTTGTCCTTAAGCCACTCTAGGTAACCAATTGCTGAGCCTCGCTTAGGTCCAATAGGATTGTTTGTACATAGTTACATTGTTTGAAGTTATGAGTTGGAAACAGTATAAATTAAGGTGCCGCTCTCATAGAGCTGTCTTTGAGCTGAAGCAATGGTTTGAATAAAAGCCTGTTTGTTTGTTTGCCTCCCGCTCAATACTTAAAAGTGTGTGTGTGAATTATACTGTAAATTTGTTTCAAAATAATGTGATCCAACTAGTTTAAACCCATTCAGTGGCTAACACATGCCCCATGGGAGTTTTTTGAGCAGCAAACTCTGAAGACCTATAAAGAGCTGCTTTTGAAAGACTCCTCACTTTCTTTCTTTCTTTAAAAAAATATATATTTTTATTGAACTTTTTCAAGAACATAACATCTCCTCACTTTCAAAAGCACTGCGGCCACAGCATGGAAAAAATGTTGTCTGGGAAAGACTTGTCCATACGCCCTTTGTTTGAAACTAGTTATGTGGATTTTTGGATCTTGGTCCAGGTATTCTCGTTGACCTGAAAGCATCTACCAGTTCACCCCACACTAGAATATTGTAAAAGGAGGTTACTTGACATTTTTTTTCAAATGCCAGTCTTTTCTACCTTACTGTTATTTCAGGAGCTATCAAGGTTAGAAGAAGGAAGAAAGGGGCTTTATAGAAAAGCTATTTGTCTCCTCTTTCTAATGGAAAAAACTTCTTCTTTTCAGCAGTACCATAACTTGCAGCAGGAAGATATCTGATTCCAAAGCCATAACATTTTTATGTACAGCAACATGGTTGCTGCTTCAAGATTCAGTCTCATTCCTCCTAGGTCTCAAATCAATACACTTTTGGGAAGATATATGAAAAATATGTTGAGCTTTGATAACTTGATAGCTTCCCTGAACCTGCTGAAAGACTTGGAATGCTGGAACAAGTGTAAGAGGATATGGATTAGTAGTTTCAGGATAAAGCTCTTAATACATTTATCAATTGATACTAAGGGTTACCACTGATTAAATAGTTTTAGTTGACCTATTATCTTCCTTTTAGTTCAGTCAATTAATTGATTAAGAACATAAGAGAAGCCATGTTAGATCATGGGCCAATGGCCCATCCAATTCAGCACTCTGTGTCACACAGTGGCCAAATCCCAGGTGCCATCCAGAGGTCCACCAGCAGGGCCAGAACTCCAGAAGCCCTCCCACTGTTGCCCATAGCACCAAGAATACAGAGCATCACTGCCCCAGACATAATGTTCCATCTATAACTTGTGGCTAATAGCCACTGACGGACCTCCGCTCCATATGTTTATCCAATCCCCTCTTGAAGCTGTCTATTCTTGTAGCCACTGCCACTTCCCGCAGCAGTTAATTCCACATGTTAATTACTCTTTGGGTGAGAAAGTACTTCCTTTTATCTGTTCTAAACCTACTAATTAATTTCATTGAGTGTCCACAAGTTCCTGTATTTTGAGAAAGGGAGAAAAGTAATTCATTCTCTACCTTCTCCGGGGGTCATTTCGAGCAGGAGCTCGGGGGAGCTCAGCTCCTTGAGTTAGTGCCAGCCCCCCCCCCCCCCGGCGGGGGAATGCCTGCTTGTGTCATGGCTGCAGCAAAATGACCCCGTCCCCTGGAAAGGTCCTTGTTCCTCCGACCAGCCTTCTGAAGGCTTCAGCCACCACTGAAGCTATCCTCCCAGAATAGTGGTATTTCTGAGGCTTGGGTTAGTAGATGTCCTCTTTCTTTCTTTCTTTCTTTCTTTCTTTCTTTCTTTCTTTCTTTCTTTCTTTCTTTCTTTCTTTCTTTCTTTCTTTCTTTCTTTCTTTCTTTCTTTCTCCCACCCCCCCTCCCTCCCTCCCTTCTCTCTCTCTCTCTCTCTTCTTTCTTGCCTTCTGACATACTTCCAGTGATGTCAGGTGGTGTAGCATATGCAAATAAGTTATGCTAATGAGCTCCTGCACCTCTTTTTCTACAAAATGACCCCTGACCTTCTCTATCCCATCTCTATCATTTCACCCTTCAATCATTGTCCCTCCAAGCTAAAGAGCCCTAACCTCTTTAACCTGTCTTCATAGAGAAGGTGTTCCATCCCCTTAATCGTTTTAGTTGCCCTTTTCAGCACTGTCTCCAATGCTAAAATACCTTGTTTGAGATACAGTGACCAGAACTGTATACAGCATTCCAAATGAGGCCACTCCATAGATTTATACGGGGGCATTATGACTTTGTGTGCTTTGTTTTTATATGATATATGCTGTTAGCCGCCTAGAGCTGGCCTGTGCTGGCTAGGTGGGATACAAGTCTAAACAAATAAATAAATACTGTCTGATTTGTTTTCAGTCCCCAGCATAGCAATTGCCTTTTTATTGCAGTAGCAAACTGAGTCAACATCTTCAGTCAGTTATGTACCATGACTCCAGGATCTCTCTCCTGGTCAGTTACCAGTTCGGACCCCATCAACATATAGTGAGGATTTTTGGCTCCAATGTGCATTATTTTGCACTTGCCCACACTGAACCTCATTTGCCACGTGGACGCCCACTCTCCCAGCCTCAACAGATTTCTCTGGAGCACCTCACACTTCTCTCTGGCTCTCACGACCCTGAACAACTTTGTGTCCTCCACAAGCTTAGCCACTTCAGTGCTTACTCCCGACTCAAAATAATTAATGAACAAGTTAAAAAGCACCAGATCTAGTACTGAGTCCTGTGGTACCCCACTGCTTACCACCTTCCGCTGTGAAAACTGCCCCATTTAGACTCACTTTCTGTTTCCTGTTAATTAACCAGTTTTCAACCCACAAGAGGACTTATTCTCTTCTCCCATGACTGCTGAATTTACTTAGGAGCCTTTGATGAGGAACTTTATCAATAGCTTTCTAGATGTCTAGGTAGACAACATCTACTGGGTCACCCTTGCCCACTTTTGTTCACTACCTCAAAGAATTCAAAAGATGTCTGGCTGTCCTTAACTAGAGTCAGGGCCTTGTCAGTCCTGGCCTTGACCTGGTGGAATTCAATGACATCCTATCTAGCTGGCCCTGCATGAGGAACAGGCAGCACTTCTGAGAAGGCTGCCTTGGAGGTCTTGGCCTTGAGTCTCCTGCCTAGCAGCCTAAATTTTTCCTCCAGGACCACACAACTACATTTCCCCACATCATTGGTGCCATGGTTTTCATTTCTTACAACCTTAATATGTCAGAACCTAAAATAGTTTTTTTTAAAAAATCAGTATGCCCTTAATGGCGCTGCTGATTAAAAATGGCCTGCACTGATCAACCAAATATAGTTTTAGCTGATTAATCTACCAATTAAGTCAATTAAACCCTAGTTAATATGCTTTCAGTGTTAATCTCATGAATATTACATCCCCATATACCATCAGCAGGAAAGGCACCACAACCAAAGTGGGCAGCGGAAAATGTCTAGCAGCACAAAAAAACTTCTGCATGAAACAAACCATTAAAGATCACTAAAATTAGAGCTGAATAAAATGTCACCTAGGAAAAGGATAAATATTGAATAGTGGAATCAAATGAGAATTATGCCTGGGTAAATATTACATAAGATAAAACACTCAAAGAATAGATATACAATGGCCTTTTTGGTGACCTATACCTGCAGAAAAAATATGATATTCTTTTATAAAACCTGAACTGCTGTTAGTCATGAATTTGAAATTGAGTTTGGGTTAAACGCACTTCCTTGCTATGAACCCTGCAAATAAGCTTTACACACATGTTCACTACCCACATAACCTTTAAACAGAAATATATGAAGACAAGCGTGGGACTTGCAGGGGGCACCCCATTTCCTTCTCCCCCACTATTTCTTCTCTCCTTTCCCTGAAATCCCCCCATAGCCTCTCCCCTTTTTCTGCTTCCTTATTTCCTTCCCACCCACCAATCAACCTTCCTTTATCTGTCTGCTTCAGCTTTCCCTGATTCTGTTATTTCAGGGGTGTGCGACAGCCTCGTTCTTTAAAGAGAGGGTCTCTTAAGCCGCCTGATTTTGAAGAACCAGGTTTATTTAGGACTGGAAACCTTCACAAGATGTTATTAGGGCAGCAAATGTAAAGGCTTTGGATTTGTTGTTGTGAGGTAAATTTTGTGAGTGAGCAAGATGAACACAGAAATCACTGAGGCAGGAGTTGTATGTAAATACCAAAGAACATTTATTTATTTACAGGTTTCAAAGAACACATCAGCAGCACAGGTCTCCAGACAATCAAAGGAGAAGCCTGGCCGAGGCACATAAATTTAAGCTGGTTATGGCTTCAGCGTGTGGTCTGAATTCTCTTGAATGCTGGCAGGTACAAACAAGCTTTCAATGACTAGCCTCTAGGGTAGATCGTTTCTCACACACAGGACTCTACCCACACCAGCCTGACTTTTCCCAGGCCTCAGACTGAATGGTATGAGATCTGCTTATCACCAGAGGCAGGTCTCACAACCAAGTACTCTGTCCTCTCCCAGAGGTATAGTTAAACCATTCTGCCATGCTACTAGGCAGAGCTCCCTTTCAAACTGTCTGCTCTTTTGCTGAGGCAAACCCAAAATTATGACTGCCCTGTCTCTCTGAGCTAATTCCTGCTGTGCTTCCTTCCAAGATTCCACCCGCTCCCCTTGGCGAAAGATGATTAGATGCTGGAGCAGCACTCCCATAGGCGTAAAACAGTTACTCTAGCACAGTTACATGAAACAGTTACTCCAGCAGAATCGCACATATCCACCCACAACTCTTCTTTAAAAGGATCAGATAGTAGGTGATGTGAATGACACCTGTTTGGGACTCTGGAAAGCCATTGCCAATGTACTCTGTTCCGACTCTGATAGACCAAAGGTCTGGTTCCATGTAAGGAAGGTTCATGGCATATGAGTATAATTAGTAACTGGGGTCAGTACAAAGTGAACAAACTCAGAACAAAATCATGCCGAGACTCATCAAAGAGCAATATTGTGTATGAGGCAGTATCCTTGGTTTTCAGTATTCAAGATTTATCTCCATCCCAGTTGAACACATCGCCTAAACTGACAGGTAAAATACCCCGAAATGCTTTCAAAGTCATTTCCATATCTGAAAATATAACGGGGGCAGTATGCTTGGAGAACTATATGAATACTGATGTATACTCATCTTTTCTTTAAAATAATCAAATGTATTCATTCTTACCTTTTCATATTTTTGGACACGGCAGTGATTCATAGGAACATTCCCAAGGTTTTAATAAATCATAATATGAATCCATCCCTCCATGATTACCGTATGTTGGTATGATACAGTAGTCATATATGATAAGGTAAGGGGGTTACTCTAGAAGTAACTGAACCTGTATACTTGACATACTAATGGCACTGACAATTCTTTTCAGTAACAAATGCCAATATTATATCCAATACTATCCTTTGTGTTGCAGTACTGTCATAACTATCTAGAACTCCCCATTTATTATTGCAAGCAGTCATAGCAATGAGCTATAGATACAAATGCAAGCACCAGGATTTGGAAAAGGAATTGCTTTCTGGATGATATTTTCACTTTTTCTCCTAACCATAGTTTGCTCATAAAGAATCTATCATTCAGAGCAAGGAACAAAAGGGAACACTTTAGCTGTATTCTTATAGTGTTTTCCAGGGGTCCTTTAGTAGAAAAAGAGGTGCAGGAGCTCATTAGCATAACTCATTAGCATACCTCATTAGCATATGCCACATCCCCTGACATCATCAGAAGTGTGTCAGAAAGGGAATGTCAGTTTCAGCCCCATTATATCTTATGGGCCATTGAAACCAATGACAAAAACTCATAGGGTATATGAGGGGCTGGAGGAAAGGGGGTTTGAGGGAGAGGCTCCAAACTTGCAGGGTATCTGCTGGGGCCTCTCCTCGAAATACCCACCAAGTTTCAAGAAGATTGGACCAGGGGATCCAATTCTATGGGCCCCCAAACAGGTTGTCTCATCCCCTCCATTGTTCTCTATGGTGGGAAAAAACATTAACTTTTTTTCTCCCATAGAGAACAATGGAGGGAATGGGGGCAACCTGTTTGGGGGCTCGTAGAATTGGACCCCCTGGTCCAATCTTCTTGAAACTTGGTGGGTATTTTGAGAAGATGCCCCAGCAGCTACCCTTCAAGTTTGGAGCCTCTCCCTCAAACCCCCTCCCCTCCAGTCGCTTTTAAAGTTGCTGCCGAATTTTGGCGGCAATTCGGCAGCGGGCTGAATCAGATTAGAGAATCTGATTCGGCCCGTGGCTGCCCTAGTGGCCACTCCTGAGCTCCGGCCCCAACGGACCCCTGGTGTTTTCCTTACCAGAGAAGCTGAAGCCAGAGCCTGTGTTCTGTGGAAACATAATAGCAACTCCTTGGCATTTACCAAGCCTAAGAAGAAGAAGAAAATCCATTTCTTGCATGGATCGTCCACCTAATGAGTGTTTCACTTAGTGAGCTTCTGCTACGAAACAATCCGTTAATAAAGTCCAAGTTTATTTCTCTTGCATGTTACAGCAGAATTCTTCATGTTTCTTTACAGATCCAGTATAATTCCAGGTGCTCTGACCTGGGTAGCTCAGGCTAGCCTGATCTCAAAAGCTAAGCAGAGTCAGCTCTGGTTAGTATTTGGATGGGAGGCCGCCAAGAAAGTCCAGGGTCACAATGCAGAGGCAGGCAATGGCAAACCGCCTCTAGACATCTTTTGCCTTAAAAATCCCACGGGGTTACCATAAATCATTTGCGACTTGGTGGCAATGAATACATAAATAATTCTGAGTAGGGCTGAGCAGAAAGCATTCACATTTCTAGAAGCCTCAAACGAGCTGTTTGTGACCCTCACATGCATCATTTGAAGTAATCCCCACTGAACTTGATACAGTCGGAACCACATATTTCACAAATCGTAAAAAATCTGTTAGCTGTGCTCAGCAGTGTTTGTCTGAACATGCGTCAGTTAGGACATGTGTCTGTTGCGAATGAGCTCACTCTCCAAAGTAGAATCAAACAATGCACTTCTAAACAGAGTTGCATCCTTTATGTCTGTTGCAGTCAGTGGGCTTAGAAGAGTATAAGTGCTTAGGATTGCACTGAGATGTAGGGATGCCAGCCTCCAGGTGGGACCTGGTGATCCCCTGGAATTACAGCTCATCTCCAGACTACAGAGATCAGTTCCCCTGCAGAGAATGGATGCTCTGGGGGGTGAACTCTATGGCACTGTACCCCACTGAGGTTCCTGTCCTCCCCAGGATCCATCCCCAAATCTCCAGGAATTTCCCAACCTGGATCCAGCAACCCTACCTCCCCCCCATCTGCCACCAGTGGTCAGGGAGGACCTGGCAACCCTAAAAAGCAAAGCACAAAATAGAAATGTCTCCTGTATTGTCTCTCACTTCCTGCCCTGGCAGAGGCTGCTTGACTTAGTTTTAATGCCCAGCTATAGGGGAATAATGTCCAAAACCTGGACCAAAACCACCATGCTCTGTTTTACAGAGTGATGGGGCTCCAGTGCAAAGTTGGATTGAAAATGGAGGCAGGGATTTTGCATATTAATCAGAGAAAGTGTACTGAAAGAAATCAGAGTAAAAACATGCAGTCAGAGTAATATTCACATTATCTACTGCAACAACACAAAAGCACTAAGGAGCTCCCCAAAGAAACCTGTATATAGTTTCACCATTCACACAATATTTATCAATACTGTGCAATGTATATGTCAGGAAACATACGGTTAAAAAAGGAAGAAAAGGGACAGCAAAGTCAGGGAAGGGAGATATGATCTATTTCTTTCTGTGTCTGAGGTGACTTATGAGCAGGCATCTGATGATCCCAGTGGACCACAGACCTACACAAACCTGAAAGTTAGGCGTTCCAAGAAAGGTCACTTGGCAAGGGGACCCAATGGGAATTCAGGCAGTGGTTTAGGGAGTAACCCAAGAAGGCCAGAAGAGAAAGCATGTGGGAAAATAGAATGCCAAATGAGTCCAGCAAAGCATGCACAGCTGAGTTGGGAAGTGAGCCGGCAGCTCATGTTATAGGAGTTCTGAAGAACGGAAACAAAAAAGTTGATTTGTGTAGGATTAGAAGGAGGTAGGGATCTCTGCACTAAACCTTTGGATTGGCTCCGAAGGGAGGAAGGAGGGAAGCTTGAGGTGGAAGCAGCCTCTACTACACAAGACTGAGACAGAGCAACAGGGCATTGTGCTTTGTTTGACTAAATGAAAATCTTGCCTTTCACACCCGGTAGCAGCCCAAAGAAGCTTATGTCATTTATCCCTCCTCCATTTCATCCTCACAACAACCCTGTGAGGCAGGTTAGGCTTAGAGTGTGACCAGCCCAAGGTCACCCATTGAGCTTCCATGGCAGAGCGGGGATTCAGACCTGGGTCTCCCAGATCGTAGTCCGACACTAACCACTACACCATGCTGGCTTTCTAGCGATCCAAGCAATGTTATGTTTCTGACGGTCCCCTAAACCCAATCAACTGTATTAAGTGAAACAGTACCTAGCAGAAGGTAGCACTGGTGGTGTTTTTACCATTTGTAGTACATGCATGTGCGGAAAAACAAGTATATGGTGAGGCGCCTATGCACATGCGCAGACAGGATTTTAAAAAAAAACTGATTGCAAGGCTCCTCACGGTGGATGCCATCTAGAGAATCCACTGTGAGAGTCACATGCGGTGAAGCGCTTCACGGGCAGGCTGTCTGGTTGTGCAACACTGGATCAAAAAGATCTAGCTCAAATTACAGTCGGACCAGTGGCGGGATTAGCTGCCCGTCTGAACACACCCTTGGGCAAGTTCTCATGAGAGAATAGAAAGTGTCATGGTCAAGACACCTACAACAACCTTCTCATGATCTTCTTTTGTGGTTGTTGCTTTGGTCTGGTGTTGCTCGGTTGAGTCGGAGACTTGGGTTCTAGTTCTCCTGCCCCCTCCTTTTCCATCAAAGATTTACTGTTCCTAGCAGGATTCCTGAAAGGTGGACTTTTTCACAGGTAGGCCTCATTTACATCTCCCAGAACCCCCAATCTCACTTTCTCCACTGCATTTCCCCTCCCACTGAGCCACCAGTCAGGTAGTGTTTCCTCCAGTAGCCTTGCTTTAGTTTTGTTTCTTCCTCATCACTATGGCCTCCATTACTAGCAAAAAGCATATTCCCTCCAGTCGGACCCTAATACACACATGTCACGTGCAATGTTCTGTCCTTGGAACGCTTGTTGCGGCCCTACAGCAGGATCTGAGCCCTTCTCTCGGAGGCTTGTCCTCTATATGTTCTATGTATAAACTTAATCACTGGATTATGGAAGGCACTGATAGGGAGTGGATGGAGACTGTTCCTGGTAGCCTACTTGTACCGTGAATGTCAGAGGATGTGTCGGATGCATTCTGTAATATCAGCCTAGCATTCCCATTTCGACTGTGCTGGCTGGTGGCTTTCCATGTCCAGGAGTCATCCATGAGCACCATAATTCTGGGTGGTGGTGGTAGAGTCACCAGGAGACCTGTGTGAGAGAGAGGCCTGCAGACTATGCTTCTCTTGCAATTACGTGCTTTTGACTTCGCTGTGGGCAATGCATAGGCATGCTGCTATATTAACGCCAGCACAAACATGGACATAGCAGCCACTGGCATACTGGGACCTTTGATTTGACCTGTTTGAGCATTTCTCAAGAGAGCCAGTTTGAGCATTTCTCAAGACAGCCAGTTTGGTGTAGTGGTTAAGTGCGCGGACTCTAATCTGGGAGAACTGGGTTTGATTCCCCACTCCTCCACTTGCACCTGGCTGGATGACCTTGGGCAAGCCATAGCTCTGTACCAGCTGTTCCCTCAAGGACAGCTTGGGAAAGAGCTCTCTCAGCCCCACCTACCTCACAGGGTGTCTGTTGTGGGGAGGGGAAGGGAAAAGGAGTTTGTAAGCCGCTCTGAGACTCCCTTGGGGAGTGGAGGGCGGGGTATAAATCCAATCTCTTCTCTTCTTCTTCTCTTCTTCTTTCAGTGGTTCTGGGTCCTGAATCATTGGGTTCTGTTTGAGTGCCTCAAGAGATTCCGATTCAGTACAGGGGAATTATTAAGCCAATGGAAAAAGAAAAAGGAATCCAGGGGAGGGGGGGGGGGTAGGAAACGATAATTTAATCTTCTCTGGATGGATGCTCTTGCCCTGCCTAGTCGTTTTGCTTCTGGCATTTCACAAACCCATAAACTGCTCAGACACATCTATGTTAGATTATGGTGTGTGAGCACTGTGAAAAAGAGACTGTGAAATACGGTGCAGCCTCATCATTCTCTCTGGCTCGGTTTGGTTCCCAACAGGACAATCGTTTTTTGCTACGGCTGTAGAGCCCTTCTAGGAAAAGCCTTTTTACCCAGGAATCACAAAAGTCACTGTGCCATAAGAACCCTTTTCACAATGGACACCTAGCCACTTAACCAAAGGGTGGCAATGGGGCATTAAGGGTCCAAGGGGAAAGAAGAAGAAGAAGAAGAAGAAGAAGAGATTGGATTTATACCCCGCCCTCCACTCCCCAAGGGAGTCTCAGAGCGGCTTACAAACTCCTTTCCCTTCCCCTCCCCACAACAGACACCCTGTGAGGTAGGTGGGGCTGAGAGAACTCTTTCCCAAGCTGTCCTTGAGGGAACAGCTGGTACAGAGCTATGGCTTGCCCAAGGTCATCCAGCCAGGTGCAAGTGGAGGAGTGGGGAATCAAACCCGGTTCTCCCAGATTAGAGTCCACGCACTTAACCACTACACCAAACTGGCTCTCGGTTTAATTCAGAACTGCAGCAGTGGGTTGCCAGTGGAGATGTGCTCTAGGATCCATGAGGGCAGCAGGCAGCCACAGCTGAAATGTGCAATGCCTGGAGAGTGATATGGGGCTAGAGGATGCAGCTGACTTCCTTGAGAAAATGTCAGTCTGTAGAGAGTCAGATCCACTTCCAAGGAAGGTAATGTGTAAAGGGAAATCTGTCTCAACAACATTGCCCAGTTCGTTGCTCAGACCTTCCCAAAGCATAGGAAATGAATCAATGGAAGACATTTATTTGATCATATTTTTAATTAAACAACTTCTGTTGGGAATTTTACAGATCTATGAACAAATCATTCTCAATGTCAGGAATAATGATCCAGTAGCGTTCTTAAACTTGTCTGTTTTTAAGAGGCATCCTTTTGTAAAAGTAATGGTCTTTTCTTGTTTCGGTAAATCCCAGGTCTGCAAAAACTCTGCTGAATAAGGAGCATTGCTCTGCAGTTTCCTTTGACTTTGGTACTTTGACCTGGCAACCCTCAAGCTTGGAGATCTCTCAAGCTCTCTTCCAGCTGTGCAGTTCTCTGACTACCTGAGGAAATCAGGCAGAAATGTACTTAATAACAGTGACAGGCTTTTGTTTTCACCCCAGCTATCTCGCACGTGCTATTGAGAACATATAGTACTGTGTACAAAACATAACAATTATAGAGTTTCTCGCAGTTCTCAGAACTGAACAGTCACACATTCTCTACTCTCTAATACCTGAGTTAACCTCCCCGGATCTGAATGGAGGTTTGGGCTCCAAAATTTACAATAATTTACCGGTTGATAGCTGAAGATCTTGAACTTTTACACAAGTAAAAGTAACTGAAGTACCTTACCGTGCTACCGTTTCCGGTTTTCAATGGCAGTAAGATGGCTCAGAGATTTGAGGTAGCTTCGTTTCTACAGTTTGGCAAAGTTCCAGGGACAGGGCGATGAGCAGGGCTCCGTTGGAGCGGGAGTGCACAGGAGCGCAGCTCCGGGAGTGAGGAGCCCAGGGGGCGGGCACATGACCAAGCCCCACCCCCTCCTCGGCTTCCCCGAGCAGTGCAGAGGCGCAGCCCCCGGGGAAAGCCCTGCTAGGGTCTTTATTGTTTTTAATGTTTTGTTTTAATATTGATAATTTTATCATTGCTCCTTTTATGACTGTGTGCTGCTTTTCCAGAGACTTGCTCAAGGTGGCATATAAATTTCCTAAGTATACCCTTTTTTATCTGGGCACATGGCACATAAGTACTGGAGAAATTTCACCAACCCTTCAGCAGCTTCCACTTTATCAGTCTGGTGTAGTGGTCAGGAGTTGGACTCTAATCTGGGAGAACCAGGTTTGATTCCCCACTCCTCCACATGCAGCTGCTGGTGTGACCTTGGGCCAGTCTCAAGTTCTCTCAGAGCTGTTCTCTCATGAGCAGTTCTCAAAAGACCTCTCTCAGCCCCACCTACCTCACAGGGTGTCTTGTTGTGGGGACGGGGAGGGGAAGGGGAAGGGATGGGTGGTGCACATGTCCTGAGTATCTCAAGTCTACTTGAAACCTGGTGGTTTCAAGGGAGCAGGAAGAGAATGAGGGTGTGTTCTTTACGCTTATTTTTATTGCACAAAGTATTGGATGGGGAAGGGAATGCAGGAAGAGCAGTTCAGTTTCACTCAGCTGTGGGGTGGAGCCTGAGGGGTGGGTGTTGCCTTCTGACACACTTCCGGTATGTTAGGGGGTGTGGCATATGCAAATGAGTTATGCAAATGAGTTATGCTAATGAGCTCTTGCACCTCTTTTTCTACTAAATGACTCCTGGTGACGAGAGACCACTGAGGAACACCCTGCATATCTCTCTGAGTTCCTTGAGAAAAAAATAAGACAGAGAGGAGGGCGGAGGACAGACTGGCAGAATGAAGCGCAAGGGATGTGGAACCGTACCGGGGAGGAGGTGGAATGGAGTATTCGCACTGAGGGGCGGCCCCTGGTGGTGGTGCCCCAGCTGTGTGCGGCTTTGGTCCATTTTGCCAACCTGTGTGTAGGCGCAAAGGTGCAGCAGCAATTGGGGCAGGATCCCATGGCTGGGAGCTTTAACTCCATGAGCCGGAAGTGTCCCCGCAGGCGGTTGTGCGCTCAAGCGCACAGCACTCATGGGTGGTTATGCTGGATCAGCGGGTTCACATTACCGGAGCCACTTGATTGCGGCTTATTTGCGTCCACACTTCCAGGAAGCGGGATAAACGTGCACCCAAACGGCTTGCCACGGCTTTCACCTGGTACTTTTAAAAAGCAGGATCAAAACGCTTCAGGACGGGGTGAGTACAGGACTGGAAAGCCAGACAGCTGTGGCTGTGTGAACCGGCCCACTTAATCCGCTTGAAAAACGTGCCTATATCAGGCCAAACTGCCAGTCTGAACTCAGCCGAGATGTCTGCAAGCCAGTGTAGTGTAGTGGTTAAGAGCATCGGACTAGTACCTGTGAGACCTGGGTTCAAATCCCTATACGTACCATGGAAGCTCTCTGGGTGACTTTGGGCCTGTCACATTCTCTCAGCCTAACCTACCTCACAGGGTTGCTGTGTGGATAAAATAGAGGTGAGGAAAATGATGTCAGCTGCTTTGGGTCCCCACTGGGGAGGAAGGCAGGGAATAAATGAAGTGAATAAATAAATGAAATAAATATATGCTGAGTGCCAGTGAATGACGTGTTTAAGAGGTTTGTCTCTTTAGAGGGATCCTGATGTAACATCCTATATCTGTTCAGCAAGCCACTGCTGAGGTACAAACTCATAAGTTGTCTGAGGAATAAACTCAGGAACAGGAGGCAGGGATACCTTCTCTTTTGCTCTATAGGCCAGGTTCTAGCAATCTGTCAGTTTAATTCAATATGTCCAAGGGGAATTTGGATGTCTGTTTCTCACAAAACACCTCCCTCCAGCACATGTTGGCACACTGCAAGGGGGTGGGTCAAATGGAGTGGAGGTCTGTGGTTCAAAGAGGGTGGGGAATCAAAACTCCCATTGGGCACGTGCAAGCTCTTTGGTTTGTTTCAAGAAGTATTTTGATACAAACTGTGGCTCGGGAGCCACACGCGGTTCTTTCACACATATTGTGCGACTCCTGGCAGGGTGGCTGGGGAAGTGGCTGGGGCATGCCTCCCCAACTAGTCTTCCCTTCCCTAGCCAGTGTTCCCCTCCCTGGGTAGGCTTGAGATGGGGGGGGGGGGAGTAGAGAAAGAAAACAACCTCAACGTTAAATGCATTCTCAAAGACGCCCACCTAGGGTTGCCAGCCTCCAGGTGGGGCCTGGGGATCTCCCGCTTTTGCAACTGATCTCCAGCTGACAGAGATAAGCTCTCCTGGAGAAAATGGCTGCTTTGAAGGGTAGACTCTATGGCAATGTACTATGCTGAGGCCCCTCCCCTCCCCAAACCACGCCCTCTCCTGGCTATACCCCCAAAGTCTCCAGGTGTTTCCCAATCCAGACTTGGCAACCCAAAGCCCACCCCGGGCCGGCTTGGAGAAAGCATTTGTCCCTTTAAATTTCATTATCGATATCTGTTTTACCCCTTTTGTTTTTATTTCTGGCAGTCTTATTTAAGGTTAATATTAATAAAAAGCAATTTTTTGTATTTTCCAATAAAAATGTGTAATATTTGTTCATGTCTTGTGGCTCTCAGTCATTTGATGTTTCTTCGATGTGGCTCTTACGTTAAGCAAGTTTGGCCACCCCTGGTGTACAGTGATAGTTCCCAGAATGATTGTAAGCATATGTTTCAAACAAATAATTATCTAAATATTTAACACAAAGGGTTATTTTTACCCTGTTATTCTTCCTCAAGATGTACCGCGATTTCATCTGCAGTGGTGAATATTACCCACTTCAAGTTTAAGTCTATTTCTTGTGTAATTCTCGTGGCAGGGGGTGGGGTGTTAAATGGCCATAAATGAAGTAAGTCTGCTTCTATCTCATCGTCATAAGAGTACTTCTTTTTTTCTGTCTGAAACTCTCTGGTAAGATTTTGTTAAAGCTGATGTGCAACACGCTGTTATTAAGGTAATAAAGGATATTTTTTTTCTTTTAATGACATACTTCTGTGAATCGCCAACTCTGGGTTCTGCTTCAGTATTTAACTTTTTTTCTTTGAAAATGCATTAATTTTGCAAGCAGCATGATTAAATACTGAGTATAATTATTCTGCAGTTTATTAAAACACACACACACACACGAAGCCTCACATACCAGAGAACACATTATGGTATTTTCTAAACACTAAGAATATTTACAGCCAAACAGAAGCTACCTACACCCTTCACTTTTTCGTAGAAGCATTTTTATAACCATAAAAATATATACAGGACCATTCTGTGACAGTGTTAACGCTGTCAAAGTCATTACAGAGTTCCCATCGCTTGGAATCTTTGAACTGAATTCTAAAACTGGCTTCCACGACTTACATTCCACCACGAAGGATTCCATCAGGACTTCAATAAACCTAGTTTTGTTGCTTGCTTGAAGGGGGGGCGTGGATTATCAGGCACCTGGTAAACTATATTATATGGCTGATAGACTGTTTTCGGCTTTGAAATTATTCGGGCCTGGCTTGACAGTTTTAACTTATTGAGTTGAATGGGCAATCGGAATGACAAGGGCCTTGATTTTGCAGTGGGTCACTTATTTTGGTTTCTTCTGAAAGCCCAGATGCTGGAAAGAAGTACCACAGATTCACTGGCTGTGCTTGGTTCATTTTTGTCTACACAACAGGGACAATCACAATCATGTCCTCAGCTTGTTGTTAGACGAACAAGAAGTTGTAAAAGTGCAGTTTGCTTATAGTGGTGGTGGTGGTGCTGGTGGTGGCGGTGGTGATGGCAGTAGTATCAGCCCAATAATGTAGAGCTTGTTTTATGGCCATGAAGCATAAATTGACTCAGCTCTGTCTCGCACTTCCACCTGATCCCAGGGGGGTTGTGGAAACCCTGAACCTGTGCCTGGAGGCAGTTTTGGAGTGGATGCGAGCTAATAAACTGAAGCTTCATCCCAGCAAGACAGAAGTGCCACCGGTGAGTTGAAGGTCTGATCCAGGATTCAAAGAGTTCCCCATTCTGGATGGGGTTGCACTTCCTTGAAGGAACAGGTCTGTAGTCTGGGAGTGCTCTTGGGCCCAGGCCTACTGCTGGATAAGCAGGATGCAACTGTGTCCAAGGGTGCCTTTCTCCAGCTTCCACTGGTTAGCCAGCTGCAGCTTTTCCTGGACAGAAGAGATGTGGCCACTGTGGTGCATGCCCTGGATGTTGACTGGAGTGGGTCACAGGGATCCTATCACTCCAGTCTTGGCCCAACTACACTGGCTTCCCATTTATTCCAGGTACAATGTAAGGTGCTGGCCTTGACCTTCAAGGTCAATTTGTGACCAACACACACAAAGGAAAGCTTAATTCCTTACTTATTTATTTTATTACTTTGATTTATATCCTGCCCAGCCATTACAGTAACCTTCGGAGGCCCTGCTTTGGGCACCCCCACCTTCTGAGATTAGGTGGGTGGCAACCCAGGAGAGGGCTTCCTTGGTCATGGTACATAAGCTCTGGAACTCTCTTCCCAAGGAGATTAATTTTTTCCCTTCTGTTGCCATCTCCCACCAGTAGGATTGCCAGGTCTGGGTTGGAAAATACCTGGAGACTTTGGGGGTGGATCCGGGAGAGGGCGGGGTTTGGAGATGGGAGGGGCCTCAGCAGGGCACAATGCCATAGAGTCCACCCTTCAAAGCAGCCATTTTCTCCAGGGGAGCTGATCTCTGTCAGCTGGGGATCAGTTGTAAAAGCGGGAGATCCCCAGGCCCCACCTGGAGGCTGGCAACCCTTCCCACCAGCAAGCGGAAGCTTTTGTTTTGTTTTGTTTGCCATTCCCTCAAATGATCCCTCCTTCCTAACAAATCGTTAATTGTTTTGTATGTATTTTAGATCTGTCTTTAACTTTTTTTCAAAGCTGTTTTAATGATGCATGTTTGGGAGGAGGGATGATTTAAATGGTTTTATAATGTAATTTTATCATGTGTTTTAAATTGTTAGCCACCTTGATGGCCTTTTTAAGGGCGGAAAGGCAGGATATACATTTTGTGAATAAGTCAAATATATAAATACCATATTTTTTGCTCCATAAGACTCACTTTTTCTCCCCAAAAAAGTGGGGGGGAAAGTGTGTGCGTCTTAACCCCCCCTCACCTTTCCCGAGCCACGGCACCGAGCAGAGCTAGGTGCGTCTTATGGAGTGAAAAATATGGTAAGTTATTTCCATCCTGGCTACCATTTCTTTGTGTTTTATATAAGCTACATAATTCATGAATAGGCAGCATGGTCCAGCTGAACTTGAATCTGATAGTACTGAGCAATTTCTGAGAGCCCGTAGAGTCATGGTATGGTCTTGAGGGATTCACTGTCTTCTGAGCTTCCATTGCCTATCAAGGGAATGAGAATAGGAATGGCCTAACCCAGGGGTGGGCAAACTGTGGCTCGGGAGCCGCATGCGGCTCCTTCACATATATTATGTGGCTCCCGGCAGGGCGGCTGGGGAAGCTAAATATCATTAGCAAACAAATATCATTGGACAAATTAATATCATTATCAAGATCTGCTTTTACCCCTTTTGTTATTATTTTTGGCAGTCTCATTTAATGTTAATAAAAAACAAATTTGCTTATTTTCCAATAAAACAGGTAATATTTGTTCATGTCTTGTGGCTCTCAAACATCTGATGTTTATTCTATGCGGCTCTTACGTTAAGCAAGTTTGGCCACCCCTGTTCTAGGTGGCTCTTACGCTGAGCAAGTTTGCCCACCCCTGGCCTAACCCAAAGAGCGTTTGTGAGGGAACTACAATGGCAATTGACAAGCTATTATTTGGTATCCGGATAGATCTTAGCAACAGAAATTGCTGCTGAGCTGTTTGCACTGGCAGTGTTTTGATGTAGGCACAGTTTTGCAAACGACAACAATGCAAACTAATATTTTATTAGTGCAAGTTACTAACATCCCAATCCAAGGCTTTAGAGTCACAGAGCAGGAAGGAAACTAAACCAACCCCTAGCTCTACCTTGGTCTCAAGTCATAAGCATCCCTTGGCTAGCTCCTGACCTTCCTTAGAAGCAGCAAACTCCTTGTGGGAGTCCCTGCAGGGGAAAGGATTTGAAGAGAGTCACACAGACAAACCACGCTGCAGGGAATTGCAACGTCCCAGGGTCCCGGCCAAATCTGTTCTTGAAAAATCCTGACCCTATATGTAGTACTCTTCGAGGCTCTGAGCATAAGCAAAACCCACCCAACCCAAGCCTGCTAAGGAACACTTAATCAGGCACATCACATTCTTTGAAATGATAAACCAACCAAACTGGAAGTTCTGCTTTATGATTTATTTAAAGTGCATGGCTTGCTTTCTCTCAGTTGCTTCCTTTCTCACGTAAACACACATCAAGGGAACTCACAGAGCAAGAACCCTGCCTTGCTTTTTCGACGGCAAATTTAAGAAGTCACCACGAACGCAGTGTGCTTTCTAACAAAAACTGCATGTTTGTGGGAGAGCAAACCTCTGAATAGTTTGGCTAGTACATGCACACTTTTTGTGCATCATGCTTAAATAGGACCGCTTTTAAAATTATGCTGTAACCCTCCACCCCACAGTGGGTACAGATTCAGGACTGTTTATGAGATTAATTCATAGTGCCAGATCTATGTGGGAAAGTATAATAATAAGGTTGCACCAGAAGCAATTGAGCTTGTTCATACAGGTACTGTTATCTCTACAGTCAGGAAAGCCAAAACTTTCCCCCCTTGTAAGTGAAATCTGAAATTCACAGGAATCCAAGTTCTGTGATGGATGCCAAATTGGAATGGATTCCCAGGTCCATAAAATTCTGGAAGATGAAAAACCTGGTGATCTAAGGGCACCTTTTTGCTTAAGTACCTGACTCTGATAAAATGTAGATTGCTTTGCATAACATGGTAAGAAAAACCCTGCTGAATCAGATCAATGGTCCAGCTAATGAAGCATCCTTTTCCCACAGTAGCCAACCAGATGCCCTGAAAGGAATATTTTCTCCATGTAGTTATTTAGCAACCTAAGTGTACTCAGTCCTAATGCTTGGAGTGCTACATAAAAGTGCAGGTCAGCCTCCTGATGTCTTAAATTAGCTGGTGGAATACTGGTGTCGCTGTACGTTTGGTTTTTCTTTTCTGTGTATTGACCCACTAACTTATCGGACAGTGCTAAGGAAGAACTGGATTGCTTTCGTCATGCAGAGGAAGCTGGAAATAGCCTTAGTTACGGCTGCGTCTTCCAGCCTCCGACATAATTTATGGCACAGTTTTCCAGATGGTTTAGATGCCAGTGTAGGGTGGTGGTTAAACTGTTGAAACATTCTTGTGGAGAGGTGGCTTTAATTGCTCCTTGGAGGCCCTCACAGGCCAGAAATGAGGGGTATAAATTTTGTAAAAAGAACAATTAATAAACTCCCCACCCTGCCATGGGTTACTGGGTGACTTTAAGTCAGTTGCTGTCTGTCCACCTAACCTACCTCACAGTGGTTGTGAGGTTGTGAGCAACTGTGAGGATAACAGGAGGCTGGAGACAATACAGACTCCTTGGAATAAGTCCATGATAGAAATCTAAATAAATTAAGCTTGCTGTTTATTTGGTACATTTTTATCCCACCCTTCTTTCAAGTAGCTCACAGCAGTGTGCATCATTCTCCCCACTTCTGTTTTATTTTCACAACAACCTGGTGAGTTAGCTTAGGCTGAGAAAGAGTGACTGAACCAAGGTCACTCAGCAGGTTTCATGGCAGAGCTAGGTCTCTCAGTTACTAGCCTGGTACCCTAACCACAGTTCTAGCTTCCCTAGAGAGACTTTGGCTGTGATCAGATGTGCCTTTAGATCTGATATAGCTGCCTGAAGCATCTAAAATGCCTGATCAGACAGCAACATCTGTGAAAGGTTCTGCAGTCATCAGCACCCTGTTCTGCCCCGCTACCGGAATGGAGTCAAAACATATCAGGAAAGTCTGGTCGTAATACTTGCCAATGGGCCATAGTCCATAGTCTGATCACTCAAGCACGCTCTCAAGCTGTCAGGATGGGCTGCTCAGTCCATCCCAACTTGGCATCATTTTTTTTCTCAGCGATATGTGCATAACTGCATAATCGTCCCCATCTCTAGGCCAGCTTTGAAAATGAGCAGGAAAGGGAATGATCTGTGTCAGGCGACCACAGCTCACTGAGAATCACAGTGCTCTGTGGAAAGATCAGCGAGCTGTGAAAGCAGCGACTCCAACCCCAGAAGTTGAAAAGCGCATGTGCAAAAACCTGCACCCTCGTTTATGTGCATGCACAAAAGTAGGCAACCCCCCCTGCCTGTCTGCACTGTCTGATCACGCAGTGATGGGCTGACTCTGCAGCGAAACAGGATGTCTGATCGAGCGACTCTGTGTCAAATACCAACAGAGGGAATACGAGTGCTTCCTGCCCATGCCAAATGGCATGCCTGATCGCAGCCTTAGAGCCTTTCCATAGTAGCGCTGCTCTTCCTTGACTTTTGTTAGCTGCCTGGATTGCGTTTGACAGATTTACAGTAAATAGTAGAACTCCATGGGGCAGTTTCAAGTACTGCCACATATGTGGATGCTGATTCCAGATTCTTCCAAGTAGTATACTTAACACAGACTAGTCACAAAATTCTAAGAAATGTAGTGTTTATATACAGGGTCCGCATAAAATATTGAAAATATAGAGATTTGTGGGAGATGCATCTAAGTAATGATTATATGATTTTATGTGATAGGAAATTCTGTGTTTTGAAATGTGAATACAGGTGGGACAAACTGTCCTTCAAAAATTATGGGATTATAATGGAAGACCCAAGGCTATTTTTTTCTTCAGAACTGCTCAGACATAAACCTCAATTATATACAAACTGATTAAATTTATAGGGGTGGGCAAATTGCGGCCCGGGGGCCACATGTGGCCCGCCACAGAGTTTTTTGTGGCCCGCCAAGACAGTTGGCCACTGTCAGCACCTGAGGAGCTGCAGCTTGAACTTATTTACATGCAGTCAGATCACACTGTGAAGGAAATGTTTAATGCTGTGACATTAGTTGACTTTTTCAAATCTTTGTCTGCTAAAAAGTTTCCATGTATGAAGAAATTTGCTGGGAAAATGTTCTCTATATTTGGGTCTACATATATTTGTGAGCAAAGTTTTTCTTGCATGAAGATCAACAAGAGTAAATATAGACATTAACAGACATTTGACAGACATTAACTTGCAGGCTGTGATGAGAATCTCAACAAGCAATCTCACTCCTGATTTCAAAAAATTGTAGAAAAGTGTGATAGGGTACATTTGTCTCATTAAACTGATTCTAAAATTAATAGTGCTTGCAGCTATAGATGATACGAAATTAGTACAATAAATAAATTGAATAAAACTACCACTATTTTATTTAATTTATATTTATTGATTTTTATGATACAATGTATACCTTTTCTGAAATGCAAAGTTAACTAATAAATGCAATCCTTTTAAAAGGTGCGACCCTCTGCTAACCTCCGCTCCCACAAAGCGGCCCTCAAGCCAAAACAGTTGCCCACCCCTGGATTAAAAAATAGCAGAGGGAAAATCTGGGTAGACGGTGAAATGGAAAGAAGCACCCATGTCAGGACAGTTATAGATTTGTCTGCAGAGCATAGGACCAGTCTGCAACAGCTGATCCTGAACAGGAACACATTGCCAAACGGGACATCCATACTGTTCCGCAAAACCTTCAGAGAGGCAAGGACCAGCTGCTGTCTCTCCAGGACTCCTAATGAGAATTCTGTCTCTGTAAGCTAAACTCAGTACCCAAAGGTATTTTGTTTAACAGGCATTTGCTGAGAGACCACATTTGCTTAGGTTGTCAGGCTTTCCTTATCACAAACAAACCTGTGGCTCACAAAGAATGACGGGTTATGTAGCCACACAACCGTTAAAGATGACATGCCTTCGGAATAGCCCATGCAGACAGAGGCCATTGTGTTTTTATTTTGCCCTGCGAGCACCCTTTCTGTCATCCTCAGATCTAATCCAGCAAATGGCGGTTTGGAGCCAAACTGGGAGAAAAGGGGACAAATCCTGCCAGCAGCTCTAGTCTGGTAATTTCTCTCCCAGCCATTGAGTAGTGCTGGGTGACTACATTTGAGAGAGGATGGGGCTTTTGTTGGGGGTTAGAAAGCATCTCTCCAAATGCAGCTTTTCTTAACCTTGCAGCACTCCCAGAAGCTGCAACTGGCAAAAATTTCCCCTTATATTACCACTGAAGAAACAGGGTATGACGGCCCCTTCCCTCCCTTAGAGGCAAGGTTTTCTCTCCATTTTTCTTTCCCTTCACTGACTTCTATGCTGAAGAATTCTGGCTGTCCCATGCTGTAAGATATTTTGGCTATTCGCTCAGCCCAGGAGCCCAAGGGAAGGATCAAGAGCCTCCTTTAACAGTGACTTAAACCTATATGCCGAGAGGCTTTTGTTCTAGTGTTTCCCCCAAACACTTCAGTACACTTTCTTTGAGCATTCGCTGAACTCTTCTGGTTTCCAGAAGGCTGGTACACTCTTTCCAGTATCCAAATCCTTTCTCTTGAAACACCAGTACTCATCTTGAGTTTTTAACGGACTCTTAAGGTCTCTGAAGGCAGTTTCTAACCTCACCAGACCAGGGACCTCTGCACTGATGACCTCATCCCACTCCCCACTTTGTTGGAAAAACTGCAGAGAAATAGGCTCTTTCGCTCATTGCTGGTGGCAATGCAAGTATATAAAAGCCTTTTGGACAGACGTTCTCTCACAAATCACCATCATAACAGGCTACACAATCCCATTATTGCTGGAGATTCTGTTTCTTAACTACTGGCACAACTTCTCTCTTCCTAGAATCAGACATGAACTAATCATTAGCCTACTTGTAGCTGCTAAAACCACAATACCTCTGCACCTCCCAGCACTGTGGACCTTCTTCTCCTTCTAACTTTCTATCTCTTTGAGACTTCCTTACCTTAGAGATGGCTGTCCTGCTTTCTCCCCCATGCCTTCCTCTGGGCCACCTGTAAATGCCCTGTGCCACTGGAGCAGGCCCTGTCCTCTCAACAACATCGTGGCATCCCTCCTGTCCCAGCTGTCTTTCTGCCTGGCTGAAGCACCCTGACACCAATCAGGCTCCACGGGCCGCCTGGATGTTCACAACAGTGTACACAAACACACCTGGTAGGACAATCCTCTTTGGTAGGAACATCTGTTAACTCTTCTGGTTAGAAGACAGCCCTATCAGATTATTTCCTGAGTCAGTCTTTCTCTTTTTTTAACAAATATTTTTATTGGTATTTTATAAATGCAATAACAAAAACAGAACTAGAAGCCAGTTACAAGTATTACATTATATCTCAACACTGAACAGGAGATAAATTCTGTGTGCTTGAGGAACAAAAAGAGTTGAGGGAAAATATTGAAAAGATAAGCTAGAAGAAAGAGTAGCGTTAATAGAGGATGCCCAGTTGAACAGCATACACATCAGAAGTATCACTGGGATGCTATGCGGAAGTGAAGCAAAGTGAATCAGAGATGAATCAGTTTTAAATAGATCTGATTCACAGGTTGAATGTGATTTTTGGAAGTGTAGTCTAGGAATGGGAACCGTTTCCCCACAAATCCTGCTGACTTGGGATAAATGTCTCTTTGATGGAGACCATCTGATTTTTTCCCCATTATAAAGTAGTCCCAAACTTTGTTGTCCCAAAGTAACAATGTAGGGGCAGATGCAGATTTCCATCTCAGAGCTATTGTGGTTTTAGCAGCTACAAGTAGGCTAATGATTAGTTCACGTCTGATTCTAGGAAGAGAGAAGTTGTGCCAGTAGTTAAGAAACAGAATCTCCAGCAATAACGGGATTGTGTAGCCTGTTATGATGGTGATTTGTGAGAGAACGTCTGTCCAAAAGGCTTTTATATACTCACATTGCCACTAGCAATGAGTGAAAGAGCCTATTTCTCTGCAGTTTTTCCAGCAAAGTGAGGAGTGGGATGATGTCATCAGTGCCAGTTTTTTTTGGGGGGGGGGGAAGGTACCACCTTGCTAGGATTTTGTTAGCTTGCAGTCTAGTGGAGATTACTGAAAAGGTGAACAGAGAAGAAATCCATATCTCAGTCCATTGATCATGAGACAGAGTGATGCTGCAGTCCTTTTGCCAAGAAGATTAGTCGCTCAGAGAGATCTCATCATCTAGTTGAAGTATTATATCATAGAGCTCTGCAATGAGACCTTTGCGTTCTGAATCCGAGGTGTTCGATAATCTCTCAAAATCTGACAAAATGGAGTACTCAGGATAGAAGGGAGACGTGGTTCGTCTGTCATGTGACAACACTGGAGGTAAATATACCAGGGGAGATTATGTTGGATTTTGTGTACCAAGTCTGATTTCAAAAGAATTCCATTTTTTGAGGAAGTGTCAATCAAGCGTGTAGCTTTAGCTCGGTGCAATATCTGTTGAAAGTATATGTATCAGCTTGGTGCAATAGCTGTTGAAAGTATGACTGGCAGGGAACCAGTCTTTATGGACGAAAGAGGAGAACCGTGAAGTCTTCGGGACCAGTTTGGCCCTAATAGAGTGCCAGGTCTTGAGCACTGCAGAGAGGAAAACGTTTTGTTCGACTGGAATTGGGCGAGATCGCCGAGGATTCCACATCACGTCTTGTATAGACGCCTGAGAGAGCAGTGGATGAAGAGATTTTATCCAGTCAGGGTGTTCCGCCGTCCTCAGCATTTGGACCATATTTGACAGTAGCGAAGACCTGCAGTATGTGGCTATGTCAGGGTAGCTGAGTCCCCCCCTGCTTGTTACGACATTGTAGCGAAGCTTACTTGCATTGCCATAAGAACCTATGGAGTGTAGACTGCCGTTGATTTAACTGAGTCAGTCTTTCTGACTGCTGCCACTCCCACTGTTTTCACCTTGTGCCGCTGTGTAAAGCAGACAGTAGGGTACCACAATCACCATTACTTCCAAGACTTCCATAGATTACTGACTGTTGTTTATTTATTTATATCACATCAGATTCAATATACTGATCATTACGACAGGCACAAGTCATGCATAGGGGGGGACTCACCTGTACAAAGTGCTTTGCCATTTGGTTCAGTTCCAAGTGTTGTGAGGGAGGAAGAGAGACTTTAGGGTTTCCGCACTGTTTTTGAAAGCAGAAACAGCTGCCGGGGCGGGGAGGGCTGTTTGGCCCTTCCTTGGGCTCTATATATTTTGCAACCATATGATAAAGGACATGTATAGCCTGAGGAAGGGGCAACCAGGCCCCCTGGAGCTGTATCCACTTGCAAAAACTGGATGGGAGGGAACCCTGAAGCCTTCCTCCCCCCCCCTCGCAGCACTTGGAGCCACACTAAGTGGCTCCCCCCACATGACTCATGTTTGTTGCAATGTATAGATGAGCCCTGAAAGCAATCCTACACAGGTCTACTAAGAATCATTCTTAGGTCTATTCAATGGGGCTTACTCGTGGCAAAGCGTTCTTTAGATTGCACTGAATGGTATCCAGCTACTTTTTCCACAAATGAAAAAGGAAGGGGGGGGGTCCCCTTTAACCACGGAAAAGACCATGTTTGGGATTATGAGACTTTCACGGGGGAAAAAGCCACATGAAGCAGGGTCTATAATAAGGAGGGGAATCGGCCAAGACTGAGCGAAAAAGCTGGCTGGATCCAACCCACTATCTGAACCTATCTACTGTCCAGCAGCCACGGTTCACTGTGATTATCTCCTTTAATTTAGAAAGACCCACATATACTTACTTGACATTTCAACTGGAATTTACATTGGTGTTCTAATCTCCCTTATGCTACACAGCTATAATGACTTCACCTGCAACAAGGCTTCAATATTGGTGCTCTTGATTTAAATTAGTGTGGATTATTCAACTAATATTGAAAATGGGAGCATCTTCCCCCCAGTTTTAAGAATTAGGTTAATTTCATTTGTTTCAGTCTATCCTAACTACTTTGTGCCAGTCAGTGTGTGTGTGTGTGTGTGTGTGTGTGTGTGTGGTATGTATGTATGATGCTGATTCTTTGGCATATAAAGAGTTTGGTGTAGTGGTTAAGTGCGCAGACTCTAATCTGGGAGAACCGGGTTTGACTCCACCACTCTTCCATTTGCAGCTGCTGGATGACCTTGGGCAAGCCATAGTTCTGGCACAGCTGTCCTTGAAAAAGAGCAGTTTCTGTCAGAGCTCTCTCAGCCCCACCTACCTCCCAGGGTGTCTGTTGTGGGGTGGGGAAGGGAAAGGAGTTTGTAAGCTGCTCTTTGACTCCGAGTGAAGGGCGGGGTGTAAATCCAATCTCTTCTCTTCTTCTTCTTTGAGGGAAAAGCTGATTTTTCCTCATTCTCTTTTTCTTACATCACAGTGTTTTCCAGAGGTTCAGTCAACAGGGGGCAAATATCATAGGAAGTGGGTGGTAAATTGCCAGGCTTTGTTGGATCTGGCTGGCAAGAGAAGTACCACACTGCAGGGACATAAACAACCTTACCACAGTCAGTTATGCTTATGTAATGTCCAGCTTTTATGGTTGTACTATGCTAGATGTGTGACTGCCTCTGAAAATAGTTCGGCTGGTCAAAATACGTCAGTGAAGTTGAGTCGTGGAAAGTGCCGTCTGGTCACAGCTGACTTATGGTGACCCCATAGGGTTCTCAAGGCAAGAGACGTTCAGAAGGGGTGTGTCATTGCTTGCGTTCACATCACAACCCTGGTATTCCTTAGAGGAATCCCATCCAAATACCAGCCAGGGGTGACCCTGCTCAGCTTCCAAGATCTGATGAAATCAGGCTAGCCCAGGCTATCCAGGTCAGGTAACGTTACTAACAGGCAAATTTTATATACCTTGTATATACTTATTCATTTGGACTGAGACAAGGTTTGCTGTTGCTGATCTGAGAGAGACTTGATGGGTTCTGCTGAAGTAAGTTGACTTTGAATGTCTCTGGTGAGATGTGATTCCAGATAGCAGTGAATGTGTGCTGCGAAATGGTGTGGCGAGATAAGAACAACAGGAGGTAATGTCAGACTCCCTGGCAGTAAGGCTGCCAACCTCCGGGTGGGGCTGGAGATCCCCCAGAATTACATTTGATCTCCAGGCAACACAGACCAATTCCCCTGGAGAAAATGGCTCCTTTGGAGGGTGGACCTCCACCACTGAGGCCCCTCCCCCAAACCCCACCCTCTACATGGTCTACCCTGAAATCTCCAAGAATTTTCCAACCTAGAGTTGGTAGCCCTACCCAGTGGTGGGTCAGATTCCTGGGCCATGGTGCCTCCAGTGTCTCCTTTTTCTTGGCCTGGTTTTAGCTGAGCCTCAGACAGGGAGAGGAGGGGGGTGCTAGCTCACCTTGGGTCCACTCTCTCTCTCAACCTCACAGGAGCAGACTGGCGAGGGTTCCAACAGCCTCGCTGGGGGAGAGGGGACAGGGGATGGCTCACACTCGGGCCCCTTCCCCCGGTGCCAATAAGCTGGCCAGCACTGGAAACGATATTGTCGGGGGCTTTCACACATGCTGAATAATGCAGTTTCAATCCATGTCAGCGACCATTTTGGATTTTGCCATTTCACACAGTAAAATCCTGTTGCAAAATGCATTGAAAGTGGATTGAAAGTGTGTTATTTAGTGTGTGTAAAACCACCCGTACTCACGTTGCTGGTGACATGGGGACACTCTAGTATTTGAGCAGAAACACTCTGGTAAAAACAGCTTCTACCATAGAGTTCCCCCCCCCCAAAACACCGGAGAGTCTTACCCTGGCTTCTTTCTGATTAGGCTGCCCGCCTCAGTACTGCCCGGGCAGATGTATCCATTGCCATAGTCCCCTCCTCGGGCTGCAGGACCCTTGGGAGCTGGTAAGTCTGGGGGTGGCATGTAAGTAAAAAGTGACTTCTCTTCACTGGTCCCCTCTGTCAAAGCATGAAACTAGCCGCTAGAGAGGTCTGACTTCCTTCTGCCCACAAAGAACACCGCCCCCCCCCCCCCCCGGAAGCCTTTTGCAGGGGTCACTCTGCACTTCTTTCTGTTGTGTGTTTGTAATTGTGTCCTGTTTTTATGGGGGGTGTATTTATGTCACTAGAGTTTTTAAATGATTGTCGGTGTGAGCCACCTTTTCAGCTAACCCTTATGTGTTGGGTTGAATAAACACGACTCAGCAAGGTCCAGCTGTTAAATCGTTCAAGTTTAAACTGTGAAAAGCAGCAACTGGAAGGCATTTCTCATGATTATTGTGCTGTTTTGCTTCCGCAATAAGAAGTACACATAACTCTGAAAGTATGCTTGTTCAGATACCAGAACCATCCAAAGTATCTGGGGAATTTGGGGAAATAATGCTGTATTCTACACTGAGGACTGTAACAAAACCAGCAGCTATCAAGTATTTCATACAGTAGAAAAGAACGCTCAAGGTCTGACTTCAAGTACCTGATCCCTTTCTAGCCTCATAATCTCGATTTATCTAAACCAGGCTGTACCAATTGATTTTTTTTTAATCTTAGTTTTATCCAGAGTAACAGCCTCATAAGGGCACAGACTGGCAGAGCTGGATTCAGGGCAGGCTCTTCCGTTATTGTTGCAGTTACATGCCTAAAACTATTATGTGCTGAACAGAAAATTAAAAGAATACAGTGCTTGCCTGAAGATCTAAAGAGTGTTTTTATTTGGCAGGGTAAGGTGGCTTCCCTCAGGCAGCAGATTTCAGTCACTGTGAGTTGCCAATTATTTCATGCCTTCTTCTTCTTCTTGTTATTATTATTATTATTATTATTACCATGGAAGGTAATGCTATGTCAACTTTCAGCCTCAGACAGCAGAATGTCTTGGACAGTCTCTAACCGAATGTCATTGGAATCCTGCCAGAACTGAAAGGGCAACATAGCCTTCTTGAAGAGACTAATGTCAAAGTAAAAGAACTTCTGTCTGTCTAGAAACATTTCCATCCCCATCTTCATCCAAGGAGCCCAGGGTGGCAAGCATGATTCCCTTTTAGGGTTGCCAACTCACACTTGGGGAATACCTGGAGATTTGGGAGTGGATCCTGTGGCAAGCCGAGTTTAGAGACGGGAGGGACCTCAGCCAGGTATAATGCCATAGGGTCTACCTTCCAAAATAGACATTTGCTCTAGGGGAGCGGATCTCTCTTGCCTGGAGATCAGTTGTAATCCTGGGAAACATCCAGCCACAACTTGAAGGTTGGCCAACCTATTCCCTCTCTTCTCCATGTTGTTCTTGCAGCAGGACTTTGAGATAAGTTGGGCTAAGAGAAGACAAGCTTCACTGGAAGAGACAATAATGCTCGCAAAAGTTGAAGGCAGTAGGAAACGAGGAAGACCTGACATGAGATGGATTGACTCTATGAAGGAAACCACAGCCTTCAGTTTGCAAGACCTGTTAATGACAGGACATTTTGGAGGTCATTAATTTATGTGCATGTGAAGAGCCATCAACTTGCAGCTGACTTATGGCAACCCCATAGATTTTCAAGGCAAGAGACAAACCGGTGGTTTGCCATTGCATGCCTCTGTGTAGTAACCCTGGACTTCATTGGTGGTCTTCCATCCAAACACTAACTAGGGCTGACCCTGCTTAACTTCTGAGATCTGATAAGATGGGCTAGTCTGGACCACCCACATCAGGGCTTCGGATTATTAGGGGCCTCTAAATAATTTTTAAAAACCCTAAACTAAAAATTACTAAATTGCCATTTTTTTGTCAGTGCTCTGGGGTGTTGGACCTCGCCATTACTTGGCTTGGTTGCCATGGAGAGGGAATCAGTCTGGAATTTTTGGTTTTGGTTCTCAGCTGCCCCGTTATCTACACTGTCCTGCTAAGGCAACCTTGAATGTAGCTCTCCCTGGTATCGGGTTTCTCCTGTGAACCAGTGTCCGTTATTCTGACGGGTCCCTACCTGCCCCTGACTGGGCCAGAGCCATGGGCATGATGTATGCTTTGAGTATAATTGCTTGCTTTGTGCCTTTTCTAATCAGTTCTAACAAAGTTTACATTACACACGTGAATCCTATCAATGTCTCAATAAACTGCATTCTTTGAAATGACCGGTGTTTGAAACTGATTGACTCAGGGGTCTGACATGGGGCTTCTTAAATTGGGCTAGCATGGGCCAACTAGGTCAGCATTAATTCAAAGGGTCACCATACACTGGGAATGACTTGACAGTCCATTAACACACACAGGCTAAGATAACAAAGTTTGAGTCCAACGGCACCTTTAAGACCAACAAACATTTTATTCACGGTATGGAGCTTTTGCGTGTATTCACACTTCCTCAGACAACCTCATGCACATGAAAGCTCACATCTTGAATAAAACTTTGTTTGTCTTGAAGATGCCACAAGACTCAAACTTTGTTCTACTGCTTCAGACCAAAATGGCTGCCTATCTGAAACAGGCTGAGGGAGAGTGACTTGCCCAAGATTACCCAGTGAGCTTGCCTGCAGAATAGATGTTTAAATATGGCTGTCCTTGTTCACCACTCTAAATGCACTGGCTGTCTTGAAAGTTAATGGAAGGATTTGCTTAGTGTAGCCTTCTTCAAGAGATGACATACAGAGATGACATACAGAGATGAACAGTAGGAAAGCCGGGTGTGGGTGTGTGTCTTACCTCCCAGAACCTGTTTCCTGTTGCATCCTGGGAAGACCGTTTTGAGCTGTAGTTCAGGCTGTCCCTTGGAATCGATCAGCTTTTATTTCATTGACCAACTATCACTTGATATTTATGCAGCTGCTTATTTCTTTTTAGGTAATAACATTGCCTGAACTTGATGGAAGGAGGTGTGAAGGTCTAGGGGAGGACAGAGTGAATCCCTAGCATCTTTTCTTTTCTTTTCTTTTTTTGGCAAAGGCAGCACAACAGAAGCCAGCTTAACACAGGTCTGTCTCTTCCTGTGAAGTATCATATATCAGTGCTGTATCATGAACAATGAGGCTGAAAGATGCCAGGAGAAAGATCCTTGTGAAGCTAATGTGATTGTTTGCTTTTCCGCACTCATTAATAATAAAAAAATGAGTGAATCTCTAGTGGGTTGAATCCCATCTAAGATTTCCAGGCATGGATGCATGACTTCTGTTTTCAGTACCATTTGACACTCCATGCATTCTACTCTGTCTCTACCCATATGCTACATTCTGCCGTCTTCATTAAACGGTAACATTATTTTAAAAGAAGCCAAAATAAAATGATATTTTTAAAACTCAGTGGATGAGAATTTAGTTTATCAAGGATCCAAATGCAGAAAGTTGCTAAACAAGACACTCAGAAACTGGCTGTCTTTTTCTTTAACTTTTGCCTCAATCTTGTACTGAACCTACCTGTGAGACTAAAACCTGTAGGACAATGAGATATAGAATTCAAAGGCCTGGACTGATCCAAGACAGGGAATCCCTTCCTTTGTGTTCACTTCATCTGCACTTGTTGGCTTCAGCACACAGCCCAATCTTCTTCGCCATGTGACAGGAACACTTGGTGTCCAAGTGACAGAGATAATACAAACTACACACCAAAATGATGTTCATTCAACAATCCATTGGAAATGTAAGCAAGTACAAAATAGTATGAAAGGGGCATTCGGAACTTTTAGAAATGCCCAAATTTGGTGCCAAAAATATTTGAACATCCAGCACAGCCCTAGTAATTTCCCACTGAATATGTGCCAAGGTTGAGCTCTTGTCTCGTTTGTTGCCACTTGACTCAGAGACATCTCCTTTATTGTTACACCTTTGCTTTAGTGCTCTTAATTCAGCAAACTGAAATAGAAGTAACAGCACTGGCGGGGGGGGGGGTATGTACAAACACATGACAATTAGGGTTGGCGCCAACTTCCTACCCACAAGACTGAGATTTTTCATAGCTTATTTTTGTCATGTCTGGAAGGTGTCCTTGGCTTTTGTTCAGGTTTGTAATCTATCCGTGCTATCAGCTAACCCACCTTCCAGCTCCCGAAAATCATCACAATGCTTTCAGTAAGTGAAAGATGAGGGAAAATAATCCTCCTAGGCAAGGTCAAGACCTGGGGCAAACTATTTAATCAGCAAGCAAATTAAAGAGAGGAAGGAACAGAATCCGAGTTGTTTGATGAAAGCTCTTTCGTTAGAGCAGCTGTACCACAACTTGAGGCTTTTGTCTTCTAACTTAAATCTTTGCAGCAGCCTTGGTTACACAGCGACAGCCTCCTTCTCACCTCTTCATTAGCAAGCCATGTACCTGTTATTTGATCACCAGATCTCTGCTCTTGACCTTGAATATATTGTTGCACACCCCACTTCCCTGAAGAGAGGGAAGTTCCAGGGGCACTGAGGAGAGGGCTGGGTTCGGTTTCCTTCAAATGTGAAAGCACCAGAGTCTTCCACTGTCTTTGTAATGTCTGCTTTATACGTGTGGGGTAACTATGCCAAGGCAGAAAGACCTCCAGAGGGCAATTGGATACCCCCTGCCCAAATGATACTACCACTTCCCCCTACCTCCAGTCAGAAACTCTCTGCTCTCAGTCTTGGTCTGTCTGATCTCAGATCAGGGGTCATTTCGAGCAGGAGCTTGGGGGAGCGCAACTCCGGGAGTTAGTGCCAGCCCCCCCGCCCCGTGGGAGAATGCCTGCTTGTGTCATGGCTGCAGCAAAATGACCCATCCCCTGGAAAGGTCCTTGTTCCTCTGGCCAGCCTTCTGAAGGCTTCAGCCACCACTGAAGCTATCTTCCCAGAATAGTGGTATTTCTGAGGGTTGGATTAGTAGCTGTCCCCTCTCTTTCTTTCTTTCTTTCTTTCTTTCTTTCTTTCTTTCTTTCTTTCTTTCTTTCTTTCTTTCTTTCTTTCTTTCTTTCTTTCTTTCTTTCTTTCTTTCTTTTTCCTTCCTTCCTTCCTTCCTTCCTTCCTTCCTTCCTTCCTTCCTTCCCCCCTCTTTCTTTCTTTCTTTCTTTCTTTCTTTTTTCTTTCCTTCCTTCCTTCCTTCCTTCCTTCCTTCCTTCCTTCCTTCCCCCCTCTCTTTATTTATTTATTTATTTATTCTTCCTTCCTTCCTTCCTTCCTTCCTTCCTTCCTTCCTTCCTTCCTTCCTTCCTTCTGACATACTTCCAGTGATGTCAGGTGATGTAGCATATGCAAATAAGTTATGCTAATGAGTTATGCTAATGAGCTCCTGTACCTCTTTTTCTACGAATTGACCCCTGTCTCAGATACACTGCTTTCCGTCATCTCTTTGTTCTCTCCCCTCAGTTGCAAGGATGTCACCTTCTGAAGATATGATGGGTGTCCCCTTCAAAAGCAATGAAATTCCCAATTATCTGGAAAGTAACAGCTCCCCTAATGAAACCCCAATTGAGAATTATTTTATTCACGTTTCAGTGAAACCCTAAACAGAATTACTCCCACTGACTTCAATGAACTTAGAATGGTGTAACTCTGCTTTAGATTACGCTGTTTGTATACCACTGCTAGCTCTGGCAGTGCCATTACTTAAGACTAACTATGGTCCTTTCCACACTTGGAGCTCATTCCTGGTTTGATAAGAGTTCAGCTTGTGACACAATACCTTGCATTTATCCCTGGCTATAACAGCATCTGTTTATCCCAGGACAAGTGTGGGATGAAACCGGTGTGACGTCAATGTAATGTGGAAACAAAAAATACCCCGAGATAATGACAGGGGTGAACTTGAGTGTAGTGTAGAACGTAAGTTTAGGGACAGGGTTGAACCAGGATTTAAGGTCTAGTGCGGAAAGGACCTATGTCAGTTTCAGTTACTGGAATACTTGGAAAGTGAAGTAATTTCTTCAGTATGTACTGGCTTATAAAATGGGTTTAATTGGACATCTGTCATGACTCTGAAAATGTTCCACAAATGTATCCTGGCTTCATTTGTATTTCATGCTAATTTGTTGAATTGCCACGTCAGTTGCAGGGTGTAAATCTATGGAGCAGCTCTATACATAAGTAAGAGAATAATCTTGAATAATGTACTTTCAATGTGCTTTTCCTTTACAGCTGGATTTTCCTATGTGAAACAGGAATATCTACTTGCAAGCAATTGCTAATGTGCATTGAAAATGCATTATCCAACGTGTGCGAAATTAGGAACAATCTAAACAAACTGTACACTAAGACCAATTTCCCACAGCTGCTGCTCTGCCCCTGCTCCTCCCTTTGCCCCAATCATAAGTGTCAATTTCCCACTATTTGCCCCTCGGCTGCATCCCCAGAGCTTTGCCCAATTTCCGCCACGTCTACTTGATCCTGTTTTTTGAGGATTGAATAGACACGGCAGAAATAGGGCAAAGCTCCAGGGCAAAATGCAGCCGCACGACAAATATTGGGAAATTGACACTTATGATCAGGGCAAAGGGAGGAGCGAGGGTGGAGCAGTGGCTGTGGGAAATCGGTCTAAGTTAATAAGAGTCCTTTGGCAAGCCTAGGCTCCTGGGGGCAAAGAAGTACCTTTCAAGCAGTCAATAAAGGCCCATAGAATTTAGCACAATTGGAATGATTTTTCATGGGTCTTTGCCACAGAGCATAGAGCAATACCCCACTGAGAGAGAAACTCGAGAAGTTGGTTTTCCACAGGGTTAATGCTGTGTGAGCTGCCCCAGCTGAGATTAATCAGCACAGGTTGGTTTTATAAGACTCTCTGAGTCAGAACACAATAGCTTGACTAAGGAAAAATTACAGCTTTTTTATCTCAGTAAAAACCTGTTTTGCTTCAAGCATAACCCAGTTTTTGGATGGCTTCAACTGTGGTCTTTTTCGCACAGAGAATCCTGGAAGTTGTAGTTCCATGAGAGGCATCAGGGATGCTTATCCAGTTTCAAAGGTTCAAATGCATTGAGGGTTAAAGTGGGTCTACAGGTCTACAGACAGGTCATGGAGGTCCATCAGTGGCTATTAGCCGCAAGGTATAGATAGGAACTCTTGGTCTGGGGCAAGTGATGCTCTGTATTCTTGGTGCTTGGGGGGGGGGGGACAGTGGGAAGGCTTCTAGTGCAGTGGTGGGCAAATGGCGGCCCACGGGCCGCATGCGGCCCGCCACAGAGTTTTTTTGCGGCCCGCCAAGACATGAAGATTAACAAGAGTGAATATAGATGCTCTTTGACAGACATTAACTTGCAGGCTGTGATGAGAATCTCAACAAGCAATCTCACTCCTGATTTCAAAAAAATTGTAGAAAAGTGTGATAGGGTACATTTGTCTCATTAAACTGATTCTAAAATTAAATGTGCTTGCAGCAATAGATGATATGAAATTAGTACAATAAATAAATTGAATAAAACTACCACTATTCTATTTAATTTATATTTATTGATTTTTATGATACAATTTATACCTTTTCTGAAACGCAAAGTTAAGTAATGAATGCAATCCTTTTAAAAGGTGCGGCCCTCCACTAACCTCCGCTCCCACAAAGTGGCCCCCGAGCCAAAACCATTGCCCATCTCTGTTCTAGTGTCCTGGCCCCACTGGGGGACCTCCTGAGGGCACCTGGTATTTTGGCCACTGTGTGACAGGGTGTTGGACTGGATGGGCCATTGGCTTGATCCAACATTGGCTTCTCTTATGTTCTTAGGATTCAGCACTCTTTGACAAAAAATCATATGATTTTTACAAATTACCAAAAGTTAATATTGCTTGACTTTATATTAGTGACTTAAGTATAAAGAATCTCTTATACAGAAGTATGGCTGAAGCAAAGAAAATACTTACCTGAAACCTTCCCCCCTCCCCCAAAAATACCCTTTTATATCTTTGTATTTTTAATGTGTGTTTTCATTGAGATAAATGTGAAATAAAGCGGTGTACTAATATGACTTTTGATTGCTATAGGAACAGGTTACTTAACAGCTGGAACAAATGTCTCTTTTGGAAACTTATTAAGCTACCTCCTAGCTTAGGCTGTCTTGGTAAAGGGCTCTGTTTCCTGAGCAATATCAATAAAGCAGCATGGAAGAGGTCTAAGAGTACCTTTTTTTGCTTCTTTTCTTGGTGTTGTTTCTCTGTTTACTCTAGTGAGAAAGGGCTGGAAGTTATGGGCAATCCCACAGGCAGCTGCGGTCAGATCATGATATACTGCTCACATATTTCAGCTAACTAAAAAAGTGATAGAGGTGTTGATACAGCCAAAGCTCTCCAGAGAGTTTCCACATTCCACTAGAGGGTTCTGTATCTCGGTTAGCCTGATTCGGTGGTGATGGGAAGTCAGGAAAGATGACGCCGATTGTTTAATTCCCTCAGGCTGAAAGTCTTGAATCAAGCCATGCAACTATTTGTTTGATATTGAAGGAATGCTAATGTGAATGATTATTAGAAAAATAATTACAGGCTCCCTCATTTACATGTTCCAATGCGAAAGAATAATGAACACAACATGGTTACCAACGCGCCAGTTGCTGGATCAGTAGGGCTGTAGCCAAACATGAATGGAAATGAAGGACTCAATAGGAAAGGCATTCTTAGAGACTTATTATTTTCCCCATAAAACGACGCAGACTATTGTGAGCTATCGTTTGAAGTTTCTGCCACGGCCATTCTTTTATCACAATCTCACCGGGGCTCAAAAGTGCACTTCTTCCTCAGGCCATACAGGAGGACTCCTTTTGTGGATTTGGACCAAGGTTGCTGGGCCAAGACCTGGGACTCAGCTGCATCTCTGTAGCCACAAACCATTGTGCAGCAGTGCCTCACTTACCCCATTGCCTGCTCCTTTCCTTTTCTGCTTGATACAGCAAGTGGTGTTAATATTTTACCCTTCAGAAAGCAGGCAGGGAGGAGAAGTATAATTTAGAGAGGGTAGCTCTGTTCAGGTGATGCGCCTCTTGCAGTTATGCTGAACATGTTCAGGCAGATCATGTTCCTCGGAAGCAGATTAAACTTGCCCTCATTAGATCATTCAGAGGATTAACCGTTGGGCCTTTTAACCTATTCGCTAATTAACTGATTTACATTTTGTAGCACGGCACTCAGTATTCTTTCAGTGGACATCTTGAACTGCAGTTTTTCTTTACTAGGAGAGAAATTAAAATGTTTTTAAAAACAGGAAAGTGACCCCCCCCCTCCTCCGCATACCTTTTGTCCTTTGTTTCTATTCTCTCAGTCAGCCCAGTGTGGTGCAATCCTGATTTTTCAACACACCAGCTTAATTAATAGTGACAGAGCTGAAAGATGTGTATACAGTCTGGATACAATCACCTTTGTGCTCTGACCCTTCAGCACTGAGAACTACTTGATGTGATCCTGCCCAGAGCTAGTCTCTACACAGGAAAATACAGGTTTGCCCAGAATCAGCAAAGTGCAGTGTAGTTGTTTTACACACTGCAGGCAGCTGATCAGGTGATGGATGTGTACAGCGGCTACTCAGTCTGTGTATCTGTGGCATGAAAAGCATGTGATCCTGTGAGTCAGCTTAGAGTCTATCAGTACTTCTTCCTATGAAGCGGAGGGGGGCTATCCAAGTAGACTTCCTTAAGACTAACAGACAATATGCCCCAATTAAATATATCTCTGGTAAGCTTCAAAATATTAAATATGCTGCCTCAGACTCCAAGTGCTCAGCAAGCTCCTCAGCTTGGCTTGCACTTCATGCTAAATTTCAAAGTTAAAGCAATATAAAGTGCAAGGGCGAGGATATTTTTTAAAAAAAGTTTCTGGTTGAGGTTGAAAGGTAGGTAAGGAAAACAGCACCAGAAGGCTCTGAGTCTTGTGGAAAGACACAGCTTGGTACTTTAGGAAGTAGGAGGGGAGGGCCTGGGTTTGAACTATGAGCAATGTTAATCCTAAAGGCTCCTGACTCTAGAGACTCTGTCTTGTACAGATGAAATGGAGCTGGCCAGTCCAGACTGGTTTCAAGTCCTGTTCCCTGCAGTCACACATCATCACCACGTAATACCCACAACAGAGTGGCTTGTAGGAGCTTGTGGTAGCCATTCCCATTGCAGCGTAACACAAGGAAAGTGACTGACATCGGGGAATTTCACACTACACCTTTAAAAACATTACTGAACCGGCTTGGAATAAACCGGTACAGTGACGGCCATTTCAGACAGCCCTTCCCCTACCGTTTTGGAGCCGTCTTCGAAGCGGTTTTTCATTTCAGACTGCCGCTTTCTTTTCACACCTCTTTTCGCTCGTGTGGGCGATCTCCATCATTTTTTTTAAAAGAGCCGATTTAGAGCACTATGACTCTGTATTAGGACACCAAAACAGCATCATAGCGACCCCATTGGAATGCCTGGGCTCCACTGAGATACATGAGGTTGCTTGTTAAAAACTTGTTAAAAATAGGAGGTGGAAGCTCAGGCAGGCACACGCACACACTTCTGTTTTTGATTTCTTGAACGTTAGGTAGGAATGGATGCTTTCTGTGTTTGTGAACTGTCCTGTCCCCCCCCCCCTTCCCTTTCCGTGCCTGCCCTTTCTTCCAGGCTGCCTGTCATTTAAAAATCTTTTCTCTTAACCTTTCTCCTTCAGGCACTTTAAATCACCCACCTCATGCACTATTTAGGGACAGGACAACAGGCTGCCTTTTCATTCCCCTCCTTCCCAGCCTCCTTCCCAGCCTCCGTTTTACAAGTGACTATCTTCCCAGCCTCCGTTTTACAAGTGACTATCTTGCCCAAGGAGAATTCCAGGAACTCAAAACCTGTGGCAGGATTTTAAACCTCCCCCCCCCCCCCCCACTTTTCCAATGATGGAGATTGCCTGTGCGGGCAAAAAGAGGTGCGGAAATACTCATCATCAAAGGAAGCGCTTCGGGGGCATTTCACACAGCACCCTGTAGCGCTTCAGGACACGGTACAAGAACTGAAGAACGCTTGGGAGGAGGTTTCCAGGTAAACCGGCTCAGGAACGCTTCCCCAACGGGAGAGGCACGTTTCTGTGTGAAAGGGCCAATATGTTCTGTTAGGGAACCGGTACTAATACGGTTCAGTGTGAAATGTCAGACAGAAACCATTACTGAAGAGTTCCTGAAATGGAACATATTGGCTGTGTGAAATTCCTCATAGTCTATGATAAGGAAGCCTTCAGGAAATGTATTTAGTAGATGGGAGATGATCCAAGCAAGCAAAGACAGAGTAATGAGCCTGCCTTGGTATACTCTGGCCTTGGCCTACAGAACTGATGAGCTACCAAGTTGAATCCAGCACATCAGCATAGTCGTATAACCTGCCAGGACCCTTGACAACCTCCTCCTTGTCTTCGCAGTCCAAGGCAAAGAGCAAAAATGAGAAGTCTGATGTGTATCTGAGTAAGCTGCTTTATTAAACAGCCTATTATATGAGCAGCTTTGATTTGGTGAGTCTAAAGGGTGGATTCTGGTCAGCCTAATTTATTTCCTAGGATGATAGCTCCCTCAATAGCTACTAGCCTTGATGACCATAGGGAAACAGTGTTAGGAAGCAACATCTCTATGCCTTGTTTATAGGCCCTCCAGGGCAACTGGTTGGCTGTTGTATAAAACAGGATACTGGACTAGTTAGATCATTGGTCTGATGCAGCAGGGCTCTAAAGGTGTTAGTTATTACCAGAGATGTGCAATTTTTTCCCTTTTTTTGGTTCAGGTATATTGAATTGAAAAAAACCCTGGGTTTCCCCCAAAATCCCAGATTCAAATACTGCAGTATTTGAATCTGGGATTTTTCAGAAATCCCTAATTTTTTGAGGGGTCCAATAGACCAGAAAAGAAAAGACAGAAAAAAAATCGCACACCAGAAACTGTGCCCATGGGGAACAGTCTGCTCCCTGTAGGCACAGTTGATCCTGGGCTGACTTCTCTTGCAGTCTGGTTTAAACTGGGCTGCAAGAGAAGCCAACACCAAGCTGAGTTAAAACTGAACTGCAAGAGGAGCCCACCAAATATTTGGAATAGCCGAATATACCCGAATAAAAGCCCTCAAAATTTGGCTTTATTTGAACTTAGCCATACCGATAGCTGATCAGATTCTCTGATCTGTATCCAGCTTAAATAATACCCAAAAAACTCCTGAAAAGGTATTTTCCAGGTATTTTTTCTTCTCGGTTTATACCGAATGCACACCCCGAGTTATTACCATGTGTGGTTAGGAAGGCACCTGTACCCTATACATGGATCTGTGTGAATAAGGTCCACTTTCCAGTTCAGCCCAAATTCACCCTAAGAGGTCTTAAACTTAAAGAAGAAAACCTTCCTTCCGCTTCCTCTCTCTCCCGTGTTAAAGAAGCTGCTGGCTTAAGTCTGCATCCAGCTAAGGGATCACCCCTATCTGGGCATTTTCCAGACTGCCTTAAAGTTCCATTTTCATTCACCAATGTTACCAGGTTTTTTTCTTGTGTTCGGACAACTTTGTAAACATCCTAGTGCTGTCCCAGTTCTTCCCTATCCCCCCTCCCAATTCCTTTTAAAACTGGTTTCTCCTGTACTTTTTATTTTCATTGCAAAATAAATTTGCAAGAAAGCCTCTTCCTGGGAATTTGAACATTTCCCCCCGCTTTGAGGATTGCTGCCCAAACCCACCCAGAAAGTGCATTTTTAAAAAATTGCATGCCAGCGACAAAGCTTTTCTGCACTGCAAGGCACTTGTGCTAAAACAAGCAGTCATTCCAATTAGGGAACAAAGGAAGATTCGTTATTTGTGTGTGTTTTTGTGCAAACAACAAGATTAACTAACGAGTGGTCAGGTGGCCATGAATCGTCGTCTTTAGGACTGGAAATTAATTTATCTCCCACCAATGCCTGCTTGGAGCTCTCTTGCTTGGAGCTCTCTCATGGCTTGGAGCTCTCTGGTCCTCAGGTGGGCCAGGCCATGTGCAAGCATGGATCATCTCTTTGGGAGCAGACCATTCCCCTCCTCCCGCAGCACTTGCAGGGCAGGGAAGGAAGAGCTGCCGTGGCTGTGGCTTTTGGATTTCTCCACACAGGGCTCCTGCTGCTCTCTGCCAGCTTGGACTGGAAGGCAGGGCAGGACAGGAACTTCCAGGCTCCCATGGGGCAGGGCTCCTATTCTAAAATTCCCCTCTCCTTCTTCCCAAGAAGTGTTGGCATCAGAAAAGGGGGGGCAGAATATCATCAGATGCAAAGGGGAAAGGGAAAACCACTCCAAGGGGATGGGGGAGTCCAGAGCTTCTTTAAGTGTGATCATCTCCTTGGGGCTGCTGCAGCCTTTCACTGCATGCGCAAAAATAAAATGGGGGGAGGGGTAATGGAAAAACAATCCTCAGATGTCAATCTGAAGGGACAGAAGACTGACAGGGAAAGACCGACCAAAAAATGTCAGTGCGAATTGATCACACCAATAGCGCAGTCAATGGAATAGCCATGATACTGACGAAAAAACAAAAGGCAGCTGCAGTCGGGAAAATGCCCTGGGCAGTGATGTTGAGAAACAGCAAAATCATCTGCTTGTGCAAATCTTGAAAGGAATGCTGAGAATCTGGATAGTGTTCCCCAAATTGCCTTGATTTCTTATCAATATTGGGGAATTATAGCTTATTAATTAATTGGCAATAGGCAAAAAGGGGTCACCACCAATATATACAGAGGTCTCACCTCTTCCACAAGCACCAGAAATAAAGGCTGGCTTTAGTAGTAAAATAGTTTTTTTACTAAAAGGTTCTTACTTGGGCAAACAATACAGATTCACGTATTCACTTATACAGAGCCTAAGAAATAAAGATAGAGCAAAGACTGTTGCATTAGCAGGAATATTGTTGGTATCCGTCGAGGGCAATAATTACCTGTCCAGAGAGATGTTGAGTTCCCACTGGAAAAATAAGGGGAGGCTATGGGACATGTGTCCTGAACCCACAGCGACACATGTAGACTCTGGCTGCACAACCAAGGGCCATAGAGTTAGGGTAGTGTAAGAGGTAGTAAAAACTAGAGAGAGAACATGTTGCTGGGTGACCTCTTTTATTAGGGGGCTCTGGGGGAGGGCTTGGCTGGACACCTCCCTTGAGAGCACCCCTTGATGGTCCACCACAAAAGTCCTGTCCACTAGAGGAGAGGGGCTTAAAGGGTTGGGCAATGTTACACTCTACCTGATTGTGACAGAGATACCTGAAGGGTGAATATGACTCATCCGGTAGACCCTTTGTTTCACTGATGGGCTTAATGTCTGAGCTGCAGAACTGGTTTCTGGCTAGCCCAGTCCATTGTCTATGGGAATAAGCCTTTTATTTCTCCGGAGCAAAGAATGTTGGGGGGGGGGGTGCCTGTGTGAGGAAGAAGAACAACGCTAATGGTGCCTGAAAGCACATGTTCAAACCGCAATGGCGAGTGGCTGTTTCTGTGTAAGTAGTTGTGTTAAGGGAAGTCTCTGGGAGCTGGCGACCTCGGGAACCGCTGGCAAATCGTCTCAGGCATCGGCTGGCATGTGTGTACAGCTGGCATCGCGTTCTGGTCATATTGCTTCTCAGTCCCTTTTACACATTCAGCAACACAGTTTATTGTTAACACTTATAGACTTTATGTCTATAAGAGCACATAAGCTCCTTGCAGGGCAACAACGGAATGAAATTTGAAATGAAGTTTATTAAGGGGAATAACACAAACGATTGGTCAAAAGAGTTAGGAAGCTAAAGTAGTCAAAATGTTATTCAGCAATACAGTGATAATATATTTCAGCCCTAGCATGCCCCATAAAAGGAGCCAAATGTTGCATGAACTCCACCCACATTTCAGCTGAATCTTTGTTTTAATATTTACTGAGTCCCATCTTCATCTTTCACCTCTTCTAGCTCAAGAATATGCTATGTCTCAAAGACTGCTATTCCAGGAAGGAGTCATACTTTTAACAAACTGACCATAGCGTGGATGCAGTAGTAGGTTTCCTCTAGCAGAAGAGGGTAATTTTTTTGCCAATCCCGCTTTGTGTTGCAAACCCCGAATAACATAAAAAGTGCCTCATGCTATTCCATAAGGTCCCCTGTCCCCCAGGTGTAGCATTTTTTAGGAGTATTTTGTGCTATAGTGGGACACAAGAGAAATGAAAGTCCTGTTCTGCAGATAGAAATCTCTTCCATGAGCAGATATTACCACTGGATCATATCATGGGGCCTTTAACAAACCAATCATGTTTTCTTTCTGGCAACAGCTAGTGATAAAAAAACCCCATTTTGTATGTTTCACAAGATCAAAGGATCATGTGACAATTACAGAAATAACAGCATAAATCCACCTCATGGAACTTTCAGTGTTATAATTTCTTTGTTTGCTGGAGATATCTAGGCAGGGAGAAGTCAGGGCAGATAGTGTTGGATAGGAGAGTTTAAAAATCTAAATAATGAATAACATCCTTGCAATATGAATAAAACTTTGATCTTAAAGGAGCCACTTGACTCAAAATTTATTCTTGCAATGTGGGAGGGGTGGTTGGTTGTGTTTGGAGTCTGCTAATGTCGAGGTACTAACCTAGATAGTTTACAGACATCTGAGACTTTTACTCAGCATGGAAATGCAAAGATGAGGAAGCTGTGATCTATTCATTTTTTTTATTTTTATGAAGCTGTATAAGAAGCATAACCTCTGCCTATCAAAAAGGTGGCAATACTAGCCAAGGCACTTACTCTCTTTGGAAAGTGTCACTGCAGATTTCAGTGGAATTTTCTTCCAAGAAAGGACTCATCCAGACATGCCTGCGAGTACATTACATGCTCTTCTGGACATATGAAAAATCTTGTGTTTGATATCGTAGTGAACGCTGTCTGTAGTGATCCCCATCTACTGTTTCATACATGCAAGTCATAACTTGATGCCACTGTGTGATGAACATCTACCAATAAAGTCACCCTAGGGTTTTAGGACCAAACTATCAGCATGCAAAATGGCCTCATTTTTACATGCGTACAATGACACACATTGTACAGTAGCCTTGGTTCAAAGAAAAATGAATGCAGAAGTGGGTGGTCGCCATGCCGCCTGTATCTGACTGACCTATTTCCTGATCACCTCTTCAAGGAAAGTGCAAGTGAGTGATGAATTGGATTCTACTCCCTCAGGTTTCCCTTCTCACAAACAGATGACTTCTGCTGCGATTGAAACTGATACTGCTTATTATCAGGTAGAGGATGCAAGCAAGGGGTCTAGTCCAGAAGTGGGATGGCCTGTTATTTTGCTGCATGAACCACTCCCATGTGGGGAACATGGTGCCCTTTTGTGCCTCTGGCTGCCATACAAGTACGGTATGTGCAAACAGAGCTCTCCTTTCCTGGACTGGTGCACAAGTAGGCATGTACACATAGAACAACTCTAAAAATAATATCTTAACAGCTTTGTTAGTTCATCAGTGTCATTAGTACACTGAGTTATTAGGCCACCAAGCTTCAATCAAAATGCCCCCCCCCCCCAATCTTGTAATTAGGAACTTTCCCCTGAAGGGTTAGAACTTGGAAATAACAAAATGAAACAAGCCTCCATTATCATGTCAGCCCGTCGCACTGTGGAATATTTATTTGATTGCATCCATGAGTCTTGAAAGCAGATGAGATGCATTGATATGCCTTGGCTAGAGACATTTCATATTCATTTTAAATAATGAACTGAGTCAGTGACACCCTGACTTTTTAATCTTCACCTTTGCACTCGGGTGAATTTCATTTGGAAAATAAGCTCCAACCACCAAAAAGTAACTTATTAAAACCGCATGTTTTAAGATTTTATTAAGAATAAGAGATCAAGATGTAATATCTAATCCAGTTTAACATTTTTTAAAAAACTTATTTTTTAAATTTAAATGTAGGGGGAAAAAACCAGTTGAACATTTTTAAGCAGTCCTAGAAGCGGCTTATCGTTTTTGACCACTTTTCTCAGAATGGGTCCGGAAGGGGGTGGGGGAACCATTTGGGCCAATGATTCTACATTTTGAAGAGAAATAATCCGGTACAAGGCATTGGAGAATTTTCTGCAGAATCCCTTCTTAAAAATGAGTTTTCTCATTTATTCGAATCAGAACTGTTTTTGGAAAAGGAAGCAATGGCACTGCAGCATTTAATATTCATTGTGATTTATAATGCAGCATTAAACAATCCTATGACGTCTGGTCTTCTTTAAAAAAGGGGGAAAAATACGTATGATGCCTCAGAGTAGTTGAATGTAAATTTTGTTTACAGAGAAATAATTGTTGTCATTAATAGACAAACAAAACCCAAAAAAGATTGCCTTGAGCAATTTCCTCTCCCCACCAAGTAATGCCACTCTTTAAACCTGGCAAAGCAGTCTTTGTACAAGCTGTCTGCAAAAGAGTGATTGCTATCGCACTGTTCTGTATTGCGGTGACTGAAATGCATAGAAAAGGAAAACTCAATTCCTAGTTGAATCAAGATATATTGCCAGATCTGCTTGCTCCAAGGAAAGTGATTGTACTTGCTGTACTCATCCTTCTAAAAGAGAACACTGATGTCAAAACCACAAGTTAAAAATAAGGTTCAAGCTACAAGATCTCCCAACCTTATTAGCATCCATATGATCCTGATGCGGTCACATGTCGAACAGAACCCTTCTTGATGTGGCCCCACTCCTTCAAAAGGGTTCCACGAGGAATGGTCCCTCAGAACAAATGCTGTGGTCAACCATAGGCGTCAACTATGGGGGGGCTCGAGGGCTCAAGCCACCCCCAAAATTTTCCAGGCAGGACTGAGCCTCCCCGGGAAAACAGAGTGCCTTCTGCCGTGCCTCCCTGGGCCCTTCCTAGGGCCGCCGCCACCGTCTCTCTCTCTCTCCCCCCACGGCCTGGCCACTCCGTCCCTATCTCCGTCCATCCAGGGGCCAGCTAAGCAAATGCCCTGGATGGACAGAGGAAGGGACGGAAGCAGGAGTGGTCAGGCCGGGGGGGGGGAGGTGGCGGTGGCGGGGACATGGTCCCAGCAGGCATGCACACTGCACATGCATGCGCAGAAGAGCCCCTGCTCCCCCCGGGATTTTTAAAACTCGACACCCCTGTGCCCAACAGATGGCCAGAGATCTTGCCCCCATCCTTTATGAACTATTTGCACTGTAATAGTGAATAATGCTGACTATCAGCATGCAAGCATGTTTCAGCGGGGTTCAAATAGTTGAAGCCCATTTGCTTCTTAGGATGCTGGAGAGCTACTTGGTGGGGAACCTGCAAATCTGTCTGCATCACTAGCCTCATTGTGAAGCCTCACTCCCTTATTATTTTGATATTGCTGAGTGGTTAATCTATATGGCAAACTACATTTTAAAACATACCAGGGAAAAAATAAGTTCCAGGAGGTTAAGCTTGTTCTCACTGTTGTGAAGACTGAGGACAGACTGGCAAATTGAAGTGCAAGGGAAGCGGGACAAAAAGACCTGGGCCGAGTTGTCACGGGGCTTTCCGTTCGCACTGCGTAGACTGATGCAGGACCATACCAGGGAGGAGGCGGAACGGAGCGTTCACACTGTGGCCCCTGGCGGCGGGGGCGCCGCGCAGCTTTGGTCTGTTTTGCCGAGGTGCGCATATGCGCAGCAGCCGGATCAGTGGGTTCACATTACTAGCGCCGCTTGATGCACAGTTTATTTGCATCCACACTGCCAGGAAGCGGGATGAATGCATACCCAGATGGCTTGACACCGGTTTCACCAGGTACCTGTTTAACGCAGGATGAAGCGCTTCAGGACCGGGTGAGTATGGCACAGCAACGCCGGGCAGCTGTGGCTGTCTGAACGGGCTCTCTTCATCCACCAAAATGCCAGTCTGTCCTCGGCCTGAAATACCGCTTCAAGCCCTTTGTCCTTTGACTGAAAGGATTTGCAGAGGCAATAATGAGGCGACTGTAATTGCACCTGGCACCCCCGTCAATCTGTCTTTACCTGCTCAGATCCTAATTATTCTTTTTAAGGTGAAATTTCTTTCTTCATGTATTGTGCGGTGCAAAAAGAATCCATCATATTTTGCAGGTACTCCATCTTGTTGTAATGTCTAATGTTTCCTTCCATCCCTGATCATTTCCCCCCCTTCTGGAACAAATAGCAGTTAGTCTTCCATCTCTTTAAGTTTTGTACCTTTTGGGTGGTGGGGAGAGAGAGCTGGACACACAGAGTTGTCTCATGAGCTCGGCAACAATCAGAGCGGAAGAGACTGACCTTCCGGTGGCCTCATTGCCTTTGAACAGTATTCCTCCTTAGGATGTTGGTGGCAATGAATGGGTATTTCCACCTCCATCAGTGGATTCCGATCTCGACACAAGTTAAGACATCAAAGGGAATCTTTTCTTTTGAGTCATCTGAAGGGTGCTATAGCTGGACACACTGATTCCAAACATGCCCAGGATCAAGGCTGCCCGTTGCATCAGATTGTCTGCCGTGTGGATGACTATTTTCCCAGCAGCTTGGGTCTGCAAGAAAGGGGGGGGGGTAGATTATATGTTGACTCCTCGATACGTGATAGAACATGCAAGTTTAGAACGGACAGCATTCAACATGGGAGGTGCTGACGGTAATTCAATGAAACCCATCTCACACATGACAAAAATTCTCTGTTCATCTGTCTGCCGGATAAAATATAAAAATCATTTTTTAAAAAATAAATGTTCATTAAAGGTACTGGGTGACTGCTATGCCTTTGCCGATACATGGCACAGAGGGGTGCTCGAGAGCTTCTTCCCTTTCTTACATTTCTTTCCCAAGCTGAAACACATGCTGACACAGACATGCATAATTTGAGACCCACCAAGCTGAATGGAGCCCATAAGTTGTCGTGTTCCTCATGGGTCCAATAGACCGCCTGTTTTATGTTGTCTGCCTGAGTCAGCTATCAGGCACCTAGCAGGCAATTCGTGGCCAGAGGGAGCACAAGGCTGTTTGGGGCTTCATCTCAGATCAGAACTTGAGCCGGCGGGCACCCTAGGAAACCTGCATTGCCTCCTCTTCCCTCTCAAATAAATTGTCAAAAGAAACAGAATAGGTTGTTGGTAAACTAGGACAGCGTTGGGCACACTAACAGCACAATCCTGTACAGAGTTATTCCATTCTAAGCCTATTGATCTCAAGAGCCGTGGACTCTAATCTGGAGAACGGGTTTGATTCCCCATTCCTCCACTTGAAGCCTGCTGGGTGACCTTGGGCCAGTCACAGTTCTCTCAGAACTCCCTCTGCCCCACCTACCTCACAAGGTGTCTGTTGTGTGGAGAGGAAGAGAAGGTAACTGTAAGCAGCTCTGAGATTCCTTCAGGTACTGAAGAGCTGGGTATAAAAACCAAATCTGCTTCTTTTCTAAGATTATCTGAGCAGACATTCCATGTGAGGCACTCATTTTCATATGGACTTTTTAATTGTGGTGCTGAGTTCTGTTTTAGGAGGCCTCAATCCTAGATTAGTATGGAGAAGGATTGTGACCTTCATTTTCTCAGTAGTCTGTGATAGCCCCAGTCTATTGGTATCCTGCATTAGTGCAAAGAATAATAATCTATGGCCTTGGGTGAAAACTGCTGATGCTGTAATTCATTATAAACAAAGATCCATAAGGAGATAGAGAATAGAAACTGCAGAATATGATTTCTAGTTAACAGGAGACAGAAAAGTCATTTTTATATTAAATTGCCACAGAAGTGATAAATCTGCCTACAGACAAACTCTTCTGCCAATATATGTGGGGCTTCCGCATTAAGGAATACTTCAATCCAGTCTCTGAATAACAATACTGAAGCACTATATAGCACTTTTACAGTGAAATCCCTAAAATGCACCCCTCTAAGTCCATTGACCGCTATAAATGTAAAAGGGTGTGATTTGGTTTAGGGCAGAATTGTGAGTGTTCAGAGTGCTTCATACAGATTATCACAATAATCCTTACGAACCCTGTAAAATAGAGCAGTACTGTTAATCTCTGTGTTACTTATGGACAACTGAGACAGAGAGGCGAGCTGAAAACCAGCTACCAGTGCAGGTGACCCAGTGGACGTTCCTGATCATTGTTTAATTCTTTTAGCCGATGTGCCACACCAATTCCCACTGTGTGTGGTTTTGCTACATGCTAAATGGTTACATGCATTTAATCTCCAACTTTTGTACAGGTATATTACAAACTCAGTGGGTTTCCTGAGGCCATGAATCTTTTTCTTTTTTTTAATCCAGATTTTTAGCAGAGAGAGAAAACATCTGTGTTAATGGATTTGGAATTCCGCCTCACTAATTTTATGAACATTTTCCTTGTGTATTAAAGTACATTTTCCCCAGTTTTAAAGGCTATGGGAGCATTGTCATTGTTTAAATTTAGTTAAAGCTTAAAGCACATCTTTTTGCATTATGTAGTCAGAACTATGTCCATGATCCAGAATGAATGGGCTTCCTGGAAAAGCCTTCATTAGACATCCATGCTGCATAACTGTATACTTTGAGGTAAATCCCATTGAGTTCAAAGAGATTTATTTCCTAGCAAGTGTGTTTAGAATTGTAGGCTATAGCTTTAGTTCTACCAGGTCTGAAATTCTCTCAGACGGGGCACAAATTCTAAATTCTTTGAGCAAAGAAGAAGAAGAAGAGTTGGTTTTATACCTCACTCTTCACTACCCAAAGGAGTCTCAGGATGGCTTATAATCACCTTCCCTTCCTCTCCCCACAACAGACACCCTGTGAGGTAGGTGGGGCTGAGAGAGCTCTGAGAGAACTGTGACTGCCCCAGGGTCACCCAGCTGGTTGCATGTGAAGGAATGGGGAATCAAACCCGGTTCTCCAGATTACAGTCCGCCACTCTTAACCACTAAACCACAGCTGGCTCGAAACCCATTAACACAGAAAAAGAAACATAGCACTTGGGAAGCATAAACAGAAAGCAGAGAAATACAGAGTTAGAAATGTCCTACCTGTAATAACCTTATATATCCAGGAGTGATCCTTCGTAGATGGATAACCATGTTTTCCAATTTGTTAGTGGACTTTCAGTTTCTGAGATCAGAGGATTCCAGCCTTTTAAAGATTTAGCGGGGTGATGACATCACCATGAAATCAAGAATCCAACATGAGTGTCTTACACAAGAAGCTAGTATTAGATCAGTGAAGTCCTTTGACCAGCAGTATCCGAGAGACCTACAGAACGGGTGAACAAAGATGCTTGTATTTCCCCCTGGCCTGGTTGTACTGCTTCCCATTAAGTGTTTGACATGCCACTGTCCTGCTGGTATATAAAGCCCGAGTCCATTACATAAGCTGTCACATGTGATCCATCTGAAAAGCTTTATTGGCAGAAGTCCTTAACTCTCAAGCCTCAAGCAAGGTATGTCTCCAATACTGGAAAACTCTTTAGGTATGTCCCAAGCTCATTAGAAGAGCAAATCAAGAGCTAGACAGCTTTGCAATGCAAGTGTCTAAGCTGTCCGCTGCTCTATAGATAGAAAGGTTAGAGACTGTACTGAGGGTAGAAAAGGAGGGGGCAAAGAAGCTGTGAAGTTGCAGCGATGAAGATTGGATTGTACTGATTTAATATCACTTATTGTCAAGGACATTTATTTGGCTGTGGCCCATCTCAAAAGGATGAGCTAATGTTAGTGCTGGACAAACCTCATTAAGGTAAAGAAAGGTAAAGTTTCTGTTTTGCTCTGTTCTACATGTAGTAGGTGCAAATTCCCACTTCCTGTGGCTAAGTTATTAATCCACTTGGAGGCTTAGCCCTCTCTGCTGTTAGACTTATGTCGTCCCTTCTTTAAAAATAAAAGGAACGTCCACAAGGTTGCCTTTCCCTGTTCATCTATGCCCTACCATTTTGTGGCCCTCTCTATGAACTCGCAAGCCTGAGAGACCAGTAGGGTTGCCAGGTCTAGGTTGGAATATATCTGGAGACTTTGGGGCTGGATCTGGGAGAGGGAGGGGTTTGGGGAGGGGAGGGGCCTCAGCATGGTACAGTGCCATAGAATCCACCCTTCAAAGCAGCCATTTTCTCCAAGGGAGTTGATCTCTGTCACTTGGGGATCGGGTAAAAGCAGGAGATCTCCAGGCCCCACCTGGAGGCTGGCAACCCTAGATACGAGGTACAGTCTGGTTTCCAGATTGTATCCAAGGATAAGAAAAGCAAGGCCTCAACACCAGGCTGCCCAAAGCCAGTGGCTGGAACTTCCTGCCACTGAGGCAGTACCCTGTGTACTGGATGAGAAGGGAAACGGGCTTCAGATGACCTGCCCTAGATTCAAATGCTAGTAAGGCCACAATATGGAGGCACCAAGGAAACCAGGCACCGGACAACACAGATATGCTTGGATGAAGAACCACTTCTGTGTGGCTAGGTCAGACATCGGTTGCACTAGGCAACAGGGAGACTGTGGCTGTGATCATACGCACAATTAGACCCGACATAGGCGCAAATGCTGGGCGGATTTAAAGGGAGTGATTGGAAGTGCCCTGCAGCTGCTGGCAACCCGTTTTGCTCTGCTGCAGAAGCGAAGTTAAAAGACACCAGGCAAAAACTGGTAGTAAACGGGTTGCGACAGGCCACGCCCACGGACAGACTTTCCCATGTCTGATTGCTCCAGTGTGCTCTCATAGTGTTGGGATGGTCTGATCAGGCCATCTCAACTCTGTGCCATTGTTTTTTCCCCCTTCACAATATGCGCATCATTGCACACTTCATAGGGAGCCCTCAGTGCGGAGGTACAATTCATCGATCCCTTGTTTAAGCTCATGGGGGGGGGAGGGACAAAACCCCCACAACGACTCACCCACAGTTACTGTCATGGGTGCTGAGGATGGGCTGTTGCCAGCTCTAGCAGAACCCACAGCTGGCCCCCCAATGCTGAAGAGATCGGCAATTTGCCAGCACGACCTGCGCTGACACCTGGCTCAAAGAAGGAGCGGACACAGCTGGATAGCCCTGCTGATTCACCCCCGAGAATGGCTCCCATGCAAGATCGACTCCGGCATGACGAGGCGACGCCTGGCTCGGCTGCGGAGCACACAATCTATCAGTCCTGAGTTTTAGCAGATGCCTGGCTGCTGGTGCAGCTGCGCTGATTGAAATCAGCAGCAAAGGGCTATTTAACTCCAGATGCTAAGCTGGTTCCTTGTGGAAGCAAACTTGTCAAACCTCTGTGATGTTTTGCAGCTGCGCCACTCCCTGATTCCAAGACCTTGCTCCGGCCACCTGCTTTCGGTTTCTGACTCTACTGTGAATGACCCTGCTTTTGGTTTGTGATTTGGACTCTCGCTCTCGGCTTCTGATACCTACCTTCGGCTCCTGACTTCAGCTTGCATGACCTTGCTCGCTTTTGGCTCCTGTTCCCCTCCTTTAGCTTCAGACCTCGGACTGGACTGGGACTCCCCCCTGCCTGCACTCCAGACCTAGACAGTTATGCCTGATCACACACTGACAGACTGCGCCCGCAGCTTCAAAGGGAGGTGTGATCATGCAACTGGGGGTCAAGTTCTGCCAGAGGAAATAGTCTTGCTTCCCCCCCCCCGCCCCGGGTTTCTGACACGTTGTTGTTATTCGTCAAATGTCTGGTAGCTAATGTTGGAAAAATGAGTATGTAACACAAGGCCTGAGAAATTTAGTCATTATAGGGTTAACCTATGCAACTTGTTTGTTTACCTTTGTTAGCCTGGAAGTGATACCTGGCAGCTGGCCAATTAACTCTAAGCCCGGGAAACCTAAAGGTGTACTTTGTGCTAATTGGTTACTGATATCAGGTGTTTCCTTTCAGGGGTCAAGAAGAAGGAGAGATCCTCCATTGCAATCTCTCTCACTCTGTAATAGGATGTCTTAGTGTGCAGATGCAGCACAATGCTGCTTAGGAAGCATGTTTTGTTTATTTTGTAGCTAATCCCATTTCCCTTTTCCCTTTAGTAATAAAGTTTCTTTTAAACTAAAAGAAGCAATCCAGAAAAGCAAGATCCATTACCCTGAATTTTCTTGATTATTGGTCAAAAGCCCTAACAGCTAAAAGATGATGGGACAAGTGAGGGGGTGCAACTTGGTGGATTCGAGCTGAACCAACATCTGAAGTTTTACCTTTATGGGTAGTGCGGTTAGATTTGGTGACCTGAGCCTGTGCTTGGGCTGGCAGTGATTATATCCAAGGATAAGAAAAGCAAGTCCTCAACACCAGGCCGCCCAAGGCCAGTGGCTGGAGCTTCCTGCCACTGAGGCAGAAATGGCTTCATACTTGAGTGTCACGCACAGCAGTATTTATTTGATTTGTTTAAAATATTTTTACCATGTGTTATCTCCACAAACTCCATGTGGTTAGCAGAACATCAAAAGCTGCAAGGAACAAACATCATAAGTGTCCAGCAATAAATCGAAACCAGTACACAATTAGAACAGAGAGTTAAAAACAAGTGCACACAGTTTTAAAAACACAGCCAGAAGTAGCTTAGTCTCCACCAAATGCCCTCTGGAACAAAACAGGGAAGGCACCCAGCACACCAATGCCAGTAGGCTTATTGCATAGGAATTGACCTACCACAGAGAATATCTGTTGCTAAATGAACCATGCTAGATGAGGGTAACTGTGACTTGGATAGACCAGGCTAGCTGGATCTCATCAGATCTTGGAAGTTAAGCAGCATCAGCCCTGGCTAGAACTTGGATGGGGGACCTCCAAGGAATACCAGGGTCATGACATAGAGGCAGGCAATGGCAAACCACTTCTGTACGTCCCTTGCCTTGAAAACCCTACAGGGTCATCATAAGTCAGCTGTGAATTGACGGCACTTTCCACCACCACCTGGTGACAGTATCACATGGAGAGGTGCTGTTTGATGCAGTTTAAGAGATATGAGGGTCTCAGCCTGTGTAGGGCTTCAAAGGTGATAACTAGCGCTTTGATTTGGGCTTAAGCCAGGACACCGGTGCAGTTGATGCAGCATTAGTGTCATACATTCCAAGCACTTGACTGCAGACAAGAGTCTCGTCCCTGCATTCTGAACCAACTGAAGCTTTCAAGATGGCTTCAATGGCCATCTCACATCCAGCACATTACAGTGGCCTAATCTGGAGATTATGATAGCGTGGATCAACATGTCCAGGTCTGCAGAGTCTAGATAAGGGGCCAGCTGGTGAGCCAGATGCAATTGAAAGTATTTGCTGCAACCAACAGCATCAACCTGTTTATTCACTGTCAAAGATGGTTTTGAGAACACCCTAGTCTAACCTACCTGACAGGCTTGTTGTCAGGGTAAAATGGAAAAGGGGAGAATGTTGTAAACCATTTTGGATCCTCGCTGGGGAAAAAGCAGGGTATAAGTAAGTAGATAAATATTTGGGAGGGGACAGAAAGCCAGTAAGGCATGGTGTCCTGGCGACTGAAAAGACTTAATGCTTACAATATCCATCACAGACACCCAACACTAGACGAAGTATTTTCCAGATGTTAAGTGTTCAGAATTTGAATATAATCCAGTCATTTGAATGGGAGAGAATTACGCACATTCCATTTTTTGTTCTACTGAAATCAATGGGATTTAAAAGTGTACCACGTTGGCATTCTCTTCTTGTTCCATTCGTTCCAAAAGATGGTTCAGCATTCTTCTGACAAGATGGCAGGGGAAATGTTCGGCATCTGAGAGGTCTGTTGGCTAATCAGAGATTGCATGTCTTCTGATTTCAGAATAGAATTTCCTGATGCTGCATACTGTGAAATTTAAAGTGTGCAAAAGAGGCTTAGCTGATTCTTTTTTAAAAAAAGGTTGTTTGATATAATGGTGACTTGGCTGGAACCAAAGTAGTTGCACTTGGATATAGGGTATGGTCCATGTAGGTCATTTGTTAAGTGCCTCTTGGTGTCTAACAAAGCCACCAGGCAAGTAGAAGTTATAATTGCCAACAACAGTGGATCAAACACGGTAGGGCAGTTTGAAACAGTTAATGAGCTGATACTTGTTCTTTTGGCTTGCTTTCTGTTGCTGTATAGATTGGCAGCGGTCCTAGAGTCCAGCTCTATATTTTAAAATGTTTGGACAAATACTGGGCACGGTCCAGTCAAAGCTGAATATTTTTTTTCAGTGGCATCCTAAGCAAAACACTCACACCCTTCTTTTGAAGCCAGTAGGCTAATTTGGGTTAACTGGTTAGGATGGCTTTGTTAAAATCCCATTGACTCCAATGGCGGACTTTTTAGCATTTCTTGAAATAGTTGTCATTGAAATCAATGGATCTTAAATGTGCTTAATTTTGACTATGCAGGGGTCATGCTATAGGTTAAAAACTGAGATAGAAACTACATCTTCCATCAGTAGCACACAAGGAAGTTTACTCAGAAACTCTCTTTGCAAAAGCATGGGGTTGGAGAGCCAGTCTGGTGTAGTGGTTAAGTGCGCGGACTCTAATCTGGGAGAACCGGGTTTGATTCCCCACTCCTCCACTTGCACCTGGCTGGATGACCTTGGGCAAGCCATAGCTCTGTACCAGCTGTTCCCTCAAGGACAGCTTGGGAAAGAGTTCTCTCAGCCCCACCTACCTCACAGGGTGTCTGTTGTGGGGAGGGGAGGGGAAAGGAGTTTGTAAGCCGCTCTGAGACTCTTAAGTGAGTGAAGGGCGGGATATAAATCCAATCTCTTCTTCTTCTTCTTCTTCTTCTTGGATCCATCCTGCTTTTTCACTCAGCTGTGGCCAAATCCCCTTCTTATTACAGCCCCACATTTTTCAAGGCTTTTGACCAAGCAGGTCTCATGAAACCAAACATAGCTTTTTTTGGTGGCCAAAAGGGAGCCTTTCCTACCTTTTTCAGCAGCGGAAAACTGGTTGGATACAACTCGTTACAAATTGGGTATGAAACGTCAAATGTACAGTTTCAAATGTACAATTACAGACACTCTCTCTGTTCTCAAATGTCATTGTAAATACAAGTCTTATACAGTCAAATACAAGTTTTATACATTCTGTGAGACTTTAAAAAAATGAACCTGGCCAGGAATGTTTGGATTTCACCTTTAAAATATTTGCCCAGGCTTCCAAACAGATGCCACTAATATGAATTATGATAGTCATCTTGGACACAGGCCAAATATTTTTAAATGATTTCAATATGGACACATTCTTTTCTAAATGAACTTGTGCTCCACTTATGTTTTCCAACATGTTTATAACTGGCGTTGCTGTGTCCATGTTGCCTTAGCCATACTGGTTATTTATGACTACTTTCTCTTATTTTTAGCATTTTTATTTCAGGTATTAATAGCTGACAATGTTAAAATAACATGTTATCTTTGGAATAGTTGGTGGCTATGAAAATAGATCAGAATAGTATTCTTGGTTATGCTCTAAAGGAAGAAATATATTAGCTGAATGTTGCTTTTCCTCAGTTAGCTCAAAAATCTTTCCTTGTAGGGAACTTATTAATTGAAAAGTGAGCTTTCTTAATAGGGTTGAAAAAAATGTTTTAATTCAGACAGATCTTAATTCTTATTAACCTCTGAGGCCAAGGGCATGGAAAATACAGCTCACAGAATGAAATAAATGAATATGGAGAAAATCAGGAGGTAAAAGAATTAAAAATGGGACTCCAGACAGGCAAATGAAGGTTTAGGGATTCTTGACAGATGATGTGCTGTCAGTAGAGATACTGGTGAGAAAAGAGTCCTTTTGGGGAAGGGAGGGGAATAAATACTATTTGTGAAGATTTAACATTATCTTTTCAGTTGTCACATGGTTTGGGCATGAATAAAAACTGTGCTACACTTCGGTGGCTCCTCTAATGTTGTTTTCTCATATCCTGAAAGACAAAGTGAATGAGCACAGATTTGTCTTCCTTACCCTTCAGAAATGATCTTTCTCCTTTGTTGTTGTTTTCCTCCCCTCCCTCCCATCTCCACAACTTGTGCTCTATGTACCTCAAGATAACAGGCTTCAACCTTATTTATCAGGCAAATTATATAACAATGAAAGCCTGGCTTTGCTTTAATCTCAGAAGAAACAGAGGTCATAAAGAAACACGTGTAAGGTCAGGCTCTCTCCCTGTTTCTAAAAAGCCCTGTGGATTAAACTGCCCTTATGAGCAATTCCAGTCAGTCTGCAAACTAAACTGTGTTAGGAAGCCTAATTGTGTGAATAATACTCTTCATGCATGAGTCCTCCCTGATTTATTCTTTTTCTCCTGTGTGCAGACTACTCTCAGTATTTCATTAGCCTTCTTACCCAAGGATTGGATCCTGCTCTGTTAATGGTGGAAGGTTCTGCCTCAGGTGGAATGGAGTCATAGATCCAGCCTTGTAGTTCTTTCCCGGGGTTGCTGAGGGGTTTTGTAGGCCTTCGAGCTTGTGAGGGCAACCTGCAAATGGCAGACAAAATTCTGGCACCTGGGGAGAGCTGGGGGGAGCCAGGGAGCACAACCCAGTGGGGTGAGGGGGTAGAGTTTGAGGAGAATGTCTAGTATTAAAGAGGCAAAGGATGGTGGCCCTCTATACTTTCTACAGTATGCAGTTATTGCAGGTGATGACAAAACTCCCACTACCAAGTTATGCCATCTACTCATCCAGTTACCTCTGATCAAACTCACACAATCTGGGCTACATCTGTATCATAAGCACTCAATAAAAACTAAAAGTGCGTGACTCAAGCAGGTCAGCCCTGCCCATACAAAGTCATTGTATAAAATACACATAACATTATAAACCTAAGCATTTGGAAAATATACATCTTCTGATTTTACATAATAACATAAGAAGAACCCTGCTGGTTCAGACCAATAGTCCATCTAGTCCAGCATCCTGTCTCACACAGTGGCCAACTAGCTCCACTGGAGGGCCAACAACAGGATGGGATGCAGATGGATCACACAAAGGCTAAGTGCACCTGTCTGCTCGTCTGTGCACACAAACACACTCACCTAAAGGGTATCTTCATTTCTTGCTCAATGCTAAAAATAGTTATTCGGATGGAAGTCCCATTGATTTCGGTGGGACTCTCTAAATAAGGAAATGTAGAACTGCAACGATTCTCTCACTGTCTGCTTGTGCAACAACCCCTACATGGTGTCCTTGGGTGCCTTGGTGCACACTTGCTTCTACAACAAAGCATTTCTTCCCTCCAAAGCAAAGAACCAGTCCTGGCCTTCCTTCATATCACTTGATTAGGAGATGCTTCTGAAAAACTCAGGAGGCATAATAGTTGTGCCTGGAGAGACCACCAATTCAGAAACACACACTTTCATCATAGAAGGATGGCCACCCTATGGTAGCCATTTTGTGCTTGCCCCTTGTAATGGCCATTTTTGGTGGAACCCACTCAGTGTCTTCAAAATTCTGAAGATGCTCACAGCCTCGACAAGAGCGGGCACTAGGGTCGCCAATCTTCAAGTGATTTCTGGAGTCCTCTGAGAATGAGCATTCATCTCCAGACTAGAGGTATCATGTCTCCTGGAGGAAATGTCAGCTGGAAGATGGACTTTATGAAATTACATTACCACGGAGTTCCCTTCCCTCCTGAACTCTGCCCTTCCCATGTACTGCCTCCAAATCTCCAGGAACTTCTAAGCTGGAACTGGCAACTCTTGCGGGGATACCCATGCTAGCTCACCCTTGGCCTTGACCAGTGCCACGCTGAATGGGAGAAAAACCAATAAGAAGGAATAGATAGGAAGGAACATATAAAAAAGCTGGCTTAAATAGGGAATGTTTAATTTTGTATTAACATTGAAGAGTTTGCATTATTAAATGACAAGGAAATATTTCAAACTTCTGCTGTGTTAACTAAGGCTCAGTAAAGTTCTTTCTAATAGCGAAAAATATCAAAATAATATCTTGCATCAATGTCCTTTGTAACTTTTTGTAGTGAATACATTTGTCTTCATAATCAGACCAACATTTTTGTCTACTTGGTGTTTATATACTGAAGAAGAATCCCTCAAAACAGGACTACATCTGTATTTCTGTCTTTGTGATTTGCTGTGATTTGTTATTCCTTGCTTATTATAATTTTTTGAACTGTATTTGAATGTGAATTATCATCCCTTGGCCATTGCAATCTTTGAACTGTATTTATTTCTTGTAATTGGCTATTCTTCTGCAAGAATTGTGCTAATCATTTGTAACACATTCACAGTGTATGCTGAATGGGAGCGGAAGAGCAGGTGAGTGAGTGCTGTGGTCGTAGCTGGTAGTCAGGTGACTCTCAGATGGAGTCTTCTCTAACAACAGGAGGCTTGGGAAAACAACAGCTAGACACAGTGCAGCTGCAGCACCCTTTGGATCTTCCATGTGTGGGTCTATATCATGCTTCCAACTTCCTGACCTTTCCTTACTTAATGAGCATCCATGCACAACGCACACATGTGCAAAACAGACAAATAATTTCTCTGTTGCAGTTGAAAATAATTTATGTCTTTGAGTGGAACTGAATTAGGCAGGGCAGCCTACTTGCCTCTCCTTCATCTAGCAGCATACAGTGTGTGAGAGTGAGGAGAGATGCTCCAAAACAGCACAGCAAAATTCTCACTGGCTCGTAACCAGAGTCCCTGTGGTTGCATGTCAGACAGCATCATGCCTGCCTGAGTGAACCATCCCTTTCTGTTTCCCAGCCTGGCTTTTGTCCCTTTGCACGTAGAGCTTTTCTTTGGGCTTTGCTCTTTCCTCTCCCATATCACATTCATACTTCCACTCTTCCATTTATTTTCTGATCTCCTTCAAATGTCACACAGCTTTTGTTATTGAGATGCAGGTGACAGCACTAGCCTGGGGTGACTCAAGATGCATATATATTGAACAGAACTGAAAACTGATATTAAGGTGTGATCAGATTTACAGTATTCTTAGCTCTCAGCTCTCAAACCTTTGCATGGTCAAGTTGAATTTGTAACAACAAAGGATTCTGTATTCTGAGCTGATAGGCTGCTTTCATTATCCTGGCAGGAGCTTGGGAATTTGGGGTGTGTGGGGGGGAGGTAGTGTTTTTACAAACCATTTTCCCTCTTTAGCCCATTCAGGATATTGTGTACATATCTATTTATTTCTAACATCATTTGAGGTGTAAAGGCCGTTACCATTCAGATTTAGCTTGGTTTACTGGGCTGAGGCAAAAGCAATTTACGGCCTGCTTATCTAAACATTTCAGAGTTTGCTATGTCAAGCTATGGAATGAAGCACAGTAGCCTGGCAAAATGTAATTCATCTGAGAGAGATGAGTTTGTGCGTTAGCTGTAGAAAAAAGACGCTGAAGAACGATGGTTCCGAAAACACATGGCTGTGTGCAATAAGTTTTTTTCCCTTATGAAAAGGTTCTCAAAGGGGGAAAAACAACAACAAAAGAACCCAGAGCCAATCCAAAAAAAAGCGGAGGATAGTAATGGACATGTCAGGAACAAAAGATGGATGGGACTGTTGTCCCATAGTTTAATTTGTTAGGAAAAGATAAGTAGAAGCTTGTGTTTACGTTTCTTTTTACCAATTTGCAATCTCTGAACTGCATCCCTTAGATAAAGTCATCTGTTCTTGCGCCATATACCTTGAGACGTCCCCGGGGTTAGGATGAGACGTCTTGTCTCTGTGTTACTGACAAAATATTTGAAAGGTATTTTCTCCCCAAATTAAGAATAGAAGCTTTTGAGCTGTGGCAGTGTTTTATGTGCATGTGTTTTTAGTATTGTCAGAATGGAATTTGTATTCCTGAAGCACAGGTTCTATTGCAAACACATTGTACCATGTTCTGGGATAGTGTCCAGACCCACATTGCCCAGCAATAATATCTCAGAGGATAAAAATGCATCCTGCAGAGAGTGAAGGTGTTAGATGTCTGTACCAATAGAATTTTGCATGGCTTGCCAGTCCTCTGCAGCAGAGCCAAGAATAAAGTCTGGTGATTTTGCAAACCATTTCTATGTGTATGATCTCCCCAGTTATATCCCTCTTTGGCAAAAGGAACATTGATCTAGACTAACCAGTCTGCTTCTGATTTTTAAATTCAGAATTGTTCTCGTGACTGCCAAAGCTGAAGACTGTAACCTACCAAGTCAGACCATCAGTCCCTGTGGTTCATGCTTTTCTACTAAAACTGGCAATACTTCTCCAAGACACCATCATTATGTTCCCATGGGCATCCTTGTATTAAGAGGTTAACTGTGCAATCCTGTGCAGATTTACTCCAGTCTAAGTCCATCAAAATCAAGCCTCTTGGACTATGCAGAGAAAATGCGTGTTATACTCCTGAATTTTCCCAAGAACTGTCTTTGTTGGAGTTTATGTCTTCTGGTCAATGAGGTTATATGTGCTGAATCAAAGCACAGACCTAAGTTGTGTAAATAGGAAATAAGCAGGTTTTTTGTAAAAAAAATAATAATAATAAAAAAATCAGGCACTTTTTCTGTAAATTCCTCCAGATCTATCTTTTCTGTGCATTCACTTTGGCAGGTAAAAAGACTTACCGTTTTGCTGGGATTCCATGAAACATGCCTCTCCAACTGCCTGACCACTTTGCTCGGAAAACAGTTTATTGGAAGTGGGTATAAGGGAAGAAAACACGAAGGCTGAGGACAGACTGGCAAAATGAAGCGCAAGGGAGGCGGGGCCAAAAGATCCAGGCCGAGCAGGGCTTTCCATTTGCAATGCATAGACTGATGCAGGGCCGTACCAGGGAGGAGGTAGAATGGAGCATTCACACTGTGGGGCAGCCCCTGGTGGTGCTGCCACGGCAGCGCATGGCTTTGGTTCATTTTGCCGACTGGCGCATGGGCGCATGGGTGCAAGCAGCTGGATCAGTGGGTTCACATTACCGGCACTGCTTGATGTGTGGCTTATTTGCATCCACACTGCCAGGAAGCGGGATGAACACGCACCCAGACGGCTTGACACCGGTTTCCTCACATACCTTTTAAATGTGGGATGAAAGCGCTTCAGGACCGGGTGAGCGCGGCACGGCAACGCCAGGCAGCTGCGGCTGTCTGAATGCGCTCTCTTAATCCTCTTGAAAAGCGGACCTGTATCAGGCCAAAATGCCAGTCTGTCCTTGGCCAATATTGAGTGGGGTATGAGGGTGACAGCTCTGGGTTATAGTTTTGTCCTGTTGAGACAGTGGTTATAGAAACATGATCTCACAATGGCTTCTTGCCCCCTACCCTATATTGTTTGTTGGCACTGGTGGCTGAGGTGTGAAAACAGACCTTGTTGTGATGTCTTTGACTACCTCTTAAAGGGCAGCATTTAGCCTTGGCTGAATGAACTACCTCCGCAGCTGAAAATTTACTGCCCAGCTTTCAAGTTAAGATCTGCCTCCCAAGCTTCGCTCACTGCGCTCTGCCTACAGAAGTGGGGCATGTGGCAACGAGAGACGACATTTTGAACGGTAGCTCTTCACTTCCAGAATGGCATCCTCCTCATCCTTGAGGCTCACCTGGGGCTCCATGGCTGTTCTGGGCTGTTTTTCTTGCCCCTGGCTTGTTTTTTTAAATGACTTGTGTGAGGAACCCTTCACACTCAGGTAAAGGGGACCTTCGGAGCCCAAACCTTTCCTGACAAATATAAAAGAATGGCACCGATGGCATGGTTTTAAATAAAATAAGAACAAAGATTTATTCTTTATTAAAGGCAGGGAATTGGGAAAATGGTTTTATACGAACTAAACAGTGGGCAACCAGCCAGTTCCCCATATGAATGCTATTAACCCTGTAGAAGGCTTCTTAAAATTCAGGCTGAACTAATATAAACAAGAAACCCTACAAGAGCCTTCTCTAAAACAGGCAGGCAGTTGTCAGGCTAGAGATCATAAACAATGAATGAATCAGGGCTCCCCCCTCTGGACAACCCTTCTAAACACTACGAGAGACTTTATGATGTTGTTTGGTTCAAAATTCTTTTGGCCCCCACACACCCTCTCAGTGGAGTCGGACTGGACTCTGAATCCCAACTAGTCCCTCCTTAGAGTCCTCCTGTCACTGTGCCACAAACTGAGAGTTTTTCCTTCAGAAGGAAGCCATTAAAAGCCTCTTCTCAACAATAACTCTCTCTCTGAACCCTGCTCTTCAAAACCGTCCTTCGCTCTTCAACTCCCTCCCAACTGTTGAATTCCTTTCCCCCTCCGAGCTCCCTCCTGGAAGCATTCCATTGTCATGGAGGTGGCTCACCAGTCAGGGTGAGCCTCTGCCACTGCCTACACTCAGACTGGTTTTACTTAGTTCATCACAACTTGTTTTGTTCTATATTTATATTTTATGGTTTTTAAATGATTTTTAAGGTATTAATTTTGCTTGTAGGCTGCCTTGAGGGGGACTCTGGAGATGCTTCATAAAAATTTCCTAAATTATAAACAAGAAAAATAAATTTCCAGTCTTCAAAAAGAAAAGTCTCTGTTCCCTCATTAGAAATCAGAACACAACGAAGTCTGTAAATAATGTAAGACATCCATTTGATTGTCTTGTTGAAACAGTGAGAGTTTTCTGAACCCTAAACAGTCTATCACATATTTTGACAGTATTAATGGAATGGATCATAACCTGTTAGGGTGGGAAATGAACATGGTGCTCTCTTTAATGCTGAGGAGCATGGGACCTCTTGGCATAAACTGTACGAGCTAAACCAACACGAACCATTTCCCAGCGTAACTGTAAGACTGAAAAGAAATACCCAACATCTCCAGGTAAAGCTGTTCGATGGAAAACACCCCACAATTACTCTCCCCCTCAAATGCCTTGCAAAGGTGCCTTGCCTTTGAAACTGGTCCATAGGCAACATCAACCTGATTCAAATAACTGGAAAAATAAGAGTCTTCCAAGCAACATTGTGGTTGCCAGTTGCTTCTTTTCCCTTTGCCTTCACCCAGTAAGTACTGTTTGTGTCTTTTCTTTGTGATGACCATATATTTGTTTGTATTGGGTTTGATGGAAACACGCTGGGTATCTGGGGTCCTTACTGGACAAGGGAAGCGGCCATAAGCAGCGGCACCCGGGCTGTGATCTCCTGTAGGAGCATAGCTTCTGAATGGCTGGCAGTTCCTGTCCAACAACATGGGGCTCCTCCTCCTTGCCCTGATGCTCTGTGGTAAAGCTGCTGATCCACCTTGAGTGATGCTCAACAGTGACAGGAAAAGGAAGTCAGAGGTACCAGCTGAATGGTGCCACGAACACTTGTGTCTGTTCCTGTAAGCCTTCACCAGACACGAACACATGAAACTGCCTTATACTGAGTCAGACCATTGATCAGTATTATTTACTCAGACTGGCAGTGGTTCCCTGGGGTCTCAGGCAAAGGATCTTTTGCCATCACCTACTGCTTCATTCTTTAACTGGAAATGCTGTAGATTGAAACTGGGACCTTCTTTGTGCAAAGCAGATGCTTTACCACTAAGCTACCCTCCCCCATGGACGTAAATGAGGCTGTAACTTCCGCCATTGCCTCATTATGCCTTCCAGTTAAGACACTGAAGCCCCCTCCCCTTTCAGTGTTGTTTGTTGAGTGGGTGACTGTGGAATCATTGCTATTCAGTGATGAAAATGAATGGATTGCATTTGTTCCCATTCATTCTGGAACCCAAATGAATGTTCATTTCTGGTTTTCGGGGTTTGAATACCTACAATGATGCCCCCACCCCTGAAATTTTGGATATGGGCATGTGATCAAAACAAAAATATGAGCTGTGAATTGAAAAGGTACGCACCTTTTAAAAACTGTTAGGTTAATTTATAAAATAAAATTTAAAAATTTGCTTTATGCCTCTAGTTTTGCACACCATAGAAGGGAGGATCGAAAGGGTTAAGCGCACAAACTAATGAAACTTTTTGTGCAGGGTACTCAGCTTAATGTAATTGAAAAAAATCAATGCACTGCAGTCTGTCAGTTAGTAATCTTGCATTTAATTGAATAACATGCCAAGTATTTTAATCTGTTTACTAATGTAAATAGAATAGAGCAGTTGAGTAATTCAAATAAACAGGAATGCCTTTCCTGACTTACAACAGAATTTGTACATGACCTTTATTTTAAGTTCCTGCCATAAATTCAATGATTGTGCCAGTTTACAGACTTATGGGTGGCTTCTTTTAACCATAATCCGGCACACTGAATTGGCTGGATCCCACATAACATTTCTGCTGATTCATGCTTTTTTTGCAAGTGGAACCACAAGAATGTCATCCCAAGTAGGTCTTGTGCTAATCCCATTTGGCTGTATCCCATCTTGCATTCCTCCTTGTGCAAGAGCTAGCCCAAGGTATAGATCAACAGCTCCTCACCTATTCATGACTTTCTTCAGCCAAAGCATATGGCACTTCCAAACTGGACAGCGTTGACTGCAGTACATAGCCCTTTGATTTTCATATGAAGCAACACTGATTAGAAGAGCCAGCATGGTGTGGTGGTTAAGAGCAGCAGACTCTAATCTGGAGAACCGGGTTTGATTTCCCACTCCTCCACATGAAACCTGCTGGGTGACCTTGGGCCAGTCACAGTTCTCTCAGAACTCTCTCATCCCCACCCGCCTCACAAGGTGCCTGTTGCAGGGAGAAGGGGGGAAAGGCAATTGTACGTTGCTTTGAGGCTCCTTAAGGTAGAAAAAAAGTGGAGTATAAAAACCTACTCTTCTTCTTCTGATAAATTTATTTACGTATTTAGATATTTATACCCCACTGACAGTTTTCCCTCTAAGCTGAGTTAGTGTGGGCTAGCTCACAGGTTTTTAGCCTCCGGCTCACATGTCTTAGCTCAGGAAGGACAGCTCCAGAGCAAACTAATTTATGCAGCAGCCAAATCGTTCACTCACACTTTAATGCTCACAAAGTAGAATTTTTGCTCACAAGACTCCACAGTTTAGAGGGAGCATTGCCCACTGATACTATTCATCCAAATATAAGCCAGGGTTTGGAGTACTTGGGATCCCCTTGATCTGTGCATCACATTTAGTGCAGATTGTATACATATGGAGAAACCCCAAATCAAAATGTACTGGACTTTCCCATGAGGTTTCTAAAAGAACTGCTCTATAACCAGAACTCTTGTTACTCCTGTTTTTATTAGCATCTTGGAGTGGATCCAACCATTCTCCAAGGACACTTCCCTCGATGGAAGAGCCACTTAAGGTGGAGAAAGGCTACTTAGGCTGAAGGAAAGTTTCACATTTTGCCCAGTGGGCAGGGGTAGGATCCACCCCCACCAAGATTAAACATTTATAATTGGATCCAGATGGATCCTTAAAGACATGAGTGTGAGCTGTGCTTGCAGAATGGATCTTCCTGCCTCTCTGACTTCTGCAACCTCTTCCATCCCTACCACGTATGAATGGCCTCAGTGGCCCCTGTGAATTCAATCTAGTATCTGTTTCAAGGATTGCATTTAAGCACAGTGTTGAGAGAAAGAAGAACATTTGGTTAATGAAAGGAAGAAATCCACATTTGTCACTGTTTCTAGAAATTTATTTTTTTAATTGAATTTATTTAAGATTCCACCATACCTATACCACCATATCCTACAAAACTCAACCAAAGATCATTATAGATACAAACTACTTCTATCCATAGTCAGGTACAATACACAGAGAAAAAAAAATCTGAACTATATCCATTACTACATAATTCCTTAAGTCTAAAAATTCAATAACTCCTTGTAATGTATATTAGAAGGGACAATTTTCTTATCTTGCAAAAATTTAACAATAGGAGACCAAATTACTTGAAAATTTTTACAATAAACTTCAAAATTCTGGATACCTGTAGAATAATCTATTTTGCCCAGCATAAAGTGATTCCAAATAGAGCTGTGCCAATTTCGTATTGAAGGCCCTTTCTTCTGTTTCCGTTTCTTAGCAATCCCTAACCTCGCAATTGCTAAAAAAATTCTTATTGTTCCCAGCTTTATCTACTTGTTCTGTTAAGCAAATTTCTAAAAGAATATTTGCTGGATTTTTTCGGATCTATTGACCAACTATTCTCTCAATTTGACATAATGCTTTATTCCAAAACCTTTGAATAGAGGGACACGGCGAAAAGCAATGCATGAAATCTCCCATCCAATTACAACCTTTCCAACATTTTTTACTCAGATTTTTTGAAAACTTAGCTATTCTCATTGCCATTAAATAGCTTCTGTGTAAGATCTTAAATGAATTAAAACAGATCATTGAAATCCTGGAGTTAAAACTTGGGGCCTTTCAGGCCTTTCCAAAATCATCTATAGGGATTCTACCATCACAATCTGCCATCCACGCTTTTTCACCCGATACTAGAAATGTATATCCTTAAAAAGATAATAATTTTGCTAAATGAAAAGGAGGTCTTTGACAGCTGAGCGTTTCAAATGGAAACAGTAAGTAAAGCAGAGCCAGTAACACCACCCCTCTCATATCCTTCCCTCGCATTTAATCTTAATCAGTGTCCTGATATGCCCTTGCCTCTACAATTCCCTTCTGCAGAGCTTCTCTCTCATTCTCGCCTCATCCATCTTGCACTGCAGCTTGGCACTGCTGCATGCTCTCACATAACCCTGCCTCTTTTGCCTTTAAAATTTTCTTCCTGAGGCTGTGCCAGCCCCCTTCCCCCCTTTGGGGGGGTTTGCCTATTTCCTTAAAAACTGTTACCAATTGTTATTCTCCTCTGTGTTTTCAATTTCTCCTTGTCTAGCAGCACCAGCTTTGATTAGTGAACAAGTTTATTTCATGTAACAAGGAATTTATAAAGCTATCAAGCAATATTGACCTCAGCTGGCTTCCCCTTTTAGCTCCTTAAGCTGGTTTCGTTCAGAGTCTACAACAGACAACATTCAGACAGTTTAAGGTGCTGTCTTCCCTAACACGCTTTCTGTTTCAGCATTCTACTATCAGCCAGAAGATATGGAAAGTGGAACGTATAGAAGGTGTTAGACTAGAAGCCCATCTAGTCTGGCCTCCTGCTTCCAAGGAAGAAATGTGTTTTATGGTTAGAGAGTTGGACGAGGAGCTGGGAGAACCAGGTTCAGATCCTCAGTCTGCCATGGAAGCTCATGGGGTAGTCTTCGGCCAGTCACTCTTTCTCTGTCTCAGCCTAACCTAGCTCACAGGGTTGTTGGGAAAATAAAATGGAGGAGGGGAGACAGTGTAAACTGCTTTGGATCCTCTTTGGGAAACAAAGTGGGGTATAAATATCTAAATTAGAAATGGGGCAGCTGGATTCCCGTGAGAAGAGCCTACCTGTTGCTTTTCGAATACTCAGAGAAAGACTGCCTCTGAACATGAAGGTTCCATTTAACTGTCCCAACTAATTATGTGTTCACAAACATGTCCTCCACACATTTGAATTTTTAAAAAAGCTATTCACTAAAAATGCAGGTGCAGTACCTATGCCTCTGTCATTCATTCTGCCATAATATATGCTCCTTTCGCCAAACACATTGATCTGGGATTTGTCAAAGGCAGCATTTTTTATATCACACAGTTGTGGCAATGTGAAGGCCCAGTGTATGAACTTATGCACTGACATAGAGGTCCACAGAACTAAGACTACGCAACCCCTGATGACACTGCTCACTTATGGCGCCCCCCTAAGCCTTCCTAGCTCGTTGACTTCAATGGTCCTTGAAGGGAGTAACTGTGCTTAGGATGTCACTGTATGTAATCAGAAGACCAAGATCCACTTAAATCAGATTTGGTTTTTATAATACAAGATTTATTTTGCATGCATTTTACAGTGCCTTTCCATTTTTGGTCCGAAATGAGAGCTGATGCATACAGTCATTGTGACAGAGAGCAAGAAAGCCAGCATTGATATTGGAGCTTAATTATGAAATTCAATGGGTAGTCTTAGGCAAATCGGTATGGGAGCCTGATCCACCTGACCGGATCGTTGTCAGTCTAAAATATTGCTCTGGAATTGTTATGTATTGACCATGCGGTCGCCATGTGCTCCAGTAATGGCGACCGCCATGTGGCCAGAGCACATGGCCAAGAAACTACCTGAGCTTCAGCCGGGTAGAACAAAGGCCAGGTGGATTCGAACCGGCCACCAATCATGTACCTAGGTTTCTCCTAGGGAACCTATGAGATGTAAATAGACTGATAATAGCCTATCAGGCCAGTTGGGTGAGGTCAGGGGATTATCCCTGACCAGCATAAAAGGAGGGCTCGGAGCCCTGGGTTGTATGCTTCATCCGGACCAGCAATAAAGATCTAGCTGTTTCACTGTTCCATGGACTCCCGACTCCAATACTTCTCAGGAATCCTCACCGGAAGGACATGATTCAAATGTAATAACACTATAGTAGTTCTCTGCTGTGCGTAATGCCGGTGCAGGTTGCCTAAAGATCACATGAGTCTGATGCAGCTCTGCTGCAGGGAGGGCGGGCTATTGCATCCCTTTATCTCTCATCACAACAGCACCCCCAGCCTGTGTGGTTATCCCCCTGTATGCATCCCACAGTCCCAGGATTAGCTTTTCTGGGACTGGAAGGGTCCGCAGGAACAGAGGGGGACACTCGAATATCTGTGTGCTTTCCATGCATGGATGGTTGGATATAAATGAATATGAGACCATTGACAGGACAACATATATACCCCCAATAATATCTACACCACAACGCACTCTCTATCCTGTGCATCTGTTTTGATCAGCTGAGGGTACCCACACAGCCTCTTGTGATTTTGGGGGGACCAGGTTTATTTTAAACGATAAACCTTCCCCTCAGATATCAGGTGTTTTAAAGGTAGTGAGGGTCTAGGCTTTGGGTTTGCTACTGTGAGGTAAGTTTTGTGGTGCACAAGTAGAATATGGAGGTTGCTGAGGCAGGGAGGATTGTATATTAACCACAAAGAAGATTTATTTATTTGCAGACTGGTTTCCAGGAACAGATAAACAGCACAGGTCTCCAGGTAGACAAAGGAGAAATCTGGCTGAGGCACATCACTTTAAGCTAGTTATGGCTTCCAAGAGTAGTTTGAATTTTAATTCTTTAAGGCATAAGCAGGCTTTTACTGACTAGCCACTAGGTTGGATCCTCACACACACTCAGAATTCCACCCACACCAGCCTGTCCTTTCCCTAGAGTCAGACTACATGGCGCAAAGTCTTCTCATTGCCAGAGACAAGGCTAAGAATTAGGTACTCTGTTCTCTCTCAGAAGTAGAGCTAACCACTCGGCCACACTACCAAGCGGAGCTACCCTTCACTCTGTCTGCTCTTGTCCAGAGCCAGACCTCATTGCTCTCCGCCTGAGGCAGAAGTGAACTGAAGTCCTGCTGTGATTCCCTCCAACATTCCATCCCATCGCTGAAAGGTGGATGCTGGAGCAGCACTCCCATGGGCTCAAGTGTCTGTTTCCCCCTTCAGGGGCGGGACAGCGTTCTGTCCATCACAGCATCTTATTTATATTAGTTTCAAAAAAGAATTCCAAGCATGGGTTCTGTGAAGGAAGATCTTGTCTCACTAACCTGTGGCTATTAGCCACAAAGTATAGATAGGAACTCTCAGTCTGGGGCAAGTGATCCTCTGTATTTTTGGTGCATGACCGGGGGGCTACAGTGGAAGGGCTTGTAGTGTCCTAGCCCCACTGCTGGACCTCCTGAGGGCACCTGGTGTTTTTGGTCACTATGTGACAGTGTTGGACTGGATGGGCCACTGGCCTGATCCAACATTGGCTTCTTTTATGTTCTTAACTATAAGAACTATGTTCTACTGACTTGATCTACCACCCGCTGACACTTGCTATTTCTTAAATAATGAAGGTTGTTCTACTGCCATATGGCATTCATAAGACCTGCAATATTCTAAGAACCCTTATCTTCAGATCTCAGAATAAGGTATTAAGAGTGGTGCACAGATTCCATTCATGCATGTAGCAACCCTAGAAACTTTTGCACACGCAACCAGCAAACTTTGGGGGTAATTTGGGGATAGTGGAGTATTGAAGGTTAGTGAAAGGCTAATGCCTTTCCTACCCCACTGAATAATCCTAACACGTTCTCAAAGTTTGCTAAACGGAAATGAAATATCCCCTTTGTCTGAAGTCTATTATTCGAGTCTCTATTAAAGCTGTGATGGCTGACAACTGCAACCCAGTGAGTGACAATGCAGGAAATAGAGATTTTCTTCAACATTTTCATGATGGATTTCAAATCCAGAATGTTTAACAAATACAATAAGCCCATTTCTTCTTGCGCTGAAGGCCCAGTTCTTTTAAGTAAGGTGGTGATCCCACATCCAGGCTGCACTACTTTAGAGGAAGGCTCACATGATCAAATGATCTTCTGTACAAGTAATTCTCAGCATCTATAATGCATACAGCGCCTATAGAAGGAATGTTTTTGTATGAAGAAGCCTATGATTATATGAGCACCTGCCTTTAGGCCAAAGGAGTACAGTCTAGACACAACTCTGCCCCCTCAGTAAGAATGAGGCTTGAGTCACCTATACCTCCAGAAACCTGTATCCATAGTGATGTGGAAACCTTTTTCTCACACTGTTAAGAGCAGAGATTAATATTGTTTTTCTCATGTTTGACTTCACCCTGCATGATCCTTATTAACAAATGTCCTCTTGGGAGTTCTGGCATAAACAACATTCCACTGATTTGTCTAGCTTGCAGCAATAGTCCCACCAGCATCTGATGAAGCAGTCTACAAAAAGTCACGCTACGTAAACAAATAATTAGTCCGAATGGTGCAAATGCAGCTGGAGTTAACAGTTATCAGACCGGGATCTGGAAGACTCAGGTTTCAATCATGAAAGCTCCCTGGGTGACTGCAGGCCAGTCATATACTCTCAGCTTAACCTACCCTAAAGGCTGTTTTGACGACAAAATGGAGGAGGGGAAGCCACTTTGGGAGAAAAGGTTAGGTGGACATATTTAAATGAATAATTAAATAATTTCCTATAGGTGGTAACATGGTCAAACCTGAATATATGTACTGTATGAAACCCAGAGGAGATATGGAATGGTATGGTATATAACCCAGTCTCATCAGCTCATGGAAGCTAAGCAGGGTCGGATACTTGGATGGGAGATCACCAAGGAAGACTCTTCAGAGAAAGGCAATGACAAACCACCTCTGCTTCTAATTTGCCCTGCTGGCGTTGCCATAAGGAGGTTGCAACTTGATGGCACATATATACACATGGAACACAGAGATGGTGGCGTCCCTGCCCTGTAGAGTGTCAGCTTAACATCTGTTTTGGACATTATAAGCAAGTGATGGCTGCCACTTCTCTATGGTGGATGCTAAATTATGAGACCACATGCAGGCTGATTGTGTGTGAGATTCTTAGTGAGACATAATGCCAATGGCAGCAAGATAGGAGAAAAGTAAAGGCTCAATAGAGAGTTTTAGGAACAAGCAGAATAAAGAATGAAACTGCACGAACAGGATAATTCATTTGTAGCAGTCATCCCAGAATACAGGAATCATTGGTAGGTTTTGTAGAAGTTGCCTCATCGGGGTATGTCTGAAGCAGGGGCGTAGAGTTTTGTAAATTCCGGGGGAGGGGGCTCTTACACACGCGCGCTCGCTGGGGCAATGTCCCCCCCCCCCGCTGGGAGACCTCTGCGCCTCCCCGGGCCCTTCCGAGGCCCGCCAGCCGCTGCTGCCAGAGCCTCTCCCCCCCCCACACTCCTTCCCTCTCCCTTTGCTGGGAAAAGAGGGAGGGAGAGGGAAGGATGGAAGAGTGGCCAGGCGAGGGGGGGGGGAGAGGCACCGGCAGCAGCAGCTGCCGGCCTTGGAAGGGCCCCGGGAGGCACGGTGGGAGGTGCTACATTTTCCGGGGGGGGGGCTCAGTCCCCCCGGGAAATTTCGGGGAAGGCTCGAGCCCTCGAACCCCCCCGTAGTCTACGTCTATGGTCTGAAGATTAATTAAGAAGGCGGTAAGCCCCCCCGCCCTAATAAAGAGGCAAGACAGAGCTAGCATACAGTATGCTGAATACTTTACATGAGAAAGCTCCAAGCAGACCAGGGCTCTGTTGTTATTATTTAGTATATTCCCAATATGTTGATCTTGTCCCTAACAGTGAGTATTCTGAAACTACTTGCTGGTCAGAGTGTTGTTAAGGCAGGAGAATAGCAGATAGGGAAGCAAACCACTCACAATACTAAGGGTCATTTTACACCTCCCCTCTAAAGTAGTTTGACTGCTGTCTTTTCCTGTGCTGATTTCACAGTGGTGTGAAATTTCACTCCAGGGGGGGTCTAAGTGCACTAATCAACAGCAATTGTTTAAAGCAGAATCAAGCCAGCTGAATACTAGCTTGACCACAGGAGGGCAATTAGTAGATGTGGACATTTCAGTAGCAGCATGGTTTCACACCGCACAGAGGTGTGGGCAGGTTTTTTTGGAACTAGAATGATTCCAGCGGGAAAGTCAGATGTAAAAACAGCCTAATAGTCAGGACAGGAGCAGGATGCAGGGAGATGATTTAGGTCTTATGTTGGTAATGGCACACTGTTGCATCTGCAGGACATCGGAGACAATGTTTATTCTTTACATTACACTGTGAATATGCTCAGAATCACTTGTGGGGTGACTAGATGCAAAGAAGGACATCTGCCAATTGTGTGTTTGAAGAAAAGCTGCATCTGCTGTAACTCCGTGCAACTATTAGCCTTGCATCTGGTCACCTTAGCACTCTGCTGGCAGCTCTCTAATTCACTTGTATAATCAGAAGAACACTGCAATTAGGAAAGGATAAGCAGGTGCTAATTGTTGAGAACGTTATTGGCGCTTGACTGAATGTTGCTGAAAAGCAATCAAAATTTTTATGTATGGATAAATCTGGTAGCAAAGCACTGCAATGTAATTCAACCTGAAGGAGGGCAGACATCTAGGGCTATGGAGACTACTCATTTTGTTTACAAAATCTGCTTAAGTGGCACAGATAAAGAATTCTTCTTACACCGATGCTCCATCCCTAAAGACACTTTCCTGAGAGTAAGCCTTATTGAATTATGTGGGACTTACCTTGAAATAAACCTGCTTAGAATTGTTCCCCAAATGTGGTTGCAGTGGGCAAGTCCAGACAAATGACTTCCCAAACTCCTCCTCACCTTCACTGCGTATATCATGCAATCTATGGCATTCACACATGGACTTGTTATGATGGGTACCATTAACAAGTAACCTAGAAGGTTTCTATTCATTGCTTACAAATGCTTGCCAACAATGGGGTTGTTACAGTATCTCAGCCTGCAGAAAGGAGAATTGATCCCACGGGGCACTTGAAAGACTTGTTCATCATTGTAAAGTAAATCAGAATTGAGGATAAAATACTGTTTTTCCTATTCAGACTTCAAAGGCTTGCATGGCAATCCAGGGCTGAAGACAGACTGGCAATCTGGAGCGGGATGAATCCAGAGGCAAAAGCTGTGGGGGGAAAATCCCCCGGGGCTGGCTGTTCGCATTCACCAGCGTATTGCGCATGTCTGCCGTTACGGAGCATTCAGACTGCCGCGGAGGCTGCAGTAGAGTAGGCAGGGTCAGCTGGGCACCTCAACACCCTCTGGCAGAGCAGCACACCGGCACAGCTCCCTAGGAAAAGGGCACCGTCCTGTAGGCACCATGCAGCAGGCGTCACTGGCTATGGATGAGCGCATGAGCACAAGAGCAGCAACATATATGCGCTCATGCGCAAACCTCAGTGACGGCGCGTTCACACTGCCGCCTCCGGATGCCTCCCGCTTCTTCCGGTTCACACTGCCTGGAAGCGGGAGGCATGCGGAAGACGGCCCCTGAATACCGGTTTCTCCCGGTGTCCCGCTAAAGCGAAAGGAAAACGGCTTCAAGACGCGTAAGTACGGAAGGAAGCCGAGGGACAGCTGCGCATGTCTGAACCGGCTCCCTTCCCCCGCTTCCCATGTGGACCTCTCCCGGGGCAGATTGCCCGTCTGTCCTCAGCCCAGATCTGTACAGAAGGTGGAACCGGTCCATAATGGTGAATCACACCGAAGTGTAGCCAAATACTTTAACTTCTATATTGTTTTATTCTAATATATTAAAGGGGACAGATTTGTATAAATAACTATATGCAAATATATAAAAATAAGTTTTTCCTCTTTGTTTTATATAGAAAAATATGCATTCTCACACTGTATAAACAGATAACAGCGTTATTTGGAAGTAGCACTTCCACTTCTTCCTGGCTACAAAATAATTTTTGTCGTTTATGAAGCATCTTGTGTACATGGTTCTTCCTTGGACAAATTCAACCGCAACAATAAACTGGAACCCTATTTAAAAAGTAAACTTGGTTCTGTGTTTCTCTTACCCCACATACTAATATTAAAAGTCTTTCTAAATTGACCATTAATGTGAGGAAGCAGTCAATTTGTTTTAAGCTGGTGAGCGTCTTGGTGAACTTGCAACCCACTTGAACGACATTGCATCTTCCCAAAATTCAATTCAGAGTCTGTGTACTAAATTTAAACTCTTTACAGATGGCGGTGAGCATGAACTTTATTTCCTGTTCTTCCCAGGAAGGATATCTGTAATCCAGTAGAGAAACAGCGAAGAGATTGCCTTGGCATCATCTGCAAAGGAAAAAAACAAATTTTGCATGAAATGTCAATATGATTGTTTTCAGTCAACATCTTAAGATCAAACGAAAAAACAAAATAAACATCTGTTTCCATTTTGCTATTGAATAGGGGGGGGAGGGAGGAGAAACACCTGTATACCCTAGAGCTACAGAAAACAAAACAAAACCCTTCAAGCTCCTAAAACAAACAATTAAAGCTATGCAATAAATGGTTTCTATAAAAGATGACTACTGTGAAGTATGGGTCGCCATACATAAGAGTGGTGGGACTTTAATTTAGACAGGACTTAAATTCCAGTATTTTATTTCTTAAACAATGCTTACGGCGCCTCTCCAGAGACTTGCTCAAGACCATTCACAATTAAAACAGTACGATAAAATAATAAAGCAAGAGCATAAAAACAAGCCAGGGAACAAAAGCAACACAAAACACTCTTCAGCAGCTTGAAATGTTAGTCATCCAACTGACCTCAAGGTGGAAGCAGATAATAAAAATAGCTTTAAAATGTCATCTGGATTATGGGTGCAATCCTAAATAGGTCCCCTCAGAAGTAAGTTCCCTTTTCTTCAACGGGACTTACTCCTAGGAAAATGTTCTCAGAACTGCAATGCCTGCTTCTTATTGGGACAGTGGTCTTCCCAGCTTCTCATCTTTTCCTCTTTGTTTCAGTGCACAATTCCACTGTTGTCACAGTCATTTTAATAACGAACCACCTGTCCTTTATCAGCTATCTTTTCTTGCCTGGGTTCATTACAAATGTCACCTTCTAAGGCTCTTTAGGATCAAGCTCCCTCCTAACTCTTTCTTATTTTTCCTTCACATATCCAACTCATTCTTTACTCTCTGCTTCATATTATCTTCTGGTTAGGCCACCTGTTTATTTGGCGCCGTATTTTCTTTGTTCGCATGTTCCAACTTCTGTGTTTGGCATTCTCTGCCTCTTAGGGTTTAAAACAGACAAGGGGCTGGGATCTTCCCAGTATCTTACAATGGGCGAATACAGGCAGGCTGTAAGAGGGCCAGCATGGTGCAATGGTTAAGAGTGGCGGACTCTAATCTGGAGAACCGGGTTTGATTCCCCACGCCTTCACATGAAGCCAGCTGGGTGACTTTGGGCCAGTCACAGTTCTCTCAGAGCTCTCTCAGCCCCTAAAAACAAGTCTAGCTCGCCACCTAGTAGTGCATAACGCTAAGAGCTAGAACTTGCAGATGCCGCACAATCTTCGGCTCTCCTAGCCAGTGTTCCCTCTAAGCTGAGTTAGTGTGAGCCAGCTCACAGTTTTTTAGCCTCCAGCTCACACATTTTTGTCTTCGCTCAGGAACGATAGCTCCAGAGCCAACTAATTTATGCAGGAGCCAAATCGCTCACTCACAACTTTAATGCCAGTGGCTCACAAAGTAGAGTTTTTGTTCACAAGACTCCACAGCTTAGAGGGAACGTTGCTCCTAGCTATTCTACACACAATGCTGTATGATAATTAATAAACTAACAGGCATGCTGTGCCCTAATTGGACTGAGACAATGTAAGGACATATGTTTAATATGCACTAGAGCCAGGGGTGGGGAGGGGAAGGTGGCCTGGTATAGTCTGATTTCATCAGATCTCAAAAATTAAGCAGGGTCGGTACTTGGAAGGGAGACCACGAAGGAAGGCTCTGCAGTGGAACGCAATGCTTCTCACTTGTCTTGAAAACCCCTTGCTGGCTTTGACTTAATGGTACTTTAGACACAAGACTGGGGAAGGATACCCCTGCAGAGTTTTGTTAATTGAAACCTTGTTATCACTCTTTAAAGAAAAAACGAGAAGCAAAAGATGGATAGCCCTCCTTCGCTCTCTAAGACACTAACAACAATATAGGGAATCGATTAGCAAACTGTGCAAGGATGAAAGGGTTAAACTCTGCCTTCCCTGTGTAGCTGTAATTTGGCTTTAAGGGACTTAAAGAGACCCCCCCCCCCTTTTTGTGCATGCATGGTGATCCCCGACACATGTACTTTCACTTATTTCTGGAAACAAGAGCAAAGAAGAACAGCCACATGCCTGCTTTTCAGGGCTGTTACATAAAGCATCATATTGGAAACAACCCAGAAATGGTGTTTTGGGCATAACTGCATATGCAGGGCCCCAGCATCATTTCTCTGGGCCTGGCACACACTGGTAACATACTCCCCCCCCCCCCACAATGCCATCCTACTCTATTCATAAAACCTTATGAGTCATGAAAGAAACATTTCTATTTTATTTCTGAGATTACATAAATAGCTTAACACAGTAGGAGGCTTTGGGGAGAAGCTGCGGCTTTGTGGCAGAGCATCTGCTTTGCGTGCAGAAGGTCTCAGGTTCAGTCCTTTGAATCTCCAGTTAAAAGGCAATAGGTTGTAGCTACTGTCAGAGCAGATGACAGTGGCCTTAATAGACCAATAATCTGGAACAGTATAAGGCAGTTTTGGGTGTGGCCACACGGCAAGCTTATCCTGATTTGTTCCTGCTAGAGATTTGTTTGGGAATATTTTATTTCGGGTTGGGATGATCACACATCCCTCCCCGAACTGCAAGGATTGCACAATGAGGCTCCGGGCACTGTCTAGATAGCCGCGCTGCCGCTTGGGTGGTGCAGCATGAGTTTTTTTTTTAATTGCTTTGTGCATGGGTATATGCAAGCGGCCAAATCACCTCTCCCCACCTGGACTCACCATACTCCCTTCTTTTAACAGCCCCCCCCCCCCCCCCAACAGCGAACAAAATGAACTGTTGATGTACTACCAAGCTCTGGAGACTGTATGTGTGCTCGAATGTTTAAACATTGAATTTATTCAGCGCAGGATTGCTCATGCACACAAAGGCGGAAGCTGGGGGGGTGGGGAACCCCTCATCACGCGAAGGATGGTCAGACGACCTAATCACAATCCTTGCAAGAGATGGCTGCCAAGACCGGCGAAATCGTGGATTCAATGCGCAAATACCCGGAAAGTGCTTGATTTTCCCAGTGTTGAAAAACTCACTAGGGAACCAGGAGGACTGTGCTAGTAAGCCCACTTTGGTGTGGGAGGCAGATTCGGCCGCCTGATCAGCAATTTCAAATGTGTGAGAGAACAGCGGTGCAACCCGATCAAAATGACCATGGGACCACAGCTTTTATATGCTCAGTAAAGGGCGGGTAACCTGTTCTGGCCCCTCATGAATACACAGGCCCATGGGTAAAGTGTGCCTAGTTCCACCCACCCCTGACTTGGCCCCTGTGAATATGTCAGAAAAAAAGACCGTATGTACAAAAAAGACATGTGGATTGCAGCATGTTAAGTGCACATCTGAAGCTACCCATGACAGTGGTCATTGTAACTATTTTTTCCTTACCAGAAACACAAAGCAAGAGACTCATCAGCAAAATCTAGTGGTAACATGAGAACGGGATCAGGAAAACCCAAATTCAGTCTATGAAGCGCACTGGATAGCTTTTCTTTCTACTGTTTTCTCTCTACCCAGTTAATCTCACAATCTTGTTGTGAGGATAGAACAGAATGGAGGAGAACCAGGGGTACTGCCTCAGATACACCCCCTCTCTTTTGGTCCCCCCCCCCCCCCCCCCGTTTCCATATGCTCTGCCGGATTTTCTGTAGTGAATCCGCACACTGGTTTCACCAGACTCGTTTACTGACTGCACCCTGGCCTGCAACTGTTAGAGCCTAACATCTGTTACCCTGCCCATCACATTGCAGCAAGTCATGAAGAAGCTTGGGCTTGCAGATATGCTACAGTTCACGTGAGAAGATACTGGCTTGGAGCCAGCAGCGCACAAGAAGAAACATAAATGGATTTAGTGCTTGTGCAAAATCTTGGGCAACATTTACTTTCCACCCTATATCTTGCACAAACGCTTACTTCCCACCCAATATCCTGCACAAGCACAAAAACAACTAGAAGAAAAAGAAGAAGAAGAAGACGAAGAAGAAGAAGAGGAGGAGGAGGAGGAGGAGGAGGAGGAGGAGATTGGATTTATACCCAGCCCTTCACTTGTAGTCTCAGAGTGGCTTACAAACTCCTTTCCCTTCCCCTCCCCACAACAGGCATCCTGTGAGGCAGGTGGGGCTGAGAGAGCTCTGAGACAACTGTTCTTGAGAGAACAGCGGGTACAGAGCTATGGCTTGCCCAAGGAGGTGCAAGTGGAGGAGTGGGATATAGCAAGTCTAGAGATTGCTTGCCCAGCAGGTGCAAGTGGAGGAGTGGGATATAGCAAGTCTAGAGATATAGCAAGTCTGTCTTAGTGCAACAAGCGCCCATCATCTTTTTTTTCTTATGTTTTTGCTTGCATAGGAGCTCCAGTATAAGTGAAATTTTTCCTCTGGATCCAACCCACTGGGTCTGCACAGGAATCCTCACAAAACTTTGTACCTTCTTTTCCCTGGGAAATGCAAATTGCCCCTACTAAGAGTAAGAAGAAAAACGCTGAATGACACAGCAACAGAGTTCTAATAGAAATAGAAATCCCCCTCCCCCATGGTTAACATTCTTGACAATCTGAGATGCTGTAACTCTGGAACTAATGTATAACAATAGTAGATCCACAACTCCCTATGCACCTAATACTGTCTCTTTTAAATACCAAGTCTTTTCTATAGTGATCACCACTGTTGTATAATTATACTTTTAAGACACCTCCTGTTTAATTTCCTTTTCTCTGAATATCGTTTCTTTTTCAATAGTTGCAATGCATGTGGGGAATCCAGAGTGTGCACGGGAAGTGAAAGGTAACCATAATGTCTCCTGGGTTGGAGAATTCACAGCGAAATGGAGGAGGAATTATTAAGAGGACAGTTCTGCCTTTTTTTAAAAGTCAGAAGTCATTTTTAGCTCTTTAGTGGGTGATAACTTCCTAGGCAACAAGAAAGAAGGCTATTTTTGACTTGATGCTTGCCAACAAAAAAGAAAACAGGCAGACTTAAGAGGGAACCCCAGAGGCTGATCAGAAGAAGAATGAATTTATAGACTACAAAAAGAATTTTTTTTAACCTATTATGCTGTTATGGCTATGCATACTGAATTCTATGTGTTTCAATTGTCACTCAAATATATGTGGCTCCACCATGTTCCAGCTTAGATCCTCTCAGAACCATATGGGAGGGGTTTTTTTTCTCCACAGTTGCCTCACATTTCTCATTTTCCAGATGTTCTGGAATATATGAAGTACCCGCCAGAAGAGATTCTTTTACATTCTTCTCATTACCCCTGAAGTCCCAGACAGTCTGCTTTGTTCAGTTAGACTAGGAATGGAAGCAGCTGGTTGAAAACTAAATTATTAAAAACTACAACAGCAACATCCAAAATAGAAGAAACCTTGGTTCATCTTTGAAAAAACTCTCTCGTGGAGTAAAATTTCAGCCTAAATTTGTGCGGTAATAGGCCAGGGAGGAATTACTTTACTTTTACAGTCAGATAAAAGTGATGGTTGTAATACCTTTGAGCCTATTTCTGTTTGACATCAGCTGTAATGAAATATTAAATCTTCAGAACACACCAAGTACGCAACTGGCTTCCAGCCTCTGAACTGTCTGTTGCTGACCCATCCACTGTTGGCTGGTATGCAGCCCATGAAACAGTTTATTTTATGCCTTTAGAACACTGATATCCTGCCTTTCTGCTTTTAAAAAGAACACAAAACGGCTTATGCCCATTAAATAAAATGACAACACCATTGAAAATTGCTCGCCTGTGGTCGTGGTTGCTGGTAGGAGGGGCCATGTTGGAGAGAATCACCAGGATCTAGGTGGTAGGCACCCACCTGGCTTGCCTACCTCCGGACAACAGGATTCTCAAGCAGCTCTGGAGTGCCTGGTAGTGGAAGGAAGGATTCAGCTCTGCTGGAGTCACTAGGAACTCGGTGGGTGGCATCCACAGAGCCCCACACCTCCAACATTGACACTCCCTTCGGGAGAAGGACTCTGGGGCTAAACTGGGCCCACACAAAAACTTGGCTTGCTTTATTCTCACTACAGTTGTCAGGAGTTGCAGGGGGATGCTGAAATATCCAGCACTGATACTAATAGGATGAACAGGCCACCAGAACAGAATCGGTTGGTCAACTTTGACATACACGGCCTTCTTAAACACACCACATTGGAAACCTGAGTCAGAAGACAATTTAAAACGGATGTACTGTGAGGAGTTGTGGCTTGAGTGCCAGAAGCAGCATAGACAGCAGAAGTTCATAGATAGGACAAGGGTGTAGACTTTCCAATTTCCCGGGGGGGGGGGCTGGGCCAGAGACATTACAGGCCATTGTCTCTGGGGGAGGCTCAGCACTTCCTGGAAAAGTTCGGGAGGGGGGGCTCCAGCTCCCCAGCTCCCCTGAAGTTGACACCTATGGGACTGGAGCAGGAACCCTGCAGGCCTGGCAGTGGCACAAAGCCTTTGTCTACCTCCCCCGTGTTGTGCAGCTGTCTCTTCCCAGACTCAGCAGACCAGAGAGGAAAGGTCACATGTCGGGACAAAGTGGGGGGCTGCCGGGGTGTACACGGCCTCTCTTGAGGACTGGCCACCACTGTTGTGGTCGACAGTGTGTTGTATATGGACCTGGGAGACTTCCCTTAAACGCCTTATTGGCCATGAAGCTTAGTGGTCAAGTTGCTCTCCCTCCATTTAACCTAATGCACAACACTTGGGCAAGAATGAAATGGATAGCAGGAAGCAGCCTAAATGCCGCACTTGTGGAAAAGCAGGAGACAGCTAAGCATTATGTGTGTGCATGTTAAGTACTGTTAAGTCCATATGTTAAATCCTTTTCCTGGTCTGTATTTACTTGATTATGTATGTTATGCCATTAAAGGCTGGAATTGGAATTCTGTACTGTACAAATCCCTTCCATCTTATGGCAGCCTTCTGAATTAATCACCTCCAAAATCACCTTCTATCATTAACAGCCTCACTCAGGTCTTGCAGACTGAGGGCCATGGCTTCCTTGATTGAATCAATCCATTTCATGATGGGTCTTCCTCTTTCCCTGCTGCTTTCAACTTACCCTAGCATTATTGTCTTTTCCAGTTACTCCTATCTTTTCATAATGCGCTCAAAATACGATAGCCTCAGTTTAGTCATTTTAGCTTCTAAGGAGAGTTCAGGCTTGATTTGATCTAGAATCCACTTGACTTTCTGGTGGTCCACAGTATCTGTAAAACTTCTAGGTGCTACCCCGCATTCTGGGAAAGTGAAGTCACGTTGTTAACATATTGTTTCCAGTGGTACAGGAGATGAGTATGTTTTATAAAAATAAAAAACTCCTTGCTAATCTTAAATCCCCCACTCCTCCTTAAAGGTGTGTTTCATAATGTTGCACAGAAATTATCTTTCTTTCTGGGGCATCATGTCCCATCAGAAAAGAAACAAAAACAGAAACAAGGTCAAGAAAGTCACATGAACCACTTGAGATGAAGTATAGATCCTTATATTTAGAAAAAAAATATGATTAGAGTTACAGTAGAAGGCACATGATTTGTTCAAAACAGAGATTTCACATGGAACAGCTTAAGAATGCTTGAACAGTATTTTTGCAGAATAAATTAAGTGCTATGAAAGGTACTCATCTTTCACCAGTTCTCTGCTGTGAGTTAGATTAGAGTTTCTTGAAGAAAGAGGAAAAATTTTACCAATCAAAAAGGGATTTACAAATAAAGATGTGATGAACTGGCATAAAACCCCAGAAAAATTCGGGGGGGGGGGGGGAATTTGTTTCTTGGGGGAAGCATCTGAGGAAAAAGGGCCTCCAATGACATATGTTCTTTAAAAGATAATGTTCTTTTAAAGATTATGTTCTTCTAAATAGAAGTTTTACTCATTCAACATATGTAGCGTGAAGATTTTTTTATGTAAGAAAATCAACAGCTTTCAAGAATGATACAGTACTTACTCAAATACAAGGCTAGGTTTTTTTCACAGGTATGCAATAAAAAAAACAGCGGTCATCTTACGTTTGCCTACAACTTACAGCTATATCAAATAACAATTTTTGTGTTTGTGTGTATAACATTGGTCATGGGATGCTTGTGAACTGCCTTTCTGAGCTATGATTGGGAGGCCCAATTTTGTGGTGTTTCCACTCCTACCTGGAGGGTAGGTTTCAGAAGATGGTGCTGGGAGACTGCTGCTCAGCCACTTGGCTTTTGGCCTGCAGGGTCCACCAAGGTTCCGTCTCGTCCCCTACACTCGTTAACATCTATGTGGAAGCACTGGGTGAGGTTGTCTAGACATTTGGGTTGGGACCAGTATGGAGATGATACACGGCTGAATCTTGTGCTTTGAACTGATCCCAGGGAGGCTGCCCTTGAGAAGTGTTCTGAAACTTCAAAAGTAACATTTTTTCCCACCATAGAGAACAATGGAGGGGATGGGACAACCTGCTTGGGGGCCCGTAGAATTGGACCCCGTGGTCCAATCTTCTTGAAACTTGGTGGGTATTTCGAGGAGAGGCCCCAGCAGCTACCCTGCAAGTTAGGAGCCTCTCCCTCAAACCCTCTTTTCTCTCCCTCCCAGCAGTTTTTTCTGACACCCAGAAAATTTATTCCCAGGCTTTCAGGACCCAGGAGAAATAACAGCCACATAGGTGGGGAAAGGGAAGTGAAATCACTCCCTTCTTCCATCATCAGAGCTCACTGAAAAAAAAGGAGGCTGCAAGTTCAGCCTATTCCCCCTCCCCCCCTCCCCACTGTGGCCTCCTGACCCACATGGCTCCTCTCCCTCAGATGACATACCCCTGAAACGTTGCGCTTGCACACACCCACGGCAGCCTCTCAAACCATCCCTGGGATTCCACCAGCCCATTGAGGTTATCTTTGGGTGCCTCCTTTCCCCCCTCAGTACGCCTCAGGCTTTTGGGAACCAGCTGTGCTGGGCAGGTCTTAGGCAGCTGACTTGCTTCTCTGCCTGCCAAACAGGATGGCTCTTTGGCTTGCTGAGAAAGGGCACAGTCCTGCCAGATGGAGAGGCTGTCGCTGTGCCATTCAATGGGGTAGGACTTGGTTGCTAACCTATTCCTCTTGAGTACGGGGTAGGGCAAAGCCATAAGCTTACGCTGTTTAACCAGCCATCTCTATTTCCCCTGAGTGCTGGATAACAAAGCTTCTACTGTACTACTAGTACTTTAGCATTTATTTTGTATTACACTTGTATCTTTTCCCTCTTTCCAGGGGGCTGAGACCAGCAAAGGGTGCACTCCTGGGTGATGCAGGTAATTGAACTTTGCACTACAGCAACCGCTTGCAACTGGATTAGTCTGTGTGGAGAATGTGATCCAGTTGTAAACAATGGCTACAGTGCAACAATAGCACAATATCCAACAGTGAGGAGAGGCAGCCTGTATCAAGCACTTCCAAGCTAAACACTGGGCCCGACAGTGGGCATTAAGAATGTGCTCGCTGCTGTTGGGAAGATAAAAGAAACAGACCACGAGCTTAGAGTCTGTTCAAAATGTCCTCGATCGAGAAACCCCCCCCCCCCCCCCCACTGGAAACACATTTAGAAAGAGAACACAAAAATACCCTCCAGCATTTCCTAGATGAAAACAAAGGTGCTTCTGAGTGCTTGTAATACATCTCTATCAATACCTGAGACTCCTTCTCCCACTGGTACACAGTGCTAAAGGTTCTTCTCTGCTTGCTACACATTGGTTCCGTCCACACGAGCGAGATAATCCCGAGGGGAATTTAGGCTTTATTGCCCCAGAGCAATTTGCCCCACAGTTGCGTGATCACACAGGTCTGTGGACCTGCCAGGGCAACTTGCCCCTGATTGATCAGACGCAACCGCGGGCGAGGGTTTTTTTGTGTGTGTGGTTGGTTTCTGAGGCGCTGAAACAGGGGATTGATGAATCGCCTCCCCAACTAAGGGCTTTCGATGATGTGCACATGGAGAAGGGGGAAAAACAACAGCGTGGCATCGGGATAGCATGTGATCACGCTATCCGCAACGCCACACTTCCACGCTGGAGTGATCACACGGGGAAAGTCTGGCTGTGAACCGCAGCAACCCATTTGATACTGGATTTTCCCCAGTAGTTTTTTACTCCAGTTCTCTGCCGGAGCAAATCAGTTTGCCATGGTTCACTGACAGTTGTGGGATGCCTCCCAGATGCGCTGGTGTGATCATGCTGCTTTGATCCGGTGGTGAATCGTCCCTCTTCTGTGGCTAATGGGTGCGTATGATCACACCTGTTGTGTTCAGTTACTCTACCACAGCCTACCACAGTTACTGTTAAACTGTTAAAACATAAACTAGACAAGATACAGAGCTCCCTTATTGGATCTGTCTACACTTTTTAGACTTCAAAATAGTTACAAGGGAGCCTTATAACATAGGAGGCTGAGGTGCAGTTGAATGCGGAAGGGCGCTATCACTTTTCCCTTAATACTCTTTTTTCTGATGCAAATCCCAACAGTACCTGCTTGCTTCTTCCACAAGGGAAATGTACAGATTCCATACAAGAACCTGTACATCTTCTCATTGCAGGACAAATAGCAGCTTTGGGGCAGGTGGTTTAATCATCTCCAGAACCACAACTCTGATCCAGTCAGGGGCCTTCACAGTTGCTTGTCACACCAAGAACATGGGGAGATCCGACTGCTGCTCTATCCCTCAGTCTCATCTAATCTGACCCTAAGGAACTGACCATAATGGTTTTATTTAAAAAAATTAGGCTTGTTTAATCTCATTGTACATTATTTCTTTGTCCCCTACCATTTTGCGAATCAAGTATCCAGCAGATTTACACAAATACTAAATATGAATGGAAAGTCTCTGAGGAATAAATACCGTTGCTACATGGTAATCTGCAAACAGATGAACAGTAGGAGCCTGCTTGTTTGTGCTTAACGTACCAGGAGGCATGGCTGAATGTATCTGGAACTCTTCCACGGCACCCTTTAGTTTTTCTACATCCTGCAGAAGTACAAGGGATTTCATCTGGTGCAGATGAGTGACATCTGACACAGCCATGCGATGAGATTCAAGGTGCTGTAAAATCTCATAAACGCTTTCTGAATTCACTGATGGTGCTTCACATTCTGATCGTTCTAAAGAAAGAAAGGGGGGGGGAAAGGTTTATTTGGGGAAGATTCTCTTTGTATGCAATATATTTATCCTTTATAGTTTTTTATTCAAAATCTGTAACACAGTCTTCACGCTATATGGACAAATAATCTATTTCTCCTTGACATTACAATAAATGATACAGGAAAGGATATACCAAAACTGAAAATCAAGAAAGAGGATTGTAATACAGGCACCAAAATACATCTGTCCCACGTAGCCAGGGGAAATAGAGTCCTTGAAACACAAGCAACACCCAGTTTTGAATAAAATAGCAATACAACAGAATGTCACGTGCATATATACCTACTTGTACATAAACAACAGGTTCTGGCTAAAAACCCGTTTCAGACAGTTCCTTCACCAGATGTTGTTGAACATGCCGTTACAAACTCATCATGCTTTCACACCACCATAAAATAAAGAGATGCTTTAAGAACAAAACGAAAATTTTGAAATTTTTACGTGATGGCAAAGCAATATACTCATGATTGAATAAAGGGATACTTGAGATCCAAGAGGGAAAACAATTGCCACTCATCTTACAGCCATCCCAACAAGAGCACAGTGAAAACACAGAAGGTGTGAAGTGCAACTGATTGTCTCTGGAGTGCTCCTTTGAAAATGCAGTGTATTCAGTCATTGACTCTAATGCATGCTATTGACCCACCCAGCTTTCTTAAGAGCAGCATGGGATTAGCTGTCATTTTAGGGGATCATTTTTGCTGCGTGTGTGTTTGTGTGTGCATGTGGAATACACAGTCCTAGTCCTTGACCAGTTAGGCCATAACTAGGGTTGGAGTAGGATGGGTTCAGGACAGACAGGACCCATTTCCTGCTGCTGCTTGACAGTGCAGTGAGGGGAAAAACTGGAGGGTTCAGTGTCCAGCCAGTGCTGCAACCTCACTTCCAGTGCAAACCTGTGTACATGGATTTAGGCTGAACCACAGAGTTTGGGGTGAATCCTAGAATGTCATGCTGACACAATGCTACCACTTCCAGTCCACATTGGAAGGGACATGACATGTTGGCAAGACACTGATCAGGTAAACCTCGGCCCACTGGGCTGGTAACCCTAAACGTGTTGCTCAGTTGGTGGGGCAAAGCAGCAAGCACTCTGAAGCATCATACAATGAAGGGCTGCTCCTGCAACAGTTGCATTGCTGGAAATGGCACGCACTTGGGTGCTGAGCAGCATCAACCAAACCCCTAGTTGTCTGGGGAGCATACTGTGGGAGGACAGCAAAGCCTGTCATCACACAGCACAGTTCTTTGAAAAGCACAGTATCAGATGACACTAAAATTCTACTGGTAGCATTTGATCTGCAATTGCTTATTCCTAAATGCCAAGTTATCACTGTAGTTATTAAGTGATGAATGTGCATTTGTAGACTAGTCTGTAGTATTAATACAGTACGCCAGTGACAACTAATAAGACCAAACCTATGTATTATGATAAAATAATACTAAAAACTACAATAAAATAAAGAACAGTGATAAAAGGGTTCTGAAAGAGAGAAAATCTAAAATGCTGTAAGGAAATGTAATAGGAGGCAGTAAGATGACTTTTATATAGAGAATGTTTACACTTCTTAGCCAATGCATATTTCTCGCCTCCTACTAAAAAACCCCTACATTGCTGAAGGGTGGGAGTCCTCAGAAACCTATATTGTGAAGTTAGTGGCAGCTAGGATCCTTTTTGTGGGCGATCTGAACACTGGCCAAGGCACAGATGATCTAAACCTTGAGTCCAAATATAAGGAATCATCAGTACGCCAATGATACCCAGCTCTATCTGTTGTTGGGCGGTCAGTCAGACTCTAGTCTGGGTGATCTGGACCTGGCATTGCAAGCCGTGGCTGGTTGGCTCAGGCAGAGCTGATTGAAATTGAATCCAACGAAGATGGAGGTCCTGTGTCTGAGTCGGAGTGGACCAGGGGTAGGGATCCCTCTCCTAGCCTTCGATGGGGTGCCGTTGGTACCAGCGTCGGAGGTAAGGAGTTTGGGAGTACTCCTAGACCCCTCGTTACCCCTCGTTAACGATGGAGGCCCAGGTAGCAGCCGCTGCAAGGTCAGCCTTTTACCACCTACGGTTGATCAAGCAGTTGGTTCCCTTCCTTGAACACAACGAACTGGCTACGGTGATCCATGCTTTGGTCACCTCAAGATTGGACTACTGTAACGCTCTCTACATGGGGCTGCCCTTGTCCCAAATCCGGAAGCTGCAGCTGGTGCAGAATGCGGCGGCGTGGCTGTTGATGGGTCTCCCTGTATGGAAGCACATCCAGTCTGCCTTAAAAGCACTGCACTGGCTGCCTATAGCATACCGGATAAGGTTCAAGGTGCTGTTATTTACCTATAAAACCCTATATGGCCTGGGACCTATCCACCTGAGGGACCGCCTCTCTCCATATGTTCCCCAGCGAGTGCTTCGATTGGGATCCCAGAATTGCCTGGTTCTCCCAGGGCCGAAGGAGGCCCGGTTGGCGGCTACAAGGGCCAGGGCTTTTTCAGTGGCGGCCCCACACTGATGGAATGAGCTCCCGGATAACATCAGGGCCCTGTGGGACTTATTACAGTTCTGCAGGGCCTGCAAGACGGAGCCCTTCCACCAGGCCTTCAAGTAGGGGCCGCCCAATAGTTACATCTTTGGCCCTGGTCCGACTGAGAATCTGCCAGAATGAACGTTTTGCCACCGTCTATACTGTTTAACACCTATGATGCCCCCCCCCCCCCCCCCGGATAAAGAAGATATGCCATCTTGTAGTGGGGTATGTTATTTGTTTGGTTTTGTGTTTTAAATGTTTTAATGATATTGTATATTTTATTGTATGTTGGTAGCCACCCTGAGCCGTCCGAAAGGTGGGGAGGATGGGATATAAATTGAATAAACAAACAAACAAATAAATAAGGAATTACTTAGAGACCCGGATGACTCATATAGGAATTTCCCTCTCCCTAGGATTTTTAAGGATACAGTTTCAAATTTCTCAGGTTTTTGTTTAGCCAAGCTGGCACTTAAATTAGGTCTTTATGTGCTAAATGGCACTACCCCTGAGGATCATCCAGCAGAATTTACTTTCTTGACATGCCAAAGGGCCAGCACTATTGACTATATGTTAGTTTCTGTCTCGTTACTATCTGTAGTAAGGAACTTTAAATTGCTCTCGTATTTTGACAGTGATCACTTTCTTCTATTCCTTCACTTTCAACTTCCAGGATTTGGTCTCCCTTAGTTTCTACCACTGGAGGGTGACAGGTTGGCATCTCAGGCGGTGTCTAGAGTGAGATGGTTCCCACAGTTGCAGCTTAGACTTAGAGAAGTGATTTCTGGGAAAGACCCTCAAGTCCTCATACTTTTGCCATCAGAACCAAGTATGAGCAATGAACCATTAATTATTTACGATAATCTCATTGGGAGCTATTTTATTTAGGGTCAAAGACCAGCCTCTAAATCGACAGATAAAATTAAAATCCTGGTTTGATAGAGATTACCAGCTTGCGAAAAAAGCACTTATATCTTCTTAACTGCTCCTTTAAGGAATCCAGTAAAAACCAAAGAATGATTACCAAACAAGAGCTAGGGGCCCAAAAAAGGGTTTATAAACAGCTAATGTAAGGGAGGGGGGAGAGCTATACCACACTACTTTGGTCTGAATTAATCATAGCAGCCAAACAGAAAAATTCACAACTGTTTTGGTGATTGACTGCTGAAAACAAACAATCCGCTCCTTCCTATTTGGATCGTCCAATTGCTCCTGGAAACTGGATTTCCTTTTTCTACCAGCTTTATAATGATACATCCTGTGTTCCAGTTGCACCCTGTGATTTTGCAGGTCTCCCCTTATGGCCTCCAGTTTCTCCCGAGGAAGTCAAATCTCATATTGCCCTGCTAAAAAAGGGTAAGGCGCCTGGATCTGACGGTATACCTCCCAAATTCTTTAAAGAAAACATAGAGCGGTGGGCACCTTTTCTAGCAACATTATTTACATTCATTGACTCCTCGAGTCACATTCCCTCTGAATGGGGAATGGCTATAGTCGTTCCAGTTTTTAAAAAAGGGAGGAGAGATGAGCCAGCAAATTATCGGCCTGTTAGTCTACTGAATATATGCAGTAAGCTATACGTTAGACACCTTTTGGACAAGCTTACTCTTTGGCTGTCACAGGAGCAGGGGTCATTTCGTAGAAAAAGAGGTGCAGGAGCTCATTAGCATAACTCATTAGCATAACTTATTTGCATATGCTACACCACCTGACATCACCGGAAGTATGTCAGAAGGCAAGAAAGAAAGGAGAGAGAGAGAGAGAGAGAGAAAGCTGGCAGAGAGGGGACAGCTGCTAATCCAAGCCTCAGAAATACCACTCTTCTGGGAGGATAGCTTCAGTGGTGGCTGAATCCTTCAGAAGGCTGGTTAGAGGAACAAGGACCTTTCCAGGGGATGGGGTCAATTTGCTGCAAGCTAAAAAGCGGGGTCACAGCTATTAGACAAGAAAACCACACAGATAACACTGTGACACAAATGACATTTGATAAAAATTATATTACTTTTCCAAAATGGCAATTTGTTCAACTTATTTAACTTTACAATATTACAAAATTACAATATTACAATGAGCACAATGTGGTTTTCTTGTCAATTTGCTGCAGGCATGACACAAGCATGCATTCCCCCGCGGGGGGGGGGGGGCTGGCACCAACTCCCGGAGCTGCACTCCCCCGAGCTCCTGCTCAAAGTGACCCCTGCTTAGGAGAATATGACAGCTATAGAACAGGTAGGATTTAGAGAACAGAGATCAACTGTAGATCACTGTATTATCATACATCTTATAGAAAAATATGCTAAGAAGGGCCCAGTTTCATTGTTTGCTGCTTTTATCGACCTTAAGGCAGCGTTTGATTCTATCTTGAGAACGTGGCTGTGGGCCAACTTAGAATCCTCGTCGATTGACAGAAGACTTTTCCTGCTGATAAGAGTATTACATGACAATACCCACTTGAGGGTTACGTATAACTCGAGAGGCTGTCTTTCTGAACCTATTAGCACAAACAAAGGAATCAGACAAGGCTGCCTGCTGGCCCCGATGCTGTTTAATTTTTACATAAATGATGTTGTTGATCATTTTAAATCTCCTGATTTACATCCTCCTAAAATACGTTTAAGGTATATTTCTATTCTCCTGCACGCAGATGATGCAGTGATCCTAGCTAGGTCACCGATCGGACTTAAGAGGGCTCTTTCAAAATTCGCAGCCTTTTGTACTGAGAACCAACTAGAAATAAACTATAAAAACCCCAAGGTCATGGCCTGTGGGAACAGACAAAAGAAGAGATCTTGGTCTAATAATGGACGCTCACTAGAGCAGATATCTAGCTACAAATACCTGGGAATGGTCCTCCAGGCCTCTGGGGTGAGGAATGCCCATAATAAATTTGTAGCAGTGCACGGAGAAAGCTCTGCAAATGTGATATTTAAATTCTTACGCAGAAACAGGATTCATTTTATACCAGCAGCACAAAAGCTATTTCATGCGAAAGTAATTCCTCAAATGCTTTATGGTACTCTTTTGGGCCCTTCACCTTCATGCTTTCTCCCTCTTGAATGGACCCAGGCTAAATTCTTAAGGACTGCCCTACAGGTCCCAACAGGTGTGTCTAATTCCATGATCAGACTGGAAACTGGCTCAATGACTGTAGAAGTTAGAGTTACCTTGGCATCACTTAGATATTGGCTTAACATCAACTTTTACCCATAGGGTTTAATGCACCTGATATTACTAGATAACTTTCAACCTAAATGGCTGAGGGTGGTCCATAAGAAACTAAACCTCCTGGGACTTTCTCCCCAAACAGTTCTGGCCCTTGGTAGGAAACAGGCCAAGATAGTGCTGAAACAGAGAATAATGGACACAGAGAGACAGCTTGACCTAGCCAGATGCCCAGCCTATATAATGTCCGAGCAATGCAGGTACTGACTTATTCCTCCTAATTACCTTTCCAACTTAGATGATCACAAGATGAGAAAAGCTTTCACCTTAGCCAGATGCTCAGCCCTTCCCTCAGCTGTCCTTGAGGGGAGATACAGGAAGATACCTTTCAATCAGAGACTTCGTCAGTGTGATTTGGGAGAAGTCAAAACATATGCTTCTCAGGTGCCTATGGTACAAGTTGGTTCAAGTCAAATATATCTTACCTTTGGTAAAGGAAAATGCCTGGTCTGATGGACTCTGACTATGTCAATTACTTATTGTCAGATGATAACCAGACTAGCAGGAGACACAGGAACCCTCGCCATGACATCATATTTTGTGACATACATACATCTATATAGTGGGGTAACCTTCCTCCAGTCTAAGGAGCCTTCCTCCAACTTAAGTGGCTCTTCCTCCAATGGAAGAGCCATGAGTTGTAGGAATGCTCCTCAGACTGGAGGAGGGTTCAAACTTGAGCCAAAAGGAAATGTTTTAACAAATAAACTTTACTCAGTGGAGTGGTAGGATAGGAGTACAATCAACTCCGTTTTATAATTATATACACATACCAATATTTTAGTAGTTTACATAGAAGAGAGACGCTTCAGCCCTAAACGAGTTTAGAACATATTCTACTGAAATAAATGGAATTTATATCCATGTATACTTCGGCATTTTAACCTGATAGCATGATCCAATCAGATGGCAGACAGAATGGCTGCCATTCAAGAAAAGCCATCTGGATACCCTCCCATGTGCTATTACAAAGTCCTTAGTACCAAAGAACAATATTGACTCTGGTGTGCATTTCTACAAGGGCCAGTCGCATCTCTCATATCTGTTGCATCACTGGCGGCAGAGTTGTATCTCTGGCTCAGCAAAGCAGTATACACATTCAGGCCCTCAAGAAACCTACGCAGTTTTTCCATTATATAGAAACAGGATAACTACGTATTTCTTGTACTGCATGTCAAAGTTACTAATTGGGGGGGGGGGGGGGTTACCTACTGTCAGAAAAATAGATTTCCTGTGTTGCTTGCAAAAAATCCAGAACGTCATCTGTTTTTTTATTCACATCTTCCAAATTTGTTCCTTCCTCCCTCTCAGGCTTATATGTGAAATCCATACCACTTGGTTTTGTTAGCAAGCCAGCCGCTCTCATCCTTGCTTTTTGCTGCTTCTTTTTCATTTTTCTCTTTTTGTTTCGACTTAAAGCCTGGCCGTCTGCGTGTCCCAGCTGTAAATTATCTTCAGTCAGATTTTCATGCTTCCTGCATTCCACTTGGCCTTCATGTGAATTATCGGTGTTTTGCAAAACATTCTTTTGCTTCTTCCTTCGAATGCGCTTTTTCATGGGCTGTCCTTGATAATTCTCTTCTGTAGGTTTAAAAGAAGCATGTTAGTTATACACAAAATTGGCAGTAAGAAGTGATTTTTGGCTGTCCTTGATAAGAATATTCCTTCCCCACCCACCCCTTTCTGGAATGTTTAAGTATATCTGATAAATTACAGGTGCAGAGAGTCTGATGTTAGCTATTACTGTTATTACTATAGCACCCTCATATAAATGGTGCGCCTCATGTGAGGAGCCTGCAGTCCAACAACAGGAAGACAGAAGGATTTGAGGAAGAAGAGGAAAGAAGGAACAGTAAGTGAAAAATGAATATGAAGAGAAATTGCATTTACTGAATAGGCTTTGCCTTAGTCGGGCGTGAGAGTAAGGTGTACGACCAAAGCCCCCCACCCCGCATAAACAGAGGAGGAGGTATTTGAAAGGAAAGTGACGGCACCCTACACAGAAGCTTCCATCATAGTATACCAGCAGAAAAGTAGTTCCCAGAATGTTTCTGGTGGAGCTTATTCATCCATTTAATACTAAGCGGCAAAAAATCCAACTCTAAATACAGAATTACACAAAATAAAATTTAAGTAAGGTGCCCCCAAATTTGACACAACACAAATGTAGCAGAGGCTGGCATTTGCAAGAAAGAACCGAGAAGCGTGAGGATACAGATTCATCTGCCAAAAGGCGGCCTCCCTTTGCATTTTCCTTCCCAGCTCTTCCACCAGGCCTTTAATCAAGGAGCCGCACCCAATACATCAAGGCCCTGGACCCACTGCCATCTCCAACAACCTGAGTTTCACCGACACTAAAATCTAACACTGACTGCATTTACTAGTGTGTTGATGCTACCCTGCCTCCGCCATCGTTACTTAAATTGTTATCAGCACCTTATGTTGTTAAGATTTAATGATTTTATTATATCGCTGTTTTTAGCTTTTGCATATATGTAAGCCACCCTGAGCCTGCCCTGGCGGGGAGGATGGGGTATAAATCAAATCAAATCAATCGATAAATAATTCTCCTTATCAGCTGGGCTCTGACACCAGACATAGGGTACCATTCTGTGGCATTTTTGGTAATGTGGCCCTGTGATTTTGAGGAGTCTTGCCATGAGAAGCCCAGAGTACTTGGGCTTGGCCTGCTGCTATCTTGAACAAAATGTATTTCAGATCCTGACTTTGGGTGGCTTACCATCAGAAACTGAGCCATTTGTTTTGCCAGAGCAACCGGCCACAGCTAACTGCAAACAGCTGTAAAAGGAAGAGTGAGAGCCAATTCCTGCTTATAGACATTAAATTCCCCAATGAAATGAAAAGGGAAGAATCTGCAGGAAGGAGGAAAAAACTGGAAAGTTAAGCACCCCGTCTCTTGCTTGCTGTCTTTCTTTTAGAATTGCTGTTCTCACATTTATATTACCTCAGGAAATGGAGGTTTGGGGACCCATGTTGAAGCAAAGTCAGGGAAAGGAAAGTTCACAGGTTTATACAGGCAAAACTATGTGGATGGAGAATGGAATACAAGTAAAACTGTTTGCATATGTGTGTGTCTCAGTCCATACACGACGTATTTGTGGAATAAGCAAACATATGGGGATGGGTCTAAACATGCTAGCCACACTCCTACTTATGCAGATTTGCTGCATATAAACAGAGCAAGTGGATTCCATCCTCATGATCAGGAATCATGACAGGGTCCATATATCTGTTTGGAAGCAGGTTGTGTACTGAGCTGTGGCTCTGGGGGAATGTGCCAGAACGGAGTTCCAGAACCTCTTAGTGGAAACAAAATTCTCAAAAAATGTTTACAAGTTTATGGGGGCACTAGGGGAGCATGATGTCACTTGTGATGTCACAAAAATATTAACATAAAATTTAAAAAAAATAAGATTTAGAAGAAGGGATACCCAGTAGCAGCTGTGGGTGAGTGAGGAAGCAGCCAGACAGCACAGGGGACTTGTTGCTCTCACCAAGGGCGAGGCACGGGCTGTGAGCCTGGGGAAAGTCTGGGGCGGGTTCAGGCAGGAGAGAGAAAGCCAACTGCAGCCTATCCAACTGCAGCATGGCTTGGATTACAGCCCCAGCAGGCCTGAACCGAAGCTACTCGGCCGTGCCCCACAGCCAGCTCCTCTCCCACAGGGCCTTGGAAGGAAGCTCCTTGTGCAATCCTTTACCGGCTCCCCTGTGCCCCAGTGCGGTGGGGGCAGAGCCTGGGCCACCCCTTGCTGGCTCTGCCTGGCGGAGCAGCTCTGCCAGGGCAGCCAAGTAGGCTGCCGCCATCGTTTTTACCTTTTGGATTCCCATGGCCTCTGCTGCTCCCTCTCAGTAAGAGCCACTCTGCAATGACAGCAGCAGGCTTTTTCAGATGAGGGAGCACTGCAAATTTTGGGGGGGGAGCTCTCTCTCTCTGTCTCTCTGTGGACCATGTGGCAACTGAGAACCATTAAAAAGGATTTCAGACTATTTTGCTGAGGCTACGATGAAATGTAAAGCAATTAAAGATTGTTCATCAACATCAAGGGATTAATCAATCAATCCAGTTTGAATTTTAATTCCCAGTAATTCAGGTTTGGAACTTCAAAATGCAACAAGTGACTCAGGGAGTTCCACTTCGGTCTCTGAAGTTAATGAAAGCTTATGGCCCAGTAGTTGGCCTGTAGAGCAGAAGAATGAATTGGGGGGCGGTGGTAGTGGTTATTTTTTCATGAAGGCAAGTTCGGTTGTTCAGAGTGCAAAAATGATGGCTGCTTAAGCACAGAGAAGAATGTGGGTATGGTGAAAATAGGAAACAGCAACTAACATCTCTGAGGAAAAAGATTTTTGACCCTAGAAAAAGTGCAGGTCATAAAGTTGCAGTTAAAATAATTGAAAGGGGGGGGAGAAGAAAAGCTCAAAACTATGTCTGAAGTCACTAGCAAGAGAGAAGGAAATTATCAATAAAATATTCCATACTGCATATAAAGTGCCTAAAAAGAGCCAGTCTTTTAATAATTTTGAAACTGAAATTGATTTACAAGGATTAAACAGTACTGATATGGGGAGAATTTTGCACTCAGCTACTTCCTGTATAAATAATTAAAATCACATTGGCAGTGAAATGAGAACTACATTAATCAGAAAGATTATTGATTCAAAAAGTAAAATCTCACTGATACTCGATGAATCTACTACTGTGAGTCAGAAATCTGTACTGATAGTGTATATTCACACCTGCACTGAGGAAATAGACATGCAAGAACCTGTAAATCTCTTAATTGGTCTGATAGAGCTGGAAAACGTAACAGCAAATGGGATATACAAAAGTTTGATTTCTCATATTGAGTCTCTAGGATTCACTGAAGAATTCTTAAAGGAAAATCATGTTCATTGACATGTGATTGTGCTGCAGTGATGCTGAGATCCCGTAGAGGAGTTTCAAACTTTTCAAAGCCAGATTCCCTGCCACTGTTTTATAGCATTGTGCTAGCCATAGGCTGGAATCATCAGTTCACGATTATGTAAAAGAACTTTCTGTCATCAATAGATTTAAGAGTTTTTTGGACAAGTTGTATGTTACGTATCATTCATCTCCAAATAATGCAAGGCAGCTCAAGTCATGTGCAGTTATTTTAGAGATGGAGATTTTAAAAACTGGAAGGATTCTATCTACAAGATGGGCTGCATCTAGCTACAGAACTGTTTTTGCTGTTTGGCAGGATTATGAAGCCCCCTAGTGCTTCATTTTGAAAAAGGTAAATCAGCAAATGGTCAACACAGAAAGGCGAAGTGCACGTATGAAGGTCTTCATACAAAGATTACATCAGTTGAATTTATTTTGGATCTCAGATTAAGCGTTACTTTGTCCAAGAAGGGTTCAGGAAAATCCTCCATGTCGTCAACTTTAGGTGAGGAACATTGTGGTGGAATATGCGTCCCTCTGCGAAGAGGAGGAGATGATGCCAGTGACCCTGGGAGAGTTTCAATAGTACCGGAAACCACCCTTGTCTGGGCCACCATGGCATGACCAGGATGCTGTTTGGTAAGTCCTGAAAGAGCTCGTTCACTACTCTTGTTATGAGAGGTAGAGGTGGGAAGAGGAATACAAATTGGTCCGTCCAAGGGAAAAGGAGTCCATCCCCTAGAGAAAGCAGGTCCACACCTCCTCTGCTGCAAAACAGGTGGCACTTCCAGTTCTGCCTTGTTGCAAATATGTCTATCTCCAAGAGTCCCCATTTGTGGAATAAGAGGATCAAGTAGGAACTGTTGATCTCCACTCGTGGAGGTAGGCTTCCCCCCTGCTCAGGTGATCCGCCTGTACATTCTGGATTCCCGGAAGGTGCACAGCCAATAGGAAGGCTCCCCCAATTTAGGCACGTTAGCCACAGGTCCATTGCAGCGGCTTCTGGATACTGTGCCCCGTCGGCTGATATAGCTGTGGGCCATGTTGTTGTCTGTAAGCACAGCAATCACCTTCCATTTGGTTGGAACGACTGGACTGTAAAGCGAATGGCTAAAAGTCCCAAGTAATTTCTGTGACAGTGTTGATACTGTGGGCCCCGCCTGGCTCCTATGCAGAGGACCCTCAGGGGGTCTCCCCATCCACACATTGAAGCGTCTGTGGTCAACATCTCTGACGGTACTGGGAGCTGGAACGATGAGATTCGGCTTGTGTCCCCACCAGGTCAGAGACTGTAATACTGCGGGGCGGGGGGGAGGGAACAGGACACATGGAGGGTTGTTAGTTGATGTTGTTTAATCGGCTTGAGGTGTTTCAGGAAACAAGTCTGCAGCACCCGCATGCAGAGTCTGGTAGAGGGGAGTACTGTCATTGCCACTGCCAGTAGCCTTTGAATTTCTAAGGCTGTGGTCCATGGGGTGGCTTGAAGTTTTCATACCAGTGCCATTATCACCAGGGCCCTGTCTTGTTGGGAGAATTTAGCATGATGGCTACACAAGTCCATGTGATGGGCTTCCCTGAGACACAGGAGGCACAACCAATGGCTGTCTGTGGGGGCAAGTTTGCTCTTGCACTTAGTCCAGCATTTAAAGCCCTAACATTTTCCCATAGGCTGCATGTAGGGCCCAGCATTGGGGAAAGAGGGGGAAGGGTGTGTGGAAAAAATCTCCCCCCCCCCCCCCGCACAGTCTTTGGTAGATGGTTGCTAGGTTCAAAAATAAAGATGTGTGTGGGGGGGGGGAGGCAAAAATAAAAAAAAGGCTGACTTCACGATTTGTGAAGAAGTTCCCCGACCAGGTCAAGTAGTGACCGCTCAGGACGGTGGTCAGAAGAGAACTGGTGGGAGACCGGGGCTCCGTCCCTGTGGACATGCACAGTGGGGCCCCATGTGCACGGGGAAAAGAGGACGTAGGCTTGTTGAGATACCAATGGGTTAGGCGCAGGCGCCCTTTATCCCATAGGTGTGATACATAGAGACCGTGAAGATCTTTCTTACTTGGATAATTTCCTAGCTGTCTTTGAGAAAACACAGCCTACCCCTGACTCAGCTTCCAGTCCATTTGACCTGTACCCAATCGTTGCTATGAAGCCTGAGCTCTGAAGTAATGCCTGACCCATAACTTCATCTCAGACACCCTATGTCAAAGAGCACATCCATCTGTCAAAGCCAATGACCCTCTGCCAGATTCCATGCTAACAGCCTTATTTTGCACCTTGAACTATTTCCTGTCTTAATTAACAGCAGTTCTTCTTATGGCCTAGCTAGCTAATATCTCTCAAATCCCAAGAACTCCTAGATACTCTCAGACTTGGGCCGAGGACAGACTGGCAATGTAAAGCGGGGGCAAAGTGGAGGGAACTGGTGTGGGGGAAAAACACCACGGAGCTGGCCGTTCATACTGGCCAGAGCAATGCGCAGTGGTGCCGATACAGAGTGTTCAGACTGCCGCGGAGCCGGCTCGCGCAGCTTGCGCGCGCCGTTGTGCTTTTTTTGTTTTTCTTTGATGTGTTTCGCATGTGTGCACATGCACATAACTTTGTGCGGCGCGTTCACACTGCCGCCTCCGGATGCCTCCCGCTTCTTCCGGTTCACACTGTTTGGAAGCGGGAGGCATGCGGAGGACGGCCCCTGAACACCGGTTTTACCCGGTGTCCTGTTAAAGCGGATGGAAAGCGACTGGGAGATGGGTAAGTGCGAAATGGAGCCGAGGGACAGATGCGCATGTCTGAATGGGCTCTTTTCTTCCACTTCCGACGCGTGGCTGCCCCGCTTTACATTGCCAGTCTGTCCTCAGCCTTGCACTTCGTTAAACAAAATGCCTTCTCTCATATCCATTACAAGGAAATCACCAGAAGGCACTTCCTACAGCAGAACTCACGCCCCATTCAGCAACCCAAATGCAAGCTTCTTTAGGTAGGTGTCACATATGGAGAAAGAGGAGCTTGGTGGCTTGAATTATCATAGAATACAGACGGTCCCAGAAAGTTCAGTTTTCATTGAGAAAAATGAAATAAGTGCACACCCATCATGCTAGTAACACAGGGCCCTCAATGGAAATCTTTTCCTTCCCACCCACTGTCCGACCCATCCTCAGTCACACATGCACTACACACTGGACATCACTAATAATGGGCAGCACATATTCACTTCCCATACTAATCCAGCCACCATTCATCCCCAGGTTCCTGGCCTGAGATTCCTGATGCTAGAATGCTGTGAACTCATCCTCTTTTATCGGGTAGGTCTATATTTACATTTTCCAGTACAGTTGTGTGTACAGGAGGCACAGAAGTCAGAAAGTACAGGTAAATAATATCCTTATTATCTGAACTTTATACAGTAAGTCCTGGTTTGATGTTCAGATGGGGGCTCATGCAAGGTCAGTGATTCCCTTTACATCTCTCTGGGGACTACCTGCTTGGTTGCATTTCCTCCCTTGTCCCCCTCTTTAGAGTGGAAAGGTAGTTAATCTGGGCAGCTGACTCCCTCTTTCTCCTTGTACATCTTCTTACTTCAGAGGGGGAAGGCAATGGAAATGGGTTGCTCTTCCTCCTATGTTTTAGTCCAGTGTCTTAAGTGAATGACCCACATCAAGGATTACTTGATCCCCACCCAGGAAGACCACTCATGTTCCAGGCCCCCTGTTTTTTTATGCTGCTTTCTAGCTGAGCCTCCAGCTGGAAGTCACTCATGTGGAGAAACAACAAGCTGCTCTCAACTGCTGCTAACAAATGCCCATGTATGGACAAAAGTGTGTGTGTGTGTGTGAGTAATGTTCCCTCTAAGCTGTGGAGTGCTGTGAGCAAAAATTTTAGATCGTGAGCCAAAAGAGCTACTAGCATTAAAGTTGTGAGCAAGCCTACATTTGACTATCAGGTAAATTAGCTTTGTAAAATATTACTGTAACCTTGTAAAAATCTCAGAATTGATTCTTTTAAACTATATTTTAAGAATGATTTAAACGTTATAAGTGAAAACAGAATCAAGTCAAATTTCATTACAGAAAATGTTTTAATGCTCTTCTTTCCTCTCTTTTCTGTTTCCCAGAAATTATAAACACTGTCAATATTAATATTACTCCCATTAGACACATGCAGTTTAATTCTCATTAAGCTCTCCAGGTGATCTGTATCTAGCTGATTTCTAATCTTAGTTTTAATGGCATTCATCAAGCTAAAACCTCTCTAGCAATCAGCACTTGAGACTTGAAAAGTTCCACAAATATCTAGGAGAAGGTTTAGTTTACTGAATTGTTCTTGTTGTCATGTTAGTATGTCCTGAAAGGTTTTCATTGCTCCAGCTTGTGTCTTCTCTGCAATGATTAAATTGAAGTCTGAATACTCTTTATGAAGTTCCTTATCATATGATTGTTCATCTTTTGGAACAAAATGAAGTAGCACTTAGCTAATATTGAAAGTTCTTGATTCCCAAAGGAAAACTCATCCAGGTTGGAGGGGTTTGATGAACAGTCTTTGTCAAATACACACCAATCCTGTAATACATTCTTTGGAAATCTTTTATCCATGTGGTCACAAGTTTGGCTAATAAAACGGAGAATGGTATCAATATTTACTGTAGAGTTGTAAGATGAAATTATATCTTGCACAGTTTCACTGAAGTGGACGTTGTCTCTCAGATACTGAGATCTAATTTTTTGATTTTGGCTTTGGTGAATTGAAATGCTTCCATGGTGGTCAAAGACCTATTCTAAAGAATTTTGTGAAGTCCTGCTAAATTACCAAAAACATCACAAAGGATAAATAATGCCACCTTGTATTGTAGTTTACTTAATTTTTCAAGGCAGTATTTGTGTACTGGGTCATTATTTTCTTCTATTTGTTCTTTGCCATATTCAATTAAAATGTCATAATTTTTAATCAAGGTACTTACACTGAAGTGTCTAGAGAGCCACTTTACTTCATTCACAGAGCAATCCGGGGGGGGGGGGCTGAAAGCACTCTGGGAGCCAACTAAGTCTTATGCTGGTATAAGTCCAAGATACCCCTGCATAAGTGCCACTTACAATGGCGTAAGCCCCCAGCGCTATGCTGCTGCTTGCGGGTGCTGGCAGTGGGCCATGGCAGCCGCCCATTACCACAACTGAGGTGTAGGCCCCTGTGCCGGCATGACTGTGGGCAGTTCTGGGGGCATGGCCAGAGTTAGTTGGCTTCCTGTGCCCTTTCGACCAGGGAACACCCCCTGCCAGAGACGGAAAGTTATGCGAACCAAAAACATGGTGTAGCCCATAGGTGTCCCCCACCACTGCAGCACTGCCCATAAGGCTTGGAGGAGCTCAGGATGCCGACTTCCTGTCTCCACTGAGGCTGTCTAGTTCTCAGATGAGGAAGAGGCATGGAGCAACCCAGCCTCCTCTGGAGTCAGTCCAGAAGAGGAACCTTTACCAGCACCTGAGGGAGAAGAGGCCCCAGCATCAGTGCAGGAGGGGCAGCAAGGCAAAGAGACTGAGGTGCAGTCAGAGGGAGAGACGCAGCCCCAGTTGGAGACACCTCGAGGCCAGAATCCCCACCTAGCTCACCTGAATGTCCCAGATGCAGGGCACGCCAGCGTCTGAATGTGCAAGAGAGGAGGAGTGCCAGACTTCAGCTGTTGCAAAGGCAACATGAGGGGCTGTGTGTCTATGCAGATGGCCTCCCAGAGAACGGAGGATCTGGTGATAAACATTGGTGTGGGTCTCTGTCAGGGGACACGGTGGCAGAGGAGCATGGGGCTCTCCCAAGCCACCAGTCCCCACCTCCTAGCTGTCACATGCAAAGGCATCTGCCCCTGGAACTGGTGCTCCCATTGACCCAAAGTGCCCCGCCTCTCGTCCTGCCCTGCCTCGATACTATAGTGCAGGGCCATGCTGCAGCAGAATTGCCATCGAAGCGGCCTCACAAACAGCCAGATACACTTTCCCCCCTGCTCTGCTACAGCGTAAGTTGCCCCTTAGGATATAGACTAGCACCAAGGTTACATGGCGGCCAGCTAGTGCAGTGCAGGCTCAACTCAGGATAGCTCTGCCTGTGGCCTCAATGAAACAATGTCTCTGTCTGTTGCATTGGTAATTTCCTCCAGTTTGGCTTTTCATACACTTGAACTATTGAAGAGGGTCTAAACAGTGCATATTAGAGTTTCAGCCTCCTTAACAAATGGGATTGTTTTGCAGGCATTATCTATTCCTAAATCTTCGTGATGAACTACACAATGCTGCTCTAGCAGATGAGGAATTGATTCACTCAGAATTGCAGCAACGCCATCACGTTTTCCAAGCATGATGGAGGCACCATCTGATGTAAACATAACCATGCGATTCATGTCCAAATGATTTTGGTTATAGAACTTCCTTATAGAATCAACTATTGCAGTACTATTGCAAGCAGCCAATTTTACAATGCCAAGAAAAGCGGTTTTATGACTATCACTGCCAGTTCTTCTGAGTTTGACGTACATGATAAGTATCTTTGACACAGTGATGGTGCTCCAATTCCTATCAGCTTCTGCTCTGAGACATATTTTGCAGACTACCAAATCATCTGTTTCACAATATTCAAAAATTTCTTTTAGTTGCACGCTGTTATGTCCACTCATATGTGGCATCAGAGTTTCAAAGGAAAACTCTGTCAACCATTCACTCTTGAAACTTATTACATTTTTCCTTCGTGACTCTACTGAACTGCTGATTGTCAGCTTTTCACTTTGACATTTTCAAAGACTGCCGGTCCCATGGAGGGGGGCAAACAAAGAAGGGAAAGTGTCTTTAAAGATTACGGTTTAACAGTTGTGCATGCGCTTGCATTTTTAGTGTTACAAGGGCCAAAACAAGGAAGTTTCTAGGGAGGGACAGGTGTTAGTGGCAAGGCACTAGAGGGACATCAAGACCCACCCAGGGTCTGACTCAGGAAAGGGTTGGCACCTCTCCAGTGGATCCTCCGAGGAAGCTGAAGCTGCTGTCTGGAGTGCACCAGTCTTCAAGACCCTCTCATTCAGGTTCGCTTCCACCATGAATGCACTGAAACCACATGGCTCTTTGACTGCTTGCTCCTCCCAAGCAGCTTACCAGATCCTGTAAGTTCACACGTCACAGGCTGGATAACAGCCCTGGATGGGCCAGTTCCAACTCATGGGCCATATGATTGACACCTCTGGAATTTTGCCATCCTGCGCTGGGCCAAAAATCTGTGCACTAAGGGCTAAAAAATCGTGCACCATCACATGCTAGCACAGTTTTGTGGGAACACGACATGTCAGTGACTTTCAGGCATAGGAATACACAATGGCAGTCAGTTCTGATCCTCGGCCACAAGAAATCCATTGTGTAAACAGAAACTATATGGAGGCAATTAGCTGACTGCTGCCAATTAAAAGCGTTATCATGAATAAATGCCAATAAATGTATAGTTCTTAATGTGACAGAGTAATAGAATGACAAAACATTATATAACATCATCCTGCGTTTGTTCCCTCTGTCTCCATATATGGTTACGTAATGGAACTTTTTTGTAGGCAATGCCTGTAAGAATGTTTCAGCAACATGTTAAGACAACACAGATCGTGAAAAATAATGTAGGACTCTGCCTTATTGTCTTTATAATATTTTAAAATATTTTCATTGGTTTGGCTTCTGTGGAACAAGCTGCCACTATTTGGCCAGCTCGTTCCACATAACTCATTCCCAGTCTTTATAATAAATTTGCTTTGAATAAAAGGACTGCAATTTCATTTTGGCTACCTTCTCCTTTCTTAAGCTTTATTATCTCTGAAACACTTCCTCTCTTTTAATATCAGCATCAGACCGTCAGTCCCTCTTTAGCTGACAGATGACTCACGGCAAAGCAGTTCTGATACTTACTCTGAAGGAGGTGGAATAAAAATATACTGGGAATTTAACATTGCAGCACAGTAAAGACCAAAATAATTTTTTCTCTGTACCTACAATCAGGAGAGTTTTGTATGCATGACATTTGAAATAACCATCTTTCATCTCTCAGGAACCAGGCAGATGGGAGATAAAATGAATGGTTGTAAAATATCAGCACTGAAAAGGCAAAAGTGAAATTGGAAAAGAAATTCTCAAAAGAAATAAAGCTTGAACGGCATGGATATTAATCTCATTAATCTCTTCCTCTTCAAAACCAGTATAAGTCACAAAAATACAACTTTTGTGTGCTCATACACCGCATCTTGACTGATTACTTATTCACTTCATTTATAGGCCATCTTTCTTGCCAGCACTCAAGGTGGATTACAAAATCTAAAAAATAATCCAGACAGACAGCATAAAATAGGCAATAAACAAAGCAACGGGACAAGGATTACAGAATTTTAAAATAATGCAAATAAAACACACATAATTTTCTGCAAGGCCCCACAGTCCAGAGTTTGGACAGTTTGGGTTTTTTTGCTGTTTGCAATGGCATGAAGAAAACAAACCCATCACAACCTTCTCTCCGATGTTATTTAAAATATATATGCCCTCTCTTGCCGAGATCATCAGGAGGTTTGGAACTGGGTGCCATCAATACATTGATGGCACTCAACTCTTTCTCCTGCTGGATAAGCAGCCTGCAGCAGGGCTCTCTGCACTATCTCAGGGTCTTGATGCAGTAGTCCAATGGTTAAGGGGAGTTGGCCGAAGTCAAATCCATCCAAGTCGGAGGTCATGTGCCTGGGAGAAACTGAAATGCTAGCTGGAGGGTCACTCCCTAGATTCAGTGGTGTTCAGCTGACAGCTGAAGACTCCGTAAAGAGCCCCAGGTGTGATTAGATTCTGTGCTATCATTGGTCCAAGTGTCCATGGTAGCATGGTCAGTGTTTTGTTTTTAACCTGTGCCAGGCCTGCCAGCTGGCTCCTTATTTGTCTGGGTCTGACCTTGCCACATTGATCCATGCAGAGATCACCTCCAGACTGGACTACTGCAATTCACTCTACATAGGGCTACCCTTGAAAATGCTTTGGAAACTGCAGGTGATCCAGAATACAGTTGCCAGGTTACTGACTGGAACATCATGGTCAGCTCATATTACTCTAATTCTGTGACAGCTGCACTGGCAACCAATCAGTCTCCAGACCCATTTCAAGGTGTTGGTGTTAACCTGCAAAGCCCCCAAAGGTCTGGGACCCTCATACCCAGGGGTCCTTTGGGGCTGGAGCGAGGTGGAGCAAAGCTCCGCCAGCTCAGAAGTGGGCAATAGGGCAGCCACAGGCCTAATCAGACTTTAAAAGCGACTGGAGGGGAGGGGGTTTGAGTGAGAGGCTCCAAACTTGCAGGGTAGCTGCTGGGGCCTCTCCTCGAAATACCCACCAAGTTTCAAGAAGATTGGACCAGGGGGTCCAATTCTACGGGCCCCCAAACAGGTTGCCCCAAAAGTTAACATTTTTTCCCACCATAGAGAACAATGGAGGGGATGGGACAACCTGTTTGGGGGCCCATAGAATTGGACCCCCCTGGTCCAATCTTCTTGAAACTTGGTGGGTATTTCGAGGAGAGGCCCCAGCAGCTACCCTGCAAGTTTGGAGCCTCTCCCTCAAACCCCCTCTCCTCCAGCCCCTCATATACCCTATGAGTTTTTGCCATTACTTCAATGGCCCATAGGGTATAATGGGGCTGAAACTGACATTCCCTTTCTGACACACTTCCGGTGATGTCAGGGGACGTGGCATATGCTAATGAGTTATGCTAACGAGTTATGCTAATGAGCTCCTGCACCTCTTTTTCTACGAAAGGACCCCTGCTCATACCTCCGAGACCACCTCTCTCATTACAATCCCCCAGGCTCCCTTCATTCGTCTTCTAGAGGCCTCTCGTAGGTGCCTGGCCCCAGGATGGCTGGTTAGCTGTCACCAGGGGAAGGGCCTTCTCAGTTGTGGCCCCTACCCTGTGGAATGCACTCTCAGATGACACCTGTGCCCTGCTGGATGTGTTTAGTTTCTGCAGGGCATGCAAAGCTGAATTATTTAGGTTGGCCTTTGGAGGGTAACCACATGTTTGGGCTGTTTTAATACTAGTATGATGATAGCTATGTATTTTAGTATTTTAATGTTAACTTTTAATATTTTTTACATTATTGGTTTTAATGTTGTAAGTTGCCATGAGACCCTTCAGGTGAGTGGTGACTAAAAACCCCCCTAACAATAAATTAAAAAAATTAAAATTCCTCAAATTATCATTTGAGCCAGTTTGGTGTAGTGGTGAAGTGCGCGGACTCTAATCTGGGAGAACCGGGTTTGATTCCCCACTCCTCCACTTGCACCTGGCTGGATGACCTTGGGCAAGCCATAGCTCTGTGCCAGCTGTTCCCTCAAAGACAGCTTGGGAAAGAGCTCTCTCAGCCCCACCTACTTCACAGGGTGTCTGTTGTGGGGAGGGGAAGGGAAAGGAGTTTGTAAACCGCTCTGAGACTCTTAAGTGAGTGAAGGGCGGGATATAAATCCAATCTCTTCTTCTTCTTCTTCTTCATGATAGCCACATCATGTGAAATGATTTACAGCATTCTGCACTTAGCAGACCCCATGTGGGTAGTGCTTGGAGTCCTCAGGTTCTCAGCCATACGTGACTTGATATTGACCAACAAGAAATGGTAGATGGGGTGAAGGTGGTGGGGACCTTAGGGGGAAGTGACTATGTCCTGCTAAAATTCCTTTTGCTGTGAGGGACCAAGGAAGTTCGTAGCCACAAGTGTATGTTAGATTTCAGTCGGGCAGACTTTAATAAACTCAGAGGTATGACGAGAATCATTCCATGGGCAAGACTGCTGTAAGGGAAAGGAGCAAGTGAAGGGTGGGCTCTCCTAAAACAAGAGCTCTTGCAAACTCATCATTATTCCAACAAAAGGGAAACATGGTAGGGAATCCATGAAGCCAGTGTTGGATGAACAGAGAACTGTGTGATGTGCTATGGGAGAAAAAGGAAATGTTCCAGAAATTGAGGTGAGTACATAACTCTAAAGAAGAATATCTGTGGGATGCTGGGCACTGTAGGTCAGCCATCAGAGAAGCCAAAGCTTACAGTGAGTTAAAGCTGGCCAGGAAGGCTCACTATAACAAGATATGTGAGGAGCAAACACCAGATAAAAGAGGTGATGGGCCTACTGTTAGGTGAAAATGGAGAAACTCTGACAGACGACAGAGAGAAAGCAGAAAGGCTCAATAATGCCTATTTTGCCTCAGTTTTTCCCCTGAAGAAGAGTCTTCTCAGGCTCCAAGCACTCACTCCCCCTCACACACTGTTCTCTCACACAGCAACCTCAGTTAATGCTCCCCAGCAGTTTAGGAAAATCAAAACTAACACTCACCTCACCAGCAGTTCTGTCCCAGCTCCTTTTCCCAGCCCAGCTGACTCACTTCTATGTATGGATGCATGCCAGGGAAATACCAGTTTGAAATCCAATGAACTATGGCGCTTACTTAATGACCATGGGCTATTCCTCATTTTTCATGGCTTATGTATCAAAAAGGATTGTCTTAAACAGAAAGTGAGATGCCCTCCGTATTTGCTGCTCAGACCTCCTTGAATAATTCATAATGGAGGCTAATTGAAATATACATTCATAGTAAACATTATTATATGCAGGGGTCATTTTGTAGAAAAAGAGGTGCAGGAGCTCATTAGCATAACTCATTTGCATAACTTGTTTGCAAATGCCACACCCCCTAACATACTTGAGGTGTGTCAGAAGGCAACACCCACCCCTCAGGCTCCACTCCACAAGTGAGTGAAACTGACCTGCTCTTCCTCCATTCCCTTCCCCATCCAATACTTTGTGCAATAAAAATAAGTGTAAAGAACACACCCTCATTCTCTTCCTGCTCCCTTGAAACCATCAGGTTTCAAGTAGACTTGAGATACCCAGGACACGTGCACCACCCATCCCTTTCCCTTCCCACAACAAGACACCCTGTGAGGTAGGTGGGGCTGAGAGAGGTCTTTTGAGAACTGCTCATGAGAGAACAGCTCTGAGAGAACTTGTGACTGGCCCAAGGACACACCAGCAGCTGCATGTGGAGGAGTGGGGAATCAAACCCGGTTCTCCCAGATTAGAGTCCAATTCCTGACCACCACACCAAACTGATAAGGTGGAAGCTGCTGAAGGGTTGGTGAAATTTCTCCAGTACTTATGTGCCATGTGCCCAGATAAAAAATGGTATACTTAGAAAATTTATATGCCACCTTGAGCAAGTCTCTGGAAAAGCAGCACACGGTCATAAAAGGAACAATGATAAAATTATCAATATTAAAACAAAACATTGAAAACAATAAAAACCCTAGCAGGGCTTTCCCCGGGGCGCTGCGCCTCTGCACTGCTCGGGGAAGCTGAGGAGGGGGTGGGGCTTGGTCATGTGCCCGCCCTCTGGGCTCCTCACTCCCGGAGCTGCGCTCCTGTGCGCTCCCGCTCCAATGGACCCCTGATTATATGTATGCTCAATCCATTCAGTGTCTGGAGAAACACGAATGAGAAACTAAAAGATGATGAGTCAGATCAGCTAGTACTTAACTATTGGAAGATTTTAAAATTTATTTATGGGGAGGACAGATACACTCAAAATTGCTGCAAGAGTACTTAGCAGTGGCAGGGTACAAATTCCTCAGTGTAGCACCTGCAAGCACTAATTGCTACTAAATAGAGATTCTTTCCTTAATAAGATTAGACTTTGCCTTGTAACTCAAAGTAGCACCTGCTTTTCTTGCAGCAATTTATATTCATAAGTTTAAGACATTTAAAAATATTTTCAAAGTACATGAAGAACTAGTGTGACTCTTGGATATTTTTGGTGTTGTTGTTAAAGCTATTAGACAGTGATTTGCGTTTCGAAGTTTCCTTGAAATTTGTTTTTCCCAGAATATGACAAAGAGACAAAAACTACATAGACAAAGAGAACAAAAACATGTTTAAACAGCAAAGCAGTAGTTAAAAATAAGTAAATTAGTAATTTTGCTGGTGATATTGTAATGGATCACTATATTGCTCCCTAGGTAGCCGTCTTTGGAATTCTCTATAATCCAACTTCTAATTAGACCATGAAGAATATCAAGGCCACCCTTTGATCATGCCAAAATACTGAAGTCAAATGCAAAAAGTACAAGACAAAAATTTTCCATTTAACATTGTTACTGATGGACTGACAAACTCATAATACAGTTCTTGCAGCGGATAGTAATCAAACATAAGAGAAGAACTTAACTCTGATTTTTTAAAAAAACATGGGAAAACCTAGAGATTCATAATGGGTATTTTTAGAACTCCAATACAATACCTCTTCAGTGAAATCAAGAAAGATAATCAATCTTCCATTCAATTTTTTAAATTGAAAAAAATTCTATTGCATTGGGTTTCCATGCCTAATTCACTCTCCTCCTCAAAACCCCAGTTGCTTGGATACTTAAAATAGCTTCAGCACTATAAAGTGGATACATTATATTCTTGTTTAGATGGGGCTGTCAATTCAAAACGTTAGCAGGTACAAAATTCCCAAAATAAAATTCTCAAGTTATTTGTTTAAAAAATGAGTTAGAAGGCTTTGGAAAGGACTACCCCTCCCCACACCAATTACCTCCCTGATATCCCTTGAGAAAATGGGATCAGGGCCAACTTTGAATAGTCTTTCCCCAGTCTAGAAGAATACTTGTAGAAGCAAATGCCGATGAGGGCAAAATCTTGTTCCCAGCCTGTCAGAAAGTCATGTGTCCATTCAAAGCAGAGAAGGGAGCAACAGCCCCACTCCCATTTTGTTTTTCTGCAAAGGCTATTGCTTGTTTAATGTCACACAAGCAATTTATGATGGAGCTAATTAGACTGGTTAATAGTGCTGTAGTTCATTTGATCCTCCTGTGATATAATCTTACGGATAAATTACCAGGATAGCAGTGGTGAAGAAGCAAGTCGCCTACTTTGAAAACAAAATGGCATAGGACATCAAGTGAGACCCATGACTGTGTTGTTTTGTTCCCCTGTCTGGAAACTGTAGTAGACTCAGTCGACTAACAAAAGCTGTACTACAAACAGTCTTTAAAATAGCTCTGACAAAAACAACAATACAAACCCCTCAAAACCTGAATACCTTGAAGTGCAGACCTATGTTCCCTCTAAGCTGTGGAGTCTTGTGAGCAAAAATTCCACTTTGTGAGCTACTGGCATTAAAACTGTGAGCAAGTGATTTGGCTACTGCATCAATTAGTCTGCTCTGGAGCCCTCCTTCCTGAGCTAAGACAAAATTCTGTGAGCCGGAGGCTAAAAAACTCAGCTACCTCACCCTAACTCAGCTTAGAGGGAACACTGGTGCAGATCTAAAACTGATTGCCCTTCCATCTGGGCATTTTAAGAGTTCAAGGGTATAACATTCAAACATCTTCCTTAATTTGCAGCCAAGGAACCGTATGATGTATTGAAAGCAATCCGTAGAAGTATTAGACAAAAATGCAGAGCAAATGGGGGGGAAATGCATGTATTCAAAATGATCTAAGTTTAAAATAATGAGATTGTGTGTATGTACTGTCATCAAAGAGAAAATGCATACACAAGGCATTATGTACAAAACAGTACACACAACAGGTTTACAGCTCACGTTTTAGTGCATCATTGAAAGTTTATCCAAGAAAATAAAAAATAAATGGAAAAAAAAATTATTGTCTATATACAGTAGCAACAAAATTCAATACATTCCTATCACACCCTCCAAGGAGCTCTTCAGTGTTCCCTCTAAGCTGTCCACTATTGTGAGCAAAAATTTTACTTTGTGAGCCAAAAAATCTACAAGCATAAAAGTTGTGAATGAACCTTTAAAAAAATTACATTTCAGTTTGGAAATGGAAAGAAAGGGAAAGAAAGAAATGGAGAGAAATGGAAAGAGAGAGAAATGGAGAGAAAGAAAGGAAGAGAAAGGAAAAAAGAAATGGAAAGGAAGAAAAAGAAAGGGAAAGAAAGAAGGAGAAAGAAAGGGAAAGAAAGGAGAGAAATAGAAAGAAAGGGAATGAAAGAGGAAGAAAGAAAGGGCTTTTTGCAAGAGTTCCTGCTGCTTTGGAGCTCCAAAAAGGTGAGTTCACCAGCTTCCAGGTGAGCCCGCGGCTAACAAACTGCATTTAAAGGCATCTTTCCCCCTCTACTGGAAAAAAATGGACAATGGGGGCACCTTCTTCTGGGGCTCACAGATTGCACCCCCGGTTCAATTTTTTTTAAACTTGGGGGCTTTTTTTGAGGAGAGGCACCAGCAGCTATGCAGCAAATTTGGTGCCTCTGCCTCAAACAACAGCCCCCCAGAGCCCCAGATCAATTCTCCATTATAGCCTATGGCTGTGGCTATGGTCTTCATAGGGTACAATAGAGACATTCCTTTTACATCCTTTTTGCAAGCCACACTGTTCACTCACACCATGGCCCCAGTGTGGGAACAAACAAACAAACAAAAGAGGTGTTGCAGAGAAGGCTAAAAGAACTCACAGCTACTCACCAACAACAGGCTCAACAAGAAAGTGCTGGGTGGGGGGGAGAAGAAACAGAACACACACTCACATGGATGCTGTGAGACAAGTCCAGCTCCCTCTGGAGCCAGGAGAGCCGCAAAGTTTTCCAGGCAGTTCTCTCCCCCATCCTCCGACAATGGCTTCTTCCCCAAGCCTTCTTCCAATTGCCCAGCCCGGCAGCTCCACCACCCCTCGTTCTCACCCCAAGTAGTGTACAGCCAGGGGATAGAGGTCGTGGGTGGGGCAGAGAGCAACAGCCAAGCAGGGATCAGATCAAACCAACTGTCAGACTCCTGGATAAATCAGCTCCCAATAACATCCACTTGGAGAATGACAGGTTTATTGAGACACTGATAGGATCCAGAATGGACACTTGGTTGTGTTAGAACTGAGGTTAAAGGCACGAATGCAACAGATATACAAGATTTGAGCAGGGGTCCTATAGGCCCAGTGCCAATCACCCCTGAGTATTCCCCTCACCAAAAGCAATGGCTGACAACCCCCTTGCTATGCCATCACCAGTGCTCCCGCTAAGCTATAGAGTCTTGTGAGCAAACATTCTACTTTGTGAGCTGCTGGCATTAAAGTTGTGAGCAGGCGATTTGGCTGCTGCACAAATTAGTCTGCTCTGGAGCCGTCCTTCCTGAGCTAAGACAAACATGTGTGAGCCGGAGGTTTAAAAACTGTGAGCTAGCTCACACTAACTCAGCTTAGAGGGAACACTGGCCATCACCCTAATATGTAAAAATAAAGCTGAGCGGCGAACAGTGAGTTCCAAGAACATCTGGTTTCCCAGAGGTGATAACAATGCAAACTACTTCAAAGCTCTCAGGAGGAGCGAGACACAAGGAAGTGGCCAGCGAGGAAAAGCAGCCCCCAAATCAACCAATATGAAATCCAGCTTGCCCTCAAGAGCTGCTGCCACCACTTGCCCCCACAGCCGTATGCCCAAGCCACACCTCAGAAAGATGGGGCAGTTGCCCATGGCAGATGCTCTTTCCTCTCTGCACCTGGGAAAGCCACAAGGGGCAGCCCCCTTGTCCTTGGCTAGCTGTGGCAGCACCCTCAGGGGCTTGGGCTCTGCTAGGAAGGCGTGAGGTGGTGGGAGGCCATGGGAGACTAAACAGAAATGGTGCTGGGAAAGCTCACAGTGTAGGCAGCCATGTTGCTGACCGGGCTGCCCTGCCCTTGCTGTCTCTCTAATGGTGCAATAGCAGCATCACAAACCCAGGCTGGAGGGGAGGAGCTGGGAAGCAGGAGGGGGAGGTGACAGACAATGACTGGGTCCCCTCAGCCAAGCTCAACCCAGTGTGGTGGCCACTGGAGACTTGGAAAAGAGCCACACACTGGGGAGAGGAGGGGGCTGCAGGCAGCAGCCATTGCTGAGGAGAAGGAGCCCTGCACTGAGTCAAAAAGCTGTGCACTGGGGGCTAAAAATCCTTGCGCTAGCACATGGTAGCACAGCTTAGTGGGAACCCTGCTCAGGGTGACTTACTTCATCCACTGTTTTTATCCTTACAACAACAATGTGAGGTAGGTTAGGCTGAGAGACAGAAAAAAGGCCCAAGGCCATCCAGTTTCTATGGCAGCATGGAGATTCTGCCAGATCCTATTATGAGACTCTAATCCTACATCACACCACAAAACATTATCATCCATTTGTTCTCAATCATTACTACACAGAGTTAATACAGGTTGTACCTAAACCTTTTAAGGAAATTTTGCAGATAACTTTTAGCCCAAGGTTACTGCAGGAGGTGTTAGCTCTTTGAATCCACAGATAACAAATTATTTCTCAGATGGTGGAATAAATATCATTTTTAGCATGTTTTGTTCTCTTTACCCAATGTCATGCATTAGGCTATTGTCTGGGGAAAATTATCTTTGTTTGACAAGCCCATTCTTCCTATCTATAAAGGGGGGAAAAACTTTTTGCCTTAGCAGCAGGTTCACAATTTCACAGATCTAGCTTCCCTTACAGTCAATGCAAGATCAGAAGTTAAGACAAAGGCACTAAACAAATGCCAGTTTAATCCTAGGGTCACCATCTGCTTAACCTTGGCTAAGTACCACAAAGGCAATGGGCAGTATGGAACTGTGGACCTTTGGCGTTCGTTATGACTGCAAAATAATGCCAGGACGCAATGGATCGAATTCACTTTTTCCCAAGTGAATTTTCTATTTCATCTTTATGTAAGACAGGATTTCCCTTTCAAATGGCAAATATCTGTCCCTCAGAAAACCATGGCAAATAGGAGCTTTTCGATTTTTGGCATGGAACACTGCAGCATGGAATTCAGGACACGATGCAGCCCAAAAGAATTAAGAGGCTGATGGGGGAGGGGGTCACCTAATGCCATAGTGCTTCTTTTAAGCACAGACCTGGACATAAGAGAAGATCCTTTACAGAGCCACCCTTAAATCTAGATCTTCCACATCCCAGTCTTGCATTTGTTTCCAAACTAAACTTGCTTCTTAACAGAAGTAGAAACAGAGCTACTTATCTGCAGCCCTGAAAGGACATTTGAGTGGCAGCAGTGCAGTTTTTGTAAATGCATTATTGCATATGGGGGATTACTTTGGAATTGTATGCTTCAGAAATCTGCAAGTCACATGTATGGTCTGGCCATGTGTCAGATCAGATTCTGTCACTGCATTACACTCATTGGGCATTTATTTAGTACAACTGGCACTGTCAGAAAAAGATGAAGAATACAAGGGAGGAAAGGACAGGAAGGGGAGGGGGGAATGCTGCAATTTCATTTTATTTTTAGAGTGACTATTTTTACACCCAAAAAAGGAAAAAAAGCAGGAAATGGCCAGGGACAGCCTTGAGTATACTTAATTGAATGGTGATGATCTTGATGCACTAAGATAGCAAGCTGGAGTATTTCTTCAAGCAGTTGCGCCCATCAGTCCTTCAGACTATGGTGGCACATTAGAGAGTCTCATTGGCCAGTAACAAGAACAGCAAAGTCCATCATTTTTAAATAAAGTTTTTGCTTTCAGTTTCTCATTGAAGACCCACTTACATAGTACAAGAGTATATTTTTTACATAAGGAAGAGAGAAAGCAAAACCAGACAAGTATTCTAGGAGTAGTAACTGAATATCTAGCCTAGCCCTGAACACAGTTTCAGTTTTATCTATCTGACAAAGAAAGGAAGAACTATATTTTATTGGAGGAAAATCCTAGTTTACAATTTTTAAAAGAGAGATTCGCATGAAAAAGGTTACCATGTTCCTTTGATCCTTTGCATCCAAATTTCTGCAATAACAAGGACAACAGCTGCTTTCAAAACTTATGAATTTATGTTTTTTTTTTAAAAAATCAACCTCACATTATTGTACTAAATAGAAAATTACCTGACAAGCACCTATTTGGCTAAAAATAGTTTACACCAGTGAGGTTGCTGCACAACAAGCCTGCAGAGATGATACTACAGAAAGCAGAAACTGCACCTATTACACCTGTAAAAATTGCGATCTCCTTCCAAATCAAACTGTTTCACTATCCTGAATCCTACTTACTCTCCATTTCAATCTCTCTCTCCCCCCAGTTCTATTTACTTAGAAAATTGGTATGCTGCCTCTCCAGCAACTTGCCCAAGCCAGCTTAAAAAATAATAAAAATAAAACATTAAATATATTAATTAAAATCCAGTATTTGAAAACCCTACTTGGCATAAAAACCTAACCATAAAAACCAAACCACAGACAATTTAGAACGAAGTTTTTAGACTAAAACAGTGTTTTAAAAAAATCAACTCCTTAATTAAACATCTGGGTGCATAGATACATTTTGGCCTGATGCTGAAATTAAAGCACAATAGGTGCCAGGCGAGCCTCAAGGGGGAAGGGCATTCAACACGTGAGGTGCCACTGCTGAAAATGCCCTGTCTCTGGTTGCCAACTGCCTCACCTCTGAAGGTGGAATCACAAAGAACAGGGCTTGTTTCTCTGGACTAGCTTAACTGGCAGGCTGGACAAAATGGGAGGAGGCGGTCCTTCCAGTAACCTGGCCCCAAGCCACTGAGAGCTTTAAAGGAGAGAACCAGTACTGTGACTTGTGCCTGGAAACAAATGGACTGCCAGTGCAGATCTTTCAGTGTTCCTGTCCCCGACAATAGCCTGGCTGCTACATTTTGGATGAACAGAAGTTTCTGGTTCAGGTAGTCAGCTGTGTTGGTCTGAAGCAGTAGAACAAATTCAGAGTCCAGTGGCTCTTTTAAGACCAACAAAGGTTGTGTGCTTTTGTGTGCAAGGCACACTTATTCAATACTCATACACTTTAACCTTCCAGGAAATTCAATGGATGACCTCAAAGTAGCTGTTTTATTACAAAGGAACTTCAGGAACAGAATGGAAAGGGAAACTGCTAAATTACAAGTTATTACAATACTTGGAACAAAAACCTCCCCAGGACTCAACAGAGATATTGGATTTTTATTCCATTCCATACGCTAACTCATTCAGTCCTCACATATGCATTCTCAACAAAAAGGACTATAAATCCTCTATATTTTAGCGTATTTCTTTTTCAGAAAAGTATATTAGAATACTGAATGGATGTCTGCTGACAACATTACATCCAGCTCAAAATATACTGTCAAAGGCCCTCCACACACCCTCTACGCCTGGGAGGAGATAATTAAGATTCTGTTACTTCCCACAATTGTAAAAAAAACAACTTTAGACATTTATCTGCTATTGTGACGTATTTATTGCTTTAGAACCGTTGACCTTATAATTTATTTAGTTTTTCACTTTGCATAACTTAAACATCATCATGTTACATGTTGATTTGTTGTTAAATCCTTGTAAGTTTAGGACCTCATCTACCATCCCAGTGTATTTCAAAAAGTGTGCCTTGCACAGGAAAGCTCATACCCATAATAAACCTTTGTTGGTCTTAAAGGTGCCACGGGACTCTAAATTTGTTTCAGAAGTTTCTGGAATGTTTTCAAAGGCAACCCTGCATAAAGTGCATTACAGTAATATACTGCATACTATATTCTGTTTCATTTATTGTATATGTTGGAGCACCTAAGTCACATAAGCCATGAAAAAAAATTAAAACTAAAACCCCAGTTCACAGACATGAAAGGGCATACCTTTTAAGAAGTGGACAGAAGGTTGCACTAGGACAAGGAACAAAAACCACACTGAAATACGCCAAGAATACTGGTCTGGAACAGCTAACTGAAGAGCTGCGCTTCAACACGCGAATGGAAAATTTATCTAATTAATTTTAGCATGTACTATTTAGCCCTCGCCAAGAATAACCATTACTTGGACAACGGCCCTTTTCAATAGGTCACGTGAATCCTTCTTTTAGGACCTAAGAGAAACACGTTCGTAATTGAAAAACCACCAGCTGGCAAGGTTATCTATGACACGATTCATAACACCAGATCTTTAGACACAGCTGTAGAAAGAAGGCACCACTTCACAATACAATATGTATCATTAGGTATCACGTGAGATAGGGGGAGACATATGAACAATATCGATATCCTCATGGTGAAGTATTTTGGGAGAACATGTTACACATGGTAAAAGACTAGAGCAACAAATTTTTATCTCCCCATTGCCAGACATCCTTACCCCTTCTCTCAGGGGAAGGTGTGCTACAGGGGAGATCTCTGCTAGGGCTTCATTACACCTTGAGTAAAGCATCTTTGACTTCATTTCCAGTGAAGCTGCACATGTGCTGAATGGTGCTAGGGTTACAAATTGCATTACTGATGTACTGTGCTATCTGTACTGGATGGCTGCCAGGCTATTAATCTCCAAGTCTCCAGAGCATGGGCCCTCGCTCTTCCCCGGCTTCTGAGTCTCCGCTGCACTCTTATCACTTCTCTGATGCAGCTGGCACCTGTTGTTGAGGCTGCATTTATTCACATGGCACTTGAGATGCAGAGTTCACTTCTGGCATCCTGCACAGAAGCTAGGTTCAAAGAGATTTAAAATAAAACGCAGCCAACCAGTAAGAAACCATTCCGGTACACAATAGCCAAAACACTCAATGCCCATTCTTCAGGACTGTCATACAATCCCTGTCTTTAACTGAGGCTCTGTCTTTCAATGCATTATTTCCCTCGATTCTATTTATTGCCCCACAAGGCATTTTTCAGCACCAGGCGAAACTTTACTACATAAACCAAGTCATGTTAGTGGACTTCTCGTTCTTTTGCTGCAATGTAGGGGAAAGTTCCGACTTCGCAAAAAAAACTGTTGCATGCACACTTCTTGGAGCATGCAAACTGGCTTCTCTATAGAAATGTTATGAGAAATAGGGTGGCCAGGTGTCCTGCTTACCCTGCCACTGCTCATTGTGGCAGAAGGAGCAAAATCGGGAGGCAGGATTGGCATCATGCTGACACTGCAATGTCATTTCTAGCGCAAGCCCAGGACGGTTGTCAGCATGTCAGGGAGATGCTCTAGAATTCACCCAAAACGCTGAGGTTTTACCGGAGAGTTTTGGGTGAACCCTAATGTATTGCTCTGACATGGTGACATGACTTCCAGTTTAGAAACAATGCCACAGTATCATCATGATACCACATTTCTTGCATCCCCCCCCCCCCCCCAGATGTCCCACCGGTTGCCAGTGCTCAGATGACAACCTCAATAAGCAAGTACTTTGACATACGGATGCTCCAGTGAACACAAAAATGCACTGGAGGGGAGCAGATACACAAAGACCTTGAGATTTAGATGCAAAAACCTACCAAGGTGCCACCCTGGTTTTATGGTCACATATACAGCAGCGACTTCATATTTTGATCTGTAAGTGAAGCCAGGGCAATCCAGTACACATCACTGTGTATAGACTGAACAAAACCTGTTTTTATGGTACCGTTCAGTAACCGGTGCTTTAGACAGAAATGGATGAATCACTTTCTCTTGCCCGAGTTCTTCATTTCAAACCTTGGAACAATATCAAATCAATTTCATGGGGATTTTGTTATGCATGCTGTTTATTAAATGCGTGATGGAATTAACAAAGCAGTAAGATATAAACTTGCACTTCCAATATGTTGCTGCGGGATTTATATGAAATGGGAGAATGAGTACTTCAGATAAAGGAACTTTGCCTAAAAGCTTTTTTCACCTCTACTGCTAGCAGCATGGAGTTTGCTTCTGCATTCCATCGCCCCATGCTGCTCCAGTAAGCCTCTGAGATAACACACAGCCTCACAGGTAGTAACTCTGAATGCATGATGCCACTGCAGACAGGGGGGGGGGGGGCGAGACTGAATGTCTGAATGCTTCCGAACATAAAAAGTCTTCTCTCCAACATAATGCTTTTTCAAAATGCAGGTATTCCCCTTGACTCAGCTGAAGTGCACTCCTGGTTAAGGCTGCTGTAAGCGACTGTTGTCTCTGTGACTATGAGAACCACGTAGCCATGTAGTTCCTTCCATCTGACTGCTGGATGAGGAAGAAATCAGTTGATACAGCATCACATCACAGGCCACGGAGTTCCAATGTTCGAGTGATGGTTGAAGTCGCGTGGTAGAAATGGATCTCATGCTAGTTAGTGTGGTTGTGATCAGCTCTCTCATTTTATGACTATGGACCAGAATGAAACTCCCTTCCAGTACCTGGAGGCATGCTATCCTCAGCGGAAAGACTTTTAACAATTCCCTTGCCCTATCAGTCTTGTTACAAACTTTCAAAACAGAACCGGCAATGGGCAAGAATACTTTCTCTGGCAAATTCCTCCTGGAAAGCAGGTGAAGCAAGGATCAGAGCTTTCGTGTGTTTTCATTATTCACAGATGCATAACTCACAACGCAGAACAAATTAGAAATTTAAGTGAACAGGTGCACTGTGTTTTGAGCTACACTGTTCTGAGATTATACGGGAAAAAAATATGCCGTGAATTCAGATGAGAATATTTAGATAACAAGTGCTTGAATAATACGAGTTCTGGTCTATAGTTTTTCATAAGAGAAGAAATTAAATGCACGGTTGTCTTTCCCTCCTCTCATCCAGAATCACTTGAAATTGAGATGGCTGACTATTGGGCACTTGGTTTTAATTGGCATTAAAAAATTTTAGTGCCAGTAAACACACACACACGCTACAACAACAGAGGGAAGGGGGATCCTACAATAAAAGGCAAATTTGGATGGTACTGTAAATCACACTTTTATGAGTGCCTCATGACAATCATAAAATGAAAACTACAGGCAGCGGGGAGGTTATCTTGTGCATCTGGACTTAGGAGAGTCACAAGGAATAACCACTAAAGGCAACATTCCTAAAAACACAAGATGTTCAATAAGACTGCTGAAGACCAGCTTGTTTTTGTATTGGAGATGGCGATCGCCTAAAACCTGTAAGAAGCATCCAGCTATCACCCACTCAGGATTTCACACAGTCTCATTAAGTCACACATCACAGACAAACTGCACACGCGGAGTTGTCAGCCTAAGCCAGTTAAGCCCACCAGTCTGATCTGTGTCACCTATAGGGTGGTACGGATCTGTTTGCAGTACAGCAGAATTCCATACTGGCATGCATGCTTCTGCCACCCATGCAAAAAATTTTGAGGAATGGGGGAACAACCTGAGCAGCACAGGGCAGTATTTACTTGTGAGCCCACGCCTGTCATGTGAACAAAATTGAAGGTGAGCACCATCTTGTGGAGGAGGGAAACAGCTACACTACCGAAAGTCACTGGCTTTGTAAGCTTGCGCCAAGAAAAAAAAGAGAAGTTGCCCATTTCACTCACTTGCACCAGGAAAGAAAAATACAGATGATATTTTCAGGGGAAAACTACTTCCTCTATCCCCTCACCTTGTATCCAGGTTAATAAGCATATCATTGCAAACATGGATAATGTCAAAATCAAAGCAAGAAGAGGTTAATCGGAAACTAAGCCTACCTGTTATCACTGAAATGCTTTCTACGTAACCTTTAGACGAGTATTCTTATCTTTAAAAGTGTGATATCAAAACATTTAGAAATGAGAAGGCAGAAAGATAGATAAAATAATCCTGTTGAGCAGTGGCTCATATTTGGTTTAGTCCCAGAGCCCAAAATTTAATCTCGGAGCTCAGTTCTGGAACATGTGAAATTCTGAAGGACAGAGTGCACACGTGTCTGAGCAGAGTGCTTTCCTTTCATCACTGAGCAAGCATGTCCAGCCACATGAGTCATACAGACAAGACTGAGAGGCAAACTGGAGTCCTCTTAACTTACGCACTGAGTACTGCTGGATAAGGTCCTTTCATAGTATTGATTTGAACACAGAGCTGAAATGACCCAGACTACAGCTCAACAAAATCAGTGTCAGTGAACATATGAAGTTATCTTACACCTTCACACCACTGATTTTATCAAGCTCAAAATTGTCTGCTGTGATTGACAGCAGCTCTTCAGTATCTCAGGTAGAAGGATTAGGCAGTAGGCAATGTGAAAGATCTCTAACTGAAGATCCCAGGGACTGAATTTGAAGAAGAGTTCAATTTATACCCCGCCCTTCACTTGGAGTCTCAGAGCGGCTTACAACCTCCTTCCCTTCCTCTCCCCGCAACTGACATCCTGTGAGGTAAGTGGGGCTGAGAGAGCTCTGAGAGAACGGCTCTGAGAGAACTTGTGACTGACCCAAGGTCACCCAGCTGGCTGCATGTGAAGGAGTGGGGAAATGAAACCTGCTTCTCCAGATTAGAGTCCGCCACTCTTAACCACTACACCAAACTGGCCCTCTGTCTGCAAAGCAGATGCTCTACCACTGAGCCACAGCCCCTCCTGAAAGTGGCTCTAGGTTTGTTCTAGATGAATTTCAAGGGAGTAACACAGTAGTTTAAATGAAAGTGTCCAAAGCAGGTCTATTCTAACCTAGTATATATATGATATATCTAATGACAAGCTAACAGGGGAAGCAGGAACACATGACTAAACAAGCTGGCTCCACCTACTGCCTATGCCCTTACATGGGCACAGCAGATACATGTGTGGACTTTTTCTCTGTAATTGGGAATGTTCCAGAAGCAGGATTTCCAGTCATGGGAACAGAGCCTATCTGCACACAGTTTGTATGCATCTCGGTGTTATTGCCATTTTCTGGAAAATGAACACAGCTGAGAGCGTACCCAGCTGGCTTGTTCCTACACTTCCTCTACGTGTGCTGGCTATCTCCAGATATGTTAAAATATATACCAACAACAAATACATGGACGTCGCACAATGGTACTGCTGTTCCAGTCACATGGAAAATCTATGCTTTTGGGAAGCTGCTGTCTGTTTCAACAGGGCTCATGCAGGAGAAGTTTCTGGCTAGATTGTGTCCAGTAGGTTTTGACCACTGAAAAATTTATGCTGGGGAGGATGAGACTCATGTGGACAAAAGCCATGCAAGACAGAAATGGCAGTAAGGAAGGGAAATCAGGTGAGATTGAGCAGAAAGGCTAGTAGAATCCAAACTATTAAGAACATAAGAGAAGCCAATGTTGGATCAGGCCAATGGCCCATCCAGTCCAACACTCTGTCACACAGTGGCCAAAAATACCAGGTGCCATCAGGAGGTCCACCAGTGGGGCCAGGACACCAGAAGCCCTCCCACTGTTGTGCCCCCCCCCCCCCACCAGCACCAAGAATACAGAGCATCACTTGCCCCAGACTGAGAGTTCCTATCTATACTTTGTGGCTAATAGCCACTGATGGACCTCTGCTCCATATGTTTATCCAATTCCCTCTTGAAGCCGTCCATGCTTGTAGCTGCCACCACCTCCTGTGGCAGTGAATTCCACGTGTTAATCACCCTTTGGGTGAAGAAGTACTTCCTTTTATCCGTTCTAACCCGACTGCTTAGCAAATTCATGGAGTGCCCACGAGTTCTTGTATTGTGAGAAAAGGAGAAAAGTACCTCTTTCTCTACCTGCTCTATCCCATGCATAATCCTATAAACCTCGATCATGTCACCCCTCAGCTGTCGTTTCTCCAAGCTAAAGAGCCTCAAGCACTTCAACCTTTCTTCATAGGGAAAGTGTTCCAACCCTTTCATCATTTTAGTTTCCCTTTTCTGCACTTTTTCCAATGCTATATCTTTTTTGAGGTGTGGCAACCAGAATTGCACACAGTATTCTAAATGAGGTTGCACCATCGATTTATACAAGGGCATTATGACACTGGCTGATTTGTTTTCAATTCCTTTCCTAATAATCCCCAGCATAGGGTTGGCCTTTTTCATTGCAGTCACACACTGTCTTGACATTTTCATTGAGTTATCTACTATGACTCCAAGATCGCTCTCTTAATCAATCTCTGCCAGTTCAGACCCCATCAACATGCATTTATAGTTAGGATTTTTGGCTCCAATGTGCATCACTTTGCACTTGGCCACACTGAACTTGGCCACGTTGACGCCCACTCATCCATCCTCAACAGATCCCTTTGGAGTGCCTCACGATCGTCCCTGGTTCTCACCACCTTGAACAACTTCGTGTCATCTGCAAATTTAGCCACTTCACTGTTTACTCCCAACTCCAAATCAGTAATAAACAAGTTAAAAAGAATTGGACCAAGTACTGATCCCTGCAGTATCCCACTGCTTACCACTCTCCAACTGAGAAAACTGTCCATTTATACGCACTCTCTGTTTCCTTTTAATTAGCCACTTTTTGATCTACAAAAGGACTTGTCCTTTTATCCTGTGACTGTTGAGCTTACTTAGGAGCCTTTGATGAGGAACTTTATCAAAAGCTTTCTGGAAGTCAAGGTTGAAGAAAGTTTTATTGTTGGTCTTTATGTTTTTGGCTATATGCAATAGATTCCCTATTTGCCTGCCTTATCACAGACTTGCATTTTATTTGCCACAGCCCATGTTCCCTTTTATCAACCTCACTGAGACTAGCTTTCCACAGCTTAAAGGAATCCTTCTTACCTTTTACATCTTCCATTACTTTGTTTGTTAACCATGCAGGCCTTTTCTATACCTATGTTCTATTGCTTGGGAGAGAATCTTTGTTTATAAGAAGAGCCTTCTCAATATGAACAGATGGTGGGAACAAGACCAGAGCCCTCCCCTTCTTGACACTCCACATTGTTAAGCAGAGCATTCATCAAGCCCAGTAGGGCCATTGATGCACCCGGTAAAAGTCCACACACCAGCCATCTGACCAATGGTAGAGAGCCCTTTAAGAATCAGGCACTCATTGACAGCAAGCTATCTTGCAATCAGCTGCTGGGAAGCTCCACACCCCTGAGAGCAGGGAAGGGGAGTGGTAGGGGATAGATTGCTCAGAAGGCACTACTGGTCACTCACAAGCTTGGTGCTTCAGGGTAGGATAAGGCCTTCAAAAGACTTAATGGAGGAGGCCAGTGAAGATGGAGCGGATCTGGTTTCCTACTCAGAAAGGAGCAGGGCTAGGTGAGGGAAGGTAGAATAGATCAGTGCTCAATCCCCACCGCTTTCTGTCTGAAGCCAAGGGAAGGCACTTAGGCAAATTGGACCTTGTCCACAATGGGATCCTGCAACAGGGGGAAACACACTGGCCAGTTTTCCTGTGTGCACTGTGGAAACAAGACTGTAGAGCATTAAAGCGCTGATTAAATAAAAATTGTTTTCATATAGTTGGTGAAGAAAAATATAAAAGCTTGGAACCCCACTGTGGAAATGTCTTGGAGTCAATAAATAAACAGTAGCATGACTGAAAGTGTTTGTTCCTCAACAGTGAAGAGGAAGAACGCGTCTACCAAAACAGAGAGAGTGTGTGTATTTTGCTGAATCATCCCCTGGATTATAGTTTTCCTTATTACATGTCACTGCACATAGAATAAGAAGGATTTCATTCTCCCTTTCCCCCAGGCAAACAGGGCTTTAATATATCAGTCCATGCAATCTTCTAGAAGAGTTTTGCAACCAAACTGTCTCTATGATAAATAAACCTGCACACTTAAAATTACCGTATTTTTAGCTCCATAAGACGCACTTTTCCTCCCCAAAAAAGTGGGGGGGAAAGTGTGTGCGTCTTATGGAGCGAATATGGAGCTTTTCTTACCTGTAACAGGGCTCTTTCTTCAGCAGGAACACAGGCGAACACCATTCAGGCTGGCATCCCAGCCTTCCCCGCCCTTCCCTGCTGGGCCTGAGCTGTTAAGACTTAAAAGGGAAACGGCAGGAAAAACCCCACCAGGCTAAGTACTCTTTCCCTTTAAGTGCTTTCCCCCTTTAAGACAGCCAGCAGCAGAAAGCCCCGCCCACAGATTAAGCTCCGTGGCTACTTTGCACAGAAAGGCCTGGCTTTGCATGACATGCCGACGTCTCTCTTCTTTCCTTTCTCTATCTTTCTTTCTTCCTTCCTTCCTTTCCTTTTTTCTGTCTGTCTGTCTTTCTGTCTCTCTCTCTGTCCCCACCTTTCTTTCTTCCTTTCTCTTTCTCTCTCTCTCTCCTCCTCCTTCCTTCCTTTATCTCTCTCTCTCTCTTTCTTTCTTTCTGTTTCATTTTTTCCTGTTTTCCTCCTTTAAAAACAAGGTGCGTCTTATGATCAGGTGCATCTAATGGAGCGAAAAATACGGTAAATGAAATGATATTTGTTGTATGAAGTCTAATTTATTCTAGGTAGTAGGTAAGGTGAAAGTCCCTCTACTTGACACCCTGGAGAGCCACCAACAGTCTGAGCAGAGAATACTGACACTGATCGACTAATAGTCTGATTCAGTAAAAAGCAACTACATGTGTTCATGTCTGTGTTTACCTGGAACCAAACCATCCCTGGATGTGTGTGTTTTTAGAGTGGTGATTTTAATACCTGAATACGTGTCAAACTCAGTCTCTAGTTTGCCATGAATGCTGGGGGGAGGGAAATTCCTGCGGGAGGGTGTGTGTGTGTGTGTGTGTGAGTGTGAGAACGGCTTCATTGTAGTGGCAAAAGTAACTCTTTTAAGACAGCCGCCCTCTCTGGGATGACCTTGGTCCACATCTCCACTAGCCATTCTGTAGAGATGGTCTAACAGTGATTTACAGGTGGGGTTAGAGAAGTGCGAATTGCTAGATGGGAATGAATGTGTTGTATGATTGGAGGGATCCTTGTTTGAACTGTCTATAACAGTGGTGGCAAACCTATGGCACGCGTGCCAGAGGCGGCACTCAGAGCCCTCTCTGTGGGCACGCACGCAGTTTGGGCACTCAGTCTCTAAAAGGAAAAAGACAACACAGACTCGAGGCTGGGCTGCTCTCAAACTTACAAAGTATGAGCCAAGGTTAGACAAATTATCAGCATGCATACAACAGCAAAAATCACATTAATTGTTCAAAAGCATGCCAAATGCAAACTTTTACCTTTCAATAAAAAGTTGTTTGTATAATTGAAAGCTCTGTTATTGTGTTTTTCTTTTAAGACAAAAGATGTTAATGTATGAGGTTTTTTCCCTAAACTAAAACCTCAGTATTCAGGTTAAATTGTCATGCTGGCACTTTGCGATAAATAAGTGGGTTTTGGGTTGCAGTTTGGGCACTTGGTCTCTAAAAGGTTCGCCATCACTGGTCTATAACTTTGGGGTTTCACGCCAGAATATCAGTTCAAGAGTCTAGCTTGGCACATCTTTGGCTGAGGACAGATTGAAAGTCTGGCGTGCCTCTGCGGCGCGGCAGACTAAGGTGGGGGGAATTATCCCACGGTGCGGTGTTCACACGCTGCTGGAAGGAAGCTGCCCGCAGCGTTCAGACTGCGGGCGGCTTCCTACAGCGGCGGGCGGACGCCGCGCGGCTCCCCCTCCCGGCGCGCGTTCACACCCACTCCGGCAGGTGGAACGCGCACCGCAGCAGCCGAGCACCACTTTGAAGTGGTGCTTGGCTGCTGTGGGAGGAGTGCGGCTCCGGACGCGATGCGTCCGGGCCGCCTCCTCGGGGCAGATGCAGCCATCTGAACGGCCGCTCTGCCTCCGCTTTTGAAGCGGAGGCAGAGCGGCCGAGACTGCCAGTCTGTCCTCAGCCTTTAATTCTCAATAAACAAATCACTGCCAGAGAGTGTTGTTGGGAGTAATTTTGTCCAAGAGTCTGACAATATGGAGGGACAGAAGTGGACATGATCCTGCCATGAGGCAAGGTATTGAGGCATACAAGGGTCCAGCTGGGGACAACAGCATGCACCTTCCTCAGTATTGGAACCAGTAGGCTAGCCTACCAGAATCTCCAGGAAGCTACACAAGAGATGGCTAAGGAAGATGTGTGGCTTCCTCTGAGAGAAAACAGATGCAGAAGTCTGGGAATAGTCAGCATAAAGAAGATATTCTTTTTTTTATAAGATTCAGAAGACAATGTTAACTTTATGACAGCTTTCTACTCTGCTTCCCATCACTGTTTCATGTTGTTTTAGAGGTACCTAATCGAGCACTGGAAAACAAAAATGTTTCAGAGTGATCATGGCACTAAATGCTGTGTATTGTTCCATACTTACTTCTAAGTAAGCCTGGATAAAGTTAGGCTGCAGGTTATCAACTCTTGCCACACTCAAAAATGATTTTATGAGGTTCAATTTAAAAGAGATTCACAGTGCATATAAAAGTTAAGTGCCCAATATTTATTTTATAATCGCCTTTCCACCTAAAAGTCACCCAAGGTGATGTAACACTATTTAACTTTCCATACCAAATTTAAAGACACTGATTCTTCCTGTATCATTCACATTTATTGCCAGAGATTTCAAAACCATAAAAAAAATATTTTTTAAGGCAGAGAACTTGATAGCACTTCCAAAAGGCTAGGCAGTTACTGCTTAAGGCACAGCCGTGGCATTGACAGAAACGAAGGAAGAACACAACTGCCAACCTCCAGATGAACTTAGATTCCCACCCCCCCCCAATACATTCTTAGCTCTTGGAAAATTCAGCAGTTCTAAGTTTTAGGAAGTATTTCTGTGTATTAGAAATATACAAGTTGAGGACCCGCGGTACTCGCGGGGGGGGGGGGAGAGAAGGAGCTCGCCCCCTTCCGCCCCACAAAGAATCCCGGCAGGCCTCGCCTGGCCCGCCGCTCGCCCACAGATCGTCCCGGCGGGCCTCGCCGGGCCCGCCGCTCGCTCCCTTCCCCCCCCTTCCCCCCCACAGATCGTGCCGGGCCCGCCGCTCGCCCCCTTCCCCCCCCACAAAGAATCCCGACGGGCCTCGCCTGGCCCGCCGCTTGCCCCCTTCCCCCCTGCCGCTTGTCCGTTGCCGCTGCCGCCACTCAGGTAAGGTTTTTAACTTTTCGGGGGATTAAAGTATCCCCTGAAAACTTTTTTTAACTTTTAAGATTTTTCTGCAGGCGGGGGGGGGGGGGGTCACCCCCCACCTGCAGAACCCCCCCTCTGCCCCCCAAGTGCCCCCCCGGCACGGATTTAGGTATCCACACGGGGGGTGGGCCACTTGGGAATTAGATATATAGATATTTTTAGATATTAATATTTTGTATCTTGAAACACAATTTGGCATTAAAAATCTTCCAAAACAGGAGTAATCTTATCCACAACTCACCCTTTCTAAATGCCCCAAAGTTATAATTTTGTCAAGTGTTCTGCAAACAGCAAACTATAAAGACAGAATGCTAAAGCCGGAAGCCTCCAAGGCAGAGCAGCTGGCAGAACAATTTTTAAGTCCATGGGGCTACAATCAGTCCAATGGGGTTTTGGTTTTGACTGTTCTGAAGAAGAATTTAAGACCTAAACTTGTCCGTGAGGCTAATTTATTAGCTTGGATGATCTAGCTCTTCAAGTAATTACAGACCAAAAAGCATTTATCTGTAACAACATACATGGAATTGTCTTTGGATCATTTTATTAAACTGAACAGTGTTATTCCATTCGCTATCAGTGTGATGTTTGTTAATCAGGCAATTTACCAACTGGAGAAGGAAAGGAAATAGATCTGTATTCCTATTTGTAAGTGCGCTTGGGAAGTACTAACAGTATTGTTAAACAATCCTGGAAAGAATGTGCAATTAAGTCAAGGCATCTATCCAGATGAGAGTGTTATTCAACCAGTGGACCAAACGGCTGAACACATGGGTCTTTATCACACCAAGACCAAACACAAGTTGAGTATTTTGCAAATCTTCTGGAGGACCACCACTATCTGTAGTACACACTCATGTTTTGTCTGTCTTATGTGACAAATTCTAACGCTATCAATCTTTCATTCAGTTCTACACTTGCACCTTTAAGTCTCCTCTAAAGGCATGCAAAACTGGGTTTGAAGCAAGAGCCAGTGTAGCACACTAACTACTGGGAGATCCAGGTTCAAGTCCAAATCCCCATTCAAGCATTAAGCTCAGTGGTTGAAAAGTGGGGTGTCTAATACAGAAAAGTGAAAGGAGGGTAATTTGAAACCTGTAACTAATTTGGATCCACTTTCACAACCCCTGATGAATGCAATAAAGTGCTAAACATTCTCCCTTATAATGGAAAATGATAAACCGGATGAGTAAAAAGAAAAATAAATAAACTGGATGAGTAAATGGGCCGATAGAGATCACCTTTCCTATCAGGTACATAAGCACCCATCTTCTATTGATATAAAATTTGTGGAATGTATTCTGGGTTTTCAAGAAGGTGATAGAATTAGGCTCCATTTTTATTCCCCCAGGATACCAGCATTGATGTTCTCCATGCAGGAGCACCTTTAAAAATACCAAGTGTTTTCTGTGCAGTCAAATGATCAGAAAGACCTCTTTTAAGGAATTATGATGGTCCACTTCAGATAAGGAGGAATAGAGCAGAACACGCCTTTAAGACCAATCAAACAACTAAAGAAGGCGAATTCTTCATTGATCTCACATCTCCGGAGTCGGTAGTTAAGAGGGGTACTGACCATGTAAATAAACAATTGCCCTTCCAGGATTTTAAAGAACTACCACTCCAAAATGACTCTTCATTAACTCTTAATTCTCCTCAGGAGAAAAAGGGATGGCATATAGGTGGTTTTGAGGATATGGAGGAGAGTCTATTAGCATCTTTTGGTGCTTTGCTATCAAAGGAACAGGATAACATGCTCCAATGGCTGCAAAGGTTATTTTCCACTTTGTATGATATTAAATTACAATCTGACTATAAACAGGTCGAACAGCCTTGCCAAGTAGAGATGTCTTCAATGGGGACATCATGGGATGAGAGATTATCTCTACCACTAAGTACTCCTGGACATGAGTCTATGGTCAATATAGCTAGGGGCCCACCTCTTAAGGAAAAAATGACTTACCCAGGGTATTGTCCTGGGCGAGTGGGCATCAACATGGCAAATGGGGTTTAATGTGGCCAAGTGCAAAGTGATGCACACTGGAGCCAAAAATACTAACTATAAATACATGTTGATGGGGTCCGAACTGGCGGTGACTGACCAAGAGAGAGATCTTGGAGTCATAGTAGATAATTCAATGAAAATGTCACAGGAGGTGACATTCACTGCCACAGGAGGTGGTGGTGGCTACAAGCATGGATGGTTTCTAGAGGGAATTAGATAAACATATGGAGCAGAAGTCCATCAGTGGCTATTAGCCACAAAGTATAGATAAAAACTCTCAGTCTGCGGCAAGTGATGCTCTGTATTCTTGGTGTTTGGGGGGGCAACAGTGGGAGGGCTTCCTGCCCCCACTGCTGGACCTTCTGAGGGCACCTGGTGTTTTTGGCCACTGTGTGACAGAGTGTTGGACTGGATGGGCCATTGGCCTGATCCAACATTGGCTTCTCTTATGTTCTTAACATGACTGGGTGGAACCCTAGGATGATGTCAAGTGATGTAAAAAAAAACCCTTCTGAGTAAATTTGCTTTAGAGTTGCTTCAGGAAACCTGGGCAAAGGCTAAAGTTTATGCTTCTGGTTTTAACACATATGCATTACCTGCAGTTGACGTCTGGAAAAGTGGCAGGTATTCTGGGTGGTTGAGCAGCTTAATCTCAGTAAACCTCAAAGTGACGGCTACTGAGTTGCTTAATAAATCTCCGTATGCAATGGCATTACTTTTGGAGCTCAAAGAGCTTTCTATAATTTTGGTAAATATTTAGCTTCTGCTACCTGCTTGTAAGTCTAAGACCTTTTTGTGTTGGAACCAGCTAGACACCTAGTTAGTCTTTATCCTGCGACCCTAGTGTTATTGGCTGGGGATTTTAATGCTAGGGCTGGGGAAACAAATGAAGACCTATTTCTGAAATGTTTTAAAACTCATATAAAAGACAATTTAATTATGAATTACAGAAGATCTAAAGATAGGGAAATTAATGATGATACAAGGTATTTTGCATCCTTATTATTAAAGAATCATCTAGTGATTTTGAATGGATGTATTTGGTTTGATAACAAAGGAGATCACACATGTATAAATCATAAAGGAGCAAGCGTAGTGGATTACTTTGTCACTTCTATTGATCTTTTTAAAAGAGTTGAGATTCTGGAAGTAATGGATTATTTGGGTGGTAACCATTGTCCTGTGCATCTCTCATTATGCCTACAAACTTGTCATTCTTCACCCCTTGTAATTGAAACAGCCCTCGTTCAGACCCACAATACTTTAAGACCACTAGAGAATGTGAAAGTACAAATCACTCTGATAAAAACTAGATATATGGGTTCCAAAGTACACAAAAACATGGGGAATATGGAGCTCTTTAATGAATCAACTGACTCTTTTCAGCCTGTGTTAGTAACAGATGGAGTAAAGTCCAAGAGACAGTGTATACCTGATAGGAATACTTGGTTTGATAGTGACTGTAAGGCTCTCAAAAAAGCAATTAGGAATCCGCACAGACAGTTTAAAAATATAAACAGAACAGTGCCAAGTATTTTGAAACTGAAAAGAGTATATAAAAAGTTGAAAACTAAGAGGCTTGAGGCCCTCCAAAATCATCATTTATTATAGGTCATAAAAACAAAAAACAACAAAAACTTTTGGACCTTAATAGCAAAGGGATTAAATACAAAGTTTCCCATACCTTGTCATATTCCAGCAGCTGTTTGGGTACCCTTCTTCGCTACTTCATTCACAAATAAAAATGGAGATATACCAAATAGTAGACCGAGATTGTCACCAGACATAAAGGAATGGTCCCCAGTAACAGCTAATGAGATTAAGATCTTGATAACACAACAAAAAAGGGGGGAAACACCCTGCCTTGAAGTAATCCCAGTGGAACAGTTTAAAATCGATCCAAATTGGTGGGCACAGATTCTAGCCTCAGTTTTTACTGATATACACAAGATGGGATGTATTCCTGAAGTTTGGTGCAGTGCAATAATTGTACCGATTTACAAAAAGGGGGACCCAATGGACCCAACAAACTATCGCCCAGTAAATTTGTTATCCACTGCCGGAAAACTCTATGCTGCTATGCTTTTTGGAAAACTTAGGTCATGGGTTGAAGAAAATAATATCCTTGGGAATGAGCAGGACAGTTTCAGGAAAGCAGCAAATACTATTGATCATTGTCATATCCTTCAATATCTATTTGATAAATATATGAGTTCCAGAGAAGGTATACTGGGAGTAGCCTTTGTAGATCTTAAATCAGCATTTGACACAATTTCTAGGCCCAGATTGTGGGAAAAGTTAAAGAATTATGGTATTGAACCTCACCTCTTATATTTAATACAACAGCTATACAGATGCCCCACTGCCCTGGTCAGGTGTGGGGAACGAGGGCAGTTATCTGGGGCAATTTTCTAGACAAAGGTGTTAAACAGGGGTGTATTCTTGCCCCCCCTGCTGTTTAATTTATATATAAATAATCTTAGAACTTGTTTCCTGAGGAATGATTTCCATCTTCTGTATTTATCCAAATGCAAAGTTCCAATTCTCTTGTATGCAGACGATGCAGTGATAATGTCTAGATCAGTTATGGGACTCTGTAAATTAATTTTAAAAACTGAGGATTACTGCAGTCATGAAGGTCTATCAATGCAGTAAAATCTAAGGTCTTAATATTCAGTAAAAGGCAAAGAACAAAAACCTTTAGATGGCATATAGTAGGGCAACAAATGGAACAAGTCAATCAGTTTAAATACTTGGGCATCCATTTTGACACATCCCTTTCATGGATACCACATTTGGACTTGACAAGGATTAATGACCTGAGAACTGGGAGGACAATTGTAAAATATTATTATACAGCAGGTGGCGAATTTGTCCCCTCGACTATAAAGGTATATAATGCTAAAGTAACAAATCAGTACTTATATGGTGCAAAAATTTGGATAGATTCTGTCTCTGAGAGAATGGATTCTATTCAATATGATTTTTTCCAGCACATATTGGCTACTCCCAGATGTGTTTCGGATACAGCACTGAGAGCTGAATTGGGTAAATCATCTATGGAGGCTAAGGCATGGATTAAAGCATTTCTTTTGAAAGTTAAGACCTTAAAATCTGAAGGAGGGTCTATCCTCCTTGGACTTTTACAAGCTGTTGCATGTAATAGCCGATGGAATCAACTACAGGAAAAGAAAGTGAAATCTTTAGGTAGAACAAACAAAATGGTGAAGATCATGGAGATCAAAGAAACAATTAGGCCAATTAAACTGTGTGTTAAGAAATTAGATATTAACAGCACATCTGTCAGGGCCCACAGGGTATGCTCTGTGTCTTTTTTTTTTTCCAGTGATTTTCCTCATTTCTCCAAGACCGGAGACAGAGAGTGACGATAGGAGAGCAACTGTCCCAAAGGCACCCACTGGTGTGTGGGGTGCCACAGGGTGCAGTGCTCTCCCCAATGTTGTTTAACATTTACATGTGCCCCCTCGCCCAGATTGCTCGGAGGCATGGGCTGGGTTGTCATCAATATGCTGATGACACCCAGCTCTATCTGTTGTTGGGTGGCCAGTCACACTCTAGTCCGGCAGACCTGGACCTGGTGCTGAAGGCCATGGCTGGTTGGCTTAGACGGAGTTGATTGAAATTGAATCCAATGAAGACAGAGGGTCCTATGCCTGAGTCGGAGCAGGCCGAGATTGGGGATCCCTCTCCTGACCTTCGATGGGGCACTATTGGTGCCAGTGCTGGAGGTTAGGAGTTTGGGAGTGTTCCTGGACCCCTTGTTAACGGTGGAGGCCCAGGTAGCAGCCACTGCAAGGTCAGCCTTTTACCAACTACAGCTGATTAAGCAGTTGGTTCCCTTTCTGGAATGCAATGAACCTGACTACGGTGATCCATGTGTTGGTCACCTCAAAATTGGATTACTGTAATGCTCTCTACATGGGGCTGCCCTTGTGCCAGATCCGGAAGCTGCAGCTAGTGCAGAATGCAGCAGCCAGGCTGATGTTGGGATTCCCTAGGGGGGAACATATTCAGCCTGCCCTAAAGGCAGGCTGGCTGCCCATAGCGTACTGGATCTGGTTCAAGGTGTTGGTGCTTGCCTATAAAGCTGTATATGGCCAGGGACCTGTTTACCTGAGGGACCGCCTCTCCCCATATGTACACTAGCGAGCACTTCAATCAGGTTCTCAAAACCACCTGGTTCTGCCAGGGCCCAGGGAGGCCTGACTGGCGGCAACAAGGGCCAGGGCTTTCACCCATTTCACCCATACTGGTGAAATGAGCGCCCAGAGAACATCAGGGCCCTGCAGGACCTACTACAGTTTCACAGGGCCTGTAAGATGGAGCTCTTCCACCAGGCCTACAAGTAGGGGTCACCGCCATTAGTTTATAGCCCTGGCCCGAATAACGAACATCGCCGGCCAGACCATCGGCACCTGTTGACACTGTTGGGATGGGGTGAAGTAATGCCATCCAGTGGGAAGGACATGGTATAATGTTCTGTATATGTTTTAAATTGTATTTTATGGTTTTAATGTCCATGGCACATGTTGTTAGCTGTCCTGAGCCTGCCAAAAGATGGGGAGGGTGGGATATAAGCCTAATAAACAAACAAACAAATAAATATTTAGGTACTGACCTCCCAATGCGACTGCTGAAGTACTTTTATCAGTTGACAATACCAAAGTTCAGAAGAGTTTTTACTTTGGCCAGAATGAATTCTCTTCGGTCGGCGGTCTTGGCAGGCAGATATAAAAAAGTGCCATATATGTAGATGATCATCTGATAAAGTTGAAACTATTGAGCATATGATTATGAAGTGTCTTATATTTAACAAGTTGAGGGCCAGTTTAATTCCTTTACTCCAAATGATGGAAAGGTCTAAGGAGTCACCTGATAGTACAAGAGCACAGGTGACATAGTTATTATCAGATACAAAAGATTCTGTTACTCTGTCCGTGGCAACATTTTTAGGGGCAATAATTAAACAGCAACAAAAGAATATCAAATAAGGCATTATTTTATTTTATTATTTCATTTTCTGATCTAGGCTATAGCTGTATGAGCAGTAATAGACAGATAGACCAGTTGTTGTTCTCAGCCATCCAGAGCCCACACGGCTGTTGTCGAAGATAAAATGAAGAAGGGAAGAACCATGTACACTGCGTGGAGTTCCTTGGAGGGAACTGGAAAAAAAAGTGTCATGAACAGGAAAAACTTTGTTGCAATTTTAATTATTGTCAAAATTGCATATAAATGCAGCAGACACATTATGTCCAAACTATGTCTTTATCTTGCAAAGCAGCATGAGTTGAGCTTGGCAATTCTCTGCTTTGTAATATTTTTGCTTGAGCAGTACTTTGACTGCAACTCTGCCCTCTGAAATGTAGAGGGGGAAAGGAATGAGACAGCACTACATAATTAAGACGGAATGTCAGCTAAGCTCAGATGTATGGAAATTCTCATCTTACTGGGGTTTTTTTTCTGAATACCTTGGGATAACCAAGCGAGGTATCAGTACACCTTCCCACTCTCTGTCTCTCTTCTACAAGTGGCCTGCTGTCACTATGACAACAAGAAGCCTGCAGCACATCTGCAGAGGAATAAAGCATAAGGTAAAAGAAGAGGAAGAAGGTGACTGGGAGGTGAAAGGCAAGATTGAGGCAAAAAAAGAAAGGAAGGGAAAAATGGAAAAGGAAGGAAAAGACAGACAAGATAGATTCTTTACATTTGTGGTGTATTTAGCAAGTGTGTTATGACAACTGTAAGATACTTTTGGGTCCCCATGGGGGAGAAAAGTGGGATATAAATGAAGTAAATACAGAGTCACACAGTCACTAAAAAAATACAAGGAAAGTAACTTACTGAAACTTTCAGGAGGTAGCAATGAAGGAAGACACACTATTGATTATCTGCTGGGAATGTATTTATCGCATGGCTTTCAGTGTTCTTTATGTCTGACACAAATAAAATCAGCTTGCTATTTTCTTGGGACTAAACAGAATAAAGGATCCAATAAATCTTCTCCTATGGACACCTTAAGGCATATAGTGCAGTTCTGAACAAACAGACTGCGGCTCCTGAATACTGTCATCATGTCCTGCGGGTAGATTTTATAGTGACCAGCTAAAGGGTTGTGGGGCCATTATGTCCTGTTGCACAATACACAGTGGGGATGCTCCACCATATAAATGTTAATGCACAAGAACTGCTCTACCTGAACACTGCCTTCTCCTTTCATGCATCCCTGTATCTCCACTCTTCCCTGACACAAAGCTAGATTTCCAGTGCACCCTTATGAAAGAGGAAAATGCCTGTTTAGGATAACAGCTTCTCAAATGACACAATTTACATCCCCAATCCTATACAGAGTGACTTCAGTCTAAGGCCACTGAAATCAATGGACTCATACTGGAGGCACTCTGCTTGGGCCAAACAATTAATTTAAAGCCCCCACTGCACAATTAATTTAAAACCTCCACTATTTACTCCCTTGCACTTTGCTTTTCCTTTTCATTGCTTGATGCCTTTAGCTGTCCTGCTTCTGCAAAATTTAGATCTGCAACCCTCCTGAGAACCACTTTTTCTGCTTGTTTTCCAAAATGCTGCATATGGACATATACAGGCACACTGAGAAGAAGAGCTTTGTAACTATTGTAGTTCCTCTGAAAGTTCAGAGTCCTTACGGCATGGCTAAACAAGCAACAATTAGTGTGGTACCTAAATCCACGCAGTTGCAAGGATATGGGAATTTAAGCAGAATTCATATTTTATTTGTAATTCTTTCTGTAACAATAATAGAAATGCCATTTGTTTTATAGCTCTGGCTACCAATATCTGTATTACAAACAATCCTCTCATTCTGAAAATGCTTGGATGATAGCTGTTTTCCAGCATGTTTTGCAATTATCTGCAGGAGATTATTAGGTATTTTATATTCTCTATGACTATAATGCAAATTTTCTTTCATACATCAGTTGTCATCAACGTTTATACATGCAGACAATACACACACCCCAATAAGAAAAGTCTTGGCTACTTCCCAAGCAGGTACTGAGGTGGAAGCACTTTTAAATACTTATTTTATTTTAGAAGTATGCAATTTTGTAGCCTACAGTCCACTGCATCCAGTGCTGCAACGTATTGAGCAGCTGCCAGTATATGTTCCAATTTTAAAAGATGGAATCTTCAAAGTGATATTTGTCAATCAAAATAAAGAACCCACGGGCCTGACTGAATTCTTGCTTCACAGATGAAATCACTGTACCAGTTCATGTCCTGCCATATCCAGTTTCAATCATATATTTCAACTAACTTGTTTGAAGATAGGCACTCAGGCAGCCATTGATGGAATCGCCAGGGAAGCTTAAAGTGTCACTTATGGGTTTGCTAGTATTTTTGTTTCTATGTCCATCTTCTCTCTCAAATGGACTGTGTGGACCACTTAGTCTGCTGCTGAGCACTATAGATATGATGCAATATATATAGTATTTGTTGCACTGTACATTGAAGGAAGCTTGGACACTGCTGATTTCATTCCACAGTGTTATCAAAGTATATATAACTAGCTCTTTGGAGTTGGGCTCTGACATCGATGCCCTAAAATAATTTCAGTGGTTTCCTGTAGTCACGTGGTTGACAGTGAACACTAATTTTAAAGAGAGAACTGTTGATTGCTTATTACAGGTCTCGCACCTGCTTCTTTTATGGCATCACCTTTCATGGCATCACAATTGAGCACCCAACAACACTCTCTTGGCAGTGATATGTTTATTGAGGCTTTAGCATGTTCTAAGCTGTGACTTTCTGTTTCAGAACTGACCTTTTAGTGCCGACCCCAAAGTTGTACAGAATTCAAACAAGCTCCCTCCCCGGGAAACTTTCCAATCACTCCAAACTCCCAGCCCACGCCTTTTCTCTCCTCCTAAGCATCTACCAGTACGTTATCCTTAACAGCCAAGCTGGTAGAGACAGGTTTTCAAAAATGTCCATTCTTCCCAGACACTGGGAAGCAGCTTAAGAAAACATGTACCGCTGAAGCTAAGCAAAGCAGGTTTACACACACAGACCCCCCCTTTTATGCCCACAAACAGAAGAGAAGCACACAAGAACAAAATCATGGAAAACGATGTTCTGAGTATTAGCCAAATTGCTTAATGTATCGGGAATTATTATATTTAAGAGCAAATTGGTAACTAAGGGGACACAAGCCTACGTATCCCACCTTTTCCAGTAAAACCAAGAATAAATGTAGAAACCAATTTTTTGGAGAAATGGGTTCTTTACTGAATAGTATTTCAAACAAACAATAAAAACACAAGCAAACATACACTTATTCAGACCTTGGAAAATTAGAGAGAAAGGGATAGCGACATTTGCATGAGCAGGGGAAAATGTTGATTGGGTGATACTTGCCTGTCCTGACGAGATGAAGTGATCCATGGAAAAATAAGGAAGACTATAAGGGATTAAGGGTTGTATCCCGAGCCAGCAGAATATGTGGAAAGATTCCTAGGCAGCTAGAGTCTACAAGATAGGGCAGGGTTAGGTATGGAGGCAAAGAGAGGAAGAGCACATGGCCAGGCCAGCTCTTTTATGCTATTTTGGGGCTTCGCTGACCATCTCCCTTGTAACATCCCCTTGGGGGTGGGCTTCGCTGGCCACCTCCTTTGTCACTTCCCCTTGGTCAGTCCCAGGAAATTGCTAAATAGAAAAAAAAAAAAACAGTTTCCGGAGGAAGGGGGCTTAATGGTTGGGCAATATTTAGATTCTATTTTCTTTCAACAGTGGCACCTTTGGAGAACAGTAGTTGAGTCCAGGACTCAACTTTTGATGGCTCTGGCCGATGAGTTGATGTCTTTTGATGGCTCTGGCCGATGAGTTGATGGGTTTACCTGGGCTGTGGCAGTCAGCTATCTCTAGTCAGCAAGCAGTCCTTGTGTTATGCCTAAGAGCCTACGTGCAGTCTCAGTTGAAGGTGAAGGGGGTGGGGTTTTTATAACATCAACAACATTCAGAAACATAAGAAACATATGTATAAAGAAAAAGCAGAATAGTCTGGTAACTGTCCCTATAATGCAGTTCAGGAATAGCAAATAAATAATTTTTTTTTTTTTAAAAATGGATACTCAGTTACATTTTATAGTGTTATCCCATCATTTTACACAGCTGCCATGCTAGCTGTAAATTGACACGAGTACCATCCTCTTATACTGGATTTCCCACTCGTTCCTCATTAAATACTGGCTTGGATCCTAACCTGTACAAAGAGAGTTGCACTAGAGGAAGACAACTTTGGTATCTCTCTCCTCACACTGCAGCCTTCTGTGCCGCCCCACAACAGCAATGTGTGTGGGGGGTGGGGGAAGCAAAAAAAAAGATAGGAAAGCTGTTCTATCAAAAGAGCTGCTGTGCTGACAGAATAACACCTTAGGATCTGAACCAATACATACTTGAAAATAGCAGCATAATTCAAATAGTTAATACAGTTTGCTTACCTATAACCAGGGGTCCGTTGGAGCAGGAGCGCACAGGAGCGCAGCTCCGGGAGTGAGGAGCCCAGGGGGCGGGCACATGACCAAGCTCCGCCCCCTCCTCGGCTTCCCCAAGCAGTGCAGAGGCGCAACGCCCCGGGGAAAGCCCTGCTAGGGTCTTTATTGTTTTTAATGTTTTGTTTTAATATTGATAATTTTATCATTGTTCCTTTTATGACTGTGTGCTGCTTTTCCAGAGACTTGCTCAAGGTGGCATATAAATTTTCTAAATATACCATTTTTTTATCTGGGCACGTGGCACATAAGTACTGGAGAAATTTCACCAACCCTTCAGCAGCTTCCACCCCATCAGTTTGGTGTAGTGGTCAGGAGTTGGACTCTAATCTGGGAGAACCAGGTTTGATTCCCCACTCCTCCACATGCAGCTGCTGGTGTGACCTTGGGCCAGTCACAAGTTCTCTTAGAGCTGTTCTCTCATGAGCAGTTCTCAAAAGACCTCTCTCAGCCCCACCTACCTCACAGGGTGTCTTGTCGTGGGGAGGGGAAGGGAAAGGGATGGGTGGTGCACATGTCCTGGGTATCTCAAGTCTACTTGAAACCTGGTGGTTTCAAGGGAGCAGGAAGAGAATGAGGGTGTGTTCTTTATGCTTATTTTTATTGCACAAAGTATTGGATGGGGAAGGGAATGGAGGAAGAGCAGGTCAGTTTCACTCAGCTGTGGAGTGGAGCCTGAGGGGTGGGTGTTGCCTTCTGACACACTTCCGGTATGTTAGGAGTGTGTGGCATATGCAAATGAGTTATGCAAATGAGTTATGCTAATGAGCTCCTGCACCTCTTTTTCTACGAAATGACCCCTGCCTATAACTGGGGATCTTCGAGTGGTCATCTGTGCATTCGCACCTCTGGGGTATGGTGCAGAGCAAGCACAAAAAGCACAAGAAGGGTACCTTTTCTAAAAGTGCTTCGTCCACGTATGTTGCATGAGACACAGCCCCGATGGGGGTTGCGGTGCTTGACCCTGCGGGCCGTGGGCAGCTACAAGGTGATTCCAACTCGCCTTTGCTGCGTCCTATCCACTTCACAGACTCTGAACTGGATATGGATTTAACCCAAGCGCCCCGGCCACCCAGTGTCAAAAGTCTACATCTAGACAGGGACATTGGTGCCTCAGCCGTCTCTTCACATTGATCGGAGGATCGGGATTGATCATTTGGGCATTACCCCGACTCCATGGGACACCCGTCAGTGGCAGTACCTCTATGGAGCTTATCCTATGCCTGCTGTGCCCTGGTTCCCTCTGTGTGCCCCAGCAGACTGGGATCGCCAGTCAACATCCTCCCACCTGTCTCAATACTGAGACCACCCTCCAACACCAGAGTTCGTACGGCCACAACAGTCGGTGCCGATAGGAACAAACCTGCTCTTCCGCCTCTGGGGCACCATGCTGAGCAGTTGACACTGATTCTATCAATGCCGATGCATTGCTTTCTCCGAGCCTCTGGAGCATTCTGAACCTTCGAGATCATCTTTATTGTCCTTTTCCGGTGGTGAAGCCCATACCCAGGAACCCTCCCCACTGCAACAAGTGGCAGATAACCTCCCCATCTCCCCATCAGAGGATCTTAAATCATATGGGGCTTTCATCAAGAGGATGGCCAATACGCTGACGCTCTCCACTGTTCAGTCTCCACCCACTGTGACAGACTCAGTGTTTGACATAGTACAGGTGGATACTTCCACAGCCATTGCGTTATTGTTAACTTCGGTCTTACTGCAAGTGGCCAAAGCACCATGGTCTCATCCGACTTCTCCTATTTCTAGCAAAAGGATTGACCACATGTACAGGGTGCAGGAATCGGGAGTTGAATTTTTATTCATTCACCCTAAACCCAACTCCATTGTCATCATGCCCTCGTCTAAGGGCAGACACGGCCACTCCCACCAATTCCTCTGCTTACCAAGGTGATCAACAAGGTGATGAGGGACCGTCCTTGTTGTGTTCTGGTAACCCCATGGTGGCCCAGACAGCACTGGTTCCCCACTCTCCTGTCCCCACAGGAGCCCTACACCTGTCCAAGGGCTCCTTTGTCCACTTCCTGGTGGTGCCCGATCTCCTCCTGGCACAAGGGGGACAAGTGTTGCACCACAATGTACCTTATCTCAGGATGACAGCATGGCAGATCCTGTTTTGAAAATAAGTGACAGAATAGAACATGTGCTCCTCAATAGCCGAAAGCCTTCTACACGTCAGTCCTACAACGGGAAATGGAGGAAGTTTGTGGCTTACCTTAGTTCGGTGGGGTTGCCCCCACCTTCTATGAATCTGAATGCTGTTTTCAGTTTTTTCCTCTCCCGTATCGACATGGGCCTCAATTGTGCCTCTCTATTGGCCGCTATTTCCACAAATCATCCTGAAATAGGTCATTTGGTTTTCTCCCATCCAAGAACAAACACTTCATGAAGGGCCTCAATCGCCTGTTTCCCCTGACCCGAGGCCCAATGCCAGCTTGGGACTTACCTCCAGTTCTGGCGAGACTGATGGGCAAGCCCTTTGAACCGATGGCCATCTGCAGTCTGCAAGTCCTCTCATGGAAAACCGCCTTCTTGGTGGCCCTCACATCCGCTAGGCAGGTGAGTGAACTCTCTGAGCTCTGTCGTGACCCACCTTACCTTATTTTCCATCATGATGGTGTTAATCTGGCTCTGGACGTCTCCTTCTTACCCAAGATAGTCTCGGAATTTCACATGAGGATGGATATCACCCTTCCAGTGTTCTTCCCAACCCCTCAGAATGAGGAAGAGCGTCGTCTTCACGCACTGGATGTGAAAAGAGCTCTGCTTTTCTACTTGAATAGAACTCGGTCTTTTCGAAGATCTCCAGCCCTCTTTGCCTCCCATGCCCTGCTGGGGCAAGGTTGGAAGCTGTCATCTCATCGTCTTGTCCAAATGGATTGTGGAGATGATCAAACTGTGCTACTCACTGGCAAAGAAGCCGTTGCCTGGTCTGCTTCGTGCGCATTCCATCAGGGCAGTAGCTATTTCAACAGCCTTCCTCAGAGGGACGCCTTATGGGGGACATCTGTAATGCAGCTACTTGGGCCTCCCCTCACACGTTTGTGAGGCACTGTGCCCCTGATGTCTGTCTTCACCAATATTCCGCGGTGGGGCGAGCTGTGTTGCAGGCGGTGTGAGTTTAAGACCTCCAGTTCCCTCCTCCAGGTATGTGTGTTGGGTTTTTTTTCTCACTTGTTCATCTCCCAGAGGTGTGGTGCACAGAGACCACAAAGAAGATATACAGGTTGCTTACCTGTAACTGGGGATCTTTGAGTGGTTATCTGTGCATTCACACCACCCGCCCTCCTTCCCCTCTGCTGTCAGTCTTTCCTATCTTGCTCGGAGACTGATGGCAGGGGTCAGAAGGAACTGGCAGGATTATTGTGCCCCTCCCTTGGTCATGCACACTGGAGCCCTACACGTGACCGGGGAGAGGGTGCAAAAATCCCTTTCGCTTTAGAAGATACCAATTGGGGTCGGCGAAGGTGCACTATATCCTAGAGGTGTGATGCACAGAGACCATGAAGAAGATCTTCTCTGTTTAGAAACACAGTGTCTAAAACATCCATAGCTACTTATATTGAACTTCTAATTCTGATCCCCACAAACTTTAAAAAAGGAAAAGTTTGCATGACATGAAAGCAGCTTCTCAGCTCTTTTGCATTATGTTGTTCCTCAATTTTCAAAATTTTATAATTTCTCTTGATGAAGAACAAAAAGTAAGACGCTATGAAGGAGAAAACATAAGAGCTTTTCCCCCTCAGTTTCTCCTCAACATCCCACATTTCCCATTTCAGGAGGGGAGGGGGGATGGCAGAACTTGAAACACAATATCTGACTGCCCACAAGACCATGACATCTCTAGACAATACTGCTTACCTGACTTGAAGGAAAACAAGTCACCACAGGTCACTGGCATCACTTTGCTGGTAAGATCTGAGGTCACATTAATTTCATAGCTAATGTGGTTGTCTGAACGAATTCAATATTTGAGAATGACAGATTGAATGTCTAGCACAACCCCCCACCAAAGTACTTGTGTTCTGCTTTCACCCTATCCTGACTATTGTTTCTTCTACTCATTTGACTGCCAAAACTGAATACTTCCTCAGTAAATACAGAAATGGGGACAGGAAATCACAGGCACAGCTTAGGTAAAAGTTCAGACTTCAAAGGTAGTGGTATAAATTAATACAGTTTATGTAACTTGGAATGCTACCCTAAACCAAACTGCACCCTTCTAAATCTACTGAAGTCTATGGGATTAAAATGGTATAATTCTGCTTAGTGTGGCACTGTGTTACAGCTGAGTACCTGTTCCTTGGAAATATACTGACACCCCGTTTGGCACTTCTGATCTAATTATTCTACTATCTTCTAATGCTAGGAAAATAACTAAAACTCAGCATCATTCATTTTATTTAAAAGGTTCCTTGTCAAACAGGCCAGTCAAGTTCTCCAGTCAGGGACTGGATCTCCCTCACATATACAGCATCCAGCATACTGCTCACTATGAGAGTACTAATCACTCAGAGTGATAAAATCAGCAGTCAGAATATGTAACTAGTTTTCTCAGTCTTGTTTGGATATCTCAGAGACAAATAATTAATGCTACATTCATGGAAGCATGCAGACAGTAGCGCAGCAAGTAGCACAGCAAACATCAGCATTCTAGTCCAAAAACCATCACCAAAGAACACCAATGCATAGAAGCAAGGCAGCTATGTGACTGTAAACTAGACAGTGTTTCAACACCAGGACAAATGTGTGTGCATGTGTGGGCATGTAGGGCAACCACATAAATAAAAGCCTGCAAAACGTTTACAAACGGAAGATAAAACTGAGAAGTATTAATGGAAGGGTGAATTATGATGAACAAAACATTAGGTGAGGAATAACAATTTACATTTGGCTACATTTAATTTACACAACCCCCCGTCATAATTACTCATTAGCATAACTAATTAGCATATGCCACGTCCCCTGACATCACCAGAAGTGTGTCAGAAAGGGAATGTCAGTTTCAGCCCCATTATAGCCTATGGGCCATTGAAATCAATGGCAACAACTCATAGGGTATATGAGGGGCTGGAGGAAAGGGGGTTTGAGGGAGAGGCTCCAAACTTGCAGGATAGCTGCTGGGGCCTCTCCTCGAAATACCCACCAAGTTTCAAGAAGATTGGACTATGGGGTCCAATTCTATGGGCCCCCAAACAGATTGTCCCATCCCCTCCATTGTTCTCTATGGAGGGAAAAAATGTTAACTTTTTTCCTCCCATAGAGAACAATGGAGGGAATGGGGGCAACCTGTTTGGGGGCCCGTAGAATTGGACCCCCTGGTCCAATCTTCTTGAAACTTGGTGGGCACTTCGAGGAGAGGCCCCAGCAGCTACCCTGCAGGTTTTGAGCCTCTCCCTCAAACCCCCTCCATTCCAGTGGCTTTTAAAGTTGCCGCCGAATTTCGGCGGCAATTCAGCGGCGAGCTGAATCAGATTAGAGAATCTGATTCAGCCCGTGGCTGCCCTACTGGCCAGTCCTGAGCTGGCGGAGCTTTGCTCCGCCTCGCTCCGGCCCCAACGGGCCCCTGCATATATGACTCTAAAGGATAATTTTCAGCGTATGACTGTATATTACTGCACCATGCTATGTTTTCCCACAGCCAAAAAACCCACAGCCACTAGAAATTCCACTGATACTATGGTTGCAAACCACTGTTAACGCAGCTATCTCCTAAATGTGTTCTAGGGCTGCCAGACCCCCTGGTCATGCTTTTTTGGACTTCAACCAACCCCCAACCAGCTGGCCAGTGGGGGAAGCCACGCCCCCAAGCCTGAACACCCGCAGCCACCCCTCTCCCTTCTCTCTTGAGCTGTGAGCTGGAGGGCCCTTTAAATTTTGCAGAGGGGAGGGAGAGGGGTGGCTGCGGCCCCACTGGTTGGAACTGGCCCTGTGCGCCTGGTCTACAAGCGGCATTGCCATCTGATCAGTGGGCCCTTTAAATCTTGCAGGAGGTGAGGGAGAGGGGTGGCCACTGGTGATTGTCCTTGGGGATGAGGCTTGGAGCGGAGGCGTCCCCAACATGACATCATTGCAATGAGGATGCCCCACCCCCTCTGGGAATGTCCCCCAAAGTTCCCCACCGGGGACAAAATTGGACCTGGCAACCCTAACATGTTCTCTGTTTTCCGCTTAAAGATAAAAAGCAAACAAAAAATTGGTTTGGTTTAGCAGTATTTTTAACTCTCCAGCTGAGATACTAACTTCAAAAAGCGGGTCAGTCAGTTTGAACTGATTCAGATCACTTAATGAAAATAATGCCACACAAGTGGTGGGACTGTGGCTCAGCGGTGTAGAGGATCTGCTTTCTTTGCAGAAGGTCCCAGGTTCCAGCCTTGGGAATCTTCATTCTGAAGGATCAGGTAGTTGGCAAGGTGAAAGATCTCCACTTGAGATCCTGGAGTGCTGTTGCCAATCAGAGGAGACCATACTGAGATTAACAGACCAATGGTCTGACTCACCATTGATAAGTTTCACATGTGTTCACTCTTTGTATTCATTTTACAGAGACACATTGTGAGCAATGATAAAATATTTTTCTTCAAATTAAATTAGTTAACTATTATTATTTTTTTGGGGGGGGGGGGGGAATTAACTGTTTAGCATTTAACAGGCTCCAATCCAGTACCAAATGCATAAATCTTAACATTCCTTCCCAGAACTGAGGTGACAGAATTAATTGGGGCTAAGGCTGTTAGGCCTCCTGCTGGCACCTCTTGTTGCCCACCTCTTCTCGGAGAGGCAGCAGGAGAAAATTTTATTTAAAGCACGTTGCCATCATGGGCGCCACAATATCACTTCTAAGGGAAACCGGAAGTGATGCGGAATAGCTCTAGGAATCACTGGAAACTCTATGGTAAAACCAACAAGTTTCCAGTGATTCCTAGAGCCATCGTCCATCATTTCTGGGGTTTTCCTGGAGGTGACACCACGGCACACGCAATGACACCCCCCCATGCCCTCACCCTTGAATCTAATCTGAGCCCAGAAAAAGTTCTTTCTGCACTAACTGGTATGAACTTCCTGCACAGTAACACTTGCCAGTCACCTATGCATTGCAATGACCAAAGTGTACCATGCTCCAAGCATCATGCTTTGAAGCAGCTTTTTACTGAACTGTACAGTGATGATTAGTCTGTCATTAAAGCTTCATTCATGTTTAATTGTGAAATGAGAATTTGGCTTCAAATTAAGATTGCTGGATTTTTTAAAAATAAAAAAAAATTAGGCAATGCTGTGTTGTGACATCAAAACAAAGTAAGAACATGATTAATACTACTTCCCAGCCTCAGCTTTCACTCTCTGTTCCTTCATAAGCCAGATGGTGTGCCTTAAGGGGCTTATCCTAAAGAAGTGTTTTTAAATAAATAGATAATAACAAAAATACATTGGAACAGCCAGAGTTCAAAATTAAACAGCTTGAAGTGCTGTGAAGACATTGATTTTGCTACCAGCATTTGCTGAATGACAGTTTATCTGTGGTCTGAATACTGAAGCTACATTAATGCCCTTTTCAAAGCACCAGCTAAACTACCGAAGTGTTTGAAAAGGATGCTGTCAAAATAGCAATCCCAACTAACTCTAAAGAAGAAAACGAGAATGAGGCCTTGTCTCAATTTCCCTTGCCACCTTTTGGCTTCTTTCACTTAGAACCTCATGATATTTGTCATCTCCAAAGTGGTACCATCAGTCACACAGTTGAGCTGAATGTTTTAGTTTTTTAAAACATTGCTGCTTCTCTTAAAATTCAGTGCTTGCAATTTTGTAAATTGCAGGTTTCAGAAACCAGATCCTGGCTCTACAATTAGCTTATATGTGCAGAAAGGAATCAGCCAACATCATGCTACACCTTTCATCCCCAAGCCTTCATGTCAGTCTGGGAACAGACAGACTGCCTCAAAACTCATTCTCCAAACATGGGATGCATGCAGTACAGAGTGGTTTGGAACAAAATACTGATTGTGGGGAAATCAGAAGTCAGCAGGTGCAGGTGCCTTCAAATTCAATGAAAAATAGAACTTTATGTGCATGTGACACACACAGGCAGTCCCTAGGAAAGGAACACGTGCCTATGCAGAAGCAGCACAGCCTAGAGGTATTTCCAATATAAGAATGGCTGCATAAGAGTCAGTTGAGAAATGAGCCGGAGAAGAACAGATGTAAATATATATGTGAATGGATTATCAACAACACTATATCTAGAAGTTTAGTCACTATACTAATATATTCTCCTGCATTCAGTATAAAACAGCAGATGGGGGAAGAACAGTGTCACCCAGTGCCAGGACTGTCACATGGAGATCACTCCCTAAACGTAAAACCCTGAAAAAACACAGGAAGGGATTGTTAGAGTCTGTTATATTCACAGGTCCCAGTTTCACACTACAAACTCTAGAGAGGAAAAGACGAAAGGAAGACGAGCATTTAACCAGCAAATAACTTGACTCCCCCAAGCACCTCTCTAAGGTACAAAAAAGAGATGGTTGAAGTCAAGGCAAAAGTATGACAGTAAGCAATTGTACCATGGCAATTTATGTATAACAATCCAATAAAGCTATTCATGTTGTGTGTTGTTGTGTTACCTCTAAACCAGGGCTTTTTTCCTGGGGGAACACACTGGAACGGAGTTCTGGAACATCTTCAACAAAGTTCTTTTTAAAATGCCTAGAAGTTCATGAGTTTTCAGTATACGGATTGAAAACCTTTCCCTCTTGAGAGTTCCGGCACCTCCTTTAAAAAAAAAAAAAGGCCTTCCCTAAACTAAATGCTCAAGAGAAGCTACTGTTAACTCAAACTGTATTCCTTCCATGTGGCTAATCTAGAGCCAAACAATCCAGTGGAAGGAGACAGGTGAGGAATTGCCAAGAAAGGACCGACAGGTATTGTGGAATAAATGGGGAAAGGTATTTGGAAGAGAGTTCCTGACCAAGTGAGGAGGCGATGGGAAATACTAGCTAGCAGGCTGGCTAGCTGAGAACAGGAAATGGAGAAGCTAAGATATGAGGGGACAGAGGGTTAGATATGAAAAGAAGAGCAGAAAGGAAGAGGAGACTCTGCTTGTCTGGAAGGGAAGAACAGTGTAGTGATTTTGCACTTGTAATGCTGAAATGTGGTCTGGGAACAGAATCAACTACAAAGATGAATATAGATTTACCTGGGTTCCAATAGGGAGGCCCTACTGTTTGCCAAATTCCTTGCACAGCTAGGATCTGGGATCACATTGAGCCAAGAGCGTAGGGCTTTGTTTCCTGTTGGTGGATTTGAATGTTGGGTAAGCAGAGGATGACGTGTACCCAGGAGAAGTGGAAGTCAAATACAGTCACACAAAGTGAAGTGACAGCAGAATGATCCATGTGGGATGAGTGAATTACCTGAGTGGCAGACCCTGTTCAGCAAAGGCTGAGCAATGGTTTGGGGGCCTTCCCTGTGCTTGTGGGTGAATTACTGGAGAATGCTGTATTGCAAAGGAGGCTTTGGGACCTTAGATTATTATCCTGAAAACTTGAGCCACTGATTATGACAGTGGGAAATGTGCTCTGGAAGGCTAAACAAGGCGACCATGATTACTGTTCTCCTGGATTATTCAAGTAGTTGGGCTATTCCCTTTTGTGTGAGCCTTAAGGGAACTCTGGTCTTATGAGAGGATCCAGTTTTAATATCCAACAACAGATTTCTTACCTGCACCTCTGACATCTAAGGCCCAAAGGATCTGGGGGTGCAAACAACATGGGTCTTCGTGGCTGGGCAGGAGGAAGAGGTGGAGGAGAAGAAGGAGAGTTGGATTGATACCCCACCCTTCATTCGGAGTTTCAGGGGGGCTTACAATCTCCTTTCTTCCTCTCCCCACAGCTGATACCCTGTGTGAGGTAGGTGGGGCTGAGAGAGGCCACCATTGGGTAATGAGCATGACAAGGAGCCTCTCAGAAAGGGAAATGAACTTTTAACGAACCATGCATCATGTACCATACATATGACAGGCAACATATAATAGCCTTTTTCACTGACATGGCTTGCCTCCAGCTAACCTGGACCTTGGATATTGCTAAAGACAGAAATATACAATGGCAAAGGGGAAGCAAGGCAGTTTTGGGATGCCAGACTGTATTTATTCATTTTGGTATAAGAAAGCATAGCACAACAGAACACCAATTCTACAACATTAATAAGCAGCTGTGCCAAAGCAAGACCCTTTGCCAAAATAAAACTGAAGGCTTTTTACCTCTAAGCATATCAGGATGTATATTCAATGAAGCTCCAGGCAAATAGAGTAGCAAAGTTAATATTACCTATCTTATCTTTTGAGGGCAGAGAAGCATGGAAACATTCAGAAAAAAATGACAGAGATATTGAACTACATTTGCCTAAGTATATTTTACAGTCTTTTCTTTTACAGTCTCCATTTAGAGAAGTTTTTCGTAAATCAAAATCGTTGATGGAAACCGTGGCCACGGTTGAAGCTGTGAGAACAAGTAGTAGGTATTATTGCAAAGTGCCTGCCAGGAGGGTGCAGCTAACCACAAAATGGCTGCCATGGTGTTGGGACGAATCACAAAATGTTGGGAATTTCCAAACCAAGTGTTCTCCTGTGACTCTTTACAATTGGATGCTCCCCACAAACAGCCTCCCGGGCTCTTCAAAAGCACCTCCTGGTACAGTGACATGAAGGACAGCCAGGACTGGCTCTTTGCTTTAGGGAACAGAAACTTTGAGGAGGATGGACATGTGCACCAGGCAACACTGGTGAGTATCATAGTGTCTAGGTCACATACTCCACGGACCAGTCATGTAACTGGAAAAGAAATAATGGATACAGAAATATGAGGCATCGACTGCCTTATCCTGTCATTTTGCTACTGTCATTTTGCTACAGGTCCTCTTGATTCAAGGCCGATATATCAGCTCTCTCCTTTGTATGAACATCTATATCCCACCTAAACTTTTAAAACCCCAGAGCATGGGAAACTTTTGGGATCATTTGTCCACCACTCTTGATACTTTAGCTCTATGATTTCCCAACTCTCACCTCATACTATGTGGAGATTTCAATGCATAAGGTGAGAGTTGGGAAATCATAGAGCTGAAGTATCAAGAATGGTGGACAAATGACCACAAAAGCTTCCCATGCTATGTGGAGATTTCAATCCTACTTAGGATACCCTTCAGGTATCTCAGCTCTTTGTATGGAGAATCAAGTGGTCCTCACAGTTACACTCCAACTTAGCTCAATCTCTGGCAAAGGACGACCTTTGGTCTCTGCATCAAAAACTAATGCAGGACAGCTCTGATGCCATCAAGCATAGGCGTCAACTACGGGGGGGCTAGAGGGCTTGAGCCTCCCCCGAAATTTCCTGGGGGGGGGCTCAGCCACCCCCGGCAAAATGGAGCGCCCGCCAGTGGCCAGTCAGCCGGCCAGCTGGCTGCCGTCGCCGCCTCTCCTTCCCCTCCACCCCCGGCCTGCCCTCCTGCCTCCCTGGGGCGGGGGGGAGAGAGAGGCGGTGGGGACATGGTCCTGCGCTTCGCGCACGCGGCAGTCAGCCAGCCAGCTGGCTGCCAAAACGGGGTCTACCTCCCTGGGGCCCGGGGGGGGGGGGAGAAGCGGCGGGGACATGGTCCCGTGCACACGTGCACACTTTGTGTGCGTGCACGAAAGAGCCCCCCCTGGAGATTTACAAAGTCTACGCCCCTGCCATCAAGTGCTTTGAAGCCATAACTTGACTCCTCAAACCACTGCTCTCTAATAACAGACCCCCTAAAATTATAGCTCAGCAGGGTTTGATCAGGAATGCAGAACAGCTAGGAAAGAGCTAGTATACTATACTTGAAAAATTTGTCATCATAAGAAAGGAACATCTATCAATCATCTCATCTCCTTAAGATCAGCCACCATAACCCATTAGACAAACGGCACCCGATATCGGAAAAAATGGACATGGATAAACTGCAGGGTGAAATTTGCACAGTGACCGATGTTAGAGCTTGGTTATAAGGCAGTCCAGATGGTGAAACCAAAAATTAAACCTTTATGGGCTATAAAGGGTTCTAAACCTTGTGCAGAGTGACAAGTGAGTTAAGATACTATTATTGTATTGACCTGTGTCTTACAATGTCTATTGTTATATTGCTTCAGTTTTAATGCAGTTTTTTCGTCTGTCTGTAGTTATCTTGTTCTTTTTGAAAATCAATAAAATTTATTTAAAAAAGGAAAAAAGATCAGCCACTATAAGAAAGGAACATCTATCACTCATCTCATCTCCTGTAAGTATCTCCTTAGGCAGAAGAAACCTGACTTTGCTAAATTGCAATGGCAGAAATTAGGTCTGGGCATTCAAGGAAAGAGGGCATCCCAGTTCTGGAAACTCATCTCCTTCAGTTTAGGCAGTCCCCCCTTTTATTGGAGGCTCAGTTCTCAGCAAAAGACTAGCAAGACATTACAGACTGGTATTCAGCCCCACCCCCCACTGGGGAGAATGAAGCAGGGAGGTAGACACCAATTTTAGATCTGTTTACCACACAGTGGGCTCCCGTCACAGTCTCTGAAATAAGAGGCCTCATCTCCTCTCACTCCTCTGGTAAGTCCCCTGGTGAGGACCTGACCCTTCCTGAGTTGTTTAAGGTCAAATCTACATCTGACTTTCCTGCTGGAATCATTCTAGTTTTAAAAAAAAACCCGTCTATACCTGTTTCCAGTTTCAAACCATACTTGTTCTAGTTTAAAAATCACTGTCTACATTTGTTAATTGCCCTCATGTGGTCAAGCTAGCATTATACTGCTTTAAACAGGTCCTGTTGCTTACTGCTCTTCAGACCCAGAAAAAAAAGTGAAATTTGACACCAGTGTGAAATGAGTGTAGGAAAAGACAGCAGTCAAACTACTTCAGAGGGGAGGTGTAGATTTGGCCTTAATCTTCCTGATTGGTGGGCACTAGTCTAAACCAAGCTGTTCACCCAGACCAATCTAACTGGTGAATTTCCTTCAAGGTGGAAACTAAGCATCATTGTCCTAGCATATAAAAAGGATGTAAATCGGTCTCCCCAAACCACTGACCTATTAGTCTGCTGAATATACAGCAAATTATCTATAGCAAATTTTTGCAGCACAACTGGAGGAGACCTCCAATAACATTATCCATCTTGAACAAGCAGGGTTCAGGAAAGGGGTAGGCACTATAACTTTACCAGCTGGCTCAGAGCATTAAGGGCCCTGCCAAGGCTATGTTTGCAACATTTGTGGACCTAATTGCTGCCTTTGACTTAGTGGATCAGAACCGCTTGTGGGCAAAATTAGCAGGTACTAATATTGATAAACGCCTATTGTTCCTGATTAAGGAACTTCATTCTAACATAACTGCTAGAGTTAAGGTAGGCCTTAAGGTAGGCTCCACAGGCACTTTAACAGAGGAGATCCCGATTACTTGGGGGAGTGTCAAATGGGTGTGTCCTGAACCCGTTGCTTTTCAATTTGTATTTAAATGATATAGTCTCAAGTCTGTCTGACTCTAAATTCTTTCCACAAAACTTGTGGGGACAGAAAGTATTGGTTCTCCCATGACATGGTGTTGGTGTCTTTAGCTTGTATTGTGTTAAGGAGGATGTTACACAAACTGGACAATTTCTGTAAGGATGAGGCCCTAAACATCAAGTTTGCTAAGACCAAAGTAATGGTCTTTGGGAAGACACTTTGAAAAATTTAATGGTCAATAGATGCTCCCATCAAACAATGCAGAACCTTTAAGTACCTTGGGGTGACATTTAGCAAAACCCTCTCATGGAAAGCCTCATGGAAAGCTGGCAATAAGAAAAGCCTCAGTCCCGAGAACCACTGGGGCCATCTTTAAATTCGGTATCTCAAAAAGAGGATTTTTAGTTGAACTGGCCTTGAAACTGTTCCAGAGCAAGGCCATCCCTCAGTTTCAACTTGGTTCAAGTTGTTCAAGAGGAACCACAGCAGAGCAACATATTTGACCAAAATCACCTTTCCTAGTCTTAGAATGGCTTTAACTTCTTTGAAGCTTGAAACTATGCCTTCAGCCATTCTAGACAGCCACTATACACAAATAATGATTGCTCCCCGTTTTGGTATTTGTGGAGCCTCAGTCCCCGAAGACCTTCCACACTACATTCTGTTCTGCCCTTTGTATACAGAGCCCAGAAACAAATTCATTGAAGAAATTTTGAAAGGCTTAGTTTTCTTCCCCATGATGGAAAAAAACTATCCCTTTTTCTTTCCAACGCAGACTCATATGCCTCTCATAAAATTGTACAGTTTGCCCTGACAGCTAAGAAAATTCGGACTCAAGCTGTGCTTAATGGCTGAGACTCCTTCACCAGTACTCAAAGGAGGTGCCGATTTATTTTAATGAACGTTTACATGTTGTTGTTTTTAATATTATAGCCTTGTCGTGTGCTGTTCTTTGTCCATGTTTTATTTGTATGTTTTATCTGCACAATTTTGATGGTCTTTGGCCACAAACAATAAACTTTTGACTGACCGAGTCTGAACAATTTTACACACGGAATATTTGTTTGCCTCATAAAGGGTTCTTGTGCTCCTTGTGGCTGTCCCCTCTGTCTTGTATTGCCCAAGAGAAGCCCCTCCAAACTTTTAGCGATTCTCCTCTCCACCATCTCCTCTCCACTGTGTTAATGTTTTTACTTTAGCTCCTTGGGGTTTTATGTAAACTGATGTTTCAATTAGTATTTTGTTATCATTTTACCTCTATCTCTGTTGTAAGCCCTAGATACTTAGATGGAGTGCATGAAACAAATAAATATGTATAAAGTTTCATTACCAGAATGTTCCTTTTAATGTAGCAACAACATATCTAATGGCAAAGAAACATATCACAGCAATTCCAGAATTCTCACATGATCACTAAGGTCACCTGCAAATGAACTACCAAGTACTTCACAGATCCCTAGACCTGGTTCTACCAATCTTATGCATACAATTTTCTAGACAAGCATACCTAACTATTAGCATATACAAATGCATTTACAGCATTCAAAATTTAAGATCCACGGTTGAAATCTTTCAACCTTATCAAAGCACTAAGAATAAAGTTAGATGTTAAATGCTGACTAGTAGGTAGGAATAAAAGAATACTTGAAATAAGGAACCAAGCGGTCAGGTAAGTGGCCACATGAATAAACAAAGTAATCAGCCTACCATTACAACACACGAAGTCATAAGCACTTATCAACAGACTTAATTGGCTTGTGTATTAGTGAAAGGATATGCATAAAATACATCATCTATTTTTTTCATGCAAAATGTTCTGTGAATTTCCTACAGTTCTAAGAGCCATACAAGGAGCCTATAGGACTCATACCCAACCAACAAATCAAGCCAAAGGCCAGCATCACATATCGTAGTCCACCAGTTGCTGGACAACCTACTTATTAATACTATTAGCCTTACTGATTTGGAACTAAGATCAGACTCAAGTGGAATTGTCTTAACCATTAGATGGACACATGCAGAGAACTGGGTGTTTAAAAAGCACCACAAAGTCAAGATCTCCCTGTATGGAGACAGTGCATCTGAAAGAAGTATATGCTAGGCAAGCCTCCTGTTCACATTCTAGGTGTTACTGTATAGTCAGAGAACAAGCAGTCCTGCATTCATATCTGAGGCAGTACGCTCTTGGGAAGATTGTAAATTGGTCCTGTTCTTGGCCTCAGCTGTCTTTTTTTTCAAAAACATCACAGTTTTTGAAGCAAGTGGACATGGGGACCTCAGCGCAATAGAGGCTGGAATATTTCCATCAAACATTAGTTTTTCTAAAAGTGCAAGCAGTTTGACAGGTCTATTGTGTGAAGTATCATCACAGCCAAATGGAAGAGGTTTGGCAAAATCTTAACATAGCAGATATACCACAGCTCAGTGCTGCAGACCCCTGTAACTTGGTGGTTTTCCAAGAAACCTACCTACTTTAAGTTTATAGATCTAAACACTGGTTTCTGTGAAAATTATGAAGCACAATATCTTACCTGAAGCATCACGATCGTTGTCATCATTACTCTCAGAGTTTTCACATTTCACTTCACTGTTAGCTTCTAGTACATAGTCTTCAGGAGGGGGTGACACCGTGTACATTTTTCTTGGGGGCAGAATCATGCCCTTTTTGTCTAGAAGATAATAAAAGACTATTGAAACTAAATTACATGTTATGTCTGTTGGTGATCCAGGATTAAATCTCCCAATGTATTTTTTTAAAAAAAATTAATATCAGAAGCAGCTGGGAGTAAAGGTGGATTTGGACATGACGCAGACATGATGCAGACGATGGGGTATTCAACCCCTTTCCCCCAAAACTTTTTATCCAATAAAAATTGCCCTCGCCCAACATTTAGTGGGCCTAGAGTGGATCTACCACATAAGACGTCGTACTGTCCCCAACTGTACAGTTCAGTTGACCAGTTTATTCCCTTTGCTGAACTAAAAGGTACCAACTACCACAGGAGGGAAAAAAATGTCGAGCAAACAGAACTTAGTTACTGACAGTTTCATGTTATTTAACTGTGTTCAATATTAATAAAATTTGATTTCATAAATTATAAAAGAACAGGAACTAGAGTTTGCCAGTTATACCAATACATCAATTGGCTAAACTGAATAAAATGGAAGATTAGTATTCACTTACCATGAAGCTTCCTTTCTCAGTGGTCTAGGAGTGGGGCAGTCATTGCTCTTGGGAATAGGCTCCTCCTCTGGAACAGATCAATCCAGGAAGGGGAGGGGCCTGTCCTCTGGGTACATCCCAGTTGTCTCCAAGCCATGCACCCCCTAACATCACACTAAGGAAAAGAAAAACACTTCTCCCCACCATAGTAAAACTCAATTTTTGGGGCAACTAGCCTTGTAACTTTATGCCCCTCCAGTGGGTGTAGGCCAAGGTTGAAACCCTCTTTCACTCTCTCACCTGATTAACTCACAAGTTTTTGTTTTAGCATTTCAGAGAAACTTCATAAATCCAGTTTCTACACCTCCCCCCAAATAACCTCCGGAAGCTGCCCCCCAAAACTGGGTAGGTAGAACTGCTCCTCTCCCGGACCACCGAGAAAGGAAGCTTCATGGTAAGTGAATACAAACTTCCATTCTCCATTGGTCCTGGGAGTGGGTCAGACCTCAGGGTGTGCCTGAGCAGTGTGCCTCAGGGTGGGAAATCCAGCTTCTGGTTTGAAAAGCCACTGCCAGGGGTCCTTTCAAGCAGGAGCTCGGGGGAGCGCAGCTCCAGGAGTTCGTGCCAGCTCCCCCCCCCCCCCGCGGGGGAATGCCTGCTTGTGTCATAGCTGCAGCAAAATTACCCCGTCCCCTGGAAAAGTCCTTGTTCCTCCAACCGGCCTTCTGAAGGCTTCAGCCACCACTGAAGCTATTCTCCCAGAACAGTGGTATTTCTGAGGCTTGGATTAGTAGCTGTCCCCTCTCTGCCAGTTCGTTCTCTCTCTCACTCACTCTCCTTTCTTTCTTGCCTTCTGACATACTTCTGGTGATGTCAGGTGGTGTAGCATATGCAAATAAGCAATGCTAATGAGTTTTGCTAATGAGCTCCTGCACCTCTTTTTCTATGAAAGGACCCCTGGCCACTGCAGCCAAGGTCAGCTTCTCTACTCTATAGCACTCTACTCTATAGAGTACACAAACTTCTGGGTGGCCACCGTACCTACCATCTCCAAGGATTGGAAATGATCTGTAAGCTGCTGATGTAGCAGCCCCCCAACAGACAATATGCTGCAACATCTTTGGGTGGATCCAGCCCCTAAGCCTTGCATGCAACAATGATGCCACCTGTAAAAACTACCTACTTAAGGTAAAAGGCGATACCAGTTGACTTAAGGAAAATATCCTAAAGAAAGCAAATAGGGTATCTGAATCATGCCAATGCTTGGCCTGTCAACGTAAAAATTGAATACCCTACGGACATTTTGGCAATACCATTCCCTTTCCTTGTCATGCCTATGATTAAGACAAAGGAAGGTAAGACACTGATCTCTGACTTGTGAAAGAATTGGATTAACCTCAGGAATGAAGGCTTGATCCAAGCATAATGTCACCCTATCATTGTGGAAAACATGAAGTTCCCTGTCAATTGACAGGGTCCTCAGTTCCAAAAGCCATCTAGTTGACATGATGCCTGCTAAAAACAACAACTTGAATGCTAATTCCTTAAGACTCCATGGGTTCAAAGGTTATCTACACAATGCTTTCAGGAACCTATGTGGGTTCCAAGTCAGAAACCTCTGCACTTGTGGCAGTTTTGACCACGTAGTACTAGTAACTTCTTAGGAATCTCTTAATGGGTGGATGGCAATTTAAGGGATTTCCCTTCCTAGCCCCCATCACTGTAGATATGGCTACCACCTGTCACTTTAATGTACTCATGCTTAGCCCTCTATCCAAACCATCTTGGAGAGAAAGCTAAGATGCCTCTAACTGACACATTTAATGATTCCCAATCACGCTCTGAACACCAAGAGGAAAGAACCTGCCAGGTTGTGTTATACACCCTATTCCGGCTAGTCAGGCAGTTGGTTCCCTATTTCACCCGTCGGGACTTAGCTACAGTGTCTATGCAATGGACACTTCCAGGTTGGATTACTGTAATCCGCTCTACGCAGGATTACAGAATGTGCCTGCATGCTTGCTGATTACGCCTTCATGCCAACTGCATGGCTGCCGATCAAATACTGGATCCAATTCAAGGTTATACTCTTAAGCTTTGAAGGTCTATGCGGCCTGGGACTGCCTCTCCCCATATGAGCCCTGGAAAGCTTTATGCTTTCCGATCAACATCTCCTGGTGATCCTTGGCCCGAGGGACATCCGTTTGGCCTCAACCAGGGTAAGGGCTTTTTCAGCCCTTGCCCCAACCTAGTGGAACATGCTCCCACCCGAGATCAGGGCCCTGTGGGACTTACTACAGTTCTACAGGGCCTATAAAATGAAGCTGTTCTGCCACGCTTTTGGTTGAGGTGGCAGACATTTAACCATTCTGGCCTCCCCTGTTTATGGCTCCTTCCCAGTGCCTTGCTGTTTTAAATAATACTACTGGGCACTGGAGGGTTTTTTTTTGGGTACCTATATTCACCTGATATGAGGCACGAGGTTTGTTGTTATTGTTTATTGTGCCATCTATTGTTTTATTGGTGTTATTGTTTTTTGGGTTTTATGGATTTTATGCTGTATGCTGTCTTGATCCCACTCATGGGATAGGGCAGGTAATAATGATGATGATGATGATGATGATGATGATACATGAGCACATGAACTCCAGTCCAGCCAGAGTGTACTCCTAGTTTTCCCTGCAGCTTGAAATTACTGGTGGGAACACTTTTGAAAAAAAAATGGCATAAATTAGTAAAAACAGCAATCCCTTTATTTCACCATGTGGAGTAGAAGAAAAAACACAGTACACTCCTGGAAAGCCTGGAAAGAGCCTTCACATGGCCATGCTTGCCAAAATGCACTCATATAATTATGCAGAAGATACTGAAATCCACAGCTGTTGAGAGATGTAACACAGCTCAAAAAATGTCTATTCCCACAATAATTGCTTTGATCAAGAATTCACACTGGTCATCTGCTCGTCAGCCTCCCTTGTACAGAAAGGAAACCATTGATCTCATAAAACATCCCTCTCAAAAATCTCTACAGGAAATCTCAAAAGTTTGGGCATGGCTTATTTTGTTCAATAGAAGAAACAAGGATACTTCCAATTTATTTTTTGACAATATTAAAACATGGTTTTCTTCCTACTTTGACCCAGAATAGTTTAAGACAGGGGTGGGCAAATGGCGGCCCGGGGGCCACATGCGGCCCGCCACAGAGTTTTTTGCGGCCTGCCAAGACAGTTGGCCACTGTCAGCACCTGAGGAGCTGCAGCTTGAACTTATTGACATGCAGTCAGATCACACTGTGAAAGAAATGTTTAATGCTGTGACATTAGTTGACTTTTACAAATCTTTGACTGCTGAAAAGTTTCCATGTATGAAGAAATTTGCTGGGAAAATGTTCTTTGTATTTGGGTCTACATATATTTGTCAGCAAAGTTTTTCTTGCATGAAGATCAACAAGAGTAAATATAGACATTCACAGACCCTTGACAGACATTAACTTGCAGGCTGTGATGAGAATCTCAACAAGCAATCTCACTCCTGATTTCAAAAAAAATTGTAGAAAAGTGTGATAGGGTACATTTGTCTCATTAAACTGATTCTAAAATTAAATGTGCTCGCAGCTATAGATGATATGAAATTAGCACAATAAATAAATTGAATAAAACTACCACTATTTAATTTAATTTATATTTATGGATTTTTATGATACAATTTATATCTTTTCTGAAATGCAAAGTTAACTAATGAATGCAATCATTTTAAAAGGTGAGGCCCTCTGCTAACCTCCGCTCCCACAAAGTGGCCCCCGAGCCAAAACAATTGCCCACCCCTGGTTTAAGACAGTATTTAAAATTCTTCCCTTTAGAGGTTAACCAAGAGGGGGAAATTCAATAAAATGCAAACTGATTAGTCATGCGATCTGAAAATATAGACATAAGCCAAAATTAATTGAAACGATTCAGTAACTTCATTTCCCTAAATTCACAATAAATTCCTCAAACTGTTGATTAATAATGAAATGTTAATCAAATGCTAAAATTAATAAGAAGCAAATGTGAAATCATAAGGGGACTAGACTCTATTGGGACAGTACTGTGTGCTCTTAAAAATGCAGAATTGTTGGACACACTTGAAGACATTCTCATTCAAAAACAAAACACAATTTGCAAAAAAGAAAATTCTGTTCAAACCCTAGAATAGCTTCTCCCAACTTCTGACAGGGAAGGTTTACTCTTTCTGAATTGAAACTAGAGGTTCATCTCCTTTTTACACATATGCAAATACAGATAAGCACCCACATTCAAGGGGCCCATCTTATGTGTTTCTGAGCTCACTGGTGTGAGAATGGCTTTCCCAGAGCAGGTAATTCTGTTGTGTCTTTGCATCAGGAACAATTCAGTCACACCTAATGCGCAATGTTGCTGTTCCCAACAGGAGCTGACTCGAAAGAGAAGATATACGAAGAGCAATAAATCACACCAAATAGGCAGTGGGCAGCTTCCTGTGGATGAGAGCTTTGGGCTCTCATTCATTTGTCACTCATGACACAATTTACTACTGTACTGAACTATACCGGGCAAACACATGTATGAAACACCCAGCGAAAAACAATTATCTTTTTAGAAAAACTTTTTCTAGCTCTCGTGGTGGTAAATCATTTAAATACATCAAAGGAAGCTTCTAAAAGATTCTCAAAGAAATTATTGCTTTTGGTTTTTTTAGGAAACGGAAGTGGTGGCTACACTTGGATGTAAGATATGCTTACTAGGGATGGGCACGAGCCAGGAAAATGGTGATTCATGGTGGTTCATTGGGTTCCACGAACCACGAACTTTCATGGACTTTTCTGTTTGCTGAACCAGTTATGTCGTTCGTGAGTTTGGGAGGTGGTAGAACAGCCCCTCACAACACCAAACTCACAGGGAGTCTTCAGCAGGATCTTCTTTACCTGCCCTCCAAGTTTGGCAAAGACTAGATTTTTAAAGAAAAAAAGAGCTTGCCTCCTTGCCTGGCACTGGCAAAGTGTCAGATCCGCGGTCAAGTTACTCTCAACAACTCTCTCGTTGGCAGTGATAAGTTGAGATTTATGAATTATCCAGAACATCACTTGTGATAGAACTGAAGCATTTTGGCGGGTACAGGCTTTATAGGTAATTCAAACAAAAGACCCTTCCTTCCCCATACACATCACACATACACACCACGCCTAGCGTTGCCATCGCAACCAAATGAGGAACTATATGGCTTGGTTATCTACTGCTCAAGCTGGTACCAAAAAGCTTCAAGGACACCTTTCCCTGGTTGAGGAGGCACGACTTGCAAAGAAAGTTATGGCTTCTAGGAGCAAAAGGTCCCACTCTCTAACTCACTCACCCCCTTCCCTGCAGGAATTCCTTCCCCCCAATAACCATGGCAACCCAAAGTGAGCAAAGTGAAGCAAGGTTTGACACAGAGAGAGGCTAGTACCTGAGACCACAGCAAGGAACACCTTCCCAGCTGGGAGAGGTGGTTAAAAAATTGCCCCACTGTGTGTGTGTGTGGGGGGGGGGGAAAGGAGTCCTTCAAAGCCTCCCCTTGAATCAGTCAGCAGCAAGCAATTCTTCTTCTCCTAACTCTCACTCACTCAATAACTCTCATCTCTCTTCCTGCTGCAAAGTGAAAACAGCTGAGTCAGAGTGAGGTACAATCTGCTTCCATAGAGCAGAATGGAGCTCCATGGTTGGCTGCCAGAACTACTAATCCAGCTATGGACAATTACTATGGGTGTTTCTAGGGCTCTCCACAAGTCCACCCCCAGTATTGCCTAGGAATTGAATCAGTGCTAGCCTGTCTGGCCAACAAACGAACCACCAGAATCTCCATGGAAAACAATGGAAAAAACCCCCCAAACTGGCCTGGTTCGAGTAAGAATTCAGTTCGTTTCGTGATTTGTGCCCCTTCCTAATGCTTACATTTACAGACTGTTGCTCATATCTTCTGATCCAATTAGGAAAGGGTTACATGCTGTTATCTGAACTTCTTTACAGGGCAATCAATCAAAAGTCAAGCACCTCTCTTCAGTATGATTTACTTGATAGATTCTGTAATGTTTTTGAATCTTCAGAATGTGAAACACAATCATAATTTCATCTGAATAATATTGGGGCTCTTAAAATGTGGCAAAATCTGTTCTATCCCATTTTGAAAACCAAACAAAGAAAGGGATGAACTGCTGTTGTCATTCGGGATCTCCAGAGAAGATTGCTTGCTGACATTTGGGAAGGGCTAAAAGGCCTACTAGCTATTAGAAGTTAGCAATATTCCATTGATTCAAATGAAGGAACCATGGCCTCGGAACATTATTCATAACCATCATATTGAAAGTTATATCATGTTAACAGAATCAACCAAGAGAATGCAAATTTGTGATGGGAAGGCATTTAAAATGTCATATTCTGCTATGCAGTGTAATAATTACAGTCTACTGCTCTCCCTTTCCACAGTAATTAACTGCTAAAAGGAATTGTTTAATCAGTCTGCAAAGTTGTTTACTCCATTATTGCACTGCCAAAGTTTCTCTTATGAATATGTATAGGCAGTATTTGCCTTCCTTTCTCAATGTGTCATTGATACTCAATCCTTAGATTCAGAGTAAGTTTTGAACAGTTCTAAGTGTGTGTGTGTTAAGTGCCATCAAGCTGCTTCTGACTTATGACGACCCTACAAACTAATGTCCTCCAAAATGTTTCCAAGACTGGTGGTTCCTGAGGATTTCAATATTCATACTGATGCGACTGCCTCCAGTCTGGCGATGGACCTGGTGTCCACAATGGCAACTCTGGGACTCTCCCAGATTGTACCAGGTCCCTCACACTGGATTTGATCTTTGGAATGGGGATAAATGTGGATCTGATTACCATAGATAGGGTGCCATGGTCAGATCACTTTGCACTAAAAGCCCGGTTGACTATGTCATCACCACCCTGTCTAGGTGGTAAACGGATTTATGCTCACCCACGGAGACTCATGGATCCTTCTGGTTTCCAGAATGTTCTATAAGATCTGTTACCTACCGGTAACTCATGGGATGTGCTGATAGGACTGAAATAACCATCTCTTTGAAACCATTGATGAAATTGCCCCCCAATGCCCTCTCTGTTCTCGCCCCAAATTGGCCCCACGGTATACAATGGAGTTCAGGGGGATGAAGCGAGAGCTCAGATGGCTAGAGTGAGTTTGGTGGCGGTCTCATGATGAAACTGCAAGAACATCCTTTAGGTTGTTTATGAAAACCTATGACATGGTGGTGAAAGTTGCTGAATGGGAATTCTTTACAGCTTCCATTGGATCTGCTAGCCTGGCATAGTTGTTTAAGATAATCAGGTCTTTAACCTGTCTTACAGGGAGAGTCCAAAATGTGAGAAATTTGTCCATCAGCTGTGAGGAATTTGTGAGCTTCTTCATGGATAAAGTCTTGTCGCTCTGCCATGACCTGCCTGCCACTGTTCATACAGTAAGGGAACTGGAGGCCCCTTGGCCGTCTGTGGATTCAGTATTTTGACAACTTCAGCTAACTCTCTCAGGCCAACATCAACAGGATTCTGGGTGTTGTTAAGCCAACCACTTTCCTCTTAGACCTGTATTTATCGTGGTTGGTGAAGGCCAGCCATGATGGATTATGAGGTCCCCTGATGGACATTACCAATTTATATCTTACTTCTGGGGTCTATCCAAGGGGTTTAAAAGAGGCTGTGATAATACCGCTCTTGAAGAAGCCATCCTTAGATCCGTGAGATCTTGCCAACTGCCACCCAGTCTTCAATCTTTTGTTTCTGGGCAAGGTAACTGAGAGAACAGTAGCGGAACAGCTCCAGAGTTTCATGGAAGACACATTGGCCCTAGACCCATTCCAGTAGGGCTTCCACACTGGCCATGGGACGGAGACAGTGCTGGTTGCCCTCACAGATGATCTCCACAGACAGCTGGTCGGCGCTGCTGTTGTCGATCACGATCTACTGACCCACCACCTCGCCGATGCAGGAGTTCGTGGGGTAGCCTTGAAGTAGCTTACCTTGTTTCTCCAGGGCCGGGGACAGAGGGTGGTGCTAGGAGAGAGGGCTGTATCATTTGTTCCCACATGGATAAGCAAGAAGGGATAATGATCTGTGGGCTTGATGAGATACTGGTTTTTAGAATCAATATAGAGATCAGAATGGTCTCCAAGATCCTTTATACCCAAAAGTTGGTGGTGTCATTCTTCTCAAAATTAATCCCTTCCCTTCTTTTAGATGAGAGGGATCATATCAGTAACTTTAACGTCATAAATAAGTGACATTTCACCAATCCTGATGTGAAACCGCTCTTTCAAGAATATCTGAAGGGTCCTATTAGTAAACAAACAAATTCTCTACCAAAACCAGCAATGATTAGTAATTGTACCGGAAAGTCATTTGCCTTCAAGCATGAAGTCCAACCATGACTCTCCACCACTGATCTGATAATACCACCAATTGATCTGATAATACCATCTCCCTACAAGAAGCGACAGAAGTGTGATAATCTCCAAGTAACAATAAATTCCAATGATTAAAACAGCTCAGCTGCTCACTATGATCAAATTGACTCTAATTTACTGTGCTCTTTCATTAGATTACCACCCTCTGATCAATCTCATATGCTAAGCAGACTGGAAGCACTGCATTCAAATTTGAAATCCATTACCTTGGCTAATTGCAATAATAAGCTGCAAGGTGTTCTAGTTCCTGCTATGGTGTCAGCGCTGAAGAATTCCTCTCTTCCTTACATTCTTTCTCAAACTACTGCTATAAATGTACAGGAAGATCCTGATGTTATTATCCCCATTGAAGCTGACGATTTATCCCTTTTCAGACCAACAATCCCTTTAGAACCACACATCATAGTGGAGAAGACTGCTAATCATACTCAATTTACTGATCAATACTTAAGTTGATTTGCTCTGAAGATTCTATCTTGAAATTTAGCTGGTTGGTTTTCTTGCATTTCATCCGATGAAGTGCAAGAGTTTATCAGTGCCCATTATATCATTTTGTTGCAGAAAACCTGGTGTAAAGAATATATCTACTTTTCTGGCTACGTATCTTTTGTCAGCCCTGCTATTCCAAGCTTGAAGGGAGGCAGACCTAAGGGTGGCCTCACCTGTTTGATTTCTTCTTCTTTTAGATGCCAAAGCCTAGAGTTGATCTTAGACCTAGATTATTTATTGCGGTGAAACGTGAATGTGAGGGTGATCTTCTGATTCTGATAATTATTTATATCTCTCCGGACACCTACTGATGACTGTTTCTATCTATGGAAGGACATTGAGAGTAGGGTATTTTCTATATCACATGATTAATCAATGACGTGAATGCCTGCATAGGATGCTGTAATGAGTCAATTCTTTCTCCTCCTGTATGGAGCAGATGCTGATGCTGTCGATCAGGGGTGATAATCTACGGCCTGCAGGCCAGTATTGGCAACGGCTTTAATCTGGCCCATGAATGGGGCTGTCTTCTCCCCACCACCCCCTGCCCTGTACTTACCCTTCTGAGCTCGAGCTGCCAGTGAGTGCAGGAAGCAGAGGGCGGGGCTGCCTCTGAGTGCAGGGAGCAGAGGGCGGGGCTGCCAAACTTCCCAGCTTGCTCGGCCTTTCACTGCATTCCTCTTTGCCTCCCAACCACCACTCCCAGCCTGTCGTCCTCCTGACAGGTAGGGGCTGTGGGGCATCCTTCTGCTGTGATCCCTTGTGTTTCTTCTTGATGTTTTATTTTAAAAATTGCATTGCCAAAACCTACTATTCCCCCACCTCTCCATTTTAGGAAGGCATTTTTAAGGGCGGGGGGGAGAGGTTTGGGACCAACCACAGTTAAAATATAGAGTTCTACAAACACAAGGACCTTCAGTTTTTCAGAGACATATTGGTTTTAACACGCATCTCTCCTAGTATGGGGCTCCAGTGTAATATCTCTGCTACCTGGCATTACATTTTATAACACACACAGCCTGGCCCGACAAAATCCTGTTTATGTCAGATCCAGCCCTCATAAGAAATGAGTTGGACACCTGTGCTCTAGATCTCCCTACCCTCAAAAGGACTTCTAAAGATCTTTAAATAAATATTAGAGGATAATAATGATGATGATGTTGATGGTGATTAAAGGAATTTTCATTCCGCCCTTCAGTTAGGACTGAATATCCTGAATGGCATTAGTGATCTAGGGAATCTAGGAGAATTTATGTGAATTAGCGAGAAGGGGTGGAGTGTAATTGATTTTTGCTTGGCTTTCTCAAATCCTTTATTGTTCAAAGTTTAGGGTGGGTGAACCGATGGGCAGTGACCATTTACCACTCTATGTTGAATTAGCATTGCCTTTTGGTGAGAAGCTTGCTTGACAACCTGAGGATGGCTTAAATTGTCCAGGTAAAGCTGTGAAGAGAGCTTGATGGGAATCTGCTAAGGAGACCTATAATATCTATTACTTGAACACATGTCAAATTCTCATATTTCAGCTTATCAGTGAGGCTTCACCCATCAGGCAATCAATTATTTTGGAGCAGATCCTTCAGCTTTTCAACTACCTGTTGGTCAAAATACTAGGGCAACCAACACCTGGCCATCAACCATACATAAATACTGGTTTGGCAGAGACTGCCGTTGTATGCTCCAAGAAATTCCAGAATTTAGAGAACCTATAGATATACTAATTCCAAGAGATTATTGGCCACTTTGATTGCTTGCAACAGGCAATATAAAAGCCTTATTTGGCATAAAAAATGAAGGCTCCTAAAAGAAGGGTGGAAAAGATTGATTACAGCCATTAATAATCACGATGGCTCAAACTTCTGGTCACTAGTTAACAGGGGCCTGGAGGTAACACCTAAAGTACGCTGTCACTTATCCCCTAGTATATGGGAAAGTTACTTTGAAAATGTATTTGGTTCTGCTACTTTACCTACAAATAACACCATATATAATTTATTGGAACTTCCTCCTCCTTGGCTTCTAATAACAGAGAAAGAAATAGCCAGTCTCATTAAAAATCTCAAAATTGGCAAGGCCCCTTGCCCAGATTTTATTGTCAATGAACTCTTTAAGAATAATGTTCCAGGTTGGAGTAACAGCTTAGCCCCTTTCCTCCCCCCCCCCCCAAATTTGGAATTCTGGCTCTATACCACAATAAATAAATCGATAATTTACAAAAAAATGTGATTATTTACTTCCTGATAATGATATTATTATTAGTCTCCATCTGGAGGTAAACTTTATGTGGCTTTTATCGACCTAAACAGAGCTTTTGATTGTATTTCTCCTGCCAGTTTATGGGGAAAACTTGTGATGACCTCTGTGGACTGTCAGCTTCTTTGGTTAATTCTTAAACAATACCAAAATAATACTGCACAATACTGCATTTAATGGCATAATTTCCTAATGTAAAATTTCATACTTATGTATTCCATATTGTATATCGATGTTTTCTACATTGTCTGTATACTAATATCATCTTTCGATAGGTTTATGACCTGTTGGTCTATGAGCATTAATAAAAGACTGACTTTAAATGACTCTAGCCAGTTAAACCCTGCTTTCTGCTCCCCACAAAAAGCCGTGGGGATCTTAAAGCAAGGTTTAAATGTCTCAGAGACATTTAAACCAACAGCTGAGTGGCGGAGAGCTCTAAGCCCCTCCGCTGTTTCTCATGAAGAGCAGAATGCAGGGGTAAACCCTTGCATTTTGCCCTTCATGAAGGGTCACAAACCACCACAAACTGCCCCCCAAATTTTGGAGAAGTTTATTGTGGTTCATCAGTTCACAAACCTCAGTCCACATATTCCAAACCAACCAAAATTTGTGACAAACTTGGTTCATCAGCCAGTTCATGCCCATCCCTACTCAGAAGCTAAGCAGTATCTGTCCTGGTTAGTACATAGATGGGAGACCACCAAGAAGTCCAGGGCCAAATGTGGGGGAAGGGGAAGAAAGATTATATTTTAAAATGTTGTAGGATGATTTGGGCCCTGACCTGGATGGTCGAGGCTAGCCTGATCTCATCAGATTTCAGAAGCGAAACATGGTTGGCCTTGGTTAGTACTTAGATGGAAGACCACCAAGAAGTCCCAGGTCATTAGAGGCAGGCAATGCCAAAGCACCTCTGAACATCTCTTGCCTTACAAACCCCATGAGGGGTTGCCATAAGTTGGCTATGATTTGATGGTACTTTACAGAACACACACACAGAGAGTACTGGGGACATGTGATGTCCCCAAGATTACAATATCAGGCATTGTATCCAATCTGGACACACCAAGGGACACCTCAAAAATACATTAGGCAGTTGACCGGACTAGAAAAGGAGGCTACTTTCTTCTTAGAAGTTACTTTGTTAATTAAAGCATGACAGGACTAGATTAAAAGGGGAAACGACTCACCAAGCTGTGCCTGCCCATGTTTCTCAGCTAAACTTTTGAAAAAAGAAATAATTAGGTGACATAAAATTCCTAGGTGTCTATCAGTTTGTACACCAAGGATTATATACTGCTTATTGTAACTGACAGGTTTTTTTTCCAGTGCTGCATTCATTAGCAATGTTTTGTTTGTTTTGCAATTAGGCAGATGATGAGCATGAGAGAAGCCAATGTTGGATCAGGCCAATGGCCCATCCAGTCCAACACTCTGTCACACAGTGGCCAAAAATACCAGGTGCCATCAGGAGGTCCACCAGAGGGCCAGGACACCAGAAGCCTTCCCACTGTTGCCTCCCCAAGCACCAAGAATACAGAGCATCACTTGCTCCAGACAGAGAGATCCTATCTATAAAGGTAAAGATTTCCCTTGCTTGAAAGCCAGTCGAATCCAACTCTAGGGGGTGATGCTCATCTCCGTTTCCAAGCTGAAGAGCCTGTGCTGTCCAAAGACTTTTCAGTGATCATGACTAGATGTCGAGGCACACAGAACACTGTTTCCTTCCCACCAAAGGGGTACCTATTTATCTACTTGCAATTTCTTGCTTTCAAACTACTAGGTTGGCAGGAGCTGGGGCCAGAGATGGGAGCTCATTCCGTTATGTGGCACTCGACCACTGATGGACCTCTGCTCCATATGTTAATCCAATTCCCTCTTGAAACCGTCCATGCTTGTAGCCGCTGCCACCTCCTCCTGTGGCAGTGAATTCCATCTGTTAATCACCCTTTGGGTGAAGAAGTACTTCCTTTTATCTGTTCTAACACAACTGTTCAGCAATTTCATGGAGTGCCCACAAGTTCTTGTATTGTGAGAAAGGGAGAAAAGTACTTCTTTCTCTACCTGCTCTATCCCATGCATAGTCTTGTAAACCTCTATCATGTCACCTCTCAGTCATCATTTCTCCAAGCTACAGAGCCCCAAGCACTTTAACCTTTCTTCATAGGGAAAGTGTTCCAAACCTTTTATCATTCTAGTTGCCCTTTTCCTTTCTGAGGTGTGGTGACCAGAATTGCACACAGTATTCCAAATGAGGTTGCACCATCGATTTATACAGGGGCATTATGATGCTGGCTGATTTGTTTTCAGTTCCCTTCCTAATAATCCCCAGCATAGCATTGGCCTTTTTTATTGCAGTCGTACACTGTCTGGACGTTTTCAGTAAGTTATCTACTACGATTCCAAGATCAGTTTGGACCCCATCAATGTGTATTTATAGTTAGGATTTTTGGCCCCAATGTGCATCATGCATTTGGCTACAATGAACCCCATTTGCCACGTTGATGCCCACTTGCCCATCCTCAACAGATCCCTTTGGAGTGCCTCACAATCCTCCTTGGTTTTCACCACCCTGAACAATTTTGTGTCATCCGCCAATTTAGCCACTTCACTGCTTACTCACAACTCTAAATCATTAATGAACAAGTTAAAAAGCATTGGACCCAGTACTGAGCCCTGTGGTACCTCACTGCTTACCATCCTCCTCTGTGAAAATTGCCCATTTATAATCACTCTTTGTTTCCTATTAATTAGCCATTTTATGAATGGCTGAATGTTGAAGACAAAAGGCTTTCTCTTTGTTTGAATTACTTTCTATATTCGCTTGCCCTTTCATTTCAAGTGTTGTGAAAATCTGTCTTATTGTCCAAGCATATCTTGTTTATCATTTTCTATAAGAATATATCTTAACATAAAGCACTACTTCTTGTTTTCTTCATGCAATAACCTTGCCAAGAATATAATACAGCAAGTTTTGCTATTCAAGTCAGAGGTTTCCTCGGTCTGCAGGCGTTATTACCTGGTAAACATGGATATCCTTCTGATGCTTCGGTAGACTCTGCTTGTTCTGAAACTGGGCTTCGTAGTACACTTCTCCCTTCTGTGCTTGAAATGGCCATGTCAGGAGGAGAGGCAGGAAAGAGCTTCTCCAACACCTTTCTTCTGAACTCTAGAAGTGGTAACAAACAAGTAAAATAATTTAGATGCTACAGCTGATTATCTAAATGCTTCATTTCTTCCAATCTCAATTTTCATGGTGTTTCCCTAGTTTGAAATACCAAGATGGCTTTTGGGGAGACTGTTCACTTCCTTGAGATATCTAAATTTGTGCAGAGTTCAGAAATACTTCACCATCAGGATCCCGGCAAGTCTGCTGATCATGGAACGACATTACAGTGAGAACTGACCCACTATACAACTATCCTGCACTAATGGTGCTGATTTCTGAAACTGTAACTTGTCTTCATGGAAACGGGTTCTCTTATGCATATAACAGTTGAACAGAGAATGATTCATACCATACAGTCTTCTGCGCTACAAGCATCTTTTTCAGGCTGAGCAGCACTTATCGGAACCCATCGGCTTGAGTGTCACCCTCCATCTGAACTAGCTCAAAGCCTTTCCACGGCTTATAACAAAGCCCACTTGGTGATGTTCTCATTCATGGATTGTGTTCCTTTATGATGGATTTGGTAATGGCTAACTGAATAATACTTTGTTGTACAGGAAAAAGCCAAAAACAAGCAATTTCTCTGCTGAAATTTAAAGATCTCCACTACTTGACCCACACATAGAAAATGCCAAAGCTTTTAAAAATGCACAACTATATACATGGTGTGCAATTCCAGGGGAAAGTGTTCCAAAAGAACATCTAATGTCGTTTAAAAATTCATGTCATGCAACATTTTTATGATGTTCTACAAGATTTTTTTTTTGGGGGGGGGATTTCTCCCCCCATCTCTGACAATTCCCATTAAGGCTCGGGAGTGGGAGACTCATGGGGGGAAATGCCATCTCCTCATAGTGGTTCCAGGCCCCACTGCCTGCCTTTAGCCAGCAGTGACAACAACAGTGCCTGGGAGCCAGTCTGAACCTAGAGCGGCTCCCAGTGTCTTCCACCATTGTGGCCAGTCCCGGAACCACTCCCAGATGCTCTGCTGCAACAGCTGGGCCTAAGGTGACTCCCAGATGCTCTGCCATGGCAGCCAGGCCTGGAGCGGCTCCAGGAGTGCTCCACTGTGGCGGCTGGGTCTGGAGCCTCTCCTGGCAGCCGCTCCCAGCATCCACCACCACCACTGCCAGTCAAGTAGTTCAACTCAGCATGTGCTGAACCGGTAAGTGCACTTACTTTTGGGGGGATTTAAGACCTCAGTGTATTTTTTTTATGTTTAAGATTTTTCTGCAAACCTGGGGGTTTAGTATCTGTGCTGCCCTGATCCGCAGATTTAGGTATCTGCAGATGGGAGGGGGCACAAACTGCTAATTGTACATAGACAAGTGGGGACCTTTGATACTCGTGGGGGAATCCCTCTTCCTGTCCTAATTAACCCCCATCACTGCTTCATCCTTTTGCCCCCCCCCCCATCAGCTGCAACTCAGGCAGATGCAGCCCAGCTCCTGGCTTCAGCCTGCCACAGCTTCTCCCCCCCCCCCCATTGCCACTGCCAATGCTGTGGCTCCCTTCTCACCTGTTACTGTAAAGCTTCCAGCCCTGAGCACCTACCAGCCTCAACTACTGGGCCCACTGTCATCCCTAAGGCTGCCAAGGCGCCCCCTCACCATCACCAACAACTCCAGTGACCCCAGTGCAGCTCCTGGCTTTGCCCCACTGCAGTTCCTCCCCCTCTCCATCACAGCATGTAGCCCCTTGCTACTGTGCCAGTGTGGCTTCCTCTCCCCACCATCACTGTAGCAGCTGCTGCCACTGCTGGGGCCACTGCGGCTTCCCCCTCACTAGAGTCGATGCTCTCGCCTCTGTGCCTGGCTTCCTCTCCCTTCCCCAATGTTGCAAGAACTGGAGTGGCTTGCTGCTGCTGTTGCCAGGCCGGCATTAGATCCTGGCCATAATCACGGTCGTGGAGGAGGAGGTAGGTAATTGGGTTGTCTGCATGTGCGTAGACAACACATCTTTATTTGTGGAGGGGAACTTAAACCTCCCCCCAGTGTATTATTTAAAAGATTTCAGATTCTTCTGCAAACATGGGGAGTCCCCCAAGTTTGTAGAAAAATCTCTTTAGCCTCTGTGTGGCCCCGATCTGCAGATTTAACTATCTGTAGGTAGGGGCTACAGGTAGCTAATGGTACATAGATAGTCCAGGTTTCTCTAAAACCCAAGGCCCTGATCAAGCACACCCATTTTTTCTTTCTTCAGGAGATACTTGCAAGACACCACGACTGTGCTCTGCGGACTGTCTACCAATGTTTTCAAATATTAAGAAAATCATTCCAGAACACAGGGAGCCCTTTTCTGACACATCATGTGAAGTTGTCCATGTTATTCTTAAGACGCCAGAAAACAGCCAGTGTGACATTTTAACAGAGACCTTACTGGGGCAAAACTGTATGAAAATTTGCGCCCAGGCTTTTTTAAAAAAATCGTATTCTTAGGTTTTCCATGTCTCTTCCTCTAAATAAAATATTGTTGGGAGTTCGTTAAACCTCTTGTGTGAAGCTTCCTGAGCTAAGACAAAAATGTGTGAGTCGGTGGCTAAAAGACTGTGACCTAGCTCACACTAGCTCAGCTGCGAGAGAACACTGGTCCCCTGCCTGATCCTCTCCAGGTGCCCTGCAGCTCTGGGGCACCTGGAGAAGATCAGGAAGGGAATCTGCATGCCCCCTTCCTTCCCTGAGCCTCTCCGCTTTTGCAGAAAAACTCGGGGAAGGGGGGGCATGTTTAAATGTCTTTTGTTCCTTTCCCCAGATTGGGGAGGGAAAGAAAGGCATTCAAAACATGCCTGAGCTCCCTGCCTGCCTTTCTCCAGCTACCCCTCAGCTAGAGAAGAGAAGGCAGAGAGCCCAGGCTTTCCCTGGTCGGTTTCACTCAAAGCTGCCTGGCAGGGAGTGAAATTGACAGGGAAATCTGTAGGGGCTACCAGAGAGAAAGAAGGCATTTTAACGTGCCTCCTTCTCTCTGGTGGTGTATATCAAACCCAAATATATTCAGGAATACCGAATATGTCCCCAATCCAAATACTTTACCGGTATTGGACTGGGGAAATTCGGCATCTACCGATATTTTTCAGGTCTGATATACCCGAAGCCAAAAAATACTGGCATTTTTTTTTTTGCACACCCCTACTGTATACACAGAGCCATGGTGGCTCAGAGGTTAAGACGCTGAGTTGCAGACTGGAAGGACGGTAGCTCAGCAGTTTGAGACCCTAGTACCATGTGACGGAGTGAGCTTCCGTTTCTGGCCCCAGCTCCTGCCAACCTAGCAGTTTGAAAGCAAGACACTGCAAGTAGATAAATAGGTACTGCTTCAGTGGGAAGGTAACAGCGTTCCATGCGCCTCAGCATTTTGTCACGCCAGCCACATGACCATGGAGAAGTCTTCAGACAATGCTGGCTCTTTGGCTTGGAAACGGAGATGAGCACTGCCCCCTAGAGTCAGATTTCAATCAAGGGAAACCTTTACCATTTACTTTAGTGTATACACACGAGCACTTTTTTAAAAAACAAAAAAGCACTGGTGTCTTGTGCTACCTTTCTGAAATAAATAAAACTGAAAGCCAGTGTGATGTAATAGTTTGGGGAGTAGGATTGGGGAGACTCAGGCTGTGATCACACACACTAAATAATCCACTTTCAATGCACTTTCCAACTGGATTTTACTGAATGAACTGGCAAAATCCAATTGGAACATGGATTGAAATTATTTGGTGCGTGTGATCTCAGCCTCAGGTTCAGTCCTCACTCAGGCATGCAATTCTTTGGGTTATTGTGAACCAGTGATTATCTCTCAGTCGAAACCACCTCACAGTATTGTCATGAGGATAAAACAGAAGAGGGGAGGAACCATGGAAATTCAGGATAAAATGTATTAAATAGACAGACGCTGGATTGCAAAAACATTGAACAGTGAACAGGGTACAAGGAACCTTCAGTGCTTCTTAAAACAGAAGCTTTTCTGTATCTCATCTTTCTAGTCCATTATTAGTACCAACATTGCTGCAGTAAAAGCTGCTACTAGTAATTTCTATACATTTTAAGGTTCAATTAGACTAAAAATCAAAATGTGTGCTCTTAAAGAGAACACCTGCACATTTTTGCCACTCCAGCTCATTTTTGTTTTAGCTCATCAAAGCTGTTACTGAACAAAACACTCTTACATTATAACACCGTACGTGTTCACGCAAGAATTTCATAGCTCTCAGAAGGGGGATCAAGAACATTATCTAGTCTTCGCTCTTGTTTTAAAGTTTTTGAGCATGAGAAGAACAGATGTCACATAAGGGTAACATACTTATAATATTGCCTAGGAACTAAAAATGCATCATCGGTTTTTTTAAAAAAAATACTGAATAACAGAATTTTGCCTATGCAGAAAATGCAATTTTATTTCTTTCACCTCATGAACAATACTCAAAGCAATGTAACTCAAGGAACGGCATTCACTGAAAATTTACAATCTCATATAAACTGCTTTAGCAGGGAAATTACCCTCATGCAGGGGATAGGAGAGAATCTTTGCCTTTAAAATGACTGCTCTAGATTCGCAGAGGGAAGTTGCCTGTAGGCACATTTCTGTGTTTTTAAAAAAATACATCACTGAGAGAAGAATAAAATGGGGAAAGGCAAGAGAACATTTCACATTGATTGTTATTACTTTACCAAAAAGTACAATAATGGATATGATGGTCAAAAGTTACACACACAGTCACACGAGAGGACAGGCAAAGTCTCACTAGCCATAGCTGTAAAGGTGAGTGGGGGGGGGGGGGGGGGCAAAGGCCACAACATAATTGAAAGTCCTACAAATGGGGCCACCAGGTCACCCACAGAAACTGTAAAAATAGTTTGGTTACTGGAGGCACTGAAGGCCAAATTAGGCATTGGCTGAAATCATTTATTAATCTGCCTTATTTGCAGACAACTTGGAGCCAAGGCAGGTAACTATGTTTTACGTGAGACAGCTGTAGTGGGAAGGCTTGTAGCTCAGTAGCAGATCACCTGCCCTTGTACGTAGAAGGCTTCCCAGTTCAAGCCCACAGTATTTCCAGTTAAAATGATTTTCAGAATCAGATACTGGAAGAGACTTCCCTCTGTCCAACCCCTTGTGAGCTGCTGCCAGTCAGAGGATATGACAGTGAGCTAGATGCACTTGCAGTCTGGCATAGTACAAGGGAGCTTCAAATATTACTCAACATGTTCTGTAAAACAAAAGATGGGGAAAATAGGGTTGGGCCAGTGCTATTGTGTGGTTAACCGTTTGCACCCACTCCAATAGCAACCTCGTGGAGAGGGTGACCTCCATTAACCACAATGTAATGTACATATAAGTATAGATGCCTTCAAGTTTCCCCACTCAGTTTTATTTATTAGCTTTATTTATTTACTTCATTTATACCCTGCTATGATGTATCCCTTCCACCTCCCTCCCTCTGAGGCTAGATTTTTCCCTGTTTTTCTTTCTCCTCACTAAACTGAGCAGCAGTGGTAATGTGTTTTCTTCTCCCCTGAAGAAATCTTGGCTGTCCCATCCTATCAGAAAGATATATTCTGGTTATTTGCTCAGCCCAGGAACCTGAGGGAAGAGATAGGATTGCCCTTTAAATTAAACCCTTGGAAATGGCACTTGAGGTGCTTTTAAAATTTAAAAATAACAAAATCTTTTATTTAACATCAAAGAGAAAGGTCAGGTGAAATTATGGGTTGAACTTACTGAGGCAAAACTAGTACAAGCACAGACTTTTAATCTTATATATCAGGCTAGTGAGAGGTTCTTAATTCATTCACAGTTCTTTATATTGAGATGCATTTGACCCAATGTTTTCCCAAACACTTTAGTGCACTTTATTTGAGTAATTGCTGACTCTTTTGGTGCCCAGATGGCTGGTACCCTCTTCCCAGTACCAAAACTCCTTCCCTTGGAACACCAGTACTCTTCTTGAATTGTTCATTGACTTTTAAGGTCTCTACAGGCAGTTTCTAATCACACCAGACCAGGGATCTCTGTACTCCTCAGAGATAACTGTCTCGTTTGACTGGCTAGGGAATTTTCTTCTCTCTCTAGATCTATCCCCTTTCCTTTGGCCTGAATGGGAGTCTTCTCTACAACCCAAGCTTCCTTGCCAAACTCTCCCCCAGTTCTCAGTATGTGTTCAAACTGCTCTCAGCTAATGCTGAATTCAGACTGTGTTCAGTCAAGATTAAAATCTGACTCTGTTAGCACTAAACCATTTTGCTGTCAGGGCTGTTCACAGACAGTCTCAGTACTCTTCTCCTCTTTTCCTGTTACTTTTCCTCAGCATCCAGCTCTCTCAAGACTTTTTTTTTGCTCAGCTGATGCTAACCAATCAGATTGCTTAGAGCAGCCTGTCACTCAAGGCTCTCTAGCTCTGTGAAGAATTAACCCTTCACAGTCCTTCAGTTGTGGGTACAGCACTTCTATGCCTCTTAAAAACTGCAATCTGTCACATCTGCCTTTCCCCAGTAGGGACCCACAGCAGCTTACATCATTCTCCTCTCCTCCATTTTATCATCACAACAACCCTGTGGAACAACAGGCTAAAGTGTATGACTGGCCCAAGGTCACCCAGTGAGCTTCTATGGCAGGGTGGGGATTTGAAACTGGGTCTCTGTCAAACCTTGCTCCTTTTGCTCACTTAGTTTGTCATGATTTAGAGGGGAGAGAATTCCTACAAGGAGAGGTGTGAATGAATGAGTGAATTAATGAATGAGACCTTTTGCTTTGCAGCCTTAACTTTCTTTTTTAAGTGCCCCTCCTTTCGTGTTCTCATGGAAGGTTGTCCTTGAAGTAGCACGGGTGCCAGCCAGACAGGAGATAGCCCAACTATGCATCTTTACTCCCTGGTTGGGATGGCAACGCTTGGCCTGCGTGTGACATATAAGCGGGGAGGGGCTTTTTACCCATTTTACCTATACGAAGTATGTACCCGCCAAAATGCTTAAGTTCTAACACAATGATGTTCTGGATCATGCATACTTATCAATAAAGCTTATCACTGCTACAGAGAGAGCTGTTGATAGTAACTTGACCAGAGTCTGTCGGTTTCCCAGATCCTAGTCCAAAACTCTAACCACTACGCCACACTGACAGGCAGTAGAGACTTGTTTAATCCTGCCTATTCTGAGTGTGTATTTTCTTGTAGATTGAGAGGTTAAAAGAAAGTGAGGCAGAGGAAGTGCAAAGAATGTTTATCTGGGTGTTTGAATAAGTTTGAGTTAGGAGTGAATTTCCGGGGCAGTGTTTACTCCTCTCTTTGAGTGATCCATTTGTATTGAGTTTGAGTTATCTAACATGCATTCTCAAATTGTCTTTCAGACTAAACACTTTGATCCTTCGCATGCCCTATCTGTAAAATGGGTGGATAGATTCCAGACTGTCTTATAAATGTTTACGTCCTTAATCATAATGCTGAATATATCGAATATGTGTCTAAATATGTAAATGTGTCATGTCTTCCGGTGGTTCGGGGTGAGGAAGGAGGTTGGGCTGGTTCCAGGGTCAAGGATATCAAGTGCAGAAGCTGCTCGACCTCAGATAGTGGGGCGAGAGGCTAACTGTCTTCCCACCTCTGCCCCAATCTGATGCTTATTTCCAAGCCTCCAGATTTGGAGCTTCTCTCTCTCTCTCTCTCTCTCTCACCAGCCTCATTCCTCATAAGAACCAGGTGTCATCCTCTTTGGCTGGCATTTGCTTCTCTCCTTTTGAATCCTTCCCCCTGCTTAATCCCGCCCTCTTCCCATATGAGGAGCATGGCCATGGGATTGGCCAATTCTCCATTGCCACTGGTACATTCCCAGCCGGCTTCCTCATGATCCAACCAGTGCTGCTGAGGGTGACGCCTATTTCCTCCCCCGTGACAGTCCTTGGCTATTGGGGTTCCTCGGGAGGGACTTCAAAGTAAAAGACCTGGGCTGCTCGGGGATCCTTGGATGGGTTTCCCTTCGGGTTGTCTCCAAAACAGGGGAACCCCCTTTGGTTCCTCTCTTGGCTTATGACCTGGGCCCATCCCCCATGGCTGCTCACTTTGACCCCTATGCCAGCTGCCACCTCCCTGAACTCGAAGAGACCCGGATGTCCCTCAGCCTTGGTGGGGCAAGGGAGCGGTAGGAGGGGTTGGTGAGGACTCCCCACCTGACAAAATGGTGGCTAAACCAATGTGTAAATGGCTGATATTAGGGCCTGTACTTTTAATTCTTGCTTGGTGCTTGCGACAGAGTCTGGATTGTGTTACACATCAATGTTGAACATGTTGCAAATCACACTTAAAATTGATCTAGAGCAGGAATATGTTACTGTATAATCAATAACAAAACTACACCATAGCCTTGTATCAATTCCACCTCCCCACCCCCGCCACCTTTACAACAAATACTGAGGACACTACACATTTGTTTCCCCAACCTTGAATCACATCTTAGCTGGCAACCAGCTATGAGGTAAAATGTACTGCATATCGGGGGAACGGAACTTGAGGCAGGGCTGGCACTTGCAGTGCAGCCCTGTATTATTTACCCAAACTTTCTTCCAGGCATTTAGTAAGCACAGAGGATAAAGAACAGATGAACTAAAAAAGTCTATATGTTTTAAAACTAAAACAACCCCCTTGCTATATCCTGTGTCCATCTGTAGTAATTTCAGGTAAGCAGAGAGAGATGGGTGCTAAAATTTAATCAGAATTCCTCCATTTATAAACAATTTTTTTTTCTTTCTCACTCAAGACTAATAATCAGTTATTTTATTTCCAGAGGTTTTTCCCCTAAAACTTTTGTTCTGATTACTGTTTCAATTATTGAAAACTTCTACTTTTCTTGATGCATTTCCCCCCACAACAGCAGTACCTAATGCTACTCTTTGAGGTGAAATTCCAGTGCTGTCTAATAACCCCAGCTTAGGCTATATCCGGAATTGGTTCACAAACAATGTGACATGATCATAGGAGGTGCAGAATGCGTGAAGAGAAAATTAGCCCCCTGTTTTGCATTTTCACTAAAACCAATCACATAGTGCATTAAATTGCATACTAAGTGAAGAATGCAGCAACATCTGCTTGCTCCTCTCCTCTCCCTATTAAAGAAGCTCTAACTAAAGAGAGAAAAATTAGGAACAGCCTTTTCAGTGCTCAATACTTCACGCTTTGCTCATTTGAAGTACTTCATTGATTTCAGCTGAACTTTACTTTATAAGGGGAAAAACGCAGGAGGGAAAGAAATAATAGACAACCACTCAACTATGGCTCAAACCATGTGGGGACTGTCATGGGTTTTCAGTTCATCTCATGCCTGGAGAGAAACAACTCTTCACATGGTGACATCACAGCAAGTTCTCATGTATGTCCACTCTAAATCTTGTCTCTCTAGCACAGGGGTGGTCAAATTTGCTTAACATAAGAGCCACATAGAATAAACATCAGATGTTTGAGAGCTACAAGTATTACACACACATTTTTACTGGAAAATATGCACATTTGCTTTTTATTGACATTAGGTGATACTGCAAAAAACCCAAAAGGGATAAAACAGATATCAATAATGATATTTATTTGTCCAATGATATTTATTTGTTTGCTAATGATATTTATTTGTCTGAGAGAAAGAGAGTAGAGGTGGAAAAAAAGAATGAAAGAGGTGGAAAGAGAGAGAAAGAGAAACATAAAAAGCAAATAGATGGGGGGAGAGGGAGGGGGAGGAAGGAAGGAACAGAGAGAGAAAGGGAGAAAGAAGGAGAAAGAGAAAGAAAAGTGGAAAGAAAGCAAATAGATGGGGAAAGCGAGAGAGAGAGAGAGAGAGAAAGAAAGAAAAAAAAGAAAGAAAGAAAGAAAGAAAGAAAGAAAGAAAGAAAGAAAAAGAGAAAGAAAGAAAGCAAATAGATGAGGAGGAAGGAAGAATGAGGGAGGAAGGAAGAGAGACAAAGGGAAGGAAAAAAAGAAAGCAAATAGATGAGGATGGAGGGGAGGAAGGACGGAAGTAAGAAGACAGAAAGAGAAAGGTGTAAAGAATGAAAGAGGTAGGAAGGAGAGAGACAGAGAAACAGAAAGAAAGCAAATGAGGGAGGGAGAGAGAGAGAGCACAAATAGATGGGGGAGGAAGGAAGAGTGGGAGAAAGAGAGAGAAGGGGTGAAAAGAAAAGATGGAAAGAAAGCAAATAGATGGGGGAAGGGATGAAGGGAGGGGGAAGAGAGAGAGAGGTGGAAAGAAAGCAAATACATGCGGAGGAAAGGAGGGAGGGAGGGACGGAGGAAGAGGTGGAAAGAAAACAACTTTAATTCCAAATGTGTTCTCCAACACACACACACACGCCAGCCAGCTTGGCGAAGGGATTTAAAGAGACAATTGCTTTCTCCAAGCTGGTGGGTGGCTTGGAGATTGCCTTTAACTTTAAACATGTTCTCTAAGCCCCTTGCTGCTGCACCGGTTTGTCTTGGAGAAGGGATTAAAGAGACAAATGCCTTCTCCAAGCCAAACCAGTCAGCCGGTGTGGCAGTGTAGTGAGGCTTGGAGAAAACATTTAACTTTAGATGGGGAGGGAAAGGAGAAAGAGAGAAAGAAAGGTGGAAAGAAAGGAAGTAGAGAGAAAACAAATAGATGGTAGGAGAAAGGGAGAGGTGGAAAGAAAGCAACTTTAACTTTAAATGCTTCTTCTAGTGCCCCCACCGCCGCCGCCCACCGGCTGGCTTGGCGAAGGGATTTAAAGAGACAAATGCTTTCTCCAAGTCGGTCCGGGGGGGGGGAGCTTTGAGAACACATTTAAAGTTAAAATTGCTTTCTTTCTCTGTCCCCCCCCCCCCCCACCTCAAGCCTATCTAGGCAGGGGGACACTGGCTGGGGAAGACCAATCAGGGAGGCATGCCTCCCCTTTGCTTCCCCAGCAGTCCTGCCGGGAACTGCACAATATGCATGAAAGAGCCGCATGTGGCTCCTGAGCCACAGGTTGGCCACCCCTGTTCTAACATCTAAGAATAAAACTGTTCCTATTACTGTCAGACATGGATGTGCCTCTATCTCATTTGGTTGAGCTAAAAGCCAAGTTATAACTTTTTGTCCCTTTTGGTGTAGTAATACCTATCCCACCTTCAGTCATGCACTGAATAAAATATAGTAAGTAACTTGAGAGAAGCAGAGCCTGACCTTTACCCACGCCTGTTCAACACAGCCACCCAGAAGGGACACGGGACTCTAGGAAGACAGGGGCCAATGGATAAGATGCAGAGGCAGCTAATCTCTTCTCCTTTAACTAGAGAGCATTCAGCACTGCAGCACCAGTGCTTCCCAGCCCTTGCATGGGAGATGCAGTAGAAATCCAAGGTCAAGGATCTAAATACAGGCAGCTAGCATAGATGCTGCGCTTTAGAAAGTTTTCCTGATCTAGGCAAAAGAGGCGTTTTACTGGCTCACAGCAGAAGCATTTGTGTACTCCCAAGAACACAGAGCCACAATGGGTTTGACCAAAAGTCTGCCTAGTCCAGCATTTTCTCACACACACAGAAGCCAGAGGCTGCAGGACAACGAAGGCAAGAGCCCTGTTGAATAGCTTGGTCTCAGTAGTCGGAATTCAGCGGCAGAATAACTATGTTTGAGGATCTCTATGCCGCAGTGGCTCAGAGGTTAAGATGCTGAGCTGCAGACTGGAAGGTCGGTAAGCTCAGCAGTTCAAGAACTTACTGCCGTGTGATTGAATGGGCTCCCGTCTCTGGCCCCAGCTCCTGCCAACCTAGCAGTTCGAAAGCAAGACACTGCAAGTAGATAAATAGGTTCCGCTTTGGTGGGAAGGTAACAGCGTTCCGTGCGCCTCGGCGTTTAGTCATGCAGGCCACGTGACCATGGAAAAGTCTTCGGACAGTGCTGGCTCTTTGGCTTGGAAACGGAGATGAGCCCCGCCCTCTAGAGTCGGATTCGACTGGCTTTCGAGCAAAGAAAACCTTTACCTTTTTGCCCTCACTAGCTGAACAGATGATGGGCCCTATGGACCAGATCTATTAATTTTTGCATATACAAGACCTTTGTTTTTTAAGCCTGAGCAACGACAGTTGCAGTGATTTGATCCACCCCATAACCACAGGCTGGGAAAAAAAACATACATATTTGCACCAGATAGTAGACTGAAATGGGCTATCATTGTTTTCTGGTAGGAAAGAGAAGCAGAAAGTCTTTGGCGAAGCAGGGCTGAAGCACACGGGCACTTCTGCAAAGCAAACATTTCCAGCTGGAGGCAGACGGCTTTCTACAGCAATTCATTTCCAGCTGCTTCTACAAACCAAAAACGTCTTTCCTGCACTTGATGCAAGCTAATTCTGTTTGGGGTGTGGAGAGGCGCCAATGTAAATTGTACACAACCAGACATACCAGTCTTTTTAAAAACACTTTTCGAGCCCTAACTGCAAAAGAAATGTTTGCAGCTGAAATATTCTCATAGGTATTAGTCCTCAATTTATATCGAGATGCAATATGAGGTGGCCCGGGAGATGGTTTGAAGGCATACAATCTACCAACCTTGTTTATGCTAAAGACAGGGTAGGAGAATTCCCGGGAATCCCACGTGTACTGCCCTAAGATCCATTTTGGAACAAATGCGGGTTATAAATGTAATAAAATTAGAATGGTAGGAAAAGTTTAAAAATCTTAATATAGCATTTTTAATACGATTTTTAAAAATGGACATGGGATACTTCTGGCAATGATAGCAGTGACCACAATTGCCCTAGGCCAGGGGTGGCCAAACTTGCTTAACGTAAGAGCCACACAGAATAAATGTCAGATGTTTGAGAGCCGTAAGACATGAGTAAATATTACTCAGCTGCCCTGCCAGGAGCAGCGGAATATATGTGAAAGAGCTATATGCGGCTCCCGAGCCACAGTTTGGCCACCCCTGCCCTAGGCTTAGTATTTTGAAAACCAGGGCTTTTTTTGTAAAAAAAAAAAAAAAAGGCCAGCAGGAACTCATTAGCATAATAGGCCACACCCAACAGCAGAAACTCATTAGGCCACACCCCTGACAGCGCAGCTCCCTCCCAGGATCAAGTTCCCTAGGTGCCCCGCAGCTTGCATGAGGAACCCGAGGGAAGCAAGGCAGTTTCTGGATCAGCTTGGCTTCACCAGGTGCCCCCATGGCTTGTGAGGTGCCTGGGGAACCTGAGCGGGGGAGGCGGTTTAAACTGCCTTCCCTCCCTGGATTGGTTTGGCTTCCCCAGGTGCCCCACGGCTGGCGAGGCGCCTGGGGAACCTGGGGGGGGGGGGGGAGGCTGTAGGCGTGGCCAACTCAGAAGCCAGCCGGAACTCCGTTCCTGTGCGTTCCTGCCCAAAAATAGCCCTGTTGAAAACTATATGTCCAAGTTGCAGCATGAAACAGCAAAATATATGTATGCATAGAAAAACATATGCAGAATCTTATTTGATTATTTATTATCAGTTGCAGTCACCCGTTGCTGCAAACCTATCATAGCATCTCACCTTTGGAAGTTGCAGAGAGGACTTGTGGGATAGTCACAGTCCTAAAATATGCCTACTTTAGAGTATTCCCTTTGGAATTAATCCCCAATAAATGGTTTGGGGGGGGTCATTTCTCTTTGGTGTTTAACTGTTTTACAGAAGCTCTTGCAGACCAATGGGAAAATACTTCATTCAATTCTTATCGAATGACATAGTGCCCAGAGTACCGAATCATTTTAAAGCTAATGAACATCTATAACATTGATCAGTTCTGTACTTGACACCTCACAAATCAGGTGGCAAGAGAACAAAACATCTGCTAATTGTCATGACTACTTAGTCCCAAATACACAACTTGGGAGGAGGTTTGGAATTGTGTTTATTAAGCAGCAATGAACCATGAGCCTCGCTTTCAATGGTATGAGAGCATGCTGCTGGGAAGAAGCTAGAAATGTACATTGGGTATGCATTTGCAAGCACGGCAGGGGGGGAAAGGACAGGCTTGGGCATTCTGAATGCATACCTTCATCCCCCCCAAGGAACACACAGAACTGAAAAGGAACATATATATATATATAAAACTGCATTTCAGTATGGCCAAATCAGCTTGTATTCTACCAGCTGATAGTATGAATGTAACAGCAGTCTAGCTAGGAATAAGAAATACACCAGCTGTTAGCTTCAGGATTGCTCATCTCCATCGTGGCAGCAAAAATGGAAATGGAAGAACTACTAACCATATTCAGTTGAAGGAAAAAGTAGACTGGCATGGCGGAAAATGAAATGCACTACAATAGTCTGGATGTTGAGAGATAATCCTGTGGTCTGTTATCACTATATCAGTCACAATCTCTTGCACCCTAGCAGCAAGGTTATGGGCAGGATGCAAACCTTCAGTCTTATTAATGCTAGGAGAACCCATTGCCCTATTATTGCCCGTATGACATGTGCCCATCCTAAAGACTTCCAAGGTAACTAGTGTGCATGGGTAACAGGAAGCATTCATGACAATGAGACATAGTTGAAACAATCATAGTTTTTAAGGTTGCCAAAATATCTGTGCTTTAGCTAACTGCATAACAGACAGAGAACTAGCAGGTGTTGTTTTCACTCATAACCACACACTGGGTACTGCTGCACCTATGACATTCCTGTCTGTAACACACTATCTGTTCCCATCTGTCATGTTGCTGTCATTCATGCACAGGAGCTCTGGAAGGAACTTCTCATTGGTTACTGCCATAGATTTCACTTGTGGTTTTTACATGGCATGGAGAATACCACTCACCCTATGCAGGTCAATGGGTGTCTGCAGAGAGTCCAGAGAGACTTGACAATAGAGATGAACAAGGGGCAACCCGCAAGAAACTTGTGGGGAAGAGGCATTCCCCCACCTTTGCTTCCTTCCCTCCCCCCCTTTCTTTCTCCCTAACTTTAAGCCCAGCAGCGGTGGCAGTGCCTGTGATTGCAGGCTCAGCCACAAAGCTACTCACCGCTTTCTCCATCTGTCTTTGCTCCAAGGAGAAAGGATCTGTGATACTTGTGGGGGAGAGAAGGAGCTCTACATCAAGGAGAAAGCACCCACAGGTGAGCCTTCTCCCCCGCCCCCGGCACCAACGGCAAGGCCTGGGCCCGCCGATCTCCCCCCCCCCCCCCATGGGCACCGGCAACAAGGCCTGAGCAACTCTCAGCCACCGGGTCTGCCGATCTACACACACACGGGCACCGGCAGCGAGACCTCAGCGGCTCCCAGCCGCCAGCCCACTGCAGTTCCCAGAGCATTTTCTGCACATGTGCAGGGAACGCTCTTTTACTTTTGTGGGGATTTAAATATCCCCCATATCATTTTTTTAAGTTTCCAGATTTTTCTGCACACCTGGGGAGCCCCCCAAGTGTGCAGGAAAGTCTCTCCCCCCCAAGTGCCCCCAATATGCGGATTTAGATATCCGCACGCAGGGGGCGCCTTGGCTATTAGATATATAGATAATTGGTAGACAGTACCTGTGGTTTGTTAATCATCAGAAGTTGAGCAAATTCATAAAAGTGGGGAAAGGTATAATCACAGAGGGACTTTTCCATTCTGTATACCTCAGCTTAAATTGCCACACTATCAATGTTAATCCTGCTTATGTCAAAAATTGGGAAGATCATCTATGTGCTAAGACAAGGTTCACCCAACAACAGTAGGAAACTATATTATAACTATCTTTTGCTGTAATTTGTTCTGTTATTTTTCCAGTCTCTCATTTTCCAAGTTCAATACTAAGCAGGGACAACATTTTTTTTTCTATGCCCCCTCCAAGTTTACTTCAATAGTACATCATGATTTTTTATACCCCTCCTCACCTTCACTAACTCAAGGCAGCTAACAAAGCAACGAAAACTTCACAGGCAAAACATCGTGAGTATCCAAGTTAAAGCCAATACACAAAAGTTAAGAGCCAATACAAACAGTTAAAAACACAGACTAAAAATAATTTTCCCTACTTTAAATAATCTCTGGAATAGGACAGTCTTCCTAAACACTCACTCTTTAATATGGGTGAGGCCACTGAGTGAGATTGTTTGGAGACTTGGGGTTGGGTGTCGCCAATAAGCAGGTGACACCCAGCTCTGTGTTTCATTATCCAAGCCTCCAGATGCGTCTGTCTTGGTTCTGAATCAGTGCTCTGAGGCTGTGGTCAGGTGGCTAAGGCAGAACAACCTGGAGTTGAATCCTGACGACACAGAGGTAATGCTTGTTGGGAAGGCTGACATTCTAGAGGGACTTGTCCTGCACGGAGTAATGTTGGCTTTATCAGAGCAGATTAAGAGCCTGGGGTGCTCATGGACCCTGCCTTGGTGTTTGAAAAGCAAGTTGGCATGGGTGGCCAGGAGCACCTTCTATCAGTTGCATCAGATCCGCCAACTTCCTCTTTACCTGCTTAGCTGAACTCACTGAACTGATCCATGTTTCTGTAATCTCATGGTTGGATTACTGCGACACACTATGTAAGGCTGTCTCCAACACACTCCTGTGTGAAGGACTGTCTCCTTCCATATGTGCCTGAGCACCAACTATGGGAATCAGACAGCCAACTGCTGGCTAGCCCACCATTTAGGGTGGCCTGTCTGGAACTGACCAAGGCCTGGGTATTTTCCATCATGGCTCCAACTCTGTGAAATAGGGGGAACCCTCCTTGGAGATCTTTAGGAGGCGCTGCAAGGCCTGCTGATTTGCCAGGGATTTTGAGGGGGGTTGAAGAGCAGGCATCTTTTTTTTGGGGGGGGGGGGATTCGAGGCTTGTTATTTTATCTTTGCTTTTAGCTGGGGATGTTTCAGTGATTGTTGTAAGCCCTCTTGAACCAAGAGGAAAGGTGGGACATAAATGTTCTAATAAATAAACATATAGGTTTTTAAGAAGGTTGGAACCCCATCCTCCTTTCTGGTAAGAACAAGAATCTGTTCAGATAGGGTAATGAATCAGCATTTTTTTAAAATCAAACATAGAACATCTATTTTGGGCATAACATGTTGTGACAGATACCTAGATTAATTCTGGATACACTGTTTCAGTGATTAGTTGAGTGGCACAGAAGACGAACAGAAGCTATACAGAGAAAAACACACACAAAATCACTGGCTCCAATAACCATAAAAGTCAAAAGCAACCAAGACTATGGCATTAGAAGAACACCTTTTGATGCACCCTCAGTATGGGTTTATAGGACCATCTTCCCCCACAGCAAAGTTAATTTTTCTCATTCTTCCCATAAGGCCAGTTTCAGCCTCGGCAGAGCTAGCAGGCTGGAAGAACAGAGAGGCAGAACCAAGGGGACAGCACTGCATCCTGACTTCATGAGGAAGGGGCACAGAAAACATTAGTTGCGGGCATGAAGCTGCTGGTAAATTTTTATGTGCAGTTTCAACAAGCTAGCAACTTTGTGGATTCAAAAGGAAACAGTTTATGATCCTTGTCAAAGCCATTCTACTCTCAGCTCTATGCAACGTATTAGACCAGTGAGCAGGGCTCATTTCATAGCAGGAGCTCCTCTGCATATTAGGCCACACACCCCTGATGTAGCCAATCCTTCAAGAGCTTACAGTAGCCCCTGTGAGAAGAGCTCTGTAAGCTCTTGGAGGATTGGCTACATCAGGGGTGTGTGGCCTAATATGCAAAGGAGCTCCTGCTACCGAATGAGCCCTGCTAGTGAGGATCCAGTAATTCACAAATTAGACCGGTGAGGATCTAGTAATTCACACACACACACACGTATGCTAATGGTTGTTGGAGTCACGAACAGATTTGTATTAAAAATGATTGGTAAATTAGTGGCGTAAAAATATCCTGCTATGATGAATTGGCCAGACAGATTCCATAGGTTATACATGCTTCATTAAAGGAGCAAGGAAGTGCTGACTACTTTGAAGGAAGTGATCATAGGTCTCCTCCCAAGGAAAGGTATCCCTAGACTAGGGATGGGCATGGACCAGAAAAACAGAGGTTTGTACTGGTCCATGGTTCATGGGTTTCACGAACAATGGACCACGAATTTTCACGAACCTTTTTGTTTAACAGACCGGTCTGTGACTTCGGGACATGCTAGAATGCCCCCCCCTGCCCGCCATAGGCTATAGACACCAAACTTGCAGCGAGTCTCCAGTGGACTCTCTTCTACCTGCCCTACAAGTTTGGTGAGGATTGGATTTAGGGGGGCCAAGTTACAGCCCCCTAAAGCAGGTGCCCCCAGGAAAGTGCTTTTGGGGGAAATCACGGCTGTAGGAGTATGTCTAACGGCCCCCCTGCAAGCTAGAGGCATCAAAGTCACAATGGGTCTTCCCGGGATGGCCCTCTACCTTCCCTCCAAGTGGTGTGCAGATTGGCATTAGGGGCGTGGGGAAGATCCTATGGTCCAATATACAATCTTCTTGTTGTTGCTTTCCTGGCAAACGTGTCTCCGCTGAATCTCCTGGAGCTCTCAGCAACTTTAGATACCATCAACCATTGTATTTTTATTTTACTTAAATATTTCCACCCCACTTTTCTCCCACTGTAGAGAGCTTTATAAAATGAAACAGACATTACAATGAATTTTAAACAAAAATATCCAATGCAACAGGCTGTTCAGTACAATCTTAAACCAAGTATTCAGCTACAAGGATGTCCTAGGGTGATGCTCATTCCACCTGCAGGGCTCATGCAGGGCTGCAAGCCACAGAGTTGGCCAGAAGTTCATGCCTTTGACCAAGCCCAGTTCTCAACTACTAAAAAGGGGGGAGGGGCAGATGTTCAGCCCAGGTTTTATTCAACTGGCTCAGATGTTCCGTAATCCCTCACCTCTTGCATAGACCGGATGGTTGGGGATTGGCATAAGGTAACCACACTCTGATTATTTCACTCCTACTTGATCACTTCTGGAAGGTAGTGTTGGGGACTACCACTTGACCCTCTGGCATTTTTGCTGTGGGAGCCCACAGGAGTCAGTTTGGTGTAGTGGTTAAGTACACGGACTCTAATCTGGGAGAACCGGGTTTGATTCCTCACTCCTCCACTTGCACCTGCTGGATGACCTTGGGCAAGCCATAGTTCTGTACCAGCTGTTCTCTCAAGGACAGCTTGGGAAAGAGCTCTCTCAGCCCCACCTACCTCACAGGGTGTCTGTTGTGGGGAGGGGAAGGAGTTTGTAAACCGCTCTGAGACTCCCTTGGGTAGTGAAGGGCGGAGTATAAATCCAATCTCTTCTTCTCTTCTTCTTTTTCACATGCTAGTTAATACGAAACCACGGGGAAAGATGTCCAGACATTGGAGCTAGGTGCCATTACCTGCCATTAACTCCTCAACTCCTTCAGGTATAACTGTGAAATTCCTGAAGAAGTGTCTGGAGAAAGCAATAAGCTGAAAGAAGACTAATCAACTGAAGTTCTAGGTGATTGATGTTCTATTTTTCAACGATACAACTATTCAGGGAATAAGGGGTCTGTCTGCCTGTTAACTAGTAGTTTCACATGGCTCCTTTGTACCTAGGCAAGGGTTACTAAGAGGTGGAAATGTTTGATCCTTTCCTCCTTCTCCCCTTCACTATTAAAATAGCTTCTCTGAAGCAGCTATGAGCTGTGTAGGAGGAAAATGACACACAGTCTTTGTACCCATCTTCCTCCCCCCCCCCCCCCGAGCTAATTCCCGCAGGAAAAGGGAATAAATAGAAGCGGTAAGAAAGGAAAGGGTTAAACATTCTATCCTTCAATGAAAAAGAGAAACACGCCATGACTAGGGATGTCTAAGAAAAACAATTTGGTATTTTTTTTGGGAATTGGGGCTTTCGGACTCTTAAAAATTCAGTATTGTCTTGAAAACCCAAATTCCAGTATTGGCATTGTTTTGGAATTTGGGTAAAATTCATGAACCCCAATATATTTTTTTACTCCATTGTACCCTATGGGACCATTATAGTAAATGGCAAATCTCCTAGGGCATATTCAGTGGGCTGAGGGGAGGGATAGAGGCACCAAATTTGCCTTGTAGCTGCTGGAGCCTTTCCCCAAAAGAACCCCCAAGTTTCAAAAAGATTGGACCAGGGGTCCCATTCAATGGGCACCCAAAGAGAGTGCCCCCATTCTCCACTGTTTCCAACGGTGGGGGGGAAAGCAAGGCAGTCATACAACAAGCCCAACAGATTCTCTCAGAGAATCTCTGCAGTAGAAACTGAAGTGTGGGGAGGGGGCATGTTTGTAATGCCAGCAGCAGAACCAGTGGAATGTGCCCAGCAGAACCAGTGCCACTGGCAGTGCCAAAACCCAACCGATTTGACCTTCATCCTCTGGGGATTTGGCCAGAGTTGCACTGGTTCTGCTGCTTGCCTTGCAAACATGTCCCCTCCCCACATCTCACTTTCTACTGCAGAGATTCTCTGGGAGAATCTGTTGGGCTTGTTGTATGCCTGTCTTGCTTTTTTCCCCACCACTGAAAACAGTGGAGGATGGGGCACCCTCTTTGGGTGCGCCCACAGACTTGGACCTCCAGTCTCCAATCTTTTTGAAACTTGGGGTTTTTTTTAGGAGAGGCTCCAGCAGCTACACGGCAAATTTGGTACCTCTACCTCAAACCCCCTCCCCCCAGCCCACTGAATACACCCTAGGAGATTTGCCATTGACTATAAGGGCCCCATAGGGTATAATGGAGCCAAAAAAATTGGGATTCCTGGATTAATTCGGGATTCCTTTATTGGTACACCGAATCAGATCAGAGGATCTGATTCAGCTGAACGAAAGCCTGAATCAAATTAATCGGGTATTAATTTGGCTCGGAGATGCTGCATGCACATCCCTAACTATGACCAAACCTAGTTTGCTAAGTTAACGGGAAGGGGGGCGGGACACAAATTACCCTTATGTTCAAAACAAAGCACTGTGAAAAAAAATAAAAGCAGTACAAAGCCCATCTTAAGACAGGCAGTTCTAATTGCATTCCTGCAGAAATCCAATGTAAAGCTTGTCCTGCTGTTCGCAAAGTTTTATACTTACTTGGGAATGCAGTGCGGCTCTAAGAATTACATAAACCAAAACCCAGCATAGGTCAAAGTAGCTTCTTTTTTTATCATGCAGTAGGAGGACAAAGTTTCCTCCCTTAAAGAGCTTTTACATAAGAAATGCTGCTACTGGCTACTGTGCACAAACAGACTTATAGGCATCCCCACTATTCTTGACAAAAGGTTGTCCAGTGCCTATTCACAAGCTCTTTATTTTCTTTTGCCAGCAAAAAAGCAACGCTCTATCTGGTATGCGGTGCTTAAAAGAAAGCCTGGCAAGGAGTGTGAGCTCCTAGTCTGCCAAGGTTTCCTTCCTATTCTTTTTGCAGGTCTTTTTTTTTTTCACCTAAAGGGCAGCTAAAGAAAACGGACAACAACTCTGTGTATAATTAGAATTTTTAAAACGTGGAATCGAGGATGCCATTAAACGGAATCATGCAGCCCAGTAAAGAGAACTTTTTGTACGGTTCAAGAAGGCTTTGCAATGAAAAGGGATTTGGAAAGAGGACAAGACAGAAAAGAAGAATGCTGCAGGTTGTTCAGAATATGGCAAACAACCTGGCAAACGCCACAGAAGCAGGAGTGCAGGAGACCGACAGCAGAGGACTTTGTGCACAGTAGTGGTGAGGGGAAGCAGAGGAAGTGAGAGATGCTGGTGACAAAGAGCCTTAAATGTTAAGGACTAGGAACTGGTAATTGCTGAGACAACTGGCAGGGAACCAGCACAGACACAGAAGGGTAAATGCTACATGTGGTGCTCAGTTACATGTCATCCCCCACGCCCACAAACATTATTCTTCCTCTTTGGACCAAATGCAGCCTGGAACCTGCAAGGGAAGATACGCAACGACGAAGGAGGACTCTTAACTCTTTCTGTACTAGGGCTCCCCCCCCCCCCCCCACACACAATTTAAGTCCATCCCTGATACTTTACCTTGATGAATGCTGGAAAGACATGAGTGTCTTTTACACCATGAATGGAGAAACAGCTGGAGGGGGGGGGAGAACAATTTTTAACAAAACATCAGCCGTAGGAGGTTGACAATCTGCCCCCTCATGGGTCAGCCACTGCAGCTGCATTTTGTAAAAGAAAGAAAATGTTTTGGGTGGGGGAGGGATCACAAGCTTCTGAACATAATGCGTAATTTGAGAGAAATGAGAAATAGGGATGAGCAGAAAGTAACCTCCACAGGTTTCTGTTTTACCGCTTCTCTTCTTCATCTGTTGCCAGTGCAAGGTGACACGGCAATTAGGCTCCAGCATTCATGTTTTTGTTCACAAGGAAAGGCCAACAATTCACCCAAAACCCCATCAAAGTGCAAGGGGGGAGGAACAGCCTTTCTTTAGTACATTTTCTAAACTAACGTTTATGATAGGATAAAGTTATCCTGTAACAGCGCACATGAAGACACAGGAGCTGGCTTGAACACTCAACAGCCCTTATGCATGGTGGAGGGGGAACAAAGATCATTACTTCTTAGTCCGATTACTGCATCTGTCCCACTCAAGGAGTATTTACTTTCAAGTATGCTTAGGGTTATCTATTTTCATCTGATTCCTCCTCAAAAAGTTTCAGTGCTGTACACTGTTGGATATAATAACTCTGCATCTGGGAGGGAAAGGGTTAAGAGAATTATCTCACTTAGGTACACTTGGCAGTTGGCCCCACCCTCCTCTCTGTTAGCTGCTGAGCCTCTTCGGCCTGGCCTTCGCTTGCCTTCTGTTTCATCTTATATAGGACCTCTCTTCTTCTCGCTCTCCTACCTGGGCTTGGAACTGTAGCAAGTTAACCTTTTCGAAGTTAATCTATTCACAAGAAATTAAACGCACCTACATGAATGTGTCATGTAAGATGTGTTCCTATTTTTGCAAGTAAAATTTCTTCTGTCTTGTTATCATTTGTGACAGATCGCAAAGAAAAGCAGGCTTTTTAAAATGTTGCTTGTATCAGAGAGTCAGGGAGATCAAGAGTTAATCTACCCTGGAGAGAAGAGCTTATGTGATTGGCTGCTCTACTCGCTCTCTGACTGGCCAGCATCAGTTGAGAGAGGAAATAAAAGAGCTGCTCTGGAGGGGAAAGGGTCTTTCACCTTTTGGTCTTTGTCCGAAATCTAACATCTGAATCAATAGCCAGAGGGTTTGGCTTCTGAGGGAAGAGACTTCAGGAATCAGTGATTTCTGTCAGGGAATTGTCAGAAAAGTACTTCTATAGGGAGAAGAATAAGGACCCCATTGTCTTAAAAATATATTAGAACTACTCTGAAAGAAAATTTAGATTCTCAGTCAAGAAAGCTACAGAACAGCTTTATACAGACAACGGATACTGGAGAAGGATTTGGCAGGAGGTCTGGGTAGTCAGAGAGAACTCCCAGACAAGCCAAATAGTAAAAGGTGGTATTGCTTCTTAGGGACAAGGAGAATAACTTCCTGCCAGTGAAAGGGGTTGGAAAGAGAACCCTGGTCTGTGATAAAAGGGAGAAGCTTAGACACCGCAGGAGTTAGTGCAAAAAACTGTAATATCTAAAGAGAAAACCTAGATATCTGAAAGGAGAAACCTAGAAGAACTAAGGCAAAGCTATTATTTAAGTCTTGCAAGGCGGGACCACATCGGGCCTGTGCTTGCGGCGCTGCACTGGCTGCCTATAGCATACCGAGTTCGCTTCAAAGTGCTGGTTCTTACCTATAAAGCCCTATATGGCCAAGGTCCAACATACCTTAGGGACCGCCTTTCTCCGTACATACCCCAGAGAGAACTACGGTCAGGGTCAGAACATCGACTGTGCGTCCCTAGCCCAAAGGATGCCAAGCTTGCCAGAACGAGGACTAGGGCTTTCTCGGTGGCGGCTCCTGTCTGGTGGAACAAGCTCCCAGGAGGAGATCAGGGCCCTGCGGGATCTAATGCAGTTCCACAGGGCCTGTAAGACAGAGCTCTTCCGCCAGGCCTTCGAATAGGAGCCGCCACCGGTGTCACCACCCATCATCTTAACAACCTGTGATGTAACCCTGGTCCAGCAGGGCCCTGGCAATGGTGGCGGGGGGGGGGGGGGGGCTCGGACCTGCCATTGGGGTTGCCATCAGATGTTATATTTGTGGACGCTTTTAATATGTATTAACTGTATTTATTCTGAATGTTTTAACTGATTTTATAGGTTTTAATGTACTGATCAGGCCTTGGGCCCGTGTAAGCCGCCCTGAGCCAGCTCGCGGGGAGGGCGGGATAAAAATTTGAATAAATAAATAAATAAATAAATAAATAAGAAACCTTATTCAAGATTCTGAGTAACAACTGAAATATATAAGCTCTACATGCTACTGAGGGGAACTAAAAATATTTTTGGCGGGAAAATCTGCTTGGGAGTGGGGAAGCGTCATGGGTCTGGCATACTACTGGAGTCAGACCATCTTGGTGATTTGTTTGAACAGCATTTCCCCCTTACCTGGGAAACAGGGAAGATCGGGAATACTGCATAAAGCTTCAGTGGGTTTTTTTAAAACAAAAATAATTAAGGAAACAGCAAAAGGGGAAACCTGAGAAACAAGTCAGGAACCTAAAAGGTTGAACAGCTAAAACATAAACCAAAATACATCCATTACAAAGCACACAGTAACTACAGATTAAAAACATACATAGAATGCAGATAAAAACAATGAGGTAATGAGTATCACATTCCATCCACATAGCATACAATGGTCTAAATAATGACAACTCACACTAGAAATGTAAATATGAAATATCTGTTCCAGGCCAGGCAGGTTCGGTATGAATAAACAAAATAGTGTTGCTCCAAATAATAGTTATAAAGTTTTTATGTCAATCAGGCCTGCAAGTATTGAGAAGCCCGCACCCATCAAAGATGGGTCATTGAACGCAATGACCTGCAAACAGTGATTCATGCAATGGCCACCTCAAGACTGGATTACTGTAATGTTCTCTACATGGGGCTGCCCGTGTCCCAAATTCGAAAACTGCAGCTGGTGCAGAATGTGGGGCCCAGGCTTTTGTTGGGTCTCCCTACGCGGGAGCACATCCAGCCTGCACTAAAAGCACTGCACTGGCTGCCTATAGCATACCGAATTCGGTTCAAGGTGTTGGTCCTTACCTTTAAAGCCCTATATGGTCAGGGTCCTACATACCTTTCCCCATGTGTCCCCCAGAGAGCACTAAGATTGGGGTCCCAAAACCGCTTGGCCCTACCGGGCCCCAGAGAAGCCAAGTTGGCTTCAACAAGGGCCAGGGCCTTTTCAGTGGCAGCTCCGCACAGGTGGAACAAGCTCCCGGAGGACATCAGGGCGCTGAGGGATCTTTTACCGTTCCACAGGGCCTGTAAGACGGACATCTTCCACCAGGCTTTCGATTAGGGAGCCGCACCCAAGAAACTGTAGCCCTGGCCCAATACTAACATCATTGTCAACAGCCAATTAAGCCGGACTATGATAGTTAGCTGGCTGTTGTTTGAGGATGCTGCTATGCCCGCCGTCTGAAACTAGCACATTATATTTTATAATATTCATAATTGTATTGTTCTGATTTTATCTAACTGTTTTATATTTTTATGTAAGCCGCCCTGCGCCTGCCTTGGCGGGGAGGGCAGGATATAAATTAAATAAATAAATAAATGATACAACCATTCTGCCCTTGGCCATTGCTCTAACCCAGGGGTGGGCAAACTGTGGCTCGGGAGCCGCATGCGGCTCTTTCACATATATTAAGTGGCTCCCAGCAGGGCAGCTGGGGAAGCTAAATATCATTAGCAAACAAATATCATTGGACAAATTAATATCATTATCAATATCTGCTTTTACCCCTTTTGTTATTATTTTTGGCAGTCTCGTTTAATGTTAATAAAAAGCAAATTTGCTTATTTTCCAATAAAAGCAGGTAATATTTGTTCACGTCTTGTGGCTCTCAAACATCTGATGTTTATATGCGGCTCTTACGTTACGCAAGTTTGCCCACCCCTGCTCTAACCATCGTGTGTGTCCACGTGTCAACCGAAAGTCCACTGAAAGCGGGCCTCTGGGCCAAAACACATTTGGTCTAGTGGTTATTGTTTGTGTAACCAATATTTTGGTCTCAGTTATGTGTATGCAACTTACATTTGTTGCTGTATGCTATATGGATGTAATGCGATACCCACTACCTCTTTGTTTTTATCCACATTCTATGTATGTTTTTAATCTGTAGTTACTGGGCACTGTGTAATAAATAGATGTATTTTGTTCTATGTTTTAGCTGCTCAACCTTCTACGTTCCTGAGTTGTTATTTTTTTTTTTTACATTTAACCCAACATACACATGGTTTACTCCATTTTTATCCACACAACAATCATTTGAGAGATTATCACTGGTCTAACTTCACTCCATGGCTAAGAGGCACATATGCAATTGCCATCAACCAGAAAAGCCACATCTACTTCCATCCCTAGCATGAGGCCTGCACCTCAACAAGGCTCACAGCTTACCTGTTCCTCCAATGGTTTCTGTTGGTTACAGGAACCAACTGCCAACCACAAGAGGCCACAGGGAAAGGGACTTGCCCAGTTTTCTGAAACATGGGAAAGGTGCCACATTGGGGAACAGTGCGTGCAAGAGCCACAGGTGAATCCCGAGCCACTCAGTATCACTGGGTTAGGCTGAAAGTCCAGCATCCAATAAGTTTTGCAGCTGAATGAAGGTCTGATCCAGGTCAAAGTTCAGCATTCTGACTGCTACAACAAAATGGTACTGATGTCTACCTGCACTCTTAGCTTCCAACACTACGTTGGAGCCAGTTTGGTGTAGTGGTTAAGTGCACGGACTCTAATCTGGGAGAACCGGGTTTGATTCCCCACTCCTCCACTTGCACCTGGCTGGATGACCTTGGGCAAGCCATAGCTCAGTACCAGCTGTTTCCTCAAGGACAGCTTGGGAAAGCGCTCTCTCAGCCCCACCTACCTCACAGGGTGTCTGTTGTGGGGACGGGAAGGGAAAAAGGAGTTTGTAAGCCGTTCTGAGACTCCCTTGGGGAGTGGAGGGCGGGGTATAAATCCAATCTCTTCTTCTTCTTCTACGTAACAGTCTAACAGAGATTCTCTCTACCAGTGTTTAGAAACTGAGTTCAGGATTTCTAACATCATGCTCAAAAAATCTTCAGAGATAGTCAGCTGAAGGACACATGCAGAGCTACCAGTATCACTAATTTTTTCCCTGCAGGATGAAGCCTCTTTCTACAGCGGCTTGCAGTAACTGAATATACTATTTATCTGTGAGGATACTCAATCCTCACAGAAGACCAGTAAAAATAGAAGATTATTAAGCAAATTATATATGGACACTTCTGAGCCTAGTTCAGGGCTCAAATAATATTCCCTCACCACTACAGCAGTTTTAGCCAAGCCCTTTTCTCGGCATATCTGTAAAATGAGAATAAGCAGTGGTTACCAAACAAGAAGGTTGTGATAGTCAAAACTAGGTGAAATCTTGTATAATGCTTTGAAGAAATGCAATAGCACAACACAGGTTTTCTGACTACATACTTGGGAGAATCATAGCAAGAAATCAAACACAAACACACAAACACAAACAAACTACCCAGCACTAGAAAGAATTTAGTTAGTTGATACTTCCAGATACCTGGAGAAACAGAAGCTGAACTTATGTCAAACTCGTTTTTTAGTTTGCCATGAATTCTCGGGGGAATCTTAGGGGAGGGAAATTCCTGCTGGAGGGGTTGTGTGCTTCAGTGTGAGAACGGCTTTATTGTAGTGGCGAAAGTAACTCTACACGTAAGTAACATGCCTTATGAGCAAGAGACAGACTGGGAAGCCCCCAGGTTTATTGCAACCCATAGAGACATCGGAACGTCCACAGACCGTTATTTCTATGGATTTTATTACAGACTTACCCCCAAGCAAGGGGAAAATGGTCATCTGAGTGGTGGTTGACCTATTTTCAAAGCATGCACATTTTATCCCTTGCAAACAACTGCCAGCTGCTCAAAAACTGGCTCAAATGTTCTTGCAGTACACAATCAGACTGCATGCTTTGACCTGAAAAGTAATTTCAGACCGTGGGCCCCAGTTTGTAGTGAAGTTCTGGAGGAAACTCCTAAAGTTGTTAGGGGTAGAGCAGGGACTCAGTAGCACTCACCACCCAGAGACTGGTGGGCAAACCGAACCAACTAATCAAGTATTAGAACAATTTTTGAAGTGTTTCATAAATCATCAACAAACTTACAGCTATAACAATTCTGTGCATAGCTCCACCGGTGTCTCCCCTTTTAAAGCTGTGCATGGATATGAAGGGGGCCCTCTCCCTACTCTAAACCCGGGGGCCGCTGCTACAGATGATGCCCAAACATGATGGGCCAAAGTGACTCAAGGGTGGCCAGCTCTGCAGAAAACCTTGGAAAAGGCCAAGGAGGACTATAAATGTTATGCTGACAAAGGGAGGGGTCCCGAATGGGATTTGAAACCCGAGGACTTTGTGTACATCTCTACAAAAAACCTCAGGGGTCTTCAACCAGGGAGGAAATTAGGATGGAGATACGTAGGACCTTTCAAAGTAGTGTGCTTAATTAACAGGGTGACTATGGAAGTTGAATTGCCAAAGAATTTGTGTCATGTGTGCCCTGTTTTCCATTTCAGTCTACTGAAGAAGGATCCTGGACCCTTGAAGTGGAGACCTCGCCCTGCAGCTCCCCCTCATCTGATTGTGGACGGAAAACCCCATCAAGAAGTGAAGGACATTTTAGACTCTAAAGTCAAACAAGGGCTATTGTATTATCTCATTAAATGGAAAGACTTTGATCCGAGCCATAATGAGTGGGTGCGAGAAGAACACGTAAATGAGCCCAGACTGGTGCATGCTTTTCATAAGAAGAAGAGGAAGAGAAGAGATTTATACCCCGCCCTTCACTACCCAAGAGAGTCTCAGAGCGGCTTACAAACTCCTTTCCCTTCCCCTCCCCACAACAGACACCCTGTGAGGTAGGTGGAGCTGAAAGAGCTCTGACAGGAACTGCTCTTTTTCAAGGACAGCTGTGCCAGAACTATGGCTTGCCCAAGGTCATCCAGCAGGTGCAAGTGGGGAAGTGGGGAATCAAACCCGATTCTCCTAGATTAGAGCCCGCGCACTTAACCACTGCACCAAACTGCACCAAAGCGGCACCCCTAAAGCCAGGGGAGGGGGGGATGAGGGCTTGGGGGAGGCAGAACGTCAAACTCGGTCTCTAGTTTGCCATGAATTCTGAGGGGAATCTTAGGGGAGGGAAGTTCCTGCAGGAGGGGTTGTGTGCTTGAGTGTGAGTATTGGTTTCATTTTAGCAGCCAGTTACAGGAATGCATTCCCCATCCTCAATGAACACCTTCTCTCCTATATTCAGACAAACATGATATTTAAGCAGGAAGTCAGCACCCAACAACATTCTTCCGTCCGAGTCCTGTGCCACATTAAAATCCCACACTGGTCAAAAGGGGGTTTGCCAGCATGCCATTAGCCCAGCCTCTAGCATTTGCCACCTTGAGAATCTCAAAGCAGGATCCTAATGTCTGAGATCTACTTCACAAGCCTTCCTTCCAAAAAGTTTCAGGTGCCACTAAAACTTGTGTTCTAGAAATGGCTAGAATCTCACAGGGAACCTTCCCAGTCCTTGCAGACAATCATTTTGAACAATGTGGGAAAGTGATCTATAAATATCTTAAATAATTCCCCACCACAATAGATGAATGCTTTAAAGACACAAGGTCGGTCAGTCCGGCAGCTCTCTGGCCACCATCACACACTCTCCTTCAGGTTTAGCAAACCTGCAGTCTCTTTTAAAGAAAAAAAACTACCAGTTCATTGTGTTTCTAGAAGACCTGTTCAAAATTACTGCATCACTCACTGGGATACCAACATATATGATTTGGGAAAACAAGCTATAAAATATAGATTTCCTACCACCCTACCATTCCTACCACTTTCACACACTCTCCCTTCAGCATCCACCTACCCAAGCAACCACCTTTTTTGCAAACCATGAGTGTTGCTAGGGTTCAGTAACCTCAGTAGATGTGTCCCCCCCCCCCAGAAGGGACAAAAAAAACAGAAGGTACATCCCATGTCATGCACAATTCTTAAACACCACGTGCAACTAGGAGCATCATTCTGCAAGTCATTTTCACCCAGCAACTTCACCGCCAAAGACCCTCTTGTCCCCCAGTCCCTGACTCAGCATCCCCAAAGAGCCCCACAACCAGCCCCAATCCACCCATTACCACCCCAGCCTCTTCGGAGTCTCCCCCCACCCCCTTCAGAACAGCCCACCACCCCACCAGTGTTCCCTCTAAGCTGAGTTTGTGTGAGCTAGCTCACAGTTTTTTAGCCTCCAGCTCACACATTTTTGTCTCCGCTCAGGAAGGAGGGCTCCAGAGCAAGCTAATTGATGCAGCAGCCAAATCACTAGCTCACAACTTGAATGCCAGTAGCTCACAAAGTAAAATTTTTGCTCACAAGACTCCACCGCTTAGAGGGACCATTGCACCCCACCCCCTTAAAAATCAGGCCAGCGCTGCTGCTGGGGCTTCTTCTACCTCGCTTAGGAGGCTGTATCCATTCTCGGTGGCGCCAGACTCTAACCAACAACAGGAGCAAAGGCTTAGCCAAGGCTAAACACGGGGCTCTTTCTCTGCAACCTCTTGCAAGGAGTAAGCCAACCCGCCTACTGCGGGTGCCTAAAGCCTCTCCCCTCCCCCGCGTGTCTCTATCCAGCAAGCCCTTCCTCGGTCCCTATAAGACAGCCCCGTTTCGCTCCGCTTTGCCTCACCTGCTGCCCTCCTGCTAAGGGCCATTCCTCTCGCGGAAGCTGCCGGGGTCCCAAACAAAAGGCGACTGGCACTTTATCCGCCAAGCATCCGCTGCCTTCCAAGGGAAGGAGCCCCGCGCGCTCTTCCTTCCCCTCTCTGTCTCCGCGCGCCGTCCTACTCCGGAGCTTCCTCCTTCCCCGGTGGGCGTGTCTATTCGCAGGGACTCTGGCGTCCCATTGGCTCTGGAGGCGAACGGGAGGCGTTCCCAGCCCAGGACGGGTTCGAATTGAGGCGCAGAGCTTCTCTCAGTGGCGGCCGTGCTGGCAGGGTCGGGCCCCTTCCGCGCTGGCTGAGTCGGGGGTGGCGGGGTGAGGGGAGAGCGCGGCTGCGGCTGCGCAGAGCGTGAGAATTCCGCCTCGAGGGTGGTTTGACAGCGGCAGCCGCGAGCAAGCCGAGCACACAGTTGCTTCAGCAGCAGCAGCAGCGGCGGCGCATGGACAGCGCGAGGGGAATATCAAGCGGTGCAGTTCTCTCAGCGCGCGGGCGTGCGCGCGGGAGTGTGTGAGACGTATCTTATCAAAAGGAGATAATATGTTATACATCTGCCTCTCTGCCTCTCCTTCTTCCACCACCAGCCTCCTCTCTTCCTGCCCCGGCTTCTCCTTCACCTGACTCGTTGAGCCCAGCATGCAAGCCAGTGTCTGCTAAATGAATAATGCCCTAGAATGTCAGCGCTGAAAAAGGTAAGGGCTTGAAATGATGGACAGCCAATGATCTAATAGCACAGTCCTTGGAGGAAAAGGGGGGGGGGGGGGGGAGAGGCACCAGCGCTGCTCTCTGGCCGCCGGTGCAGCCTGGGCGGAGGGTAAAATCCGCCAAGTGGGGGACTTTGGGTTGCAAGCGATCCTGGCTCCCGTCTCGGTCCGGACTGCAAACTCTCCGGGTGCGCGTGGAAAGGGGGGCCTCGGTGGAAGCAGCTGGTCGGATTCCAGCTGCTCGGGGGACTGAGTCATGGGAATGGGGGGGGGGGGGGGACGGGGACTGCTGGGGGGCAGCCTACATATCTGCCGCTGCTGCGGTTGGGGTGTTTGTCCGAGGGCGAATATCCTCGTCTTTGAGTTGGGTTGGTTGCAGTCTTTGGGAGACGGGTCCACCTTTCAGTCCAGCAGCCGGAGGGAGGAATAAACCTGATTGAACTCGAGGTTCAAACCCGGCCGCTTTTTTGTCTCCGGAGGGAAGGGGGTCAGCGTAAGAGGGCTTGCCTTGGGGGGGGGGGGTGGCTTTGAGTAGTTGTTCCGCGGCTGCTGCGGTTCTTCCGGCCTGGCGCGGGGCTACAGCCGCTGCTGGGATGGTGCCTGCCTCGACGTGGGGTACGGTCTGGGCTCCGTTCGCCCCAGGGGTGGGGAGGGGGAGAATGATGCTCCTGGAGGGATGCTGTGGAGATGCTTCCGACAGGCGTGTGAATCCCGCTGGGTTGACAGCAGCAGGGGCCTGTTATGTCATCCCCGAGGGGAACTGGGGACTAAGGGATGCTTCGAGTGGTGGCAGCGGCGGCAGTTTCGTGCTGGAGACGAAGGGAAATGAGTTGCGGGTGTTGGGGGTGCGGGTCGAACCGGAGTCTCCCGAAACCTAATATTGGGGGGCGGCTGAGGAGATGGAGGGGGTGCGTGTGGCGCTGGAGGGCTCCTGTCACCCAGAATTAATGGGGCGGGGGGGGGACTCGCGGCGGAATGACTGACAGTATTGAGGCGACAATGTGTGTGTGTGTGTGGGGGGGAGGACAGTGGTCTCTCCAGTCACCCAGAATGTATGAGGGGGGGGCACCGGAAGGGTGCTGGAAGGGCAGCGTGCCCCCCCCCCCGGGCAGTGTGTGTGGCGGGGATCTTGGCATTTAGAAACCCGCGTGTGCAGAACGACGGGGGAGGTCTGTTCACCCAGGATTAATTTCAAGGAATAATTGGGTTGGTGGCTCGTGCGTTTCTGGGGACCTTTGGTTTCCACGAAGGAGCCGGGGACAATGAAAGAGGACATGGGGGGGGAGGGGGGCGAGAGACGAGCGGTGTGAGGTGCCCCCCCCCCTTCCAGTCCATTTCTTCCCCTGAAGACGAAGGATCGGCGGACGGCGGCGCTGCGAGGCGAGGAGCGGTGCGCGCTCGACGTGCTCTAGCCGGCCGCTGTCCAAGGCCCGTGCGCTGGAGCGGCTGAAGTTGCGGAGACGGCCGGCGCGGTTCCCATTCGGCGGGAGCTGCCCCGGGAGGAGCTTCAGCGCCCGGGGCTGGAGCGATGGCGCGTGTCCTGGCTCGAGTCGCTTTCTGGACGCCGGCGGCCTCGGTGCTGGGAATGGTGCAGCTCAGCGGGGGGGGGGGGGGGGGAGAGAGAGAGAGAGTGACAGGGCGGGAGAAGCCCGGGTCCCTCCCCGCGCGCGCGCGCACACACACACACACACACCCAACACGGAGATACGCGGAGCTGGATTCCCAAGGGCTCCGGTTAGTGGGAATGGGAGTGGGAAGGAAGAGAAACGGAAGAAAGGGGGGGGGGGATCTTTCCCTTCTTCAGAAGCTCTTGCAAGCTTGTAGCCAGTGGGAATGCAAGGCTTGCGCTGCCAAGAATAAAGCTGGGGAGCTGTCAATGGGGGGAAGCTATTCAACGCCGCCGCCACCTCCCCCTCCTGGGCTGGCTGTCACAGAATCGAAGTTGCGGCGCCTGCTGTTCCCCTGGCGATGGCAGCTCGCGCTGGGCTGGCTGCAAAGTGGGAAGGGTGGGGGAGGCTCCCGCGGGAGAGCCGCGGGAAGCGGGGGCCCGTCGTCAGCCTCGGCCCGCGCGGCATCCAAGGAACGAGCCGCCCAAGCCGATCGCCGTCGGTCCGAGTCGCGCGAGTCACGGGCCGCCGGTCGAAACCTCGGAGACGCCAAGCGGCGTTATGGCTCCGAGCGCGGATCAGCAGAGCGTTCACGTCTGCGACCAGTGGGACAGCCGAGGCACCACTGCCTTCGTCCTGGGCACAGCCGGGACCGGGCGAGGCTCGCACACCTGCATCTCCACCCTCGGGAAACTCTGTGTAAGATTCTTCCTGTCTTCCTCCCCATTTAAACGGATGCGCAAGCCCCCGAGCCGTTTCCAGGCGCAGTTGGGTGCCGCGGAATGCCTCCACGAGCAAACGGTACTTGAGAGGCGCAGGTGCTTTGGGGGCGGGGAGGGCGAGGCGCTCGGTACGGATCTAACCCAATGGGCGTCTTTCCCTCCTAAAGAGAGGTCAGCCCTTCGCTGGCTCCTCCCCGCGGGAAAGCCAGAGCGGAGAGCTTGTCCTGCTCTCGGCCGGCCGAGGGAGGCCGTGGCGCGCTTCAGCGGCGGGGTTCAGGCGGCCTTGTCCTGTGGGAACTAGCAGTTCACGGGAAGCCGCCTTTAGAAGCAGGACGAGCCAAGCGGGCTGGCGGGGCAGGCGCCTGCCTGGACGCTAACTGGAAGGAGTTGTTAATCAGGATGATAGGAGCCAAATGGGGTGGTGGTTGGGAATGACTCACAAACGCAACCTTTGTCAGCAACATGAACAATATTCCTCGCTTCTGGCATTTGCCCTGAGGCGCTTCTGCACACTGACCTCTTTGAAAGGGGGAGGGAAAGATGCTCCCTCTAAGTGGGGGAGTCTTGTGAGCAAAAACTCTACTTTGTGAGCGACTGGCACTGAAGTTGTGGGCGAGCGGTTTGGCGGCTGCGTAGATTAGTTTGCTCTGGAGCCCTCCTTCCTGAGCAAAGACGAAAATGTTAGGACTTCTGTCCAATAATCAAGAAAATTCAGAGTAATGAATCTTGCTTTTCTGGAAAGAAGAGATTACTTCTTTTAGTTTAAAAGAAGTTTATTACTAAAGGGAAAAGGGAAAGGGGATTAGCTACAAATAAACAACACATGCTTACGAAGCAGCATTCTGCTGCGTCTACACACTAAGACATCCTGATAGAGGGTGAGAGAGATTGCAATGGAGGATCTCTCCTTCTTCTTAACCCCAGAAAGGAAACACCTGATATCATTGACCAATTAGCAAAACAGTAGGCCTTTAGTTTTCCCGGGCTTAGAGATAATTGGCCAGCTGCCAGGTATCACTTCCAGGCTAAACCTAGGTAAACAAACAAGTTGCATAGGTTAACCCTATAATGACTGAATTTCTCAGGCCTTGCGTTACATGCTCATTTTTCCAACAGAAAATGTGTGAGCCGGAGGCTAAAAAAACCGTGAGCTAGCTCACACTCACTCAGCTTAGAGGGAACACTGATGGATAGGTGTCTTCTCCGCTAAAATAAAATGCAGGCGCGGAAAACAGATAACCAAGTAATTCACTCTTATAAACATTAAATTTGCCCACCAGTGCTATTTTTACTTCTGTCTTCAAGGAGACTCATAGAACTAATGTAAGCATTCAGGAAGGACTACAGTTAGTATATTTTCTGGGTAAAAGGTAAAGTAAATGTTTCCCTTGCTCAAAAGCCAGTCGAATCCAACTCTAGGGCGGTGCACAGCTCTGTTTCCAAGCCAAACAGCCAGCATTGTCTCAAGACGTTTCCGTGGTCATGTGGCCAGCATGACTTACAGCCGAGGGGCACGGAACACTGTTACCTTCCCACCGCAACAATACCTATTTATCTACTTGCAATTTCTTGCTTTCGAACTGCTAGGTTGGCAGGAACTGGGGCCATGGACAGGAGCTCACTCCGTTACACGGTGCTAGGGTCTTGAACTGCCGACCTTCTGGTCTGCAGCTCAATTTGTGTAAATGTTTACTGTTAGGCAGGGGTCCTTTCATAGAAAAAGAGGTGCAGGAGCTCATTAGCATAACTCATTAGCATACCTCATTAGCATATGCCACGTCCCCTGACATCACCAGAAGTGTGTCAGAAAGGGAATGTCAGTTTCAGCCCCATTATACCCTATGGGCCATTGAAATCAATGGCAAAAACTCATAGGGTATATGAGGGGCTGGAGGGGAGGGGGTTTGAGGGAGAGGCTCCAAACTTGCAGGGTAGCTGCTGGGGCCTCTTCTCGAAATACCCACCAAGTTTCAAGAAGATTGGACCAGGGGTTCCAATTCTACGGGCCCCCAAACAGGTTGTCTCATCCCCTCCATTGTTCTCTATGGTGGGAAAAAATGTTAACTTTTTTCCTCCCATAGAGAACAATGGAGGGAATGGGGGCAACCTGTTTGGGGGCCCGTAGAATTGGACCCCCTGGTCCAATCTTCTTGAAACTTGGTGGGTATTTCGAGTAGAGGCCCCAGCAGCTACCCTGCAAGTTTGAAGCCTCTCCCTCAAACCCCCTCCCCTCCAGTTGCTTTTAAAGTTGCCACCGAATTTCGGCGGCAATTCGGCAGCAGGCTGAATCAGATTAGAGAATCTGATTCAGCCCGTGGCTGCCCTAGTGGCCACTCCTGAGCTGGCGGAGCTTCGCTCCACCTCGCTCCGGCCCCAACGGACCCCTGCTGTTAGGATCACAATATGATTGTACAGATTACAAGGAACCATGGTGCAAGGAACAATTCTGCGTCCCTCAAATCTAGTCCCCCTGCCAGTTCTCTCACCCATTCCACTAGCTCAGGGGTTTCCTTCCCCTTTCCTTTAAATCAGCACTCAGTACTTCTCGGCATCATATCCTTTCTGGAGCATTTTTACTGGAGCATTTTTGGAGGTTGTTTTTTTTTTTAACGGTTAATTTATGAAGTCATATTTTTCTGCATACCTGAGGAGTCTTCTGAGTGTGTAGAGACTCATAACTTCTACCTGGATAGCCTCATTGTCCAGCCTCAGTTGTCCACACAGGAGTCAGCCAGTTTATTATCAGATATAATCAGGGCTTTTTTTGTAGCAAAAGCCCAGCAAGAACTCATTAGCATAATAGACCACACCCAACAGAAAAAAACTAATTAGCATGTTAAGCCACACCCCTTACCGCACAGGTCCCTCCCAGGATCGACTTCCCCGGGTGCCCCGCGGCTTGCGGGGCACATGGGGAACCCAACGGAAGGAAGGCAGTTTCTGGATCAGCTTCCCCAGGTGCCCCTCAGCTTGCAAGGTGCCTGGGGAACCCGAGGGGGAGAGGCTGTAGGCGTGGCCAACTCAGAAGCCAGCCGGAACTCCGTTCCTGTGCGTTCCTGCCCCAAAATAGCCCTGGATATAATGACAGATATTTTAACCAGGCAGAAATAATGAACAATTATTAATTCAACTGAATTATTCAACTTAATACATTTGCAAATGTGATTTCAGAGATTTTCCTTCTATATCCTTAAATTTTTCTCACCACACAGGTACAAGTGTTACAGTCCTTGAGAGGAGGGGGGGAAACCATGGATGATTACATTGTTCCATCACAAAAAGTTATTTCAGGTCCAGTCTTCAGAGTACATTGAAGCTGCATTTTTCACGCAAGAGTTCTCCATTTAGTAACTTCATATCCACTATTAGGAGTATGGTGTAGTTTTTGCTAGAATAAATCTTATTAGTCTTTAAGGTGCCACTAGACTCCTGTTTAATTTTGCTGCAACATACTGACAAGGGCTACCATGCTGGAATTAAAACATTTCGACAGTGTCTCTACTACAGCGAAAGACTCAGCAGACAGCAGAGAAAAATCTTCAAAATCACACCCAAAATGCCACCCAAAGCCTGGCTGAATAAAACATGTTTTCAACTGTTTTTGAAGAAGCACAGAGTAGGCACCTGATAAAAAGGTCTGGGGGAGGATATTCCAAAGACACCCAGAGCAGAAGATCGTAAGACACAGGTGGGTTGCATAGAAACAGGTGTCAGCCATGAACTCTGATAGTTCAGACAGTATTCATGAACTACCACTCTGTATTAGGCTGCGGACACACGGCCCTTAAATGCGGGAGGAAGGGCTATTTCCTCCCACATTTAAAGGGGCCGACCACATGGCCCGCCCCAAATCCCGCGCTGAAGCGGGCTCAAATGCGGGTTCCTCCCGCATTTTCCGACCCCGGGAAAATCAAGTGTTTTCCCGGGTGTTGCGGGAGGAACCTGCATTTGAGGTATCTGGACAGCCCTCTTTCGCAAGCATTGCGAGAGCAGGGCTGTCCAGATAGTCCCGCCGGCCATTCCCCCCCCCCCTTTTACACTTGGACGCTTGGCCACTCACGCACCCAAGTGTAAAAGGGGAACCCCCCCCCAAACTCACCAGGCGGCTGGCAGGTCCTTGGCCGCCACCGCCACTTCTGCCGCTGCTGCGGCCGCCTCTTCCGTGGCTGCCATTTCTGCCGCGGCTGTGGCCACCGACGCTTCCGCCACAGTCGCCTCTTCAGCGGCCGCCATCGCCGTTCCCGCCGCCACCACTGCCGCAGGGGTTGGGATGTGTAGACATCCCAACCCGCGGTAGAAAAATGCGGCCCCTTTAAATTCGGGAGCCCTCCTGGATTTAAAGGGGCCGTGTGACCGCAGCCTTAAATTGCTCAAGTCAATGGGTGATGCCTGTGACTTGAGTGACCAACCAGGATCACTATAACTATTTCAACAATACCACAATAAGGAATGTTAATAAAATGCCATTTATTTTGATTAGCCCTAAATATTTGTACTCAGAAACACAAGTTTCTCACTCACTACAACTGCAGTAATCCTTTTTTTTTTTTTTTTTTGAAAAGGCTTGCTAATTTTTTGGCCTTTAAGATTGGATTTTGTTCATGAATCATCTCCTATTCTCTTTAAAATAACTGCTATATTATGACTCATTCACTTTAAGGCATATAATGTATTGTTCAGTATTGAACATGCCTGCATATAATTATTTTGTGGCACATATGGTCATTCACTGGTGACCTAATTCTGTGTACTGCTTTATAAACCTTTTACTGATTGGAAACTGTTGTTCTCAAGTAAAATAATGCTTTGCCATGCTTAAATTACTTAACTAAACTAATAAAACATGTTCCAGCCTGAGTTAGCCATGTTTAAGCTCATGTTTTTCGATAGGAGAAGGCCGCCATGGGCGAACACTGTGCCGGCGTGACTCCCCACCACTGGCCTTGGATACTTCCAGGACTGGGGCGGAGGGGGTTGTAGGGCCTTGTTGCTTCCTAGTCATGGAAACAGCAGCAGAAACATCCTCCTAGGGGTGAAAGGAAGGAAATTGTGCTTTGGGGTGGCCATGGCCCAAAACGGAGCGGCTTAAACGAGATGTTTAAATTAAAATTTAAACAAGAAGGGAAGATTGGGTGGGGGCATTGCAGATGTGAGAGTGGGCGCTGCCCTCAGCACATACCCCCCACCTCCGCTGGCTATGGCCCTGTCTGCTCCATGTCCAGAGGATGGCAAAAATACCTCCCAAGATCCCTGGCCAAACTGGCCTGGAGAAAATTGCTCCCTGACCCCAAAGTGGCGGTCAGCATTTCCCTGGGTGTGTGAGAAAGGGCCACAAGAACTAAGCACTGAGGCTACCCTTCCTGCCTTCCCTTCTCATGAACTGCCTAAGTTCACAGAATCATTATTACTGTCAGATGGCCATCTAGCCATCTGTTTGAACACCTCCAAAGAAGGAGAGGAGCTGCTCTAACTGTCAAGAAGTTCTTCCCAGGGGTCATTTCATAGAAAAAGAGGTGCAGGAGCTTATTAGCATAACTCATTTGCATATGCCACACCCCCTAACATACCGGAAGTGTGTCAGAAGGCAACACCCACCCCTCAGGCTCCACTCCACAGCTGAGTGAAACTGACCTGCTCTTCCTCCATTCCCTTCCCCATCCAATACTTTGTGCAATAAAAATAAGTGTAAAGAACACACCCTCATTCTCTTCCTGCTCCCTTGAAACCACCAGGTTTCAAGTAGACTTGAGATACCCAGGACATGGGCACCACCCATCCCTTTCCCTTTCCCTCCCCACAACAAGACACCCTGTGAAGTAGGTGGGGCTGAGAGAGGTCTTTTGAGAACTGCTCATGAGAGAACAGCTCTGAGAGAACTTGTGACTGGCCCAAGGTCACACCAGCAGCTGCATGTGGAGGAGTGGGGAATCAAACCTGGTTCTCCCAGATTAGAGTCCAACTCCTGACCACTACACCGAACTGATGGGGTGGAAGCTGCTGAAGGGTTGGTGAAATTTCTCCAGTACTTATGTGCCATGTGCCCAGATAAAAAATGGTATACTTAGAAAATTTATATGCCACCTTGAGCAAGTCTCTGGAAAAGCAGCACACAGTCATAAAAGGAACAATGATAAAATTATCAATATTAAAACAAAACATTAAAATCAATAAAGACCCTAACAGAGCTTTCCCCGGGGCGCTGCGCCTCTGCACTGCTCGGGGAAGCCGAGGAGGGGGCGGGGCTTGGTTATGTGCCCGCCCCCTGGGCTCCTCACTCCCGGAGCTGCGCTCCTGTGCGCTCCCGCTCCAACAGACCCTTGGTTCTTCCTAATGTTCTTCTGGAGCAACAGAAAACAACTCTGCACCATCCTCTATATGGCAGAGCTGTTTTTTGTCGCCCCATGTTTAACTTTGTCCCATCTTGACATAGGATGGAATCCTGAACAAGTCATGGGACCTTCGCCACTAACATTAAGGCTGGCAGGTTTATTTATGTCAAATGTAGCTGTTTCTTCTTTTTTGAGATATGGGATGTGGTCTAGGTCAAGTCTACAACTTTCTCCAGTTGACCTTAGTAGAATTTAACTTTGATTTCATAGTATCCTTTAACCTGTCAAGTTTGTATGATGACTTCATTTCAGCTTTTTTATTTATTTTTGTATTTTGGGACCTGCCTTGTGGATTATTATCTTAATGGAAAAGTAGTATGTAAATGTTTTAAATAAAAATTAGCTTCAGGTAAAGTTTATTATAATAAATGTGACAATCACAAGCATATCCATGGTTGGTAATCAGAATATCACCAACATATAACAAAACTGCACACATTATCCTAAGAACATGGCAAAATAGTAGCACAAAGACCATCCGCTCACCACATTGTTCTTCTATTCCTCACAAAAGCAAAAAATGCAACAAATTGGCTTCTAGGGGGGAAAAGAATGGGAGAGCTGCGGGTTGATGAAATCTTAGGAATCCCTCATTACAGCTGTGTGTACAAATGATGGTAATTGTGCTAAATTTCACCATTGCAGACTACTTTTAGAGAGGGCAGATAGAAATGGTCCTGTGTTTCATTCTGTCTGTGAAGATTCCTTCTTATGGAGCACCTATATGTGCAGTCTTTTATGGAATATTAAAACACACACACAAAAACATTCTTAAACGACTTTTCCCTGTTTGATCTTGACTGCACCAAGGTATAAAAGAATCTCCTTTACCTTCCCAAACAGATACACACTGAAGTATCTCTCTTCCTACCAGAATAAAAACAGTACACAGATTCTCTGATCCTGCCTTTTCACAACAGTGAATGAACTTGTTGTTCTTAGGCAAGCTTTTGTTTCTCCATCTCTCATCAGCAATAGACGCATAAAAATATGGACCTATCTTTAAGGGTCTCTGAGATTATGCAAAGTGTACTACATACTCCAAAGGCTAACCATTATCAAGACAGGTATTTACTTTTAGCCTACCCCTCATCCAAGGCACTCAGGGTGGCATTCATGCTTTCATCTGCCTCTGTCTTATTTTCACAACAACCTTGCAAGGTAGGTTAGGCCGAGGAAGCACGCTTGGCCCAAGGTTCACCCAACAAGATACCATAACAGAGTGAGGATCTGAACCTGGTCTCCCGGATCATAACCCAACACTCTAACCACCACACTGGCTTTCTCAAATAGGTTGCAACTTTTAATAAGTTCAGTAGTAGTGTTTTAAAACTGTAGCAAACTATCCTTCATTGTCTGTATGCACAGTTAGTAGCAGGAAACAAAAAAGGGTTGAGCTGGCTAGAGGAGCGGCTCCCCCCAAGGTGGGAGGGTGAGAACAGCAAGACTGCATGCAGCTGGCAAGGTCTGGTATTCACCTTGCAGTCTGAGCACACGGAGCAGCAATCCTAACCACTGCGGCAGATAGTTACTGGGTGCAGGACAAGACGGAGGTCAAGCTGAGGATGCCACTGCTCCACACGCAAAAGAAGTTCCAGAGCAGTGCTTGAGTCCAGCCTCTCCAGACTAGAATTTTTTTGGGGTAGAGCAGCATGGGAGCTGTCTGCCACAATTTGGTACCTGGTCCGAGAGTAGCCCCCCCCCCAGCCCCCCCCCATAACCACTATACCAGACAACTCTTACTGAGAAATAACCTATAGTGAGTCATTGAGATTTACTTCTAAATAATGATTTTGAGAGAATGACCTGCATGTATATGCTGACAGTGGCAATCGAAACAAGTATTTATAGCTTTTTCATTTATGCAGTAACTAATAATTATTATCATATGGCATTGTGTGTAGAATAGCCAGGAGATCCTCAGATTATCTGGCAGCTGCAAGTTCTAGCTCAAGGGTGGCCAAACTGTAGCTTGGGAGCCACATGCGACTCTTTCACACATATTGTGTGGCTCCCAGCAGGGCGGCTAGGGAAGCGAAGGGGAGGCGCGCCTCCCCAATTGGTCTTCCCTTCCCTAGCCAGTGTTCGCCTACCTGGGTAGACTTGAGGTATGGGGGAGCAGAGAAAGAAAGCAACTTTAAATGCGTTCTCTTTAAATCCCTTCTCCAAGCTAAGCTGGGGGGGGGGGGGGCTTGGAAGATGCATTTAAAGTTAAAGTTGCTTTCTTTCCACCTCTCCCTTCCTCCCCTTATCTATTTACTTTCTTTCCACCTAAATTTAAATCTGTTGTCTTTTTAAATCCCTTCTCCAAGCCAAGCCGTCACAGCAGTGGGGGTGGGGGGCTTGGAGAACACGTTTAAAGTTAAAAGCATTCTCCAAGCCCCTGCCCTGCAGCCATGCTTACCGGCTTGGAGAAGGCTTTTGTCTCTTTAAGTCCCTTCTTCCCCTTCCTTCCTCTATCTATATGCTTTTTCCACCTTTTTACCTTTCTTTTCATCTTTCTGTCTCTCTCTCTTCCTTCCTTCCTTCCTTCCTTCCTTCCTTCCTTCCTTCCTTCCTTCCTTCCTTCCTTCCTTCCTCCCTTTCTTTCTCTCTCTTCCTTCCTCCCCCCTCATCTATTTGCTCTCTCTCCCCCTGCCTCCCCATCTATTTGCTTTCTTTGTTTCTGTTTCTCTCTCTTTCTCTTTCTTTCCACCTTTCTCTCTTCCTTCCTTCCTCCCTCCCTCCCTCCCTCCCGATCTATTTGTTTTCTTTGTTTCTCTCTCTCTCTTCCTTCCTTTCTTCCCCCATCTATTTCCTTTCTTTGTTTTCTCTCTCTCTCTCTCTTCCCCCTCCCTCCATCTTTATCTATTTGCTTTCTTTCTTTCCACCTCTTTCTCTCTCTCTCTCTCTCTTAGACAAATAAATGTCATTAGCAAACAAATAAATATCATTGGACAAATAAATACATATCTGTTTTTTATTTTGGCAGTCTCATTTAATGTTAATAAAAGCAAATTTGCATATTTTTCAGTAAAAATGTGTGTGTAATATTTGTTCATGTCTTGTGACTCTCAGACATCTGACATTTATTCTGCATGGCTCTTGCGCTAAGCAAGTTTGGCCACCCCTGTCTAGCTCTTAGCATTATGCACCACTTGGTGGCAAGCTAGTTTTTAGGGGCTGAGAGAGCTCTGAAGATATGACTTGGCCAAGGTCACCCAGCTGGCTTCATGTGAAGGAGTGGGGAATCAAACCCGGTTCTCCAGATTAGAGTCCACCACTCTTAACCACTACACCAAACTGGCTCTCAGTGCAGTAACTAAAGTAATGAATATCATAATTGTGCCCTTACCTGGATAGCCCAAGCTAATACCATCTCATCAGATCTTAGAAGCTAAGCAGGGGCAGCCCTGTTAGTCTCGTGCCCTATGGGTTCGCAATAAGTCTGCAGTGACTTGACGGCACTTTCTAGTACTATCATAATTGTATATGATGGGAGGCTGGAATCCTGAAGAAGGAGCCACTGCAGTGTGTGCAATACATCTGTTTCCAGTATTCTTCTATCCCACTCCTCTCAGTGTTAGAAAGGATGAACAGCGAAGTTTCAGAAGTGGGCCTATAGAAGCCACTGCCCATCTGGTCAGCCTTTCTCATTTCCTGATCATGTTAGTGTGTGACTAAAACATGCTGGGTTTTTATACGTTCAGGAATATTTATTTAGCAAAACTAAAGCCTCATTTGAGAGTGGTCCCCCCCCCCCCCTTTCCACCTACAATATTTTTCTGGCTACTGATATTCTGCTTTGCACACAGACATGGGTATTTCACAGATAATTAATGGGGACTGACTAGTTTTCAATTTTCAATGAAATTATTAGATTGCTAGATAAGAACCTGAATAATCAATGCAATAATTCTGTAAAGCTGAGTGATAAAATTGCACCGTACACCGAATTTTTAATAGCCAGAAACAATTAAAAACTGCAATTACATCAAGTCAAATCAATTTTCCTTTACAACTCTCTCAATCCTCTGAGCAGTTTTGGCAATAGAATAGTGGAATGGCCTTTTCATCCTAGAGTGTGCCACTGGAGGCTTTTCGAACTACATGCGTCAAACAAGAACAGCTGCTGCAGTTTTATTCTAGTAACAGGACAAGCCTTGCTAGCAGGTCTGGCCCTCTGTAGTAATTAGTTTATTTAAGTAGGCATGGTAAAATTGAAAGTATACTCCCTATGTTTGTCCAAGTATATTCATTTTAATCAGTTGCCATATATTCCTACTGTGTTGGATATATTTCTGAGAACGCTTCTCCCTTGGTATTAAAGGCAGATGAGTGCAGCAAAACCTTTAATCGGGAGAGTGCATTTATCTTACAGATTTGTGTCCAGTGTAAGTAACATTCCTGGTAAGCATGAACAATATAATTGTTATTTACCATATTACTTACCTTCCATCTGCTACCCTGATTTTAAAGCAAGAGCTCTGGGCTGGTTTTTGGGTTTTGCATTATTCATGCCCATGAAAGGTAAAGCTGAAGCCCTAAGTGAGTGTGTCATAGAGGCAGCTTCTCTTATATGCTTCTGTATTTTTATTTATTTACTTCAGGTGTATCCAGGGCTATTTTTGGGCAGGAATGCACAGGAACGGAGTACCGACTGGTTCCTGAGCTGGCCACGCCTACAACCAAAACCTCTGGCATGCATGGCTACAGAACACGCTGCCCTCTCCCTATTACACACAAAAGGGAAAGGCGGCATGTTAAAATGCCCTCTTTCCCTCTGGGGAGCCCATCTGGATTTCCTTGTCAATTTCATTCCCCCTCCCAGTCAGCTGAGAGTGAAATTGACAAGGAAAAGCCTCTCCTTGCCTTCCCTTCTTAGCTGACATGTTGCAACTGGAAAAGGGCAGGCAGGGAACCCAGGCACGTTGAAAATGCCTTTCTTTTCCTCCCCAATCTGGGGGAGGGAGAGAAAGGCATTTTCCCATCCCCACCCACCTGCACTTCCCCAAGTGTGCATGCCTGCCTTCCTTTCCCCGGCCCTCTGGTTCAGAGGTGGGGGGAGGTAGACTAGAAAGGCAATGCTGAAGTGGGGCGGAGAAGCTCAGGGGGAAAGAGGCAAGCTTCCATGCCTGCACTATGCTTTCCCAGCCCCCGCTAATATGCTAATTAGCTGCACTGTCAGGGGTGTGGCCTAATATGCAAATGATTTTCTGCTGATGGGTGTGGCCTATTATGCTAATGAGTTCCTGCTGGGCTTTTTCTACAAAAAAAGGCCTGTGTGTATCTTACCTTTCTCCCCAGTGATCCAAAACAATTTACACCATTCTCTTCTCCATTTTATCCTGTGGGTTAGGCTGAGAGTATGTGACTAGTCCATGGTCACCCAGCAAGCTTCCACAGCAGAATGGGGATTCAGACCTAGATCCTAGTCCAACACACTAAACCCAATGCCGTGCTCACTCTCAGTGCAACACAGATAACAGTGATATCAAAAACTCATAGTTATTGATCCCAATAGGTTGGATATAACCAGCCTTTCTGCTGATGAAAAAAGGAGAAGGGGTTCCCTTTGACAGCCAAAAAAGCTATGTTGTGGATCATGGAAGTTGCATATACAAAGCCTTTTTGGTTCCAGTTTGGTGTAGTGGTTAAGTATGTGGGCTCTAATCTGGGAGAACTGGGTTTGATTCCCCACTCTTCCACTTGCACCTGCTGGATGACCTCGGGTAAGCCATAGTTCTGGCACAGCTGTCCTTGAAAAAGAGCAGCTTCTGTCAGAGCTCCCTCAGCCTCACCTACCTCACAGGGTGTCTGTTATGGGGAGGGGGAGGGAAAGGAGATCGTAAGCCGCTCTGAGACTCCATTGGGTAGTGAAGGGCAGGGTATAAATCCAATCTCTTTTTCTTCTCTTCTTTATTGGATGAAGGCTGTAATAAGGAGGGAAATTAAGATTAAGGGAAAGGGCTGGCTGGGTTTAGCCCATAATTATATCAGTGAGGCATAAAAAAGAAACTGGAATGAAATAAATAGATAAATTTGGTTCTCCCCCCCTTTCTCTGAACTCTCCACCCCCAGCTTCAATGTCGTATGCTTTTAGTACTGGCCTCTTTTCTTCTATCTCATTCAGATTGGGGAAGCTGCAATGAAGGTCTGCAGGACAGGAGTAAGATCAAATAATTAGTTTTTCTTTGGCTTTTCTCTTTCCACCTACATCTTAGTCAATTAATTAATAAGTATAAAGATGATTTTTAAAAATGAAAAGTGGCTTCTTTCACTTTGCTGCTGAATCAGTGATCTTCCATTAACTGGGTTGTTATATAATGAAAGATTTTGGGAAGGAGGTAAAACCAGGAGTGGATTTTGGATGTGTGTGTGTGTGTGGAGGGAAGAGCTTGTGAGGTTGGCATAATGCTGTGGTCAGAGGCAACCTGGTCCTGAATGTTCACTATGCGGAGAATAAGGCACCTGCATATTCTCAGAGATACTTTTCTTGTGCTATTTCAGGATTCGCTCTGGTACTGAAAACAGACTGCTTGGTTAACCCTTGGCACAAACTAAGTCAGAAGGAAGGAAGGAAATAAGGGAGGGCTGAGGGGGGAGAAAACCGTTCCATGCAGCGTTTTCGAAGGATGGAAGGGAAATGAGGATTGGATATGCAGTGGAACAGAACATATACATTTCTGCTGGCCCTGGAATTGAGGTTGCAGAGGTGCTAGGAACTGTGTGAAAAATATGCTCTCTCATGCAGCTGGCCTTGCTTTTTTCTTTTAAGCGTTTTTTATTATTAAGCCCAGAGGCTAGGATTGCCAACCCCCAGTATTACAATTGATCTCCAGATGACAGTTCCCCTGGAGAAAATGGCTGCTTGGGAAGGTGGACTATATGGCATTGTGCCCTGCTGAGGTACCTCCCTTCCCCAAGGCCCCAGAACTCCAGGTATTTCCCAACCCAGAGTTGACAAGCCTACTAGAGGCTGTTTATTGTTCTAGCACATATATTTCCTACCTCTTCTAATATCTAATAATAAAAATAAACAATACAAAGTTAAAATAACAGATTAATAAACAATTAACAGCAAGTCACGTGGAACTTAAATGTAGTAAAACCAGGGTTGGCAGGCCTGGATAAAAATGTTGTGTCCCTTTAACAGCGGCTTAATTGCCAGGTGATTGCATTTACCTCCATTCCACAAAAAGCTTCAACTACCCTTTTCCACACATTACACTTTTATTAAAGGGGCAGGACATTTCCCTCCAGGTCTGTTGGCAACTGTAAGTAAAACAATCTATGCATTAAAAACAGCGGTCAATAACAGCGACCTGGATAAAACATGCGAACAGACCATAAAAACATTAACAGGTGGGGCAAAGGGGTCAGGAGGACTGGTAAAATGAGAAGAGATTGGATAAAAGTTTATTTATTAACATTATGTTATTTCTACTTTAAAATTCTGTGCCCTGGATATACTGACTGATGCTGGGCTAAATCACACAGCCTCCATATTCTTCAGCTGTAAAGTGAAATACTCTATGAGCAAAATCTGGAGCCTTCCTTCAGTGTAAGTGGCTCTTTCATCAGTGATAAATCCACTTAAGTTGGAGGAAGACTCCTGAGGCTGGAGGAATGTATAAGGCCAGAGAGTGTTCATGTGTACATGCATTACATGTGCATATGTACTGTGTGCATATACTTTGCCCGACTACTTTTGTTCTCGGGAACCATCTGCTTCCATTCAGCTCCACCTTTTTTGGTGGTGGAACATCTGAATTCGGTCTCCTTGCTGCTAGGATCAGTCTCCACCTGTAGTCCCCACCCTGTTTTCATTAGTGAGATGTTGGATATGGTATTAGGAGCCTTTTGGAGGGGGGGGGAACTTTTTGAATCTTAATATATCTGTTACTTACTATTTTCTCCATCATAAATTGGTTTTGTGATACCATCCCGTACTGCATGTTTGTTTGTTTGTTTATTTCATGTAAATGTTCATGTGTACCCTTGTTTTAAGAATGATTAAACAGATTCAAATTATGTAATGACACTTGACTGACAGAATTTGTCTGCAGTGATTTCAGAACTAAGTTTCAGCCCACAAGATGAAATCTGGCTATACATTTCACCAGGGGTCATTTTGCAGGAAAAAAGGCGCAGGAGCTCATTAGCATAACACATTAGCATAACTTATTTGCATATGTCACACCCCCTGACATCACTAGAAGTATGTCAGAAGGCAAGAAAGAAAGAAGAGAGAGAGAGAGAGAGAGAAAGAGAGAAAGAAAGAGTTGGCAGAGAGGGGACAGCTATCCAATCCTAGCCTCAGAAATACCTCTATTCTGGGAGGATAGCTTCAGTGGTGGCTGAAGCATTCAGAAGGCTGGTTGGAGGAACAAGGACCTTTCGAGGGGACTGGGTCATTTTGCTGCAGCCATGACACAAGCAGGCATTCCCCTGCGGGTAGGGGAATCTGGCACCAACTCCTGGAGCTAAGCTCCCCCGAGCCCCTGCTCGAAATGACTCCTGCATTTCACAGGTCAAAATACATGAGGATATCCACTGTGATACGTGTTAAGATGAATCTGCTTTATATTGTCAGGCCTAAAGTACTGTGAATTTTGCTTGGCAGCTACTTTATAAGACCTCAGGCAGAGATGTTTCTTGGCTTGGCTAACTCAGGTATCTTAGATATACCAATACGTGAAACATATATTTCAGACAATTAGCATCAGTTTAAAAAAATAGTTAAATCAAATTATGGTTGTGAGGAAAATGTTACGAGGGAAAACCATTGAAGTACACCTTTCAGTTGAAGTAATTTTATTACCAGAAATCCTTCAGTTTAAGAGGACAGTTAAGCTACTTCACTTGTGCTCTGAAAGGCACGGGTATTTTGAGTGAAGCCGCTGTTTCATTTCCTGTGTTACATATACTGTACAGCCTCACATATTTTGCTCACTTACAAATTAGAATCCATACACCTACGTCTTTCAAGGGGGCATTGGGCTTGGGCTGGCAGAAATCCAACAAGGTTCAGCATACTTAAAAAATTAATAATATTTACCTAATGAATTTCTGTTCAAGAGATCCATAACCATAGTATTTCCCTACTATCAGTGATTCTCAAGCGGTAAAGGTTACAGTTACTGTAGTAATCCAATTGTGCCTATTCATAGTTTATAGTTCTGTCAAGATCACTGATACCCAGCGCAAAGTAAATATGATTAACTAGCCCAAACTCATTAGACACATTCTTCCTTATAAACTTAACAGAACACAGGTGGAATTAAGGTCTCTAATATACTGCTGTAAACTTTTCAGTGAAGTAACTAACAATAAGCAGTGCTATCACAACTGCAGTGTATTTTCCCTCCTCCCCTTCCCTGCAACTGAATGTATTATCGATTACTGATGATACCGAAGTTACATGCTTATGCTAAATTCCATAAATGGACCAAGAGAACCATAAGCCAACATTTCCAACCCAGTGCAGAATGCAAATGCTATCCATCCTGCCATCCCATCACTGTTACACAAGCTACTATATCAGACTTTGCTGTACATCTGAAAAATGGGAATAAAAGTGATTACTTCACAAGGATGAGGAGATAATTTTTTAAAAAATTGAAAATCGTGAAGGCTAGTAAAATGCTTTGGAAAATAATATATATTAGAGCTAAACAACACACTAGCCCATGGACTGTTTTATCAACATCATTCCAGAATCTTCTGTTTTGAGTGCTTTTATACTCTGGCTTGCTCTGTTGGTTGTTTTCCACTGGTAATGTTTTATTGCTCTTGATTTTGTTTTTATTCTTATTGATATAATTTAAAAAAAAAATGTTTTAACTGCAACCTACCTCCAGCACGTTTGGAGAGGCAGCATACAAATTTTCTAAATCAGTAGTACAGACCAGAATTTGTTATCTAATTTTTAAAAACTGAAAATAGGGATAGTCACAGCACAGAACTCAAACGAAACCTAGTACTGGAAACGATGCTGATAGTGGATATATTGAAGTTGTGGGAACTGGCAATACTTGTACAAATAGAACAATACCTGGTAAAATAGACTGTCCATTGCAGGAAAATCCATTTGGGGTTCTAGGGTTGCCAGGTCCCCCTGGCCACTGGCAGGAGATGGAGGGGTAGGGTTGCCAGATCCAGTTTGGGAAGCTCCTAGCGATTTGGGAATGGAGCCTGGGAAGAATGTGTACCTCACTGGGGCACAATGCCATAGAGTCCACCCTCCGAAGCAGCCATTTTCTCCAGGGAAATTGACCTCTGTAGTCTGGAGATGAGCTGTAATTCTGGAGGATCTCCACATCCCACCTGGGGACTGGCATTACATATCTCCAAGCCACTCTCAATGCCAAGACTTTGGTTCTTAAAATTTATAAATAATTAGAAACAAGATGATACCTTGACCAAGTACGTGTGCTTTTTTCCTTACTAGTGTATAATCCTTCCTAACCCAATAGGATTAGAGGGAAGGCATTCAGCTGAGAGCTGTATCTGCCAGAGTGTCTCTCAGCTTCTCAGATAGAAGCACTACATCCAGTTCCCTGGGACAAAGATGTAATGGGACCAGTGAGTGCCCCACCAAATAATTTTTGAACTATTTTTTAAAATTGTGTATCATGAAACTTTCATTAAAGAATTAGAGGCTTTTTCTTTAATAGAATAAATATCTATTTTTTAATATATATATATATTGGTGGCAGCTGAGGACCTGTGAAATGTTTTTAATCCGAGACCAGCTGCAGCAGCATAAAACAGAGTGCAAACTTTTGAATTCTCCAGAACTCTTAATGAAGCTGAATGATTAAAAAAAGAAGGTAGGAGGCAAAAAAAAATGTTATAGGCTTTTTATGCCTCTTTTTAGAATGTCCTGCAGACTTTGGGCGCAGGGTAGAGTTCATGTAGGATATCTTTGGCCTTCTAAGAAGACAAATGTGAGCCTCCATCATGAATTTAAAAACTAGTGGTTCATCAAATGACACATTAAGGTTCCTCAAAAGACTAAGAACAGAGGAAAGGTATGGTGGTCCTTATAATAACAACATAGCATTGCCTATCTGAGGCTCGCAACCGGTGGGAGACCTACTATTGGGGTGATATTACTTCTAGAGAGCCAGTTTGGTGTAGTGGTTAAGTGCGCGGACTCTAATCTGGGAGAACCGGGTTTGATTCCCCACTCCTCCACTTGCACCTGGCTGGATGACCTTGGGCAAGCCATAGCTCTGTACCAGCTGTTCCCTCAAGGACAGCTTGGGAAAGAGCTCTCTCAGCCCCACCTACCTCACAGGGTATCTGTTGTGGGGAGGGGAAGGGAAAAGGAGTTTGTAAACTGCTCTGAGACTCCCTTGGGGAATGGAGGGCGGGGTATAAATCCAATCTCTTCTCTTCTTCTTCTTCTATTGTGTCCTGGAAGTGACTTCATTGCATAGGGTGACACTCTAACATTTACCCAAAATTCTGTCGTTTAACCAGAGTTTTTGATGAATGCTTGAGGTCACCTGATATGATAATGTCACTCGCAGGTTGAAGTGACATTACGGTGTTGCTGCAATGCCAATTGCCTCCCTTTCCTGGCATTTCCCCCTGCCGGTCAGCTGAGTGACCTCAGTAGAGCTGGTGAGAGTAAAAGATCTTGCCTCTCTAACAACATTATATTAAGAATATAACAATTAACAGTAGATGTTAACATACTGAGACTTACTTAAAAGTAAACAGGCATTGAATGGGGCTCTTGGATCCCACTGATTTCCATAGGAGATATATAATTCAATTCCATTAAAATCAATGGGACATAAAAATATTTCAGTTTTTGGACCATGGTCTTGATTTCGTCACATGTTGTTTTTGTCTTACGTTTGTCTCCACAACAGTCCTGTGTGGTAAGTAACTATTATTACCATTTCACAAAAGGTGATTTGCTCATGGTCATGAGTCCATGGTAAGGAAGGACTCTTACTTGGCTTTCCCCATATTAGACATTATAGTGTGAGAATGCAGTTTTATTGACCTGGCGTAACCTATGTAGTCATGACTATGGCTACATAATAAATAGCTCCTGAGATACTTTCCTTCCTCCATTAGCAAAATACTGTACAGGGCCACTGAGATTGAATCTAAATGCAACTAAACATGGATAAATCAAGTCCCTTTTATAGCAGGGCCTGGCTGGAATCAGGAATTTGTATGCTATACAATGCAGGTGTGCCAGCAACTAGAGTATATGCTATTTCTATTTTTCCCTCGTGTATATAATTTGCCAGAATTACAGAAGAAGTGAGAGTTTATTAATTTTATTATTGATCAACTGCTCTGAGTACTGGTATATGGCTGAGACCCAAAGAGCTACTTTAAGCCTGCCCACAGCATTTCTTGGTTGTGAGGCATAATGGAGTATGTTCTATGGAGTGTTAGAGATATAATTATTTCTAACTAATATCAGAGAGTAAAAATACTGCTTTGGTTCACAAGAAAAATTATAAGTAAAAAGTCTAGGAGAAAGTTCCTTCAACCTAAGGAGACTTACTCCTGTTGGAGGAAGAAAAATTTTACTCAGTGGAGGGGTAGGATGCATGCCAATATGTCTTGAAAATGGTCATGAGTCTGACTGTTGACTTGGGATAAACTACTGAAAGTTTTTGTTCCTCATGACAGACATCTGATCTCATGGAGTGCAGAACAGCATCATGCTTTTTGTAGTACATTATCTAGTAACAAATAATTAACCCTTCATGTAAGAATTCAGATATTAATGTAAAACTATCCTCTTTCTTTTGACTATTTAGAGTCTACCAGTATTAAAGCCTACAGAGATCAGCAGGAGACTTGAGCAAACATTGATATTTATCCCATTGAAATCAATGGAGCTTAAAAAGAGGTTATACAGACCATATCCAAAGATTTTACATTTAGTTACAGTATCCAATGAATAGCCTATTTTAAAAAGAGCTTCTTGCAAATGCTGAGAAATTTCAAAGAGTCAGGTGATGAGGGAAAATTTATTTACTTAGGCCCATCCATACGGAACCAATACTGAAATACTGATATTTTGGGTATCTGACATAACTTTTCCTAGTGCACTTCCTTTATGTTAAAGATATATTTATTTTTCACAGCAACTTGTGGAATGACTAATATTCTGTGTTTGGACTAACTTTGAATGGGCATGATTAGGATAACAACAAACAAGTCTTTAATTGGGTTTAGGATTTATTAGCTTATTATTACCATGCTTTTTTGTTTATTTTATTTTTTATATTTGGTTTTCATGTATTGTAAGTTACCCATATCTTTGGCTATGCCAGAATAAAAATATAAATACATTCCACATTTCAGACAAACACTTGTTCTATTAGACAAACTGAACTGATAGAGTGAATAATATATGTGCATACAGTAGGAGGTCTGATGCAAAATGGAAAACATTTCATTGTGGTTTTTTGAGTTTTATATAGAAGAAAGAAATTTCTCTGTGTGTCTGTAGGTGTGTTAAGATTCACTTTATGCATCTGATGAAATGGACCCTATCTCACAGAAGCTTATCTTAATATAATAATTCTCTTGGCGTATTGGCCATTTCCAGCTCTCCCATTGGCTGTGCTGTGCACTCCATCAGCCATTGGCCCATCAACCACCACTCAAGCATAATCATTTGCCATTTGCTGGGGGCTGGGTCCACTCTTCTTCCCTGCCCACTGCCACCTCAGCCACTGTTCCCTGTCAGAATATCTGCCAAACAGCTGTCTCTCCTGACGAAGTCACTTCTCCTGCTTGGCTCCTGTGGGACTAACTTTTCCCTCACTGGCTGTGGCTAGGCAACCAAGCTTGGTTCTGTCAGTAAAAAGACCCTTTCCAGGCTTTGTGAGGAACTCATTGGGGCCAGTCCCGACTAGGGTTGCCAACTCCAGATTGGGAAATTCCTGGATATTCTGTGTCTAAGGAAGCCCGTCTAAGGAAGCCAGAGTTTGGGGATGGGAGAGGCCTCAGCTGAACAAAATGCCATAGAGTCCACCCTCCAAAGCAGTTATTTTCTCCAGGGGAGAGAGAGAGAGATCTGTTGTCTGGAGTTCAGTTGTGATACCCAGCGATCTACAGGCTCTACATGGAGGTTGGCTACCCTAGAAGTAGCAGTCAGCACTTCAGAGCAGGGTCTACTAGACCAGGTGATTTTGTACCAGTCACAGACTTTCAGCCTAACCTACCTCACAGGGTTGTTGTGCTAGTCAAAAGGGGGAGAAGAGAATGATGTAAGCTGCTTTGGTCTCCATTGCAGAGAAAGACTGTACTTCTCCAGGTGAGGGCTGGAGATCACTCAGAATTACAGCTGCTCTCCAGATGGCAGAGATCAGTTTCCCTGGAGAAAATTGTGAACTCTGTGTCCTTATACCCTGCTGAGATGCCCGCCCCCCCCCCCCCCCAATGACAGCCAGTGTAACGTAGCAGTCAAGGCTTCAGAGCAGGGTAGAGGCTGCAGGTTGGGGGGGGGGGATATGGAAAGCTGAAGAGTGAAGGGGAAATAAAGGTAGGCTGGTGATTGGCTGTGAAGGAGATAGGGTTGCCAACTCCAGGTTGGGAAATTCCTGGAGATTTGAAGGGTGGAACCTTGAGAGGGTGAGGTTTGAGGAGGGGGTGTGACCTCAGACAGGTACAATGCCATAGACTCCATCCTCCAAACCAGCCATTCCCTCATGGGGAACCACTGCTGCCAATCTCCAGGTGAGGGCTGGAGATCATCCAGAGTTACAACTGCTGTCCAGGAGGGAGGGGGGAGGAGATGGAAAGCTGAAATCAGAGGGGCAGATGATGGCAGGTTGATGCTTGGCTGGGAAGGATATAGGGTTGCCAATTTCAGGTTGGGAAATTCCTGGAGATCTGAGGGGTGGAGCCTGTAGAGAGTGAGGTTTCAGGTGGAGTGGGACCTCAGATAGGTGCAATGCCATACCCTGCTGAGGTCACCACAGGAAATTGACACTGAGTGCCCAAGGCCGAGGCACCCACAACAGGCTTTATTCCTAGTGTTATAATAAATTTGTTACCTTTTATGTTGTCATAAGACTCTTGGGTATTATTTTTTTTAAAGTTTCAGTGCAATTCTCCCACCCTTGGCATATTTATAATGTAGTGTTCAAATAAACCACTTAGTGTCTTTCAGTGGTCCATTCTCCATTCTGTTTTCACTCATTTTTATTAAACAGAATTGATAGCACCCATGTCTGTGTGTCCTGAAATAATGACAAAAAAAGAAAATAAATCCTTTGAAAAGAAATACTGTGCAAATGTGAAAAGAGATCCCCCCCATTCATTTAGTGGATAAGCTTTCCCATTAGGGCAAACTGCAATGATTGTACTCTATCATTCTCCCCCCCCCCCCCCCTTTTCTTGCAGCAATAACTTCTAGTAAAAGGTCTTCACGGGCATTCTGATGGTTTCTGTCTGTGTATATCTTGATGTTAGCATTAAGTCAGGCAATAAAATACCATCTTGCGGTCTGGATATTTGTTCTTTTGAATATTAGAAAATAACAAGTGGAGACCTGCAAGAAACTTGCAGGATAGTTATCCCATTCCTCACACCTTTGCTTCCTCCCTTCTCCCCCTACCTCTCTCACACTCTTTCTCCCTTCTGCCCCCCCTTTCTTACTCTCTCGCTCTCCTCCATGTATGTTACTTCCTCTCTCTTTCTGACCTGTCATCATTCCCTTTGTTTTTCTGCCTCCCCACCTCTTCACTCTTTCTCTCTCTTTCTGCCTCCCACCTCAAATCCCACCCTCCCCAGGCTCCACCTCTCAAATGTCTGGGAATTTCCCAACCTGGAGTTGGCAACCCTATTTCCTTCCCACCCAACAGCCAACCTACCTTTATCTGTCTTCAGCTTTCTGTCTCCACCCCCCTCCCCTGCAGCCTCTACCTAGGAAAATTACAGTCTTTCTCCACAATGGGGACTAAAGCAGCTTACATTATTATTTCCTCTGTTATCTGCACAACAACCCTGTGAGGTTGGTTAGGCTGAAAGTATGTGACTGGTCCAAAATCTCCCAGTCAGCTTCCACTGCAAGTTGGGGATCTGAACCTGGGTCTCGCAGATCCCAGTCTGAAGCTCGAACTGTTGCACCACAATGGCTTTCATACGGTGGCTGCTGATGAACTGTAGCAAAACAGCTGGGCCTAATTAAGTCATGCAAATCAGGTGGTATCAAGTCACACAGAGGGTGCTGCCTAGGGATGCCAGCCTCCAGATGGGACCTGGGGATCCCCTGGAGTTACTGCTCATCTCCAGACTACAGAGATAACTTTCCATGGAGAAAATGGATGCTTTGGAGGGGGAGTTTATGGCATTGTACCTCACTGAGGTCCCTGTCCTCCCCAGGCTCCACCCCCAAATCTCCAGGAGTTTCCCAGCCTGGATCTGGATCCGCTGCTGGTGGCTGGGGGGATACTTGGCAATCCTAGACTGCTGCCAGTAAAATCCCTGCCTTTGACTGACAGAAACAGTTGGAACCTCCTCCCCTCCCCCGAACATTCTAATCTCCTCACAGTTGATGCCTGGAGCTGAGGCCATTTCAAAAGGTATTTTGGGGGATTCTATGGTCCCTGAAGGGTTTTTTTAACTTTTTGGATTTTTCTGCTCATGGTGGGAGTGCCCCCTGTGTGTAGGAAAACCTCCCCCCCCAAGGGCCCCCTAGCTCGGATTTAGATATCCGCACAGGGCCCCCCCCTTCGCTATTAGATATATAGATAGGGTTGCTGAAAAGGTTGTTCTTTGTGAAATTTAATAGTCTGTGTGTATATCTATGTATTTTGTATAATTAGGGTAGCCAGCTCCAGGTTGGGAAATACCTGGCGATTTGGGAGGTTGAGCCTGCGATGGGTGAGATTTGGGGAGGGGAGAGGCTTCAGTGGGTTACAATGTCATAGAGTCCACCTTCCAAAGTAGCCATTTTCTCTAGGGGAAGTGATCTCTGTCACCTGGAGATCAGTTGTAACCCCAGGAGATCTCGCGTCACCACCTGGAGGTTGGCAACTCTCTGTGTAACATATTAAAAGTTATACACATCTAAAATATTTTATACTGACTTTTCAGAAGAGCTGAATTGTACGGGAACTCAAAGAATATTAAAACAAATAGGAGTCTGATGGCATATGGTCATAGCCACCCCAAAGGGCAGTTCATCTAAGATCAGGATCCCAAGAGCTGTAGAACTGACACTGTTCTGCACACGCAGCAGGCAGACTAGGGGTACAAACTTCTGGAGACTGAGTGAGCTGGTCCGGGAGCCAGTGGGACAAGGAAGGGGGAAACAGTAGCAGCATATCTGTTCTTCCTTTGTTTTCAGAAGGGATGTGATGGGAGCAGGGGTCCGTTGGAGCAGGAGCACACAGGAGCGCAGCTCCGGGAGTGAGGAGCCCAGGGGGCGGGCACATGACCAAGCCCCACCCCCTCCTTGGCTTCCCCGAGCAGTGCAGAGGTGCAGCGCCCCGGGAAAAGCCCTGCTAGGGTCTTTATTGTTTTTAATGTTTTTTTTAAAATATTGATAATTTTTATCATTGTTCCTTTTATGACTGTGTGCTGCTTTTCCAGAGACTTGCTTAAGGTGGCATATAAATTTTCTAAGTATACCATTTTTTATCTGGGCACATGGCACATAAGTACTGGAGAAATTTCACCAACCCTTCAGCAGCTTCCACCCCATCAGTTTGGTATAGTGGTCAGGAGTTGGACTCTAATCTGGGAGAACTGGGTTTGATTCCCCACTCCTCCACATGCAGCTGCTGATGTGACCTTGGGCCAGTCACAAGTTCTCTCAGAGCTGTTCTCTCATGAGCATTTCTCAAAAGACCTCTCTCAGCCCCACCTACCCCACAGGGTGTCTTGTTGCGGGGAGGGGAAGGGGAAGGGATGGGTGGTGCACATGTCCTGGGTATCTCAAGTCTACTTGAAACCTGGTGGTTTCAAGGGAGCAGGAAGAGAATGAGGGTGTCTTCTTTACACTTATTTTTATTGCACAAAGTATTGGATGGGGAAGGGAATGGAGGAAGAGCAGGTCAGTTTCACTCAGCTGTGGAGTGGAGTCTGAGGGGTGGGTGTTGCCTTCTGACAAGCTTCCGGTATGTTAGGGGGTGGGGCATATGCAAATGAGTTATGCAAATGAGTTATGCTAATGAGCTCCTGCACCTCTTTTTCTACGAAATGACCCCTGGATGGGAGGCAGAAAAGAATCTTTGTCTGGGGCCCTGGGTGACTCTCCAAGGCCCTGGCAGTGTGGCTTCTGTGCCAGTCTCCCTTCCCAGTGCCGCCTCTTGAGCTTTTCAGAGATCCTTTATGAAAGCCTGCAGAGCCTTTTGCACTGGTTCCCACTAACAGCACAAGAAGGTTGGTTGGAAGGAGGACCAGAGGACCCCAGTGCTTGTCATGTTTGTATATATAGCAAGGCGTAGCTTACATGCGGACAACTTATTATGGCTAGTTATGAAGCATATGAAGCTTCGTCTTTACTAAAGGTAAGTTATTCTCCAGTATGCACCTGTGGCTGATTTAATAGGTGATCTAGTCCTTCAGGCTTCTAAGCAGAGTGTATATAACCCCAGTCCTGAGGCTTGGGCTTGGTTTCACATTAGGGTTAACACCACTGAAGATCTGCAAAATAAGGAAAGCATTTGAGGCTGTGAGGAAATGACGTATTACGTGAGTTAGAGCATTAACAGAACTGTGCTGATTTTGTAGAGTATTAGGTGCTCTCATCCTTGCATTTGTAACGGATCCCTAGATTTTAAGACTAGATAAGGAAAAGCTCCTGGAAATAGCATGCTCTCGTTTCCAATCTGTCTCTGCATTTCTCTGATTGATTTTAAACCTGTTTTGATAAAAGAGCTTTGCGTTAATAAGATTGCCAACGGCTGATTGAGAAGTTCCTGGAGACTTGGGGGCATAGCCTGGAGAGGGCAGAGCAAAAGTTACAGAGGGAGCTAGGGTGGCCAGGCCTGACAACCAGTATGAGAGTGGCAAAGTGGGGACATGAGAGGTGACATCATGCCTCTTTAGCAAATGCCGGGAACTCTATGGTTTTACAAGTGATGGTTCAGTGATGGTTCTGTGATTTACCAGTGGTGGTTCTACAGTTTACTGGTGATGGTTCTCTGTGGTTCCAGCTATTTCTAGAGAGGCATGCCATCACTTACAGTTTTTTTTCCAGAAGTGATCATGCTGTTGGCCCGATGGCCATTTTAATTTTTTTCTCCTACTCTGGGCTGTGTCCGGAAACAAAGAGGCAGGGGATCCCCCTCCGGGGCCTGGCAACCCTCGTGTCAGGTGGCTCAGCAGGATTCCATAGGCTCTGCTCTCTGAAGCTGCTGTTTCCTCCAGGAGAAATGATCTCTGAAGTCTGGCGATTAGTCCTAATTCTGGAAAAACTCCAGGCTCCATAAAGGTTGGCAACCCTATTTGCATAGGTCAATGGATTTCTCAATAATAATATCAAATGTCATCAATCTAAAAGGGTACCTAAAAACAAATGCTAGTCTATGCTGTATTATAAAGGATTAAAAACAATGTTCCACAGAGGAAAAAGATTGGGACTGGTGACACCTATGAAGCTCATGATTTTTGGTTGGTCACTATGAAGCTATGAAGTTAGATTGGGACTGGTGACACTTATGAAGCTCATGATTTTTGGTTGGTCACTAGCTTCCAGTATATCCAACATCACAGCATACTATGAGGAAGAACCCCTAAAGTCCTATATGTGTCTCCCTGAGTACCTCGATATTATCATCCACATACTAATAAACTGAGAAGCAGATGTTTCCTCAAGCCGGCAGTATCCTTAGTTAAATACGAATATCTTTCAGATAAATTAGGAACAAGCAGATTGCACAAAATAGACATATAGGTCACTGCTTTTTATTAGTTCAGTAACAAGCATTTTAAAAACCATAGTAAACTATTCTGCAATTTGTGTATATGCATATAAATGGATATGGATAGGTCTGTGTACTCACGAGGTATGTTAAATAGTAGTGTTCCACTCTGAAGGATTTAAAGATGCTTTGATAAATTGTTTGGTATGGATGTATATTAAATGGTTATTTGTCCAAAATAATTAGAAGCTTTTCTAACTTTGATGATATAATCTGATACACAGAAAGAGAGAAAGGGAATTAGTAAAGTACATGTCTCTATATATTGGGAGCAAAATTGTTGGGGGGATTATATCACAATGAGAAAATACTTGTGTAGGTTCGGAACGGCAGTTCTGGGCTGCAGTTTACTTGTATTTATCACTGTAAACATAGAAGAAGAGGAGGAGGAGGAGACTGGATTTATACCCCGCCCTTCACTTGGAGTCTCAGAGTGGCTTATAAACTCCTTTCCCTTCCCCTCCCCACAACAGACATCCTGTGAGGTAGGTGGGGCTGAGAGAGCTCTGACAGAAACTGCTCTTTTTCAAGGACAGCTGTGCCAGAACTATGGCTTGCCCAAGGTCATCCAGCAGGTGCAAGTGGAGGAGTGGGGAATCAAACCCGGCTCTCCCAGATTAGAGTCCGCGCACTTAACCACTACACTAAAATAAACAGTTTGCCTTTCAGAATATTCATAACTGTATCCAGACTTTATTACTAATGTTCCTTTGAAAGGAATAAAAGCTACTATTTTTGAAATCCGTAGAAACGTTATCATAGAACAGGGGTGGGCAAACTTGCTCAGCATAAGAGCCACCTAGAACAGGGGTGGCCAAACTTGCTTAACGTAAGAGCTGCATAGAATAAACATCAGATGTTTGAGAGCCACAAGACATGAACAAATATTACCTGCTTTTATTGGAAAATAAGCAAATTTGCTTTTTATTAACATTAAATGAGACTGCCAAAAATAATAACAAAAGTGGTAAAAGCAGATATTGATAATGATATTAATTTGTCCAATGATATTTGTTTGTTAATGATATTTAGCTTCCCCAACCGCCCTGCCGGGAGCCACATAATATATGTGAAAGAGCCGCATGCGGCTCCCGAGCCGCAGTTTGCCCACCCCTGTCATAGAACATGACTCCTGGGCAGTTTTCTTGCATGAGCTGCTTTGAAATTAATGGAGCCTGAAAAAAAAGCATAGGTTTAGGCAAATCCTGTTTATGTAATTGAGGCCAGCCCAGGAAGTGTGATGGAACATGCTCATCTACGACCTTAATGGAGTTGACTGGATAATTCACTGAATAATTAAAGAAGATACATATTTTTCTCTAAACACAACTTCGTTATCATATCGTGGTTGTTTTTCTTACGAAGTTCAGCCTGTCCCGTGATCTCTCGTCCTTGACCCCACCTGGAGGCTGGCAACCCAAGCTTATTCTAGATAATATTTATGGGGTTGTTGTGCCAAAGTGGTTGTTTTAAAACTCTCGTTGGAAATTGCCACCACCAACATGCGTATGTAAGTGGCTGTCAAGCCACTACCGATTTGCAGTGACCCCAGCAAGAGGCTTTCATTGGCATGTGAGAAGCCGAAGTGATTTGCTCCCAAGTATTGACCCTGCTTAGTTCACGCTGCCTTTCCTTCTGACCACACCTGACTTTTTAAAATTTGTCAGGCTCTTGAAAGTTGTTTGAACCGAGACTCAATTCCATCATCATCTTCTTAATATACCCCTTTCCTGTATCTTAACAGGGATGCTACCAGAGCCCTAATAAACATCCTGTTGCTATACAGGGAACCAGTGTGCTTCCTAAATAGCCTGCAGAGGTTGCTCCATATTGCACTGATAAATCCAATCAGGCTCAAGCAGCCTGAGTTATGGTTCTTGGGATTACTAAAGCATCACAGCGGTCAGTTGGTTACTGTCTAGGTATTAGGAGTGCTGTGATCTTTGCTGCAAATCAGTTCACCAGGTAGACAAGCTATAATTGAAAGTAGCCGATCTTGGCATTAGTCCATTAGCGCCGCAAAGGGCCCAGTCTTCTAGCAACCTTGCCGTGGGCCAGCAGCAGGTGTAGCTGATGACAACTGACCTGCTCCCTCCATTGCAAAGGTGCAAATAAAACAAGGAGTGGATCACAAAAATCAAGAAAATGAAGCAGAGGCTTGAAAGCAGAATGAGCTGCAATCCTCTTTCCTATGAATAAGTCTCAATAACATGGGACTTATTGCTGAGTAAATCAGTTTAGAACTGTACTCTCAGGCCCCAAGGTCTGGAATGACAGCCCCCAGACTGCAAGGATGGTCCCTGGGATTGGAGCGAGTGCTTTCCACAGCTGTTTTGGCTGTCCAGACGCAAGTCCCCTTTGATTCAAGGAGTTTACTTCCAGGAAGATGGATTGCACCTTCATTCTACTTGCAGATGCTACAGTAGACTCATCCCGTGTTTTTCTTGGGAATTGTTCTCAAGTAAGCATGCATAGATTTGTAGGCTGCAGCTTTTATTAGAAAACTGTATTAGTATTGTGTGTAGAAAAGAAATTAAGTATCATATTGAGACAGAAGGCTAACTGGGTGGTATGTTCTAGTGGTTGGAGCATTGGTGTCATGTCCCCTTCCTCAAAGAGCCAGTTTGGTGTAGTGGTTAAGTGCGCGGACTCTAATCTGGGAGAACCGGGTTTGATTCCCCACTCCTCCACTTGCACCTGGCTGGATGACCTTGGGCAAGCCATCACTCTGTACCAGCTGTTCTCTCAAGGACAGCTTGGGAAAGAGCTCTCTCAGCCCCACCTACCTCACAGGGTGTCTGTTGTGGGGAGGGGAAGGGAAAGGAGTTTGTAAGCTGCTCTGAGACTCCAAGTGAGAGAAGGGCGGGATATAAATCCAACCTCTTCTTCTTCTCTTCTCTTCTTCCTCCAACCAAAGAAGATGGGATTGTGGTGGGGGAGGATGGGATCTTTCCAGGATTGAATTGGCCTCCCAGTCCATCCTTAAGCTGATTTACTCAGATGAAGGACCCAGCCTCATTCTACTCGCACAAACCATATTAAACCAATTCCTTTGTACTCTGAAATCCATTTTTGGTTTTATGGATAACTGTAAATGCTGTGCTGAGCTCCTTTGCAAAACAGGTAAGTTGCAAATAATAAAACCCTGCTCGCCAGCTATACTCAGAATTCATTAATAAGAGCAAGAAAAGGTAGAATCTACTTTAAAACTAATTCATTTTGGAGGACAGATTTAAATATGGTTGCAGAGAAAATAATCATGTCTTTGCAGTAGTGATATCAGTATATAAGAGACAACATGTATGCCAAGGGTTGCCAGATCTTACTCGCCTTGTAGCGGGGGGCTCCCAGGTCTGTCCTGGGAGACACAGAATTTCAGGCAAAATGCTAGAGTGCCAATGCCCCACGTGTGTAGCATGATGACATCACTTCTGGGTGATGTCATCACACCAATGACTTCAATGCAGGAGGAGGCTGTTCGGGGGGTGAGGTTTCCCCCACTGACCAGTTGGCCAGTAGTGGATTAGAGCCCCTGAAATCAGGGGAACCCCTGGGGGTCTGGCAACCCTATGTATGCCTAAAAGCGGAGTAAGCACTGTTGCATAGCTGCTTTCCTCCCTACTCCCAACGTACTCCAGCAAATGGCTGGCTGATTCACCGGTCAGTAGTAAATCAGTGACATATTTGTTGATCGCAGCAAAGTCTGAGTCCCGTGGCGCCTTTAAGACCAACAAAGTTTTACTCAAGGTATAAGCTTTTGTGCGCAAGCACACTTCTTCAGATACTTCTTCTTTACTGTATCTGAAGAAGTGTGCTTGCACACAAAAGCTTATACCTTGAATAAAACTGTGTTGGTCTCAAAGGTGCCACGGGACTCGAACGTTGTTCTGCTGCTTCAGACCAACATGGTTATCCACTTGAATCTATATTTTTAATTACAAGGCAATATGACTTTTCTTGCAATGTTAGTTGAGAAGGCTAGCTGTAGGTCACTTTATTAAGTGACTTGCTGGGCTTAGAAGAACTGGTTCATAAGAGTTTTTGTGTGTGACCTGACACTTTATTTATTAAAATATTTTATAACCTTTCTTGCTCTTGCCCCATACATACACCAGGCCATCTTAATTGAGGGCCAGAGTCACATGCAGCCTGCTGGGTGACCTTGGGCCAGTCACAGTTCCCTCAGAACTCTCTCAGCCTCACCGACCTCACAAGGTGCCTGCTGTGGGGAGAGGAAGGGAAGGCAACTATAAACTGCTTCGAGCTTCCTTTGGGTAGAGAAAAGGGAGGTATAAAAACCAACTCTTCTTCTTAATTGTGTGTCATAAATGATGATTAAGTAGGCTGCTATGCAACCCACATTCGGAGGGTTTGTGGTGGTGCACCAAACTGCAGAAAGACAGGATTAAAATTAAAAAAACCCAAAGTTGTCAGTTGAACAAGTGGTGTAAAATACTTGTCCTGTTTGTTCAGTAGGTGCCTTTTTGAGTGCTAAAGTTTGGGCTGCGTTTGGGGTTGAAAAAGTACAAGTTAACAAGGTATCAGTACGGTAGGAGTGTGCTCTGGGGTATATCCAGTCCAAATATATTACCCCCCCCAATGCCTTATTGGTACTTTTGACACTTTTTGAAGAACATCTCATGAACATCTCAAGTTTCCCTCTCATTTATTTCCCATGCAGTAGGGGGGGGGGGGGATTGCTCTTAGCTAAATCATTGAGATTAAAAGTTAGACAAGCAGCGTCTTGTTCACTTTCCCAAATTCAGCAGTTAGTGCTGTAGAGCAGTGGTTTCTAGTCTTTTTGGTACAATGACCCATTAGTCCAAATTTACTTGTTATGGTCACCCATCCAGGGCCAGCCCAAGTTTTTTTTGGCACCCTAGGCAAACTATGACCTTGGCTCCCATCTAGCCCAGCATTCCATTTTCTACAGTGATCAACCAGTTATTTTGGAAAAACTACCAAACGTTGCACAAAGGGTGCAGCTGCCCCCGAGCAAGTAGCATTCCAAAGTGCATAGCCTTTGCATATGGAAGTTACATTCTAGCATTTGCATATGGAAGTTACATTCTACATAGTGGAGTTTATTAGAGGTCAGGAACAAGCATACCTGAGGTGGCCCAGGGGTCAGTTTATATGCACAGAAAAGCCTCACCCCCCATCCACACCCACACTGCGGGATAGGTTAATCTTCCCACCAGAGATTACATTGGTTCATTTGAATATGCTAAGCCCCTGATAGGTGGATCTTTAGGAGCCTGGGTGCTATTGTTCTTTTACCTCAAGCTTGTACCTTTTCCAGGCCATGTGGCTAGACCGCATGGCCGGCGCCCTTACGTGTTTGGTCATATCAAAGAACCATACAAGTGTACAGGAACTGCGTCCAGGACATAACACCCTTGTGATTATTGCAAGGGGGGGGGGTAAGAATATGAGAAGTAGGCAAGGAGGAAGAGGAGAGAAGATAGCAATGCAAAGGGCACGAGCAGCCCTTTGGGCTGGCCTGTAACACACTTTCAAGGCTTTGTGACCCACTTTTGGGGGACACTGCTATAGAGAAACTGTGCTTTAGGGCTAGACTGCTGGGTTTCAGAACACAAAGTGCACAGGAAGTTACTCATACAGTCCTAGAGTTCAGGATATCCCCCCCCCCAAAAATCTTCCATCTCTCTCCTTCTCCTATTTTTCATGGTCACCAGCTTTGTCCTACGTTTTACATATGTATAGAACCCCGTGAGGAGGCTTGGAGCAGAAACACGCAGGGGAATTAATACTTGGAATAAAGAATTTCTTCCCATGGCACCACTGTTTTTTCTTTGACTCTTCTGTCCAATCTTCAGTTAGATAATAAAATTATGACAATTGGCCTGGTTTACCTTTATTTTCTAAACATTCTTCATATCATAATGGAGTTTTTAATTGACATTCTTCATTTCAACTTCTGTAAAATACTTTATTGAAAATACCAGCACAAAGGTAGCACCACCCATTGTGTCTCCAAACTAATTTTCCCCTGGACAATAAATCCATTATGTTTCAAAAATATGAAAGCATAGTATATTTTCCACTCTTTAAAATTCCTTCTCATTTCCTAGATTAAAATTTAAATGAAACAGATGGAGAGATCTCTAACCAAACATATAGTATGTTCCTATTAAATTGTTCTAAGGGATGTATCTTACCGTTTCATTTTGAAGGCTAGGAACATATTTGAATCTCAAGTAAAGAAAGTTTAGGTGCTTCTTAGTTACATTACATTTTCTTACTTCCTTGTAAAAAAAAATCTACATTTTGAGCCTGTGCTTAGAAGTTAATCCTGCTGTGTCCAGTGCCTCCTACTTTCAGGAAGAATATGCATTAGGACCATAGCCTTATGTACCAGGAAGGCTACTGTGTCGGTCGGCTGCACCAAAAGCATGAAAGAGTCTTTGATCACCCTAAGGCTAATAGACTTACATTTTTTGATGTAAGCTTTTGTTTCCCAAGATGTTAAAAAAAAGAGCCTAGTTCTATGTTTGGTTGTCGCTCCCTCTAAGCTGTGGCGTCTTGTGAGCAAAAATTCTACGTTGTGAGCTACTGGCATTAAGGTTGTGAGCAAGCAATTTGGCTTTGCATAAAAGCCTTCCTTCCTGAGCTAAGACGAAAATGTGTGAGCCAGAGGCTAAAAAACTGTGAGCTAGCTCACACTAACCCAGCTTAGCGGGAACACTGTAGTTTGGTAATTTTCATGTTTATTATAATGACTGGTTATGTAAGTGGTTACATGGAGTCAAACTTTCCTATAAGTGGAGAAAACTATGAATGTGTGCTGCTTTAAACTGCATGTGCAGGGGTCATTTTGAGCAGGAGCTCAGGGGAGCTCAGCTCCAGGAGTTGGTGCTAGCCCCCCCCCCCCATGGGGGAATGGCTGCTTGTGTCATGGCTGCAGCAAAATGACCCCGTCCCCTGGAAAGGTCCTTGTTCCTCCGACCAGCCTTCTGAAGGCTTCAGCCACCACTGAAGCTATCCTCCCAGAATAGTGGTATTTCTGAGGCTTGGATTAGTAGCTGTCCCCTCTCTGCCAGCTTTCTCTCTCCCTCCCTCTCGTCTTTCTTTCTTGCCTTCTGACATACTTCCGGTGATGTCAGGTGGTGTAGCATATGCAAATAAGTTATGCTAATGAGTTATGCTAATGAGCGCCTGCACCTCTTTTTCTGCGAAATGACCCCTGTGCATGTGGGTGTCTTGCTGAAATCTCTACTCAAGGTTCTGCCCTCAACCTCTGGAGAATCTTCAGTAACGAAAAGGACTTTGCTGCCCTCTGCTGCTTACATGTTATTCATTTGAAGATGATGTCTGCTGCTGTTGGCAACAACTTTGTTTTTATTAATCTCCTGCCATCCTTTAAAGGTTTTTTTTTCCTACAGGAAAACTACATAATGTTGAGTCTGTGGTGGCAGTTGCTGCTGAGTATGGTCTTTGGATTTTAGGGCCAGAACTCTTACAAAAGAGTAATTTCAACAGTAAACTTTGGGGGTGGAAAGTTATCCTTTAAAAAAAAATTGCAGTGGGGTTTCTGTTTTGAAGACAGAAAATAAATTATTGGGTGCCTTGCACACTTATTACCTGCTGCTCATTGTACACAAACACAGAAAGAGGGAGAGATCATTATCTGTCATCTATATAATTGCAAACAAAAACTTCGTTTTTTCCCCAACATCCTGCTCTGCATCTGCCACTTTTGCCCACTTTTTATATTTAACAACTATGTATTTTAATTATATAGAATTACTAACATGAGCCTTTCAGAATATAAAATGTTATCAGTTATAAAGGAACAGCTTTATAAAGAACTGCTGACGTTCCGGGTGTTCCATAATAGTGCTATGTGTGGACACCCTCTGTACCATTATAGACTATTACTACCTAACTTTTTTCTAAATTGTATAGCAACTATGTTTACAATGATTCTGCTACTGCTGGTCAGAATTTCTGGACATATACATATGCAGTATTTACAATAGATGTCTGATATTTCAGCCCAAATCAAGTAAGTCTACTGGGGCCTCTCCCACTTGGATTTTCTCTGCTCCAGAGAGCCAGTTTGGTGTAGTGGTTAAGTGTGTGGACTCTAATTTGGGAGAACTGGGTTTGATTCCCCACTCCTCCACTTGTATGTGCTGGATGACCTTGGGCAAGCCATAGTTCTGGCACAGCTGTCCTTGAAAAAGAGCAGTTTCTGTCAGAGCTCTCTCAGCCCCACCTACCTCACAGGGTGTCTGTTGTGGGGAGGGAATTTGTAAGCCGCTCTGAGACTCCTTTGGGTAGTGATGGGCGGGGTATAAATCCAATCATGAAACACCATCATGAAACACCAGAGCAGTTGTTTCTTTCAGTCCTAGGTTTGCCAACCTTCAAGTAGTGGCTGGAGTTCTCTCGCTATTACAACTGACCTCCAGGTGACAGAGATCAGTTCACCTGGAGAAAATGGCCACTTTGGAAGATGGGCTCTGTGGCATTAAACTCCACTGAAGTCCCACCCCTCCCCAAACCCTGCCCTCCTCAGGCTCCATCCCCCAAATTTGGGCCAGTCACTCTGTCTCCACCTAAGCTATTTCACAGGGTGGTGGTGGTGGTTGTGAGGATAAAATGGAGGAAGAGCAGCTTTTGGTCCCCCTGAGGGAGAAAAGTAGGGCATAAATAGCCAAATAAATAAATACCGTGCAGAAGTAATTTTGGCAGCAATTGTGGATTTGATTTTCCACCAGAAATGGCTGAAACTCCTTAAGAAGCTGACACGTGGCACAGATTGTGACACCTGCTTGCTTGGTTAGCCCAGCTCGCTGCAGCATCATTAACAGGAATTTTAATTTCCCCCGATGCTGGGGTAGAGGAGGAGTCATCACTAAATGTCACTGGGAATCCAAATTTCTGCTTATGCCAGGGATGCCAGCCTCCACATGGGACCTGGGGATCCCCTGGAGTTATAGCTTGTTGTGTACTGGGTTCGACGCATGGAAAGGCTGGACAACAGCATGATGATCAGCTCATAGTTTATTCGTACACAACAACAACACAAATACGGCCGATGCGGCCAACTACATACAGCCACCTAAGACACACCCATAGTCCTATTGGAGGGTTTGAATCTCCTGCCAAAGCCCTTGTGGGTGAACTCTAGGTGGTCCAGGATCCTTGGCCCCTATTGTTTCCAGGAGCCAAGCTTGGATTGCCTGTCGCTGGTGCCTAGTGGCGGTCAGCGGACATAACATACAGAAATCAGCTCCCTTGGAGAAAATGAGTGCTTTGGAGGGTGGACTTCATTGTCATTGTAGCCCACTGAGGTCCCTGTCCTCTCAAGCTCCTTTTCCAAATCTCCAGGAGTTTCTCAACTTGGATCTTGCAACCGTACCCCCCCCCCCCATCCCCTGCCAGTGGCCAGGGGGGGACTTGGCAACCCTAGTTTATGCTGGTGTGAATTAAACTGACAGCACCAATGTAATCCCAGTAGTGGGGCTATTAGACTATGGATTTCAGTGGCTCCATCTAGTCCTACAGTACTTATTTGAAGTTTTGTGACATTCCTGCATGGTGCAGTGAACAAACATGGAACAATGGTGGCAGGGTAAGCTTGGACGGAGTGACAGGGAATAATTTAGGAGTGATTAAGGAAAGCTGTACATTGATGAGTGTAATTAAAACCTTGGTGTTTGTTTAATTAAAAGCACCAAAGAGAAGGCTGCAAGGTGAATGAAAAGGAAGGAGGTACTAAAGCATTTCTTTTCTTTCTTTTTTTTAACAATTTATTATTATTTTTTCCAAATAAAACAGTGATTACATACATTTCAAAATACAGAGCACAAATTCTTTACATATTAAGATATAATTTTGACCATATAGATGTTGGATCAATTTTGTTTTCCATATTGCATAGGTAACTCAACTTATCTAATTCAGCCCATTCCAGTAGTTTGTATACTAAATCTATTCTGCCTGGTAGTACAGAACTTTTCCATTTTTTTGCTCTTAATATTCGCGCTGCGGTTAGGATATAAACTAACAATTTCTGATCTGATTTATTAATTCTCTCTGGGAGCATATTCAGTAGGAAAATCTCTGGCTTAATAGGTATTACAACAGCAGTGATCTTAAATAACCATTCGCCCACCATTTTCCAATATTTTTGCATCTTCTTACAGGTCCACCACATATGAAAAAAGTCCTTCTTTCAGATCCACACAGCCAACACACTTCAGATATATTTTTAAAACATACTCCATAGAAACGGATAAGTGGACAAAAACTTGGAATTCGCTTAAATACTTGAAGGCAGTAAGTTATAAAGAAAACATATAAAGTTTTCCACCGCTGGTACTGGTCCCCTGACAGACTAAACAAATAGGGCTGCCAAGTCCAACTTGGGAAATATCTGGGGACTTTGGGGGTGGAGCCAGGAGACTTTGGGGGTGGAGCCAGGAGAAAGGAAGTGACATCATTTTGTAAAGTCACATCCTGTGATGTTGCTTCCACATGCTTCCACATGAACTCATGAAGTTTCCTAATACTGAATCAGGCCATTGGTCCATCAAGGTCAGTACTGACTACTCAGACTGGTAGTGGCTCTCCAGGGTCTCAGGCTGAGATCTTTAATATCACCTATTACCTGATCCTTTTTTAGCTGAAGATGCTGATACCTCCTGCATGTCAAGCAGATGCTCTATCACTGAGGAACGGCCCTACTGAATCCTTCCTCATCTCGGCAGAATATGATTTTCATATCATAAGAACAGGAGAGAAGCCACAGTGGATCGGCCCATCCAGTACAGCCCATCCAGTACAACACTCTGTGTCACAACAGTGGCCAAAAATACCAGGTGCCCTCAGGAGGTCCAGCAGCGGGGCCAGAACTCCAGAAGCCCTCCCACTGTTGCCCCCCAAGCACCAAGAATGCAGAGCATCACTGCCCCAGACAAAGTGTTCCATTTAGACCTTGTGGCTAATAATAGCCACTGACAGACCTCTGCTGGATGGGGACACAGAGAGACAGACAGACAGACAGACAGAAAAAAGAAAGAAGGAGAGAGAGAGAAGGAAAAGAGCTGGCACAGGCACTTACTTCCATTTAGACCTTGTGGCTAATAATAGCCACTGATAGACCTCTGCTGGATGGGGACAGAGAGAGAGAGAGACAGAAAAAAGAAAGAAAGGGGTAGGGGGAGAGAGAGAGAAGGAAAAGAGCTGGCAGATGGACTTACCCCAGGCCCAGCAGCTGCAACCTTTCAATCTTACACCAGCCACATGCAAAAGCAGGCCCTTCAGTAAGAGCTTAGCCCCTCGTTAATCTCTGGGCGGGGCTCTCTTGCTAACTCTTAAAGGGGAAATGTCTGGTGAGGCTTTTCACTGCAGGCTCTTCAGACATTTCCCTTTAAGAGGCCTGGAAGGGAGAGGGCCCGGCAGGCTCCGACGTTCCCCTCCTGTTGGCAGCCATTGCCTCCCCCCGGTGGCCAGTTTTGAAAAAGCGGGGGGGGGGGAGCATGAAAAATCGGTGTTTTCCCCGCCCTACCGGGGGACTTGGCAGCCCTATAAACAAATGAGGTACTAAAGTATTTCTTGATCATACAACTGAAATCCTGCAGGGGTGAAAGCTGTGGGGGTGGGGAGTGCTATGATTATGCCCAAATGTATGCCATGAAATCCTGACTTTTTAAAAAGCAAAGCATCCTTAGAAGCCTACAGTTTTGAATGAAAGAGGATAGAGTAGAGAGCATGTCCTTAAACTTTTCCAAGTATACACATGATGGAACCCCCATGCGGCCAAATATAGCAGGAGAAGGCAATCTTGAGCATGACTGGGCATACTAATGGTTTAAGCAGACACACAATCTGGTCTATTCTTCCATGGCCATTGCAGGGCTTCTTTTACAGTGCCATCAAAGTCTTCTAGACCATTGACTTCAGTGTACTTAGAAGAGTGTAACTTAGCACAGGATTACACTGGATCCTCATTAAATGCTTTTACATGTAATATATTGTTTGCTCCGGTTTAGTTTGGACCTTTCTGGGTGTTTGGAATATTTTATGGTTCTGAACAGATTTGGATAGCATATTGTGAGGAATGTGTATGTCTGGATTTTTTTATTACAATTTTGAAATAATTTTGATTTCTGTAATCTATTTTTTGTTTTCCTTGTCAAAGTAAAAACATGGTGCATATCCAAATAAACATTCCTCAGGTTTTATCCATGGTTTATTGAAATGTCAGTCATTTCAGCAACAATGAAAAGATACAAAATGAGCAATATAAACAATCTCCTTTTACATAAGAAGGAATAATAAGCAGATGGCTGTAACAGATGTTTGATGGCATATAAAACAGACTCCATAGCTCAAAGCACTTTGCAAACGTGATTTCATAAACTTTACAACAGCCCTGTAAGGTAAACTGTTATCATGATCTCATCTGCAGATGGTGTGGGGCTGAAGCTGAAACTGCAGTTTGTCTAGGATCAGCTTCTGAGTTCAAGACTGACGTGAGATTTTAGCCAGGACAAAAATCCTGACAGGCCAGGTCTGATAGGTGTAACTCAGTGGTGCTACTTCAAATGTTTTCAAAAACTGCACTTTCCATACAGGCATCCATAACGGTATCAAACACTGTTGCTACATTTTGGAGAGCAGCTGCAATGCAAAGAGAAATGAACAAGCAGAATGTGCCCCTTTCAAGATTGCTAAGCAACACTTGACAGTTGTATATATAGGAACGCCCGCATTGCCTGCAGAGGTAAATTGCATTCATTTTCACACTAAAAGCACTCTGTGGATTAAGATGGATGACCTATAGCTCCAGGCCTTCCTAATGCCAAATGGTGGAGAGGAGAGAGACGAAAATGTGAAGAAGCAGGTGAAGAACAGATAGTGGGGGACTAAGTGTGAACTGGCACTGAAACCTGAATATTTATTTTCAGTGCTTTAGATGGGAATGAATCATCTGGATGGGGAGCCAACAACATGGAGTTTACAAACATATGTTAGAAAAATTATTCTGGAGTGAGTAAAACGACTTGACATGTGAAACAGCAGATAGGACAAGATGGGTAGCCGTGTTAGTCTGTCTGTAGCAGTAGAAAAGGGTAAGAGTAAGATTAACAAAAATTCGTGGCAGGGTATGAGCTTTCGTAAGTCACTGTTCATTTCTTCAGATACAGTTAGAATGTGAGTCCATCTGTTCTATATATTGGAAACTGGAGTGATTTCAGATGTCAAATGACAGCAAATAGAGTGCTTAGTTACATATAGATTTGCTCAGGGGTCATTTTGTAGAAAAAGAGGTGCAGGAGCTCATTATCATAACTCATTAGCGCAACTTATTTGCATATGCCCCATCTCCTGACATCACTGGAGGTATGTCAGAAGGCAGGAAAGAAAGAAGAGAGAGAGAAAGAGAAAGAGAGAAAAGAGAGAGAGAAAGAGAAAGAAAGAAAAAGCCGGCAGAGAGGGGACAGCTACTAATCCAAGCTTCAGAAATACGACTATTCTGGGAGGACAGCTTCAGTGGTGGCTGAAGCCTTCAGAAGGCTGGTCAGAGGAACAAGGACCTTTCCAGGGGACGGGGTCATTTTGCTGCAGCCATGACACAAGCAGGCATTCCCCCGCGGGGGGGTGGGGGGTGGCACCAACTCCCGGAGCTGAGCTCCCCCGAGCTCCTGCTCGAAATGACCTCTGGATTTGCTGGCTGAGAAGGAGGGTCCTATCCTGCCGCTTGAAATGGAGTCCTCCTAAGAGTTAATTACAGGCAGGGGAGGACTAAGTAGTGAAAATGTGTCGGGAACAAGCCAGGCCACTTGGCCCCGGCTACAAGGGCAACTCATTCCAGGACTGGCTAGGCTTGTGGGCAAGCACTCACCCCCGGGCTCCAGGCCCCACCTGGGCTCTTCCTCGAAGAGTAGCAACAAGTGGGGGGTGGGGAGTGATAGCGCAGTGTCACTTCCAGTTTGAACCTGGAAGTGATATAAGAATATGGTAAAATCCATAGAGCTAGGTCAGTTCCTAGGGCATTGTGATGTCACTTCTGGTTACCAACCAAAAGTGTCCTCCAAAATACTGCAGCTGGTTTCCAGCCAGGCCACCCTCAGGCTTGCCAACAGTGCCAGCGAAGGCTGTCAGCTCACTTATTAACTCCTCGTGGGCTGCTGCCTGAAGGGAATATGGGAGAGGCAACAAGTGAGTCAACAGTCATCAGGGGCACCACTAGCCAGGTCTGAGCTGAGTTGCCCCTGCAATACTGGCAGACCTACTGTACTGGCCCCCTCCTCCCGAGGGGCAAGTGCTGGTATTCAGCAGGGCAGTCCAAAGGCAGAGATTACAGAAAGAGAGCAACCAAAGTCCATTCCAAAGTCAGGGGTTCCAGAAAGTAGGTTAACCAAGGCCAGTCTAGGGTCAAGGGGCCCAGGCAGCAAGTTTAAGTCTAGAACAGGGTCGTCGATTCCAGAAAAGCCAGTTCTTCATGTCCAGTCCAGGGTCCAAAGTTTCAGAGATCTGGTGACAGCAAGGTCAGTGATGAAGGTCAGTGACAAATTGTCCATGAACTGCTGCTTCTCTTGGCTGATTTTATAGCTAAGCCTTAATGAACCATACTCACAGTCAATTATTTGGCACTCATCCAGAAACTATTCATCTATCTCATCAGCTGCCAGATGACGATGGGCCAGGAGACATGCACTGTTTCTCCTTGCCTGCAACTCTGCACGTTGCTGACAGTGCCAGTGCTGCATGGGTGTGGGGGAGCCAGGCGGGCTGGGAGTTTCCTCTACAGGCTTGTTTCCTGATTCAGAGCTGCAGGGTGTTGGCTCAGCCGCAGCTGTGGCCTGTGAGTTATGATCAGTTGGTAATTCAGTCTCTTGTTTGCTGGCTCAGGACCAGCTACAGCCAGGTCCAGGGAACCCTTGCTGTCACTGATCATGGGCTGACTTAAGACATCTATTGAGATTCTACTGGGACCTACTTGACGCTGCTCTTGTTCTTCTCTCTAAGCTGAATGGCCCGTCTGCCCCTGATGGCAGCAGCACAGAAATGTTCAAAAGAGAGCTCTAATGCCTTTTTCTTTTAATGAAATGGTTTTTAGAGGAGTGTTTAACCCTTTCTGCTCTTTCAGTTTCTTAGTTCCAAATCACTATTTCCGAGCTGATCCTACTTTCCTCTCTTTGTGTATAATCGTAATAAATTCAGAAAAAGATAGTATTGGGACAGTTCTCTCTTCAAAGATATATGTTTCACTGTGAGTGTATATTTGTCAAACAAATAAATGACTGTATTGGAAAGATAAAAATTATTGCTTGAATTCCACCCCCCCCCCCATCTACTGTGTTACATCAAATCAAGTGAACTATAGTTCACACCATATCACAGGAGCCTGATTCGCATATTAATAGGATACTTAGTTTATTTGATAGGCAGCAGAGAGGAATCTTTTTTTCTACAATGCAGCATTTAAGTGATCTGACCTTTTTGATCTTTTCAGCCTGTAAGCGGCTTTCTGTGTGATAAGCCAAATTTTAAAAATTAGTATTTAGAATCGTCACTGGAGAGCGGACTAGAAGGGCATTTTGTTTTGCAGAGCAGCACTCGGTTTCCCAAAACTCATGTTTTAGGAGCATTTTGTAAATTGTCCCAAATGGTCCACCTGGGCCATATGAGAGAGAGAGAGTACCCTCGTGATTTGCAGATTTCCACATGCATACAAATTTTTGTGTAATGTGCAGCTGTAACTATCATCATCCTCATTCCCCACCCTAGCCCACGATCTACCAAACCAGTTTGAAGGTGTTTTGAAACTCTACATCAGGGGTGGCCAAACTGTGGCTCGGGAGCCACGTGTGGCTCTTTCACACATATTGTGCAGCTCCTGGCAGGGCAGCTGGGGAAGTGAAGAGGAGGCATACTTTTTCTCCCTCCCATCAATTTGTTTCCTTGTTTCTCTGTCACTCTCTCTCTCTCTCTCTTCCCAGCTTTCATTCTTTCTTTCCACCTCCCTCTCTTAGACAAATATCATTGGCAAACAAATAAATATCATTATCGATCTCTGTTTTTATACCTTTTGTTTTTATTTTTGGCAGTCTCATTTAACGTTAATAAAGAGCAAAATTTGCACATTTTAAAATAAAAATGTGTGTAATATTTCTTCACGTCTTGCGGCTCTTGGACATCTGACATTGATTCTATGTGGCTCTTACATTGAACATGTTTGGCCACCCCTGCTCTACATTAAAAAGAATCAAGTTAGAATGTCAGCAGGTGAAAATAAAATGTATGTTGTTTGAGGTTTTAAAAGTAGGGATTTTGTGAAAGATAAATTATGGTGCCATCCTAAGGGGAGTTACACACTTCTAAGTTTATTTAAGTCATTGTGCTTAGAATGACTTCTAATTCTACTTAGGGGCGGCACTGTTAATTAGTTAATTCCACATACCTATGCTCATTTCTCCAGAGAAAAAAAGATGCTCTGATATAATAACTGAACAGTAAATATGCTGTCTGCTGGAAAAAGAAATCCCCCCCATTATTCTGGTAACCAATCACATGACAAATCTGAGATGGGGGGAGTTTCATGGTCACTCAGGGAAATTTCCCAGCCTGTAAAGCTCATATTTATACTCAGTTTAAAGAAACTCCAACGCCTTTGGCAAGTATTGGAGTCAGGAGGCAAGTGGTAGTGATTTCATGGCAGAGCTCTTTATTGAGGGTCAGATGGAACATGAGAAACCCTGGGCTCAGAGTCCTCTTTTATGCCGGCCGGAGACAATGCCCCGACCTCGCCCACAAGTCCTGATAGGACCTTAAGTCCGTGGTTGCAGTTCATAGGTCCCCCAGCAGGAGACCTAGGCTCGTAATTGGTGGTCACTCAGGATCCAACTGGCTATTGTTCTACCTGGCCGAAGCTCAGGTAGATTCTGACCATGTGCGCTGACCACGTGGCGGTCGCCATTACGAGAGACCAGGCGATCGTGGTCTTAGTACACAACAGCCTTCAAAGGCCACTTTTGTTCTAACCATTCTTGTTGCTCAAGCTAACAAAGCTAGGGTGATTCAGAACGGTAGCTTCACTGTACATAGGATCCAACTAGACAGAAATCTAATTTTTTTAAAAAAAATTCAGCATCTGAGAGCAATGGAAATCCAGGCCATCTGACAAAAACCACTCACCAGTATTTCAAAACTCAAGACTTGAGCTCTTCCATGGAATGACCTACCTCTTTGAATGGATCACCATCATGAATGCTCCCATGTAAAACAGTAACTATTTAATAAAGGAAATATTTTTTTACAAGTGAAACTTTATGGATTCCTTTATTTCTCAGCAAAGCTTACGGTTGCAAGCCTGAGAACACATTTCTGGAAGTCAGTCCCATTGAATAGCATTGGACATATTTCCAAGTAGGCCAGCTTGGGATTGCTCTTTAGGTTGCTTAACTTAGTGGACATTTGCTTTATCCTCACTTCATACAGATGCAAGGAGCCAAGTCAAAGGTTATGATGTGATGTGAATCCATGACGTGAAAGTAATTCTATAGCAACATTTATTGCAATAGCAGCCACATCAATTTATTTATGAATATACATCTCTTTTCCTTTTCTATTTTTAAACCCACCTGTCTCTGAAGCGTTTCTTCTGAATAAAAATATTAGCCCTCATGAACTGGTTTTATTGTATAATTATTGAAATTTTTTATGACTGTTCTCTTACTAAGCAGGAAGCAGAATTGGGGAAGGGCAGCTTTTGAGCTTTCTTAAATATAAATTTCAAGTAGGAGGGAATATGTGAAAGCAAGGGTTTTGACTTCAGTAAGAATGTAATGAGCCTACAGTGGCAATAAACCTTCAGAACATAACCCGAAATCTTCTCTTTGTCAGAGTGAATAACAAAGCTCAGAATGATGGAATGAAATTTAATCCCAGCCCACAAATGAGATGGTCATTCCATCGCCATCATGAAGCAACATTGTGCCATCATGTTTATAACTCCCTCTTCCCTGTTTCTCAGTGCTTAAGAAAGTAAGAACCAGTGGTCCATCTACTCCAGCATATATTTTCACACAGCAGCCAGCCGGGGCCAAGAACAGTGGTACTCACTCTGCGGCTCATGGGTGGGGCCACATTAGCAGTTACCACCAACAAAAATAGCTACATTTACTTCCATTCCTGGCCTGATGTTTCCAACACAAGGAGGCTTGCGGCTTATCTGTACCTCTGGTGGAAGCTGTTTCAAAGTGGCAACGAACTGCCAACCACAAGCCCCATCGGGGAAGGGCCTTACCCACTTTCCTGAAATGTGGGGCAAGTGCCATATTGAGGAACAGTGCTCAGAAGAGCCACAGGTGGCATGTCAAAGGGCGACTTGCCTTTTTCAAGGCACACTGGCCTAAAGGCTAAGGCCTTCCCTTGGTGCTGCTCCTAGCACTTGTGTTTAGAGGTCTGCTGCCAACTTGAAATCTCCCCAAAATCACAACTGATCTCCAGACTATAGAAATCAGTTCCCTTGGAGAAAATGGTAGCTTTGCTGGGCAGATTCTATAGTGTCACATTCCTGCTAGGTTCTCTCACCTCTCCAGACTTTGTTTCTTTTCACTTTTAAGTCAGGATTACGGTATCCGCTCAGGTTCCTGCTCTCAAGTTGATACAGGTACGCTCAAAACAGCTTCCATTTATTAACAAGGAGGTAGGAGCAAGCAGTGTCAGAACAAGGGAACTCATTCAGTCTATACTTCTAGCCTACAAACAGTACTACCTAAACAGGGACCCCACCCCATGAGACTAAACAAACTCATACAAATACCAGGCAGAGAGCAGACCATTCCACTGTAATGTATACAACCACAGTGCTGCAATTACAATATTGGCTGTTTTTGTCCCCCTCAGTGACTCAGCTGTTGTTGACAATCATGCCTCAAGGCACATGGATGAAAAACAGTGATATCAAGCTGTGATGTCAAACTCTAAGCTACCTGAGGCTGCCAACATTATTTCCAAAAACCTGGTTTAGTGGGTAGAACCAAGTTTTGGCTTGTCAGGGAACTAAGCCAAATGGGAAAGAAGATCAGTATCAGGGCAATGCCACAGTGTCCCTTTTGGCATGAACCGAGAAGCACAGTCATCACATTGGGTTGATGCTCTAGGATTCACCTGGAACTCTGGTAAAAACCTTACAGTTTGGGGTGGATCCTAGAGCATCACTTAACTGAGTTACATTGGTGCAACACCAGACATCAGGACTCCATCCCCCTCATCTCCGAGGGGCTGGCGGAGCTGGGCTGACCACCTTAGTGGAGTTTTGCAGTGTTGGGCAGGTCAGGTTAGGCAGATTTTGATGCATTGTTTTTGTATTTCAATAGACGTGGTTTGTTTCACTGCTGGCAGTTATAAGTTTGTCCCATTAGAGAGTTTATAGTCTGTTTCTGAAAGAAAAAGCTCAATGTGGGGGTGGGGGTGGATAAATGGGAAAGTGGAGTAAAGGAGGACAGAAGAATAAAACCTGGTCCTGCCTTGTGTTGTCTCCTTGCCTGCATCAAGTTACAAAACAACGGGGTCTAATTGATCTTAGCATACTAAATCCAGTAAATCATGATGCAGGATGAATAGCTAGTTTTATTTTCAAACCTTTTCTCATAATCCACAGCATGGTTAGTGTGAAAAGGGAAACATTCTTAGACTCCTCAACAGTATAAAAGGGAAAGTTGTAATCCCACAAGGGAACTATTTAAATACAGGAATAAAAGATAGTTTCCAGGAAACTGAAATAGTTTTATGAAACTTTATCAAGGCACGTTGTTGCTGGAAGAAATCTCCAAGACAAACAAACCTCTCACAATTAAGAACTGAGTCTCTAAGAATGTACGCTTCAACTATACTCTGTTGTCTGTTCAAAGTATTATAAGTTGTATAATGAACCCAAGGTACCCCAACTTCTCATCCCAACTATTCCTGACTTAACTGTGCCTGTTCAGTCTTTCTGTCTGAACTTTACTTCGTGTCAAGTGCTGTTTCCAAAGGGATTTATAAGAGGGCTCCCGCTGCATTACAATAAATCCCTGGCCTGGGCAAAGAACAAATAACCTCTCTATCACAGGGTGGAACACACATAAAGTTATAATTCAGCAATTCAAATACACTACTAAGAGGCTGCTCAGTCAGAGTGGAGAACAGTGATTTGGCAGGAAAATTTGCCTCCCAGAGAAGAAGAAGCAGGGGTCCGTCATAAGCACAACTGTGAAACCGTCCAAATGTTCATTGACCTGTATCAGATATGGTTAGGGCTGCCAGCTCCAGGTTGGCAAATACTTGGAGATTTTAGGGGTGGAACTGGAAGAGGGCAGGGTTTGGGAAGGAGAGGGACTTCAGTGGGTTATAATGCCATAGAGTCCACCTTCCAAACTGATCATTTTCTCCAGGTGAACTGATCTCTGTCACCTAGAGATCAGTTGTAATCCCAGGAGATATCCAGCCACCGCCTGGAGGTTGGCAACCTTCGGTAGAGTTCTGACAGCAAAAGATTAACGGAGCAGCCAGTCGTGCTGCTCCAGGATTCTTCTGCCAGTGAAGGTTGCATTACTGATAGCAAGTAACCGGTAAAGCTTTCCCTATGACAGCATCTACACGCTCTATAACTTGTTTGCCACATAACTGTCAAGCACCTTACACAGGATTTTCTGCTGTAGCAAGAGAATTGGCAATCTGGCAGCTGCGCATCAGGACATATACTGATGTTGCTAAACCAATATGCTGTAATCATCCAGTGCATCAAGGGAAACATTTACAGCAGTTTTATAACCCCCTTTGCCTTGCTTACTTGTGGAGGATGCATTTTGCTTCCAGATCCAATTAGAAGACAGGAGTAGGAGGGCCTTTCGAGTCTGTATCGTGGGATGGCGTTCCTCTAAGCTCTAATGCAAGACAACTAAATGCTCTTCCTGCATTCCTCAGCGGCTTTGATTTTTGTGCATGTGTGCAAAGGACTCTGTGAGCAATGTGCCATTTCGGCATACTCACTTGTGTGCATGTGAGGCCAGAAGTTCCTCTTTTGTTAATGTTGTTTTAGATATTTTAGCCATTGACACTGCTTTACTCATGATATAGTGCAGGGGTGGCCAACCTGTGGCTCGGGAGCCACATGCGGCTCTTTCACACATATTGTGCGGCTCCTGGCAGGGCGGCTGGGGAAGCAAAGGGGGGGCATGCTTTTCCTTCCTTCCTTCCTTCCTTCCTTCCTTCCTTCCTTCCTTCCTTCCTTCCTTCCTTCCCTCCTCCCTCCCATCTATTTGCTTTCCTAGTTTCTCTCTCTCTCTTTCTTATAACCGGTTTTCCTCGTTTGTTTTTATTTTTGGCAGTCCCATTTAACGTTAATAAAAAGCAAATTTGCATATTTTTAAAAATAAAAACGTGTGTGTGATATTTGTTCCTGTCTTGCGGCTCTCAGACATCTCCATGTGGCTCTTACGTTTATTCTATGTGGCTCTTACATTAAGCAAGGTTGGCCACCCCTGATATAGTGCCTTAATTTCTTATATACCCCATTCTGTGCTGCTCACTTTTCTATGTGTTTTTAAAATCAGATTAACCTGAATATATGTAATTTGTCTCAGACATATCATGAGGAAAACATATTTTACACAAGTAAATACCTCCCTTTTAAAAGAAAACAAACCACACAGAGACCTTTAAATGGAAAGCTGTTTGCAACTTAAATATCTGTCCACTCCCATGTCTGATTGATATAATTATTTCTGGATCATTTTCAAGACAGTTCCTTGTGCCATATCAATCTCTTTCTGCTCTGTTGCTCTTAAAATACTCCATTCTCAGCTGGAAAGTATGAGTAGTTTCTTGCCACAAGTCTCTGCTTCCCCTTGCTCCAGATGAACATACCCTGTTCCTCTTTGTGCTCTTCAAGGGTCAGACTGGGCCTTTGACTTTTTGAGAAAGCTCCCAGTGGGACGCTGCCCTGTTGGGTGATCTGGCACTTGCTGTCCCTGTCACTGCAGGAGCCAGTTGGCTCAGCTTGCTCCAGGCCTGTTTTAACATCTTGGTTTGCCCCTGCTGCTCTTCTCATCAGAGGTTCATCGTTCGTCTCAAGGGCCTCCTAGCAATTGATCCTGCAGTCTGTAGTGCACATTACGTTCCCAGCTCCCCAGTGTATTCTGGTATCAAACTTTATTTTGAGCTTTTATAAAATACACCCCAGAGTCACCTGCCTCCTTTATATCTGCTAAGCTGTTTATAGCTTTACAAGTGTAATTACCAGGGGTCATTTTGTAGAAAAAGAGGTGTAGGAGCTCATTAGCATAACTTATTTGCATATGCTACACCACCTGACATCACCGGAAGTATGTCAGAAGGCAAGAAAGAAAGGGGAGAGAGAGAGAGATTGCTGGCAGAGAGGGGACAGCTACTAATCCAAGTCTCAGAAATACCCCTATCCTGGGAGGATAGCTTCAGTGGTGGCTGAAGCATTCAGAAGGCCGGTCGGAGGAACAAGGACCTTTCCAGCGGGCGGGGTCATTTTGCTGCAGCCATGACACAAATAGGCATTCCCCCGCAGGGGTGGGGGCTGGCACTAACTCCTGAAGCTGAGCTTCCTGGAGCTCCTGCTTGAAATGACCCCTGGTAATTACAGTGTGATATCTTACACTGTGATATCTTTGTGCTTGGTGCATGGTACACTGGCATTCAAGAAGCACCTGCACATCGCATTCCAGTTAGAATCTGGAGAGATCTAACATTTATGCACACACTTGTGTTCCCCCATTTTTTAAAAAACTATTGGTCATATTCAGATCAATCATCCATGGCATTCCTTGACGTAATACATAGTTATGTAATTGTGACTTTAGTTGTGAGAGAAGAGCTGTCCCCGGCTGCTATTATGTTGCTTCAGGAAGTAGCTAGGCTGGGTGATCGCCAGCATTTCCCCTTTTTTATTGCTTTGTGCTGTGTTTTTTTACTTAGTTATTTGTTAGAGCATTTCTATGCCACTTTTCTCCCCAAAGGGATCCGAAACAGCAACAGAAGTTTCCAAAACAACCAATTAAAACAATTCAATATCAGCAAACAAAACAAACCCCATTCTGGGCAGGTCCTGGTTCGCTGAGTGGGCTGGCTATTGTAGGCCCCAGCGCTGCAAATCATGCTAGACTCGGTTGGGCTACAGGGCCTCATAGACCTATTATGCACTGGTCTTGTCCCCGCATTCACCATACATCACTGTTGGGCTTTTTTATCATTCTGCATTCCCCCTCACTGTCATCGTGCATGTCTGCTGAGCTTTCTTTTTCTTCTGCACTGTCCCCCCCCCCCCCTTCCAGTGCTCAGTTCACTTTCCACTTGCAGTTTCCCTGGGATATCTCAGAGTGCTTTTGATGCAGTCTTTCCCCTCACCTCAGTTCAAAGCTGTAGGTACAATTCAAAAGCAGACAGATTCCCTTGGATCTTTCCCTCCCCCCTTTTCCCTTTTCCTGCCCCTCGGAGGCCCCTCCCCCACCCACATCAAGGTCTTTCCTCTCACTCTGCACATTCTGCTGTCTTCCCCCCCCCCCATTCATTAGTGCTTGTAAAATAATATTTTTAAACAAGTGGGATGAGTTTAACTATTGGACTTCATAGTTAGACTTGGACCACTGGGGGGATATTTTTACTGAACCCAGAGGTGTGTGTGTATTCTTGCCTGGGGCTCTGCTGGGCAGCCTGATTTAGACCATACTTTCCTAACAGAGAATTCTCCCTAATGCGGGGTGAGTTTTCCCTGAAGGCTTGGCTGTGGCTCTCCCTGCAGAATTGGCTCCTGGGCATAGTGCCAGCAGAGCCCCAGCCAAGCCTGCAGGGAGAGTTCTCCCCACAGGATCGGCTCCTGGGGGTTCTGTTGGGCAGTCCAGTTTCAACTGGGCAGCGCGGCAGTGCCCTAGGTGAGCACACACACATACGCACACCTTGCAGTTCATTGAAATTTTTCACCAGGATCCTAGTTTACCAACAAACTCCTATTGTTAAACTCATCCCTGAGTCAAAAAAATTAAAATAAAAGGACAATGTTTTAATGTTTGAAAGGAGCGGTGGAAATTTAGTTCCCTGCAGGTTTAAAGGAGAGGAGGAAAACAGCATCTCCATTGCAAAAAGCAAAAAAGGATTTCAGTGCTACATGCAAACAAAATAAAGGGGGGAGGAGAAGTGTGCTGCAATGTACCTAGCTTTGCAAAAGCCCTGAAAAATTCAGGTTCTGTTACATGAATAAAGTTCAGTCTTTTAAAAGACTGTGGAGAACAGGGAAACTACCATTCCCAAGTTCCCCGGAGGCATTAGCAGGAGGAAAAAAGCACCAAATCCAGCTCAGAGTATCCATTCCCCTTCCTGAATGACACAGCTGCGTAAATTAAAAGTTGGAGCCCACCCTCCCAAACATTACAAGTAACGTCCCCACTGCAATTAAAAAACCTTGTTTTTTCTTAGTAACTTCAGAATGAATCCACCAGAGATAAAAGGAATACACTGGAGAAAAAAATAATATGTGGGTGGCAGGCACAGAAATTCGAAGTTGAGCTTTAAGGCTTGACTGCTCAGATTCTCTGCAGTAAACTGCAGCAAGCTGTGCATGCAGAAAGGGCCATAGTCTGGATCTCTGGGTGTCCAAACTATACCCCTTAGAGAGCAGGTGTATCACCGATCTGTGTGGCTTCATGTCCTATCTCTTCTGGGAATAAGAGCTGAAGGGCAGCAGTTATTCTTCCTCACATCTCCATGTCCTCTGTCTCCCCATCTGGCCCAGATCCTGGGCTTTTCTGGTCAACCCCTGTCACCTTGGTATCTGCTCTCCCTAGTGTGCTGAAGCCATTTCCCCCCCAGTAATCCCAACCTCTGCTCAGTTTTCCAGATGGCTCCAAACTGCCCAGGTGCTATTTGGAGTGTTCTGTATATACACTAGGCTTACCAAGTCCCCCGGGAGGGCAGGGGAAACACCGATTTTTAATGCTTATCCCCGCTTTTTCAAAATTGGCCACCGGGGGAGGCAATGGTTGCCAGCAGGAACGCAGGGGAACGTCGGAGCCTGCCCTGCCCTCTCCCTGCCAGGCCTGAACTGTCTTAAAAGGGAAATGTCTGCAGAAAGCCTGCAGTAAAAAACCTCACCAGACATTTCCCCTTTAAGAGCAGAGCCAGCAAGAGAAACCCCTGCCCAGAGATTAAGGAGAGACTAGGCTCTTTGTACTGAAGGGCCTGCTTTTGCATGTGGCTTGCAAGGTTGCTGGGGTAAGTGCCTCTGCCAGCTCTTTTCCTTCTTTCTCTCTCCCCCTCCCCCTTTCTTTCTTTTTTCTGTCTGTCTGTCTGTCTGTCTCTCTGTCCCCATCCAGCAGAGGTCTATCAGTGGCTATTATTAGCCACAAGGTCTAAATGGAACCCTTTGTCTGGGGCAGTGAGGCTCTGAATTCTTGGTGCTTGGGGGGCAACAGTGGGAGGGCTTCTGGAGTTCTGGCCCCGCTGCTGGACCTCCTGAGGGCACCTGGTATTTTTGGCCACTGTTGTGACACAGAGTGTTGTACTGGATGGGCTGTACTGGATGGGCCGATCCACTGTGGCTTCTCTCCTGTTCTTATGATATGAAAATCATATTTAGCACTTGTGTAGCACTTAGTGCTTCATATTCTGCCGAGATGAGGAAGGATTCAGTAGGGCCGTTGCTCAGTGATAGAGCATCTGCCTGACATGCAGGAGGTATGAGCCTCTTCAGCTAAAAAAGGATCAGGTAATAGGTGACATTAAAGATCTCAGCCTGAGACCCTGGAGAGCCACTACCAGTCTGAGTAGTCAATACTGACCTTGATGGACCAATGGCCTGATTCAGTATTAGGAAACTTCATGAGTTCATGTGTCAGCATGTGGAAGCAACATCACAGGATGTGACATCACAAAATGATGTCACTTCCTTTCTCCTGGCTCCACCCCCAAAGTCCTCAGATATTTCCGGAGTTGGACTTGGCAGCCCTAATATACACTTCCCTTGCTGACCTGTCTGTAACTGTTCGTAAGAAGGCTGATTGCTTCATTTCTACTTCCAGTCAGTGGGGCAGCCCTGCTGCATCTCCCTGATGCAGTGTGTCATGCTCTCTTTCCCCCTGCCAACTCTTCTAGCACTTTGGATGTTTCTTCTTAGAGGCTACTTTTAAGTGCCCCCTAGGGAATGTAGTCCTCAGGGTACCTGCAAAAGACTACGTTCCCGAGGTACAGAGCCAGTTTGGTGTGAGAGCCAGTTTGGTGTAGTGGTTAAGTGCGCGGACTCTAATCTGGGAGAACCGGGTTTGATTCCCCACTCCTCCACTTGCACCTGGCTGGATGACCTTGGGCAAGCCATAGCTCTGTACCAGCTGTTCCCTCAAGGACAGCTTGGGAAAGAGTTCTCTCAGCCCCACCCACCTCACAGGGTGTCTGTTGTGGGGAGGGGGAGGGAAAGGAGTTTGTAAGCCGCTCTGAGACTCTTAAGTGAGTGAAGGGCGGGGTATAAATCCAATCTCTTCTCTTCTTCTTCTTCTTCACCATGGCAATATGCCTTGGACACAGCAGACAAAGCATCCAAGGCTCTGAAGAGGCAAGAACAGTGAGTGTGGGCAGGATAGGAGGCCTAGGAGGGAGAGGGAGCAGAGGAAGAGGAAGAGGAAGAAGAAGAAGAAGAGATTAGATTAGAAGAGATTGGATTTATACCCCGCCCTCCACTCCCCAAGGGAGTCTCAGAGTGGCTTACAAACTCCTTTCCCCTTCCCCTCCCCACAACAGACACCCTGTGAGGTAGGTGGGGCTGAGAGAGCTCTTTCCCAAGCTGTCCTTGAGAGAACAGCTGGTACAGAGCTATGGCTTGCCCAAGGTCATCCAGCCAGGTGCAAGTGGAGGAGTGGGGAATCAAACCCGGTTCTCCCAGATTAGAGTCCGCGCACTTAACCACTACACCAAACTGGCTCCCAAGGCTCCAGAGCAAAACAGATAAGGGCTTGTTACAGAAATTAGTGAAACAAAATAGAGGAGGAGGAGGGTTCATTTTTTCCTTTCATTTGGAAACAAATACACATCGTTATAAGAAAGTCCCCGGTGTGTGTGCAAGAGTGAGCCATGTAAGGTTATACAGTGAGTTTCATGGCTGAGCAGAGACCAAATCCACGACTCCTAAGATCGCCTCAGTCTCGTACTCTGAGTCCTAGTATTCAATTAGCCTTATTTTCAGGAAAGTGCTCTTAGAATTGTACTGTAAATCTCTCTCTCCCCCCCCCCCCCTCTCTCTCTTAATTTTTGTCTCCGCCTTCCTTCAAGGTGCACAAGATATCACAGCTGGTTTCTCTCCCCCTTCAGGGTGAATCATTAGTAATCTATTTCCTACAAACAACAAGGATACTTTCTAAAATTGTGTTCCTGTTACCAGGTGTGATACATATTCTTGCCTAGAGTTTTTAGCGAGATAAAATGTTTGGTTAGGTAGAAAGTTTGATAGACAGATGTGAATGCTTGCATTTAAAATTAAAATAATTGCAACGTCTTTTGGATGTGTTCTAATCACATGGCTGAAGTGCTGTATTGAAAGGCCTCAGTGCTTGTTTGGTTCACTGAAATAACAGACTTAATTCTGCTGTTATCCCTTCTTTTGCTTTACAGCATCAAAGAGTTTATTATGTCTCAGTCTAATGCTGTTCACCCCGATCCAGTAAAAAAAAAGAGAGAGAGAAGCAATACCAGTAAATAAACATCCAAGAAGCCAAGCAAGACTTAAACCAGCGCTGAACTAGAAAGTTGATTCTTACAGAATCAAAGCCGTGTACAGTGCAGTGAATTATGACTGAAAAGATTTCTTGGGGGTGAATTATTAAACTGTTAGTTGTAAAATGTTAATATGGGTACACAAACATCAGAATGAACTTCAGTACAAATGACAATATAAACATAGCTATCATTATTCGTTGCCAACAGTACGCATCGTGCATCTTATTTTTATCCTGCAAGAATAATTTACCATTTCAGTACCAAGATAATTTATTATTCCAGTGGAGAGGACATTGTCTTCTCCATACCGAAGTGTGTTTCCACATGCTAGTGATGATTCTGCACTGGGTCAACTGAACTCAGTTTTGGATCAGATATCCTTTGAGTATTCCACCAAGGATTCGTAACTGGTTTAAGCTGGGCCGTTAAACCGTTCATTCCTTCCTGAGTTTTTCATATATGAATAATTTCTTCTGAAAACATTGCCTTTTTCTTAAAGAAAAGGGCTGTTTCCAGGATGTGGAGATGACTTTGCCACTGCTGTGCCATTCTGTTGTGTGAAGTGAAGGGATAATAATCTTTCTGCAGCTATACGTCACTTGATGTCTAAAGGGTTTGCTAAGGGGCTACTGCTGTTGATCTTACCCAGAACCCAAGATGCAGCTTGCCAAATTCAGTTCTACAGGGGTGGGAGATTAAAATCACAGTAAAAAACTATCACCTGCATCTGAGGAGAAAAGGAAGAAACAGAGTTTTTGCTCTTGGGAGCTGTCTGACAAGAAACAACCTTGTGGTACAGCAAGGATATACTGTGGCCGGGGGTGGGGATGCCGATAGCGATGCTCTCTTTCTGCAGTGCCTATCCACCCCCACCCCCACCTTGTGCCCTGCTCAATTCACAGATTGGGATCAATGGTGAAATGGACCAATTCCTTTTCCCTAGAATGATCACTCCAACACAGGCAGCTAGCAAGCAAGCAGGTTTATTTGTAATACATGTCTGCAGATATGGAGAGAAAGGCCCAGAGGCGAGGCGTTTCTCTAGGAGTCTGTTCCTCAAAACAACTCATTTTAAGGACCCGACGTGTCATCCCCTCTCTGTCTCTTTGCCCAATCCCGGGCTTCGGCGAAGAGCTCACATCCTACCTACACCGTCGCAAAAGGCATCCTTTCTCCATATAGGGTGGGCACATACATTCTCATGGCCTTCCAAGGCGGGTCCTATATGCTTCCCCCAAGAGTATGACAGGTTAAACTCATGATATAGTGAAAGGGCAAAAGGTTCTGCTTTTTCTCGCTAGTAAGCTGATAGAGAGGAAATACATGGCTTCAGCTAAAAAGATGTTCCCATCGCCGTAGACAGTTGCTAGCCATACTGCATACTTTTAGCAGAGCAAAAGCAGGAACTGTCTACTTTCTAAAAGATGTTTGTTACAGCTGCTTAGGCAGCATACCCAATTTTGTATGTGGCCCAGCACCCACTTTTATATGTGGTTTCAAAATCACAGGTAAATCCATATCAATGGCATGCGGTTGTGACTGGAACCACAGCTGCTAACACAGTCTTTAATGTTTCTACCGGAACATGGCCACCACACTTTGCTCTTCTTTGCACCCCCTTGTCGTCTTCTCATATCAGCAGCACATTTGTGTTTCATTTTGCTCTCTTGTATACCCCTCTTTACACTGTATCCGAAGCCAGATTTAGGATTGCCCTCTTCTTCCGAAAGGATACAATATGCATTAAACAAAACGGTGTAAAAGGGACCAGAAACGACCAATAAAATTTCGAACGAATGGTTGGTAAATCCTAGAATTTTTCTATAGTGTTTTGGCTTGACAGACAGCTGGTGGCTACCGGTGCCTCCTTGGCTGTATTTCTGTGTTCAACAGAAGGCAGTGCTGTATGGGACCATGGTTTTATTTGTTTGTTTTGTTTCACGTAAACACCACATGCATTTATGATTTTCTTTTGCTGCGGGGTGGGGGTGTAGAAGCTTCTTACCTTTTGTTACGAAATTGTTCTTTCCCATTTCTGTTCATTCCTCATCTTAGGGTTTGTCATCCTCTGCCGTGCGAATGTAACTGCCACAAGTTCACCCCCTGCTCCTTCTTGTGAATGCCTGCATCGCGCACAAGGCTCAGACATTATGGGGACAACTCAGGTACTGTTAATCTCCTAGGAGTGATGCCTCTTTGTGCACAGAAGAGATCATGTGTGCATTGCCCAGAGAATATACCCCAACCACCAGCATTTCTTGGGAATTGTCGTGTCGAGTTTGAGTCATTTCCTGTTGCATGTGAGTAGCTTAAGAATTGATGGGCTGAGGCAGTCGCTCAGAAAGATGACAGTGTTGGTTGTTTAGTGAGAAACGCTTGCAGTGTATATGGGCGCTGGCTAACAAGTTCGGAACAATAGAGGGGACTGCTTCAAAAGGTCAATGTTTTCTTGTTTTAGAAGACCAACAGATAAATTTACTTCCCGATCTAGAAAACACAGGGCACAATAATTAGAGGATGGCAACAATTTTACTGAAATCTGTAATGCAAAACAATATATTTATTGTTTTGACTCAAAGCAGCTTATAAAATGCCATTTATAAAAATGCAGTTTAAATAAGTAATTTTATTTTAAAGCACAGTATACCATCATTGGAGGGTAGCCCTAGATTTGTTGTCTCAGCTCACGGAGGGTCTCCTATGAGCCATCGGCTAAGAGCCAAGAATGGTTTGTGTCTAGCTAAAGGCTCACCGATGAAAGGCAAAAACTTCTAGCTTGTCTGGTGCCTTTGAATTCACCTCAGGACTAGCCTCTTAAAGAGATTGCTTGGGTTACCTTTTCCACAGAGTCTGACACACCCCAGACTTCGCAGGTTGTTGAAAACTAATACAGATTAAGCCTATTTAAAATGCTTATTTACCATATTTGTATTTCAAGACTATCAGAGGGACCTTTTCGCCTAACAACCATCTTGTGAAGTATGCTTAGTCAAGAGATAGTGGTTTGGATTCCACAGAAAAACCTCCGCTAACTGATTTCCATCAGCAGAGAGGGACTTTCTCACTCAGTCTCTTCTGTTGCAGCCCATTGTGACCCTAAAATACTGCTCTTGGGGGACAGGAGACTCCCAGCAACAGCATGAGGGGGGGAGTCAGAGAGCAGCAGGAGAGACCCAGTGAAAATATCTCCTCTTCTGTTATCAAAAATTCTTCACAGGATCCAACCCACTATCCAACAGTGAACTTCATTTCAGAGTTGAATGGAGATTTGCCCCTGGACTTCAAGTTTCCAATCCCCAGTCTCGAGCCACCATAATAATATCATCCTGACTCTCCACACCCACTAAAAATCAACTTCACTGGATTGTTAAACATTGATAGGAAAAGAATCATGATACGGTATTTGAGGGAGGGGGGCTAGCATCTAAGGAACCAATGTAGGCAGACTGCAAATATTGTTGTTAAGAGGAATTCTCATAATTTCTGTTCACACAATTTCTCCGTGAAATCCAACATTTTTTTTGTTCCTCTTTTTAGAAATTTGGAGTCAGTTTTGAATCAATTCTGTTTTGATCAAAAGAGAAATTTGAACAGAGAAGGGGCAGGAAGGGAGGTTCTACGAAAGTTCAGAATTTCATTTGGCAGATGTTCAGAAACAAGGCATATCTTCCCTAACCTTCCTACCCTCCTGCTAACACACCCTGTAACATCAAAAAGAAAAGAAAAGAAAAGAAAAACCCTGCACAGAGGTGTAACAGAAAACTACAAAGAGAAATGAAAGAGAAATTCTTCTTTTGAAAGAAAATAAGAGGAATCAATAGCTGTATAACACACACACACACTTGAATTTTGGGGAAAGAAATTGCACTTCCTGTAACATCACTAACTGCCGATGTATGAAGGGCTTAAAGAGCTGTGTTCAGGTCACCACACTGTGGTTGGCATAGCACAAGGAGAGAGAATCAAGGAGGGCAAAGATAGATACACTGTAAGCGTGTTGGAAGCAGTTTGAACAATGGATGTTACTGTATGCTGAAATCACCACTACCACCCTTAAGAATGTCTGTCTGCCTTCACCCACAGCTGCACAGAAGCCCCATCCCTTCTTAGTATGTAGCCGGCTCATCAAGTCTCAGGACCTCACAAAACAAATTCAGGTCTGTCCTAAGAGTCCTACTTCCCTCCGAATAATTGGGAGCAAAGTGTCATTTTCCAGCCCAACTGACTGGATGATCATCCTAATTTTAATTCTTAATTAGGGCTGCTTTTATTCATCTGTTAATGGCTTAAATCACAACAGTCTCCCTCCTCTAAACTCTGATGTGGCTATAGTCTTTTTAATACATTGCAAAATCCAACAGACTGGAAACAGTACACTGAACCTGACGTTAAAAGGCAAGACATAAAAGATGCTACAGCAGCAGCACCCCCTAATGGGCGCCTGACATAGTGCTCATGAGGTTCTCCCTCCCTCCTTTTTTTGCTTGTTGCTACAAGAATCAAGCAGCACTCTGCCTTCATTTTAACGTATCATGGTAAATGTTCATGAACGATTTAGCAGAATATAGTCTTGCCTGATGGTAGATTTTTAATGTAAGGGTCTGTTTAAATTTGTTTTTTTAAGACACTTGCATGTTGTCAATGGAATTTTGAAAAAAAATGATTAATCAGATATTTATCTGTAAAGCTCCTGGAGAAAGTTTGCTATTAGGACTGATTATTAGGAGAGTGTTTCTTCATTAGTGGGGAGATTGTGTTAATGTTATTTCATTTGCTAGATTCGATTTATTAGACGGTAGTTAACATAATATAGGACCCAACATGATCACGCCCAGATTGCAGTAGTCTGTCTACTGTAGAGAAATTGACAACGAAAACAGCTTTTTGCTTAGAGTATGTGATTTCATCCTGGAAGACAGGGTGCTGTGATATTTATTGATTGATTCATTCAAATCATTCATATCCTGCCCTTCCATCTATTAAAAAAAACCTTTTTGAAAATGTCATGTGTGATAGCATGCTGATGGATGACAAATATTTATCAGATCTGTGATGAAAGGTCATCACAGCTAGTGATTTGTTTACAAAAAGGGCCCCTAAATTTCATTAGCAGAAAATGTCCTGGTTTCCTTCCATAGGGTCAGGGCTCTTCATATGTCACTGCAGTAATGTGTTGGCCAGGGCTGTAGCCAGCAGTGTGGCACAGAGGGTGGTGCTCCCTATCGAATTAGGGGTGCCCCTATCCCACCCCCTTTCAGGGGCGTAGAGTTTTGTAAATTCTGGGGGGGCAGGGGCTCTTTAGCGCGTTTGCTTTGCACACGCACTCGCTGGGGTGATGTTTCCCCCCTGGAAACCACCTCCCTGGGCCGCTGCTGCTGGTGCCTCTCCCCCCCCCCCCCCGCCCTGGCCACTCCTTCTCTCTCCCTCCCTCTTTTCTGGGCGAAATGCATTTTGCTCGGAAAAGAGGGAGGGAGAGGGAAGGACGGAGGAGTGGCTGGGGGGGAGAGGCACTGGCAGCAGTGGCTGCTGGGCCTCAGAAGGGCCCAGGGAGGCGCGGCGGCGAGGTGCGGCGGCAGGCACTACAAATTTCAGGGGTGGCTTGAGCCCTCGAGCCCCCCCGTAGTCTATGCCTATGTCCCCTTTCCCTTTAATTTTTAAATACTGCACTCAACCCCCGGCTTTGCTGCCATGGCTTCTCCTTCACCACAGCTCCCCTCCTCCTCCTCACTCACCAGCCTGCAGGAGGAGGCAGTGATGAAAGGAAAGGAAGTGTGGGGCCTTGCTAGGAAGCAGAAAGTAGCAGGAAGAGCCAGTGAGGCCGCGGCGACTGCCTGCCAGAAAAGCAGGTAAGCTCTTCCTATTGCGTCCTGCAGGGCTATTTTTGGGCAGGAACGCACAGGAATGGAGTTCTGGCTGGCTTCTGAGTTGGCCACACCTACAGCCTCCCCCCCTCGGATTCCCCAGATGCCTCACAAGCCACGGGGCACCTGGGAAAGCCAAGATGATCCAGTGAGGGCAGGCAGTTTAAACTGCCTCCCCCCACCCTTCGGGTTCCCCAGGTGCCTCGCAAGCTATGGGGCACCTGGGGAAGCCAAGCTGATCCAGGGAGGGAAGGCACTTTAAACTGCCTCCCCTCCTCAGGTTCCCCAGGAGCCCTGCAGCTGCGGGGCGCCTGGGGAAACCAATCCAGAAACTGCCTTCCTTCCCTTGGGTTCCCCAGGTGCCTCACAAGCCACAGGGCACCTGGGGAAGCGGATCCTGGGAAGGAGTTGCACTGTCAGAGGTGTGGCTTAATATGCGAATGTGTTTTTGCTGTTGGGTGGGGCCTATTATGCTAATGAGTTCCTGCTGGCAGCCAGTTTGACTACGAAGCAGTGCTTGGTCTGGACTAAGCAGCTGGGATAGCATGCCGCATGGAAGCATTAGCATGCCCAGAGACTGGAAAGCACTGGCAGGAATGGGAATGGCCATTGCCTGCCTGGATGGGAGCATCAGAGCTGACACAGGCACAGGGGAGGGGAGGGGAAGGGATGGAGAGCTTGAGCTGCGCTGGCTCTTTACATTTTTAAATTTAATTTAATTTAATTTGATTGGCGCTCCACCCAGCGCCCCAGTGCCCCACCCCACCATGAAAAAAATCCTGACTATGGGGCTAGTGTTAGCTGATTCTCCATGGCTTCTACCTGGGTCACAATGAGAATGTTTGGAAGGATGGGACCATGAGGGCAAGAGCAGCTGAATAGCTTAGTGTGGCAAGAGTATGTGATGAACTAGCTAGAACATTAGACTAGGCGTGGATTCAGAACCTTAGTCATGAGAGAGAAAGTGCACTCCTCTCACCAGTATGCATGTACATAGAACTAACCCTCTCCTCCTCACCTCATTTATTACTTATTTATATATTTCATTTATACCTTGCCTTTCTCCCCAACGGAGACCCAGAGCAGCTTATACCTTTCTCTTCTCTTCCATTTGACCCTCACAACAACTCTGTGTCACGACAGGCTGAGATCAATTTCCCACTAGCGCTGCCCCAGCATACTTTCTCCATTTGCCCTGGTGCCGTGCTTGAATTTCACACTATTTTCCGTGGGGTGCATTTTGACCCACGGCTCCGCCTGATCTTCCCTGTGGTTTCTGTGATCCTGTTTTTTGAGAAGATCATGAAATTGAGAATATTGTGAAATTCAAGCACAGCACCAGGGCAAACGGAGGAAGAACGCTGGGGCAGCGCTAGTGGGAAATAGGTCTGAGAGTATATGACTGGCCAAGGTCATGCAGTGAGCTTCTGTGACAGGGTGGGAATTCGAACCTAGGTCTCCCAGATCCTAGTTTGACACTGTAACCACTATGCCATACTGGTTCAGATGTTGCTGCCTAGAAGATAAAGTCTGGGGGGATATGCATCTGGAATACTGCATTCTTCCATAGCCCTGAATGGCCCAAGAGTCCCTGTTGCCGCTTGAGACAGAAGTAACAATTATTCATATTTCCTCTCCACAGTATTAAATAAAAATTAAAAAACCCATTCTCATAAAAAGAATTGAAGGGGGGGGAAGTGTATAGAAGGGAGTGTGGGACTAAGTTTTAATGAATGGGCATGAAATTAATCAGAATCATTTTCTGAGCTGTAATTATCAGTTTCAGTCTCTGCTTCTGCAGCTACTCTGTTGTGTCTGTCATTATCACAGTTATTATGGACCTCTAAAAACTATACTTTCAGGTCCTTTTTGTTGCTCTGTATTTTCTTCCAATGCTTTGGGGCCTAGTGAAGCCTGAGTGCCAGTATATTCACCCACATGCAAAACCAAAACTGAAACCTTTTTCTTTTCTTGTGACAATAGCACCTCCTAAAGGAAGAAATGCATCTTGTTCTTGCATTGGAGAGTTCGGTTTGTAACCTAGGACTTGCTTGTCCTTAGTGCACAGAAGTCAGATTAATCTGATACCATACATATTTTTTAGAAATGATTTGGAAAATATTTGAACACCTTGTCTTAAAATATTTTATCCATCATGTTAAAATAAAATGTTCCATAATCAATTTTTTCCTTTTCTTTTTCCAATTTTTTGGAAAAAAACAAAAAAAAAGGCTTCAGGAAAAAAACAGAAAAAACCTGGGTTTTTTCCAGGCTTTCACATCTCTAGTGATAATACATCCCTAAAAGAACCCAGAAAAAGCATCTGATGACTGGAAAACAATAACTCTAGGGCCTGGCCATACCTGTCAACTCTCTTTGTCACATTAACAAGCCCCGTAGAAGGTCTCCTCCTGCTGCCTTCTTGAAGTACTTCATGTTCTACATTGATGCCCTTGAGAACAATTTCAGCTATCCCTGTTTCCCAGCCTCTGTTGACAAAGGAATTGCTGCTGATTGCATTCCTGCAGATGGTCAGAATTGCTTGTATGGACAAAAATGTATTGTGTTAACCAGTCTTAAAATAGCTTTCCAATTGAATAGTGTCCTTTGAAGTAGCATGTGAAATTATAAATGTAATGGGATCAGCCCCATTAAGCTCTCAATCTGCAAAAGAGTTTTGTTCTGGCAATGAGCAGCTTTGTTAAGTGCTTCAACATTTTTTTTTACTAAGATAATAACCTGTATGACCTGTTGGTAGCCAGTGTTTGTTAACTGTTCATTTCCACATATTTTAGAACATTATATAATACCTATAAAACTTCAGCCCCCCCAGAACAGCTTATTGGAAGTAATTGTATTGCAGGACCACACACAGTATGTGACACATCCATCAAACTGGATACAGCCACCTTATCACATGTTGTGGCTTACCCAGGTCTTTGTAATGCTAGGCAAGCAGCAAAACCAGGAAGTTTATTGAGTCCCTGCCACACATACTGTTTGGCTGTGTTTTGTTTGGCATATCGCACATTGCGCAGCAGGTGGGGCCATGACTCTCCTTTCAATGCAGAAGGTCCCAGGTTCCGCTTGAAACCCCGGAGAGCCAGTCAGAGCAGACAGTAAAGACCTGGATTCGCTTCATATGCTCATATGTTGACCACAGATCTGCCATATTATGTAGTCAATAGCAGGGGCGTAGAGTTTAAAACCTCCCGGGGGGGCGGGGGCTCTTCCATGCGCATGCGCGCACCAGGGGAGGCCGCTGCCGCCTCCCCCCCAACCACTCCTGCTTCCATCCCTCCGTCTGTCCAGGGGCCAGCTGGGCATTTGCTTAGCTGGCCCCTGGACAGATGGAGGGAGGGTCGGAGTGGCCAGGCGGGGGGGGGGAGAGGTGGTGGCAGCCCTAGGAAGGGCTGAGGGAGGCGCAGCAGAGGGCGCCCTGTTTTCCCGGGGAAGGGCTCAGTCCCCCCCCCCAGGAAATTTCGGGGGTGGCTCGAGCCCCCCCGTAGTTGACGCCTATGGTCAATAGCTTCTGGCAATAGTTTAAGTTCATATTGTACATATGTACACTTAAAAATTTAAGTTTTGATGAAAAATGCACTCACCTTTTCCTACATATAGCTTGGGGTGGTTTTGATCATACACCCTGTCAAGAAATTGGACCTTTAGTTCAATTTCTTGTTCTTTTATTAAAAATCAGGCTTCATATTAATCCCTAGGCTTGCGAATGGGTTGAAGTGACCAAATGGAAAATAACTGGCTGTTGGTATTGAAGGGTTGGCAAATCAACCTTGTAACCTTTGGATAACAATTCAGGTATAGAAACAAACCATTTGTTTACTAGATCCAGGTGGTCAGCCATGTTGGTCTGAAGCAGTAGAAAAAAATTAGAATCCAGTGGCACCTTTAAGACCAACAAAGTTTTATTCAGGGTGTGAGCTTTTGTGTGCATGCACACTTTTTCAAATGCATTGGAATGGTAGGTACGGTTCAAACTTATAGACAGGGGCTGAACAGCAAATTGACATGTAATATAATGACAGGACTTGGTGCCAATGCATCCTCAATTGGTGCTGTGATTTCCAAAACACAAGGGATGGGTTAGGTTGCAGATAACCCCTCCATCCCGTCATAACGTGGCCTTCTCCTGGGGGGCATCTATTGTAATAAGTTCATGTCAACATAACTTCACTGGTCTGATTTTTGACTGGGGAAAAGGGCCCTGCCCACTCTAACCTTAGGCCTTAAAACAGTCTTTTTGTTCTTTGTTCATAGCTAGACAACACAGCTGTCATGAGGTAGGATGAGTTAACCTCGAAACAGACCAGGCTCTGCTTGGCAAGATGCTCTCTGGATAGAGAGACATGAATTGTTGCCTGCCCAACTCAGAAGGGTAACAATGGATTGATGGCCTAATGTGTAGCTAGTATGTTAAATGTAGTGCTTTTTGTTTTGTTTTAATGCTCACTGTTAATGCTGTTTTGAAATATTCTTGCACACTTTATTAAATATCCTTTGATTATATGTGGTGTTCTGTGCTTTAAATGCCTCAGTCCTAAATCAGTACCTTAGACTTTAAGAGTCCACCTGCCAGGTTTGCAGGGCTGACTTTCTTGATTAATCCCAAGAAGGTTAGAAGCTTGCCCCTTAGCTTCTGACTGTGTGGGTTGTCCAAAGGGCTGGTGGCAGATACCAAGACTGGTGAGGGTGTAGGACCCCCTCAGTTTTGTAATTTTGTGCTCTGCCAGTCTGTACCAAGAATCTCTTGGATTGGAGCTTCTTGACACCGCCTTAGGAGGCAGGAGAGTCTCTGGGGTAGGGTGGATGAATATGCTCTTTTCATATATATATGAGAAATGGAGCAAGAGTTCTCCCGGTGGGCTGTGTTTTAGGGATGGACTTAAAACAAGATGCTGGGATACTTAGAAAGTGACAGTTGAGCAATTTCCATGTGGTTTTATGAGACTGTAGCAGTGGTTGAAGTCTGACTTTTCTAGTACTGGACAAGAGGACTTTTATTCAGTCCCTTTTCTTCTGTAGAGGCAACAAAGGCTAAAATGCCCTACATTGTTCCTGACTCCTCCAAGATTGTTCCCTAAATTAACTACATCCCTTGAGCTTTTGCTGATTGTCAGCAACAGTAAGGTCAAAAACTATTGTGTAGGTTCTCTACAAACATACTATTCTTGTTGGAATTTATACTATGGAATCAATAGACATTTTGGTCCACAGTTTTAATTTAGGTCATTTGCATTTTGTATAGTTCTATAAAATATGTCATGAAGATGTCATAAAAGAGCTTTTCTTCCCTTTAGTTCATTGTACTAAATTTACAAGACCCATGTTTAAAGAAATGCTGCATCAGATAATGGTAAAATATACTATCATGAACAGAATCCAGTTCAGAGAATCCCTCTGTCTTTGTGTATTTGCCATAACCCTAGGATAGACTTCTGCACATGCTATTTTCTGACTGTTGTAGGGCAGGGGTGGGCAAACTGTGGCTTGGGAGCCGCATACAGCTCTTTCACATATATTATGTGGCTCCCAGCAGGGCGGCTGGGGAAGCTAAATATCATTAGCAAACAAATATCATTGGACAAATTAATATCATTATCAAGATCTGCTTTTACCCCTTTTGTTATTCTTTTTGGCAGTCTCATTTAATGTTAATAAAAAGCAAATTTCCTTATTTTCCAATAAAAGAAGAAGAAGAAGAAGAAGAGATTGGATTTATACCCCGCCCTCTACTCCCCAAGGGAGTCTCAGAGCGGCTTACAAACTCCTTTCCCTTCCCCTCCCCACAACAGACACCCTGTGAGGTAGGTGGGGCTGAGAGAGCTCTTTCCCAAGCTGTCCTTGAGGGAACAGCTGGTACAGAGCTATGGCTTGCCCAAGGTCATCCAGCCAGGTGCAAGTGGAGGAGTGGGGAATCAAACCCGGTTCTCCCAGATTAGAGTCCGCGCACTTAACCACGACACCAAAAGCAGGTAATATTTGTTCATGTCTTGTGGCTTTCAAACATCTGATGTTTATTCTATGCAGCTCTTACACTGAGCAAGTTTGCCCACCCCTGTTGTAGGGCATCTTCTAAAACATTGAGTAGGCTAACAAGATGTCAGTCGGCACAGAATTTAGAATCAAGGATATGGATTCCTCAGTTTGGGGGGCAGGCACGGGGCTGAACCTGGCCCAGGCCCATAACTTGTAATCTGTATGAAATTATTTTCATATGAATTTATTTATATTTACAAAGACCACCCACCATCAACAATTTGATATTGTGGGGGTTTTTTTAAAATATTTTTTTCATTCTGTAAATTGAAGCGGCCAAGATCTAAAATAAAAACCAGGCAGCTTTAGAAGAAGAAGAAGAAGAGATTGGATTTATGCCCCGCCCTCCACTCTCCAAGGGAGTCTCAGAGCGGCTTACAAACTCCTTTCCCTCCCCCTCCCCACAACAGACACCCTGTGAGGTAGGTGCGGCTGAGAGAGCTCTTTCCCAAGCTGTCCTTGAGAGAACAGCTGGTGCAGAGCTATGGCTTGCCCAAGGTCATCCAGCCAGGTGCAAGTGGAGGAGTGGGGAATCAAACCCGGTTCTCCCAGATTAGAGTCCGTGCACTTAACCACTACACCAAACTGGCTTTATAACATCAATTAAAACAAAGGTATTATTATAAGTAACCAGAGGGAGCACTGAAGAGCAGCTAACTACAGAGTCATGAACTCCTACATTTAAACAAGTGTGGGGACATGCAAGAAAATTGCAGGAGTGGCTATCACATCCCCCCCCCCCACTTCTTCCCCTCTCCCCCTGCTTCTCTCACACTCTTTCTTCTTCCTGCCACCCCTTTTCTTACTCTCGCCCTCTCTCCCCTCCACGCCTGTCACTTCCTTTCTCCCCACACCCCACCACTCTTTCCACCTGTCACTCTCCCAGTCTCCCGCCTACTCCCCCACCCCAGCAGCAGTGGCAGCAGCAGCCGGTCTCCAGGATTCACAACAGAGTGCCCAGATATAGAGATCAGTTCCTCTGAGGGTTGCCAGCTCCATGTTGGGAAATTTCTGGATATCTGGGGGTGGAGCCTTGGGAGGATGAGATTTGAGCTTGGAAGTGACCTCAGCAGGGTATAATTCCATAAACTCCACACTTCAAAGCAGCCATTTTCTCTAGGGTAACTGATCTCTGCCTTCTGGAGATCAGTTGTAATTCCAGATCTCCAGCCCTCACCTTGAGGTTGGAGGAAATGAGTGCTTTGGAGGTTGGAGTCTGTGGCGTTAAATCTGTCTGAAGTCCCTCCCCACCTCAATCCCCACCATCCCCAGGCTCCACCGGTCAAATATCCAGGAATTTCCCAACATGGAGTTGGCATCCCTATCTCCTTCCTACCCAACAGCCAACCTACCTTTATCTGCCCTTCTGTCTTCAGTTTTCCATCTCTTTCCCCCCTGCACCTTCTACTAAGGAAAACTATGGTATTTCTCCACAGTGGGGACTAAAGCAGTTTACATTATTATCTCCTCCTTTTTATCCACATAACATACCTGTGAGGTAGGTTAGGCTGACTGGTCCAAAATCACCCAGTGAGCTTCCACAGCAAGATAGGGATCGAAACCTGGGTCTTGCAAACCCAAGTCTGACGCTCTGACCATTATATGACACTGACTTCCATAGGGCGGCTACTGTTGAACAGTAGCAAGCAGCCAGGCCTAGCTGAATCATGCAAGTCAAGTAGTATCAAATCACCCAGAGGGTGCTGCTAGGCCTAGGCTTGTCAGCCTCCAGGTGGGATCTGGAGACCCCCCAGAATTACAACTGAACTCCAGACAACAGAGATCTGTCCATCTGGGAAAAAAACGGGTGGACCCTGTGGCATTATATCCAGCTGAGGCCTCTCCCTTCCCCAAACTCTGCGCTCCTCAGGCTTCACCATAGAATCTCCAAGAATTTCCCAACTTGGAGCGGGCAATCCTAGTCCCAGGTCTGGCTTCAAGCTCCCAGCTACGTAGCCATTCATAATGCAGGAGGAATCCTTCCCAATCCGAGCGCTACAGTCTTGCTTTTGCTTCCTGCTCTCTCTCTCTTTCTCACTCTGGATGCAGCAGAGACTGCTGCCCATCCTCAGCCTCCTGCACTCCCCGCTGCCTTTTCCCTGATGGTGCTGGGCAGTGTGTACAGCTGGACGCATGGGTGGTAAAGCACTCACAAGTGAGCAGGCAGGGAAATGGCATGCTGGGGGATCGGCAGTGGCAGTGGGCCCCACCAGAAGCCCTTGGCCCTGGTACCTGCACCACTTGAGGATGTGCTGATGCTGACCCTGCCATACTGGAGACTCAGTATGAATCTCCACATGAATCTCAGAATCTAGAGTAAACACTAGCTTCTCAGATATTCTGGCCTGAGGGTCTGGGAGCATTTGTTTGGTTGAATCACCTCACTTTTAATCAAGACTGCCAAGCTCTCAGGGCCTTGTCTGCCTTTAGGAAGCCCTTACCATAGAGTTCCTGGCAATTTCTAGAGCTACCCAAAAGTGACAAAAGTTAGCCTTTAGGAATGACCAGAAACTCTATGGCAAGAACTTCCTGTAAGTACGTGAGGCCCTATTTTGCTTTTAATTTTTTTCTCCCAGGCTGCTGCCTTCACCCACAATCCTCCCACCAGTTGCCTGCCTGGCAGCAATACTCTGCATTTTAGGGGAAGCAGCTTTATCTCCCATCCACTCCCACGTACCGGTGTACAGAAACAAACAAAAATGGCTAAATACAGAAATGTTTTCACCTCCTGCATTTCTTTTTCTCTAAAGCTGGTCTCAGGATACCAAAATCAGCTTACATTCCATTATTTGGGCCAGAAGGAGGGAACTGGAAGTCATTCCTCCTGTGGACAGCGGGGTTGAGGGTCTTTGGTGCTTACTCAGGGCTCTGAGGCACTAGGCAGAGGGGTTTAGCTGCTGGTGGCCTTGCCAGAATACCCCCCCCCCCCCCATTATACTTATTTCCAGGGCTCATTTCCAGCTGGAACGAGCAGGAACACAGTTCCGGCAGTAAAAAGCCCAGGAGCGACAAGCCCTGCCCCCAGCAGCCCTCCCAGCAGCCCCCCTTCCCCGGCCTGCCTGCCGAGGTGGATGATCCAGGGAAGGCTCTTGAAGAAGTAGGGAAGCATTTTAATGCCTCTCCGTTTTTTCCCTGGCCCGCTTGCCAAAGCAGGCGAGCCAGGGAGAGTCCCCTCACTTTTTTTTGCTTTCCCAGCTGGCCCACCTCGGCAGCTGGCTGGGGAAGCAAAGCAAGATGGGGGAGACATCTTTAAATGACAGGGGGTGGGGTATATGCTAATGAGTTATGCTAATGAGCTCCTGCACCTCTTTTTCAATGGAATGACCCCTGCTTATTTCTGAACATCTCTCCCTAGCTCTGCCTGTGAGGCACCTGTAGTTCGGCTCATGCCGAGCAAAGGGGCTAAGCTTCATTGGTTCTTCAGTGGAGCACCTTTAATGGATTGACTAGTTGTGGCAACTGCAACAAAACTGATTTGACAGTGCCAACTGTAACATGTAGCACTCCAGGATGTCCCAGATAGAACTTTCAGGGTCAGTTTTGGCAAATGCTTTAAGGCTACTTCCCAGCATTTGGTGGCTTCAGAAAAAAAATGACTAAATGTGATGTAAAATTACAATTTTTTTTACTTTGCCTGCCCAGTACTGTTTGCAGCATGCGTCAACACACAACACATTTCCAGCTGTGCCTGGTACAAAAAGAGAAGAAGAAGAAGAAGAGATTGGATTTATACCCCGCCCTCCACTCCCCAAGGGAGTCTCAGAGCGGCTTACAAACTCCTTTCCCTTCCCCTCCCCACAACAGACACCCTGTGAGGTAGGTGGGGCTGAGAGAGCTCTTTCCCAAGCTGTCCTTGAAGAAACAGCTGGTACAGAGCTATGGCTTGCCCAAGGTCATCCAGCCAGGTGCAAGTGGAGGAGTGGGGAATCAAACCCGGTTCTCCCAGATTAGAGTCCGCGCACTTAACCACTACACCAGACTGGCTGAGGATTTTTCCCCTCCAGAATAATGGCACTATTATCACAGTACTGGCCACAGATATTAGACACCAACAACCAGGGCTATTTTGGGGCAGGAATGCACAGGAACGGAATTCCGGCTGGCTCCTGAGTTGGCCACGCCTGCAACCAAAACCTCTGGCATGCAAGACTACAGAGCACGCTGCCCTACCCCTATTACCCACAAAAAGGAAAGGCGGCATGTTAAAATGCCCTCTTTCCCTCTGGGGAGCCCATCTGGATTTCCTTGTCAATTTCATCCCCCCCCCCCCCCAGTCAGCTGAGAGTGAAATTGACAAGGAAAAGCCTCTCTTTGCCTTCCCTTCTCTAGCTGACATGTTGCAACTGGAAAAGGGCAGGCAGGGAACGCAGGCACGTTGAAAATGCTTTTCTTTCCCTCCCAGATCTGGGGGAGGGAGAGAAAGGCATTTACCCATGCCCCCCCCCCACTTCCCTGAGTCTCTCTGCAAAAGCAGAGAGGCTGTGGGAAGGAACGGGGCATGTTTGCCTGGCTGCCCTCAGTCTTCCCAGCCTGCGCGCCTTGGCGGGCTGGCTGGGGAGACTGAGGGCAGCCAGGCAAACATGCCTGCTTCCCTTCCCGATCTTTTTTTGGGGGGTAGGAGACTAGAAAGTCACCTTTTGTCAGTTGTCTTTGTTCTGAGGGAGCAGGTAGGAGACTAGAAAGGCTCTGGTTCAGCAGCGCCTTTCCCCAGCCATCTGGTTTGCAGGGGGAGGGGTAGACTAAAAAGGCGATGCTGAAGTGAAGCAGGGAAGCTCATGGGGGGGAAGAGGCAAGCTTCCATGCCTGCCCTGTGCTTTCCTAGCCCCCCGCCTAATATGCTAATAAGCTGTGCTGTCAGGGGTGTGGCCTAATATGCTAATGAGTTTCTGCTGTTGGATGTGGCCTATTATACTAATGAGTTCCTGCTGGGCTTTTTCTGCCAACAATCCATACTTTTCTGTCACCCTGCCCAGCACAATGCTTGCAAGACCTTTTCCTGTTGAATCTGTGACATTCCAAAAAATCCTCCTTGATGTCCACTGATCTGCTGTTCAGTGTTCCCTCTAAGCTGTGTGCATGAGCGGCCACTCATTGACACAGGAAGCCCCATTCAGAAGCAGTCTGGAGCCGCACAGGATCTTGCACTGCCCATTGCCCATTTTAAGAGTGCAGCAGTTATATTCTGTTTAGGATGTGAACTGCTCCACTCAGTAGCGGGAGAATTTAGGGGGGGACATTGCCACTGCTGTTCACAAAGTGAGAGGGAGTGTGTGTCACTAAAGGGGACAAATTGTCCCTTGGCACTTTGATGAAAGTTTAGCATCCATTGCTATAAAGTAATAAAAGTTGCCAGTTTCCATGTTACTATGGTGTGAAGTTTGCAATGTGAGAAAAAAAACCTTCACAATTATTTCACAGCAGAGGTGGGCCTCAGCATCTGTGCCACCCAGCCCACAGCCGATGCCAGCACTGAACTGGTCGTAGATGAGGGGAAGGAAGAAGTTATAAAAAGGAGAAACGCTCCAATGGGCAGAAAACAATGGAGAGAAAGAGAGACTGAAGTAGATATTTTCAGTTTTATCACCGAAGAGGTAGAAAACAGCTGGAGAAGGAGGGCACTTTGGCAGGCCTTGCTCAAGCATCAGATGAAGAAGAAAAGAGGCACTGAAGATTCTGAGAGTTGGTGTGGGTAGGGGAGGTGGACACATTATTTAGCCAGATGGCAGAGGAGAAAGAGGAGAAAATGAATTTATAGCAGACAACAATCAGCCTGCTCTTTTGTTCTCCTCCAGAGGCATTCAGCTGAATGAAACTAACAAATAAAAGGAGTGAGCCGAGAGGGGGAAATGGTTAATTAGGAGATTGAGGCAAATGACTTGAGGAGAAGGTGTCATTAACCCCGTGCACATTAATAACCCTAGATCCAGCTATTCTAGTGGCCTTGGGAAATCACCTGGCCAGTTCTTAACAAGCACAACACGTGACATTTTCCACTGGTACATTTTAATCTAATTTTTCCACAAGGAATTTTTATCTAAAACAGCTGGTGATTCAAATTGCATTCATGTAAATGAACTACCATATGCAAATCAGTAATGACTGCAACTTTTTCTCTGTCATTTAGGTAGACATAATTATTGTAGATTTATTCTCCTTTGGGACAGTCCTTTTTATAAATACTGGTAATAATAACTATGCCAGGATAGCTGGAGGCAACAGCCCAGCATACAAGTTTAAATGAGAAATTATAAACACAATTAAACTGAAACGTTCACAATCATCATAATGCTATGATTCCGCAGTTTCAGAAACGATACCCACAGTGATGCTTCGGAATTGCCAAAAAAAAATCCTTATAAATAACATATGTGGAAGTTCAAATTTATTTGTTAAATCCCGTGGTCCTCATTTAGTAGTGCTCTGAAGCACAGATTTATCCATTTTGCATTAAAAATGGAGGGGGGGGAATCCACCTACAGAGTCTTAAAAGAACCTGAATAACTCTTTTCCATTCATACATAAAAACCTTTCTATTACTAGAAAAGAGTAAGAGTCCAGTAGCCTCTTAAAGACTAACAAAATATGTGGTAGGGTATGAACCCCCCCCCCCTTTATGTATTAGCGTTCTCAGCATTCCAACATGTCCCCATATGGAGATCTTCTTTCTCTGAAAGCTCCTTTGTCTCTTTGATGTGTACATTTCCTTTAGCAACATGTCTCTGCAAAACACCTACTCTATCCTCTATGGCCACTTTCCTGGGCCAAAAAGTGTAAACATTTCTTTGGAAAGCAGATTTATGGTCTCCTTCCTGGGCTATTCCCTGGGTTACAAAAAACATATTAACTTTGAAGTATCAGATAGGCCGAGGACAGACTGGCAATCTGCCCCGCTCTGCCTCCACTTCTAAAGCGGAGGCAGAGGGGGCGTTCAGATTGCCACATCTGCCCCCCGTCGTCAGCGCAGACTCACTCGTCCGCGAGGCGCCGTCCGTCCGCTTCAGCCGGAGACCACTTTCAACAGGTCTCCGGCTCTCCGGCCGCGCATCCCTGCCGCTTCCTGGCAGTGTGGATGCGTCGGCAGCGCGCCAGAAGCGGGGGCGGAAGTCTGAACAGACCCGCGCCCGCGCGCCTCCTCCCCGCCTCCTCCCCGGGACAGCGCAGCCAGTGCGAACCGGCCGCACCGGGCTGCTTTTCCCGCGGGGCTTTTGGCCCCGCGTCTGTCCCGGGGCAGATCTGCAGTCTGTCCTCAGCCATAGTATCAGCCATCAACCCTATATCCACACTCCAGGATATATATACTAAGCTGCCATCATACCTTCTTGATGGCAGTTTGAGAAACCTCTCGCTCCTTTGTTCAGACCCATAATCCTGCCCCACAGGACACTTTCTCTAGTCTATAAAACGGCTGCCCAGCCAAAGTCACTCCAGGGCACCTAACAGAAGAAGAAGAAGAAGAGATTGGATTTATACCCCGCCCTCCACTCCCCAAGGGAGTCTCAGAGCGGCTTACAAACTCCTTTTCCCTTCCCCTCCCCACAACAGACACCCTGTGAGGTAGGTGGGGCTGAGAGAGCTCTTTCCCAAGCTGTCCTTGAGGGAACAGCTGGTACAGAGCTATGGCTTGCCCAAGGTCATCCAGCCAGGTGCAAGTGGAGGAGTGGAGAATCAAACCCGGTTCTCCCAGATTAGAGTCCGCGCACTTAGCCACTACACCAAACTGGCTCTCACAGTTTGGGTCCCCTTTTGTTTGTGATACCCTGGTCATTCATGATCTCCCTTCCATGGACTTCTGCACATCTGGATAGTAAACATCACTCCATAACTCCCTCTATGTCTCTAAGCTCCTCAGTTTCTCTGTAACCTTGTTTGTGGGTGTTATTTGATTGCTTTGGTGTGTATGATTTACATTTAACCAGTATTTTTCAATAAATCAATCTTCCTTTATACTTAGTCCCAATCATTTCAAGAGTCTTTCTCTTTGAAACTGACCCTGGTATACACATGTGGAGTCCCCAACTGTTACACCCATCTTGCCAGTTCAGTCTCCCTGCTAATTCCCCCACCTAAAATGGAGACAGACCAGTTTGGGTAACTCAGATATGGTCCTGAGGCTGTGTAGCTAATCAAGTGGATTGATGCAGACCAGTAGTCTGATTCAGTTCATTGTCTGCCTCAGTGACCCTAAATGCTTTTCATTTTGTCCAGCCTCCTTCGTCTCAGCCAGTTATCCTTCTTCTACATTCATAGAGTTGAATCCCAGCACCCACTGTTTCTTTTCCCAGAAAATCTATTAATAACACACACACATATCTTCCCAAATCATGGGAGCAGTACTGCTTGACTTATCATACCAGCAGTAACCAGGGAGATCAAAATCATGAAGCTTTGTTTCTGCATACTGAAACAAAGCCTTGGCTTGGTCAATTAAAAGCCGAACAATTTTAAGATTACTGAGATAGTGTTTGGCTTCTGTGATTCTATGTGGTTAATTGAATATTTGTGTGTTTCAAACACATTGGATAGTGTACTTTCAATGCACTTTCCATGCACTTTAGCAATAGTTTGCAACTAGATTTTCATGTGTGAAACTGCATTGAAAGTGCATTATACAACATGTGTGAAAGCCACTTTACTATAGCTTTAGCAATTAATGGAATATATTCATGCTGGTAGTTCTTGGGGCCTCTGAAATAATGCTTTTGGGTACTTATGTTTAGAACAGTCTTATGTAAATTGGACTATTGATTGATTTAGTACATTTTTACTGACTGTAGCTCTCTGAGTGCTTAGGTACAGTAGCCTTTACCTAGCCTTGCTACATGAGATATTTTAACCAAAGTCACCTGGCAATGAACCTGACATTTTTCTAACACAAAGTACATGCTCTGCCATGGGCTCTGGCAAATGAAAGAACCACAGCTGCCAAATTTAAAATAACAACAAAGCAGGTAGGGCTGTGTAAGATGCTATAACAGTCTTTGAAGTATTCCACAGATGACTCTGTAACAAGTTTTAATTAAGGTACAAAGAGTAACTTTCCAAGATACATTATACAAAAGGTCCAATCAAAATATTATTTTTAACAAAGTTTCCAGGTAGTATGTTCGTTTCCAAAATCTTCATCAAAAAAGGATCAACAATAACAGTATAAAATATAGCAACTTGTAAAATATTATTACAATATTTATAGCGTTTTTAACATTTTACAAACATTTTCACATTTTGCAATTTTTATTATGCATTTTGATATTTAGATTCTTACATTTTTACCTGCACACACATAATTCCTCCTAGGTTCTGTCAGACTAGTCAAGCAGACTAGTCAAGTCAAGACTAGTCAAGAATTGAAAATTCTATAACAACATGGGCCAAATATATGTATATATATTAAAGAACAATCTCATGAAAATGTTGAGCACTCACCAACACACAGCATTTAAGTCATGTCCAAAGGTAAGTATCAGTAGAACATTTGGTATTAGTATTTACTAGTAGCTTCTGTGAAGCTAACATGAATCCAGAATCCTTATACAAATTATTTACACCTGTTCTCTCTTAAAGTTATAGGATACTAATTAAAGAAATATAATGCTTTTTAAAGGAGGCTTAGCTACAAAAAATTAGAAAATTCCAATGTCAAATGTAATCCAAATGGGTGATAAGCTTTTAACCTGTAAATCCAGAATGCCTCTCATTGTAGCAGTCTTTAATGAATATCGATTAAATTGTACTTGTTGACATGTATAATTTCTAAAACTAAAAATCTAAAGTCCTCAGGGTTGTGTTGTTCAGAAAATGCTGTACAAGTGGTGCTTCAGTATATTTATGTCTAATGCGAGACCTACGCTCAATAATTCTAGCATGTAATGAACGTGTTGTGACCCCCACATACTGCAGTTGGCAAGGACATTGTAAAAGATATATAGCTCGTTTGGTTGCACAATTAGAGAAAAAGGTAATTTCACTTTTAAATTTTACTGCTGGAAAATCTAAAATATGTGTCTCCCAAACTAATGGGCATATTGAATAACCATGGCATTTATGATGTCTCTCAACTGAAAAATAGATGGATTCTGCTGGTAATAAATCCGTTCTTATAAGTTTATCACACAGGCTGTAAGTCTTTCTAAATCCCACTTGGGGTTTATTAGAGCAACCGGGAAGGTCCCCTAAGATATGCCCGTGTTCCCAAATGTTGTTTTTAATGGAATTCACCAGCGTGGTATAATCAAATGCGCAAAAAATAAAGCTCCTATTTTCATGACTGGTCTCTTTAAACAGATCTGTTTGTTGTGTACATTGTTCTTTATTATAAGCCTTAGTAATCACTTATGAGGGGTAGCCACGATGAAGGAACTGATGGTACAATTTTTTAGATTCTTCTTGGAAATGCATCTCATAAGTCGAATTTCTTTTTGCCCTTAAAAATTGACCGTAAGGAAGATTTTCTCTTAAGCGCCTTATATGTAAAGAACTATAGTGCAGGTAGGAGTTCTTATCGGTATTTTTGCTATATGGTCGTACTGCCAGGTGACCATCTTGCAAAACTATATATGTACCTTGAAAAGGAATCTGTGTTACATCATGTTGAGCGGTAAATTTTATAGACAGATGTAGACCATTCAGCCAATTGACAAAATTATTTTTTTTAAAAAGATCATCATAAATAAAACACAAATCAATATATCACTTGTAAAAGGGTATATTTTATTTATTTATTTATTTATTTAATGCCCCACCCTCTCCACAAACAGGCTCATATAGAAAAAAAGGCGTAACATGGGCATTCAAAACATATCTTCATTCCAGGTCTGCCATAAAAAGGTTTGCGGCACTTGGGGCAAAAGAACTGCCCTTCGCAACTCCTTTTGTCTGTAAAAAGAGACATGTCTAAGAAACGAAAGTAGTTATTTTCAAAAATTATATCTACAAGATCTACATCTATATCTACAAGATCTAATAGAAAATGTGTTGGAGGAAAAGGTGGATCTCTTTGCTCCAAAGTGGACTGAATACACATTCTGGCTTCATCAAGCAGGATATTTGTATAAAGGGATGTCACGTCCAAAGTCACTAAAATAGATCCTATAGGTACTTCTAAGCCTTCTATTTTTTGCATTAAGTCTCTGGTGTCCTTTAAGTACAAAGGTATTTTTGTTACAAAAGGGTGGAGGAAAGAGTCCAAGTATTTTGATATGGGTTCCAAAATTGAATTGGAACCTGACATAATAGGATGGCCAGGAGATAGCATGCCTGGCTTATCGGTTTTAGGCAAAACATAGAATATGGGGACACACGAAAAGTCATTAATCGGGAAAGAGGCCACCTGTTTATTAATATAATCCAGTGCCATTGCTTCCCTAATCACGATTTTAATCACTCTAAGAATATTACCAGCTCGAGGCCAAGTTTCAGCCATTTAGCTCCCAACAACACGAACTCTCTGTGCATAACAGATGCCTGCTGTGGGGGAACCTTGTTGTCATTCCTCCCAAACTACACCACCGGGTGCTAGAGGCACTGCATGTGGGACATCCTGACATCATCCACATGAAGGCCCTAGCTCAAAGCTACGTGTGGTGGCCACATCTGGACCAGGAAATCGAGACCTGGGTCTGAACCATGGCCAGATCCGCCACAGGCTCCAGTCCAGCAATGAGAGACTACTCGTCTGCTGTGGTTCCACCTGTATATAGACTTCGCTGGTCCCTTTCAGGGACAAGTCTTCTTAATCATGGCGGGCTCTTACTTGAAGAGGCAAAAATGCATTCAGCTTCTCAGCCATTTCCCTATCATCCTTCAGTACACCTTTTACCCCTTGGTCATCCAAGGGCCTCACTGCTGTCAGTAGTCTACAGAACCAGACTTGACACCCACTGTCATTGGGACCGTGCTTTCCTCAAACCCGACACCAGCCATCAGAGCCAGCACCTCTTTGGATCCAGCATCAGCCTCCGGAACTGAAGCACCCCTGGGCTCAACACTGTTTGTCGGAGCCGAGCCTCCATATGGTCCAGCCCTGACCAGTCTGGTAGCTCCAGAGTGCAGCACTGACAGGAATTCACCCTCTCCCTACAGAGACCATTCCTCTCCAGTGGGGGAACCACAACGCTCCCAAAGAACAAGAACTTGCCTGGGCTATCTGAAAGACTATGTGTGCTAACTTAGGGGGGGAGGGATGCTGTGTGTTGTGTTATATGGATAGCCTGAATTGTAGAATGAGCCTGAGCTTCAGTCACAAGCTCCACAGACTCTCGGTATCCTAAAATCAACAGCCTGATTGGCTGCCATTGTGCAATGGACCAATCAGGGAAGACTATGACTTTTGGCGGGAGCAAACCCTATTGGTCCTAAGCGCTCACTTTTTATTGGACCTTACTGTTCTAGGGGTGTGGTTCTCTGTGTTCTCTCGGTTGTTGTGTTCTGTTCTAATAAACTGAATTCACTGGCTGAAGAGCTGCCTGATCTCAAGTTACAACAAGAGCCCGTTATAATACTATGTTGATATCAATTGCCACTTTTTAAAAGCCTGTAAAAGCCCTCTGGTTGTGGTGGTGGTGGTGTTGGAATAGTAGCCATGGAGGGGCACAGGGGGTACTGCTGTGCGGCTGCTCCACTGCCACGGCAAATGCCTCTGCATTCTGGTTTTCCCTGGCAGCGACATCCCACCATTGCCCAGTGGCCTTGCCCCACCACGTCCCTCCCTGCCAAAGATTCCCGCTGGTTTCCAGGCTGTGCCTAGCAATTCTACAACCCACTGACAAGGTTGACCAGGACAGGCAATTTTTTTTATCTCCGAGGCAGGATCAAAGGGAAGAAAATACTGACAAATAAGGAACTTTCTCAGACAGAGATATTGATGGCTTCCAAAGACCCCATTAACGTGTACTGTCTCTTTAAAGCATCTATTTTTCTCCTATTCAGAATCAAAGTCGTACAATAGGTGTCTTCCAGACTACAGCCCTGAACTGTTTCCCCCCTTCCTCCTCCAAGGCGCCTCTGATCATATTGTAATCAGGGTGATTGTTCCACACTGCTTGTTTTTTTTAATGTGAAACTGCCCTCTGTGTGTCTGTGTGTGTGTGTCATCCTTTCGTTTATAGACCGTTCAGTTTTCAGCTTTTTCTCCCTTGTACTTTCACTGTTGTGCTGCGGTGATGGGGCAATTTAAACCTCTCATTGGTCCCCCATTGGCTTATGCAGTTACCACCCCCAAAGCCCACTGCTGAATCACACCTTGCCTGTCATTTTGACTGATTAACTGCTTCCCTGCATTAGACTAGTTGTTTTTTTGAAAAGAAAAAGACAGATAAGAGATCCATCCTGGGTGAAACCGGCTTGTGTAGTAAAGCACCCTAAATCCATTCCACGATGTATTCCAGAGAGCCTTAATTTTTCTTGTTTCATTTCCTTTTGTTACTGTTTGTCCCCCTCATTTCCACATAACGTCATTAGAAATCCCTTGCTGCCCTGTTTTTTTTTTTTTTGGTTTTTTTTATTACTGTTTCTGCAACATCTTTTCTTCCAATCCTTTTTTAAAACAGCTTGATTTTGTTTTTTTCACCAGTCTGAAATGCCTGTTGCAGCCTGCCGCCCACCTTGCATGCTAGTGTTACAACAGGCCAGCAGTAGGCCAGGCGTGCACTGAACAAACTGTCACGGCCACTCGGAAGACCCCAAACAAGCAGGCTATACTGCCTTGTTGCCTCATGGAACATAGGGAGGAAATTGGAACATGCACTACTTAATTTCCTGTCAAATGTAAATCTGTCTTGCTGTTTGTATCTCATTTAGCATTAGGGTTGCCAGGTCTCCTCGTTGCTCTGGCGGGTAATTTGGGGGGCTTTCTGGGATGTCCCTGACATAGTGATGTCACCCGGAAGTGATGTCATCATGCTGGGGATGTCATGCAGGGACACGCTAGTTTAAGGGCAAAACTATATGGTAAAACTGGCTTAAAACCATAGAGTTTTGCCTTTAAACTAGAGTGTCCCCATGTGACATCCCCAGCATGATGTCATCACTTCTGAGTGATGTCATCACATCAAGGAAGTCATTTGGGGCTATTTGGGGGTGTGGTTTCTCCGCCAGCCGGCAGGCTGCCGGAAGGGAGAAGCCCTGAAAACCCCATTTAGCAAGCAAGCCTATTCAGCATATACAATTGTATAAACTAGCATATTTATGGTATTTAAAAGTATACATGCTTTAGATTTCTACAAGCAACATTGCAAATATACTCAACATAAAGCAAGAGAGAATGTCAAACTGTTGCATCCTATGCTGTTTTAGCACATTTCCTTCATAGGGATTTCTTTTTCAGTGTCCCTTGAAATTTCCCTTATTTTCCATTGGAGGGGGAAAGTCCTTGGGAGCAAAGTCCAGATTTTTCCATTTTTTCCCTAAGCCTTCACATCTCTGTGTTAATGACTTCTGCCTTGTCAGTTGCAGAGACCTGAATTTACACAATTTGCATGTCCTATTGCCTTATAGTTGACTTTTTTGTAAAAACAAATCTTTTGCATGGGACTTTTGCTTAACCATCTTTTAAATTTTTTCCTCACACTGTGGTTTTCAAACACTTTACCCATCTCCATTCAACTGGCAGTTCCCTGCTGTGTTTATTACTTTAATCGCCCCTTATATCTCCAGTTAATTAACATAAAGTGTCAGAGGAATAAAAGGCTGTCACTAGAACACTTTCTCTCTTGATTCTTACCATCTTTATGCTGAGATGTTTATTGGAAAGCAAACGCCAATGTGAAGAGGGTTTTTTTTTTCCAAGCCAGAGATATTTATTTGCTAACAGTGTTCGGTGGCAGTGACCTTATACCTGCTGTGGTGCCAAATATTTAATTATGCAATTGTTGTGGAAGTGGAGTGGTGCCAGGAGGCTGTGGAGCAGTCCTGGGCTGAGGTGAGGAAGGGGAAACCGCAGTCCTCTCCCTACCCCTCCTCTCCACCCCTCTGGTCTTCTCCTTTGCCTTGCCCCCAGGGCCCGTCTCTGTTCCTCACCTGCCACACATTGCGTCACCCTGGGCCAAACTCTTGACTAATCTGATTATAGGTAGGGTGTTTAGGCACCTAAGTAACTAACTGCATTGACATCTGAACCTAGGTCAGTCAGATGTCTGAATTATTATTTCTGTTCTCTTAATAGAGTTCTGCATGATATTGTTTGAAGAAATCTTATGAGCCCTGTCTCCTATGGAATTGGTAACCTTTGTGTATATTTTCATAATGATGTCCAATTTTGTGCATGCATGCTTGTTACGTATGTTTCTTAATGTACTTTTGTTATTCTTCATGTGTTAGAATTACATTCCTGAAGAAGATAACCGAAACAAAGATGTAATCTGGAACCTTCCTGGAATATATGTATTATGAATATTATTATGTACACTTTTATTTTTTACAATATTGTAAACTTTATTTTTCATTCTGTAATATACATTCATAGTTTAGTGTTCCCCAACACAGTTTTTTTTACTGCATACTTCCCTCACATAGGCACTGAAGTCCCTGACCTTTTCTTGTTTACAGACAGCTTGCTAACCTAAAACAACTTCTCACCTGCAATGATAAATTACTTAACGGTAACATGGACTCTGGTACCAAGGCCTGCAACAAACCAAGATGCCAGCTTTGCTGTCATATAAGTCCTAGATACACCATCAGTGGACCCAGCAACATCCGCCATACCATGTCAGGTTCATATTCCTGCTCGTCCTCTAATGTGATTTATGTCATCACATGTCAGCAGTGCCCTTCCACCCTCTACATTGGACAAACAGGCCAGGCCCTTCGACAAAGAATTAATGGACATAAGTCTGACATCAGAAACCACAACATTTAAAAAACCAGTGGGGAAACATTTTAACGTTCCAGGACATTCAGTTGCTGACCTAAAGGTAGCAGTTATCTTACAAAGGAATTTCAAAGGAAGGTTAGAGAGACTGCTGAACTGCAACTGATAACAAAGCTTAAGACAATGCATCCACCTGGACTGAATCAAGAGCTAGGTTTCCTGTCTCATTACCAATGCTGATTTCTCCACACCTACTACCTCCACACCTACTACCAATCACACTTGCTATTATTACTTGCCTGCTAATGTCATTGGTGTCATTACCAATCACTTCACTTTTTAATACATAGGACAAATGGACTCACATTCTAGCTGTATCTGAAGAAGTGAGCAGGGACTCATGAAAGCTCATACCCTACAACAATTTTGTTAGTCTTTAAGGTTCTATTGTACTCTTACACTTTTCTACTGCTACAGACTGACTAAAATGGCTACCCATCTTGATCTAACTACACTAATGTTAACTATAAAACCACAAAGCAACAGATTTTAAAAATCCAGCAAAATGGATGTAGGTTAATTAAAAGCCACTGGAAACATAAAAGTAGGCCTGGAAACAAAACGAAAACTGACTCCAGATTTGTTAAAAAAGGAATAGAAATGGATAGTTGGATTTCAGAGAAGAATTTGCTAAAGAGGAACTAAGAGAACTTCTCATAACAATGCTAGGATGAATGGTGGGCCGCTGCTCTTCAAGGGTGTTAGCAGGAGCAAGCCAAGCGAAGCCCAACTAGCTCTGTCAACACTGCAGGAGCCGCTCAGCCTGCCTTGCTTCTAAGCCAGTGGTTCTTAACCGGGGTCCGATCGAACCCTAGGGGTTCGGCGAGTCAGTCTCAGGGGTTCGGTGGGGCCTCCAATTTAGTACTATTACTAAGTACTAAGAATTATTTTTCACTAAAGAAGGGTTCGGTGAATGCGCATATGAAACTGGTGGGGTTTGGTACCTCCAACAAGGTTAAGAACCACTGTTCTAAGCCCTTTACTTACCAGTCCAGCCCAGAGTCTGTCATACCAGAAGGGTTCATGGATTGGAACCAATACCTTGAACTAGGACTAGAAACTAACAGGCATCCAGCACAAACTTGTTGGTATGACTAGGATGCTTTTAGTATAAGGAGAATATTCTCTCAGGATAGGGGATTAGCCCAGAATATCTGTGGATTTGCTTGAACATGAAGGAAACAAAATATTTGACATACATACATACATACCATGTAAGAACAACTTATTCTCCCCCCATCAAATTGATTGACATTTCAGCACTGACATCTCTTGGCTCATTTCTGCCATCTCTACACTCCTTCAATCGCGTGTTTCTATATCAACCACTTTTTGTTCCCCCACAGTCTCTTCTCCAGTTTGCTACTCATGTTCCTTGCATGAGCTGCTTCCATGATTTATTCAGTGGTGCTCACAATAAATATTAGCGAAAGCAGTTTTTAGTTGTACTTCCTTCCTGGAATAGAAAGCTAAGGGTCATTAGGGATTTGGTACTATATAAAGCTTTTGTCAAAGGTGATATTTGTGCCAGCTTTGGGCAGAATCACTGTGGACATCGCTAAGAGCTCTTCACGCTGGAAAATGTAAGGATTTTAAAATACATAAATAAGTTAAGATCTATGACTTGGATCCTGTGCAGCACAAACAGTTATGCTTAATGAAGGTAAATTCTCCCCCGCTTCCTTCTCTATCTTGTCATTGTGTTCCTGCAGGAACAGCGTGGGTGGAGCCCTGCTGCTCTTGTAGATGTAACAGGATATGGACAGGCCATTCTTGGGTAGGCCCGCCAGCATCTCTCTACCAGGGGTCATTTCGTAGAAAAAGAGGTGCAGGAGCTCATTAGCATAGCTCATTTGCATAGCTCATTTGCATATGCCACACCCCCTAACATAACGGAAGTGTGTCAGAAGGCAACACCCATCCCTCAGGCTCCACTCCACAGCTGAGTGAAACTGACCTGCTCTTCCTCCATTCCCTTCCCCATCCAATACTTTGTGCAATAAAAATAAGCGTAAAGAACACACCCTCATTCTCTTCCTGCTCCCTTGAAACCACCAGGTTTCAAGTAGACTTGAGATACCCAGGACATGTGCACCACCCATCCCTTCCCCTTCCCCTCCCCACAACAAGACACCCTGTGAGGTAGGTGGGGCTGAGAGAGGTCTTTTGAGAACTGCTCATGAGAGAACAGCTCTGAGAGAACTTGTGACTGGCCCAAGGTCACACCAGCAGCTGCATGTGGAGGAGTGGGGAATCAAACCCGGTTCTGCCAGATTAGAGTCCAACTCCTGACCACTACACCAAACTGATGGGGTGGAAGCTGCTGAAGGGTTGGTGAAATTTCTCCAGTACTTATGTGCCATGTGTCCAGATAAAAAATGGTATACTTAGAAAATTTATATGCCACCTTGAGCAAGTCTCTGGAAAAGCAGCACACAGTCATAAAAGGAACAATGATAAAATTATCAATATTAAAACAAAACATTAAAAACAATAAAGACCCTAGCAGGGCTTTCCCCGGGGCGCTGCACCTCTGCACTGCTTGGGGAAGCCGAGGAGGGGGCGGGGCTTGGTCATGTGCCCGTCCCCTGGGCTTCTCACTCCCAGAGCTGAGCTCCTGTGTGCTCCCGCTCCAATGGACCCCTGCTCTCTACCCAGAATCTCTCACCACACCCTTCTGAATGGAATGTCATTGAGTGACACTAATAAACTCATGCAATGAATTGATACTAGCAAACATTCATCAAAATTACTCTACTGGATTCCCTCTCCCATCCTGATCATGAAGTTGAACATGTAGATCATCTTTGTTTCCTCTGTACTTTTCAGAGGTAGAGATATAAGCCCCCAAAGTAAAGCTACAGAGTGCTGACCTCTGAATAAAACTAAGTGTATGAAGGCTGATATGAGAAAACCCTACGAATAAAAATTGTAACTGGATTTAATATGTTAAAATTGTGAGACTTCACTGCGAATTTTTCTTGTGTTGTCAAGAATATTGATTAAGAGAAATCATGGTGATGCAGAGCTTGTTGTTTAATTTATATTTCTGTCTTAACTACACCCAATATCTTGAATTGGATAGAAATACTGCAATTATGCAAGATGCTGGCATGAAGAGGAAGCATATTGATCGCCCCTGTGACAACTAAGCAGTAACCCCTCAGACCCTGACTCTTTTGCAAAATGACAGCTGCCATTTCTATTTGTCTGTAGTTTCCATAGTCACCTTGCAAATAATGAAATGGCAACAATAAAGATTCTTCTACCTATGAAGAGCATCAGCAGTATTCCAGAAAAGGCAGAAAAGGAAGTATGTGTGTTTAGGGAGGGTGGTGGTAGAATTGCCTCTGTCTAAAAATAAAGTATGTAGTCATTATGTAATGTAGTGATTCATCACAGTGAAATAACAGCTATGAGGAGGCTTCTTTTATGCCATTCAGTCGGTCGTTCTCAGTCTGATTTTACCAGCTGGTCACACTGAATGGGGAGGTCTCTTATGGTTCAAGCTTTGCTAATAAGTTGATTGTAGCATCTTGATGACTGGCTTTCTTAGAAAGATAGAGCAAAATTAGATTATAATAATGTTTTATTACGACACATCTGAGGTAGTGCATTTGTAACTTGGTCTCTGAACATGCATAATCATAGTGAATGTGGTCCCAGACTGGCAGAACTCTCTGCTGAATGACATCCGTGCCCTGTCTGACCTATTAAAGTTTTGCAGGACATGTAAGGCAGAGATGTTCCGTCAGGCCTTTGGTTGAGGCCAGCGACAGTCCCTTACATCTACCCAGCACCCCCCTTCTCCCCCATAACTGAATGCTAGATATGCCATCTTGTTCTAAAAATGTTTTCAAATACTTAAGTTTGAATGTTTTTAATATTGATTTTTTATGGTTTTACTTGGTTTTATAATGTACTAGGAATAAGGCCCTTTGTGGGAATAAATACAACGGGCTCTAGAAAGAGACTCTGGGAGTGCCCCAGCCTTGGGCACTCAGTGTCATTTTGCTGTGTCGACCTCAGCAGGGTATAATGACACAGAGTCTACCATCTTCTCCAGGGGAAAATCTCTGCCATCTGAAGAGCAGTTTTAATTCGGTGTGATCTCCATCCCTCCCCTGGAGAGTGGCAACAATGGTTCCACTGGAACAATAATTCCAGGAGGAAATGGGTGGTTTGGAGGGTGGAGTCTACGGCACTGAACTTGTCTGAGGTCCCACCCCTGCTGAAACCTCTCCAGGGTCCACCCCTCAAATCTCTAGGAATTTCCCAACCTGGAGTTGGCAATCCTATTTACCTCCCAGCCAACCATCAATGTATCATTATCTGCCCCCTGGCTTCAGCTTTCCATCTCCTCCCCCTCTCTCCTGGAAAGCAGTTGTAATTCTGAGAGATCTCCAGCCCCCACCTGGAGATTGGCAAAAATGGTTCTCCATGACGGAATGGCTGGCTTGGAGGGTGAAGTCTATGGCATTGTTCCTGTCTGAGGTCCCACCCCTCCTCCAGCCTCACCCTCTCCAGGCTCCATCCCTCAAATCTCTGGGAATTTCCCAACCTGGAGTTGGCAATCCTATCTCCTTCCCACCAATTATCAACCTACCTTTATTTCCCCCTCACTCTTCAGCTTTCCATCTCTCTCCCCCCACCTGCAGCCTCTACCGTGCTCTGATGCCCTGACTGCTATGTCACATTGGCTGTCATAGGGGGTCCATCTCAGCAGGGTATAAGGACACAGAGTCCACCATTTTTTCCAGGAGAACTGATCTCTGCCATCTGGAGAGCACTTGTAATTCTAAGTGATATCCAGCCCTCATCTGGAGATTGGCAACCATAGTTCCACAGGAGGAAAAGTAGTCTTTCTCTGCAATGGGGACCAAAGAAGCTTACACCATTCTCCTCTCCCCCTTTTGACTTGCACAACAACCCTGTGAGGTCTGTGACTGGCCCAAAATCACCCACTCAGCAAGAAAGTGGGTCTAGCAGATCCTGCTCTGAAGCACTAACTGCTACGCCTAGGGTACCCAACCTCCAGGTGGAGCCTGAAGATTGCCAGGTATCACAATTGAACTCCAGACAACGGATTTCCCCCCCCCACACACCTGGAGAAAATGACTGCTTTGGAGGGTGGCTTCTATGGCATTCTATTCAGCTGAGGCCTGTCCCCTAGTAAGGATGGGCCCCAATGAGTTTTCTCCCAAAGGCCAACATAGGTGTGGAAAGGGCCTTTTAGAGAAGCAAGCTTGGTTGCCTAGCAACAGGCACTGAGAAGAAAGTTGCCAGCTCTCTTTAGGGAAATACCTGGAGATTTGGGGGTGGATCCTGTGGAGGGCAGCATTTTTTGGGGGGGCAGGATGGAAGGACAGCAGGGTATAATGCCATAGTGTCTACCCTCCAAAGCAGCCAGTTTCTCAGGGGAACTGATCTCTATCTTCTGGAGATACATTGTAACAGTGGGAGATCTCCAGGTCCCACCTGGAAATTGGCAACCCTAGGGGGAAGTCAGCCACACAGCAGGGGGTTGAAGAGAATGGTTTGGTGGTCACTGGCCTACCTCATTAGCCAGCCAGCCATGGTGGAGTTTTCAGTTTATTCTGACAGGAAATTGGGCAAGCCGGCAGTGGGCGGGGGAGGTGGTTATGCTGAAAGTCCATTGTCTTTTTACTGACAGAAGCAGGCCACTGAGGGGACACTTAGACCCACCTGGCAGTGGGTGGAGGAGAAGAGTGGACCCAGCACCCAGTCCGTCCCCTTCGCTGGGTCCCTTCAGATTGAGACCGAGACACTGGCCTGTGGCTCTGTGGGCAGGACTGAGGCAACGCAGTGAAGGAATGCAGCCAGTGGCCAGGGTCCCCTTTTGAGTGGCAGTTCTTGCAGCCAACTGATTTTGGCGCTCATGGAATCTTGCCACTTGAAAACAACTTTATGATATAGGAGAGATTGAATTATTCTGTTGTAAAACTCCCTGAGTCTCGTATAAGCAGTGAAGGTCGGTCAAAAAATCTAATGAGATAAAATAAATAAATGAATAAATAAATATTCATCCAGCTATTTAATCTCTGTCAGAACCTTTAGTGGCCTTGATTCAGAAAGTGCAGTGATTCTTCTCTGTGTCATGATGTGTGGTAGTGGTGGGAGGAGGTGTACGTTGCTGCTTTTGAATTTCTCTTTTTATTTTTTAAACTGTTTTTGAGGCTGGCAGAAGAGATGTTACTAAACTAAATTCTTCCACCCCCTTAAAAAAAAACCTACCTTCTCTCTGCTTATTTATTTTCTTTAGAAATCTGCAGCATGATCCATCCCGGCTTGCACAGAGCTCAGATTAAACAGATTTGCCAGTTGAGAATGGATCTCCAAGGGCATTCCAAGTAGCCCCCCGCAACTCTCCCACTTGCCCTCATCATGCCTGTACCTCTTCACGTTTCTGAGTAGCGTCTGAAGCTGCGCATTCCTTTAAAAAGATCCTTCAGTTTCAAATACTGCATTGCTAAACACAATGAAAACAGCCACACTGAGAAGAATGCGCCTGTGGTTTCAAAAGCATTATCTTCAGTCTTCTCCACTGTACAGTTAAGTGGTCCCTGCTGCCCTGTAGTGGGAGTTCTAAGAACAGTACTAAAGGAGTTCTCTTTTTTTGGATGAACAGTGGAGGCTAGAACAGTCTTTAAAGTATTTGTTTTATTTATTGACATGTAAACTAGTGATGGACAAACTCCAGGAGACTTGATTTGGATTAAAACCAGCTATTATGATTGAAAGAGGACAATGCTCTGGGGAAAAGCACCTTTTGGGAGAATTCTAGGTTGTCTCATGGACCCAATCCAAAAGCACCCAGTTTCCCTCTTAGTCTCCATACCCCTTTCCCAGAGTCTTCTGCTGCAGTACACATACACTCCTCTTCTTTTATAGTGGTGGTATTAGGGGTGGAAGCTGCTCCATCCCTAAGTGCTCCACCTCTAAGTTGTTGGTGCTGTCTTTTTACCTCTGTTTCTTTTCCATCTTCTCCTTCCTTTATCTCTAATATAAACTGGAAACAAGCAGCTCACTGAAAGCAGGAAGATAAATGCTGATCCTGCATCGTATCCTCCACAGCAACAGGTTGGAAAATTGCTAGAGCTGCCAGCACAAGGGTGACAGCCAGTGCTGACATCACATCTGGCACAGTTGGAATTGATGTAATGATGTCATTTAAACTCTAGCATTCAGTCAAAACTCTATGGTTTAACCATAGAGTTTATACAGAATGCTAGAAGGTTGCTGGTGATTTGATGACTTCACTTATGGTCCTGCCAGAAGTGATAGCGGAACATCAGTATGCTGGCAATCACTCCCCCATTCCCCCACCCCCATTTCCCCTCTCTGTCCAACTGAGCAGTGATAGGAAGGGCCTGTAGTTGAGGTCTCCCACTCCTAGTGTAACATAGCATCCTGGAGATTTTTTGGGGGGGAGGGGGAAGCTAGGAAGGGCAGGGTTGGTGATGGGAGAGACCTTTGCAGGGTATAATACTATTTTATCCACTTCCAATGCAACTATTTTTTCCAGGCAAACTGATCTCATCCACCAATTTTTTCAACATCTACGTAAAGTTTCTGGGTGAGGTAATCTGAATATTTGGGCTGAGTTGCCACAAATATGCAGCTGACACTCAGCTGTACCTTGTGGTTCCAACAGACCCCAGGGAGGCTGTAGAAACTGAGAACAAGTGTCTGGAGGCAGTTTTGAAATGGATGAGGGCTAACAAACTGAAACTTATTCCTGTCAAAATGACGATGCTACCAGTGGAGAGAAGGCTTGATCCAGAAAATGGGATATCTCCTGTTCTAGATGGAATTGTACTCTCTCTAAAAGAGCAGGTTTGTATCTTGGGAGTGCTGCTGGACCCAGGCCTTCTGTTGGATAAACATATGGTAGTGGTAGCCAGGGGTGGTTTTCACCAGCTTCTGCTGGTGAGCCACCTGTGGCCCTTCCTGGGCAGGAAAGATCTTGTGCATGCCCTGGTAATATCTAGATTACTGCAGTGTGCTCCACATGGGCCACCCTGCTACAGTTGGTACAGAACTGTGTGGCCAGAGTGTTGATTGTAGTAGGTTGTAGGCAGTGTTCCCTCTAAGCTGAGTTAGTGTGAGCTAGCTCACCGTTTTTTAGCCTCCAGCTCACACATTTTTGTCTTAGCTCAGGAAGGATGGCTCCAGAACAAACAAATTTATGCAGTTGCCAAATCGCTCGCTCACAACTTTAATGCCAGCAGCTCATGAAGTAGAATTTTTGCTCACAAGACTTCACAGCTTAGAGGGAGCGTTGGTTGTAGGGACATAACACTACAGTCTTGTTCCATCTACACTGGCTCCTAATTTGTTTCTGGGCACAATTCAGCATGCTACTATTGACCTTTAAAGACCTACATGTTGGAATATGCAAGGTCTATTGTGCATATATAAGGGAAATGACAAGAACATCCTGCAGGGGGCAGCAGAGGGAATAACTAGTTAGTATAGTGAGATTAGGGTCTTCCTGATATTTTCAAATAGTCTCCTTCCTGTCTCCTGATGGTTTTCCCACTCTACTGAGATCTCTTAGTTACTGACCCTCTCCTAGACAGTTAGACTTCTCTTTCTCTCTCCCCTTTCTTACAAAGTTTGTTCTCTTCATAAACTGAGTTTATTCTTTAAACAGCTTGGTCTCCTCTTTACTGCATATCTACACTCTGCCAACACTGTATGGGTTTGGACCAACATACCTTAAGGGTCGCCATATGAATCTACCTGTCCACTCCAGTCATCTTTGTAACCCTGCTTTAGGTGCCCCCCCATCTGAGGCTAGATGGGTGGCTATCTGAGAAAGGGCATTCTTGAGCATGGCACCAAATACCTCCTCAGGGAGATTAATCTGTCCTTCTCTATCACTGTCTTCTGTTAGTAGATGAAGAATTCTTTGTTTTGTTTGGCATACCCCCAATAGCTGTCATGCACTCTCCTCCCTGGTTTTGATGTTGTGTGTTTATGTGTTTATATGTTTTTATTAAATTATTTTGTGTACTATTTTATATGCTGTTTTAATGTTCAAATGTTTTAATATATTCATGTTTGCTGCCTTGGGAACCCTATTTGGGAGGAAAGGTAGCATAGCAATGTTTTAAACATAGTATTCTGGACATCTCCCTGAAAACTGGCCATCCTAGGCCTCAGCTCTCCCCTAGACAGCTAACATACATCCAGCTTACATCTGCTGTAAATCTGTCAGCTCCCTGTCTTTACAGTAAAACCAACTCTCTGTCAAACTCACTTTGCATTTTATTGCTCCTTTGCCATAGTAACTGGGAGGGGGAGTAGGAGAGTGTGAGATCCACATACTTTCACTTTAATGCTTTGAAGGAGAATATAGCTTATCACCCCAGAGAACCTTTAGTGTCCTTGAGCCTCATCTTTCACTGCTAGGCTTTGTCTTACATTTTGGGGGGATGGCGCCAAGCAGGGGAATGCACAGTTGTTACTTTTGGTGGGTGGAATACCAAGGGGTGATTGGTTCTAAACCTTTTAGGGCACTTGCTTGAAACCTATATATCTATTGCTTTCACGCCTTTAACCTCAGTTCTAACACAGGCTGTGTCCAGTCTGGATACTATCGAGGTCTCAATAAACTCATCATTCTTCAGAGTGAATGTTGCTGGGAACTGATTTATCCAGGAGTCTGACACTCTTTCATCTCTAAATATTATTTTTTTTTTAAGGTAGAACATTTTTAGGTGGCCTTTCTACCCAATTTAGGGTTTTCAAAGTGGCAAACAATAAAAACTATTTGAACAGTTTCTTAAAAACACATATTGTATCAAACTAATTAAAGCAATTTAAAAAACCACATAAACAACCCACATAAACAGGAAGGAGGGGGAAACACCAAATTAAACACGTACATCTTCACCCACTGCTGGAAGACAATAATTGAGGCGGACGGACAAATCTCCCAGGAGAGGGGAAGCCATGATTTCGGTGTATACAAGGCTGCATTATGAAGGCATGTAGAAATCAATGTGTTTCCTTTGAAAATAAAGAATGGCCAGTTTCTGGACCCCTCGTATTTCTTTGAAAAGGGAATATAGCATCTTCAACACTGTGATTCCTTTATATCTGGCATGCTGCCTATATAGTTTATATTTGGGCAGGGGTCCATTGGAGCAGGAGCGCACGGGAGCGCAGCTCCAGGAGTGAGGAGCCCCGGGGATGGGCACATGACCAAGCCCCGCCCCCTCCTCAGCTTCCCTGAGCAGTGCAAAGGTGCAGCGACCCGGGGAAAGCCCTGCTAGGGTCTTTACTGTTTTTAATGTTTTGTTTTAATATTGATAATTTTATCATTGTTCCTTTTATGACTGGGTGTTGCTTTTCCAGAGACTTGCTCAAGGTGGCATATACATTTTCTAAGTATACCATTTTTTATCTGGGCACATGGTACATAAGTACTGGAGAAATTTCACCAACCCTTCAGCAGCTTTCACCTTATCAGTTTGGTGTAGTGGTCAGGAGTTGGACTCTAATCTGGGTTTGATTCCCCACGGGTTTGATTCCCCACTCTAATCTGGGTTTGATTCCCCACGGGTTTGATTCCCCACTCCTCCACATGCAGCTGCTGGTGTGACCTTGGGCCAGTCACAAGTTCTCTCAGAGCTGTTCTCTCATGAGCAGTTCTCAAAAGACCTCTCTCAACCCCACCTACCTCACAGGGTGTCTTGTTGTGGGGAGGGGAAGGGGAAGGGATGGGTGGTGCACATGTCCTGGGTATCTCAAGTCTACTTGAAACCTGGTGGTTTTAAGGGAGCAGGAAGAGAATGAGGGTGTGTTCTTTACGCTTATTTTTATTGCACAAAGTATTGGATGGGGAAGGGAATGGAGGAAGAGCAGGTCAGTTTCACTCACCTGTGGAGTGGATCCTGAGGGGTTGGTGTTGCCTTCTGACACACTTCCGGTATGTTAGGGGTGTGGCATATGCAAATGAGTTATGATAATGAGTTATCCTAGAGCCAGCTTTGGTAAGGCGGGGTATAAATCGAAGTTAATAAATAAATAAATAAATAAATTATGCTAATGAGCTCCTGCACCTCTTTTTCTACAAAATGACCCCTGTATTTGGGTCTTAGTAAAATTTGTATCCCTCATTCTAGAATATGAATTCTTTGAAAGAAAAACTGTAAGCTACTGAACATGATGTCAGTATTTCCAAATGCTGGTTGACTCACAGTATTGTCAGTATTTCCAAATGCTGGTTGACTCACAGTACTACCAAGGGGCAGAGAGCGATATACAGGACAATGTACAGGGGCAGTCTGAAGAAGATTCAAAACAAGGAATGGTGATTTTTCATTCAACAAGGGAAAAAATGCTTCAAATATCACGGTCCCATCGTCCCCCTTACAACAAATTATGAGATTAAAAAAAACATGCAAATTAACACTAACATGCTCTCTGTAGCCAAGTATAAGACTTCCGTCTATCATATTGTTAACACACCATTCTTCCAAAGAGCTCAGGGTAAAAGGTTCTCCCCTCTCTCTCTGTTTTTATTCACACTACTTTTCCATGTTATTTTCCTATGTACAACAGATGGTAAAACACTTAAAGAGCTGAAGTTTTCAGTCTTTTAAAGTAACATTGAATTCTGTGTCTGCAGAGTCAGTCCTTGACAGCTGAGTTGAGAAATCAACATGATTCCCTCTTCAACGAGATATGATTTGGGATGTTTACACAATTTCCCATTTATGAACTTGACTACAGGTTTTAGAGTTCCCGGTTACTGGACTCCTTAAAATACGTTAATTTTGGGATCTTCACTTCTGGATTCATATTGCTATAATTTTGTGTTCTAAGTAACACCAAATGGATCTAAGCAGAACAGGAAGAAGAGGATATGCTGAGATAAGTCACAGGTTGTCTTCTTTATTTAAAATACTTGTAGCCTCCTTTTCTTCCCAAAGACTACTCCAAGAGTAACTCACAACAAAAAATTAAACATTTAATTACTAAAATATTAATAAAACAACAATCCTGATCCCCTTCTCAACCGTTAGTAGCCACCATCAAAAGCCTTCCTAAGTAGTTCAGACTTGTGGAACAAAATAAGGGGTTGGGAGAACCCGAGTCCCAATATATTATTTCAGTGGATTTACTTTTTATTTAAAAAAATATTTTTCTTGCTATTGGTGGGAAAAGGCTGACTAAAAAAATTAAATGAGACATAATGCGCTATAAGCAAAGCACATGCACAAAATGCATTAGCAACTCTCTGCATTTCTTTTTCCTTCTGCAAGACAACCAAAGCAGAATTCTATCATCACAGTACCATTGCATAAACCTAGAGCATACCGGGGCTGGGGGTGGGGTGGGGGAAGGAATCTGCTCATCCCTAGAGAATCACCTAAATATTTAGTGTAAGAATTTTTTTCCTATTTGGAGCCATTTCAATTCAATTCAGTTTGCATGCCATACGAGACTACTTCCTGTTGCCATGTTTGCCCCACGACAGGAAGCACTGTTTCCAGCGCACTTTGATTCTTGGAGCCCTTACCTGCTTTATTTGCGTAAACTCTGATTCTCTGCATTATGTTCCAAGCCTGTCAGAATGAAACTTGTAATGGGTGCTTCAAGGACAGGTTGTAGGCACACTGATGCATCACATGTTTCCCGTCATTGTTAATTGTGGAACTCATCCTGCAATAGGAGAACAGTGTCAGAAAAGGAAACCTTCATTTGCAAACTGCGTGCGTCATACTGTTACTCATGAGCAGTTAATACTCATTTTTTTGTATTTGTGAATCTGATGTTACATGACAGGTGACTTTCAGGTTTCCTGTAGCATGAGGAGAAAACTTCCCTAGTACAAAATCAAGTTGCTCTGAAATTATTTCCACTTGAAATCCAAATGATTTCCATTATAACTTAAACAGTTTCACAAAGAGTGAAAATACACATGACTTTGAATGGGAAGTTCACGACACTGGAGTGGTGAGGTGAGATCACTAATTTGAAGGCAGTCTTGAACATGACATGGCAACATTGCCTAGGATACCCATAGACATTTTGCGGTATTCAATATTAATGCAGTATAGCCCTGCATATAATATTGCATATATGTGCCTTCATCTGTGTTAAGAAAGGGCCAACATACATTCAGTTTACAGATAAAACCAGGGACCAGTACCCGCATACTGGTTTAAATTGCCCATTTAGCTGTATATATCCTTTTTCTCTCAACGAGTAACAAAAAATGTTTTCTTTTCTTTTGTATCTGCTAACAGCTGTTGCCTGGGATTCTGCAGAAGCATTGCTGTATCTTACCAGACAGGAATACAGGTAAAAAAGTTTTTCTCTGTTGCACTTTTATGCATTCCATTGAGACAGAGAAATATGAAAACGCAGAACTGCATAAGCAAGCGAAGTTCTTGATTTTAAAAAGTTGGTTACTTTAGTACTAATTGATCCCTGAATTCTAGTTCTAGTTTTACCAAATATGTGCCATTTGGGACCGGGACTTTTCTGGGAACTTGCTTTCACTTTTTGCTGTCTAAAATGGCATGTTTTAATTTCTGTACCATATCTTTGTAGATAGTAGGTACCGCGTAAGGATCCATGGACAGTGCGAATCCTCTGGCTTTTGTATTGCTATATGTATCTGAAGGCCTCTGTGTACCTCCTCTCTATGTACCTCACTCAGTCTCAGTGAATGATGCTGATGGTAACATCGGATCATTCAGAAGAATTGCTTCAACTGACAAAATTTTGACTGTATGAATACTGAGAAATAGTCAATCAACAACCATATAACTGTTTCTGGTGTGTTATGTATAGCCGATACTGTATTAAAACTTATGCATGAATTTTATTTGAAGCTTTCATTAATACCTGGAAGTATTTTTCTCTAATGTACTTGTTTTTTTGAGAAATGAGTTTTCCACTGCTGCATTTGAAACAAGAATGTTAAACTTGGAGAACTCTAGTTTAAAGATAGAATTCTGATCACCTATAGCAAAAATTTGCTACTTCTGCAAGCATAAGTGTATTTGTCCCTTTAGGACTGCATCACCTATAGCAAAATTCGCTACTTCTGCAAGCATAAGGGTGTTTGTCTCTTTAGGACTGCAGTTTACAAACTTCTTACCTAGTTAATAAATTATATTTATTATTTATAAAGCTCCTTAAAAATAAGGCTCAGTTCAGAAATTAAATTAAAAATGCTGCCTGAAGGCTTATGTACTAAATAATTTTAATGTGTATATTCTAAGAGCCACTCCACATAATTTATCTTTGTGTATATAACATATTTTGTCTCTAAGTTACTGGAAGAGCAATCCTATGCAGAGTTACTCTGGTCTGAGTCCACTCAGTGGGCTTAAACTGGAGTAACTTTGCTTAGGATTGTACTGTTAGGGCTTTAAAGGCTATAACCAGCACATTTAATTAAACCTAGAAGCTAACAGGCAGCCAATTCCCAATAAGTATTGGTTTTTACGTAAATAAAACAGGTATACGGAGTTTGTATTCACTTTCATGAATTATTTATTTATTTGTTTATTACATTTGTACCCCACCCTCCCTGCAAAGCAGGCTCAGGGCGGCTCGCAATCATTAAAACATATAACATAATATATCAACATCAATTAAAATCCAGTAAAACCATCCTAAATACAATTCATTTATCCTAATCCTAATAAAGTGCTGTCGATATTTCTGAAAATTACGTAGATGGCGTACTTTCTTTGCGGTTTCCTCAATTGCTCGACTATCTGGGCCAAGGGATCATTGGAGATGACAGTAGGGGCGGCTTCTAGTTGAAAGCCTGGTGGAAGAGCTCCATCTTGCAGGCCATGTGGAACTGCAAAAAGTCCCGCAGGGCCCTGATCTCTTCTGGGAGCTCATTCCACCATTACGGAGCCACCACTGAAAAGGCCCTGGCACTGGTGATAGCCAGCCTGGCATCCTTAGGGCCAGGGAGCGTCAACTGATTTAGAGGCCCTGACCGTAATGCTCTCTGGGGTATACATGGGGAAAGATGGTCCCTCAGATATGTTTGATTAGTTATTTTCCTGCTTGGATTGGCTAACAATTGCTTATAAATACATGCAGAGCATGCTGTTTCTTCTTTATAACTGATACGCAGGCTGAGGTTGTCATTTGCCGGAATGAAAATGTGCTCTGTGTTGTCCAAAAGTATTGGGGTGGGATAGGAATACGGGGGTGGGGAACAATAAGAACACAAGGGCCTGGAATTCCTAGTATGCTTCCATCTAAATTCACAATTTGTAGTTTAACTGAATGGTGTTTGTTTTCTTCTGATGTTCCTTAAAGATGAACCCATAAAAGGTGAAAACCCAGGTTAGTTGTTGATTGACCATTCGGGTGTTGTGCTGATGGAAACTGTTTTCAGTGTGTTTGATCTGCCGCATACAATCCATATAGTATGCTAGGCAGGAAACAACATTGATGGCAGCTAGAGCTGGTTCAGGGGTACCAGAGGCTTGTAGGTGGCTACAGAAAGAGGATTGAATCTAAGAATCCCTTTAGGTCAGATCTGGACAGGTTTTGATGGATTGTCAAGCTGTATGAAGATTCCTGAAAACTTTTAAGGAATGAAAAAGGAAATTGCTCGCACTGCCTCAGAATTTTATTGACACCTTTTCATGCACAGTTATGTGGAGAATTTTCACACCATGTATTGGCATATCAATTGTTATAAAAATCCCTAAAATAGGGAGTCTAGTGACTTATTTGTGCTGCTGCTGCTGTTACCGAAAAAGCCTCTTTATCAATAATGCCAAAAATTCACAGACATGTAGATGTCCATTACTTCAGCGTAATAACTGTAGTTCAAGCTCCTTTTCAAGATACTACTTGTGTACCCAGGGATTATGCAGAGTGAGGAACAGTTGCATTATATTATGGGCCGACTATATTCTGTTTCCTGAATGAAAACTAAGCTGCTGTAACCTTCCTCCTGCTTCACAAGGTTCTTTGAAATTTACCATCCCACCGAAACAACTATTAATTTATTTTCCTGCTAATCAAATTCTCCAGTGAGCAACTTAAAATATTTCGTTACTCTGCAGTTTTAAATCACCTGGGCAGCCTTATCACTATACAATTTGGGTTCTTAAATAATCTCAACCTAACATCACCACTATTTTAGTGGTTTGTTCTGATCTAGTAGCCAGTTTTTGCTCAATAAACTGCCTCTTCCTAGAGTTTATTCTTCAAGACAATCTCCCACAGAGCAACTGTCCAATGCCTGTCATTCATTGTTCCATATGTCTATATGCCTCGGTGAACTATGTAAGAATGATAGATATTTTTACATCAGAGGATCCTGAGCATCAAAGATCCTGCCCTGTCAGGTGCCTTTCTTGCCTAAGGAACCATGATGCTGTGATCAAATGCTGCCATTCAGAGAGAAAACCAGACTTGAATTTTGTGGATGGAAACTGCAGAAGTGGGACTGAACTGCTTAATAATTCAGGTGGAGGGTTGTGAGTTACAGTACTTAAAAAAAAAAAAAGTACATACCAGCCCATGGAAAGCTACCGAGCAAAGGATAAGGCCCACCCGTTAACTTTACCGCTAGATTTCTGTGCAGGGACATAGGTGATCTTCTTCATTCATTTTGAAGTGATACTTCAACCGGCTTTTTAAAAATTGAAAGTTATTAAAGCAGGACTCAACAAATCCAGGTGAATATGGTGCCTCAAAGTGTCATTGAGACATGGAGAACTTTCCTCAATTGTTTTATTTTATTTGCTTGGGTCCAGTGTCTGGCTCATTCTTAGCCAAGGGGCCTGTGGCAGGAGCCACGTGGAAACCACCCACCTCCCTCATACCCAGGGTTCATTTTGTAGCAGGAGCTCCTCTGCATACTAGGCCACACACCCCTGATGTAGCCAATCCTCCAAGAGCTTAGAGTAGCCCCTGTGAGAAGGGCTCTGTAAGTTGTTGGAGGATTGGCTACATCAGGGGTGTGTGGCCTAATATGCAAAGGAGCTCCTGCTACGAAATGAGCCCTGCTCATACCTCATACCACTGTCGACTTGGCCAGAACACGCAGGACAGGATCCTGGGCAGCAGGTAGCTGCAACATGGACTTCATCACCACCCTCCTGGGCCTCAGAGCTTCAGGCATTGGCTGCTGACACCATCTCCCAGAGCTGGGACAACAAAGACAATGCCAGGGAAGAGTAAACCTCAGAGGCTATCAGACCAGCCAGTAAGCATGGAGGCAGCTCGAAGTAGCACTTCTGCCATGGCTTTAATAAAATTACAAGAAACTATGAAAATGTGAGGATTAGGTTTTGTGGTAGCAATAATTAGAAAATATGTCCATTCAAATACAAAACCCTGATGGCTGAAAAATGAGTTTGGCACCTAATTTTTTTGGCTGGCTCATAAAACCAAAGAAAATTTGTCAAGACCTGCATCCGTTTTTCTTGTTATAGCAACCAATAACAAATAAGTGGAAAGCATCAGCTACATCACATCATGATACATGGATTGAAGCAAATGTTATCTTTAATAGGCAAGAAGCAAAATGAAATACGTTCAAACCACATTTGGTTTGAGTCAGTGGATCAGTGTGGATAGTAACATGTACCATTTGTTTAAAAATAGTTGCCACCATTTCCTTCGCCTCCTTCCCCTGTCCTATCACTGATGTTTGTTTTTTTTAAAGATTCAGGTGGGTAGCCATGTTGATCCGAAGCAACAGAACAAAGTTTGATTCAAGTGGCACCTTTAAGACCAACAAAGTTTAATTCTGGGTATAAGCTTTTGTGTGCATGCACAATTATACCCAGAATTAAATTTTGTTGGTCTTAAAGGTGCCACTGGACTCAGACTTTAAGGTTTCCCCACTAGTCTAAATGAATTGACTTCTTCATGAAGGTATCTGATATCATGATAGGAAAATTCCTGTCCATTTCCTCCAGTCTGCCTAACTATACAGGGAGAGAACTAGATTTTCTGTTTTAGCAACATTTTAAACTGTGCCTTCTTGTGATGCTGCTTCAGTTTCTGCCTGCTGAGACCTTACAAAATATTTTCATTAAGATGCATAGCTCTTCATTGTGAGCTGTGGCTTTCCAGCTCTGTTTCTATGGAAATTGGATTAAAAGGATTATTGACAGAAGACATGGCAAATCACTTCTTAAATCTTCCATCTAGTCCAGAAGGGGGTGGGGGAGTACATTCACTGGTCATGTGGTCAATGGAATGAGATTTTAGGAATGAGAAAAAAACGGACTATCTGGTCTTTATTTTCATACCTGCCCTCCCCTCCCCACCCTCATTTTTTAAAAAAGAATGTTGAGTTTAAATGTTAGATAAGTTGCCGAATAGTCATCATGGGTAATTATAGTTGTTTTTCAGTGGGAGAGGAAGAATATTATACAATCAAGAGAGCTGAAGCTGCCAGTGTTCATGTGTTTCCACTCTTATTAGAGACAGCCTCTATTAGTAATGGGGTTGAGTGGGCCTGTTCTACTGCAAAGATTCATTGAATAGGGGTCTGGTGAATAGATCTAATAATGAGTTGCCCTCTGTAGGATCAGGAAGAAATTTCCTCTAAACTCATCCCCTGTCCTGAGATTTGTCTCACAATTGAAGCACCTGATGTTTCTTCGAGCATTCTTGCTCTGCAGCAAGACCAGTTTTACATTTATTCTATCTCTCTTCTGAGGAGCTCATGGTTATTTATATAGGATTGTTCCATTTGTATCTTTACAAGAAACTTGTGTGGTAGGTTAGGCTGAGAGCAAGTGACTAAAAGTCACCCATACTCAATCAAAATTAAACTCACAAAGGAACCCCAGTTTGAGCACAAACCAGGCTGGTTCATGGTTCCTGAACCAGGGGTTTGGAAGAATGTGCTTCCCACGATCTGCCCATGAATCTCCAAGGAGTTATGTGAGGTTTGGGGAGGGTTCATGTGAGCTCCAAAGGCATTTAAATATCTTCGGAGCCTGACCGGAAGTGAGTTCTGAAGACATATAAGTGCCATCAAAGCCTATCACAGGCCCTGTGGCTCCACCTCACCACCTTCAGAGCCCATCTCCGGGTCAGGCCAGCTGACTAAGCTCTGAGAGTGAGCTCTGTTGAGTCGAGCAGCCTGAAGGGCCTTTAGAGCTCACTTCCAGGTGGGCCAAACTCCCTGAACCACGAACCAGTTCGTGCAGTGTAGGAGTTTGTTGGAGGTTCATAGTTCAGGGTTTGTGAAAACCCCGAACCATGAACCTCCAATGAACCTCCATTTTCCCAGTTCGCGCCCACCCCTAGTTTTCATGTTTCTTAATAAAGAAATGTGCTTCCTCCCATGATCTGAATAATAGGAACAAATCTTGGTTTAGGTACAAAGGTTCCTGCACTGATGCAGAAAGAAAACAGATGAATGTTTAATTTTCTCCTCCTAATTCTACCATAGAGTATGAATTATCCTTAGCTGTAATGGCTGGGAAGGATAAAGTGAATCAGGTTACTATTTCCTGTCTAGTTAATAATATGTGTATTTGCCCTGTTCGATCAGTAAGACATCACAATGTTTTGGTTTTCTGCTTTGAGCTGGCTCCTCTATGTATAAAGTACTCAGTTCAGGGCATCTCATCTAACATTCAGAGCCTTCCATATTACTAACCTTGCTTGTCTTGGTGCTCACTCAGGGCCGTGACCTCCTGGAATAGCCATGGTTCACTGAAAGCCTGGAAATGTTTGACGTTGATTAGTTACCATACAGGGAGACTCCGACAAATCAGCTCTGCAGCCTTCGGAGCAACTGGTGCTAGTTTGTGGAATCTGCTGAAGCAAGAAGTTAAGTGTCTCATACTTCAATAAGTTCCTTATCTCAGGATGTAAACACACAACTAGTTTTTTACCATGTTTCCCCTTAGCAATCTCTTACAGTACACACCAGCCACTCCCAGTTTTGCTCCCCACTGGCAATCCCAGAGAGGTTTTTTAAAAAAACAAACAAACGACAAGTTGGATGTTTCTCAGAAGCAAAAGAAATGAAGAGAGATGTACCACTCAGGACTGCAGAGGAAAAATTGTTGCTTCCAAGAAAGATCGGTGTGTGTGCAGTTGTAAGGAGATGTCACAAGATCCTTCCAAATATCTACTCCGTCCTTGTTTTGTGTGCATGTGAGTATATTAAATAGGAAGAAAAATGAGAATGGAGGTCATGCTGCCCACTTTTTAAGCCTCACTGGTGGTATTTTTTAGCCTCTTATTTGTGAGAATACCGCTCTCCCTATGCTGTGTCACAGCAACTCCGCTCATGTCAGCAGGTGCTTCTGCAGGTGCCAACCTGCAAACGGGCAAAATCAACAGCTGTCCATACATGTGCTTTCTTATTGTGGCTCCCAGCTTGTGGAATGGCCTGCCTGAGGAGGTCAAGAAGCTTCCCACTCTCCTGGCCTTCTGCAAACTATGCAAAACCGAACTATTCAAGAGGGCTTTTCTGTGCAGGTAATAAGGATTGCCCCATACTAAATGGTTCACAAACTTACTTGGATAAATGATTGGGACCTTTGGTCTATCCTGTTGTGCATAACTTATTGTGAGTAGGATCCTATTATGTCATTTCTGTATTGCTCAACATGTCATGTGAATACTTGTGCTATGACTCAGTTCTTTCTGGTGGCTCCAGACTTCTAAAATGCTTATTGAATGTCCCATTTTGTTGATTGTGCTGACTCACTATGTGTGATCCACCTTGAGTCTCCCTGAGAAAGGCAGACTATAAATAATGGAAACAAGCAAACACAGAAATAAACAAATACTAGAAGGCAGCCTTTCATTTCCACTGGGTTTTTTGTTTGCTTGTGCCTCCTTCATAGGCTAGGAGATATTTAAGAATGATCTCTCTTTCTTTTTAATGAGGGCTATTTCAAGGGTAGAATGCACAACCCACTCCTACCCTTTTGCACCTACTCTTAGCCGCCTTGTCTCCATTCCAGATAAGGGCAACCCCAGAACTCACACAGCTGGTACAATCCAAATGGTAAGAGGAGCAACAAACCTGTTTCAGAGTTCTCCCTTATTGCATCACTTCTCCTTCAACAGAGATTATTACTCCATGTTGGATTTAGATGTTAAAAGTTGGATTTCCTTCTTATGATAGTGTAGGTCCTTTTCTTATTTACAGCATTGTTCTGGGCAGCTGTAGTTTTCTAGCTGTGTCCATTTACAAGAAGTAGCAACATTTGCTGGGGCAATTTGAAAACTGTATCCAGAATGGTTCCTGTAGGTGCCGAGGACTTCCTCATGAGGGGCTAATGCAGCTGTAATTCAGCAGCATGGATTGACAGAAACCCAAGGCTACCTTGGCTGAAGATGCCCTCTGTCCCCTCAGAACTGGCCTAAGAGTGAGCTCCACTCCCAGAGGAATACCTCTTCTCTTTGTTCGTGCCTCAAGGTTAATGAAAACTATTTTGCCATCATGTAAGGAAGACATCTAATAAGAGACTGCCTGAAATAGATTAATCTGTATAGCAGTGCCTCTGGTGAAAGGGAGAAAAAAAAGCAAAATCTAATATACACTGTCAGCAACACAAGTTGCATCAATTAAAGTTTTATAGTTTATGTTGATGCTGATTAACTACAAAGCTAAGTGAAGACAGGAAATGGTGAGGATGATTGATGTTTTATTTAAAAGTCGTGGTTTGTTTGTTTAATGGTTCCGTTTAATTTGTAAATACGTGCTAAGGCAGTATATGAATCATACTGAAGAATCTATTTTCTGTGGATGGGCTTTTGACAAGCAGTTGTGAGGGCATAACGCTGAAGAGCAGAACCTAAATGAGGATGTGCCAGGTTCAGTAGTTATGAAATCTGAGAAGAAAAGAAACATTGTAATAGCAGGCGTGGTGTGATATCCCTTTGGAAAATCCTTGCCCATCTTCTTATTCAATAGCTCTAGGAAGTTACTGATAAATTTGATCAGATGGGGGGTATATTTACTGCATCTTTAATGCTGGGACTTAATCTATCTGAGAAGACATTACGAAGCAGTAGCTGCTCTTGTCAGATTGTGGAAGTAGGGTTCCTAGTTAGTATTTGGGTGGGAGACCACCAAGGAAGTCCAGGGTCACCACACAGAGGCAGGCAATGGCAAACCACCTCTGCTAGCCTCTTGCCTTGAGAACCCTGTAGAGTCACCATGAGTCAACTGTGACTTGACAGCACTTTCCACCACCACCAGAGATCTGTGTGGGAAAATGAATCCTTACTCTGACAGTTTTCAGACTTTAACTACCCAACTCCCTTACAATAACAAGGTATGCAATACCAGGGCTATTTTTGGGCAGGAACGCACAGGAATGGAGTTCTGGCTGGCTTCTGGGTTGGCCACACCTACAGCCTCCCTCCCCCCCAGTTCCCCAGGCACCTTGCAAACTGTGGGGCGCCTGGGGAAGCCAAGCCGATCCAGGGAGGGAAGGCAGTTTAAACTGCCTTCCCTCCTCGGGCTCCCCAGGTGCCTCACAAGCCACAGGGTGCCTGGGGGAGCCAATCCAAAAACTGCCTTCCTCCCCTCAGGTTCCCCATGCACCCTGCAAGCCGCGGGGCACCTGGGGAAGCCGATCCTGGGAGGGAGCTGTGCTGTCATGGGGTGTGGCCTAATATGCTAATGTGTTTCTGCTGTTGAGTGTGGCCTATTATGCTAATGAGTTCCTGCTGGGCTTTTTCTACAAAAAAAGCCCTGTGCAATACTATATTCACAGAATTCCCTTCCTGTTTTCTCTTGGAGACTCTTACCTATGATTTACCCTAACAAAGGCAACCTAAGGGTGAGCAGTTCATCAAGATTCAATATAGAAAGTAGGGCAAGGCAAGCCTGAGACTGGCCCAGCAAGCAGAGAGACATTTGAGAGGACTCACAAAAACCTAGGGAATGCTGCAAACTGGTTCTTGGAAATGGAAGCCCATGGAGATGGAGACTTAACAGAGGGATTACATTTATCTCAGAAAGTTTAGCCCAGTATATTCTTTTAAGCCTAACCACAATACAGCAACTCATTCTAAGTATTCCCCTAACCCATACAAACTGTTTCCTCCATAAGCACTTCCTTCAAAGCTGGGATGTAAGTTATGGTACAGTTGGTCCCATGCATGTTCCCTGACAGATGTTGAGGCCAGAATTTTTTTGTGAGTCAATAAACATTACAATGCAGTCGGTTAAATTTGCGAGTTTATGTTCTGCTTTTCATGTTCGAATATCTTCTCAAAGTGGTTAAAAAATAATTTTCAAAATTATGATAAATGACCAAATGCTTGGTTAAACAGTTTGATTGTTTAGAGAATAAAGACATGTTGACAAGGGATTTTTTTTAAAAAAATCAACTTCCTCCAGTAATTTTTTTCTTTGACAAAAAAAACCCACTAAAAGATTTATGGTGTGGTGGGGGTGTAGGATGGAAGGACTGTAATTTCAGTACTTTGCAACCACAAGAAGAAAATTAATTTATGGCCCTGAAGAGCTGTGACAATCCTGTTAAGAGACACAGAGGCTCTACATCTTGCAAGAAGTAAATATTACAATATTTGTCCATTTAACTGCTAAATAAGTTCCCCCAGAGAACATCTGCGAACTGTGTTGGGAATTTTTTAATTAAACTGCTATTGTACCTTATTGATTTTTCCCTTCATGGTGTATTATGTTCTGTCTCCTTGACAAATTCTCATTCTTTTCTTTCAGTCCTTATGTAACACTCTAGAACTGCCTATGTTGCTTTACTTATTATGAAGGATTTACCTTCAAAGTACAAGCATATGAAATAATTCAAGAACATTTTTAAAAAACTCTTGACACTCACACCTTGATTTTATGAAATTCTTTTTCAGCTGTACAACAAGAAGGACTCAAAACCTTTAATTTCAGGAAGAACCACTGAACATAGTTTTAATTGTACAGTAACACATTGTATGCGTTGTATTCATAATAGATCCTTAGGGGTAGATTTAAAAAAATGTTTCCCAGTGCTAAAATTTTATAACATTCCAATTTGTTGCTATAGAAACTACAACAGTAAGAAGATACATTAAACAGATCCACTGTATTATATGTGCCTCTTTTGGGGTGGTTTTATTAATATTCAGATTATTTTGATACCAGCTATTGTATAGTTTGAATTTCTGAATACAGCCATTGGGAACACCATTCTGTACTCCCCTCAATTTTGGTTGCTGAAATGTTGCATGCATTGTCCTTTCCAACCATTAGTAGATAACAGCCAGCAATCATTTATGGCTTTATGCTAATGCTCTTCTGTTTAGTACAGAAGGATACTAAAGATTTATGCTTGTGCAGTTATTCCAAAAGATGAAATGCTTGGTTATTACCAATATCTCACCCAGAAGTCATCCCTTTCTTTAATATATCCAGTACAACATGTATCTGACAAATTGAGCTAACTCACAAAAGCTTATACCTTGCAATATTGTGTTGGTCTTTAAGGTGCTACTGGTCTTCCCCAAGCACCACTGATTTGATCAAATCTGTAGATTCCCATAGATGAATCAAAGTAAAAAACTAAAATGTAATTTTGCCTATAGGTAGAAGACTAAGTAAAGACTCCTATGTTTGTCTCAGCATGTGTTACAGAGGAAGAGAGCTAGAGATAGGAGTCAGTTCAGATTAGGGTGTAGCCAAGGGGAGGGGGAGATGGAATTGTTGTGAATGATACACACTATAGATATATCTGCTGTATATATGCTGTGCTGCCTGCTTGTGGCATCTGTTTGTTTCCAATATATTCTGCTTATATATTTTTAAATAAGTCAAAGTTTTAAAAGGTTCTGCAGTTCTCCAGTGCATTCTCTCATTATAAGGAAGCTGATATTGTAAAAAACCTACCCCTGGGCATGGGCGTCAACTACGGGGGGGCTCGAGGGCTCGAGCCTCCCCCGAAATTTCCCGGGGGGGGCTCAGCCACCCCCGGCAAAATGAACACCCGCCGGTGGCCAGTCAGCCGGCCGTCACCGCCTCTCCTTCCCCCCCACCCCCGGCCTGCCCTCCTGCCTCCCTGGGGCGGGGTGGGGGGGAGAGAGAGGCGGCGATGGCCGGCTGACTGGCCACCGGCGGGTGTTCATTTTGCCGGGGGTGGCTGAGCCCCCCCGGGAAACGCGAGGCGGAGCGAGAGCCGGGGGCCGCAAGGGCGACGCGCCGGCCCCCGGCTGCAGCAGCAGCGATCCTCCCCCGCCGGCGCCCAAGGTGAGCGGGGGGGAGGGAGGGGGGCGGGGAGTGCGGCGGGCGGGCACGGCCCGGGGGAGGGAAGCGGCGGCGGCGGCTCCCTGGGGCAGGGGGTAGAGCAGCGGGACATGGTCCCGAGCGTGCGCGCGCGCAAAGCGCGCGCGCACGAAAAACAGCCCCCGCCCCCCCCGGGGATCGAGAAAGTCTACGCCCTTGCCCCTGGGAACTTTGCATTCTCGAAGAGAGTGGGGAAAACGGAAGGAACAGTAGATGAGATATTTAATTTTCTCTTTGCAGTTGAGATAACATAATGTGAACCACTTAGCAGACCCTAATCCCTGCTAGGAGGGCTGCATTTGGCTTGGAAAGTCAACATCTTGAGCAGGCAGATAAGTTATTTTGTTATTTAGGAAATTTTTATGTCTCCTCTCCCAAGTCCTGCTTAAGATTGCAAACAAAATCACCATAAAACCATAAATTGTCAATATAAAAACAAAAGCCATTAAATACAAATATTCAATACTGGGTTTGATACAGCAGAAAATTTCAACTGACGAAAGGGAAGGTGCTGCCACTGCAGACCTCTGAGTGCTCCTTTGTGCTGTTTATGGGGGTCCTCTGCGCTCTAGAGCAGTAGATTAGGGGGCATTTTGGACTGCTGTGAGAGGTTATGAAATTGTACTCTACTGAGAGAAACCATTCTACCAGCAGAGGTTTCCATGGGATCTAGGACATTGGCTCATGTCTGGGAACCAAATACCAGTTTGTAGGATTCTGGTATTTGGCAACCATTACAATCTGGGGATCAATATGATGGAAAATCAGACGAGCGATCTCCATTTATGCTTGAATACTGATTGTATAGATTCAAACTTACAATGGAAAATTACTCAGGGGATTTTTATGGTGGGCAAGTATTCTGTTTTTCCTCTGTAATTTCATAAATTATTTATTTTTTCCTTTTTTGCTGTTGGTTTTGTTGTGTGTGTGTGTGTGTGCGTGCATGCACTAGCTGCATTAAGGGGCACTGGCACATAACATTTTAGTTGGCTGCTCACAGCTTTTAGCTTCCAGCTTGCAAGCATTTTCCCCTCCATTGGAAACAATGGACAATGGGGACACCTCCTTCTGGGGTCCATAGAATTGGACCTGCTCATCCAATCTTTTTGAATCCTGAAAAGGGATTGAGGAGAGGCATAAATCTGGTGCCTTTTCCTAAAAAAAAAACAAAAACAGGCCCCCGCAGAGACCCCTGGATCAATTCTCCATTACAGCCTGTGGAGCCCATTGACTATAATGGTCCCCATAGGATATAACGGAGCAGGGGAAAAATCATTTTTTCATATCCCTTTGTTGTATCAGTGCTTTAGCATGAGTAATATCTAGACGGAGTATCCTGTCCTCCGCTAGTCCAATAGATTGAAGATTCTGGAGGACCCTTTTTGTCCAAGATGATTGGAACCTATCTTTTAAAAATAAGGCCATAAGACCCTGAGGATCTTGCCTTACCCTTAGCCAGTAAATAATAGAGATGAGTTTCAACTTGGCTTCAACTTTGACCATGCCCGATTCTAAATGTAAATTTGCATTGGTCACACACTTGGGTACTTGAAAGATGGATCTTAGAAATTTTGATTGAACTTTTTCCAGGGAAGTGTAACTAGTCAGTGGAAATCCTAGCATAGAGCCATGGAGTAATTCTGGCTGAACTTTTGACTGATATAAATGGAGGGCTATGAGAAGAAAATGGCCACCATTGGTATAAAAGAAATTAAGAATACCTTGGATATATTTTTGTCCTACTGCAGCTGCATAGTCATGATCAATGTTCCCTCTAAGCTGTGGAGTCTTGTGAGCAAAAATTCTACTTTGAGAGCTACTGGCATTAAAGTTGTGAGCGGGCAATTTGGCTGCTGCATGAATTAATTTGCTCTGGAGCCATCCTTCCTGAACTAAGACAGAAATGTGTGAGCTAGAGGCTAAAAAACAGTGAGCTAGCTCACACTAACTCAGCTTAGAGGGAACACTGGTCATGATGTGCTGTACTCTTTCCAGAAGTGTGAATCATTACCCCTAGATACTTGGTACAGGGAACTTGCTCTATTGTATGGCTCTCTACTTTCCATGACCTAATTTTCCTGCAGGTGTCAGAAGCAATGATCTTGGATTTGTCAAAATTAATTACAAGACTATTAGTAGCACAGTAAAGACTAAAAGTCCTTAAAGCTCCCTTCAGGCCCACTGGAATCCTGGACAACAATACTGTATCATCAGCAAATAGAAGAGCTGGAATATACCTATCAGTCAGTTGTGGTGGATGAAGATCTGTAGAGCTTAGGTGTTCAATCAGATCATTAACAGAGATTAAATAAAGTTGGGGCCAGGACACAGCCTTGTTTGACCCCTTTTACTGTCTGAATTATGTTGGAGAGGTGACTGGCTTGGTTACATCTAACTCTCAAAGCGGTATTAGTATAGAGAGTTTGAATTAAGAAGAGAAGTCTGGCATTGATATTCATAGCTTTCAACTTGTTCCACAGTAGTTCTCTTGATATGGTATCAAATGAAGATCTTAGATCCAAGAAGGCGGCATATAATGAAACTGACCCTTTAGATTTGTATTTCTCTAGTAGATGGTATAACATGATGCAGTGATTCGTTGTAGATATGCTTTCTCCGAAACCCGCCTGGAGAAGCTTTACCATGGCAAGGATCTAAGAACATAAGAGAAGCCAATGTGGGATCAGGCCAGTGGCCCATCCAGTCCAACACTCTGTCACACAGTGGCCAAAAACACCAGGTGCCCTCAGGAGGTCCAGCAGTGGGGCCAGGACACTAGAAGCCCTCCCACAGTTGCCCAAGCACCAAGAATACGGAGCATCACTTGCCCCAGACTGAGGGTTCCTATCTATACTTTGTGGCTAATAGCCACTGATGGACTTCTGCTCCATAGGTTTATCTAATTCCCTCTTGAAGCTGCCCATGCTTGTAGCCACCACCACCTCCTGTGGCAGTGAATTCCATGTGTTAATCACTCTTTGGGTGAAGAAGTACTTTCTATCTGTTCTAACCCAACTGCTCAGCAATTTCATGGAGTGCCCACGAGTTCTTGTATTATGAGAAATGGAGAAAAGTACTTCTTTCTCTACCTGCTCTATCCCATGCATAATCTTATAAATCTCAACCATGTCACCCCTCAGCTGTCATTTCTCCAAGCTAAAGAGCCCCAAGCGCTTCAGCCTTTCTTCATAGGGAGTGTTCCAACTCTTTCATCATTTTAGTTTCCCTTTTCTGCACTTTTTCCAATGCTATAATATCTTTTTTGAGGTGTGGCGACCAGAACTGTACACAGTACTCCAAATGAGGTTGCACCATCGATTTATACAGGGGCATTATGATACTGGCTGATTTGTTTTCAATTCCCTTCCTAATAATCCCCAGCATAGCGTTGGCCTTTTTCATTGCAGTCACACACTGTCTCAACATTATCTACTACTGAGTTATCTACTATGACTCCAAGATCTCTCTCTTGGTCAGTCTCTGCCAGTTCAGACCCCATCAACGTGTATTTATAGTTAGGATTTTTGGCTCCAATGTGCATCACTTTGTACTTAGCCACATTGAACCCCATTTGCCACATTGATGCCCACTCACCCATCCTTGTCAGATCCCTTTGGAGTGCTTCACAATCCTCCCTGGTTCTCACCACCCTGAACAACTTCATGTCAGCTGCAAATTTAGCCACTTCACTGCTTACTCCCAACTCCAAATCATTAATAAACAAGTTAAAAAGCATCGGACCGAGTATTGATCCCTGCGGTACTCCACTGCTTATCTCTCTCCACTGAGAAAATTGCCCATTTATACTCACTCTCTGTTTCCTTTTAATTAGCCAGTTTTTGATCCACAAAAGGACTTGTCCTTTTATCCCATGACTATTGAGCTTATTTAGGAGCATTTGATGATGAACGTTATCAAAAGCTTTCTGGAAGTCAAGGTAAACATAATCTATTGGGTTCCCCTTGTCCACGTGGTTGTTTACTCCCTTAAAGAACACTAACAGGTTAGTGAGACAAGATCTTCCCTTACAGAACTCATGCTGAGTCTTCCTCAATAGAGTTTGTTCATCAATGTGCCTACTAATTTTTTCCTTAATAACAGTTTCCACCAACTTACCCGGTATCGATGTCAGACTGACTGGCCTGTAATTTCCTGGATCTCCTCTGGAACCCTTTTTAAAGATGGAAGTGACATTCGCTACCTTCCAGTCCTCAGGAATGGAGGCAGATTTTAAGGAAAGATTACATATTTTTGTCAGGAGATCCACAAGTTCACATTTGAGTTCTTTCAGAACTCTCAGATGTATGTCATCCAGGCCCGGTGATTTATTTGTTTTTAAGTTGTCTATCAGTGGTAGGACCTCCTCTCTTGTCACCTCAATCTGACTCAGGTCTTTCAACACCCCTTCCAAAATCTGGAGCGGGCAAGCACTTCTCATCTTCCACAGTGAAGAGAGAGACAAAAAATGCATTCAGCTTCTCAGCCATTTCCTTATCATCATTCAGTACACCTTTTACCCCTTGGTCATCCAAGGGCCCCACTGCTTCCCTGGCTGGTTTCCTACTTCTAATGTATTTGAAGAAAGTTTTTTTTTTGCCCAGGGAGGGGAGTGAGCCCATTGCCTTCTCACAGTCTTCCTGTGAAGCTAAAATAGCTCTCAGCAACTGACCCCTGTACTCCTCACCCCTAATCCTTGGTTAGGGTCCTGTTACAGATCATCAATATATCTAATTCTCGACATTGTGAAATTTGTGGATACTTGTGGAACCGAAGACAAACCACAGGTTTGCAGAAAAAATCAAAACCTTAAAAAAAAAACCCTGGGAGTAAGTTAACCCCCACAAATAAAGAAGTAGAGCCTGTAGTTTTAACAGATAAATGCCCTCTGTGGCTGTTGCTGGGCAACCACAACCATACTTCCAGCCTTGGTTTCTGTAAGTAAAATGTGGGGGCAGGGCCCTTTCCAGGCCTGTTTTAGCCTTTGAGGTGGGCACACTGGGGCTAGGCGCCACAGCAACCACCAGGCAGCTTAATACTGTACAACTTGTATGACTCACCCAGGACTGGTTTCTTGCTCAAAAGCAGCCACCCCACAAAACCTGTTGTGGTAGTTGTTAGAGTTTTAGACTAGGCTCTGGGATACCCAGGTTTGAATCCCTATTCTGCTTTGGTAGCTCATTGGGTGACCTTGACCCAGTCACACGCTCTCAGCCTCCCTCTCAGGATTGTTGTGAGAATAAAATAGAAGAGGGGGAAATGATGTAAGCTCCATTGGATCCCCATTATGAAGAAAAGTGGGGCATAAATGAAGTAAAAAATAATAAATCTTGCTGAAGATGGAGACAGATAAAAGGCAGGTTATCTGGTGGGTGGGGAGAATGAATCAAGAGAAGGGGATAGGTTATGGGAGCTTTCAGGGAATGAACAGAGGAAATAGTGTGGGAGGAAAAAATAAGATGTGCCCACAAGTCCTTGCAGGAGCCTTGCTTGTAACAATAATCTTTCACTTTTGACTGGTTCTTGCTGGATGAACTATAAAAAGAAATCCTATAGATTAACAATACTTGTGTAGCACCTATGTTAACTACTCAAGACAATTTTGTTCATGTAGTTTTCAGGCATGATTTTAATTACCGGCAAGTAACATCACTGTTTCCCCCCCAAATAACCAAAACTTTTGAAGTGTGAGCAAGCGCTTCTTATGATTTCATAAGAAGAAGTATTTGAAGTGTATTGTTGAAGGCAGCTGTTCAGTAGGAGGAAGTGGAGGTGTCTTGAGTAGAAACACAGCAGTTTCACACGCCCAAACTACTATTTTTGTTGCACATTAATATGCATCTTCTGAAAAGTTAAATTGAATTCCCAAAAGGAAAAAGTGAAATGGAGTGATCTCTTGCCAACCAACAGTAGTATTTCAGTAACCAAATGCCCTCATATTGTTTGAAAGTGCTTTCAATATGTGAATCTCAGGTTTATCTCAGAATGATCCAGCCTCTATTTTCAGTTCATGTATTTTATTTATAGCTACGTTCTTGGACACAGGCCTGGTTTCTCAGTCAGTACATTAGGATGTATCAAGTAGGTGGAAAATTCTAATGGGCTTTTTATGCCAGCAAAAAGAACTGGAGGGCTCCTTTGTACATGAGAATGGTTACAAGGAAGCAGTGGGTGAATTGGTCATCAAGGCCACTGGAAAAAGTCTCAGTGGTTCAATGGTCTGGGAGGCCACCTCCGCCACCAGTGCCACACCAGCCCCAAGTGAGGGGTAGCCATTATCCCATTCAAGGTGGGTGGCAGCTCCCTCCCATAGAACAAAGAGGGAGGCATACACCGGAGCCCTACGTGGGGCTGGTTGGGCAGGCTTTCTCTCCCTCCTTTGGCAGTATTAGACTTGGGGGCAGGGCCCTTTATCAGGGCTGTATTTTCCTCCTTTCAGAAACACTGTATACAACACAATCCAGAATACTGAGCATGGGTAGGTAATCCATTCATAGCTATTCACAGTTCCTAAAGATTTTAATAAAGAAGATAATTTTCCCTGTGAACATTCAGGAAGTAGAACTGATGCAGTAGGAAAATGAGTGTGTCTGGTCTTTTAAATAGGTGACAAACCAAAGTGGCAATGATGTCTAGCTGCTTAAGAGGAATGCTCTTCCTATTCCACCAGGACTCAGTAGTCAATACAATGGCAAGAAAGAAGTCATTTTTTTACACTGAGCAATGAAAGCTGGAAGGAGAGCTTCCATATTTAAAGCATGATGTGGCAGAGAAGCAAGAGCGTAGTGGTGTTTCTTCTGTTTGTACATGACTACTTACTAGAACGTCACCCCAAAGTACATATATCATAGCTAGAAGAGATATTTCATAGCTAAAAGTCCATGCTATGCATTTATGAGGCAAATAGGTTTGTGATTCATTTTCTAAGTGTCTGTGCATGGGAGAGGAAAAACGGTGACATTTAATATCACTCAGAGCGCAAGAATAATTTCCTGTACAAATGATGAATGTTATATAGTTTCCTTTTTCCCGCAAGCCAAAGAATCCTGCCTGTGTAGAATTCTCAACTTGTCCCAATTCTTTGATACAGTCTCTTTTTTGGGTTACATTAATCCCATTTTCACACACTAATCATAGTTAAAATAAACTGTTGTTTTGTGGTATGTTATCTCTGAACTGAGCCTGAGGACATAAAGCCTGGCTGAAGTGGTTTAGATACGTACTTGGAAGCATTCTGTTTCACAGGACTGTTGTCAGGAGATGTGTGCTAAAATTACTTATATAGCACTTCAGTCTGTCTTCCCACTCTGTGCATGTTCATTCCAAACAAGTACATAATTAATTTTTTTAAAGAACTTATTAATCTTAGCAAACACTGGAATGAATCTCATTATTTTCTTTTTATTTTGTGCAGACAACTTGATCTAAATACAGCTAAGTAAAAAAAAAAATGAACTAAATGCCAGGTACTTTCAGCCTTTGCAATTAAATGTGTGTCACTGAGGCTTCCCCCCCCCCCCCCCCCCGGAATATTCCCCCTTTCATGCAGTCTAATGCAATGCTTCCTTCTTCAGGAGAACTTAATGAGTTGTGACCTGCTTTTTATACTCAGCTGTATTTACAGTGGGTATATGAAGAACTTGGGAACAATTAGAATCATCTACCATCTTGTCATTGGCTTCCCACTGAGATAGTTAGATAGACATTGATTCTGCCTTCCCTTCCTACCTAACATTGGCTGAGGACAGATTGGCCATCTCGGCCGCTCTGCCTCCGCTTCAGAAGTGGAGGCAGAGCGGCTGTTCAGATGGCCGCATCTGCCCCCAGGAGGCAGCCCGGACGCGTCGCGTCTGGCGCCGCGCTCCTTGCGCACCAGCTGAGCACCACTTTAAAGTGGTGCTTGGCTGGTGCGGCGCACACCGCAAGCGCGTTCCACCCGCCGAAGTGGGTGTGAACGCGCGCGGGCAGGGGCGGCCGCGCGGCGTTCGCCTGCCCGCTCCAGGAAGCCGCCCGCAGTCTGAACGCTGCGGGCGGCTTCCTTCCGGCGGTGTGGGAATTTCCTCTGCCCCATTCTGCCGCGCCGGGGAGGCGCGGCAGAAAACCAATCTGTCTGCAGCCATTGAGTGAAGAAAATAATTTTGTGCTTCGTATTTCATACATACAGAAAAGTATGTTGGACCGAAGGCTGTGGGACTGTGAATATATATTTACGTTTTTTGAACCCTACAGCAATATATACAGCAAAGTTCCAACTCCTGGACTGGCCCTTCATCCTCAGGGCCAGCTCATCCAGAGTCACCAAGAACAAACCCTGGGCTAAAGTCCAAGGGTCAAGAACGCTTTGGCCCTTGCTACTCTGATCCGCACCAAAGGATAGTGCTTCTGGCTACATCCAGGGTAAATACCTGCAACTGAGGAGGAATAGCAGTTCACCTCAGATCCCTTTCCACAGGTACACAGATATTCCCAAACGTTCTCCTCTTGGAAGAAGAAGAAATTGAAGGCAAGATAGAATTTGGGAATACTCTAACTACTTGTCTTTGTTGGATTATCCCTCCCGCCAGTGTCCTACACTGAGATTTTTCTTTAGGTTGAACTCATCTTGCAGTTTGGCATTCCCGGAGAATTTTTTCCTGCCACGTCTCCCCTCTGATCTAGTGCAACTCAGCACGAGAGTTCAGCCCCTGTAGTGTGTTTTCCTTCTGTGGTAAGCAGAGTCAGTGTGGTTCAATTTATGTGGACTGAAGATTACCAGTATGATGGCCTCAGTTTAACAGTTATACGTATGGAACAAAGCAGGCATGTATATGTGTATGGAGTACTAATCAGAAGAGCACAGATCTCTTTTGCGAGTGTCACATAGACCAACCCAGGTGCACAAATTAGAGAAGATGGTGGAAGCTGTTTGTTGTAAGGAATTTCTGAACGTACCACACAGATTCTAGCCCATGGGTACGACTTAAGTATTTGTATTGCCAGCTCCTTTCTTCTTCCAAACTCCTGTATTTTTAAATCCCATTTGCTGGAAACAGGGCAAAGAAGGTAATCCATCACTTCACTAGGTAATTTAGACAAGGAAGATTGATTTAGAATGAACAGAATAGGTTTGTTCTAGCTGGATATGTTTGTGCTTATTAGTAAACAGGGCTTTTTTTTGTAGAAGAAGCCTAGCAGGAACTCATTAGCATGATAGGCCACACCCAACAGCAGAAATGTATTAGCATATTAGGCCACACCCCAGACAGTGCAGCTCCCTCCTAGGATTGGCTTCCCCAGGTGCCCCGTGGCTTGCGGGGCGCATGGGAAACCCAAGGAGGGGAGGCAGTTTCAACTGCCTTCCCTCCCTGTATTGGCTTGGCTTGCCCAGGCCCCCTGCGGCTTGCAAGGCCCCTGGAGAACCCCTGGGGGGATGAGGCTGGAGGCATGGCCAATTCGGAAGCCAGCCGGAACTCCGTTCCTGTGTGTTCCTGCCCCAAAATACCCCTGCTAGTAAATGCTACGTTAATTTCACAAATGGCTCTTTTTGCAAATTTGCTGCAATTCATGTAGTAAATATAGTGGGGGGGAAAGTTACAAAAAGGGCAGCATTAAGTAAAAAGCAGTAATTGCTACAGTTCCAATTGATAGGAGCCAAGGCCCTTGGAAGAGACAGGGAAAAGGAAAAAAAAATCAGTCCCTGTGTTGATGGACACTGTCTTTCTTTAAGGGCTCTCAGGGCCTGCTGTTTTGCTGCCAGGTGTCAGGGCTTTCTTATCTGCTTTCCTCCTTCAAGTGTTAGTGACACTAGCTCAGGTGTTTTTGTGTTAAAAAGTTTCCTCAGAGCAGAGCCATTCATCTGTGCCCTTTCTGCTTCTGGCTAATCTTCCTTATCTTGTATCCCAGGGGCTGGCACGCGCTGGCTGTGCCGACATGGACCATCTCTAATGCTGGTCTTTATGTGCTCTGCCTCGCTGAAAGCTGCTCAGGCAGCATATGGAGTCTGATAACTGTCTAAGTTCTGAAGGACACGATGTTCTCTCTAGTGAGGCCATCCTCTGGAATCGGTGAGTGCTTTGTATTGTAGACTAATACTAGGGAATCTTCTTTCAGAAACATGCCTTTCATTTTGGTAGGGTGAAACGACTTCTCTTACTGAAAGCAGTGGCAGGTTTGCTAGTTAGGAAAGGTATCAGCGGCTGTTTCAGCAGCAAACCAACATGGGGCACTGTTTGTTGAGATGTCTGGACAGACAGTAGGAGGGCGGCTTTCTCTTTAAAGAAGGTTATAGATACTGGAAGTGGAGCCTAATCAGGAATAGTAACATCACTCAGGAAAATGAAATATGGATTGTATTAGGTAGGGGTCCTTTTGTAGAAAAAGAGGTGCAGGAGCTCATTAGCATAACTCATTAGCATATGCCACATCCCCTGACATCACCAGAAGTGTGTCAGAAAGGGAATGTCAGTTTCAGCCCCATTATATCCAATGGCAAAAACTCATAGGGTATATGAGGGGCTGGAGGAAAGGGGGTTTGAGGAAGAGGCTCCAAACTTGCAGGGTAGCTGCTGGGGCCTCTCCTCGAAATGCCCACCAAGTTTCAAGAAGATTGGAGCCTCTCCCTGAAACCCCCTCCCCTCCAGTGGCTTTTAAAGTTGCTGCTGAATTTCGGCGGCAATTCGGCGGCAAGCTGAATCAGATCAGAGAATCTGATTCAGTCCGTGGCTGACCTACTTGCTAGTCCTGAGCTGGTGGAGCTTCGCTCCGCCTCGCTCCAGCCCCAACGGACCCCTGGCTATTCATATGGTATCTCAGAGTGCATCTTTTTAAAAAAGACAGTTTGTGTGGTCACATCCTTAACTTTCCCCTAACAACTTTGCCTCATAAGATGGCTAAAAACCACTTCCTATAGGATGCCCATGCAAATCTGCTAAATTGCCTGTGTTGGCTCCCCCTTCCCCCTTGATTAATTGTTTTTTTTTTTTTTTTTGCTTTTACTATATGATTTACTACTTGATCACTTGGATGGGGAGAAAACTTAGTCTGATTTTTCAACAGACTCCTCTTGGGTTTTTGCAACCAAAAATATCTTACGGTATACATTTGCTGCAGGCCATGTTGATTACTGTAGCAACCTTCACTGTTTAGGTTACGAAGTCTGTTCTTTGAGTAGAGCTATGAAAGAGAAGATTCTCCCTTCCCACTTCAACTCTGTTCCCATCACGGCATGCTGTTTTGTAAGGCCCCTGGCCTCCAGTTACCACTTTGGGGGGAGCACCGGGGCCTGCATTTAGGGAGAGGGACAGGTGGGAAAGTTCCATTCCAGAAGCAGGCCTTTGCTTGTGGTCTTTTGAATCCAACTTTATAATGCATAATTTTGACATTTAAAAACTATTTATAGTTTTACTGTTCAAACCAGTGGATATGTACCAACTGTAAGTGAAGGAGAAATCCTTAGTCACTATTTGAAATCGTCCAGTTCAATTCCCTATTCTGTCGTAACAAGCAAGTTCTGTCTTATAATTGCAAAACTTAATGAGATGTCACAAGTTGTGGACACACTTTCCTTTAATTACTGTGGAGCTGTGTTTTGGTGCGGATTTGTTTTGTTTCTTCGCTTAATGTATGGTATACATGACTTATCCAGATGAAATGACTCCGGTTGCAAAAACAGTAAAGACAATAAAAAAAAAATAGACAGACTGCATCAACTATTGTAGGATGAGAAATTCTATTATAAAGACTCCATGTTCAGTCCCTGGCATGGCTAATCAAACGGTTTTGAGTTTGACAAGTATGGAAAGGATTATTATTATTTTTTTACCAGTTGTATTGGGCATTGAGGTTGCATCCTGTATTGTTCACTGTTGTGACCTCCTTTGGGCAAGAACCTGTCACTTGCTTGTTTGAATTTTTGCTGTGGGAAGTGCTATCTGCTTTGTAAACTGCCACATATATTTTGCTGTATATAAGAAGAAGCTGGTAAACAGCCTTATCATTTAAAACGGTTTTAACTGAGACCATGCAAACTATGTTGTGCAATTGAAATGGCATCCTGAATTTAATACGTTGAGACCGAGCCGTAGAGTCCTGTCCCACTTGTAAGGTAAAATCCTTTGTATGTAAATAAAAAAGTGCATTATAATATTCCGGTTTACTTTGACTGCAGGAGACAATAGTTGGTGCAGTTGTGCTGACAGGGATGTTCAAACACCTGCCAGTTCAGCTCATGTTCTGCTTGCCAGTTATGATCAGGTGTCAGTTTTCATTGAACAAATTGACTGTTTGTGAGCAGCATACTACTGTGTTTGGCATACTACTTTTTATGCTTTCAAACAGTAGACCAGTGCAATCAGCGGCATTTCACCCCTGCACGTTCTTACACCGTCTGATGGAACTCCTAGTCACCTCCCACCCACCCAGTCCTGTCTTCGCTGCATGCTGTTTGGCAGCCAATCATTTAAGTAACATGAAAAAACCCCAGCCAGCAACTATAAAAAAACACTGTGGCCTGCATCCCACCTAAAATTGCTATGCACTCATAGGAGAGCAGTACTCCTCTCTCCAGCTTCCTCCACTGTTTCTGTAGATTGCCCATCCCCCAGAAGAAGCATTTGGAGGGCTAAGCTGCAGCAAGATGGGAGAGGCAGGGAAGTCATACTCCATAAAGAGAAATCTCTTCTGTCTGCAGAAGTATTGGGTGGGATCCAGCTCTGTGTTTTTTTAAAAAAACTCTTACGATTTTGTGTTTATCAATGGTTGTGGTCACACTGGTGGCTTGGCGCGATATGGTGCCACCTCTAATTGCACTGGTTTAAAGTGCTGCGGGATGTATCAGCCTCACAGCACACCCTGCTGCGGGTTACCCATGCAGCGATCCTGTGGTAAAGCATCCACATTACTGCAGCATCTCAGCCGCGGAGCACACTGCAAAAAAATTTCAAAATTCATGTGTGCACATAAATATGCATGTGTGTGCATATGCACTAATGCACATGTGTGCACATAAACACATAGGCATTTTTTTAAAAAAATGCTGCAGAACAGATCAGCAGGTTCAGACTGCCAAAGCCGTTCTGTGCGCACCCCCCCCCCCATGTTCAGACATCCAGCCATGTGCAATGACTACACAGGAAACCAAAACCCAGCTCCAAGTCATCCTATGATGGGATAAGTGTGTCTGGGGAATGCCTGACAGATGTGGCTGTCTGACTGCACCCATTTGATCCAGAGGGGAGGAGTGGCTGTGTTGGGCCAAACTGCCCATGTGATCACAGCCAGTGTTCCCTCTAAACTGAGTTAGTGTGAGCTAGCTCACAGTTTTTTAGCCTCTGGCTCACAGATTTTTGTCTTAGCTCAGGAAGGATGGCTCCAGAGTGAATTAATTTATGCAGTAGCCAAATGGCTCGCTCACAACTTGAATGCCAGTAGCTCACAAAGTAGAATTTTTGCTCACAAGACTCCACAGCTTAGAGGGAGCATTGAAGTTTGTTATAATCAAAATGCAGATGCATTTTCATGCAGGCTTTAAAGAAATCATAGTTTCCCGCACCACACCATTTAATTACTTGACAATTATCTATGATTCTGGGGAAGAAGAATCAATTTCAGCTGCAATGCAGATGCAAAAACACCTGCAAGGCAGAAGACTTGCATCATCACAGCTACCGTTCAGCTGCAAAACTGTTCAGCAGCTGTTTGAGTAGGGTGAGGAGATCTGAAACTCAGCTTATGAGTCACCACGGATGTTAAAACAAAGTATGTTTTCACATTGAACATGGTTGCCTCAGATTTCATGGCATTCCCAGATAGATTTGAGGATCCTTTCTAATTACAAAAAAAAAGCCACATGTTAATTCTCATTACTGAATTTTCATTACAGACATAATATATTCATAGTATTAATGCAGCTCTCAGTAATCATCATAATGTATGGCTACAGCTTAATCCAATGGTTTTCAATGGCTACTGCAGGTGGTCTTCTCTTGTGAGGGAAATGGTGCTCAGCATGACAACAGCAGAACACATGTTGAGGAAAGGGAGTTGCAGTCTAGGATCGGCATAGGGGTAATACATAAACACCAAGTTTCTTTAAATGAAACTATGCCCTCAGGGCCAGATGAACTGCATCCAAGGGTACTAAAAGAGCTCGCAGATGTATTTTCTGAGCCTCTGTCCATTATTTGTGAGAATTCTTGGAGAACAGGTGAGGTGCTAGAAGGTTGCAGGCGGGTAAATATTGTCCCCATCTTCAAGAAGGGGAAAAAGGAGGAAACCACTTTCATTAGTACAGATTTGCTGGGGGATACTAGACATTGCTTGTTTTGAAATAAGGTTTGGAGATGTTGCTTTGATGCCCCAAAGATTATTTGGGCAACACTTAAAATGGATGAAGTTTCTCATTGTGTTTTTCATGAATCTTGAACCCTTTTTGGAGTTAGGACCCCTTTTGCAGACTTAGTCAGAAGAACGAGACTGACACAGGTATATGCAGGGGTCGTTTCGAGCAGGAGCTTGGGGGAGCTCAGCTCTGGGAGTTGGTGCCAGCCCCCCCCCCCCCCCCGCGGGGGAATGCCTGCTTGTGTCATGGCTGCAGCAAAATGACACCGTCCCCTGGAAAGGTTCCTCCGACCAGCCTTCTGAAGGCTTCAGCCACCACTGAAGCTATCCTCCCAGAATAGTGGTATTTCTGAGGCTTGGATTAGTAGCTGTCCCCTCTCTGCCTGCTCTTCCTTCCTTCCTCCCTCCCTCCCTCCCTTCTTTCTTTTTCTCTCTCTCTTCTTTCTTGCCTTCTGACATACTTCTGGTAATGTCAGGTAGTATAGCATATGCAAATAAGTTATGCTAATGAGTTATGCTAATGAGCTCCTGCACCTCTTTTTCTACAAAATGACCCCTGGGTATACGGTATAACTAGGGCAGTTTTATTAAATTATTATAACTGTTAAATGGCAAAGGGCTGCAACATCAGGCCGGCAGAGGATCCCCTGATTCGTCTCCAGCCACAAAAGGGGAAAACACCATAGCCCCTGGCGCAGGCCAACCATAACACGGCCATTGCCAGGTGGCATGCATGTCAGGTACCCTGCCCCGAGCCCACCTTCAGCCGCAAAGCATGAAGTGAGGCCCAGGCGATGAGGCTCTAACAGGCCACCCCCAGTTCCCATCCAGGAGTGGTTCATGCTTGGTGCACCAACCCCCCGCAAAGGGTGGGGGTCTGCCACATGGTGTCTCCCAAATCAAGAAAAACAGGCCAGATTTCTGCTAACGTGTTACCAATGCCACCCGATGCCAATTCCCCAACCACAAAGACAATGCGAGGTAGGCAAAAACACTCCTACCAGAGCCAATCGAAAGGAAGGTGGAAAATTCCTAACTGGCCCCAAAAGGCAACCAGCAAAAGCCCACATTGTCTAGGGAGGGCGGGTGGGCTGATTCAAAACGAACTGCCCCAATGGGAGGTGGCGCACCACCTAAATAGTGTGGCCTCTCCCATCCTAGATACCTGTATGGGCGGGGAAACTCTGCAAGCAGTCTCCCTCCTTCCAAGCCTGCAAAGTAGTCCCTCCCTCTTTAGTCAGCCTGTCAGGCTGCCATCGGTAGGGCCTTATTTACGAGGTGAGACTGGCAAAATTCTGGATTAGTAAAATGCTTTCTTTTTGTGCTGCCTAAGTGTCTGCAGGGGATGCGAAAAGCTTAGGTGGCTGCCTTTCCTTTTAAGTCTGCTTGCTACAATTTAGTTGAAGAAGCATTTTCCCTCTAGGTGGAGCTAGCCACTTGAGTTATAACAGAATGGGATTGAGATATGCTTCCTTGAATGTGAGATGTAATGGTCAGCAGGGAGTCCAGAAAATTATACTTCAAGGCACTATGGAAACCCCGTACAGGCTCCAAGAGACGTCTTCACTTTCCCTGCAAGCTCTTTTCATTCTGGCCATGATGACAAGGCAAAACGATAAAGTCATGATGATGGTTCAGAATAACATTAGGGTGTGCTTAGCCTGAATTAAACTTTGGGGTATGTTTTTTTAACTATTAGTACCAATCCTGTAACTAGAATATAGGGGTATTTCCCTTCGTAAAATATAGGATATTTCAATTTATAATCTTCTTCCCAGGACTGGATCTTAACCTTGCAACATTTCGACCTGCACTGACTTCTGTTCTAATCCAGCAAGGCAGATTTTCAGTTTGTGGACATGGAGTTTGGTGTGCTACCTTTTCTTCCAGCCCATAGGTTGTCTGGAAAATGGAAACACTTTGCATAATTGAGCAGGTAGAGTACTTGGAGGAGGAGGGGAGGAGGAGATTGGGTTTATACCCGGCCCTTCACTACCCAAAGGAGTCTCAGAGCGGTTTACAAACTCTTTCCCCTTCCCTTCCCCACAACAGACACCCTGTGAGGTAGGTGGGGCTGAGAGAGCTCTGAAGGAAATTGCTCTTTTTCAAGAACAGCTGTGCCAGAACTATAGCTTGCCCAAGGTCATCCAGCAAGTGCAAGTGGAGGAGTGGGGAATCAAACCCAGCTCTCCCAGATTAGAGTCCGCACACTTAACCACTACACCAAACTTGGTGAGTGAAGAACTCCATCAAGACTATTATCTAGTAACGTGCAATTCAAATCTGAAAATATTCAGAAGCACCAAATAATGCTGTATTTGGAACACATGCACACACACATGGAATAACTATAATACTTGGAATAGTTATGAGTAATTCTGAATCCAAATGCCATAGTTGCAGGTATTCAGAATAATTCCTAATATCCACAGTCCCATTGACTCTTTCAAGCAGGCCAGGCTGCTTGAAAAAGGAGAACAATGGAACCTGTTCCTCAGACAGCTTGACCTGGCTTCCTGAGAAAGAGAAACGAAACATTTCCCAGGCAGCCTGAGACCAAGGGTGGTGTGGCAAAGAGCTCATTGTCCCTTGATTCTTGTTGCCAAGGTCTTGCCAAGGGAGGGGGGAAGTGGGGTAAGAACAATGCCTGGGAGTGGTGTCTGTATGAAGACACAACACCAGAGCCAGCGTGGTATAGTGGTTAAGACTAGCGGACTCTAATCTGGAGAACTGGGTTTGATTCCCCATTCCTCCTCCACATGAAGCCTGCTGGGTGATCTTGGAAAAGCCACAGTCCCCTCAGAACTCTCTCAGCCCCACCTATCTCACAAGGTGCTTGTTGGGGGGAGGGAAAGGGAAGGTGACTGTAAGCCACTTTGAGACTCTTTAGGGTAGAGAGGGCTATGGTGGCTCAAGTGGTTAAGACGCTGAACTGCAGACCGGAAGGTCGGTAGTTCAGCAGTTCGAGACCTGAGTGCTGCATGATGGAGTGAGCTCCTGTCTCTGGTCCCAGCTCCTGCCAACCTAGCAGTTCGAAAGCAAGAAATTGCAAGTAGATAAATAAGTACTGCTTCTGTGGGAAGGTAACAGCGTTCTCTGTGCCTTGGTGTCTAGTCATGCCGGCCACATGGCCACAGAAATGTCTTTGGACAGCGCTGGCTCTTCAGCTTGGAAATGGAGATGAGCACCGCATCCCTAGAGTCGGATTTGACTGGCTTTCGAGCAAGGGAAACCTTTACCTTTATGGTAGAGAAAAGTGTGGTATAAAAACCAACTCTTCTTCTTCACCAGAAGGTACTTTCACATTGGTCCTTTGCAGCTGAAAGAGGGGCATAGCTGCTTATATAATTCCCCTGCAATCTCCTGACTATTTCCTCTGCAGTCCTCTGTGTTCCTTTCTATATTTGATTATCTCTCCATCCTTTAGTGTATATTAGGAAAATAATAGATTAACTGGACTGTAAATTAATAGGGAAATTTTATATTAAGTTCAGGCCCATTTTGGGGTATATATCAAGCATAAGAATACGTTTTGTTAGACAGACAGATTTAGATTCGATTTCGGTAATGGATTTCATCTGCGTATATGGGGTGGGGAGTGACATGATATAACCCAGGGATGGCCAAACTGCGGCTCGGGAGCCACGTGCGGCTCTTTCACACATATTGTGCGGCTCCTGGCAGGGCAGCTGGGGAAGTGAAGAGGAGGCATACTTTTTCTCCCTCCCATCAATTTGTTTCCTTGTTTCTCTGTCGCTCTCTCTCTCTCTCTCCCCAGCTTTCATTCTTTCTTTCCACCTCTCTCTCTTAGACAAATATCATTGGCAAACAAATAAATATCATTATCGATCTCTGTTTTTACCCCTTTTGTTTTTATTTTTGGCAGTCTCATTTAACGTTAATAAAGAGCAAATTTGCACATTTTTAAATAAAAATGTGTGTGATATTTCTTCACGTCTTGCGGCTCTCGGACATCTGACGTTGATTCTATGTGGCTCTTACCCTGAGCATGTTTGGCCACCCCTGGTACAGCCCGATCTCCTCTGATCTTGGAAGCTAAGCATGGCCAGTACTTGAAAGTGAGATATTTTTATTGTTGCTGCTGAAAAAAATCAGATACAGTTATTTTTCGGGGGAAGTCTGCCAGCAATATGAAATGTGGGCTTGGCAGAGGAAGTTGGTGCCTGGAGGAAGGCTACAGGAACATTGCAGAGCTTCCCTGAAATGCCCTTTGAGTAGGAAAGAATGGCACATTGCAGTTCACAGTCCAGGATATGCCATGTTTCAGTCTGCCTCCTCCTCCTGCTGTCCCTTCCCTTATTCCAACTGCTGCTTCTGGACTGTCCTCACTGACTCAACTGTTCTGCTCTCAAGGGTGTTGGGGTAGTTCTGTCTGCCGCTCCAGTCTGCCTGTGCTGCCCAGGATATATGCCCACTCCCCAGCATCTGATCCCCGCTGCTCCACTGTGCCATGCCTAATGCTGCCCAGATTGCACTGCTGCCTAGCAATAGTGGCTGTTGCTGTATGCACTTGCCACATCTTCTCAACTCTTTGAGGTTGGCATAGGCACTGGAAAAGGGTCAAAGGCCTGAGGGAAACCTTGTAAAAAGTGGTTTGCCTATTTCTGCTTTCTGTTTAACTGGGGAAATGCTATTCCTACTGACTGAAATGGAGCTCCAGATATTTGGAACGTCCAGATTTTCTAAATTCCAAATCTGAAGGGTCTGAATTCCAAATCCAAATTTCAAGTTCAGATTTTGGTGCTAGTGCCCATCTCCTACTATTTTCCTTTCAGCAGCTAGGGTATGCTTGGAGAGAAAATTCACCTAAGACAAGCTTACTCTTGCACTGAAAGGCAAACATATTTACTTTAGGTCACAGACCCTGTGACACTTTGCATTCTCAAGAAGTTCTGTGGAAAACCGTTTTTGCTTCTGGTCATATGGCTGTGCAAATGTATATTAACTCCACCTATTCTTTTGCATAGCAAATAGACTTCAACAGGGCTTTCGATCCAATTACATAGTAGTCATCCGCTTCAGGGGTGTAGACTTTTTAAATCCCCGGGGGGGCGGAGGCTCTCTTGTGCACACGCGCGCGCGCGGGACCATGTCCCCGCTGCTCCTCCCCCCCCCCGCCCCAGGGAGGCAGGCCAGTCTCGGCGGCGGCAGCAGCAGCCAGCTGGCCGGCTGACTGCCGCACGCGCGAGCAGGACCATGTCCCCGCCGCTCCTCCCCCCCCGCCCCAGGGAGGCAGGCGCAGTCTCGGCGGCGGCAGCCAGCTGGCCAGCTGACTGCCACGCACATGAGCGGGACCATGTCCCCGCCGCCTCTCTCTCCCCCCCCCGCCCCAGGGAGGCAGGAGGGCAGGCCAGGGGTGGGGGGGAAGGAGAGGCGGCGACGGCCAGCTGGCCGGCGGGCGCTCCCGGTGGGTGCTCCATTTTGCCGGGGGTGGCTGAGCCCCCCCCGGGAAATTTCGGGGGAGGCTCGAGCCCTCGAGCCCCCCCATAGTTGACGCCCATGATCCGCTTGGCATCTCTGCCACAACTTCTTTACTTCGGTTGTCTTGCTTACCTTACTCTTCAGAACCGTCACTGTTTAGGACATACTTTTAGGACATACTTTTTGACTTTTTGTTACAGTTCATCTGAAGGATTGTTTTGTGAGTAACTATATTTTTTTCAAAATTCTTATTTTATTCTTTGTTTTGAATGTATTTTAAACATACGATTTCTGTTTCTTTATTAATTCTAAGAAGTCCTTTACACTGACTGATACCTGTATACATTTCTCAATCTGGTATGAAACTCTTGAATCCTTCAAACCAATAGGTAAAAAAGAAGTGGCAGCTTCAGCATTGTATAGCATTGCTGCATCATTGCCAATAAAGTGAGAACTGTTGTGTTAACAAGCTGTAAAATGCCACAGGATGCTTAAGCTGGCATATCCCTCTGTCATCCTAGAACATCATGGTTTATACTGTTTCATTCCCCCTACAAAGTCGACAGTTGCTGAATTATATTTTCAGAAATATAACGAGTTACAACGGAGGGTATCATTTTCACATCAGTCTTTTACATGCACGATAGAAAAGGACAGAATCTCAGGCTTCATTAGACAGATCTGTTGGCTCACTCTCATCTCAAAGTGTGTTTCCAAGTATATCCTGCCACTCACAGAGGTGGTGACAGTTACATGAGAAGGCATTAGTGCCTTCTGGTAGCAGCCCTTGCACCTCATGGAGTTTGAATCCATAGGGGAGCTGCTAGGGGGCAGGATTTTGGGGAAGTGCAAAGTTCTGTCCCTGGAAGGAATGGCCGAAGAGAGGAAAATACAGCTTGCGCTATGGTGGTGGAATGCTTGGAAGTCCAGACAAGTTCAACTAAGCATGACATAGGCCTGGTTTGTGGTGTTGTTGATGGCAAAGAAATAATACTTGCTTTGATTTACAGCCATGCTTTTCCAACTTATTAAGAGTTTTGGACAACCTTTGGGTATTGACCAGGTGAAACCTTTGGTAGCCTGATGTGACATGTTTGTGAAACACATGTATGATAAATTACTTGCATCTGCTCAGACTCAGATACCACATTAACTTAGCTGTGTATTCAAATAACTCCTTTATTCTTGAATCAGTTACTTGAATCAGTATCTATCAATATCACCCGAGGTTGCTGTCAAGATAATTGAAGTCTATGCTCTGATGTGCTTCTGTGCCCTTTCTGGCTTGTTGACAGGCCTGGTCAGTTGTGTGGCCAGTTCATCTTTGTCTGAAGGGATCTCTTGTTCTGTTTCCTGTTTTGAAGAAGTCTCTAGTCAAATCCTGTTGAGGAAAATAATCCACTTCAGGCTTCACAGAGGTCCCTTCCACATGAGCGAGATAATCCAGAGGGGAAGCGAGGCTTTTTTTTGCTCCGGAGCAATTTGCCCCGCAGTTGCATGATCACACAGGTCTGTGGACCTGCCAGGGCAATTTGCCACTGTGTGATCAGACGCAACCTCAGGCAAGGTTTTTTTTGTGGTTAGTTTCCAAGGGATTGATGAATCGCCTCCCCACCCTAAGGGCTTTCGATGATGCGCACACGGAGAAGGGGGAAAAACAACAACAGTGTGGCATCAGGATAGCATGTGATTATGCTATCCACAATGCCACACTTTGGCGCTGGAGTGATCACACAGGGAAACTCCGGCTGCGAACTACAGCAAACCATTTGATACTGGAGTTTCAGTAGTAGCTTTTTGCCACATTTCCCCACTGGATCACAATGGTTTGCGACAGTTTGATGACAGTTGCAGGACACTTCCTGGATGTGCTGGTGTGATCACGCCACTTTGAACCGGTGGTGAATCGTCCCTCTTTCGTGGCAAATGGGTGCGTATGATCGCGCCCTAACAATTGTTAGCTGGTCACCAGTCAACCTTGTCAAGGTAGGGTGCAGTGGCAGACCTATTTCAACAACTCTTGGGAAACCTAATTAGCTCATAATAAAGTTGCAGACCAAATTGTTTCGGTCAGTCCGATCTTCTCCAGCCTCCTCTGGGACGAGGATGTACAATGTTACCGTGCTAATTCTCCTTCATCCTTCAGAAACTCTTGATGCCATCATTCATATATCTTTATTGGAGGATTAGGTCTGAGGAAAGCATTTTGAAATGGTTCCAGTCCTGCTTGGAAGGTAGATCCCAGAAGCTATTGCTCCTCCCTATGGAGTTGAGCAGGGTTCTATCTTGTCTTTTATGCTGTTTAATGAATGCATGAAACCACTTGGAGAGGTTATTCAGGAATTTGGGGAGTGGTGTCTTCAGTATGATACCCAACTGAATTCAATACGATATCCAACTCTGTTGGCTCACACTATTCAGTACGATATAGTGTGAAGACAAAGAGATATTCCAGCTTAAACATTTTGTGGCATTTTACAGTTTATTAACATGACTTCTCACTTTATTTACGTGATGCAGCCATGCTATACAACACCAACTCTATTCCCTTTCCATCAGGTCAGGAGTGATGCAGTGAACTGAACCAAATTCTGTGGGCTGTAAGGGAGAGTGAATAAACTGAAACTCATTTCAGACAAAACAATGCTGATGGCGTAGTTCCTCAGTGTAATGTTTTCCAGATCAGATTCAAAGTTTGGGATTGCTTTTGGACATATCCTTACTACTGGAACTTTTCACAGATTTGTGACCAGGAACACCCCTTACAGCTTCAATTTACTCTTCAGCTCCACTCACTTCTGGAGCAGAGTGATTTGCCACTGTCATGCATGCCTTAGAAACTTCCAGATTAATCTGTTGTAATATGTGCTGCATCCTTGTTCATCCAGAAACTTCAGTTAATCCAAGGTGCTGCCATCCATTCTTAATGGAAATGAACAGGAGGAAGCATTTATTACTAGTGCTCCAACTTCCTTGGTTTACCCATTCGTTTCTGGTTTGAATTCAGGGTGCAGGATTGAAAGCCCTAAATTATTTGAGAACAGAGTAGCTGAGGGAACCATCTGCTTCCATACATATTGTCCTGCTCCTCGAGTCCTGCCATTGGTTGGTTCCACATTGGCTTTGGTCAGGAGCAGGGCTGTTACTGATAGCTCTCTCAAGCTGATGATTTGGTGCTGAGGCAATTCAATGCCATTTCTATGAAATGTTGATATTTATGGTTTTACTATGGTCTATTTTAAAAATTGTTCAGAGCAGAGACAAGGGCAGCCCCACATAGAGAGAATTACAATAATCCAGTCTGGAAGTGACCATTGCATGGGTCACTGCAGCCAGGTCATTGGGGGAGGGGCATGGGGCCAACTGCCTGATCTCCCTCAGATGGAAAATGGCAGTGACCTGGGCCTCTATAGTCAAAGAGGCATCCAGAAGCACCCCCAGCCTATGTTCCCTCTAAGCTGTGGAGTCTTGTGACCGAAAATTCTACTCTGTGAGCTACTGGTGTTGAAGTTGTGAGCGAGTGATTTGGCTGTTGCATAAATTAGTTTGCTCTGGAGCCATCCTTCCTGAGCTAAGACAAAAATGTGTGAGCTGGAGGCTAAAAAACTGTGAGTTGGCTCACACTAACTCAGCTTAGAGGGAACCCTGCCTCCAGGCTCTTAACCCTCAGTGCTGGCACCAGCAGGGCCCTGTCGAAGGCTGGGAGCCTGATGCCCAACCCTGGATCCCCATGGCCTAGGTCAGGGGTGGGCAAACTTGCTCAGCGTAAGAGCCACCTAGAACAGGGGTGGCCAAACTTGCTTAACGTTTGAGCCGCATAGAATAAACATCAGATGTCTGAGAGCCACAAGACATGAACAAATATTACCTGCTTTTATTGGAAAATAAGCAAATTTGCTTTTTATTAACATTAAATGAGACTGCCAAAAATAATAACAAAAGGGGTAAAAGCAGATCTTGATAATGATATTAATTTGTCCAATGATATTTGTTTGCTAATGATATTTAGCTTCCCCAGCCGCCCTGCCGGGAGCCACATAATATAGGTGAAAGAGCCACATGCGGCTCCCGAGCCACAGTTTGCCCACCCCTGGCCTAGGTGCAGGACCTCTGTCTTTGATGGATTCAGTTTCTGTCTGCTCTGCTGTAACCATCCAGCCATGGCTTATAACGCCCTGTTCAGATGTTCAGGGGCAGAGTCCAGGTGGCTGTCCATCAGTAGATAGAGCTGGGTGTCATCCACATACTGGTGACAACCCAGCCCAAACCTCCAGATAATCTGGGCAAGGGGGCGCATATAGATTTTCAATAACATTGAGGAGATAATCGATCCCTGTAGCACACCACACATGAGTGGGTGTTGCTGAGACAGCTTCCCCACCCCCCCAGCGCCACCCTCTGTCCCCGATCTTGGAGAAAAGAGGTCAGCCATTGTAAGGCTAGTCCCTGTATCCTCATATTGGTGAGGTGGTGGGTCAACAGCTTATGGTTGATTGTATCGAACTCCGCTGACAGATCAAGAAAAAGATTTTATGATTGACTTTGCTGCAATGAACTGTTATGTAAAGTAACCTTCAATGAGGTTGTTGATTTAATCAAAAAGATCAATCCCTGCCTCACACATGTGTTTTATGAGTCCATTAACAGCAAACTTTGCAAGTTCCCGACTGTATCTCTTGAGTGTCAGGGAAAATGCACCTCACCAACACCTCTAATCCTCGAAAGGTATGCTACAGAATAAAAGTTTGTGGAAATATCTGGCTGGTGTCCCCATGTGGAATTGGTGCAGGTTACAGCCACTTTCCTCTTAGTCCTAATTAATTTCAGGAAGCACATTTATGTTTTCACTCGTTTTCTCTATAATCATCTACATCAGGCAATCTCCAGGACACGTGCCGAACAGAGGCATTCCCCAGACTGGAAAATGTTCCAGTTCAGATTCCAGGAGATGCCCATCTCTGAGGCCCGTTACCTGCATTACATCCTTACAAAGCGGGGTTCCTGAAGAGTGTGCAAAGGTATAATTAATTATTGGATAGATCTAAGGTCTGCAAGACAACTTGTAGATATAATTACATTGCCATTGCACAATCAGCCCTCATAGTTTTCCTGTGCGGATCTGACCTGCCCTAATTGTTGCTCCACTCCCTCCACTCTATGGAACTGCAGATGCTTCCCCTGTGATACTCTCAGTATGGCAGAATTATCTTCTCTGTGTTCTCCACCACTCTTTGAATGCTTGTGTGCCCCCTTCTTCCAGAGCACGCTGCTTCAACAGGGCACCTTCTTCATTTTCCCACCTCCTTGTCAGCCAGTTTGGTGTAGTGGTTAAGTGCGCGGACTCTAATCTGGGAGAACCGGGTTTGATTCCCCTCTCCTCCACTTGCACCTGGCTGGATGATGTTGGGCAAGCCATAGCTCTGTACCAGCTGTTCCCTCAAGGACAGCTTGGGAAAGAGCTCTCTCAGCCCCACCTACCTCACAGGGTGTCTGTTGTGGGGAGGGGAAGGGAAAGGAGTTTGTAAGCCGCTCTGAGACTCCCTTGGGGAATGGAGGGCGGGGTATAAATCCAATCTCTTCTTCTTCTTCTTCTTCTTCTTCTTCTTCTTCTTCTTCTCCTTGTCACATAGTTGCTGGGACTCCCCCTCCCCAAACACAAATCTTGTCCATATCACTGTATTTCTGATAGTGCTTTAGAGTCTGATTTCTCTTTGTCTCAGCACTTTCTATCGAAGACACCAGCGAGCCAGATATTGACTTGCTACGTCAGTGCTAATATTAAATTTGGACTTGGAGAAAGCTTAAGGAAATATTGGCAGCAGAAGAATGAATTATGTGCTACTGACCCTATTTAAAATTTGGCAACTTAGCAGAAGACGTCCTACTTGAGGAAAGCAGGAACAAACAAGAGATGGAATGATTTTTCATGCTGTGGTGATCAAGCTAATTGCAGCAGCCATGCGCATAATATCCAAGTAGAAATGCAAAGTCTTGCAAAGGGTATTTATGGCTCAGGTGCTTGCAAAAACTCTCTTATGCTCCAGAGGTGCTTATGTAGAGGCACTGCAAGTATGACTCACCCTGTAGAATGGTCATTTGGGTGTGCTAGATTAAACACAGAATTGACCACTGTCCCCCCACTTTCTTATTTGATTGTTGTCCCTTATGCTCAAGTTATTTTACTGTGAATTTGAGTTGAATTTCACAATGACATATGTCTACTGTACATGCTTCCCTGATCACACAGGGTAACAAATTAGTTGGATCCAGCTAGCTTTTCAGCTAGTGAAAAAGTGATGAGAGAGTCCCCTTTGACCACAAAAAAGTCTGTGTAGGGGATCATGGGACCTGAATGGACAAAAACCACACAGAAAAAGGGCTTTAATAAGGAGGGGTATTGGCCAAGATTGAGCAAAGAAGCTGGCTGGATCTAACTCAAATGTGGCTGCTTTTACATAAGTTGCTTGGGAAGCCATGTGTGAAAAGCACAATTCTAGAGTGAGCCAAGTAAACCACACGAGCAGTGGCCATGAAACTGTATTAAAATAGTTAATTTTGATTTGGTTCCAGAGAGAATGCACTCTTTTATAAAGCATGTTAATAATAAGGATTCAGATAACAAAGCTGTTGAGTGACAGGTAGGAAAAGGGGTGATTGTTGTTTTGAAGCGGCTGTTCTGGAGGAATCAGATAATGCTGGTGGGCTGACATCATTTGGTATGGTAATAAGAAAGTATTGGAAATGGGAGAGAAGCCCCCCCCCCCCAAAATAGGATTCAAAAACAGATTATTAGCAGCAGTGACAGATTCGTGCCACTGGATTATCAAAGTGACCGCAAAGCCTTGTTCATCAAGCTGACGGCAGACGTCCCTCTAGATGGCAAAACTGATTCAAGACAAGCATTTAATCTTTAAAAGCTCCTGGGTTTGTCCAAGTTTTCATGTTTATTTTTGCAAACAGCCCTCGGTTTCTACAGCCAGCATCCTCTGTTTACCCCCTTCCATTCAGGCAATAATAAGTGTATGCAGCCCTTTCTGCACTTCGCAAACTGTTGGCATTCAAACTCTACAGCAAGTGTTTCCTGTTCAGCAATAAGCATGCAATGTTTCTTGGTTTTCAGATTGTATCTTTGACAGTAACTGGGAGCTGTTCATCCCCTGAGTGCTGAAATTTCCATCTAATGAGATGTTTCTCCAGCAAATTTCCTAATGCTAGTCTTTTGGCTATAAACAGGCTTGTAAAAGACATATACAGGGAGCTGGGTTTTTTTTCCCCCCTTGAAAAGGGTTTAATTTAAAAATAAGTGTCTTAAATCAAAGGGCTTGCCTTGCATTTAAAATTTGGTTTCCATGTTAGGATGTTTTGCGGCATTTGGCGAATTGCAATGCTGTCTCAAACTGAAGCATTTCATTTTAGGCTTAGTGCGTGTAGGCAGTAACCATAGTGATTTCTGCATATATAAGCTTTGCCAATGTGCTTCAGTCCTTGTGTGCAACATGCTTTCCCCATAAGCAGGAATTGGCTTTCTTGGTGAGTGCTCTTGGCAATCTTGACAGAATCTATCATGAATTTATTTGGGGAAGGTATTTCGTAAGGTTCTGGGGATGGTAGGCATAACGATGCAGGCTGCTTTTGCTAGGAATCCTGGCCTGTTCAACAGTGTCTCCCAATTAAAGGGCATCAAAGACTGCCACAGTGAAATCAGCATGACCACAGCTGTGAACAAAGTCTCAAAATGGATCCAGGCCATTCTCCGCAGCACACTGAGGTTAATCCAAAAGGGATGCCATCTCTCCCATAATAAGCTTTTTATGTGAAAATGTCATGTGATGTATCAGAAGAGTCTGGATTCCATTACAACACCCATACAGAGGATGAAAAAGGGTCTCATGGTATGGCCTTTGTTATAGTAGTTATACCTTGGCTTTACAATATCTTTAAAATATTTGTGTACTGCTGCATCCATTAAACCCTGCTTCTCAAAGACACCTGTACTGCAAACCCATAGTTTCTCTGAGGCGACTCTAGAGTTATAAAAGACCTTTTAGTTTATAAAAAGATCAGAAATGTGAAAGGTGGTTTGCTTGCCTAGTGCTCTGAAAAGTAACAGCACATACATATTGGGTGATAAAGGTAAAGGTTGCCCTTGCTCGGAAGCCAGTCGAATCTGACTTTAGGGGTCATCTCCGTTTCCAAGCCGAAGAGCCAGTGCTGTCTGAAGACGTTTCTATGGTCATATGGTCAAGGGGCAAGGAACGCTGTTACCTTCCCACTGAAGTGGTATTTAGTTATCTACTTGCAATTTCTTGCTTTCGAACTGCTAGGTTGGCAGGAGCTGGGGCCAGAGACGGGAGCTCACTCTGTCATGCGGCACTTGGTTCTCGAACTGCCAGGCTACCGAACTTCTGGTCCGCAACTCAGCGTCTTAACCTCTGAGCCACCGCAGCTCCATATTAGGTGATACCACCTCTTAAAATAGGGGTTTAAGTTGTCAAATGTTTTCATTGATATGCTACTTATTTTTCATTCAAGCTTTTGCATTGCAGAATTTGGCTGTTGTTTTCAGGATGTAGGGAAACAGCTCATGTGGCATTTAAATATAGCTCTGTTTGGTTCCTAGGACTACAAAAGGCAAAGCCACGTGATGTATTAATCCCATGTTTGAAATGCTCTGTAGCAAAATGCAGGAACAATTGGCTGTTGCAATTTTTATAATCATCTATGACTTCTCAGGTGTACACGTGGAGTAAATACAGCAATAGGACCACAAGCACAGTTCTTTAAAATGGGGACTGATAATGGGGACTGTGTTTTAAATACTTATTTTTCATAACTTACTCTTTGCTGGTGAGCATAGTCACATGTGTCCTAACACACTGATCAGTTATATTTAAAGCCTTCCTCCCATGTTCCCATACCTCCATTTTTGTCGGGATCACTCCCTAGCCTTTTAAGTAGCACGTGGATCCAACCACCTTTGCCAGATTTGGAACAATTTGCCATATTTTATGGCAAGTGTGGAGATAGACTGGTAGAAGAAATGTGAGTCTGAGACTAGACCCGAACCCCCTGTGACAATGGTTGGTTCATCAAGGCAGGAGCTCAGGTATGTAGGACTTCTATCAGAGTCCTGGGAAAGAGACCCAACCCAGCATGACCAAGGCATCATGACTATTATTTTGCATATTCTGATTCAATCAAGTTCTCAGAGCTATAGTCGGACACACTACTCAGATTTGTTAGCCAAATTGCCTTGATTTCTTAATCAATATTGGGGAATTATGAATATTAATAACTGGCAATAGTCATAAATGGATCACACCTGTGTATACAGAGGTTGGGCCCCTTCCAGACAAACCAGAGAATAGACAAGGAGACAAGGAGACTGATGTAATGATAAAGCAGTGTTTCTTTACTAAGAAAATTATATCTCATTCAAACAATACAGAATCACACACACACATACAGATTCTAGGAAATTAGAGAGATTGAGAGACATTTGCATGAGCAGGAGATTGTTGGCAGTATTTACCTCTCCAGTAGCTGGTGTGATCCTTCTGGGAAAATAAATGATAGGCTGGGAGAAAGATGGGGGGAGCACATGTGCTGAACCAGCAGCGGCACGTGTAGGCCCTTGGCTGCGTAGACCAAGAGTCTTGAAGGTAAGGGAGGGCAGGAAATCATTGAAGCAAGAGAGAGAGCTGGCTGCTGGGAGCTTTCTTTTATTGGGGGGTGGTCTCTGGGGGCAGGCTTGGCCAGATGCCTGTCCTGAGACCACCCCTTGCTGGTCCACCCACTAGCTCTTGTCCAGTAGGAGAAGGGGGGTTGAGCAATGTTAGATTCTACCTAGCATGGTCAGAGGAATACCTGGGGCCGGAAGCTGACATCATCAGCTAGGAGCATTGTCTTGTAGATGAGATTAATCTCTCTGGGCAGCCAAACCAGATTTTAGCTGATCAAGTCCATTGTTTCACTGGTCAAGGAACGTTGGGGGGGGGGGGTTGCAGCCTGCGATGTGTAGAGGACATGTAATGGAGTTCGTGAGCACATGTCTTTAGCCAGAGACAAGATGGCTATCTTCTGTGTAAGTGTCTTTGTGTGTTAAGAGAAGCCTCCTGGAGTTGGCACCCTTGGGAACCGCTGTCTCAAGCATTTGCTGGAGTCATTTGTAGCTGGTTTTTCTCTTTGGTTATTCCTCCTAGTTCCTCTCACACACAATTAGCAGTCCATTTATCACTTATGAATTTATCATTCATAAGAGTGCAAAAGCACCTTGCTGGCTTACGGATTCAAATATTTGTATTTATTGCCTGGAATTGCTGCTTGCTGCCTTCACTGCCTTCACCTCTGTCCAAGCTATAGCTAGTGTGCTTGTTCGAGGATCAATTAGGCCACCGTGATGATTCTTCAGTGCAGGAACTGATAAGTAATATTTCCCCCTTTGTATTTTCTTCCTACTTCTCCCTCCTTTGCTTATTGTTTTATATGTTCTGCTCTGTGAGGGCATTACTGGGCAGATTAGGTGCAAGGATCAGATGCCTGTATTTATGGGCTGAGTGGTATTTTGTGTGGGAATTTACTGAAATACTGCTTTAACCACTTGCCTATAAAAGAAAAGGTCAGTGGTACCTTGAAGACGAACAATTCTTATTTCAATATGAGCTTTCGTGAGTCACCACTCAATACTTTAGCTATGAAGAAGTGAGAGATGACTTACGAAAACCCATACTGAAATACATGTTGCTAGTCTTTAAGGTACCACTGATCTTCTGTTTCATTCAGTTAAAATGAACTAACTCAGCTACCAATTTGCTTGCCTTTTAACTTTGAATCTCCTCATGGAACTATCTTTGGCTGAAGACAGACTGGTAGTCTGCTGCGCCTCCGCAGCGCGGCAGACTAAGGCGGGGGGGATTTCTCCCGCGGTGTGGCGTTCAAACTGCGGCCGGCTTCCTACGGCGGCGTGCGGACGCCGCACAGCTCCCCCTCCCGGTGCGCGTTCACACCTGCTCCGGCAGGTGGAACGCGCGCTGCAGCAGCCGGAGCACCACTTTGAAGTGGTGCTCGGCTGCTGCGGGAGGAGCGCGGCGCCGGATGCGATGCATCTGGGCCGCCTCCTCGGGGCAGATGCAGCCGTCTGAACGGCCGCTCTGCCTCCGCTTTTGAAGCAGAGGCAGAGCGGCCGAGACTGCCAGTCTGTCCTTAGCCTTTGATTATTCCAATTTGTCACAGTCTTTGTTTTGGTTTGGAGCTCTGCTACTTTCCTTTTAAATCCCAAACCTTTGAGCATATGGTACAAGTAATTTGCTATGCAACATTTCTACAGGTCTTTTGACACTTGCAGAAAAGAGAACAGTTCTTGCACCTGCATGCATTAGATTTGTGAGTTTTAGAGCTGCGCACATTATCAGTTATTCCACCAGTATGGTATCACATGTATGGTATCACATGTCTGTCCATGCCCTCCCACCTGTTCTCCACAGGGTTTCGCACTGAATGGTTAAGTGTCAGGCTCCTGAACAATGTTACTCTCAACAACGCTCTCTCTTCAGTCATTTATTTATTGAGAAATAATCATGTTCCAGGCCAGACCTGTACCATGTCAGAAATGAGGATCTTGCAGGAAAATCCAAAGATGCAGACAGTTCAAGCAGAGCCCTCCACAAATGCACCAATCACACTCTGTATTCATCCCACCTAACTTTTGTGCTTCTACATTTCTATCCCTCCCCCGGAATACATTAATCCCTTATCTAAGACAGTGAGACAGGCACAGCTTTGGCTACTGGACAATCAGTCTCCTCAGTAGTGCTATTGATTTCCTTAACTCCACACTTCTCATTATTCAGGTATAGTCCTGCAGGGATAACCTTTCCATCATCAGTGAGAACCAATGACCATCCCATTTGCAACAATTGGAATGTGTGCCTCTTCGGATTGCTCAGAAATAATTTGGCAGGCAAGCTGCTGCAAATTGGGTTTGTTCTGAGATGATGTCTAGAACTTGGTCATCTGAGCAGGAGTTCACATATCAGGACAGATATTGGCTACATCCATAGTCCCACTGTCATATGCTCAAAGGGAAGGTTTTTTGTAGCAGTAAGGTGCTGATAGAGAGTCACTCTCTCTCTTAATGTCAAACTCTCTTTCATTTGCCATGATGGATAGGGGGAGGGAAATTCCAGGGGGGGGGCATGAGTAGTTGAGTGTGTGAACTGCTATGCTGTAGATGCTGTAATTCTTCCTAAGATTCCCATTTGCCAGCCGTAAAGGGATTTTCACTTCTAAGTGGCACCAGGTTCTCTGGACCCATTTAAAGGAATATAATTTCTTGATACTATTAATCAGATAATCTGTTATGTAAATAGGATAGATCTCCATCTTTGATTGGTTAATCCTGAGGCTCGAGACAGATGCAAAGTGGTCCAATTCAGTCATGGTGTATTGTAATGAAATAAGGGGTTTTGTTAGGTAGAGCACCGTATCGTCCACAAACAGGCTGACTTTAAATATATGATCACTGACATCTACTCCTTGTATCTTTGTGTTATCCCTTATAGCAGTGGCAAGAGGTTCTACGCACAATGAAAAAAGCAGGGGTGAAAGGGCAGCCCTGACGCCTACCTCTTGTGGGAGTGAAGTGATTGGGAAAAACACCATTAATCCTGAGTTTAGATTGTGGCAAGGCATACAGAGTTGAGATTCCATTGCAAAAACTGGTGCCAAAAATTCATATATTTCAATAGATGGTACAAGTAAGATGGCTCAACAGTATCAAATGCCTTCTGTATATCTAACTAAAGGAGGACAGATGACACACCTTTCTTCCTACAGTAATTAATTATGTTGAGAGTTTTTCTGACATTGTCAGCCATGTTCTTCTAGGGGATAAATTCTGTCTGATCTTTTAGTTTATTTCTATATAATTTTACTCAGCCTTGCTGCAAGGACAGTCAAAAAAAATCTCGACATCTTGATTTAATAGGCTGATAGGACAATATGCCCCAGGATCCATTTTGTCTTTTCCAGGTTTTGGAATCAATATAACAATGGCTTCATTCCAAGATGATGGCATCTACCTTTGTCATTGCGAAGCTGCATTAGAGGATCTACTAGGATATGTTTATAACCCTTATAGAATTCTCCTGTAAAACCGTCATTACTGGGTGCTTTATAGGTTTTTTTTTTAAAGTTATTAATGACAAGCTCTACCTCACTTCTTCCTATGGGGGCATCTGAAAAAGTCCCATGGTCTTGGGATAATTTGGGAACTATCACTTTCTTTAATAAATATGTTTTAATATCTGCAGCCGATGATGACGTGGTCTTGTATAAATCATTGTAATATTGCTAAAAAAATCTTCAAAATCTGGTCAGACTTAGAACACATTTCTCCTTGAGAATCTCTCAGCAGTCAGATTTGGGTATGCTGATGTTTATCCTTTACTCTACGTGTTAAAAGTCTTAAATGTTTAGGAGCTCAAACCCATTTTTTCTGCTGAAATTTTAATATATTTTGTTTTATTCTAGACAGTTCTAAGTTATCCAAATTTTGCCTTTTGATTAATAATTTTTATAAACTTTTTTACTCGTCATTTTTATGTAAGGTCTCCAGTTCTTTGATTTTATCTAACAAGTCTGTACGAAGAAGTTCCTTTTGTCTTTTCTCATAAGCTGCTAGGAAGATAAAATGACCCCTAAGAATGGCCTTTAGGGCATCCCACACAGGACCATTTGAGACTCCACAGTTGGAATTGTCTTCAAAATATCTTTGGATGATATTTTCAATTTCAGTTCTAATATGAACATTTAAAAGTAAGGCAGGGTTTAATTTCCAAAGGTTCATTGATAAGAGGGGAACATTATATAAGCCCTTGTACCCATGTGTGATCTGAATACAATTTTGGGCCAATATTTGCTTCAGTTTTCATGTTACTTAACAATGAAGATATTAAAATAAAATCGATCCTCATATACACCTGATGTCTTCCCCAAAAATAAGTAAAGTCCTTAGTAGTTAGATTGCATAACCTCCAAAGATCCACCAAATTAAACTTAATCAAAATATCAGCCAACTGAGTCTTAGCATTTTTTAGCATTTTTAGATATTGTATTGGATCTATCCCAATGCTTATCAACTATATAATTTAAATCTGCCCCTATGATGACTTGACCAGATGCAAATAACCTCAACTTCTCCAAAGTATCTTCTATAAATTCTAATTGATTCTCATTAGACGCGTAGATCATAGCAATCATAATAGCCTTATCATTATGTATTCCTGAAATAAAAATAAATCTACCTCTTGGATCTTTTTGAATGGATTTTAACTTAAAGGCGACTTTGTGTGAAATTAATATTGCCATTCCCCTAGACTTAGATATGCCAGCAGCTTGATACTGGTAAGGGAATTTGGTAGTATTAAAAAAAAATTGAGTGTCTTTTTTCAGATGTGTTTCCTGAATACATACGATGTCAGGTTGGTTCTTAAGGACAGCTGTTTGAATCCTTCATTTTTTAATGACATTATTCATACTCCTAACATTACAGGTAAAAATTTTCAAATTAGACGCCATGACCATGAGATGGATAATGATATTTTGTCCATAACATCAGACCAAAAAGGAAAATGAATGTTGAAGCATATATTAAGCTGAAAAGGAAACTTAACTACCTGTGAGATTAGATATAACCATTTGCTACAGATATCCTCCTCATAAAAACAGCCCCTAAAATAATCCTATAAACCCTGTACAGCATTCTGTCTATGTAAGCTAATGTTCTGCGAGAGGTAGATTTCTGAAAACCTATTAATACCCTTCATTGATACAGTAAGAAAAATAACCATGAACTGTGAAAAGTATTGAAGTAGCCCTGGGCTCCTGTATGTCTTGTCAGTGTAAGAATCTTTAAAGCTATTAAAAAGCACCATAGAAACTCTTTAGATTTGATTATGAACAACATCCAAAAAAACTTAGCAACCTTATTGTTACAAAACCCCAGGGAAGAATGTCCGTAACTGAACCTTATAAAATTTAACAACATACTTTTTAATCTATTACTACATACTATTAATATATAATCACAAACATTGAGGACTAGAATGAAATATGTTTGAAAGAATCCTTGTAGCCCATAAAAACATGACCATAACATTAAAGGTTAAGTGCAACTGTCAGTATAGTTTTATTGGGATACAGAACAAACTTCAGAAAAGATCAACACAAAATAATAAAACAAAAAGAAAAAAAATAGGGAGGCCTGCCCAATGGACAAGAAGGGACTGACTGCCCCCTCTAAGGTCTTCCACAGAACAAAGTGCTATAACCATACTAATGTAAAAAAATTTGAACACCATTGAGAGCAATCAGAGTCAAAGCTCCTTACCCCCTCCCTAGGATGCATAAAAAGAATGTATAACTGCTCCTGACATTTGAACTAGTATAAGATCAAAGAGATTCAACCATTTACTCTAGCTTTCACTCTCTTCATGAAGCACAGAGATTTTAGCCAGTCATATAAGATAAAGAAAAACATTTTGATAATGCTCAAGTTCTGGAAGACGGCAAGATAGAGCACATCTTCAGCCAAGATGAGTGTGGATTGGGATCTTAGACCAAAGTATTGGTGAGATCTGGAAGTCAAGTTCCTCTTCATTGTTTTTTTTGCTTGCGGGGTCAGATAAAGGTTCCAAGTGCAGCTGCTGTAGCATGAAGTGGCCACTTTCTAAATGCTGTGTAGCAAAAATAGCTCCTTGATGGTGAACCTGTAGAGCACCCGATGGAAGCCACTTGTAGTGGATATCAGCTTCACACAGCTTGGCAGTAATCAGTTTCAGTATAGCTCATATTTGAGGATTTTCTCTAGGCAAATCCGGATAGACCTGAATCTTTTGGCTCTTATGTTTAAGAAAACTGTCTTTGCATGCAAGGTAAAGTCCTGGCATCTTGGAATTCTATAATGATGTCTCTCTACATCTCTACTGTGGTGAAGGAGCAGCAGAGCCAATTCTATAGGCACAGAGAATTAATGGTGTGATTTTGTCTTCCGGGCTCAGTATCTCTGGCTATGATCACACACACTAAATAATCCACTTTCAATCCACTTTCAATGCACTTTCAAATTGAATTTTGCCAGTTCACACAGTAAAATCCAGTTGGAAAGTGGATTGAAAATGAATTGAAAGTGGATTATTTAGTGTGTGTGATCACAGGCTGAGGACAGACTGGCAATCTGGAGCGCGAGGAATCCGGAGGCAAAAGCTGCGGGGGAAAAATTCCCCAGGGCTGGCCGTTCACCCTGGCCAGTGTATTGCGCAAGGATGCTTTTACGGAGTGTTCAGACTGCTGCGGAGCAGCCCCAGGTGGGCCGGCCTCCGCAGCTTGTGGCAGGGCTGTTTTCGGCAATGTGCATATGTGCGCATGAGCACATGAGCACATGAGCACTCATGCACAAATTGCTGAAACGGCACGTTCACACAGCCACCTCCGCTTGAATCCCGCCTTCTTCCGGTTCACACTGCCTGAAAGCGGGAGGCATGCGGAAGACGGCCCCTGGACACCGGTTTCTCCCGGTGTCCTCCTAAAGCGAAAGGAAACCAGCTGCAAAACGCGTAAGTGTGGAAGGGAGCCGAGTGACAGCTGCGGATGTCTGAATGGGCTCCCTTCCCCCGCTTCCCAAGCAGAGCTCTCCTGCTCCAGATTGCCAGTCTGTCCTCAGCCTGTAAGTCAGTGTGCCATAAATATGGCAAGTTCCATGCTACCTTCCTCTTTTTCTTCCATCCCTCTAAACTTAAGGGTGTTTTGCTTCATTTTTGTCTCTAACATCAAAAAATTTTCCGTTGACCTATCATCTTTTTCCTGAAAGTATTGGATCTCATTCTGCACAGTTACTCCTGTCTCCATAGCTATGTTAGCCATCTGGGCCACTTGCTGTAATGCTTTATTTATGCTATCTAATTGTTCTCCAAGTGGTGCCAGTTTCATATCTATGTGACCCAAAATGTCTGCTTTTCGAGCAGAAATGATTTCGACCAGTTTGTCATTTTGCGTTTGCGTTTCCGAGCCCTCCATGGCCTCTAGTGCATCCACCATTTTGTCTTTCATAGTAGACAAGACAGATTTTGCCGCAGCTGCCCCAGTGTTGGGTAAAAAAGCTTTTAAATCCAGCGGTTTCAGATTTTTTTGATAACTTTTTTTATCTCTAGAGCGTTTATCCATACCTTGAGAGCACTCACTGGTCGATTTTAGAGCAGGTATTCAGCAGATCAAGGGAGACGGGTCTGGAGAGCGTCGGCTACCATGTTAGGTAGCCGATGCCGTGCCCCTATGTACAGGGTTGATGCCATTTAGAGCTGAACATTTTTTAACCATATAATTTGAAGTTCTCTATTTGTTTTGTATTATACTGAAGACGTAAGCTTAGTGGTGTCTTGTAGAGATTGTAGAGAGTGGTGTCTTGTAAAGCAGAGAATTCCGAGTTTTGTTTGCTATGCCTGGCAGCAGCTTTCAGAGTCTCAGGCAGAAGTTTTTCACATTACATACTACCTGATCCTTTTAATGAGAGATTGAGCCTGGGACCTTCTATATGCAATGCATGTGTTCTACCATAGAACCACAGCCCTTTCCTATGCTACTGCCATTCTTGCCTCCTGTTAAGTTGAGAACAGAGGAATGAGATGGAGCATAGGTGAAGCAGGACTGTATCTGGCACAAGCAGCTACAGTTTTTCTATGGTCTGCAAGTAGGCATTACCAGGGTTCAGGGAATATTTGCCTGACTAGTTCTGACTTTGTTATCTCGCTTATCCTCAAATAGTCACATTCTCTGACCAGAGTTTAGTTGCAGTTCTCCCAGCATCCTGGAGGATCTGTCACAGGTCTGAATTGGTTATCTACAGCATTAACTATGGGGTTGGATCCAGTCTAAATTTTCTGCTGGTGGAAGGTGTGGGGTAATTTTCACCAGTTCTCCCTTCCTGCTGCTAACCACTGATATGCCTCTCATGCTGTTCCTCTGAGGGCTCCCTGTCCACAGGAGCAGTATTTCAGGGGGCCCGGGGGGGGGGGGGGGGAGAGGCAGGAATGTTCTGTTCCACTGATAGAAGTGTCTTGTATGAGTGAACAATTTAGTCTCAGCCCAGCCCATAAAAACCTGATACATTGTTGTACAGGACTGAAGTCCTGCAGGACTGAAGTCCTGTGATCAAAATTCATCATTTCTGTGAAAAATTTTTTGCAATACAATGCGTTTATCCCTCGGAAGACAGGCAGTGGCATCAGGAATGTTAAGCTGTTCCATAGTCCAACTTGTTTAAACAGCTCCACTGACACATCATGCATCGTCTTTCCATAAATCATTAGTTCCAGGCCATCTTAGCCTTCATTGGGCAAAGGCTAAACACATTCTGGTGAGAAGACATAATTTCACTGCCATTATAGCCACTAGAAATTTGTGAAGAGGTTACTGTGCCCACTACATGATTCTATCAGTGATTCTTATTTCTGGGAGTTACCAAGCAGTGTAACATTTTCAGGCAGTTACTACTCTGAGGCAACAGTCTCTTGATTGCTGGGTAAATCTCATGCCCTCAGGTTAGAGTTCATGGGAACAAATGTTGACTTGGGGCATTTTATCTTTCAAAGCCACGGACATGGACAGTGGTCTATCCTGAGAATTAAAGGAACTGTAAAACATTATCAGCATCTTTCTTTGTATCTCCCTGTTCCCCTCTAGTTTATGTGAGACAGGAAGCACTTGCAGAAATATTTAACAATGTATGACAAGATTAGTTCTGAACTGTCATTGGAAAGTGAGGAGGATCCACTGGTAGCTTAAATTCAACTTAGCTATAGAGCTTTATAGTTGCAAGGGGCCTTACACACCACTTAGACCAAACTCCTGCTTAGTGCAGAACATCCAAACCTAGAACATTCCCAACAGATGGCTGTCCAGCCTGTGCTTGAAAACCTCAAGCAAAGAACCACCCCCATTGCCCGGCTGCTCTCTCTCCTGATGATCAACCCAAATCTTCCCTCCTGCTAAATGAAACTCATTAGAACTAGTACTTGCTGTCTGGAGTGTCAGATAAGTCTTTGACTTTTTCAATGCAATAACCCTTTAGGTATTTGAAGAGCAGCATGATGATGTCTCTCCTTAGTTTTGTCTTCTTCAGTCTAAACCTATCCAGCCTTTCCTGGTAGGATTTGTTTTCCAGACCCTTGACTTTCTTTTCTGCCTTCCTCTGAGCCTGTTCCTATTTGTCAATATCAACAGTTCTTAGCTGCTCCCCCACAAGAATGCAAGATTATTGAATATGACCCTCCCCAGCTGCAAGTAAAACATAAGACATAAAAACAGCATTACAGGCAAGGCAACTTTATTTGTGTGTGTGTTAAGTGCCATCAAGTCACTTCTGATTTCTGGTGACCTTATGAATTAATGTTCTCCAAAACGTCCTTATGTTAGCAGCCAATGCAAATTGAGAGCCGTGGCTTCTTTTATGGAGTCAATCCATCTCATGTTGGGTCTTTCTCTTTTCTTGCTGCCCTCAACTTTTTCTAGCTTTATTGTCTTTTTCAGTTATTCTTGTCTTCTCATAACATGACCAAAGTACAATGGCCTCAGTTTAGCCAGTTTAGCTTCTAGGGAGAGTTCAGGCTTGACCCACTTATTTGTCTTTTTGGTGGTCCACAATATCTGTAAAAGTCTCATCCAACACCACATTTCAAAGGAATCAACTTTCTTCCTGTCAGCTTTCTTCACTGTTCAACTTTCACATCCATACATAGTGAGGGGGAATACTAAGGTATGAATTAACTTGATCTTGGTTGCCAGCAACACATCCTTACACTTAAGGATCTTTTCTAGCTGCTTCATGACTGCCCTCCCCAATTTCAGTCTTTTTTTGACTTCTTGGGTACAGTCTCCCTTTTGGTTAATGATGGGATAGAGCCAAAGAATAGAAAATTTTGAACAATTTCAATGTCTTCATCATCAACCTTTAAGTTGTATAATTTCCCAGTAGTTATTACATTTGTAAATAAATATCAGTATAGCCAAAGATGGGAGGGAGGTAAAAGGTTAGATGGTTGGTGTGTGGGAGGAAAGAAAGAATGAATATAGGGGTTGCCAGGACAGAAAGAAGAAATAGTGGGATACAGGGATACAGGTAAAAGTTACCCCCAGAACTGGGCTGGTGTGTGAAGGAGAGAAGAATGCAAGAAAAGGGGAAGAAGAAGAAGAAGAGATTGGATTTATATCTCGCCCTTCACTCACTTGGAGTCTCAGAGTGGCTTACAGACTCCTTTCCCTTCCCCTCCCCTCCCCACAACAGACACCCTGTGAGGTAGGTGGGGCTGAGAGAGCTCTGAGACAGCTGTCCTTCAGACAACAGCTGGTACCGAGCTATGGCTTGCCCAAGGTCATCCAGCAGGTTCAAGTGGAGGAGTGGGGAATCAAACCTGGTTTTCCCAGATTAGAGTCCGCGCACTTAACCACTACACCAGACTGGCTCTGGGTGCTATTAGGGAAGCAAAAGAGGAAATAATGGGGGGGGGGGTTTAAATGAAATGCCTTCGCCAAGTCCTTGCAGGTCCTCAATTATCAGTATATCTAATTCACAACATAACCTGATCTGTATATACTTAAATCCCGAGATTGGAGCCATAAATTGACAAGACAGATGTTTCTACAAGCCTGAGTAAAGCCACAAGTTTGTAGATGGAAAGTAAACATATGGTTGACCCCCTAAAATATAAGAAGCAGTGCTTGTAAATTTAAGAAATGAATGCCCTCTGCAGTGGCCATTGTGAGGGTTGCTAAGCAACCACAACAGTAATGCAAGCCTTCAGGCTTTGGTTTCTGTCAGTTGCAGCAGGCTTTTTCTAGGGCTATTTTGGCCTTTGAGGAAGGGCTTATTGGGGCCAGGCCCAGCAACAACCTCTGGCAGTCATGACTGCTTGCTCCTATTCAACAGCAACCACCCCTCAAAAGCCAATGTGTGTGGTGGTTAGAGTATCAGACTAGGATCTTGGAGACCCAGGTTCAGTTTCCCTCTCTGCCATGGAAACTCACTGAATGACCATGGCCCCATCTTATACCCTTAGCCTAACTTACTTCACAGGCTTGTTTTGAGGATAAAACAGTGGAGAAGAGAATGATGTAACCTGCTTTGGGTCCCCATTGTGAAGAAAGGCAGGGTATAACTGATGTAAATAAATAATGTATATGAAAGGAGCAGATAAAAGGTACATTGATTGGTAGGTGAGAAGGAGGGAAGCAGGGAAAGTGGATAGCCTATGGGGGCTTTCAGGGAAGGGTAAGAGGAAGTAGTAGGGGAGGAGAAAATGAGATGTCCCCAGCAAGTCTGTGAGAGTCGCCACTTGTTAATATATCTGATTTTCAATACGGGTTCATCTGTAGATCCATGAGTCTAGAGACTGAAGCCACAAACAAGACAAATATTTCTACAAATCTGTGTGAAGCCCCAGGTTTGCAACAGAAGAAAAAGAAACAAAAAATAGTGTTTCAAGTTTCATACTACAATCTGGGGGACCCAGGTTCAATCCCCACTCTGCCATGGAAACTGGGTAACCTTGGGCCAGTCGTCTCAGCCTAATTTAGTTTACAGAGTTCTTGTGAGGATAAAATGGAAGAGAAGATAATTATGTGAGTTGCTTTGGGTCCCACTGGGGAGAACGGTGGGGTATAAATTAGTAAATAAATAAAGCTAGAAAAGGTTGGTTTTTGAGTGGGGAAAAGAGATGGAAGCAGGGAAAGGAGCAGAACTCCTCCTGTTAATCTATGCCTGTACAGCTTGAGATACAATGAACCAAAGTTAGCTTTTATTTTCCAAAATCCATAATTTCTAATAACTCTGTTTCTGTAGGCTATGTTAAGCCTTGAATGTGTGAGACTTCTGATGAGATCCAATAAGCCAGGCCTTGTAATGTAAAACAAAGTCTTTATTTCTTAATGGTCTTTCAGGAAACACTTGCGTTGTTAGTGATACCACATACAGAAGGTGAAGAACTGATATACTGTATTCAAACAGGAGAAATAGGGCGGGTACCAATCAGAATGAAAATATCAAGTGCCAAAATGTGCTACCATTACTTTCTCAGAGAAAAGGCGCATAAGCTGAGCACTATTCCCCATCCCCAACCCTGTGTGTAATCTACATGCATTCCCACGCAAGACACCTGAAAGAGCAAAGAGCCCAGTTGCCCAAGGTTACAAGTGCAGCAACATAGATAACTGAAGTTTAGCAAAACAGATGAGTTCACTCTGGAAAGAAAAAGGGAGGGCCGGAGGGGAGGAGGGAGGGAGGGAAGACGGTGGGGAGTGGAAGCTGATGCCACTCTCCCGCCGGGACCTGAAAAAAGTGATTGAGACATGGAGTTGCATGACAGGGAACCTGACAGAATGTCAAACTGTATCAAAAAACAAAAAAAGTGATGGAGGAAGACTTATTACTAGACAAATATGGGTGGTGTTTCCCCCTGTATATTTCATCTTGACCCTAACCTGAAGATTTGGAGAGCTAGGCAAAATAGTTTCATTTCTGTTTGTTTTTATGAAATAAAAACTGGAGATTTTTATGAAATTGTAATATGAAGCTCACCCTGGATTTTGGTGTTCTGATTTACTTGTTTATAAACTACAGTGAACTAGATCTGAATTCCTTGTTTATGAACTAGAACCAATGTACTGGGAATTCTCCATTTTTGGGAGGTGAAATTCTGAATTTTGTACATAATTTTCTGCAGTTTGTTTACCTTTCAGCTTCTTCCATTCATTTGAACGTTCCGCCCTCCATATCAGTGATGTGCATCGATAAAACACTGCAAAAAACAAACAAACTGTGCTTAGATCAAGAGTCTTTAGTGTGATGTTCTACCAGTAATCAGCCATCATAACCGTAAAGCACAATCTTATGTACAATGACATCAAAATTAATTGTGCAGTGATTTATAGTTACTCAAGAGGAGAAAGAAAGATGCAAAGGATTTGTAAAATGTGGCAAGCTGTATATACTTCAATCCAGTTCCTGATTTTAGACAATGTCCTAATCTAATCAGAAGGTACATCCAGAAACTATGAAGTAAAGCAAATTCACTCATCCCTCATGAACATCTTTATTATTTATTTATTTCCCTTCTTTGTCCCCTATGGCAGGGGTGGGCAAACTTGCTCAGCGAAAGAGCCACCTAGAACAGGGGTGGCTAAACTTGCTTAACGTAAGAGCCGCATAGAATAAACATCAGATGTTTGAGAACCACAAGACATGAACAGATATTACCTGCTTTTATTGGAAAATAAGCAAATTTGCTTTTTATTAACATTAAATGAGATTACCAAAAATAATAACAAAAGGGGTAAAAGCAGATATTGATAATGATATTAATTTGTCCAGTGATACTTGTTTGGTAATGATATTTAGCTTCCCCAGCCACCCTGCTGGGAGCCACATAATATATGTGAAAGAGCCCCATGCGGCTCCCGAGCCACAGTTTGCCCACCCCCACCCTATGGGGCCCCCAAAAGGCTTACATTATTCTCCTCTCCTCTGTTCTGTCCTCACAACAACCCTGTGAGGTAGGCTAGATTGAGAGTGTGTGACTGGCCCAAGGTCACCCAGTAGGCTTCCGTGGCAGAATGGGGATTCAGAGCTGGGTTTCCCAGATCCTAGTCCAACAATCTAACAACTGCACCATATTGGCTTACAGTGTTCCCTCTAAAATGAGTTAGTGTGAGCTAGCTCACCGTTTTTTAGCCTCCGGCTCACACATTTTTGCCTTAGCTCAGGAAGGATGGCTCCAGAGCAAACTAATTGATGCAGTGGCCAAATCACCTGCTCATGACTTTAATGCCAGTCGCTCACAAAGTAGAATTTTTCCTCACAAGACTCCACAGCTTAGAGGGAGCCTTGGCTACTACTAATGTCATTGCCACTAATGGCATTGCGTGAATGTGGCTTTTCTTACAGATTTTTAAATTATTTTGTACATTCTTATGCAAAAGTTGAGAAAATGTTTTCCCAGAGAATTTAGTCACTTTCTATTTTATAAACATTGATTCTTCTTTTAGTTTTGCCTACGGTTCTTGTGAAGCATGAAATTGAAATGAGTGTTCCTGTCCCCTCCCCCCCCTTGGTATTCAGTACTGCTTGCCTATTTAAGAAGAGGCACTTACTTTCTTTTGATGCAAATTGCACTGTATTGTATTGACTTCACAAATCATCAGCCATATTTATGCTCCAAACAGCACAGAGTGGTCCTTGCAGTTTGCTGTAATTGGTGAGTTTCAGAGTGGGGAGGGGAAATCAGAATACTCTTCTCAGGTTGCTCTTGCATTTGTTAGGCAATTTCATATGATGGCCCTGCCAATATGGCACAGGAAGTGCAATAATAAAGGAACAAAAGTAGAGAACTTTGCATGTATGGAAGTCATCCTTGCAAACATGCTCAGTGTATAGTTCTGTATTTGCTGTGACCTGCTGTGCATCAAACTGGATTTGCTTCCTCAAGTTTTGTGTGTTTTAAAAGCACCCCCCCCAACCCCCAAAAAGAGAAAAACTGCCAGAAAGATGCTGGACTCTTTGTCATATCTGCAAAGGAACAAGCAAAAGTATCAGTCTATAAGACTTTTAACGAAGTGCCAGTTTTTGTTTTGTTTTGCATTTGCTCACCCATGCACACACAGCCCTCCAACGAACGAGCAGAAAAATTCAGGGTATTGGTGTATGCAGCATACTGCAACTTGGTATGTAACATCTGATTGTTTCATGAGCCTGTTTATCTCCATTGTCACTCTCTTTTAATTCACTGGCTGTATTACAGTTAAAGAAAAATGACTGCATCTCATATATTCCTAAATGTTGATGTGTCTACCTGAAAGATAGTAGTGAAACGCTGTCCTGTGTGTCCCCCAATTCATAGGGTTGCACTTCCAAAGTTTACGCAAACTCCACTGAACTCTGAGAATATTACTTCCCAATAGACCCTTGTTAGGGTTGAGGCAGTGGTCTGAAAGGCTGATTTTCTAGTATTTCCTAGGATTCTCATTTACTGTGTAACATATGCCTACATCACTTAATACCATATGCCTATATAACTTAATCCCAGCCATTACTGTCATCTGAAATTAAAAAGCCCTTGCAGTACTTCCAAAACATGCTCAGGATCCATTAGTAGAGGGAAAGGCATCCACAGCATCCTTTTTATAGATCTGGCGATGCTACTAACAATCACAATGAAATACTGTGATGTAAGCACGATCTTAGACACGTTGACTTGACCACAAGGTGCTAAGAATGACACTGGATTTGTGAGCAAGCCATCCTCATGAGGAGGCAAGATGCCACCTTGTTCCATTCATTCATAGAAAACCATGCTCTGTAGAGCTCTGTCCCGTCCCGGAGAGTCCGGGCCGGGAGCTTACCCGACCGGCACCCCGGAGCTGGTCGCGACCCCGGCTGGAGGCGGAGGCCGAGAAGAAACATCCCGAGCCGCGGGAGGCGGCTACTCGCGCCCTGTCACCCGATGGCGGGTGGGCGCCCCGCGCACGGCCCATCCCACGCAGCCCGCGGCCCGGTGGGGCGGCTCCCCTGGGCCTGACGACCGGGGGCGTCTGACCTGGTCCCGGGCGGAGGGAAGCAGTGCACCCCGAGGATGCCAGCGGCGGCGGCGTCCAGGCTGGCCACACCCAGGTCCCGGAAGCCGCGGGAAGGAAGGAAGCCTCAGCGTTGCCTGCTAAGAAGGGGGGCGGGGCCGGGGGCGGGGGATGGACGGGCCGGCGAGGGGAAGAGGGAATAAAAGGAAGAGAGGGGAAACGGGTCGAGGAGGAGATGCCGGCGGTGATGCCTCACTGTGCTGTGGAGCCCAGAGACAAGGATAGAGAGAACGGCTGCGCAAACTGGGAGAACAGTGAGCCAAACGAGTGTCCCTGAGAGGGGCCTCATTGGCAGAGCACACCAACGGAGGCCAGGAGGCAGCTGAGGGTGCTGTATACCCCCGCCCCTGGCTATTCTGAGACCCGGGAACCCCTCTTCCCCGAACCCCGGACCTCGCCAGGACCGCCCTCCGGGGGAAGACAGCACGGCCACCGGGGGCACTCTGGGGGAGGGCAAGCCTGAGCGTCACACGGTGGTGGAGAATGCGGGCCCTGGCCCCGCCCTAGGGACCCCGCTACCACATCTCCCAGTCCCCCAGGGGTGGAGCGTCCCTCGGCGCTGGTTACGTCCAGCACAACTACAGCCCCCAGCAGACGCCGGGGTAAGAGCAGCCCCCTCCGACACAGAAGTTTTGCCCACAGACCCCACAGCCAGGATGGACTTCGCCCAGTTCGGGCAATGGCTGGCGGAGCACCAGGCGCAACTCCTCAGAGATCTCTCGCAGCAACAGCAGGCGGCTCAGGCGAGTCTGGTGCGAGACATGAGACAGGCCCTCACCCCCCAGCAGGGGGCGGCCAGTGCAGGCCAGGGTGGTGCCCTGGCCGCCGTCCCCCGCACTCCCTGGCCCACGCTAGTGAAGATGAGCACGGAGGATGACGTAGAGGCTTATCTGGAGGCTTTCGAACGCGCTGCCGAGGCGGCCGCCTGGCCCAGAGCCCAGTGGGCGTATATTCTGGGGCCCTATCTGGCCGGGGAGGCGCAGGCAGCCCTCAAGGCCTTAGACCGGGGAGAGGCGGCCGACTACGACAAGGTCAAGGCGGCCATCTTGGACCGTTGTGGTATCAGCCCCGAGACATATCGGCAATGCTTCCGGGCGATACAGGCATTACCCTCATCCCGCCCCCGCGCCATGGTAGCTGCCTTAAGGGACGCGGCCTCGCGCTGGTTGAACCCGTCTTCGGACGAAGCCCGGCGGGTGATGGAACTAGTGGTCATAGAGCAGCTGCTACAAATCCTGCCCCCACGAGCTCGCCATTGGGTAGCCTGCTGGAGACTGACACGGTTGGCGGAAGCCGTGGAGCTTTGGGAGAACTTTCAAGCGGCGGAACCACGGGAGCATCTGGGGAGGGGTGATTCCGCTAAACTCGGCAAAGGTGGCGTGGGAGGTAGGCTCCCAAGCGGTTCCGTTTGGACGGACACCCGGACCGACGTTCTCCGCCCCGGCCGGGCCCGCCCTTTCCCATCCCGGGGGCCAGGAATAGAGGCAGAAAGGCGGACCCGGGCAACCCCCGTACCGGGAGGGCGGGGACCACCCATCATGACCCCAGGTGGAGGGGGGACCCCGAACCCGCCGGAGCCACGCCCCCCGGCAGCTCGCACCTCGTCGTCGGTGGGGCCCTGTTTCACCTGTGGGCAATGGGGACATCTCCGCTGGGATTGCCCATTGATGGAGTGCGACCTGGGGTGGAATGACACCCTGCAAATGGCCGCTGTGGGTCACCGCCCGCCCGCCTGGACACTCCCTGTGCGGGTCGGGCCACAACAGGTGACGGCATTGTTAGACAGCGGCAGTTCCATCTCGATGGTACGTACCCACCTACTCCCTGCAGCACTGCCGGTTCTTCGCACCGCCACCGTAGTCTGCTTTCACGGCCACGAAGAGCAGTATCCAGTGGTAATAGTGCCAATTGCGTACCTGGGGCAACGGTGGGAGGTCCTGGTGGCACGCGTCCCTCGGCTACCCTACCCGGTTCTCCTGGGACGAGATGCCCCCTGCTTCACGGCAGCCCTACAGGAGGCAGAAGCCTTGGCGGCTGGACAGCCCCCGGAGGACCCGGAAGCCGTGTACGTAGTCGCTCCAGCGGAGGAAGACCCGGTTGGGGAAGAAGACGGTGCGGATCCTCACAGGGGATGGGCCGCAGACCCCGAGTTTCTCCAGGCGCAGGAGCAGGATGAGGCCCTCGACAACCTCCGGCGCCACGTGGCGGTAAGAGACGGGGTGGTGGTGGACCCTCGCCGCAGCCAGAGGCTCCCTCACATTGTGCAGGAGGGTGGAGGTTGGTTTAGAGAGGTAAAGGGGTGCATGGGCCTCTACCGACAGTTGCTGGTTCCCCAACAGTATACAGACCAAGTCTTAGGGAGGGCCCATGATCACCCCTGCGCCGGGCACCAGGGCATCAAAAACACGCTCACGCGGATATTAGCCCACTATTTCTGGCCCGCAGTGGCCCGTGACGCCCGGGCGTATTGCCGTTCGTGCGAGGCCTGTCAACGCCTTAATAGCCGGGGTGACCCACAGGCCCCCCTGTCGCCACTTCCGATCCAGCACGTCCCCTTTGATCGGATAGCTATGGATTTTATAGGCCCTTTCCCATGGACCCCGCGTGGAGCCCGGTACTTGTTGGTAATTATAGATTACGTTTCCCGGAAGCCATTCCCCTGCCTAGTCTCAAAAGCGCTGGGGTGGCCAGAGCTCTTATGCGGTTCTTCTCCCTGGTGGGCCTGCCGAGGGAGATACTCACTGACCGCGGCTCCCCATTCACGGCAGCGCTGATGAGACAAGTTTGTGAGAAGCTGGAAATAAGACAGCTGTTCGCGTCTGTACAACATCCACAGACAGATGGCCTGGCCGAGCGTCTTAATCAAACCGTGAAGTCCATGCTAAGGAAGGTAGCCCGGGAGAAACCCCAGGCCTGGGACCTGTATGTGGACCCCATCCTGTTGGCTCTACGAGAGACCCCCCAGGCCTCGCTCGGCTTTTCCCCCTTCGAACTCGTCTTCGGTCGGCAACCGCGAGGGATATTGGGCTTAGTAGAAGGCCGGCCGCTGGAACCCCGCGAAGTCCCGGAAGGCGACCCGTGCGAGTTCATCCGGCAGTTGAGGGCACGGCTAGATGAGGTGCGCCAACTCGCCCGTGCCAATCTGGAACAAGCCCAGGGACACCAGAAGAAACGTTATGATCAGGGCGCCAGCCCGCGCTCCTTCCAAGCCGGGGACCCGGTCTTAGTCTCGAGGTCGGTGCTAGGGGGAGAGTCCAAGGACCCCTGGCAAGGCCCGTTCATCATCACCCGGGTCCTGGGTCCCTTATCCTACGAGGTCTGCTGCGGCACCCGGCCTCATCATTGTAAACACCTACACGTGAACCACCTCAAGGCGTGGCACCCTCGCCTGCCCCCGTCGCAACAAGGGCTGTTGGCCTCCACGCCCGGAGAGCTGACGGAAGGCGTGCTGCCCTGGACCCCAACCCCCGTTCCGGCTGAAGGACTGATGCTGGATAAGGATCTGTCAGAAGGTCGCCGGGAGGACTTGCGTCATTTATTGGCGGCTCATCCAGGCTTCTTCTCGACGCAGCCCAGGCTTACCCACCTAACTTCACACCGAATCCGGACGGTCCCAGGCCAGGTGGCACGGGCCGCCTGGAGACCTATACCGCCGAAGCTTCGGGAGGCCATGGATCGCGAAGTCAGGGACATGCTGGCACTAGATGTCATTGAGCCCTCACGCAGTGCTTGGAGGAGCCCGGTAGTACTAGTGCCCAAACCCAACGGTACCACCCGTTTCTGCGTAGACTACCGGGAGGTAAACCGTTTGGCTCAGTTCGACGCGTATCCCATGCCCCGAGCAGATCTCTTACTCAACTGTCTGGGGGAGGCCCGTTTCCTTTCCACTTTGGACCTTACCAAGGGTTATTGGCAAATCCCCATGCACCCAGAGGACCGGGAAAAAAACGCTTTTGCCACCCCAGGAGGACTATATCAATTTAAACGCATGCCCTTTGGGTTGCACGGCGCCGCAGCCACATTCCAACGCTTGGTGGATCAGGCCCTGGCCACATGCGGGTCGTTCGCCCGCGCATATCTGGATGACATACTCATTTGTAGCCCTGACTGGGAATCTCACCTGGAGCAGGCTAGGCTTCCAGGAACTGAAATACTTGGGGTTTCTGGTCGGGAAGGGACAGCTGAGGCCCTTGCTGGGGAAGGCGGAGTCGCTGGTCCATCATCCCCTGCCCCGAACCAAGAAACAACTGCGTGGCTTTCTAGGGTTCGTGGGCTATTACAGTCGCTTTATTCCCCAGTTCGCCTCTCATGCCAGCCCCTTAACAGACATGCTTCGGAAGAACTGCCCCAACCAGCTCCGGTGGACCTCCCAGGCCGAGGAGGCCTTCTGCACTCTGCGTCGCAGCTTGACCAACGAGCCCGTACTACTCAGCCCGAATTTTAGTCGGCCCTTCTTTCTCCACACAGACGCGTCGGGTACAGGCCTAGGCGCCATGTTGGCCCAAGAGACCCCCGAGGGTCGGCGACCTGTCCTATTCATCAGCCGGAAACTGCAGGGAGCAGAACGACACTATGCAACAGTGGAAAAAGAGGTGTTGGCGGTGAAATGGGCAATGGGCGCTTTACAATATTACCTTGCCAACAATCCCTTCCACCTAGTAGTAGACCACGCCCCTCTCCTTTGGCTGGCACGGATGAAAGATTCGAACCCTCGGATTCTCCGGTGGTATCTGTCACTCCTTCCCTTTTCTTTTACAGTCCATCACCAGGCCGGGAAGGACCACCGAGAAGTGGATTATCTCTCCCGTCTCTTCGAAGAGGCTCGCACCCAGACGGGGGCAAGGGTGGGGGTGTGTCCTGTCCCGGAGAGTCCGTGCTGGGAGCTTACCCGACCGGCGCCCCAGAGCAGGTCGCGACCCCGGCTGGAGGCGGAGGCTGAGAAGAAACATCCTGAGCCACAGGAGGTGGCTACTCGCGCCCCGTCACCCGATGGCGGGTGGGTGCCCCGCGCACAGCCCATCCCACGCAGCCCGTGGCCCGGCGGGGCGGCTCACCTGGGCCCGACGACCGGGGGTGTCCGACCTGGTCCCAGGCGGAGGGAAGCAGTGCACCCCAAGGGTGCCAGCGGCGTCGGCGTCCGGGCTGGCTGCACCCAGGTCCCGGAAGCCGCAGGAAGGAAGGAAGCCTCAGCGTTGCCTGCTAAGAAGGGGGGCGGGGCCGGGGGCGGGGGATGGACGGGCCGGCGAGGGGAAGAGGGAATAAAAGGAAGAGAGGGGAAACGGGTCGAGGAGGAGATGCCGGCGGTGATGCCTCACTGTGCTGTGGAGCCCAGAGACAAGGATAGAGAGAACGGCTGCGCAAACTGGGAGAACAGTGAGCCAAACGAGTGTCCCTGAGAGGGGCCTCATTGGCAGAGCACACCAACGGAGGCCAGGAGGCGGCTGAGGGTGCTGTATACCCCCGCCCCTGGCTATTCTGAGACCCGGGAACCCCTCTTCCCCGAACCCCGGACCTCGCCAGGACCGCCCTCCGGGGGAAGACAGCACGGCCACCGGGGGCACTCCGGGGGAGGGCAAGCCCGAGCATCACAAGCTCTGTCTTGATTTTCAGGTTCAAAGGCAGGAATGGCTCTTGCCCATCCACATCAGCTATCAAAGATCACATCATCCTCAGTAAAGAAGGTGCCACCATACCAACCTGGAGCCAAGGAACATTCCAGGGCTACAAAACTGTATGATGGATGGGGGGCTTATTCCCACTTGTTAGCCAAATTGCCTTGATCTCTTAATCAATATAGGGGAATTATGAATTATTAATAATTGGCAAAACGGGTCACCACCTATTTATACAGAGGTCCTGCCCCTTCCTGACAAATCAGGAAATAGACTAGGAGGCTAGGTTCAGTAATAAAGTATTTTCTTTTACTGAAGGGATTGATTCTCATACAAACAATACAGATGCATACACACACTTATACAGATCCTAGGAAATTAGACTGATTAAGAGACATTCGCATGAGCAGGGAATCATTGATATCCATTGAGGGCAATAATTACCTGTCTGGAGAGCTGGTGGGGTCCTGCTGGAAAAATAGGGGAAGGCTGGAAGGGAAGGAGGGGCACATGTCCTGAACCCACAGCAACACATGTAGACTCTGGCTGCGCAACCGAGAGTCATGGAGGTAGACTGGGATAGGAGATAGTAAGGCTAGAGAGAAAGCTGGTCATTGGGAGCCCTCTTTTATTAGGGGGCTTGGCCGGACACCTCCCCTGGGAACATCCCTTAGCTGGTCTGCCCCACAAGTCCTGTCCACTAAGAGAGGGTCTTGAGGGGGTGGGCAATGTTAGATTCTACCTGGTGGTTTCAGAGATACCTGGCCGGAGGAAGATGACTCATCGGCTAGAGTCTTTGTCTTGCTGATGGGATTAATCTCTCTGGGTGGCCAAACCGGTTTTTAGCAGGTCAAGTCCATTGTCTATGTGGAAGTGGGAATAATCCTTTATTTCTCTGGAACAAGGAATGTGGGGGCGGGAGGCTGCCTGCGACGTGGAGGAGAACATGTGCTTAATGGCGTTTGAACGTACATGTTTTAGCCACAATGGCAAGCGGCTATTTCTGTGTAGGTAGCTATGTGTTAAGGAAAGACTTTGGAAGCTGGCGACCTTGGGTTTGATTTGGTCACTTGGCATCACATTCCCTTTTACACACTTTAACAACACAGTCCATTGTTAACACTTATAGACTTTATGTCTATAAGAGCGCATAAGCACCTTGCAAGGCAACACACTGGAACCTTAGTTCTCCCAGCCATAAAACCAGCCATAATTCTTTCAGTCTCAGCTGTGTTTCATCATCCTTCTGTTCGCTCACATGCAGTATGCCACGATCATATTCTGAAAGACCCCAATATGTGTGCAAGTAACAAATCAAGGGGAAAGGGAGGATGAGTCACTTTCATGGGCAAACTGATGACACTGCACTCCAAACATCCGTATGATGCCGTTTTGTGGCCCCTTTTGTGTCTGAGAAGGGGCACTGTGAAGCCCTGAAAATCCCACAGGCTCTGCTGAGACTGAATAGCCTTGTAAATCTTTACATGGCTCTCACACTCCCATAATTACACATCTCAGACAAACGTAGCAAAGCACTCAAAGTGATCTCACAAATATGGAACAATGGAAATATTTATTTTATCGGTAGGCAGATTGTCAAGCAAAGCCAACTGTGCAGTTCAAGCACTGTACTTAAATTGTCCAGCCTGCCAGTTAACATCCTCTTCCCAGGCTTTGCTGTCTTGCGCTCCTGTCTGCAGAGCTGAGGAGGGAGGTGATTAGAGATGGAGCTTTCTCAGTGGTGACACCTTGCCTTTGGAATGCTCGCCTCCTTGTGGCTTGCCTGGTACCTACTTTCCTCATTTTCAGGTGCCAGGGCAAAACATTTCTTTTCACCCAAGTTTTGTAATTATTTAATTAATTAATTCATTCATTCATTTATACCCCACTTTTCTTCCCAGTTGGGACCCAAAGTGGCTTGCGTCCTTCTCCTCTCCGACATTTTATTATCACAACAGCTCTATGAGGTAGGTTGTGAGGCTTCTGAACTAACAGCAATAGACCAGACCTTTGAATTAACGCAAAGCTCTTTAATTTTAATACTGGAACAGGTACTCGATGTTTGTTAGAGATACAGGAAAAGGAATAACGTGGGTTAATATACCTTCAGGCATAGTCGTTTAAACATAGTTGACCAATCAGAATGTATACAGAAAAGCGGGTAAAAATGGCAACCGTTGGTTCTCACCAAAAGGTGGGAAAGTTATAAAAATTCCCTTCTTGCCCTGAGTGACCCAGATGTGCGAACTCTAGGCTAAACATTTGGTCAGCAACAATCAAACAGTCTCCGAGGTTAAAACAGCTTTGATAAAATACTTCAAGCCGGACAGGGCAGGAGGAGCGGACAGGAAGAGATAGGCACAGCTGTTTATATGACAACCAAGAATGTGGCAGGCCATCCTCCCGGGAAGAAAGTAACATTAAGCAGGACAGCTATTTCTACTTCAAGTTAAGCAATAAAACAATTGGCTACAGTGTGGCACAAAGAAACAGAAAGTAACATCAGAACAAGCACTCTACAGAAAGTAACATCAGAGCAAGCACTCTATTGTCAGATTCTGACATAGGTTAGCTTGAGAGAATGTGATTGGCCCAAGGTCACCTAGTGAGCTTCCATGGCACGATTTGGAATTCAGACCTAGATCTTCTAGATACTAGTCCAACATTCTTAACCGCTATACCACACTGACTGTCCAGTTGAGATGTTCCATCTTTTAAAGCTGTTTTTTTAATCATTGACTTCTAGCTTGAGGTCTGTTTTATGGATATTATTTTAAACAGCTGAGTGATGTGTTGTGTCTGGCTTGTTTTTATACTGTAGTTTTATTATTTGTTGTTGTGTTTGTGTCTTATGGGCTACCTTGAGCAGATCTTTAAAACTGGCATAACTCTTGATAATATATACAGCATAATGCCGTTTACCACAGACTCTGGAACACCATAGGCAGGATTCCAATAGGTCCACTAGAGTGCTGTTTCCCCTCTTGCCAACCTATAGATATACAGCCATTGGGAGGTATTCATCAGATGGGGTCTAAGCACACTTCCCATATCTACCTTATTTCTCCTTCTTGCCACAACAGAAGCTTCTTGTGCATCAGAATTTACTTGCACCAAACTAAGGTGGAACCCTAGATGGGGTATAGGGTGTGTGTACTAGTAGATTAGTGGAGAAGGAAAAAGAGCTCTTTTTAGCCATTAGGCATGCTCCAAGTTTGAGTGCTGTGCCTGCTGTGATCTGGGCTGTGGTTATAGTGAACTGGTTGCAAATGTACCTTCTGTTCAACAATCTTCCTCAGAATGGAAGGGTGGAAATAAATTACAGCGGGTGTAAAAGTTAGCATCAAAATTATTCTGGGGAGGCAGATTTACGGTAGATTAGGCAGGATGCTGGTGGATTTATTTCTCCAAAGTATACAGTGATTATACCAGTCAGTCAGAGTTGACGGTATTGGTCTGCACACAGCTCTTCTTTCTTCCATGTGTGCTTCCCATTGGTAGACAGCACCGAAGCTGAGTCAACTAAATAGGACTAGACTAAACCTACGACATCCCTGAATATGAATTATGAGAGGACTTGTCACCATGGTCAGAGGATTGTTCCAGGCCGACCGAGCCTGGATTCATGAATCCATCCATTCTTTGAACATTTCTGCTAGACGGCACTATGCAGTGAAATGACAACAGAGAAATCATGGCTTATTTATAGCTGCTATTTTCATGCCATGGTCTGCTTGTGGTGCGGATTTTTTAAAGCTGTGTGCAACAGTTAATCACTTCAAATTCAAGTACTGTTCTGGCCCCAGTTTTCTTCCCCATTCTCTATATACTCTCTGTATGCGATATGACCTGGATCATCCAGGTGATGGGAATGAACACCTGGGGAAAATTCCCTTGATGACCAGAATCATCAGTAGGGAGGGCAGGATACAAATCGAACTAACTAACTAACTAAAGATTCACAGGGTTATTTTCCAGTTCACCCATAGCATTGAAAAGCCATTGTGAAAGAGGGTGGGTATTTATTTCGTTTACTGAGAGCCCTTCCAGGTTGCTTTTTTAAACTGACACAGGCTGCCGGATAAATGACAACAAACTTTCAAACTGCACATAGTTCTGATGACTTCAGTATCGCAGTTAGAGGATGCCCAAACCCTTGCTTTAATAGAAAAGGTAAGGCAGTTGCAGATTCACTTGTAACAAAAGACATAGAAATTATGAGCTAAGGAGCCCCTCTTAACAGGCGGGAGTATCCCAGCCACCAACATGGAACATCGCTGAAGGCAGAGGGAGGACCAGCGCTCTGACTGGTGAGACCCTGGAGGTGGCAACAGAACTGCCAGCAGCGTGGCTGCAAAACTGTGCAGGCAGGCCACTTTCCCCTGGACATTGGAACCCTGCATGAGAGCAGGAGGATGGTGTCACTTGCTGGTTGCGGCTTCATTTCCTCCCTCTCCAAAAACATCAAGATATGCAGTTCCCTTCCCACTCTCAAAACCCACGTCACATTAACAAAGGGCACCACCTCTCTCTGGCCGAGTTCAGACTGGCAGTTTGGCCCGATATAGGCCCGCTTTGCAAGCGGATTAAGGGAGCCCATTCACACAGCCACAACTGCCTGGCGTTGCCATGCCGCACTCACCCCATCCTGAAGCGCTTTCATCCTGCGTTAAAAAGGTACTTGGTGAAACCGGTGTCAAGCCGTCTGGGTGCACGTTCATCCCGCTTCCTGGCAGTGTGGATGCAAATAAGCCACACATCAAGCAGCGCCGGTAATGTGAACCCACTGATCCGGCTGCTGCGCCCATGCACCCATGCACCTATGTGCAGGTCAGCAAAATGGACCAAAGCTGTGCGCCACCACGCCACTGCTGCCAGGGGCCACCCCACAATGCGAACGCTCCGTTCCGCCTCCTCCCCAGTATGGTCCCGCATCAGTCTACGCAGTGTGAACGGAAAGCCCCGCGACAATTTGGCCCGGGTCTTTTTGCCCACTTCCCTTGCACTTCATTTTGCCAGTCTGTCCTCAGCCTCTCTTTCTCTCTCCCCCCCCCTCTCCACGCACACCAAATACCTCTCCTCCCACCTCCCTCTAAACCCCTGCTTATTTCCCCAATTTATTGTTTCCCTTTCTGTCTGTTAATGGCCACTTTAGTTTTGGGATGAGACTCTACCATAGAAAGTCTAATCTGCCCAGCAAATGCAGCTCTTGGTCCTGGGAAAGAACAACCTTAACGTATTTGGATTTTCACCTATTCAAATGGGCATGTTGAATCCTTTCACTTTAGAAATGCCCATTTGCAGGCAGATGGGCACAGATTAAGAGCAACTGACGTCGTTAGCTAGGTTAATAAAAGGGGCCAGATTTATTTATTTTATAGCTTTACAAGGATACACAATGTCCAGAAGAGCAACACACAATCCATATTCAGGGAGGATTTTGTAGGTAATGAAAACAATCTTTGAAAATATCACTCTGCTTTCATAGAAAACAAAAGAAGTTTGTACGCCCCATGCCATTGGGACTTAATATTCCATTAGCCCAGTGTGCATGGAAAATGACAATCATTCATTGAGTCTATGCTGATTTTTCGAAAATCTTTGGTACTGGGACTGAGGCGGAGCCAACCTTTCTCCAAGGAGCCTTCCTCCAGCCTAAGGAACATTCCTTCAAAGTAACTGGCTCTTTTTCCAACACAAGAACCACTTAAGGTGGAGGAAGGCACCTTAGAGTAGAGGAAGGCTTCAAACTTTACTCAGTGGTGCAGTCACCACAATCCTATGCAGAGCTACTCAAAAGCCCATTGAAAACAATGGAGTTACACTGGAGTAACTGCACAGGATTGCACTGTATACCAACTAGTGGTAAGCATATAGCATTTCTGACTGCCCATTATGCCTAGGTGAAAAGAGAAGGCAGACAGATCTCCTCTTGCCGGGATATGTCGATGCATAGAAGTAGAGGCTGCTTTCTCCCCAACTCCACAGAGCTGCATGCTAATCGGTAATTCTGTATCTTACCGGTGAGGCGAGAGAACTGATTGAGCGCTCTTGCCCTTGTATATGTTAACTGTGGCTGAAAAATTCAATTTCCAAGAGCTGCCGTCTCAGCAACTACTGGTAGTAGCCACAGCCTCTGCAGTTAAGAGGAATGGCAATTTGGAAGTCTGAACAACCCTCTGAGTCACTCTCTTTCTCACTTTGGGGTATGAGCAGCCAGGTAGTGTAGCTATCAATGGATCCAGTGAACAGGAAGACAGGGCACTGATATAAGGAGATAGATGCGAAGTGCTTCAAACCCTGAAAGGACTATGTAAATGCTAACTAGTAGACTTCAGTTCCTTCTTTTCTCTAGGACAACTCTGCAATAGATATTCCCAACACTGGCATCTTTCCTTAGGTTGCCCAAAGGGAGGCTAATATGCATTTGTATTGTTGCTTTCTCTTCCTTGTTTGATCTGTCATAAGGGATTGTCTAGAGCAGGGGTGGGCAAATTGTGGCCTGCGGGCCACATGCGGCCCGCCACAGAGTTTTTTGCGGCCCGCCAAGACAGTCAGCCACATGGTTTCAGTGCTTGCAGCTATAGATGATATGAAATTAGCACAATAAATAAATTGAATACAACTACCACTATTTAATTTATATTTATTGATTTTTATGATACAATTTATACCTTTTCTGAAATGCAGAGTTAAGTAATGAATGCAATCATTTTAAAAGGTGCGGCCCTCCGCTAACCTCCGCTCCCACAAAGTGGCCCCCGAGCCAAAACAATTGCCCACCCCTGGTCTAGAGGTTAGGTTTTTGGGGGGGGGGGGGGAGGAAATGTAAATGGACACAACTCAGAGAAAAATTTTCCCCATGTGAGTTAATTAGTGGGGTCATTCTCCCCATATGCAACCATGCTTTTTTGCTGTATTTGTGGAATGTACATTGCTTGTGTGTGTGCATGCATGTGCATGAATAGAAGAAGAAGAAGAAGAGATTGGATTTATACCCCGCCCTTCACTCACTTGGAGTCTCAGAGCGGCTTACAAACTCCTTTTCCCTTCCCCTCCCCACAACAGACACCCTGTGAGGTAGGTGGGGCTGAGAGAGCTCTTTCCCAAGGTGTCCTTGAGAGAACAGCTGGTACAGAGCTATGGCTTGCCCAAGGTCATCCAGCCAGGTGCAAGTGGAGGAGTGGGGAATCAAACCCAGTTCTCCCAGATTAGAGTCCGCGCACTTAACCACTACACCAAACTGGGAATACCCACACAAGGATTGATTCCTGCTGATTCTCCCTTCTTATTACAACCCCCTGACGCAGAATCTCAAGCGATTCCTGAAGGTTCTCTGACTATGAGGAGTACCTTTTCAGGAATGCAAGAGTCACACTGGAAGAGGGATGACAGTAAGATCCTTTTTGTGAACTTGTTCCTTTTGTAGTAACCCAGAATTAAACTTTGTTGGTCTTAAAGGTGCCAGTGGACTCAGACTTCGTTCTGTTGCTTCAGACCAACATGGCTACCTACCTGAATCTTATTCCTTTTGTGAAATTGTTGGATAATCCAACCCATTATTTATTTCCACACCAACTATGGCAGATTAACAGTGCCATCCTGAGCAGTTACACCCTTCTACAGCAACTGAAGCCAGTGGGCTTAGAAGCGTGTAATTCTACTTAAGATTGCACTATTAATTACTAGGAATCTCTTTTATGGATATGAAACAGGGTCTTAAAATGAGTGGCCCCTAAATGTTCTTTTGATGGGTAGATTGGTTCATCTATGAGTGAATTAAGACTGAACCTAAAGCTGTGCCAAAAGTGTTTATGAACTGTGTGTGAATGGCAGTCCCCCAACCATTCACTGGACTATACTTATTTAAAATATAGAAGATAACTGCAAACGGATGGTTCAAGACCAGAATGGACCCTTGACTTCTCAATGCAATGTCATGTTTAAAGTTTTCCAGCTTGGACATAGTGCAGAATATCCTTGTACCAGGATAAAGGCAGCAAATAATAGGACTATGCATTTTTTATGTGATATACTTTTCAATACTGTGGGGGAACCAAAAACATCAATTTGTGCCTGGAATGGGAACCAGCCCATGGAGTGGGGGGGGGGGGGGAGAGAAGGATTACACAGGTACACCATTCTGGGAGGAATCAACGTTTTCGATTACAGGTTCCTCAGGTGTTGGCATAGGCTGGGGACTCTGGGTGTGGCTAATGGGCCAACTGCTGTCAGCACCTTCCCCACCCTGCCTGCTGGAGTAACTGAGAGGAGAGGGCTGGTATTAGGGCTGGAAGCACTGGAAACCCCTATTCCTTACCATAGCCATCTTCCTGGGGGGCATGACCAGCCCTGAGGTAGGTTATCCTGTGCCTTCCCCCCCCCTCCCGTGTCTTAAGGGACCTGTTACTAGCCAATGCTCCAAAATTCCTCTCCTCACATCTACAACCACCCTCGTATAGGATACTTAACCTTATGGTGCCTTGAGCTCTGGGCCTCCTCTCCTCCAGGGCTGGGCCAGGGGTGCTGTCAGCCAGCTGCATCAGACAGAAGAGATGCTGACAGCCTGAACCTTTGTCCTCTGTTTTAACAGCGGGTGCAGATGAGACTCCTCTTTGCCAAGCACCTCTTCAGCCTGCTTCTTTCCATCTGAGCTGAATACTGGAGACAAGCCGGCAGCCCACAGGTCTGCAAGCCCCACCGATTCTGAGGTGGACTGTGGGAAGCTGCCTGAGAGCTGACTGGCTGACAGCCAGTGACGGGCCCAAATGCCCCAAAACATCCTTGCTTCCCCCCCTTCCACCCAGGCGCAAATGCCCCCCAGCCTATGGACAGGAGCCTGTCCTCTCTCAGCCTTCACCATGAATGTAGCCCCCAGTGATGGGAGCACTTGACCCAGCTGAAATTTCAATCCAAATGTAAATGGACAGCGAATATGTTTTAGCATTTTACAAGGACTGCAGAAACGCATACACAGCTAATAGTTCCACAGGTGGAAGTGGTGGTGGGCTGCCTCTGTCTTTCCACAACAAGACATAAGAAATACATTGGTTCTTTCCTGAGAAGATCCGGACAGCTGCACATCCCATTTGTGGATGGGTTTCATTCTATCCTCCTAATGGCCAGGGCTTTCTGAAATATTCGGTGATGGAGGGGGGGGGGTGCTGCCATTTTATGGCAGGCACCTCTTGGGGGCCTCCCCCCCTTTTTAAAAGGTGCTCTTCTGGGCAGTTTTCTGTCTGAGGTCTCCATTTACTTCTCATGTAGGATTCCTGGTATCACAGCTGTAGTAAAACAAGCTGCTCTGAAGGGACGGGACCCCATCCACCACTCTGCCCACTCACATATCATTAAAAAAAAATACGTGTGTCGTCAGGGCTCGTGACGTTTGGCTAGGAAGTTGCCCATTTAAGGAGACTAGAGCAAATGATATCATCACAATAGGTGGCTCCTCTGTACATAGGGATCATTTGTGAAATGAGATTACAGGCATTTATCTGGAAGACAGGAGGCAGCGGCACCTGCTTTATGTAACTGATATCCTGGGGAATAACACTATACAGTAATCAAGATAGAGCATCTCCCTTTTTCTACCCCCCCTTCTGATTTAATTATTTGGGGGGGGGGGATAGCTCTCCTTTTCCTGCCTGAGCAATAAAGCCCCTTATCCACACAGAAGATGCTCCAGACCATGTTTTCCGTTATGCTTGAATATATGGGACATGCATTGCAATCCTATGCTTGCCACACTGCTGCAGTGTAGTTGTTTTGCAGAGCACAGCAGAGCAGGTTGTTAGAAGCCGTAACTAACCAGTTCTTTCCTTGGATACCTACCTTAGTCCCTGGTCTTCGTCCCCCCCCCCTTTTTTTTAAATGACGTTTTTAACAATGAATTTGAATTGCTCGTTGATTGCATCTTTCCCCTGGTCTGTGTGAGGCTCCCTGCTCTGTGTCTGGATGCTGCCTGCAGTACAGCAAGAGCCTGGAATACGGTAAGTCAAAGATGACTCAATTCTTACTCTCTTGCCTTCTGTGTAGACTTTTCGTTCCATACTGTGCGGCGATGCAAGGAAGGGTATGATGCTGAAGCCATTCTGTCTTAATTAGCCCTCCAGCTCATTAATTTTCAACAGAGGCTTTCTCTCTCTCCCCCTTCTCTCCCCCTCCCCCAGTACTTTGCACCATGTCCCCCCCCTCTTCTTCAGTGCAAGCCACGAGCTGTACTGTCTTCAAGTAAAATGCTCTAGTTTGCTGCTTTTTCAAATCCCACTCTTGCTGCATTGCCTGGTATGTTCTTAACTGCAGGAACAGGTTTGTGTGTGTGTGAGAGAGAGAGAGAGCGTATGTGATGAGGGGAATGCATATTAAGAAAAAGTATTGAACTTAACAGGTGATGCTGGAGGGAACAAAAATGATAAGTTCAGCTGACAGCTAACCTTTGTTAAATGTGATTTGCGACTCCTTTTTGGATTTCTGTTTCTGGTGTAGTCAGCATGTGCCTTACATAGCACTACTTTCAGTATTACGTTGGTAAACTGAGGGACCTTCAGCAAGGGAAGTAGTAGTATGAAAAGCCTTACAAAAGGCTGCTGTCTTTGCAATGCAGGGTGCTGAAGATGATTCAGGAGTACCTCTTATCAGTTGCATTAAATGTGATAAATGGGGGGGGGGGATATTGGCTGTTAATTGCTGTTATTATACTGACATGATGCTGTTTCTGAAAATGTTGTTTCCTACTAGCAGTAGGCTTTTTTAACAAATGAGATTCCAGTAATATCAAGGTTTGCTGGGGGGGGGGGATGACTTTATTAATTGTGCATGGAGGTCTTAATTCCACGTGAGACTACAGAATGGTTTTGGAAGAAATGCAAGAATAAGGTCTGTTGTAGCACTAGGTTACTAGGTCTCCTTTACCAAGGTTCACCTATGACGGTTTTACTGGAATGGGCAACTTTGTCATTAGACTATAATGCTGCTTGGAAGTCTGGAAATGCATGCATTTCGGCATGCTTTAGATGCCTGCCTTTGCCATGCTATGTGGTTTTCAAGGGTAAGCGATTCTAAGCAATGACACACAAATGCATATAAGCAAGAGATGTGTGTCAAATGCAACTCATGGTCTCTCTGAGAACTGTTAATTATCTCTGTAAATAAGAAAAGCCATTCTCTTCCCAGGTTTTTGCCTCTTTTCAAAAAGGCGCTTTCATTGAATATCTGTCATTTGCACAATAAAAAGTGCATCTCTCTCTCTCTCTCTCTCTCTCTCTCTCTCTCTCTCTCTCTCTCTCTGTATTGTTAAGCTTTGAGCGATCAAGGATTTGCATTATCAGCATGACTATTTTGTAAACATGAATGAATCAACACATCATTTGTTCACAAGTAGTTCACTGGGTCCAGAGCAAGCATGTTTCCTGGCCATATGGTGCAGCCTCTATGTTTTTTTCTTTAGCAACAAGTGATCACATCACATTTCCTAGGAGACATCTAAAACGGGCTAATCAATGTACAGCTGATCAAAAGTAGTTTACAGGAATGCCTGCATGGGCAAAGTTTGTTCCTTTCAGCACCCAATTTTGCATTACGTTATGCTGCTTCTTAAAAGGCTGGAAGGGAAAGGCATTCCTTTCATTCATCAGTCCATTAGACAGACATATGTGCTATCAGGCATTAAGACTTTCCAAGTAAAACCAATGGGATACATTTATTTAAACCACCGCACTTACTGTATGTGGCCTTTTTATTACTTGGGGAAGTGATTTTAATCTAGTGGAAACAAAAAGTTGGTATCTGTAGGATGACTGTGTTTCATAGGTAAGATCCCACTGAACCACTCAGTACCTTATATGTTACTACATTTAAATTGCAAGTCAGCTTTTTATGTACCTTGCTGATTGAATTTTAACTATAATTTGATTTGTATAAATTAGCTTTCCAAAGAAATGTTCAGGTTTTATTTTCCCTCCCCACACACACACACACAAACACACTCAGACAATGGCCAACCATGATTAAATTGTTCCTACCAATGAAAATCAAACAGTTTAAAGGCTGGTGCTACTGATTAACATTAGGGGCAGAAAACACATAGTCCGTACATATTAGAATACGAGAAAGGTAACTCTAGATAAACTATTAGAAATCATGTAAAACATTGATTATTTAATTACTGGGTTATTTAATTTAAGATATAAAAATAAACATTTTCTGAAATCTCGGGTCTACTCCAAAACTGAAATGTAAAGATGCTTTGATTTTTTATCTTCTTGTAGTAGCTTGGGCCCAATGCTATTTTCAGTTGAAATATCATTAGTTTCTGAATTGGGATTTATGTCCATCTAGCAAAATCAGGTTTGACTTTAATTCAATGCAGTTGGAGTTAAATTAGGATAATGTCAGTTCTGGTCATAGCATCCTGCCTTAGCATCTTGTGCAAAAAGCAGACATATGATTCCTGTTGAAGGTAAGACCTTGTACAATAGTCAGAACCACGTATAACATGATTCCACTATCTTATTTTAATAGAATTAAATGCAACCGATTCTGCATAAGATGTTACTCTTCTATGATGGGTTCAAAGAAAGTTATGATGAAAAAGGCGAGTGAATTTATATTCCATCTCACAGTGGCACCTACAACGCTATAGGGCAGAACTAGAACTAAAGCAGTCTCCCTCGAGGTGGAGAGTGGTTAGACAAATACTGGCTTATAGTAAAAGTTTATATTTTACCTGACTTACAGCACAATCCTAAGTGTGTCTACTCAGAAGTAAGTCCCACTTCGTTCAGTAGGGCTGACTCCCAAGTATTTGTGCCCAGGATTACACCCTAGAGAGAAAAGTAAAACCTACTCAAACTCTTCATTCATTATTGAAAAGAAGTTATTAAGAGAAGTCTGTCTTTCACAGGATAAGTAGTATTTAAAAAAGAACAGTGACTATGTTTGGAAGTATCATACATTATTATTTTATTAATAATAATCTTTGTTGCTTGGTTTCAGAAGTATATAGGTAGTTTTTATTTTTTTCCTGGGTTATTAATAAACAATTATGATAAAGATGACAACTTAATGTAATCATCAGTCTCCTGGAAATAATCAGTTAAACATAGGCAATAGGCTTGCATACAGTATCCATCTACTGTACAAATTTCTGCTTTACCATGACAGAGAGCTCCAAGCATAAATGAAGTCATAGGGAGAGATATATACTTATGAGGAACATAGTTCCACAGTGCACTGGCAATTCCATGCATGCCCAATCAGAATTATGTCCCATGGGATTTATCACCTGGGATTCATGCCCAAGCTTGAATAGGACTCTAGCCTTAAGAAAATTGCCTTATTTCATCACTTGTGTACCATGAAACACATGACAATAGGATAGTTGTATTTCTTTAACAGTGGTTTGTAAATAGAATATGTTACAAATTCCGCACAGCAGGCCTTGAGGTTTGTTTGGTTTTGGCTCTAGAAGCAAGCCCAAAAACTTAAAAGCCAGTTTTATTTGTTCAGCCTTTGGACTTCTGTATTTTAATGAAGAAATTTTCTAATTACAGTTACCACAAGACCCAATTCTCATCTTCAAACTTTCTCATAATTTTAGGTGTCGCAGTATATCATTATATTTAATTTTGAACCATGCCATAGAGTATGGATCAAAAAAACCCACCCTGGGGGGCAGGGATCAATCATGGAGGATTTTCTGCATGCCCGTGGAAAGCCCCAAGCCTGCAAAAAAAGAAATGTAAAACAAAATCTCATTGGGGTTTAATCTTCCCAGTAACATAGAAACAATGTCTACTTCTTCAAGAAATATGTGCCATGGAAGATCTCACAAGACTGTGTTGTGAGATCTCAGAAGTCATTTTGAGGATGCTAGTTAAACCCCAACCAACACTGCAGAGGATTCCAAGTCTGGGTTAATGTCAGCATAGCACAGAGAGGGAAGGATGCGGACCAAAAGGTTAAAAGAGAGGAGAGAGGAAAATGAAGCTGAAGGAGGGGAGGAGCACAAAAGATAATAACAGAAAGACAGGCGGGAACGGGGGCAGAGTGGGCAAAGGCTGCCAGGGCGAGACAGAGAAATGGATAGGTAGGTGGGTGGGTCAGAGAGAAGGGAAGGGAAGTGGGGCTACAGGCCTTGCCAAGCAAACAAGCAATGACAAGGATTTTTTGCCCACTTATTTTTTATGTCGCCCAGAAGCATTCTAATACAAATGGATACATAAGCTTTGGGTTTTGATCCAGCTACCTTTTAAACTTGGCTAATTCCCATCCTAGTTGTAGCGCCCATTCCACATGTGTTTTGTCCATGTAGGTCCCATGATTCCCAGCATAGCCTTTTTGGTGGACAAAGGGAACCCTTCCTCCCCTTTTCACTAGTGGAAAAGCGGATTGGACACAACTCTTTTGTACGAACACTGACAATTTCAAAAGACTGAAATAAAGTCATTGCTGAAAACAATAGCACCACAATAAAATTTCTAGGCATCGTGGCAACCTGGCACCTGGGATTTGTCAAGCCCTGCCATGTGGAACTTTATAAAACCTTCTATAAGGCTGGACAGTTGTTGTAAATTGATCTGACCCTAAGCGTGTTCACTGAGATGTAGATCACACCAAGTTCAATGAGACTCCCAGGTGAAGATGTACAGGATTCCTTAGCATACCAGTATACTTACTGTGTGTGTTAACTGCCATCAAGTTGCTTCTGACCTATGGAAACCCTATGAATGAATGACCTCCAAAATGTCCTATCATTGCTCAGGTCTTGCAAACTGAGGGCCATAGCTTTCTTTCTCAGTTTAGTTATCTTAGCTTCTAGGGAAAGTTCAGTTTTGATTTGATCTAGAACCCACTTATTTGACTTTTTGGCAGTCAACGGTATTCGTAAAATTCTCCCCCAACACTGCATTTTAAACTAACCAACTTTCTTCCTGCAGCTTTCTTTATTGTCTAACATCCACACTAGGGATGTGCAGTTAAACATTATTTTGTATGGGGAATCTTTCGGGGGGGGGGGGGGGCTGGAGGTGCTTTTTATAAAGCTACTGGTACCTATTGCTGCAGAGCTGCGGATACCTGTCCTTTAACTAACAGCCAAATCTCAAGTGAATAGGATTAAAAAGTCCAGTTCTATGGGCCCCTGAACAAAGTACTCTTAACCATCCTCCACTGATTTCTGTAGGGGAGGAAATGTTTTAAAAAGTAATACCTGAAAATCCACACTAATGTACAACCCAAGAATCACCCAAACCAAACTGAGCAGGAACACTGTTCCAAGCCTAGCAAATGTAAAATTGGAGAATACAGCCAATGTGCAACCCAAGGATCTATATCAATGTCAAACTTAAGAATCCACCACAAACAGCAAACCTAGCACGAAGCAACTCGAGCAAAGAATGCGACTTTGCAAAGTCAGCAGAAACAATTTAAAAAGGTATCATCTAAGACAAATCAATTCGGCAAGCCTATACCAAGCCCAGGAAGACACAGATACCCCTAGGCCTGGGGGAAGAAAAAAGAAAGAAGAACAATTTTCCCGAGAGCCTTCAAATGCTGGTTTCTAATACTCCCAGTTAATCCCAAATACTTCAGGACCTGTTTACCAGTATCCTAGAAAATTGCAGTTACCATCCAAAAACCCAAATATATCTGAAAAATAATAAGGTATTTTTGGGATACATATTTGGTTCACATATATCTGAATGTACATCCCTTTTTCACACCCATACATAGTAATGGAAATACAATGGTATGCATTATCTTGACTTTGGTTGCCAATGACACATCCTTACCCTTAAGAATCTTATACTCAGGGCTCATTTCGTAGCAGGAGCTCCTCTGCATATTAGGCCACACACCCCTGATGTAGCCAATCCTCCAAGAGCTTACAGTAGCCCCTGTAAGAAGAGCTCTGTAAGCTCTTGGAGGATTGGCTACATTAGGGGTGTGTGGCCTAATATGCAAAGGAGCTCCTGCTACAAAATGAGCCCTGCTTATACTTAAGAATGTGTTATATCAGCTTGAATTAAAATGTGCCGAGTAGTCTGGTAATGAGTCTTGGCTATATTGAGTAGACCCAATACGGAGCAGAGATTGATTTAGGTTGGTTTGGGTAAGTATCTAATGCTACTTCCATGTCCTAGGAACTGTACGATAGTAATATTAGCTTATGGTAGCAACACTAAAAAATTTCATAAATAACTCAGTAAAAGGTCATATTTTTAATGCATTCATAAGTGACTAAGTAACTTTTCCCCAGACAGAATGAAACAGCCAGTAACATTTTGCATTGCGACTTATTTTTCTCTGGCTTGCTGACTTCTGTCTTTAATGTTTATGAATCCTTGTCTTTGTGAGTTTTATAAAACATAGGTTATAAGAGTCCCCACTGATTACCAACCAGGGGAGAAAAACCTCACCCACTTTTTAATCTCTGATTTATTTTATTTTATTTCAGTAAAACCCAGATTGGTGGGTGGGGTGGGTGGTGATTTTTTTTTTTTTTAAGTGGATTTTTAAAAAGTTAAAAGTCAGCACAATTGTTATCCTGGTATTGTTCATGCTTGAACTGTATAATCCATACAGTTTGTTAAGGAGCCAGGCGGTTTGTTTGTTCGTGCAAGGCATTTGTATACTGCCGCTCAACGAGGTTTCTGAGGGAGACAACAGATAAACAGATCTCAAAACAATAACTTCTGTCCATAGCACTCTAGCAACATTAAACTCAGATCCTTGTTGTGAAAGTGAAGACTAAAATCAGTTGAAAATCAGCAAAAGCACAAGAGAGGCACAAGCTCCCCAGCCCAATTTTAATAAAAGAGAGATTGCCAAGTTTGGCCCCAGCAATATTAGGAGGCAGTGGAGACCCTGTGCGTCTCTGTTTTCTCCCTGTAGTTATTCCTTATACTCTCTACTGATCAATGCAAAACAGGGTGAGTCGCGGCAAACTAATTCGGTAGAATAGGAACAGGCCTTGAGCAAGACATTTGCAGCACACTTGGCTTGTGAGGGCTCACAACTCATGTACAATATTAGCAGAGCTATTTTTGGGCAGGAACGCACAGGAACGGAGTTCCGGCTGGCTCCTGAGTTGGCCACACCCAACAGGAACTCATTAGCATAATAGGCCACACCCAACATCAGAAACTCATTAGGACTGGCTACATTAGGGGTATGTGGCCGAACATGCAAATTAATTCCTGCTACAAAAAAAGCCCTGGGTTTTGACAACAAACAAGGTAAACAGAATAAGAAGCAAAAGGTGGGTGTGGCTGGATAACCACTCTTCTGGTAACATGGGGGTGTGGCCTGATATGCTAATAAGCTGTGATGTCAGTGGTGTGGCCTAATACGCTAATGAGTTGCTGCTGTTGGGTGTGGCCTATTATGCTAATGAGTTCCTGCTGGGCTTTTTCTACAAAAAAAGCCCTGAATATTAGAAATGACCACCATCAATTAAGAGTTCTTGGGCATTAAAAAAAATCATATCCTTTCTGTTCTCTCCTTTTCTGGAGAAACAAAACTTTCAAGATGGTGTCTCATTATATTCTTTTTTTTTTTAACAGTGCCTCAGAATAGCTTGCCTGTCCAAAATGAACCATCTCTAGCACGAATCGGCAGTATGATGGATGTTCCTGGGAGGGAAAACAAAGGGCTGGATCATACTCTTCCACTGTGGCAGCGCAGTGATAATATCCAGCAGATCTAAGTGTCATCGATAAAAAGACATGCAGATGTGTAGGATCACTACCCACTTTATTTTTGGGGGTTGGCTGCAGCTCAGTAAATCTAGGTTTTTAGTGTATTGTGGGATGATGGATGAGGGGAAGAATTATCCTCTCATATTAGCCCTTTTGCTGATTTGATGCCTTTGGTAGCATAAACCAGATCGGATGCTAATGCTGCATGAAACAGCATTATGTCCCACTGGGTCCCTTGCGTGGATGCTGCTGTACAGCTGCAGGGGAGCCAAAGCAAAACCCTTGGTTCTGAAAGGAACTATACTGCATGTAGGGAATTAACACAACACTGTTAGGGAGTTGCCTTGATACCTTGAGAAAGGAGGCAGGCATTGTTATGTGGCAGACTCATGGCTTCCATAAGTTCCTGTGTACAAACCCTAGCCCAACTAGTTAAAGGGACTTAGTTGCCAGGACTGGGACAGATCTCTTCCCACAGGCCTGGTGAGCTGCTTCCAGTCAGAACCAGAGTAGATGATTCAGGGATCTGATTCAGGTTCATATGCCAAGTATCTAATTATCCACTTGCCCATTTGTGCTTGTAGTTTTTGTTTTAAAGCTGCGGTCACTCGCTTGGAAATTTTGGAGGATTGGTCAGCTTTGCAAATGTGACAGATACGCTCTTTATATTTTCATGGGGTTATCCACAAGAGCAAAGATGAGCAAATGTGGCAGGAAAGCACTAAAGCTGGTCACGTACAGCCACTTACGAAGAACAGGATTGTATAGAGTGACATTCCTTTGAGCACTTTTGGGTACATTACCGTTTTTTAAAAAATGCAACTTTCAGGAGACTCTGTGACATTAAACACATTTCTGGCTGATTTATTTTGCTCACTGATGACAGAAATGACACCTAAGATGATAATGAGAATATTAAGGAATTTATTTTCCTCTATCATCCCCCATTTATTTTGTACCTTTGACAGCTGTTTATATCCTTTACAGTCAATTTTGCCTTTTCCTCTTAAGTTCTTTCCCATTTATGCAGGACTTCCACTCAGAAGCTTGAAGTGAACATAGTAGGGTAGAATTTCTGTTAAAATATGAGTGGGTAGATGCACAGAGTTGTGAAACACTTTTTCCAATGGCTTTGGAATAGTATAGGTTAATTGGACAAGACCCACAATGAATTATTGCAACTCAGCTATTTTACAAGGGTATCTCATTCACACATCATGCTTTGAACTGATAGTTGTTGGTTACAGTCTCAGGAGCTGGCATTGCCTCACATCCTAAATGAAAAGTTGTATTGGGTTCCAAGAGTGATTGGAGGAGATATGCTGAAGGATTTGGGAATTTTGTTGGGATATTTGGCTTTCTTTTTCTGGGAGTGAGAAGCCAGCATTCCATATCACAAAGAGCTTTTGAAACCTCTCTCAGTTTCTGAAGCAAATTTGCCACAATGGAAAGAGGAGGAAGCTGATGTTTAGAAAGAGAAACCCAGATGTATGTATGTATGTATGTATGTATGAGCTGTCAAGTCGCAGCCAACTTATGGCGACCCCAGCAAGGGGCTTTTAAGGCAAGTGAGAAGCAGAGGTGTTTTGCCACTGCCTTCCTCTGCAGAGCCTTCCTTGGTGGTCTCCCATCCAAATACTGACCCTGATTAGCCTCTGAGATCTGACGAGATCAAGCTATATAGCATACCACATTCCCTCTACAGACCCAGTATTGTCATGCAAAAGTAACCTGAATTGTGGCCATTGACAGGAATTGCCAAGCAAATGCCCACTGTTTGTTGAATCCTGATAGATTTCACTCATTCACTTTTAACTATTTGCTGCTGCTGCTGCTGCTGTGTGTAATAATGTGATGAAATGTAGGAGGAAGGATACACCTATTTTAAAGAGGAAGAATGCATTCCTTAATCAGAAATTCAGAAAAAGATGTTATAAGCAGTTATATATGCAGAGCAGATTGCCAGGTTAGTTGTATATCTAGCATGCAGTTCTGTGCAAATGTGAAGTGCATCAGTTGTGTATGAACATAGGAAGCCACCAGATATAAGTTCTTGAATTAAATGAGGGCCACAACTTCATTAATTGGTAAATGATTGATTGCTAGCGGCCCTGAGCAGGTTCTAAAGGGTTTTATTCTGATCATAGTTCCCACAAGCTGAATAGCCAAAGAGACAGATTGAGAGAAACCTTCTTTGCCTTCCACATGATGCATTTTAGTTCATATTTTCCATATTTTTTACATGTTTCTAAGAAATAAAGTTGTGCTGGTGAGTCTTCTTGCTGGGCTATGCCCAGAAAGGACCTTCCTATACTTTGAACTGGGCAGGGGAAGTGTTCCAAGACAGTATTTCACTTGGGGCTCTAAGATAACATCCTGGTCAGCAATGTGAATATACTTGTCCAAGAGAAAGATGATTTCAACCCTTTTCCACTTCCTCACCCCAGCCCTGAAGCTGACATGGCTGTTCATCTATGATCCTTGGAGTAATCTTTCCAGGGATCAAAAGGAACTGCTGTGGAAGAGGGGGTCAGCATTAAATACTGGCTTCCCTCAGGACTTTCCCTGACCAGCAGGGACATCTAAGAAGGATGATAGGAGTAGGTTTGAGCAAGAACCTACAGGTTTCCCCAAATAACCAAGAGCATTGTGGCTTCACTTGGCACATTGTGAAATCAATCTGGTAGTTACAGTTAATGGATTTGTTAGGCTGGAGTGTGAAGGCGAATTAAAATTGTTCAGACTGCTTTCCTACCCACCCCCTACCCCCATTTTATTGTAATGATTTTAGCTCTATGGTAGATTTTAGCTCTGTGGTAGAGAGTAGTAATCATTGACCCGGAAGGATCACAGAAAAGACTCTAATCTGGAGAACTGGGTTTGATTTCCTACTCCTCCACATGAAGCCAGTTGGGGGACTTTGGGCCAGTCACAGTTCTCTCTCAGCCCCGCCTACCTCACACGGTGTCTGTTGTAGGGAGAGGAGGGGAAGGTGATTGTAAGCCACTCTGAGGTTCCTTAGAAGAAGTGAAGAGCGGGGTATAAAACCAACTCTTCTTCTTCTATTATATATAATAAATAATTACAATGATCTCAAATCAATTAGAAAACTAATTTTGTGGGTGTGGGTGTTTTCTAATATGTGTGTGTGTGTTCCCAATATTAATATTTCACTGCTCCAATATTTATTTATATTTATTTATTTCTCACCTTTTTGCCTAATTAGGGCCAATGTGGCTAACAATTTAAAGAAGCATGTCTCACAAAACCAGAGGTAAAAATGCATATATCAAGCAAATTAAAACACAAGGCATGAAGAGGGGTCACTGAGGGAATGCAAGAAAAAACACAGAAGAAAGTGTTCACCTGTTGGCTCAGTACCATCCAAATATAGAGTGGGGTGACATCCATATTGTTCCAGAACTACAAATAATTTACCCCAAGAGTTTTGCATAGAGATTGAATAGCATGGGATATAAGACAGCCCCATTGGCTTCACCAGACCATTGCCCTGCCCTTTCTGCACAGAGGAAAACAGGATACATTAGCTTTGTGCAACCATTATTTCCCTGTGCAATGTTCGTCTCAGATGTTTTCTGCAGGGATCATTTTCCCCATGCCTGCACTTGTATTCCTCCACCGCTTTCCCTCATTTCTGCAGATGTTTTTGCTGTCCCAGGCGCAAAACTGCAGTTTGTCCCCTCTTGCTCCGCAGCATCAGACTTCCCTGTTTTCAAGGAATTCCCATGCCGCGCCACAAGAGGGGGCAAACTGTTTTTGTTCCTGGGACTGCAAAAACATCTGCAGAAATGAGGAAAAGTGGCAGAGGAATACAAGTGCAGGTGCAGGGAGAGCTGTCCCTGTGGAAAACGTCACAGTAAGATTTTTGTTTGAGTTTCAGCACTTTTGATTGCTTTTCGGTTTAATATGACAATTCTGCCAAATGTCATTGTTGTTGTTATTGTTCTCGTCGTCGTCTTCTTCATCATCATCTCCATCTTCATCTTCGTCTTCTTCTTTCCTCAAGCTGTTCATAACAAGAGGGAACTTGTTCTTTTCAGTTTAACATATCTTCACCTTCTAAAATTATCCATACCATTTGGCAGGGTGATAGAATTATCAACATTTGCATGCATCCGTGCATCCTAAGGGTGCAATAAGTCCTTGTTGCATGAGGAACTCCATGTTGTGCCATGGAAGACCTCATCTGTGGATCAGCCTGAACTGGTTACAGATGACAATCCATGATATGGTAACTTAGCATGCAAGTACTTGGTAACAAATTCTCTGCCCCAAATGACACATTTCTCCAGCAGTGTCAGAATAGTGAAGCAAAGAACAAAATCCTGAAGCGCTGCAAGAAGGGTGTAAATACAGGGACAGGGTGATCCACCCTTTATCCCATGAGTCACTCCACACTAACTGCTCTCCATTTTCTCTGGGCAAGTGTAGGGTAGAAGGACCCATGTGATTAACCCTGAACATGCACAGTCATTATTTGAACACTTAATGATAAGGGGAAGGAGATTCTACCTTGCCCAGACCTCTGGGCCTGTCAAGGTCAGTTGTAGTACTGTCAGCTTTTGTCTTGCCATGCATGTTGTGCAGGGAGGGTTGAAGGGTCTGCATCTAGCTCACTGTTCTTTGCCTCAGTTAGTGATCAGTGGGTTCAAAGTTGGCACGGCTGATCTTCTCCATCAATGTCTTGGTGTCTGCAGCCACACCGTGGCTGACTAGGGCTGCCAAGTCAGCCTGGGGGGCGGGGGATCCCCCGCTACAGGGGTTCCTGATCCGCTGGCCAGCATTCGGCCAGCGGGGGAACCCCACCCCCTTCCCCAGCGTAATGACGTCACCCAGAAGTGATGTCATCACGTTGGGGACATTGCCGGGACGACGCTCTAGCAATCGCCACAAAACGCCCCCAACATGATAATGTCACTTCCGGTGACATCGTCGCACTGGGGAAGCTCCCGGCGGCAGGAGGACTTCCCCCCGCCGGTAAGGAAAAAGGACTTGGCAACCCTATGGCTGACTGAGACTATTACATGGCAGCCATTCATTTCAATAGACTTTCTATGCAGATAGTTTAGGATGACAACTAAGAATCTATATTTGCTTTTCAGCAGGTGGATTACTCTTGCTTTTCTTTGGGTTTATATTTTATTTTTGGTCAATTCCATACAGTTGACGATGGATTTATTGTAACACATATCCCAACCAAGCATTGCTAATATTTCTGTTACAGGAAAACTCTTAAAGCAATGCATGGTTGCCATAGAAAAACCTCTGCTGTGGCAGAACAATGTAACTCCTGTGTGTGAAGAGGGCAACTTTAGTGTAAAATCATAGAGATGCTATTGTGATGGATTGTTATTAATGCTAGGAAGCATGTAGTATAATATAATCTAGAAGGATGTGTATCTGTGGAAATAGACAAACGAACATTAATATGAAAAAATGTTATACAAATAAACTGTCCTTGAAACTGAACAGAAACACAGATATTTATAGTGAAATTATACATACCTCAATAATGGGTATATGAGACAACAACTTCTTCAGCTACATAGAAGATACATCATCCAGTTGTAGTTGCCTTGTGTTCAAATTTGGGAGCACAAATGGGAAGCATTAAGTGTACGGGGGTATTTCTTTAATTTGAGCTTGTTTACACATAGGAGGAAAAGACCTATCAAGATACAATTAAGCACCTGGTTGCCATTAACTCTCTATGAGTTCTGCTTAGAGTAATGTGAAAAAGATACTTTTTCACATTCTAAAATTCAGAGGCTGCAATCCTTAGAACATATTTGGGAATAAGCCCCAGAATAAAAATGGGTCATACTTCTGAGTAGACCTGCTTATAATTGCTCCCAGTGTGTCTTAGTCCAGGTGGCCTCAGTTCATTTTCTCAAACACTCACCTTAATTGTCCTTCAATGCTGGGCCTGTTACATAGCTCTGGAAACTGAGCTTGTTTTGGAATGGGTCAGAAAAAAAAAATTGTTCATTCTTTTTTGCTGCTGTGCTTGAGGAATGTGGTGATTGACTGGAAAGACATAAAGTGAAATTACAATATATAAATGGAAATACGTGGAATGGAGAATGTATGAGAGAACGTGAATTATGGAAAGCTGATATGATTTGAGAGCCATTTTGCTTGGGCCTCAAGCTCAAAGAGCCACGTGTTAATTTTTTGGAATTTGGTAGTGTTGCAGATTGTTTTTATGCGTTTCCTTATAGGACCAAAATCTGACACACTCTCAAACTTTTTTTAAAAAAATGTCTACAGTACTCAAAAGCAGAAAGTGGCCCCGTCCTTCTAGACCTCTGAAAAAGCATGGGTACCAGCAGTACAGCTGGTATATAATATGTGAAATAACAACCAAAGTCATATTCTAAAAGAGAGCCAATCCTGGAAACAAAAGTTAATTGAGCAGAGATAAATAGCTAAATTCTGAGAAGTTTTTCTAGAAAGAGACATTGCTCAGAGGAACACAGGAAGTATCTGCTGCCCAGAAGATCTGCAACACTACATCGGGTAGCAGACTGTGATCAAAGAGCTGTGGCATCCCTATTGATGGGGGGAAACATAACATTTTTGCTTTGTAGAAGGTGGATACGCCATTCCTGATCACCTTCTAGAAATGAAACATAACCAGAGGTGTCGACTTTTAAAATCCGGGGGGGGGGGGGGGGGCTCTTGTGCGCGCGTGCTGGGACCATATCCCCGCCGCCCCCCCCCCGGACTGGCCTAGTCTGGCCACTCCTGCCTCCGTGGGGCCAGCTGGGCAACTGCCCAGCCGGCCAGGTCAGTCCTGGGGGGGGGAGGCGGTAGCGGCAGCTGCCGCGGGCAGGCAAACGAGGCGGCAGCCTGCGCCTGCCCCGCTGCCTCCCCCCCGCCTGCTCCTGCCTCCGTTCCTCCATCCAGCATGCTGGGCATTTGCCCAGCTGGTTCCTGGATGGAGGGAGGGAGGAACGGAGCAGGGGGAGAGGCGGTGATGGTGGCAGCCAGCTAGCCAGCCAGCCTGGGCGCTCCATTTTCCCGGGGGTGGCTGAGCCCCCCCTGGGAAATTTCGGGGGTGGCTTGAGCCCTCGAGCCCCCCTGTAGTTTACGCCTATGAACATAACACCACTTACACATCTATTACACACTGGGGGAGTTATGTACATGAAACAGTTGGAGTATTTTTAGTATTAACAGTACATTGGGTGATAGTGCAAGTATAGGACTAGGTATAAAATGTTTAATTTTTAAAATCATCTGTAAAAGTCTTGACCTGCCTTTTCTCAGGTACAAATGCTTCCCATCCTCTGATCTGTTACTGGGCCAAGTGATGGCGGTGGGAACTATGTTGCCTGTCTTTTTTCTCCCTGTTGAGGCTAACAGCAGTTTAGGGACACCAGATAAGGGTCTCTGACTGCAATCCTGTGCAGCGTTACTCTAGTATAAGAAGAAGAAGAGGAAGAAAAGGTTGGATTTATATCCCGTCCTTCACTACCCAAAGGAGTCTCAGAGCAGCTTACAATCTCCCTTCCCCTCCCCACAACAGACACCCTGTGAGGTAGGTGGGGCTCCAAGAGCTCTTTCACGAATCGCCCTTGAGAGAACAGCTCTGAGAAAACTGTGACTGACCCAAGGACACACCAGCAGCTGCATGTGGAGGAGTGGCAAATCAAACCCGGTTCTCCTAGATTAGAGTCCACGTTCCAAACCACTACACCAAACTGGCTCTCGAGGCCTTTAAAATCATTGTGTTTAGACTAGAACAATTTGCCTGTGGCAGGATACTAAATTTCATGTACCTGGTATGTGACAACAGGAAACAACATTAAATTCAGTTATATTATCATGGAGGAGAGGGTCTTATTTCTTTGGCTGGCTATAAGTATTGGTTTCATGAAGAAATTTCATACTGGACAACCAACAATACAGTACAAATGGCTGTCTCAAAGGTGGGCTGTTAGGAAGCATGTAGACAATTATGTTTAAGAGGGAACATATGGCTGTGGTTTATTTTGGCAAGATTTGACTAGCAAGTATTACCAGAATGTGGAAGCAATGGTAATACCAAGCTGAGTCAATCTGTTCCTATCCCCTGGCTGACTGCCTCTTTGATTCATGTAGACTAATACTATAGTTTTAAAAAATCAAGCACTTTTCTATTGTTTTGCATTACCTAAAATAAAATTATTTTCAGTAACCAATGGGACTAACACAGACGTTGACTTTATTCTTGCTGCAGCAAACTGACCATCTTGATGCATTTATAACTTGTTTATAATTGGAATCGAGACTCCTTAATTGGTGTCACAATGTTTGTTTCCAGAAAGATTTTGGTGCCCCAGAAGGCTGGGAAAAGCACTAATCAGTACTTGAACTAATCCAAATTTATCGAGTATAGATTGTGTCTGAAGAGTGATGGGGCTGGGGTTTTTTTCTCTCTTCATGCTGCTGTTGGTAGCTTGATAACTGTAATAATGTAATTGGCAAGCCTGGCTGCTCAGGTAGGGGTAGCCTCTTAATGCCTATATGAATTGGTCCTTGCAGCTGCTTTCCCAGTCAATGGAGTGAGTAAATTCACTAGACCACATCGCAAAATGCTCAAGATCTAGCCCATTTCACTGTTATGGGGAACTTCTTTAAAAAATGAAGGAAAAGAAATGTTCTGGAATGACAGGCCATCGCTTAGAAGAAAAGGTTAGTCTTGGTACCAGACATCCTTCCACGGGCCCGATTTACATTGAGCAATTCTTTGATTTAGAAAGGCAGTGTGCCAATATTTGGGATAATTGAAAATCTTACTGGACTGGGTTTTGTTATTGAACCAGCATCTCTGCTCCCTTGGACTACTCACTGGGTTGAATCTCATCCCAAGGGATTTGTGATGAGCAGTTTGACTTAAGTTTGAGTCTTAGGGTGCTTTCACAAATGCTGAATAATGCACTTTTGATCTACTTTCCATGCACTTTAGCAATTGTTTGCAAGGGAATTTTGTCTTTTCGTACAGTAAATTCCAGTTGCAAAGTAGATTGAAAGTGCATTGGGAATGCACCATTTAGTATACGTGGATGTGACGTTAGACTAGATTCTGGGGCTCAGGGATGTTTATGTAAGCACGTTGGTTGGTTTTCCATGACCAGAATTATATACTTCTGGCTTCAGGGGAGAGACCTAGGCATTCTTAAAGATTGGAAGTGCACAGTTCTGAGCTCTGAGCTAATCCAGGCACTTAGAGATAATTCTCAAAATATCTGGCTCATTTCTTTGAGAAAAAGATCCAGGTACTAACAGGAATATTTCTAAGTGGCTGGATTGGAATATTTTCCTTCAGTCTTCAAAATCTCCACAGTCACGTGGGGAGGACAGACAGGAGGGAAGATGAGATGAAGCATTCTCTTCTAGTCCTGCAGCTCAGCATCTTTGGATCAAATTCTTCAGAGCAGAGTCGGATCAAATTCTAAATGGGATGGAACTGCAGGAATCTATTCATCCCGTATACTGATCTACACTTTGGCCTAGATAGGAGTCATAGTAATTCTGTCCAAACTGTCCTAAACTTTCAAAAGAGGGAGCAAGTAAGGTGTAGTACATTTTGGGGGGTAAAACATGCACACGACATAAAGACAAGTGCACCCCCCCCCCCAATTCTGTTCCTACATGGTTCCAGAAGTTCACACCACTCCTTAATTTTGGTTTTAACTAGAAATATTTCTGAAATCTCTTCTGGAATAGGATTATGAGGATTCTTTGACACAGGCATACTAGTACGCATTGATAAGAAACAGAAAATGCATGCATGAACATAGAAATTGTAGAGGAAAATATGTGACTCAGCTGTAGATTACTAAAATCTAACTGTACATGGGCATTCTGTACAAAATGCACCAGGCAAAATGATTTGAAATTCCCCAAAAACCAGAATTACATTTTGTAGGATAATTTTGCAAGTATCCCATTTTATAAATCTGGGGAAGGGTGTACATGTGTGTGTGTGTTGAGGCAGAAGTATGTAGTGATCCATCGTTTCCCATTGGTGACTCTCATTGTTTCATTTTTGTTCAGTACAACTTGTCTAATGCAAGTAATGGTCTTTCTTCCCCTCTTAGTACCAAATTACACATTACATGGAAAATCTGTCATTGGATCTGCCAGCATTTCATTTCATAACGAAACACAGCCATGGGAGGGCTGCCAATTTGATTAGATTTGGCTGCTGATGAGAGGGTGCTTAACTCTTTTCTTCATGCAGTCTTCCCAGTCAAAATTGTCCCATTAGGCTACCATTATTTTTAACCCATGTGGAAAAGAGCAGGCTTGGAAATTATTTCATTTGGGAATCCAGGAAAAGGTAAAAGGATTAAACACTCTTTCCCGGTACCACAACTTCAGTCAAACAGGTATCCCTCCAGTTATTGCGTGTCATTAAAAATGAAATTTCAGGTGATCCAGTTATGGCTATCCTGTGTAATGTGTAATTTGGCCCTTAAAGCAATTTGTTACATAAATTAACATAAAAAAGCAGTGATTGATAATTCTTCACTTTTCCTCAAGCTGAGTGGAGATTGGGAGAGTAAAGAGCATGCGTGTTTTCTACCACAACGTTAGAAAATTATTTAGATTTTACAACTTCATTTAGATTTTTATGGCTCTGTACCACAACACTGGGGAAATGAGCAAATGCCTAAGAAAGCATCTATTGTACTGAGCACTGATTTGGAAGTTCAAAAATTATGGAGCTGTAAAACTATGTTGAACATTTGTTCCACCCCTGTCTTTCCTAGGTCTAGCCCTATCTGTATGCCTTACTAGCATCCCACTCCAATATCTTTCCCTCACCATGCAAAAGACAGATAGAGGTCCCAGCAAGCTAGAATTGCCAGCTCCCTTCCTACAAATAGTAACTTGAAAAATTCCTGTAAGTGTGAGGAAGTGGTGAAAAAGTGAACGGTGGCTCAGTTGCCCATGCCAGCTCCTCAGTCCCAAGGTAAATTCAGTCATCTTACTTCCACGACGGTATATTTGATATTGCATGTGCATGGAAATCTCAGTGGTTGCTATGGAACTCTGTAGATGGTGTGTTTCCATATCCAACAATGGGAAAACCTCACTTCTGAATACACGGCTGACTTACTAAATCATGCCACAAGTTACCATGTGCCCATTCAAATGTTCACCAAATAACAATGCCATTAATCCTATTGACCTTTGAGTCAGTGACTCTCAATGTCGATGAACATTCTATTAGTTTCACTTCCATCTAATCTGCTAAGAGAGAATCATCAATTGCATCCTGTCCCTTGTGGGTGTGTGCACATTGCAAATGTTTAGCTTACAGATTTCTTTTGAATTTGGGAAGGGGCTCTTTATTTTTTATAACATGCACAGGGTTTGACATTGTGAGATGTCTCCAAGGTGATTAGCCTTGCTTTCAACTTTAGCAAAGAAAACTGGAATCTAATATGTGTGTCCTCCAATCGTATCAGCACAACTTCTTCACATATGGTACATATGTATGTATGAGGGTTGCTCTTGGAGCCTTGCAATTCTATGCAAGGTACCTTCTCTTTCTAAAATGCTAGAGAGGAGGGAATTGCAAAAGTAACTGAATGTTTTTCAGTGGCAGTGTCTCTCTAACTGAAAATTGAAAATATACTCCTATATTCCTCTTATTTCAAGATGGCCAGAACCTGGTAGGCACTGGCAGTTTCTCATCCAGAAAGTAATGCAGCTCAGATCTACTTTGCTTTAACAGTATAACAGCTATGTGAGCTGTATGTAAAAAAAAGGCAAAACATATTTAGTCATCCCTTTGGTATCATGAAGCCAGTTGTTCAGGGCCTTTTCATTGTTTGTAGATGACTACAGAATTCCAGTGTTTGTTATGCTGGTGGAAAACCATCTAGAAATCATATTGCTTTATTTAGAATTGCTGCTCAGACACAGTATGTATGTCAAAAATATAACTACAGTACAATAGTCAGTAGAAATTGTTCTGGGGAAAGAATAGTATAACAGTCACATGGTCAGTGAATGGAATATCCTATTGAGAAATTGTCATGCTATAATATCAGACACTGGGGCTTTATTCATGCAATAGCATGCTTCTACGGATACAAATGAGTAACTCCATTGGAATAAAAGGCAATTCACATGTATTTTTAGTAGCTATTTTAGTGTGCACCTTGTATTTCAAGTGTAATAACTGGAGTCATGCACAAATTGCTCTGTAATTTTGTGCTTCACTCAGTGCATGCCAAGGAGGAATCAGTTTCTTTTCAGGGTCCTACTTGTATGTGTGGGGTGGTGAGCAGATATTATTTGATTCACATAAACCATTGTCAGTGAAACAATTAATTTCTACAAAGCCAAATAGGAAAGTCCCAGTTCAACCATTACATTCTTTATCTGATCACACATTAAATTTTATAATCAACTTATTAAGCTGTCTGATACTAAGTTGGACCACTGATCCATCTAGCCAAATATTGTCTACTCAGACATGTAAAAACTTTCCAAGTCTGGGACAGATGACTATCTTCATAAGCGTAAACTTGGGGGGGGGGGGGCTCGGGGGCTGCCTCCAAAATTTTCCAGGGGGGACTGAGCCTCCCCTGGGGCAACCAGTGCCTAGTAATACTGAGTTTAAAACTTTAATGTGTACGTTTTTCCTTCTGGGCTAGAAAGAAGGAAGTCAGGCTCACCTTCTTACATTGCTAATTGAACTAGCACAGGGGAATCAAACATGCCGCCCACGGCTTGATCAGGCCCACACAGGGCTACAATCCGACCGGAGAGCAGCTTGCTCTGTGCTGCCTCCTCCTCCTTGGTTCTGGTGTCACAGCTCCTTTTCCCCAGCCTCTCCTATTTCCTGCTTGGGAGAGAAGAGGAAGAAAGGAAAGTGTGTTGATTGAGAACAGTTTTTTTTTCATGGTAGTGCGTGGGGGGCTGCTTCAACCACTCCTAAGCACTTCTTTCAATTTCCATTTCATTTTTTAATGGTAAGCCCATCTACATGAAGAAGATTGGAAAGGGGGACATGCAGATCAGAGGCCTTTTAAAATTTCCTTTTGCCCTGTGTGCAGCCCAGAAAGAACATTGACAAGAAATGTGCACTCTGTACATGTTCATGCTCTTCATTTTGCTGTTACTTAAAATGGTGTGGTACTGTTTCAAAGGGACAACTAACTGGGATGTATAAAAGGAATGACAGGATTGCTCACTGGAAACAACAGGAGAGGCTTAAAGGCCCACTGGAGATAATGGGAGCCAGGAATGCCAATTGGCTTGCATGGGCTCCACTGAAATACATTGCAGCACAAAAAAAGTTGCAAAGAAAATGTTGAATGGTTTTTCCATTAAAGTCTTTGGGCCCAGATAGGCTATTCTGGGACTGGAATTACAGCCCCCAGAGTGGAAACACAGTCCCTAGGAATAGAATCTGTGCTCTGGTACTGGAATGACAGTCCCCAGAGTGGAATGAGGATTCCTAGCAATAGAATCTGTGCTGTGGGGCTGGAATGACAGGTCACAGAGTGGAATGACAAGACAGATCCTGGGAATAGGCTCAGTGCTCTGGGACTGGAATGACAGGTTGTAAAGTGGAATGGCAGCCTCTGGGAATAGGTTCAATGCTCTGGACTTGTACTCACTTGTAGGAATACACTTGAGAAGAAGATTGCTGCTACTCTGAACATTGCTCAGAAATTGACTGCACAGCAACTGTTTGGTATTCTGGCTCAGAGACTTCAGCCATGCATTTACCAAATGAAGACATCTGTGATGCCATAATTTAGTAAATTTCAGTACAAAGTCACCCTTATGAACAAGGCAGAAACAAGACTCCTGTAAATGAATGTCCAAGAAAACTTTTAAAAGGTTCCCTTACAGGCTTTTTTGTGTTGCCCTCCTTACTTTCAAATTTGTGACCATTTGTTTGTCTTATGCATATGGTATGTATTTTTGCAGATCTTAAAGTGACTATTCTAAAAGTGAATTTAAGTAAAGGACACAGCAGGATACTGCTGAGATAACACTATAACCACTGGCCAACTCCCACCTTTTCCAGGGGCATGTTTTTTGGGGGGGGGTTTCCCAGGCCCCCCTAAATTTCTGGGGAACCCCTTCCTAAATCCCACATGGCTCAGCCTCCATAGATAGTGACAATGGCCTATGATGTCACTGGCTCCTCCCTATGATGTCACTGGGCCTCAGTTTTTTTAAGGACCTAGCATAGCAATGCCTCTGGCCCAGCCCCAGCCTCCCGCCCCCAGAAATTGGAAAGTCTACACCCTTGTCTGTCTCAGTTTCTGTAAAACAGAGATGCCCAGGATTAAATTGGGACCTTACATCCCCAAAGGGTAGTCTGATCCAATTATTTATGTGTGTTTGTGTCAAAAGAGGGCAAAGTATTCTTCACATAGTAAAAGTGAGGGCCATGCTTTCTGAATTAGTTTCATTTGTCCTTACTGAAGTCAGTTGACAGGCAAACCTAACTGGCTAGGGTAATCCAAAAATTATTGTCTCATGGTCATCTGACTTTTTGCCCTCAATGGTATCATACTAGTCAAATTTGGTAGGCTAAATTACATGGTTACTTCATCCCATTCAATATGTGATCCCTGATTGGTTAGGACTAGCCATGTGACTAGGGGCCAAAACAAAAGTAATATAGAAGATCAGTGATCAGATCGCCTAATGGTTTTCCTTTAAGTCAAACCAGCCAATTTGATAAGGGACACACATGAATACATATGAAGCTGCCTTATCCTGAATCAGACCACTGGCCCATCAAAGTCAGTATTGTCAACTCAGACTGGCAGTGGCTCTCCAAGGTCTCAGGCGGAGGTCTTTCACATCACCTACTGCTTGGTTCTTTTAACGGAGCTGCTGGGAATTAAACCTGGGACCTTCTGAATACCAAGCATAGGCTGTACCACTGAGCCACCTCTCCCAATGGAAAAATTGTGCTGGGAGAGAAGGTTTCTCTTGTGCCATTCCCCTATCTGAATTGTCCCTCAAAACTGCTGTTAATCCAGTTTGGAGGGTTATTGTGCTTATTTTTTCTACCCAATGGGACTAAATTGATTATTTGTCTGTTTAAAATATTTATATCCCGCTTTTCTCCTAATTAACAAGCAGGGGCAATTTAGACAAGGGAAATGAATGGGCAGAAAGAGTTAAATATCATAAAGCCAGTCCTCCTTCTCTGATCAAATTCACCATTGCATACTGCTGCTTTGAGAAGTAAAAAAAAACAAACTATGGGAGATACAATAAAGGGTCTCAGACATTATATCTGCTTTGGTTCCATCAAGGACACAATAATCAGAAGAGGAAACAATGGTGTCAGATCAGATAGGAGCAACAATGGCAATGAACACAATTGAAAAAGTTGAACGTTTTCACATTTCAAGTTTTGAGGAGACTATTTAAGCCCCCAGGAGCATTACTTGACCTGATATAATGGCAAGAGTTTGATACACAGCCAAGATATCCATGAAGAAAAGTAATGAAATGAGTTGCTATTCAAAAAATGGTGGAGTGTGAGAACGTTCTTCATATCGACTGCCTGAGGCACAGATTTTCAGGAACAAATGGTGATACGTTATGGCGTGTGGCGTAGGTTCCATGTCATTCTTCACCATCAGAGATCCAGTCTAGACTCGTGCTAATATTGCGCTAGGCAGATTTCTTTTGGAGAGAGAATATGTTTGATAGCAGATTGAGGGAGTAAGAACTCATAATCTCAAGTGGGGGCTGAAAATATAGCACAGTATACACAGGGTCAATCAGAGGAGGGTAAAAAAGAGGAACCTCAAATTGAGACATTTGGTGATTATTTTTTTTTAGCATTTGATGTTTCACAGTTTATTACGTGTTATCATTTTGTATTTTATGGCTAGGGGCCTCTCTGGAGCTCTGAAAAAGCCTGAGAATGTGTAAAAGTATGAGAAATTACTCCACAAACATAAAACTGAGAATTGTGCAGTGAAAGGGGGGAGGTATCTCAACATTGGTATAATAAGCAAAGGACAGGTTGCAAATTTTGTTCCCCGATTCAAAAGATAGCAAACTTGGATTAAACGAAGAACTGATTATTTAAAAGGTTTAACTGCAATAGGGAAACTACAGACCCTATTAGTGTGGGCACACTGTGAGGCTACCCAGCGGGTTCTCCAGCATTTGGGCAACCTCACCCTGGCTCCAAGCTCAGAGTGCCACATAGCTACCAGTCCTTGGCTGCACATCAAAACCTGTCGCAAGAGCTGCTGCCAATCAAGGCCATTGTCCTACACTGGTCAGCATGAAGGTTCACCTGCAGCACCGAGAGAGTTCCCTCACCAGGGACTTTGATTAGACAACCCAAAGTGTCAGGTTTGGTTACCTCTCCTTATCCTAAGATATCTCAAGGTGTTTGCCAATCTGATTAACATAAAATAACCTGCCAGTGTTAGTTAGGGCCATACCGGACTATTCTGACCAGGCATATTTAATTTAAACTCCTCCTTACCATAGAGTATGGAGCAGGCAAAACAAGACTGACTAAAGGCCACTTGGAGATACCCTCAAAAAATTACTGCTCAGCCCCAAAGCAACAAGCCATTGATAAAGGGGGTGGCTCCTCCAGCAAAAAGATGGGAAGGTAAGAGATTGTTGGCTTTAATAGCCAGGTCCAAGAGTCCACCAATTGAGTGGGTAGCAACATGTTATTTGTTTGTTTGTTTGTTTATTTATTTAATTCAATTTATACCCCACCCTCCCTGCCAAGGCAGGCTCCCCTACCCAGTACTCTGGTGCCTTCCCTTTCCAAAGGCACCAAAATCGTTCCTAGTGAACATAAGAACCGATCATCCCAACACAGTAAGCAACAGGAGCTCGTGGAGAGAAAGAATGAGCAAAGTGCAAGTCAAATGAGTGCCAGATGCAGACAGATAGAGGAGAAATTAACAGCTGATCTAGAGAATTTCAGCTTACCACTCACAACAATTGGAAAGTTTGTGTGAGAGAGCTGAGGTTTACAGACTGAACCACAAACCATTTTTTTTTATATTTAAGGTGCCAGGAATAGTTTGAGAAGGACTCAGAAAAAAATGGGAGTGGGTGATAAATCTGTGGGGAAATGCCTAATATTGCTACAACAAACTAAAGAGATATTTGTAGTCAAACAGCAAAAAAGAAAAAAGATAAAAGGTTTATACGATATAATGAAGGGAAGTAGAAAAAAGGAAGGTATATATATACTATAAAATGAGAGCTACAGCTCAATAAAGCATCAGCAAAGTTGTTATTTATTTATTTGACTTATAGTCCACCCTCCCCCAAATGGTGATAACACAACATAAAGGACCTAATAAAGAAAAATGATCTGCAAAATTGCAAGTCAAATGAGTGACAGCTGTAGACAGATTAGCAATTAACAGCCAATCTGAAATTATTTCTGCTAACCATTCACCGCCCATGTAAAGTTTGTGAAATAATGGCCCACAAGCCAGTTTCTTAAACAGAGGAGAAAAGTATACCAGAGAGATATAAAACAAGCAGTAGACAATAAGATATAATGAAAATATAGAGAGAAAAGGGGAGAAGGCAAAACTGTAAAAGGAATAAAGGTAAAATTATTGTACACCTTGGTGAAGAAAGGAAAGGAAGAAAATAGCAGTTAGACAACTGCTTAGAAAAGCAATGGCAGTCAGAAAACCATTGATATAATTTTAAAATGTGGAAAGTAGCAATTGTTTAAAGTAATAAACTGTAGAAATGTGAAGAGAAAAATGCAGAGAGCACAGTAGAAAGTCTATAAAGACATAAACTGTTTACACTGAAGAAAAAATAGGTGGCAATTGATAACGTTAACAGAATAAACTCAGAGAAAAAGAAACCATATATAAAAAGCACAACCCTACTGTCAAAAAGACAGCAAAGGCATTGAGGTGGCAACCCCCCCCCCCCCCCCCCAGTAATCAGGTTCTGTTATTGGGCACTAGGAATAGTCCAATAAGGACTGACGGGGGGTGGGGGTGGGGAGAGAGAAATGTATGGGGAAAACTGCTGAATGTTTCTGCAGCAGACTATTTGAAGTATACTGTCAAACAGAGACAAAAAGTCCAATAGCAATTTTAAAGGTTCATACAATATAGTGAAGGGAAGCCGAAGGAATGGAGAGAGAACTATACCATAACATTTGGGACAAATCTGCAGACACTGCTCAGTAAAGCATTAGCAAAGTGGTTATAACCCCCAAATGGCAGTAACATAATGCAAAGGCCACGATAAGGGAAAGTTTGCTTCAGGCTCAAGCAAAGTAAACTTTCAGGATTTTTTTGGGGGGGTGGGGGAGGGTTAGAGATGGACACGCATGGAATGTTTTTAGGGTTGTCAGTTCTGAGGTGGGAACATCCTGGAGATTGGGGGATGGAGCCTGGGGAAGAAGAAGTTTGGGGAAGGGAAGAAGCTCAGCATGGATGCAATGCTCAGATCTATATATCTAATAGCGAAGGCACCCCCTGCGTGCGGATACCTAAATCTGTGCGGGGGGGACACCTGGGGGGGCAGGGAGATTGTTCTGCAGACGTGGGGCAGTCCCCACATCTGCAGAAAAATCCAAAAAGTTAAAAAAAAAATTGGGGGGGATATTTAAATCCCCCCAAAAGTAAGAGTGCCCACTGCGCATGCGCAGGGAATGCTCTGGCCATTGTGGGGGAGGCTCAGCGGGTCCAGTGACTGTGAGCTGTTCAGGGCTCACTGTCGCCGATGGGGGGGTGGCTGGAGGAGCGGCGGGGCTTGCCGCCGCCACTTGCCCTGGGGAGAGAGTGGAGGAGCAGTGGGGCTTGCCACTGCTTGACTCATGGGGGGTTTGGAGGAGTGGTGGGGTTTGCTGCCACCGCTGCTTGACTTGGGGGGGGTTGGAGGAGCAGCAGGGCTTGCCACCGCCGCCACTTGCCTAGGCAAGGGGGGTGGAGGAGAGCGGGGCTCGCCGCCGCCACTTGACTCGGGGGGGTTGGAGGAGCAGCGGGGCTTGCCGCCGCCACCTGCCTCTGGGAAGGGGGGTGTAGGAGAGCGAGGCTCGCCGCCACTTGCCCCAGGGAGGGGGGGCCAGGAGGACTAGGGTACTCCCCCCGCGAGTATCGCGGGTGCCCCATCTTGTTATCTCTATAATTCCATTAAGAGTTTCAGACTGTAGCTGTGTTGGTCTGCAGTAGAATAGATAGATTCAAGTCCACTCGCACCTTAAAGACCAACAAGATTGTCAAGACTCAAAGCTATCTGATTGATCTGACTAAAGCAGCTTTGACTCTCAAAAGTTTATACCCTGAAAATATTGTTGGTGTCTAAGGTGCTACTGGACTCAAATGTATCTGTGATTCCACTGTAATGCTGGGAGACCACCAGCCCCCACCTGGAGGCTGGGAACCCTATAAAGAGATTGGATTTACAGGGTCTGAGTTGTGCCCCCACAAACAAGGTGACCCCAGGAAAATGTGGTCATTTCCCCAGAAAGCACTTTTCTGGGGGCATCTTTGGAGGAGGATAATTCAAACCCTGTAAATCCAATCCTCGCCAAACTTGGAGGGCAGGTAGAGGAGAGTCAACCAGGGATCCCCCATGAGTTTGGGGTCTCTAGAATGCCAGAGCACTGTTCTACTGCTTCATGAACCTTACAAACTGAACTGGTTCATGAGGCAGTTAAAAATTCATGATGGTCCATAGTTCGTGAGAAAGGCATGTCACAAACTACAAACTAAACCACATTTTCCAGTTCGTGCCCATCCCTAGTCTAGGCTCCATGCAGATTGACAGCAGGCTTCCAAACTAACAGTTCATCTTTTATTCTTGGGGCATGCATTTATGCGCACTTCTGGGTTAAGCGCTTCAGAATTTTTTAAGCACTCAGTAGGGTCACTTTGGGGGGAGGGGGAATGTTCCACCCGTCAAGCTCAGGAGAGTTTTCCCACTCATAAACCAAGCAGAAAAAGGTAAAAACGGTAAAATAAATCAGATTTATTCTGATACAGCAAAGAGAAATGTGTGTTCCTTGAACAGAAGTAAGAACTGAATTTGTAGAAAAGAACAGTTTGACAGAATGTTTAGACTGTTGCTAGAGTTAACAATATGCCTTTACATATTAAATAATCCAGAGCTATTCAGATTCCCAAACGCTTCAGCAATTTCGAAACAGTTTTGTTTACATGTCAGTTTAGCTCAGCCGGACATTTCAGGTGTGGGAAAAGTAGAGATCCTTACATAACACACTGTCATAATGGAAAGGTCACTGTCCCTTAAGCAGAGTTTTCCACAGTATCTCTTGTCTGCTAAACATCCTTTTACACAGCGTTTCCTAGGTTGTTTTCACCATACTACCTTTTGATTGTGTGGGAGTCAAGTTAAATGTCTACCTGGCTATGGAATTTGCTAGCTGTGTAAAGTGTGTGTGAAGTGCTGTCAAGTCAATGCTGATTTATGGCAGCCTTATGCAAGAGGCTTTCAAGGCAATTGAGAAACCCAGGTGGTTTGCCATTGCCTTCCTCTGCCATTTTCCTTGGAGGTCTCCCATCCAAGTACTAACCAGGGCTGACCCTGCTTAGCTTCCAAGATCTGATTAGATCAGGCTATACCATGCCACCTTCCCTCCCTGCTAGTGCTATAGATATGGCAAAAGTGAATATACAGACAAAAAGGAGAGTAAGGTTGCCAGCCTAATGCTGGCAAACAGTAGAAGACATGGGAGGGGGGCAGGGAACAGTGGGGGTATGATGCCATGACATCACTTCTGGTTTTCACCTGGAAGTGAAGTCTAAGAATTCGCTCTTCTCTGTGGTTCTGATCACATTCATTGCTTGATGTTGCTCGACACCCCTGCCCATTGGTCCCACTTGAGGGAAGGGGCCTGGTGTGCCCTGAAGCCTGAGAGTAGGCACTTGCCCACTGCCCTGGGAGAACAGCAGCTGTAAGAGAGGGGGAGATGGCTGGCACAGCCATCTCCACCTATTGTGTAATTAGCCTTATGTAAGTGCAGAATTTAAATGGATCAAACTAGCTTTTCCACTAGTGAGAAAAGGGAGGAAATATGATAACCAAAAATATGATGCTGGGGATTATGGGACCTGCAGGGGTAAAAGTGGGGCTATTTTTGGGCAGGAACTCACAGGAATGGAGTTCCAGCTGGCTTCCAAGTTGGCCACGCCTATAGCCTCCCCCCTCGGGCTCCCCAGGCACCTCGCAAGACACAGGGCACCTGGGGAAGCCAAGCCAATCCAGGGAGGGAAGGCAGTTTAAACTGCCTTTTTTCCCTCAAGGTCCTCAGGTGCCCCTCAAACCGCAGGGCACTTGGGGAAGCCAATCCTGGGAGGGAGCTGCACTGTTGGGGGTGTGGCCTAATATGCTAATGCGTTTCTGCTGTTTTGTGTGGCTAATGAGTTCTTGCTAGGCTTTTTCTACAAAAAAAGCCCTGGGTAAAAGCCACATGGAATGGGTACTGTAATAACAATGGAGATAGTGTGAGATTGAGTGAAAATGCTGGCTGAATCCAACTCTAGGTGCATGTAGAATCCATCCGTATAATCAGGAAAGCTGCTTTTCTACAGTTTCCTATCACAGTCTCAAAGCCTACACACATTCACACTGAATCTGCTTGGCTCGGTGCTGTGGCAAGTGTACATAGGTGTGTGTGTATGTGTGTGTGTGGTTGGGTGGTTTATTCCACTGTTTTCTTTACACATGTTGCCTTTATGGTATGTACATTTACGTATACAGAACTAAAATGATTCAGTACAGAGAACTATGTGTCACTGCAAGCGTATTTCCTGAAGAACAGTCCATGACAGCCTAATATATAAAATAAAAAATGTTCTATTTAATTTAGAAGAAAACTAGAATATGGAGGAGTATAATGATGACAACCAGAAGTAGTAAAAAATACAGATTTGTGTATATATGTGTCACTCATAATGTTATATAAATATGGGTACTGCTTGTTTTTTCCCTGCAGGGTGAAATAATTACATTCTGGTCTGCTGGGGTGTTCACTTGAAACACATTCAGGAGGCAAACATACCTGTTAGTCCTGGTCACAACATTCTGATCAGCCTCCCCAGTACATTGAGTCAGGATTTTTGCAGCTGATCCCAACCGCATACAGCTTTCCAGTTCATTGATGCTAAGACGAGAAGAACAGCATGGGTATATTCCCATTGATCTAGTATCTTTAGCGCTTTCTCTCTATCATTCTCAGAAAATTGTTATTGACTGAATTTGCTTGATAGGACTTTCTTTCCCTAGAGAGTACTAGTAGTGTGAAAAATAACAGCAGTATGGAATAAAGCAGTAGCAAGAAGCTTTCATCAGAAAACAGTATTTGCGGGTGTCTTACCCTCAAAGCTTTCCCAGCACAGGTCTATTGATATGGATTGTGTTGTGATACCAGATATGGAATTCTGAAACATTGCAAATTAGGATCCCTAATGGAAGTCTAATAAAAGTGATTTAAGTTTGAACATGGTAAGTCAGCTGATCTGCATACTGCTCGTCTGATGCTTTGACAGGGAAAAAGAGATACTGGTAAAGGCTGAGGAGTTTTATTTGCTTAGTAAGGTATTATTTGCTTTATAGGTTTTATTTGCTTAGCGAGGTTTTTTCCCAAAAAAACCGATTGAAAGTAATAAGAATACACATGTATTTTAGGAGGTGCTGTAAAGTATTTTGGGGGACTGTTTGGACCAGAAAAGAATCAGAGAGTGAATCAAAACAGATAATCAGAACGGCATTTTTTTTGCCCTAATTATTTGTTATTGTCTGGCTCAAATAGGAAGGAGGTGACTTTACTGGGAAATGGACATTTATTGATTTTTACTGTATTGTGAGTTTTTATTGCATTTTACAGGATTCTATTGAATTTTTGTAAGTGTTGTAAACCGCCTTAGAGATTTATTTTATTTGAAAGGTTGTCTATAAACTACATTAAACTAATATCTTTTGAGAGTTACTTTCAGAGAACAAAGACTGGATTCTGAAAGCTAAGTTTAGATTGTTGTTAATCACTCAAAACATGGCTCTAAGACATACTAAGGGATGTGCGAAAGATTTACAGTCCTGATCCCATTCCTTTAACCTTAATTTTGGCCCGTATTTATATATAATCTGCTCTGACCGTATTTAAAATAATGTTTGCTTGTTTTTAGCAGAAACCTAGTCATTAGAACTTTTAATAGGAAATATTACAAGAATGTTTTAAACAAATCTCACATTAAAAGCTAAATGCAAACAGTGTGAGCCTTTTTAAAGTCAATTATTCTAATACATTTGATAATAACTTTGCAAACTAAACCTCAATCAATACAGCTATGGTGTGGTTAAAGTAAGTGATCTCTCTCTCTCTCTTTTTACATCGTAATTTATTTGGCTTTCCCAAGGAAACATGAGAGACAATTTCCATGTTCTTGGAGGGTTCCACAAAATCAATCATTTATGAAAAATGAATATTGTTCATTTTCAAAATTAATTAGAAGTGTCCTAGTTTCAAATTTTATAGTGCAGCCCTGACCACTAAATTGAATGTTTATATGTAAAAGGTGGTGATTAAATGTCAACTGCCAAGTCAACGTTCATAGTGATGGGTTATAACAGCATCGTCAGTTAATAATCTCATAAGGGAAATTATTGAAAGAAGACTTCGGAAGACATTTAATTAAGCTTTCAGATTTTATCATTGGCTGACGGATAGACATGCTTATTTTTAGTCCAGGGATGATAACAATAATTATCACTTTATTTATATCTTATTTTTATACTTATAACCCACCCAAGGCTATGAAAGCAGATCACCTCTGTATTTAGCAACAGATTGTATACCAAAATCATAGCAATAAATTTCAACTGTGTACACCAACAATGTTAATTTTAATAGAAAACAAGAATCACTGCATCCATATAATTTGGGGTCTGTTACATCCAGAAATGGAACCAGGATTAAGCGACCAGGATATTGTGATGATATCTCTGGAGCCAAGGGTATGAAATTAGATTTTCATTGATGTACATACGTGGGATTAAGTAAAACCATTGGAAGATGCACTGGTAGTCTACAGTCTTACTTACTCCAGCTGAGAGAAAGCAGTGAAAAGTTCTTAAAGAAAAATAAATCATCATCATCATCTACATAGATCAATGCCATTTTAAAATTAAGTAGTTAGTCGGGATTAGCACCTCTTCTCTTCCATTTTGGCCTCACAACAGCCCTGTGAGGTAGGTTAGGCTAACCCATGGTCACCCAGCAAGCTTCTGTGGCAGAGCGGGGATTCAGACCTGGGCCTCCCAAATCCTAGTCCAGTACTCTAACCACTATACCATACTGGCTCTCAGCACACTGATGTCAGCTATAACTTCTCCCCCACCCCCCGTATTTTAGTGTATCTCTTTTTCAGAATAGTATATTAGAATACTGAATGTAATACAAGGAATATTGAAACATTTGGCTGACATACACTTCTCTCACCTCCAAAGAGAAAATAAAAATGCTGTTAAGTGACCTCCATGCTCTGGGAGTGAATGGAGAGTCTCAGATTTATTTTGGCATTTATTGCTTTACAACTGTTGCTTTATAACCTTAGCTTGTTATTTAATTCTGGTTTTGCATATCTTAAAATATCTTCTTCATGTTACATGTTAATTTGCTGTTCAGCCCATCTATAAGTTTGAACCTTACCTCCCATTCCACTGTATTTGAAAAAGTGTGCATGCACATGAGAGCTCATACCTTGAATAAACCTTTGTTGGTCTTAAAGGTGCCACTAGACTCTAAATTTGTTCTACTGCTTCAGACCAACACGGCTGACTACCTGGATCTAGGAAAATTAGGGTAATGTAGTGGTTAAAGTAGTGCTATGGCTGTTTGGCTAGTGCACTAAATAAGTGAAGAGAATGGTAGTCATTGAACTAGGACTAGGCAGGCACCTGTTCAAACCCACACTCTGCCATGAAGGTCTCTGGGTGACACTGGATCAGTTGTTCCTTTGGCCTAACATCTCTCACAAGCAGGGCTGCCAAGTCAGCCCGGGGGGGCGGGGGATCCCCCGCTACAGGGGGTCCCGATCCACCGGCCAGCATTTGGTCGGCGGGGGGAACCCCACCCCCGAAGTCGTCCTGTCAGGACGACGTCGCCATCGTAATGACATCACTCGGAAATGACGTCATCACGTTGGGGACATTGCCGGGACGACGCTCTAGCAATCGCCCCAAAACTCTATGATACCATAGAGTTTTGGAGTGATTGCCAGAGCGTCACCCTGGCAATACCCCCTATGTGATGATGTCACTTCCGGTGACATTGTCATGGCACGCACGCAAGTGCACGCACTGGGGAAGCTCCCGGTGTCAGGAGGACTCCCCCCCGCCAGTAAGTTTTTAGGACTTGGCAACCCTACTCACAGTGTTGTTGTCAAGATAAAACAGAGGAAGGATGAACCGTGTATGCTCTCCCAAGCAAGGGAGAACAAGTTCAAAACATGACTGGGGCAATTTTTGTCATAAGAAGTGAATGTGAGAATCCACCTTCAGTTTTCAGGAGTTCTCTGGTAAATCAGAGCAGAAATACAAAGCATTAAAAACAGATATTGCAAAGATGCAGGCTCTCTCTCTCTCTCTCTCTCTCTGTAAGTGAGTTAAGTGAGTTGAGTGCCATCAAGTCACAGCCAACTTGGGGTGACCCCAGCAAGGGGTTTTCAAGGTAAGTGAGGAGCAGAGGTGATTTCCCATTGTCTTCCTCGGCAGAGTCTTCCTTGCTGGTCTCCCTTCCAAGTACTGACCTTGCTTAGCATCTGAGATCTGATGAGATCAAGATATACTGTAATGCCTTCCCTTCAAGATGCAGGCTACCCCCCTTAAAATAACTGCAGGCAAATACATCATCATTTTTTTTCTTCCTAGGCAGAGTCTGCTGCTTGTCTCTGCTTTTCAGCTGCTCTGAAAGATAAAATGCAGAGAATATCTTCCCTGTTCAGCTTGCACAGTTCCTCTCTTCCTCTCCACTTGTGGCATAATTGAAAAATCATAGTATAAAGTCACTTAGCCATTTCCTGACTACAGTCACAAAACATAGTGCTGTTAAGAGATTCTGAGGACTTTAGAAGTGACATAGTAAGCATTCAACCAGAAAAAAAAATACTGCCCCAAACATCTATTGAGATGTCTGTTAAGCAAGACTGTGTTTTTCCCACCAGGGGCAGCTTATGTCTGCCCTTGGCTCTGTGATGTTGCTTCCAGGAAGAACCTGGAAGTGACATCACATCTCTCTAGAAACTCCGATGGCACTCCACCATGCTCCTACCTCCTCAGACTTTTGCCAGCTTCCAGGCTGTGCCTGGCAGCAGAATAAGATGATAGAATTCAGATTTGATAGAATGAGTCAGTAATGAGGTTGCCGAATTCTGAGGTGGTAGAACAGCCCATACCACCTTTAAACTTCAAGGGAGGGATCACATTCTTCAAAGTTCCACTAGATTAATAATTCCCCGCTTGTGGAAAACAGCATGTAAAGTCCTAGGATAGGAGCTTTCCTTCCAATGTGCTAATTGTTTATCAGCAAGGAGATGGTAAACTGGGGAGCATGAAAATATGACTCTCCTCACCCACAGTCTTAAGTGGTACAGTCTGTTCTGCCACATTGTCTTGACTGGGCCTTAGAGCAAGGAATTTCCCATCATCTTGAGCATCTGTGAAGTTCAGAGCCACCTTTGACATTTATTTTCCAGGCCTACCTCTTGAACAATTTCCTCCAATCCTACTGAGTTATTTTCTTAATTATTAGAGGTTATTATTCTTCCCCCCCCCCCGCCAGTTTCACTATCAAGTCAGTTTACTGATTTATTTAAAATATATTTCTGCCAAACTTTCTCATGAATAACTTAAGATCCAAGGCAAGTAACAACAATCAGATAAAACTATAAGAAAACTGAATAAAATCACATAATTAAAATAATTTAAACAATAAATACATTCAATGTTACATTTAAAGAACTACTAGGAAAGATGGGGTATAACTGTTTTAAGAAATAAAACAATTAATTGAATAAATACATTAAAATCACCACTTCAATAACACCCTGTGCATAGCTAGATAAATATCCCCTTCAAGTCTCAGACTGCTCCCAAAGCCCTTCAGAATGATTCTGTTTTGCAGCCTTGCTGAAAAGCCAGGAAGGTAAAAGCCCCCTGACTTTTTGTGGGAGGCCGTTTCACAGGCATGGGGCAGTCACTGAAAAGACAAACCCAGGCAGTTGCAGAGTGTGCCCCCAGACAAAGGGGGACAAACAGGAGACCCTGCTGGAAGGAGTGAAATTGCTACACAGGAAAACTCAGAGAGAGGCAGTCCTTCCTTGGAGTGGAAGAGAGTAGAAAGACATTAATTAAACTTGGATATTTTCAGAAAACCCTGACCTAGATAACCCAGGATAGCCCAATCTTGTCAGACTCGGAAGCTAAGCACGGTAGGCCCTGGCTAGAATTTGGATGGGAAACCACAGAAACTATGCTGAGCCAGGCATTGGCAACCCACCTCTGAGTGTCTCTTAGGGCTGCCAAGTCAGCCCGGGGGGCGGGGGGTCCCCCGCTATAGGGGTTCCCGATCCGCCGGCCGGCATTCGGCCAGCGGGGGGAACCCCGCCCCAGAAGTCGTCCGGTGAGGACGACTTCCCCCATGTAATGACATCACCCGGAGGTGATGTCATCACATTGGGGGCGTTGCCAGGGCGATGGTCATTACGGGTGACATCATTACGTTGCCGTGATGCACGCGCAAAGCGCATGTGCCAGAAGAGCTCCTGGGGGGAGAAGAACTCCCCCCCGCCGGTAAGTCGCCGGTACTTGGCAACCCTAGTGTCTCTTGCCTTAAAAACTCTCTAGGATCTCTACAAGTCTGCTGTGACTTGATGGCACTTTCCACCATCATTTCCAAAAAAACCCCCAAGGAATGAAATTGGGAAGTGGCAGAAAAAACACCTGGTTCACTCACTATAAATTATGAGCGAAGATTAATTTTTTTGATTAAATCAGCCTGTATTTTTATTTAAACATATGGGTGTTCAGTGCTTTCATTTTTGACACAGTGTATCATCATCTTGTTTTCTTGAAAGACAAATGCAGCTGTGGTTGTGTCTTAGGCCATAACTTTGCTTTTAATAGAACTGGGCCAACCCTCTTTGGCTTCAGTCTCATTGTGGTTGTTATATATTAAAAGCTTCCATTTTGCAATTATTTAAAAAAGTTCTTTCTGAAATGTCTCTTTTTTTCATCTGAGGCATGTTTACAGTGGCCCTGAGGGTTTGATAAGAGTCTGCTCAGTTTTCTGGGTGGGGGACTATACCCCTGGCCTCTGAGTCTTCCTAAATAATGCTTGGTGTCCAGGATTTGAATAGCAGGTTCTGATTTTTTTTCATGATTTACATACTAGTTTAATAAAAACTCTCAGATCTTCAAATTTAGACACAGAAATTATGTTTAAAATCACTCAGCTATAGATTTTTTTTCTGTGCAGAACTTTGATATCATATTGGTTTCCCCACTATGGAGTGCCATTTGGATTCATTCTGCATTATTACAGAATGATAGAGTTGACTTGAATATTATATCTTTCTAGTAGGTCAGTCCCCACCAACCAGACTACAGTGTGCAACAGACAGTGACTGGTCAGGGCAGAATTACTTTGGATAATTGAATGGCTAATAAATGATATATAAATGAAAAATGTCAATCAAGTACTGGTCTTTGTAAAATATGTGTTTATTTAGAGTTGACATGGTTTTCTAAACCTTTAACATATAATTCACCTCTAGTTGAAATAGTCTGAGATATAATACCAAGTCTGAAATCCTTCACACGTTCTCCTTGGATTTTTCCATTGGAGTCAACTGGATCTAAGCATCCTAACTCTATATAGAATTACAGTCAAAGGTTTTAATAATGTTGTCAATATCTTTTGAGTTAGCAGTTGTGGTCTGCTTACTCTACAGAAGCACGTGCAAAGGTTAGGATGACAATTTTGGTTAAGATTGTGGGACAATTCAAATAAGCTATATGCCTGGATGATAGTAATGGCAAAGAATAACAGAGACTTTGCGTTCAAGGTAATTTACTTTAGGGACTCAGATGACTTAGGCAATGTTTGACATTGCTAAGAGAGGCCCTTAGTATGAACTGCTATAGATTAGTTATTGCTAACTTTTAACAACAGAACAATCTAAGTAGGAATCTAAGATTGATTCAGGCTCAAACATAATTTTTCTAGGCTTAGAGCATACTAAGGTTGCTGCCAACCCTCCAGCATTGCTGCTTGAAGATCAGGCATGTGGGCCCCGCTGCCTGAATTTCAAGTGGCATTGCCACTTGGTGTTCTGGTGGGCAGCCACCTCTCTCCCTCCCCTATGGCAAGATTTAAAGGGCCCTCCACCTGACCAGCGGGCCCTTTAAATCTTGCAGGAGGGGAGGGAGAGGGGTGGCCGCGGGTGATTTTTCTTATGGGTGGGACTTGGGGTGAGGACATCCCCAATGTGATGTTATCATGTTGGGGATGAACCATTCCCTCCAGGAACACCCCTCAAAGTCCCCCGCTGGGGACTAAACCGGACCTGGCAACTCTAGTGCATACTTATAACATGAGCACACACATATGTACACACATACTAGTGTGGTCATTTGCCCTGTTTTAAACAGGACAGTCCTCTTTTGAGTCTGTCTGTTCTTTGCCAAGTACAAAATGGCACCAGACACTATAAATCTGACCATGTAGAGAGGCAGTGAACATAGGTATAAATCTGTCCAATAGAGTCTGCTATCTTGTTAGGGTTGTCAGTTCTGGTTTGAGAAATTCCTGGAGAGGTGGGGGCTCAGTGTTCTCCCTAAGCTGAGTTCTTGTGAGCTAGCTCACCATTTTTTAGCGTCCGGCTCACACATTTTTGTCTTAGCTCAGGAAGGATGGCTCCAGAGCAAACTAATTCACGAAGTTGCCAAATCGCTGGCTCACAACTTTATTGCCAGTAGCTCACAAAGTCGAATTGTTGCTCACAAGACTCCACAGCTTAGAAGGTGCATTGGTGGGGGTACCTGAGAAGGACAGGGTTTGGGGAGAGGAGGGAGCTCAGCGGGATACAATGGTACACCCTGTGATGGTCACATTCAGGTTTAAGGTCAACCCCTCCCCTTTCTGTGAGGTTATGTTCTCCCACCCAAATTCCAATTTTAAATTTCCCTCCTCATATCACTTCTTCCTGCCATTTTCTGCCATCTTACTCCACTTGTAGACTTCTGTCTGCATGTCATATTAACCTTTACATAGCTGAATTGGTATGGAAGCCATCTCCCCCATGGCCTCATCCCACATTGCTGCAGGCTATGGAAAACCACATGGGCAGGGTTAATTGTCTGGGCCTTTCCCATGCAATTCAACCGGTCCTATCAGACTGAGTGGTAATCAGGTAGGAAAGACCAATGCAGTTGGCCAAACAAGTATTAGCTTCCTTAGTTCCAAGGGAAAAATGTGCTTCATGCAGTTTCTGCATACTTGATAAATAATCAAGGGGTCCACCAGTGCCACTGATTAGAGATGTTTCTCGGGATGTTGAAAGTAGGGTTTCTGACTTCATTACTTGCCCTGTGCTTATGTCATTGACCGCCACTTAATGGGCACAGGTTAAACAAGAGTTATTCTTGTAATGGAGATACACTGATGTGAACGGTTTCACCTAGTTAATAACTCCATAATAGCCTGTTGATAAAAACATATAAACAGGGCCAATTGAAAACAACAACAACCTGGATTGTCAGTTAACACTTAATGTCAAAATGTAGCATAGTAGTTCCTAGTTGTGAGGGGGGGGAGTTGAATAATGAGTCCTTGTAGTATAAAAAGGGGGTATTTGGTATCCACTATGATTACAAACAGTGGGGTATCACAGTGAGCTTTATGAAGACTAAGAGTCGTAGAGCAATTTAATAATTCTCTTTGCTATTTATAAAAATATACTGAAGATAAAACACATTGGAGATGAAATAAAACCAATTCTCTTCAGTTGGTGAATTTTACCCCAAACTCTTGTTAAAGTTGTTCACTTTGGGACACTGAAAGCACTTGGCAACATACATATATACAAAAATTGCTTCTTTGAGTGATGATAGGGAGTAAGAGACATTCTATGATAATTAAATGGTAAATGAAGAGAACATCAACATAAAAGCTGTTTTTCACCCCTAGTATATGACTGTAAATCCAGCAGAACTGTGTCAAATATGGTTGGCATATTGTAGTTTTCAACTGTTCTGGTGGGCTAAGCATAATAAGCTTATAAAGTAGTTAATATTAAATGTATATAAAATATTAATTAAACTGCAATAGTCACTGTTTCCCATTTTGATCCCGACCTTTCTAGATGGTGGCTTTGGGCACACAACAGCTTATTCATTTAAAAGTATTTCTGGTTTTTCTCCTGTGGCACATAGATTGAACATGATCATAGTTTTTACTGCCTCTGCATCACAGATTCCTCATTTTTTTTTGTTTGCTGGGTTAATAAACAAAGAATATTTAATATCTGAATAGTGCTTCTACAAAATGCTCCACACATACTGGTTTTGAGGCTTCAGACCATCAACACGAGGAGCTTGTGAAGGTGGATCTTCCTCACCCATCCCTTCCACTAGAAGCTACCTGTACCCCCCTCCCCAATAGCCTCTGTTGAGAACCAGAAGATCCTCATAAACAAAATATCATGTGGTATGGAAGGTGACATGGTACAGCCTGATCTCGACAGATCTCAGAAGCTAAGCAGGGTTGGTACTTGGATGGCAGACCACCAAGGAAGACTCTGCAGAGGAAGGCAGTGGCAAACCCTCTCTGCTTCTCACTTGCCTTGAAAACTTCTTGGTCAGGTCACCACGAGTCATTTGGGACTTGACAGCACTTATATGCATACACATGAAAGGCTATAATGAGCAGGAGGAATTCAGGCAAAGTGATTTGTTCCTCTTAGTGCTAGCAGATGAAACTTGGCGGAGCAAGCTATCTGCTTGTGCAAAAGAATGATACCAGTTCATAGTGTGCAACCCATGATTTCCTTTAAATAACTCTTTATGGTAGGACAGTATTCATTGTTTCCATATTACAGGTTTGGGTAGCTGAGACATATTGATTTACCTAATGTTAGATAATAGCTTGAGTAAGATTTGACCCCAGATTTCTTAGCTTAGAGTTTATACTCTTCACTACTGTACTATATCTGCATTCAGAATCTATTAATTTATTTGGATCATAGACAAACTTATTCACTCATATTTATGTTACTTATAGTCTGCTTTTCTCATTGAGAATCAAACCAGGTTATACAGTGTAAATCAACACAATCAATAGGATGAAGCACGTAACAAGTATGGTCATAAGACTAGGAGTTATAGAAAGTTGAAACAGACCTACCAACTGAGCAAAGTATTAAACATGACATATTAAAGAGTTCAGAATATGGCATTATATCAGTAGAAGTTCCTAGGCCAAATTGCTGTGGTGTAGTCCTGTTTTCTTTACAAAAATGTCCTCTTGAACAATTCTGTTTTACATAGGTTGTGAAATGCCAAGAGTGCAGGAGCCTTCCTAACCTCATTAGGCAGGCCATCCCATATAGTTGGACCATTACAGAGAAGGCATGTATATGGGCAGTTGTTGATGTTGCCCACCTGTAGGGTGAAACCTGCAGAAGGCCCTGCTCAGATGTCGCAAAGACCTTAAAGTTGTCTGAGGTCACGTTCAGATGGCTCTTTTGAGCTGTGCCAGGCACGAGTGCCTGGTGGATTTAAAGGGCATGTCCAGACAGCAACATCTGGGGAATGAGCCGCTTCCGTGATCAGCCCGTTGATCTCCGTCGGGGAGCCATACTTAAAAGATAGTGGTGAAAGTCTGGTCCAAAGCTTGCCGACGGGCCAGTGGCGGACTTCCCCCATCTGGTCATTCCACCAGTGCACAATCAGCCCGTCGGGATGGTCTCCAGATTATCTCGAAGGACCACTATTTTAAAAAAAGTCTTAGTGATGCGTGCATAACCGCTTAAACATGTGACGTCTGCAGAGCTCCGTTGAAATGATCCAGACAAGTTTATGTTTCTGACAGTCCCGTGAACTTTATCAACTTTATTAACTGAAATGGTACCTAGAGCTTTTACCATTTAAGTCCATGCATGTGCAGAAAAACAAGTAGACAGTGAGGCACATATGCACATGTGCAAACAGGATTTTTTAAAAAAGCCGACCGCATGGCTCCTTAAGGTGGATGCTGTCTAGACAATCCATTACAGAGTCAAGTGTGGTAAAGCACTTCATGGGGGAGCTGTCTGGTCATGCAACACTGGATTAGAAAGATCTAGATCAAATGTGAGCCGTGCCAATGGCAGGATTAGCTGCCCATCTGAACGCACCCTGAGAGAACTGGTAAATAATTACGTTTGATTCAGTGACAAACACAGCGAGGCCTCTGGGTGGAGGGCCGCTTTTCGGTGGAGAGCTGCCACATGGGTAAGCAACATATGCGGGCTGTAATCATACAAGTTCCATTTGAGGAATCAACACTTTGCTAGGAAGAGTTCTGTGTGTGCCAATTCCATGGGAAAGACTCACAGAATTGGCTCCAGCCCATGTTGTTAGGTCATTTAAATACCCATCTTCTACTGCATCACAGCTGTTCATAACAAAGTGCCCTCTCTAGCTCAGGTAATGTGTAAAAGGTATTATCTGTTTAATACATAATGAAATGCCCAGCTCTATTTTCCTCTCTGTCCAAGTGCTGTTGGGACTTGAATCCTCTAAATAAAAGCATACATCATTCAAGTGGGGAGAGGATGGGTAAATATGTCATCTTGAGTGGGGTGAAATGCTTCACTGTGTATTCCCACACACTGTTGGATCCAACTAGTTTTTCTGCTGGTGAGAAAAGGAGCTTAAGTGTCAAAAGGGAGCTGTAATAAGGAGGAAGATTAGACTGAGCGAAAAAGCTGTCTGGATTCACCCCACTCTCACCTAGGTGCAATGGAACTCACTCTGTAAAACTGAGAACCACAAGATACTGTTAAATGAATGAGACTTTGAAATGCCAAAAGTAGCTGAAGTAAATAACTTTTTCATGAAGTTAAAAAAATAACCTGAAAGAGCCCAGTGAAAGATCTTTGTGAAACAACAATCTAGCCTTTTTGTTTCACCTAGGCCTTCAGAAATGTATGAAGGATATTGTTCATTTATATTGGCATCTGAATAGAGGTGAGGGGCAAAGGAGCAGGGAGAGTAAAAATCAGTTTTCCAAGCCTTTTTGGAACTTTTAATAGATACTGCAGAGTTGTCAGAACGTTAACTGAATTATATAATGTGGTGAATGTGTTTTTAAAAACTGGAATGCAAACATGACGCAAGGCTCATTATTCTCTTCATTTTCTTCCTGATTAGGTGGCAGAGCTAAAATGGGGAACTAACCTTTGATGCTAAATGTAGTCAGTTCCCTCAGCATGGCACTTAGGGGGGACCTAGGGGTTAAAACTCCCCCCAACATACACACACCATAGAGGAAGTTTTAGGCACCCAAATAGTAAGGAGATTCACAGGAAATACAATATGGAAAGAAAGCTGTTTCTATAGACCTGAATGGATTGGAGGGAAGGACCAGCTGCCATCAGCAAAACTTTTTCAAGTATGCAGATTTTGAGGAGGAAGTTTCACAAGTTAGTAAGCCTACAGGAATTTCTATACATGCTGACAAACCACTTCTAGTTACAGGTAAAATGTAAATATCTGTCAGGAGATACTAAGAATAGCCAATAGCTTGTCATAGTTCATCTGTGGCAGAAATATCAGATGCTTTTGTATGAGTCGTTAAATAAACAGTTGTTGTCATGGGGAAATTGTCATGGGACTGGTGAGGATTGTTTAATGAATATACCTCTGCTTTCTGTTCAATAACTCATTTTTTTTCATATCCGTTTGCCTCCACCGTTTCCTCGACTGGTTGCTGTTCCTTTGGCACCAGTTCTTAATCTGAAATAGGTTCATCGTGGAATGATTCCCCCTAATCAGGGATCAGACTTTGGACACAATGATATCATAGTACCACACAGCCACTGAGATCTGGCTAAGTGATGACAGCATGGGGAGCCTGATGAAGCTCTTCCATTGCCCTCACTATGAATCACAAGGAAACAGAGAATTGCTTCCCTTTATCCAGGCAACTCTCTGTGCTGCCAGGCTGTTTTGGCACTTTCATTATCTGCTGGCGTTTCGTGGCAAGACTTTCATGTTGATACAGATAGAGTCTTGCATTAGGAGGCATCAGCTGGGGTAGGCAGTAGATGGGGGTTGGCACATCAAGAAGCAGATTACTCTCAACATTATGCTCCAACTAATCAACCATGCATAATTGTCTCACAAAATCTGAACAACATCCTGGTTGCCTTGGTAGCAGGGATGTATTCCTTCTCACTCGTAATACCTGCCCCTTGCAGATAGATTTGCTTCCTTTCATCAAAAAGTGCCAAAAAGAATCAGGTGAATTTTCCAGAGGCCGGTTTTGTGGCACATTCTATTTCTATTCAGTACTACTTTGACCCAACACATGGTTTCTTTGTATTGTACCCAGAATCCTAGGCCCAATCTGCATTTGCTATGTAAAGCTGTTCTGCGCTGTTGTGGTGCTGGCCTCCCATTTGGCTTAGTATAAAGCTTTCCTCTGTCTGTATCAGGATGCAAGTTGTTTAGGGAGATTGAGAGAGAGAGAAAAAGGGTGGGCATGCTTCCAAACCCCCCCCCCCCCAAAAAAAAATGATTGCAGAAAAATGTTCCCTGGCTTCTTTTAAATGCAGACAATTAGATTTTTAGCTAAGTTGTTTCCTTTGTGACAATTTGCATATCTCCTTAGAAAAGATGGGGGTGGGGGAGAATTTGGCTCCAAATTGTCTGCTTTTTGCTCACAGTTGCTCAAGGTTAAGGAGGAGCACTGTAGTGACCTCAAAGTCATCACTAAATGGCAATAAAATGATGCAGACAGCCCATGCTGAGATGAAACAATAGGAGAGTGGATGCGGCATAAAATGCAGACATAAAATTGTGAGACAATGTGAGATCGTTAGCACAACGGTGGGATATACCAGTGCAGATTGGACCATAGAGTTGGACGGATGCCTTACAGCCTGTTTAGACCAACCCTCTGCTCAATGCAGTATGAGAGCCAGTGTGGTGTAATGGTTAAGAGTGTTGGATGAATATCTTGGAGATCCGAGTTTGAACTCTCACTCATACCATGAAAGCTTGCTAGGTGACCTTGGGCCAGTCACACTCTCTCAGCCTAACCTACCTTATAGGGTTGTTGTGAAAATAAAATGGAAAAGAGAATGATGTAAGCTTCTTTGGCTACCCATTGAGGAGAAATTAATTAAATAAATTAAATTAAATGCAAGATATACAAAGGGAGAGAATTCCCAATAGATAGCTGTTTGTTTTCTTCTCAAAAACCTCTAGAAACTCAAGCCCCACTGCTGGGTCCAGACTAGGTTTCACTGGGTCCAGACTTGAGTCCAGCCATTGGGGGGGTTTCCACCCCAGCAATGTGTCTCAGCAGGGAAAGCCCAAATGATCACTCCAGTAGGGTGCAGTGACAGGTTGGGGACCCCATGGACTTCCCTACCTCCACTGCAGATGCAGATGAGGGGAGCCTTGCCTGGTGGCTTGAGCCCACTGGAGAAGGAAGTGGGAAGGTGGAGGATGCACCTAGGGGAGCCTGGCAAAGCAAACCCGGGTCATAAAGAAACTTCAGGGGCTGTCTGGAAGCCATGACAGCTGCCTGGATGGATGGCAAGGGAGGTGGTCCAAGCCCAAGGAGGCAGGATGTGACTGGGGCAGGTGGGAGCAGTGACTCCCCTCAGCATTACACTTGCTCTGCCTCCTCTCAGCATTATGCAAGCCCATCCAATATGGAGAGCAAGGCTGATTACCATCTTTGATGGAAAAGTCACACATCTAGACACAATGGATATTTGTTACCAGAACAATCTGGAGAGCATGTGCAGTTACCATGAGAGATTATCCATGGCCCACTGTGTAAACTTTTAGCAACTGCACATTACATGAGAAAGCAACACCTGGCTCTAAAGAAAATCTTTTTTCATCTATTTATTTCTGGATGTGTGTTGTCTTACAATAGTAATATTGACCACTGAGGAAGGCCTGAAGGGGCCGAAATGTGTATGGTCTATTGGTCATAAGGTATACCCATCAATTGTATATGTAAAACTATCAGCTCTGCGTGTCAAAAGTTTTAAGAGTCTCATATTTGGACCATTTCTTTTAACCTATTTTATATTTTGCACCATAATAAATATTTGTATTTTTACAATAACTTATTTTGTTAGGCTGACCAATGGCACCTAGCTTGACCTTGATGGACAGGAATCAGTGCCAATGGGATGCAACTGGGAGGGAAGGAAATGGAGGAGCAGGGAGGTATAAGAGTAAGCTCTGGCGACAGGCCAGGGAGGAGAATGCACAGCTTCCCATGCTAAGGACAATGATGTGCTGACAGGGATGAAGAGGACACTGGTGTAGCAAACCCCCTCCCCTCCCTTTAATCCGAGTCTCAAGGAGCATCTTCAAGGGTGGAATGTGTGAAGGTGGAAGGCATTACTCTCCAGGTGGGCAGCCTGAGCCCAGCACCCACATAGGATTTTTGTTGTGTTGTGATGTTAGCCGAATTGCTTTAATTTACGTTTAGCAATCAGCAAAATACATGGGTTCTTGCCAACTATACCAGGGTCCCACCCCTCCCGGGAGTTCTCAAGGAAAGAGGCACGTGAGGCAGATATCAAATTAAATGTTGTTTACTTAATAATGTGTCTCAAGCATACCAAAAACGTAATCACACACACACTCACACAGGCCTAAGGAAACAAAGACAGAAAGTAGCACATTTGCATGAGCAGGTATTCGTTGGTGGGGAAGCAGTGCCTTACCTTAGATGAGTTGTCCGAACGATGGAAGAAGTGGATGCGGAGAAAATAGAAAGGCTATGGGGACATGAGGCTCGAACCTGCGAGACCACGTGGTTCTCCTGGATCGCAATTCCAGAGAGAGAGGATTAAAGATGGAGGCAAGGGTTTGGGTACAGCAAGCTGGACTGAAGAGGTATTTTAAAGTAGATAGGGGACAATGGCTCAAGAGACCGAATGCCTCTGTGCAAGGTCTTTTATTGAGGGGGTCTTGGGGTGGGCTGATCAGGCCACATCCCACTAATACACCTTCTAGGCGGTCCGTTCCTCTTGGACCCTTCCATAGGTTAAAGATGGACAAAAGGAGGAGGGCCGGGGGATGGACCATGTTGCAGAAACTATGATCTCACCAGGAAGTGGACACCTGGGCTGGGGTCCGATGACTCACCTGGCCACATCTATTGTTAGTCAATGACTTTGGCCGACTGAGTGATGGCCCGAACATTAGTTGCTAAGCAACTTCGTTAGCATAACTATGCAGGTACGTTGGAGGGGGCAGGGGTTGACCAGCGTGCTGAAACAGAGAGAAACCTCTTTGTCTCTGTCTCAGGTGAACTGTCTAGGGTGTCAGCCTCCTGGCATGGGCTGGAGCTGGCTCCTATAATGAAGAAAGCACATGGCCCTTCCATTACAGGCAACCCAAAGTTCAGGCTTATGAATATCACAATTCATAAGAGCACTAGCAGTGCCTTGCTGGCCAACAGTGAAACTTCTCTTATCATTAGGAAGTTTCTCCTAATGTATAACAAGCTCATTAACTCTAGTCTGGCTCACTGGTGCAGCAGAAAAGAAATTTTTGTCTCTTACTGTGTAACACCTCTTCAGGTGTTTGAAGAGTGTGATCATGACTCCCACTGGTCACCTCCTTTTCAGGCTGAATACACCCAGTTCCTTCAGTGTTTCCTTCTAGGACACGTCTTCCAGCTTCTGGTCTTCTTTGCTGCCCACCTCTGGATTCATTACAGTTTGTCTATGTCTTTCTTAAAGTGTGGCACCCAGAACAGGACTCAGTGTTCCAGATGAAGTCTGACTAGCATCCGACTGGATTTAGTACCATATTATAAATTGTTATTTCGGATGGCTGACAGCAAAGGCCAATGACTTCAGATTTTTTGTCAATTAACAATGACAAAGGTAGATTGAAAAAGTCAAACCTTGTAAGGAATCATTATTTCTTAGCTTATTTAAAAGACGACAACTTAAATCATCTAAACATCTGAAAGGGTACTGACTCCCTTAAAGGGTAGAAAACTAATTGTTTGAAAACGCAAAACCTCAGTTCTACCCTGTCCTGAAGTTATGCCTCAGGCTAAAAAGCTTTGCTGTAGAATTAATCAAATGTTAACGGTAGCAGGGAAGATAACGTAATTTTGCTTTGAGGTCCAGCAACAAAACATAGTTGATTTTCCATGAGGCCATGTTCAAGAAAAGTCTTAAGCACATGATTAGCACTTGAGGTAAATTATTTGCAATTAACAAAATTACACATATACATTTGAAAGCTGTAACTAATCCCAAAGAGGCTTAAAATAATATGTAGAAGTTTCCTCCTAATCTTTTGCTATTTTATGTTGCATGTAAATCTCTACAGTATGATCAATACAGTCTATTTTTCTGTGGTGTATCAACTTCTCCCAACTCTTTTTTTTAAATAGAGTATCAATAAAAGGGAGTCATTTACACCTCAGGTAAATTGGAGAGGAATGAAACTGCATGCACAATACATTTGGAATCTGAAGGCCACAATGTAGTAAAACTGTCGTCAGAGTTATTTTTAAGTTGATGCAGTGTTTAGGACTATGAGCTCTAAACCAATGTTCCCTCTAAGCTGAGTTACTGTGAGCTAGCTCACAGTTTTTTAGCCTCCAGCTCACACATTTTTGTCTTAGCTCAGGAAGAATGGCTCCAGAGGAAACTAATTTATGCAGCAACCAAATCACTCGCTCACAGCTTTAATGCCAGTAGCTCACAAAGTAGAATTTTTGCTCACAAGACTCCACAGTTTAGAGGGAGCATTGCTCTTAACCATTCAGTATTTTTATAATTCATTTCTCCAGGACTTCTTGAGTTGAAGAAAAATATGTATGAATAAGGATATCTGGGATCTCAGACATTTGTTTTATTATTTTATTTTATTTACTTCATTTATACCTCAGCCCCCAATGGAGACCCAAAGTGACTTACAACTTTCTCCTTTCCTCCATTTTATCCTCAGAAGAACCCTATGAAGTAGGTCAGGCTGAAAGTAGAAAAGAGCAAGAATCCAGTAGCACCTTAAAGACTAACAAAATTTGTGGTAGGGTATGAGCTTTTGTGAGTAGGGTTGCCAGCCTCCAGGTGGGGCCTGGGGATCTCCTGCTTTTACAACTGATCCCCAGTTGACAGAGATCAGCTCCCCTGGAGAAAATGGCTGCTTTGGAGGTGGACTCTATAGCATTGTACCATGCTGAGGCCCCTCCCCTCCCCAAACCCCACCCTTTCCTGGCTCCACCCCCCAAAGTCTCCAGGTATTTTTCAAGCAAGACTTGGCAAACCTATTTGTGAGTCACTGCTCACTCCTTCAGATACAGCTAGAATGTGAGTCAATCTGTTCTATGTATTGGAAAGTGGAGTGATTTCAGATACCAGTTGGCAGGCAAATGACAATAGCAGGTGTGACTGGATTAGGTGTGATATGCAGAGAGGTAAGTCGTCTGCATTTGGTGAGAAAGATGATGTCTGTTTGTAGCTGTGCAAATTTCTTCACAAGGCTGATGGATTTCCATTCTGTACAGCTACAAACTTGGCCACTATACTACCCACCCCTAGTTCCAGATCATTTATGAATAAATTAAATATTACCAACCCCAGTACCAATCCATATGGGACTTTACTGCTTACTTCCCTCCATTATGAGCACTGTCCATTTATTCCTACTCTTTCCTTCCTGTCATTTGACCAGTTTTAAATCTAGAAGGGAACCTGTCCTCTTATCCCATGACTGCTAAGTTTACTCAAGAGTCTTTGGTGAGGTACTTTGTCAGAAGCTTTTTGAAAGCTCAGGTATATAATGTCCATTGAGTCACAGGTATATACTGTCTATTGAGTCACTGTCTACATGCTTGTTCACTTTCTCAAAGAACTTCACAAGACTGGTGAGGCAAGACTTCTCTTTGCAGAAGCCATGTTGATTTTCCCTCAGCAGGCTTGGTTTCATTATGTGCCTAACAATTCTATCTTTGATTACAGTTTCTACTAATTCAGGTTTCAGGCAAGATTTGAAGCAGATAAAGCCTGTTTCACAGTTTGCTCTCTTGACAGGTATGCTACCCTGGCACTGTTATTAGAAAATAGGATAAAATGTGCTAGGTATGATGGGAATGCAAAGTTTATTATTCAAGAATGGACTGTGGTTTCCCTGATGTAGGTTTGAAAACAGATTCCACAATCACCTCAGGTACACATTTAGAGACCTTATACAGCTAGGCCTCTCTAACGGAAGCTTCAGAACACATGGGGTCTAATGTGGCTTAGGGACATGCTGGATCACTCTGAACCTAACAACATGAATGTAAGGCCTCTAGTATATGAAACAGGCGCTGGCATCACCACCCATTTGTCTGCCAGACACCTGTGAACAGATTAGGGTTACCAGCCTGAGATGGTAGTGTGGTAGGAGTATTTGGGTGCAGAGATAAGTTATTCAATGGCGAGTCAATATGCCACACCATTGCCATCACAAAACTGAAAGTGACATCAGAGTTTGATGTGAATCCTAGGATGTTGCCCCAACACAATGACATCACTTCTAGTTTTGCACCAGAAGCAATGTCACTATTGGTATAATGTGAAATCACCCCCTCACTTCCCCTGCAGCTTGGTATTGCCAGTATTCAGGTGGCACCTGGACATCTCCCGCTATTACAGTTGACCTCCAGATGATCAAGATCAATTCCCCTGGAGAAAATGGCTGCTTTGGAAGGTGGACTCCATGGCATTATATCCTATTGAGGTTCCTCCCCTCTCCAACCCCCACCTTTCTCAGGTTCCACCCCCCCCCCAAAAAAAAAATCTCCAGGTATTTCCCAACCCAGAACTGACAACCCTACCTGCCACCTTGACAAGTGGCAGCAGGGGACTCGGGCTTTGATGTCTCCCAAAACCTGGACCCCTCAGAATAAGATGAAGGCTAGAGTGGCCCAAGATCTTTTTATTGGCTCAGACTAGGGTTGCCAGGTCCTTACCACATTCTGGCAGGGGGCTCCAGCATTCATTCTGGAGTCTTCTGGTGTGTGTGCTTTGCACACGCACTGTGACGACATCACCTGGAAGGGCCACCATCATGCAGGGCACATCACGTGGGGGACACTCTAGCATTTCAGGGACTCTATGGTTACCATAGAGTTTCCCCCCCAAATGATAGAGCATCCCCCATGCGACATGCCCTGCGTGATGACATCACCTCCGTGTGACATCATCACACTGGGCACATTGGGCATGGATGGGGCTGCTCAGGGGTAGAGGTCCCCTGCCGGACAGCTGGGCAGTGGTGGATTGGGGTCCCCAAAAGTGAAGGAAATCCCACCCCCCTTGGGGAGGTGGCAAACCTAGCTCAGACATTTTCTCTTCTGAGTCCTCTAGTGCTCCAAGGGACTCTTGCTGCTCCAGTCTAGGATTCTCCTTATCTGTTGTATGTATTCAGATGAAAAACTGCAACACGACTGCCCTTCTGGGTGTGCCAGATGCTTCCAAGCATGGTCCAAAAATGTCCCGGGATGCAGTCACCCTTCATGCATGCCTGGATTGATCCTGGAACCCATGGAAAAGGAGCACACTTTGAGCATGTTACAGAAATGCTTTTGGCTGTCAAACTTGGGGCCTCGTTTGCCATGAATGACGGTGTATGGGATCGATTGCTGGAATTCCTAAGGGGCGTGTGTGTTCCTGTGGGGGTGTGCATGAGAAAGGCTATTGTAGTGGCTGGGCAACTGTTTGTAAGATGCATTCCTTCTCTGAGAAGAAGAGCAAATGACTTTGGCTGATGTCTCTGCTTGCTCTGCTTTGATAGATAATGAAACACTAGTCTCTCAGGTGGGGGCTGGAGCATGGAAAGCCTATGTGGGATGAATGTGAGATGTGATTGGATTTTACCTTGCAGGAGGGGCTTGTTTGAATCATGTATAACTTTGAATGTTGGTGCCAGAACTTTAATTCTGACACAGAAAGTCCTAGCTTGAAGCATCTTTACTACTCAACAAACAAATCACTGCCAGAGAGTGTTGTTGAGAGTCAGACTTTGTTCAAGAGTCTGACATAGTGTCAGAACTCCCTTTTCAACTGTCACACCACTGCTGTGATGGGCAATGAGGGCGAAGAATACAACAATACTCCTTTACATTTGTGGGCTTTTCTTACATTGGCTCTGTGCCAGGTTTCCCTTCCAGGTCAGTCTAAACCAGGGGTGGCCAACCTGTGGCTCGGGAGCCACATGCGGCTCTTTCACACATATTGTGTGGCTCCTGGCAGGGCGGCTGGGGAAGCAAAGGGGAGGCATGCTTTTTCTCTCTTTCTCCCTTCCTTCCTTCCTCCCTCCCTCCCATCTATTTGCTTTCCTAGTTTCTCTCTCTCTCTCTTTCTTTCCACTTCTTTCATTCTTTCTTTCCATCTCTCTCTCTCTCAAGATCATTAGCAAACAAGTAATATCATTATCAATAACCGGTTTTCCTCGTTTATTTTTATTTTTGGCAGTCCCATTTAACATTAATAAAAAGCAAATTTGCATATTTTAAAAAATAAAAACGGGTGTGTGATATTTGTTCCTGTCTTGCGGCTCTCAGACATCTGACGTTTATTCTATGTGGCTCTTACGTTAAGCAAGGTTGGCCACCCCTGGTCTAAACAATAGCACTGAAGGTAAACAAGTTAATCCTATACTGACTGGAATGTGAGATCTTGCAAACACATAAATTTCCAACATAATCGAGATCTTACCAGGCCACAAAATGCTGAAAGAGAAACTTTATTCTATGAGCCCAGCTGAGAAAGAGGAGTTGCAGAGGTTTATTGATAAGAATCTGGCCAGAGGGTTCTTCCAGCCAGCAGCTTCCCCATTTGCAGCCCCAGTGCTGTGCCAGAAAAAAGAAGGATGGGGGTTGAGACTGTGTATGGACTACCGAGGGTTAAATGCCATGTCGAATGCCTACCCCCTCCCACTCATTAAAGACTTGCTGGCAGAGGCTGCCAAGGTCAGATTTTCACTAAGCTAGACTTGTGGGATGCCTACTTCCGAGTGCGCATCCAAGAGCTCTCTAAGTGCGAGTTTCATAGGGAGCTGGACTTTCTTGGGTACCTTATTTTCAGGAAGGGCCTGGGCATGAACCACCACAAAGTCCAAGACATGATTGGGTGGGAACCCCTCAGAACCAAAGACAGTTACAATCATTCTTAGGGTTCACCAATTTCTACCACCGTTCATCCCAAACTTTGCCCAGGTCGCCCTGCCCCTCATGGACTTGTTGAAAATAAAGGGAAGGGGCCAGACTTTAAAAAACCAGGCAGTAAATTGCAATGGTCCCCAGAGTGTCAACAAGCTTTTGACTGGCTAAAGACTTTGTTCACCTTGGAGCCTATTCTACAACACCCCGATGAAAATAAGTTGTTTGTGGTCCAGGTGGATGCGTCCGATGTAGCTATGGGGGGCATTCTACAATGAGGGGAGGAAGGAACCTACACCCCCTAGCTAACATATCTAAGAAATTTTCAGCCATGGAATGGAATTGGGCAGTTTGGGACAAAGAGGCCACTGCCATTAGGCTAGTGTTATCAACCTGGAGACATTGGCTAGAGGGGGCCCTTTGGAGACTGGACTTTTGGAGACTGGACTGATCATAAGAACCTAGAACCATTGCGGACCTCCCCCCCCCCCCCCAGTGTCTAAATACCAAACAGTTGAGATGGGCAGAGTTTTTCTCTAAGTTTCATTTCACCCTCAAGTCCTCCCTGGGAAGTACGATGTCTTAGCTGACGCACTGTTGCGCCTCTCCCAACATGCAAGTCAGAGGGAGGAGGTGGTGGACTCGATGTTCATGCCCACCCAGCTGGGGGGAGCAGTGCTGACACACAGCCGCATTAAAGGGGGGGGGCTATATCACCTCTGAGCCCTGGGTGGAAACATTTAAGGCTGCTTTCACTGAAGCAGATAAGGAGAAAATAGACAAAGAGAGCACCCTAGAGCAATGGGAGGACAGCTGTTGGTATCAGCAGCACAACCTGTGCCAGGCCACACTCTCTGCGGGGTGAAATGCTCTCCTTGGGGCATGAAGTGGTTCCAGTCCAAATTCTGACTGAGGCTGAGGACAATGTTGAACAATGTTATACTTTACTGACTGAATATGAAGGTTGCATTCACACTTCAATAAAAGCCATGTCCCATGACAACTAAGGGATATTATATAGAAGGAACATTTTTTTATATGCTAGCACATGTATGTGAACATTGTTATGAACCCAAAGGGAGAGATGCTTCTGCTGGTAGAGAAGATCTGGCTTAAATAAGGAGAAATAATAACTAAAGCTCAAGCAGAGAGGAAATTGGAAAACAGCACTGAATTGTTCCAACATTTCCAAATAAGTAATTTAATATATTAATTGCAAAGAAAGTGTGTTTTAAAAAGCGTTTAACATTTTTGAGTTACTATTAAAGGATTCAGATAATATTGTTAAGGGTCAGTTATCGAAGTTATATAAACATTTGGTAGATATTTTTAATTCTTCCTTACCAAGATATGTCACATGTTGGCAAAAGGATAGAGTGATATGGCTAACCGAATCAGACCAGGAGAAAATTTGGGCTTCACCTTCAAATACATTAAGAATTTTGTGTATTAAATACCAACATTATAAAATTTCAAATTGGTATCTAACTCCATCTAATCTTAAATACATTTTTAAAACTGCTAGCCCAAATTGTTGGAGGAAATGTAAAATGAAAGGAACCCCGCAGCTGCATTTTCTCTGTAAAATTGGCAACTGAGTACAAACTTACTTTTTTAAAAAAATTAAAGGATTGACTCCCAGCATCAAGCTGTAAATTTAGTTTAATTAGTTGAAAAATAAACAGAGGAAGAGATTAGTATGCAACCAAGATATCCTCTTCAAGACAAATGCACTTACAGTGTATTGCTGGCAGTGGCAAGGTTATTAATAGCTAAACACTGGAAATCGGGTACACCACCTACGAAGATGCAATGGTATAATAAAATATGGGAGATGCGTATAATGTGTAGAATAACAAACAATTCCTTCTTTTAGGAAAATGTAATAAATATGTGGAAAGCTAGTCAGGAATATAGTGATAGAATATCTCAAGTGCAATAATATTATCCCAAATAGGAAGGACTATGACTTGTTTTTGAATTAATTGAGTAAAACAATTGCTATTTCCCCTTTGCTTCTCTCCGATTATAAATATGTTCTTAATCTTCACTTCTCAGTTTTAAGTCTTTATGATATTATGTGTATTAGAGTATTGTATATTTTGTTCTGGAAAATTTATTAAATATTTATTTTAAAAAAGAGAGAAGATCGCTGTGGGGGAGAGGTCTTGCTCCTCTTGGAAGAGTAGTATAGCAGAACTGAAGAGAGGTACAATGGGTGTAGTTTTTGGAGAGGGCTTTGCTCTGGTCAGATTTTTTCCCCTCTGCCAGTCATTGTTTACTTTTTGGGAAAGTTCATAAAGTCTAAGAAAGTTTGTTTAAAAGCACCATTTTTAAGAAGAAAATCACACTCTGTTTTTCCTCAGCTGTGCCCGCAAGCCAAGTCCCTCAGTTTAACCGAGGGCAAAAAAATGAGGGGGGGGGGCAAACCGTTTCCTTCTCCCTTGCTGCTTTTTTTGGGACTTTGGTACACTTTATCACTAGTCTAATTGAGTGGACTATTAGTCTCACACTTCGTTGATTACTGGACCACAGGTAAGGGCTGCTTCATTAATACGCTTGATCCTTTGCTCGCCAGTCTGGTGTGCACCTCTTGTTGCCATGGCAGTGCCGGGACTTTTCAGAGCAAAGAGGAGCCTCAATCCCTTGGCCGTTGCCTCGGGAGAGGAACCCCTCACACCCCAGGCTAGAAGCCCCCTACAAGTATTCTGGGGGGGGGGTTGGAATCATCCAGCACCCCTCCTGTTTGCCAGGCTATGGGCTACCCCAATCGGAGGACCGAAGGAGCGCACCTGCCATTCGAGTCACCAAAACAGGAAGACCCCCCTGCCCCAATCCTATGGGAATAACAACACTGACTTAAAGCTTAAAAAAAAATTCCTGAGAAAATGTATGTGAATCACTTTGAACACTTAGGAGAAGCACTTTATAAATCCTAATAAGGGTTTACTATCTACACAGCTCTGGGCCAGCAGCTGCATTTTCTCTGTAAAATTGGCAACTGAGTACAAACTTACTTTTTTAAAAAAATTAAAGGATTGACTCCCAGCATCAAGCTGTAAATTTAGTTTAATTAGTTGAAAAATAAACAGAGGAAGAGATTAGTATGCAACCAAGATATCCTCTTCAAGACAAATGCACTTACAGTGTAATCTATCATAAACAACATTAGTGGTAGCATCAGGATCAAAATCTGAACTTTTGATGTTCGCATTTGTGTGTTTTTGGAAAGAGGGAATTTGTTTCTATTTCATACCATGTAATTTTTAAAAAAAAACACACACCAAAACCTTTGATCTAAGAGAAATAAGGCTTCCAATTCTGGCTTGGGAAATTCCTGGATATTTTGGGGTGTTGCCTGGGGAGAGTAGAGTTTTGAGGGGGGGAAGTCCACCCTCTGAAGCAGCCATTTCTCCAAGGGAACTGATCTCTGAAGTATCAAGATCAATTATAATCCCAAGAGAACTAAAGGCCCCACTTGGAGGTTGGCAAATTTCTCATTCACTCACATGCATTCACACAGACCCCTCCCTGCAGGATTTCCCTCCCCCCTAAATCATGGCAATCTGAAGTGAGCTAAGCGAGCAAGATTTGACATGTAGTATATTGACTAAGAGAAGGCAGATGCTGAGGAAGAGTGCACTTGATGGTACAATCCTCTGGAGAAAACACATTAATAGAGGTTCCAATAAGAAAAGAAAGCTGGCCAACCAAGAAGGAGGCCATAAATAACAAAGTATTTCTTTTCTGTCTTCCATGCAACCTTCTAGTAAATTACTTCAGTATCTTCTGCACAAATCCAGAACATATTTTCTCTGTTGGTTGTTCATGATCAGCTAATGGAAGTTCACATTGTGAGAGAACATAAATATTCCAAGAACATCAAGGTTCAGTTTGAAGGGAAAGTGTTTTATGATTTCATGGAACGGATGAGACTGGGTTTTTTTGTAAGCATTGTCAATCCAAAGGAAACATTTATTTGCTTAATAGTTCTGCTCTAGATTGAGTGCTTCACTCCAATCTCTCCAACGGTTTTGTATTTATATTTTCTGAGACCGAACAGTAGTCATTTTGGAGAGGAATTTCAAAAGCCTCAGAACCAGCAAAATGGTTTGAACTGAAGATGCAGTGTGCCTGCCAGGGAAATGTCATTGTCCGGGCACTCACAACAGCTTTGTTCTAATAATTAACAGGAGGGAAAAGGTGCTTTCTGGAGGTGTGTGGAGTAATGTGCCTTTTGTGATGAGTTATTACAATAGAGTCACAGTGGGGCATGTTCTGCATGCACAGAGTGGCATTATCACCTACTGAAATATTTAGCGATTAACAAGCAGGTTAAAATGTATCTCTTTAATGCAGATTTTTTGGGGCTTAGATCTGAGGAAAAGCTCTTTGTTGTTTTGTTGCTGAACTGTTGATGCTCAAGACTGTAGTTTTAAGAGCCGAGAATAAAATGAAATGAAGAAGAATATCACACAATATCATTTGCAAAATGCAAATCTAGCTATTTATCTAGAGTAGGGTTGCCAGGTCTAATCTTCTCCCCAGTGGGGGGATTTGAGGTGTGTGCCAGGAGGCAGAGGGGCCATCATCACAGGGATGGATCACCATGCATGCATGCCCCCTGCGCTTTCCCCCAATCATTTAAAGGGAACCTTCCCTTTAAATGGTTGGGGGGGGGAGTGGGTGCCATGCACACTTGCCCTGCTAGCGGTGAATTTGCTGCTTGCAGGGCAGGCACAGGTGGCCCTCACCTGAAAAGAGTGGGTGCCACAGGACCTGCCCTGCAAGCCACTAATTCACAGCTTGTGGGGCAGGCACGCACAGCACCCTCTCTTTTCAAGTGAGGCTGCAGACAACTGTTGGGGGCAGGGCTTCTCCCTGCTGGCCAGCTGGCCAGTGTCTGAGGGGGTGCCCAAAAATCAGGGGATCCCCTGCCCCCACCTGGGGACTGGCATCCTTAATCTAGAAGGAAAAGATGACCAAGATTGCCACAACAAACACATGCTTAAGAGGGCTCATATAGTTTTTCAATTAACCACAACAATCTGCAGTCAATAGAAGTGATTCTCAACTCGGTCCATAGCTGGTTTCTTGGTACAGTGTCAAAAGCTGCCCATAGATCAATAAAGACAACATACAGGGAGCCGCTTGAGATCTTGTATTTTCCCACCAAGTGGTAGAGAATTGCACACTGGTCCAGTGTAGAGTGGTCATGCATGAACCCGACCTGTTTGGGGCCAATAACGTGTTCTGACTTGATCTAGTGTTCAGGTTTCTAAAACATATAATCTCCCCGGTACCAATAAAAGACTAATTGGTTTGCAATTAGCTGGATTGAGTTTGTCCCCTTTTTAATGAATTGGTAAAATAATGGTTTGATGCCAGGATCTGGGCATTTTGCCTGAGTTGTTAATCGATGTGAAAATAGGTGCCAGAAATTGGGCCCGCCATCCAGTATCAGAACAAAGGACTTCAGACATGACCAAATTGGGCCCAGGGGCTTTCCCTGGCTTTAGTTTCTTGAGTAAGGTCATTATCTCCTCAGGTGAAACTCTAGGCCAAACTGGGAGCGTCCCTTGCTCCCACAGAGTTTCTTCCCAAACAGCTGGAGGAATGCAGAAATCTTCATGAGCTTTATCTAAACAACTTTCCGGAGTTAGTGTCTGAGCCAGGGCTGAAGAGGATGATCAAAGATAAGGCTGAACTGAAACTCAAACTCAAACTAATGTTTTAATTTTGAGTCACTCCTTCCAGATAATTGTTATTAGGGTTATGCTCTTGGAGTTCCCAGTTGAACAGAAAAGGAAAATTTTCTTCACAGCCTAAAAAAATAATGACCAGCCCACCTTTGAGGTAAAATTTAAAACTGGTTCCTTGTCACTTGAGGTGAAGCCGAGCAGGAGGCCTGTGTACGCTTCAGCTGAAAGTAGCCAAATTATTTCTAGTGAAAAATACTGTCAGAAGAAGACTGGCAAAATGCATCCTTCGCGCACTTACTTCCTGTTCTCCCCTCATCTTGTGTGACTTCTATACCAGAGGGTCCAGGAAAGACTGACTTGCTGTTCATATCCTGAGAATCATCTGTCCGCTTCAGGTGGCTTCAGGATTATGCTATTGCACTTTCTCACATTTCATACTTAGTACTATCGACTCTACTTTAAATTCACCTATTGTATCCTAGGCTTCTACTTCACAAGCTCCAAGGTTCTCAAGGGAAGAAGTAAAAGGATTTTCAAAGCGGTTCTTTAAACATATGGCTTTACCCCATGTAAAACATTACTAGAAAAACTTTGAAAAGCCCACCATCCTAAATTCAGTCACTTGGAAGCTTTCAGATGTTTTCAAGTGTAAGTAATCCTGGAGGCTTTTTTCTCACCGCTGATGTAAATGGGAGAGGGAATGTAGGTGCTGGTCATTTAGCTGTGCTTTCTGAGCAATGTAGGTTGCAGTTACATGCGTGAAATAAAGCTGGGGGGAAGAGAGGCTATTTCCGCCGGCGGAAGTTGACCCGCAGTTGCACGATCACACGATCTTTTGAAGCTGTGTGCACAGCCCGCCACTGTGTGATTAGATGCAACCAAGGGTGAGTCAGGTTTTTTCTTTTGCCGTTTGTCTCCCATGCGCTTAAACAAGGGACCAATGATTCGCACCTCAGCCCTGAGGGCTCCCTATGGAGTCAGTGATGATGTGCATACTGAGAAGGTCAAAAAAGCCAACAGCACGGAGTTGGGATGGCCTGATCAGACCATCCCGACGCCATGAGAACGCGCTGGAGTGATCAGACGCAGGAAAATCCATCTGTGGCCCATAGCAACCCGTTTGCTACTGTACTTTCTGAGGTCTCTTTTAAATCCGCTTGTGCGGCAGAGCATAATGGGTTGCCGACAGCTGCGGGGCACTTCCCAGATGTTGTGTGATCGTGCTCCTTTAATCTGCCCAGCATTCGCACCTATGTCAGGGCTGATTGCCCATGTGATCACAACCGTAGACTTTGTGTTACCATAACAAAATGACTAGAGCAAAAATTGCTGGGAAATGCCTTTGCTGTTTAGCCCAGTAATGGAGGGTTGTATTCTACCACGCCACTCAGGTAAATATGGGAGAGATTCTTCTACCGAAGAAAAGGTCTTTCCACTAGAGGAAGACACCACATGTAGCTCAGCGGTAAGTTATAACCCATAAACACAGGGTTCAGAATTGCAGAATGGTAAAAAAAAAAAACCCGAAAACCAACAATGCTAAATGTAGGCCAGAAATTCCCAATATTATTGGAAGACCATGAAATTGCAAATGCAGAGCCTACTTACACCAAGGGAGAGAAATATATATTTTAAGGTCAGAAGCTTAGCATTTGCAGTTTACCCTCCTACTCCCATGAGTCTCTAAACTGGTTTTTTATGGCCTGCTTTTCACGTGGTACCAGTATTTGGAACATTCCTAGGTGATGATGGGGAGATAAGAGGCATTGGCCTGAATGTGCTTGTAATCCGTTAAATTGCCAGCTGGCAACATGTAGGATGCACTCGCTGCCAGCACAGCAGAATACCTCTTGCTGGCTGGAAGTTGATAGACGACAGAAAAACCCATCAGTCTCGCCGATGTGCTTTTGCTTTTGTAAAAGCATTGGGAAAGGCTACTCCCCATTTCTGTTCAGTCCTAAATTTTTGTAAGAGAATGGCTGGCTACTGCTAGACACACATGAAAGACAGAGAAGGAAAAATTACATTTTCACCTTTAATATTTCTCCGATGCAGAACAAAAACAGAACAAACAAAAGGTTAAAGGGGCGTGTGTCTGAGTAATGTTTTCAGGCTTAATTATTCAACGATTTTCAAAGTGCTGTGAAATTTTCTAGATTTATACTGCAAGTATAAAGTGATCTTATTTATTATTCATATATTATCATCTGCTGTAAGGTAGACATAGAGTTGGGTTTTTAATTAAAAAAACAATAAATTGTAATGTTGTTGCCAAAATTAGGGTTTGACTTGATTGCTGACTTGAGTACATACAGCTTGATACACTAATAATTCTAAAAGTTGCTTTTCTTTCTTTTTAAAAAATGAATGAATGTTAGTATAATGGGAACGTTGGTATACGGTGACTTCATACTTCAGTTTATGTCTATGCAGTTTCAGAACCAGTATGCTTCCTGTGTCTGAATATGAAAAAGTCACACTGTGAGCTTATATGTATTTACCTTAGAGCAAGCACCACTGAAGTCAATGGGACACAACTTCTGAATAAACATCTGTAGGGTTGGGCAACATGTTCGAAATCCTTCCTTCCTGCCTGCCTGCCTGCCTGCCTGCCAGCTCTTTCTTCATCCAAGGAATGGCATAATCAGGGATGGCCGAACTGTGGCTCGGGAGCCACATGTGGCTCTTTCATACATATTGTGTGGCTCTCAGCAGGGCAGCTGGGGAAGCAAAGGGGAGGCATACTTTTTCTCCCTCCCTCCCTCCCATCTATTTGCTTTCTTTGTTTCTATCTCTCTCTCTCTTTCTTTCCACCTCTTTCATTCTTTTGATCTCTTTTTTAGACAAATTAATATCATTAGTAAACAGATATCATTATCTGTTTTTACCCCTTTTGTTTTTTTATTTCTGGCAGTCTCATTTAACGTTAATAAAAAGCAAATTCGCACATTTTAAAAAATAAAAATGTGTGTGAAATATTTGTTCCTGTCTTGCGGCTCTCAAACATCTGACATTTATTCTATGTGGCTCTTACATTGAGCAAGTTTGGCCACCCCTGGCATACATGGTTTTCAGAGTCTTTCAAGGCAGAATCGGATTTGATTTCTGGCCTCCAAGGTTCTAGTTTGACACACTAACCACTATAACACATTAGACTTACAATTGTTCTGTTGTAAATGAACAAACAACACACAAACTGATAGTACAAACTAACAATACTACTACTGCTACTATTTATTTTTATACTACCTTTCCTCCAGGAAGCTCAGGGTGTCATACATAGCCTTCCTTTCCACCCTTTTATCTTCACAATAAACTTGTTAGGCTGAGAGGTGGTGACTCTCAGCCGAACAAGTTTGTTGTAACCAGGGGTCATTTCATAGAAAAAGAGGTGCAGGAGCTCATTAGCATAACTCATTTGCATATGCCACACCCCCTAACATACCAGAAGTGTGTCAGAAGGCAACACCCACCCCTCAGGCTCCACTCTACAGGTGAGTGAAACTGACCTGCTCTTCCTCCATTCCCTTCCCCATCCAATAGTTTGTGCAATAAAAATAAGCGTAAAGAACACACCCTCATTCTCTTCCTGCTCCCTTGAAACCACCAGGTTTCAAGTAGACTTGAGATACCCAGGACATGTGCACCACCCATCCCTTTTCCTTCCCCTCCCCACAACAAGACACCCTGTGAGGTAGGTGGGGCTGAGAGAGGTCTTTTGAGAACTGCTCATGAGAGAACAGCTCTGAGGGAATTTGTGACTGGCCCAAGGTCACACCAGCAGCTACATGTGGAGGAGTGGGGAATCAAACCTGGTTCTCCCAGATTAGAACCCAACTCCTGACCACTACACCAAACTGATGGGGTGGAAGCTGCTGAAGGGTTGGTGAAATTTCTCCAGTACTTATGTGCCATGTGCCCAGATAAAAAATGGTATACTTAAAAAATTTATATGCCACCTTGAGCAAATCTCTGGAAAAGCAGCACACAGTCATAAAAGGAACAATGATAAAATTATCAATATTAAAACAAAACATTAAAACCAATAAAGACCCTAGCAGGGCTTTCCCTGGGGCGTTGGGCCTCTGCACTGCTCGGGGAAGCTGAGGAGGGGGCGGGGCTTGGTCATGTGCCCGCCCCCTGGGCTCCTCACTCCTGGAGCTGTGCTCCTGTGCGCTCCTGCTCCAACGGACCCCTGGACTTACAATTGTTCTATTGTAAATGAACAAACAACACACAAACTGATAGTACAAACTAACAATACTACTACTGCTACTATTTATTTTTATACTACCTTTCCTCCAGGAAGCTCAGGGTGTCATTCATAGCCTTCCTTTCCACCCTTTTATCTTCACAACAAACTTGTTAGGCTGAGAGGTGGTGACTCTCAGCTGAAGAAGTTTGTTGTAACGATAAAAGGGTGGAAAGGAAGGCCAAAGTTATCTGAACAGCTTTGTGGCTGAGCAGAGAACTGAACCCAGGTGTCTTGGATTTTGACATTCTTCTTATTATACAATAACACCATTGGAAAAATGACTGCATTGCAAAATATTGTGACCTCTCCTGAACCTTTGGGACATGGTAGATGAATTAATACTGTTATATAAGGCAGCAAATTTTAAATGTTATTTTATACTTTCATTTATAGTTCTTATACTTTGAGACTTTATTACTGAAAAACGTGATCTACTAGTGTTATTCATCTTTCCTCGTAATAAACATACTCAGAAATAAATGTCACTTAAATCAATGGGTCTTGCATCTAAGTAAACAAAGGATCAAGGTATAAAGGTCATCCTATATTACATCTTCCCAGCTCTGGAAAGATTCATCAATGTATGATTCATCTCATAAATTCTATACACTCCAAGTTGTCACTATCTTCTATGCCTGTCCCTGATAAATGATGTCAGAACTGTATCACTATTTTGTCGCTGTCCTTCTAACCTTTCACCCCTTAACTGCCTAAGCAGATAACAAATGCTTCTGTATGTGTATCTGCTGAAGCTATTCTATAGCACAGCTAGATTAATTCTTTTAAACAGCAATATTTTGGCAGGTTTACTAATGCAGTATACATCAACAGAGCATAAATTGTGGGTAGGGTAGCCAGCCTCCAGGTGGGGCCTTGCAATCTCCTGGAATTACAACTAGTGTTACCAGCTCCAAATTGGGAAATAGCTGGAGATTTGGGGGGGGGGGATCCTGAGGAGCGTGGGGCTGGGGGGGGGAGAGGAACTTCAGTGGGGTATAATCCTATAGTCCATCTTCCAAAGCTGCCATTTTCTCCAGGTGAACTGATCTCTGTCACCTGGAGATCAGTTATAATCACAGGAGATCGCCAGTGATGATCTGGAGGTTGGCAACCCTAGTTACAGCCACTCTCCAGACTACAGAGATCAGTTCCCCTGGAAAAAAATTTCTACTTTGGAGGCATTGTACCCCACTGAGGTCCCTTCCCTCAAAAAACCTCAGCCTCCCCAAGATGCATCTCCAGATCTCCAGGGATTTCCCAACCAGGAGCTGACAACCTACTGGCAGGGCAATTAGGTTGTAAGCACTGGATCTGGGAATACAGTGTATCTGTTTTCATTTAAGGTTGCCAGCTCTGGGTTGGGAAATATCTGGAGATGGGGGGGTGGAGCCTGAAGACGGTATGGTTTGGGGAGGGGAGGTCCACATAACCTCCCTCTCCTCTTTTTTTAAAGTTTATTTAGTATATATTTAGTAAAACTATTTCATACAATATACACACACACACACACTCTATTTCATAATCTAAAATGATTGACAATCCATCTATAGAACTAAAAAAAATATTATTATTATTTTCTTATTCTCATATCCTACCCGCACAGAAAGAAACCCACCATATAACTCCCTCAAAATCACGTTCTAGCCATTAATACCTCTTCATTTGATTATTCATTAATTATCATCCATTCAGTCTTCTAATTTCTGTCCTTTGCACTCAGTCATATTCTTCTGTACCTGAAAAGAAAGCTGGACAGGGTTGCCTCTGATACCGAGGGCTGAAGAGGTGAACCTCTTCAGCAGGAAGGCAAGTCCCTCCTCCCTACTGCCAGAGGTCTTGAGGGAGGCACATCCTCCACCTCCTTACCGTGTCCTCTAATTGACTGCTATACTTTTATATTAGATGCCACTTTATTTATTATTAATACATAATTGCCACTTAGGATATAATTCTAAATTCCCTTTGCTCTCAACAAAGTCTGTTATGCTGATAGCCTAAACAGACTTTCAAGTATCTCCGTCTGATTGTTTGCTCACTGCTTCCAGTAGTTTCTTTCCTCATCATGTGCTCATCATGTGCTGTAAATGTCTTGCCATTAAGATTGACCATTAGATGGCCTAATGCAAGCCATCTCTACTTGATCCCATGTTCTCACAGTTTCTTTGAGCTTTCTTCTTGCAAGAAGTATCTTGGCTGGAACATTGGCAAATAGGAAAACAATTGTGTCTTCAAGGCACAGGCCCTCTTTTTCTCTAGCAATTTTTAAAAAGTTTATTTTTGATCTATACCTTCATGAATTCAATCAGGATGTCTGGTATAGCACCATCAGGAGTAGTTTTCAGCACGTTTAAATGAAAGGTGGAGGTGATGATCAGTTTGGAGGTCTCTGATGTCTGCTGAATCGAGTACCTGCCGCAGCCATTTATTTAAAGATACAGTGAGGTCTTCTGATATGGAAAAGGTTAATGAGACTCCATGAAGTTTAGCCTTTCTTTCTCTTAGTTTAATCTCTTGAAGTATGATTTTATTTTTGGTCCAAGCCTCAAAATTCTTTACCTATTTCAGTTCGTTTGCTGTTTTCTTTGCTATTTGATGAGCTGCTTCTGCTTTTTCCCCATCACTTTCATTGTTGAGGTAAGTTCATAGAGTTTCTTGTTTATCAGCTCTATTGTTTGTTTGAGCTGGCCAAATTCTTTTTTCAGTTGTCTGACATCCCCGCTCAAAGTCTTTAGTTCCTTTTTAAGCTCATCTTTTATCTCCGTCAAAGCATGCAGGATCACGGTTTGATAACTTGGGTCAGAGTTGCTAGTTCCCACTGCCATATCCTCTGACAAGAGTGTCTCTAGGTCTTCCAAGTCTTCCGAGTCTGTATTAGTCTTCCTGGGGGGTCTGTAGGGGGGATTTTTTGCCCCTCTTCTTTCCTCTAGTCCTTCCCATACCTGGCATTATTGTTACTGAATTAGTTTTATGTTTTGAGAGTAATTTTGATAACCCTCAGTGGGAATGGTAGGAGTGTGAGAGGGATGCGGCCAGCTGGAAGTTCAGCTGCCATGCCCCCCCTTCTCTTTTTTTGAGAAAAAAAGCCATCCGTTTCTGCTTTTTCAGAACCTGCAGGAATATTTCCAGAGAAAGGAGTTACTCTTTTTTAATTGCTCACTGCAGACCACACTTTTTCTCCCTTAGTCCAGAAGGAGGACATGGCTTATGTGTATTTAGTCTAGACTTCAGGAAGGGCCTTGAATCTTTTAGGCCAGCCCTGTTATCATTTGCAGCTCTTCTAGCCAGGCTGATTCCCTACTGAAAAGATAAACTGAGAAATTTGTGTGGCAGGTTTTGTCCTCCAGGGGAAGATTTGATTAGGGTAATTTTTGACCATATTTAGAAAGCAAGTGAACATTTCCTTTGCAAAGCTGTAAACTTATTCAAGTTAGGTATGGGGTAAGCCAGTGCCTGGCAATCCTGGGAGCTTTGAAGAACAGTGTCTGGGGAGGAGGAGCATCACACAATATTACCATGTCATGCAATATCATTCCCCCCAGTGTTCTCCTGCTGCTCTGTTGAATCAGTGTGGAGACATGGTTAGGCTAGGGAGAAAGCTTCTAACCCAGGCCTCTCCCGGCTCTGCTACTTTTCTATTTTCAGGAAGCTTTTTACACAGACAATTCAAAAGCTTTCCCGGATGCAGTGGCATGGCTCATTCTTCTATTTTATTCTGCTGCATGTAAACTAGGCCCATGACTAATGGGCTTACAAAGGAGGATGAAAAACAAATTTTAATTGCAAATTTTAAATTGAACTGCAATATCATTTGATGAGAATTAATCAGATCAGTGTGTAAAAAGATTACTATGATGACTAATACCAGGGCATCACACATCCTTCTGTTCTAGCCATAGAGTCATTATCATTAGGAACCATCTATGGGGTATGCCCTTGCAGAAGTAGACTTTTGCATGCATAACCCTAGCTGGATAAGGAACTATGCACAGAAATGAGCATCATGGGGACAGTTTTTAGAATGTTCCAGGAGAATCTGGGGCTGTGTATCTTTAGCTTTCATCAGACTATGGGTCAGCAATTTGGAGAGGTGACTGTATTTAGGTTCTGGACTGCTTATATTTTATAAAAGAATGTGGCATTTAAGCATATAACACAACCTTAGACATATATATTTTATGTATTTGACCTTATAACATGGACATCTGCAAAACTGAATGCCTGTACTAATGAGGAAAGACGGTACTCAAGGTAGCCTTTGAGATGCTGGCAAATGCCCAGTGTTGACTGTGTGTAATGCACTATATGTAGAAAAGACTGGTTATGGCACCATGGATGTTTATTTTTTTAAAACTACATTATTTATAGTCTGTCTTTCTCAAGGTGGATTGTGTGTGTGAAGTACTATCAAACTGTAGCCAACTTGGTGTAATAACATAGGCAGGGCTATTTTTGGGCAGGAACGCACAGGAACGAAGTTTCGACTGGCTTCTGAATTGGCCACACCTACAGCCTCCCCCCCCCCTCGGGTTCCCCAGGTGCCTTGCAAGCCATAGGGTGCCTGGGGAAGCCAAGCCAACCCAGGGAGGGAAGGCAGTTTAAACTGCCTCCCCTCCTCGGGTTTCCCAGGCACCCTGCAGTTGTGGGGCGCTTGGGGAAGCCGATCCAGAAACCATTATGGGTTATGTTGGGGGATAATTTGCATTTCCCCCACTCTGATGTCATTGGGTTATACAATGCTCCCCTACTCCATGCCCTGCCCCCAAAAGTTCTTGGAATTGCCAGGTACAGGCCTGGCAACTTCTATCTCCTTATCATAGCCCCCACAATTTCCCCCCATCCCTGATTCCTTCCTTCACTCCCTCACACCTTTCTCTGTTCCCTTCCGTCTCGGCCACTTTGCTTCTGGTCCTCCTTTTCTTCTGCACCTTATTCCCCCACTTTTTGCTCCATTTTTCTTTCTATCCTTCCTCTGTTATGGCTTTGCTCCCCTTTCTCCATCTTCTTTTTCTTTGGGTCATCTCTTCAGCAGCCATTTTGGAATGGCCTTGGCAACCACAGATTGCTGTCTGCAATTGTCTGGGCAATCCAAAATGGCTTGGCAACCACAGAATGCTGTCTGCAATTGTCTGGGCAATCCAAAATGGCTGCTGAGATTTTGGCATTTTGAAACTTGTATGTTTTATTGTAGCTCTTTCTTTCTTTCTTTCTTTCTTTCTTTCTTTCTTTCTTTCTTTCTTTCTTTCTTTCTTTCTTTCTTTCTTTCTTTCTTTCTTTCTTTCTTTCTTTCTTTTTAAAGCAGGATTTTTCCTCAAGGATTTTCCCCCCAGATTTGTAGAAACATTGCTCTCTTTGGTACTTGGCCCATTGTGCAGATTTTTTTTTTTTTTTTGTGCCTGTGTGGTAATTTACACTTTGGTGCCAGGTTTAGAAGTACACGTATGGATATTTAGATAAACCTTTGAAACTACTTTTCTTCAGGCTTGTATATTCATGTGCTGTTACTGTTGAATGATCACTTCCTTTGTATATCTTTTTATACACTTGTTGTAAAATTGGTTAGTTATTTGCTTTATTTTGGGAACAGACTGCCATCAGTTTTACAGTGATTCATGGATGCTACATTTAAAACATGATGCCTAATCATGATAAAATTATCCATCTGGACTTCTGTTCCACAGAGTGAACATCCGGTGCTATGTACTGATATCAGCACATGCCAGCAAGATGTTGTGGTGCAAGAACCTCATCACAAAAACACTGGGTTTTTAAAAATTCCCTTGTGTTCTTTAAGTATGGCATATAAATCTTGGCTGCCTTCTTACAACATACCTTACCAGAGTAGTTCTGAAATCTCAGAAGTGGGTTTTTCTCCTGTATGAGCAATGTGGCCTGAAAATGTCAGTATCCTTGGAGAAGGCATAAGAGATGGGAGCTAAGTAGCTTTCTTCTGCTGTGAGACCCACATCATATTTTGTCCTGGTGGTGAAACTGCTACCAAGAATGCATAGTTCGTAAGTTATACTCCACTAAGAAAGTAATTTGTTAAGTCATTTATATAGTCTGAGACCCATGGTTTAGACTGGGGTCCCCAATGTGGTGCCCAAGAGTCCACTGACCCCTTTCCTGTCACTTGCCAACTGTTTTTTTTGAAAGGGGCCAGAGCCAGGTGGGGCTTTTTCCCACCAGGGCTTCTGATTGGCCATTGGAGATTTGATTGGCTGTCCTGATTTTTTAAAAAAAAACAAAATAAAACACTGGTTTGACAGCAGCTGCCACCACAGCACAAAAATCTTCACTGTGTGACTGAAGGAAAGCTGCAGCAGCCATTTTGTGGCTGGCTCCATCTCCTGCTGCATCCATTTTGTGGCTGCGCTCACCACCCTATGGCAGAATTCCAAAAATGCCTGCAGGCTCAAAAAAGTTGGAGACCCCTGGTTTAGATCACTTTTACCATACTAGTAAGACCTTCACTGCACAGACACAAAAATCACTAGTTAATACTGCCTGAACCCCATAAGGATGGTTGAAACTTACCTTGGTAATCCTTTTGGTAGCAAGGTGTTCTTAAGCTGTGTCATCATCAGGGGTCATTTCGTAGAAAAAGAGGTGCAGGAGCTCATTAGCATAATTTATTTGCATATGCTAAACCACCTGACATCACCAGAAGTATATCAGAAGGCAAGAAAGAAAGGAGAGAAAGAGAGAGACAGAGAGACTGAGAGGAAGGAAGGAAGGAAGGAAGGAAGGAAGGAAGGAAGGAAGGAAGGAAAAGAGAACAGACAGCTACTAATTCAAGCCTCAGAAATACCACTATTCTGGGAGGATAGCTTCAGTGGTGGCTGAAGCCTTCAGAAGGCTGGTCGGAGGAATAAGGACCTTTCTAGGGGGCGGGGTCATTTTGCTGCAGCCATGACACAAGCAGGCATTCAGGTAAAGACTCTGAGCTACAGACTGGAAGGTCAGTAGCTCAGCAGTTTGAGACCCGAGTGCTGCATGATGGAGTGATCTCCCATCTCTGGCCCCTTCTCCTGCCAATCTATCTATCTATCTATCTATCTATCTATCTATCTATCTATCTATCTATCTATCTATCTATCTATCTATCTATCTATTTTGCATTTATATCCCGCCTGTCCAGCAATGCCGGCTCCAGGCGGCTAACAATAATTAAGATCAAGTCCATACATAGTAAAGATAAAAGATAAAAAACAGTTACTTAAAAATACAACAGTAAAACCTGAAGGCAGCAATATAAAGACGTCCCACCGAGCACAGCAACTCACCTGCCCCAGATCAGGGGGCTACCACCAGTTGATTTCCTGGGCCAGCAAATTAAACCAGGGCCATTTACCCCAGTGGTGGCTCCTAATCAAAGGCCTGGCGGAAGAGCTCCGCTTTGCAGGCCCTGCAGAACTACAATAGGTTCCGCAGGGCCCTGATGTCCTCCGGGAGCTCATTCCACCAGTGAGGAGCTGCCACCAAGAAGGCCCTGGCCCTGGTGGTTGGCAACCTGGCCTCTCTACGTCCAGGGAGGGTCAGGCAGTGTTGGGTGCCTGACTGCAGTGCTCTCTGGGGTACATATGGGGAAAGGTGGTCCCTTAGGTAGGCTGGCCCCAGACCATATAGGGCTTTAAAGTTTCGAAAGCAAGATATTGCAAATTGATAAATAGGTACCGCTTTGGTGGGAAGGTAACAGTGTTCCATGCGCCTTGGCATTTAATCGTGCCGGCCACGTGACCACTAAAAAGTCTTCAGACAGCGCTGGCTCTTCAGCTTGGAAATGGAGATGAGCACTGCTCCCTAGAGTCAGATTCAACTGGCTTTTGAGCAAGGAAAACCTTTACCTTTACTAAAGTGCTTGAACAGCTGAGTAAGTTGGTGATCGATTTCATTTTATCCTAGGCACCAAAACTGGCTCCTTTGTTGGATGCATGGGATGCTTATCCCAGGAGCCAGTTCTGCATGAGGTGTCCAACATCCTTCAGCCTTTGCCCTTGTTTGACTTTTCATGTGGAGAGGAACTTGAAAACATTCCATGTCTCTTTCTCCTCTAACTTGTAATATCTTGTTTATGGTGTGGCCATCTTGGCTGTTAACAACCAATGATGTCAGGTGACAGTGGGGCAGTGCACAGTGTGATAATAGTTACACAAAGTGTCAGATTAGGTATTATGAAGAAGGAGGGGAAAAAAACATGAAGCAGTAGCAGATCCATGTTGCTCTCAATGTCTGGATTTTATCTCAGACCTACCGAAATTGCTAGGTAGAATTTAATACAAGTGTAGTAAATAGAAGTACAACTGAGCATAACAGTAGTGGCAGAGGAAGTTAAGAAACAAAAGCAGTAGGTTTTGGGAATTATTCTGTGCCTGAGAGAGGACTGAATTCCCAAGCCAAATCTCAGGAAAGTGTGTAGCATGAGTGGAAATGGGGGTTCATGATTTGAACATAAGGAAATCTATTCAGTTATGTAGGTACATAGGATAGGGTTGCCAAGTCCTACCTTGGAATCGGCGGGGGACTCCTGTCCCCGGTCCGGGGCTTCAGCATGCATGCAAAGTGCACATGTGCCGTGATGACATCACCCGGAAGTGACATCATCATGCTGGGCACATTGCCAGGGCGATGCTCTGGCAATCGCCCCAAAACTCTATGGTACCATAGAGTTTTTGGGGCGATTGCTAGAGCGTCGCCCCAGCAACGTACCCACCATGGTGATGTCACTTCCAGGTGACGTCATCATGCTGGGGCAGTCGTCCAGATCGGACAACTTCAGGGGTGGGGTTCCCCCCACCGGCCGAATCCGGGCCGGCGGATTGGGGACCTCTGTAGCGGGGGATTCCCTGCCCCCCAGCGCAACTTGGCAGCCCTAACATAGGAGTATGTAGGAGTAGGAGTTCAGTTATGTAAGAGAACTGTGCCAATGGGAAAGTATTATCTATCAATGCATATTTTATCTTTGTTCTAGGAAGTTTCCAGATTTTGAAGTGAAAAACATAAATGTCTACAATTTGGAGCAATGTGGAAAACAATGGCATGCATCCGACCATGCAGTTCCTCTGATGAAATGATATTTTAATTTGAGGAAGAGGCGGTAGCCATGTCCTCTGATTCCTTCCTACTGCAGATGCCCACTTTGCCTCATATGCTGTATCTGAGGGTTCACTAACCTTCAAGAACAAAATTTCAAGGGGGCTAGTGGACTGCAACAGGAGGGGGAAGTGGGCAATGTCCCACTTCAGTGCAATCCATGAATGGCCACTGAAATATTCATCTGCAGTTAATGCAAGCACAGTACAAGAGTATATTCTTTGTACAGCATTGTCAGTAAACTTGGTAATCTTTCTGTATGCATAACAAAAACCCAGTGAGGCAAAGACCTCTGTACAGATATTACTTGGTGCTAATTGGTATTGGGTTGGACCCTTTAAACTGTGGCTGGCAAAGTAGATCTCCTTCCCAGAGCAGCTGCCTGCAGTGCCTAAGAAAGTATTGTTGGTGGTTATCAGACCTCTGTGGGCGAAAGCTGCTGGGCATGGGTGCTGCCCTGAAAAGGAAAAATTAGACTAAATTGCCAGTTGATCCTCTTCCATTGGTGGACGTCCTGAAGACAGAAGAGGGGAAATTTGGTCCAATTTCTCCTCCTCGCTGCAGTCCTCCTGTGCCCAGTGGTTTGCAATCTGTAGAGGTCCTTTAACCTACCGCAATCCCTTCTGCAGAGGATGGCAATGGAAAGAAATGAAGAAACGCACTTATTATTTGAAGAATCCAGGGTGTTATATTGTGGAACTCATTAGGGAACCCTCATCCTATTGAAAATAAACCGAGACTGGGCAGTGTAGACACTATTTAAATTCGTTCTTATTTTGTTTTTCAAGAAGTGCAGCTGGCATCTAAAATGACCTGCTAAACATTTGTTTCTCAAGTCTCTTCAATAATTTCTCACTTAAGCTACAAGAATTGTGTGACTGACTTCATTATAGCTCCCAGAAAAAGAAAAACAGGGTCAATAGTTTCCCCACCAAGTTAAATACAGGTCTGCTTCAGAGCAGTAATCTTGCAAGTGGAGAGAAAGATTGCTAAAACAGATCTGCTGCGCTGGAGAGAGCTTGGTTCTAAGTGACCTCGGTCTTGTGTTTGTGTTTGTTTATGATGCAAGCTACCTGTTCATTGTAGCTCCTTCCAAAAAGGGTGCAAGTAATTAAAGTTATGAGAGTGACTAATAAAAAGTATGACTCTAATGAAGAGATGTTCATACAGGTATGAACTGTGTTGCCATGGTATATGTAACATAATAGTGAGCTATAACATTCAGATGGCAAAAGCTGAGGTAGATGTTATAAAAAGCTACATTTGCCTACTTGGGTGGGAAATTCCTGGAGATTTGGGGGTGGAGCCTGGGGAGGGTGGGGTTTGGGAAGGGAGGGACCTCAGCATGGTATAATACCATAGAGTTATCCCTCCAAATCAGCCATTTTCTCCAAGGGAACTGATCGAGATCATCTGGCTCTCAGTTGTAATAGCAAGAGATCAACAAGTGCCACCTGAAGGTTGGCAAGCCTGTTAAAAAGCTGGCATGTCGCTAAATGCATATCTTCATCTGGGCTTTTTTGTATTTTTCTATCTTTGTAATAAAATTCTTCCAAGAGCAAGCAACAAGCCAAATTCAGCTGTGCCTCTTGGGCAAAATGACACCTAAAAGCTGACTGTGCCCCATGCCATTTAAAAGCCATGTACAGTTTCCTTTGGCTTCCCAGCTCTTGTAGCAAGTTGCTGTACGTCCACTCAACCAGGCTGTGCTTTTTGCAAGACAGATCTGTGGCTTCCTTGTCGATATAGTGGCATATGACTGGATGAGGCTGCTGGTGGTGGAAAGCAGATGAAGTTACTCAGCAATATTTGTTCTGCTTGAAGGGCTAAATAAGTGACTGAGAGGACAGTGGCCCATTTCTGGTACTTGAGGTCAGCAGAATGAATATTGGGGGAGAGGATGCAGGATCGTGATAGCATGCTCTTCCCCTGGCGTATGCATATTCAAGGCAACATATGGATAGAGCCTGTGTATGTACAAGTGTACATGCATAGGGCCGTCTCTATACATTCGAGGTTACTGGGGGGGGGGGGGAATTAGATTCCTAATTGCATGGACAGCTTTGGACATGCACAGATTCTGCTGGTAAGTTACCCTGAATGCGCTTCGGTTGGGAAGCAGAGATTACCACTGTGCTCCTATTTCCCTTCTTTCATGCATTCATTCTGACCACTGTCTGAAAAGGACTTCTGTATGTATCCATCCCTTACAAAATGAAAATGAGACTGAGTCCTACATGGCCAAGTGAGTGACAAATACTTGATATTGCTTTGTGATGTCGAAGAGCGTGTCTGCAAGAATATGAGGATGTCATGCCCTGACTCTGCAGTCTCTCTATATGCAATGACTGTTTGTGCTCTCAAGTTATGCATATTTCCTGTGGTCATTTGGAGACTGTGGGATGGATCCATCCAGCTTTTTCACTCACTCTCACTTAGTCCCCAACCTTTTCCTACGTGGTTTTTATCCATGCAGGCCCCACAATCTCCAGCATAACCTTTTTGATGGTCCTCCCTTCCTTCATCCACTTTTCACCAGTGGAAAAGGTAGTTGACTCAAATGATACCTGGAGTGTGTGTACAATAATCAGTGTACTCACCATTCTATTTACTCACCAAGATACATAGCTGCTGGCTGAATTTGGCTTAGTTGGTCATAAGTGGCACAGGCCTATGACAACATTTCCTTCTTTTCCTTCTTTTCAACAGAAGTTAATTTCATATTTCCGTTGACAATACATTGTGGGCTGAGGTAGGAATAATTAAAACACATTGGTAATTAAAGATATTACTGCACACACAAAAGTACCTTTAATTCCCAGTGCATCTTAATGTTCTGTTGCTGTTCATTTCCAAGGTAAGGCACATAATATTAAGGCTGTTTTTACATCTGACTTTCCCGCTGGAATCATTCTAGTTCCAAAAAAACCTGCCCACACCTCTGTGCGGTGTGAAACCGTGCTGCTACTGAAATGTCCACATCTACTAATTGCCCTCCTGTGGTCAAGCTAGTATTCAACTGGCTTGATTCTGCTTTAAACAATTGCTGTTGATTAGTGCACTTAGACCCCCTGGAGTGAAATTTCACACCACTGTGAAATCAGCACAGGAAAAGACAGCAGTCAAACTACTTTAGAGGGGAGGTGTAAAATGACCCTTAGAGTCTGCTAACAGAGTGGAGCTCTGTAGAATTGATGTTGCACTGCTATGAGTTTTTCAAGTTTGGAGTATAAAATTTATAAAATGAGTATTTGTCTGGACAAGCTAGTTAGAATTATTGTGTCAGAACACTATTTAAAACCTCCCAGAATAGATTGTACAGGGTAGGACTCATTATGTGTCTCACATGTTTCAGGAATGTGTTAATGGTTGCTTCTCTCATCTGGTTCTGGCTTGAATCTGTGCCATGATACATTTTTTTTTTCTGATGGCATCCTTGCTTGTGAATTAAGGAAATGCACTTCAGTAATCCGCTGATCACATCTAAAACAATTATTCTTTGTGAGGTAAAGTTGGAAAAGTCACCCACTTTGGATATTTCAGACATAATTTCGAAGATAGCCTACACTTTTAGTACAATTGATATTAAGCCAAGAAATCTTTTATGGTCTCCCACCCCTCTCTATAAAAAGCAGTTCTTAATGTTCTGTCTCACTGTGGCATGACTAAAGCTACAGTCTTATGCATACAACTATGAGTAGCAAAGTGGAACTTATTTCTGAGTAAAAGTATATAACTTGCTCTGCAAAAATCATAACCTACAATACTATTTAAATAAGATGCATTTTTTTTCTAAATTAAAATTGAAGGCATGCTTCATTTTTACACCTGAAAAGTTTTATTTTTATAGTATGTAACAAGAAATACTGCCTGAGGTCAGAGGAGCCCCTGTATTTTGGCATGAGTCTTTGATTTGAACAGGCCTCTGGATAGAAGTGAAGCTTTAGCAAAGATGAAACAAACAGCCTCCTGTACCTAAGGGCAATTCTGTTGTATCTCTGACTGACTGATCCAGTAATACTGATAATGCAAAGACCCATCAGGCTCCCATGAGCCCAAAGTATCATTCCATACTAACATAAGAACATAAGAGAAGCCAATGTTGGATCAGGCCAATGGCCCATCCAGTCCAACACTCTGGCTGAGGACAGACTGGTAATCTGCCGCAGAATGGCAGCGGGGCCAAAAGTCGTGAGGGAAAACTGGCCCGGGGCTGGCCGTTCACACTGGCCAGTTTCCCATGGGAGCATGCCGGGAAGGATGCAGAATGGAGCATTCAGACTGTTGCAGAGTGGCCCCGGGGGGAGGGCGGCCTCCGCGGCTCGTGGCAGGGCCATTTCGGCAATAGGCACATGGCCAGAGCAGCAGTCTAAAAATTTAAAATCTCCCCACCTCCTCTATTGGGGCCACTTGCTCATGTGCATCTCGCCGCGGTGACGCGTTCACACTGCCGCCTCCGCTTGAATCCCACCTCTTCCCGTCCACACAGCTGGAAAGCGGGATCCAAGCGGAGGAAGGTCCCTGGACACCACTTTCTGCTGGTGTCCATCTGAGGTGGCAGGGAAGCACTTCAGAGATGGGTGAGTATGGAAGGGAGACGGAGGACAGCTGGGGCTGTCTGAACTGCCTCCCTTCCCCCGCTTCTGAAGCAGAGCTTTCCTGGGCCACATTGCCAGTCTGTCCTCAGCCTCTGTCACAGTGGCCAAAAACACCAGGTGCCCTCATGAGGTCCAGCAGTGGGGCCAGGACACTAGAACTCCTCCCACTGTCCCCCCCCCCAGCACCAAGAATACAGAGCATCAGTTGCCCCAGACTGAAAGTTCTTATCTATACTTTGTGGCTAATAGCCACTGATGGACCTCTGCTCCATATGTTTATCTAATTCCTTCTTGAAGCCATCCATGCTTGTAGCCACCACCACCTCCTGCAGCAGTGAATAGTAGAAGACAATTGGGTGAGGAAAGGTGAGAGCAATCCAGGGGTCCGTTGGAGCAGGAGCACACAGGAGCGCTGCTCTGGGAGTGAGGAGCCCAGGGGGTGGGCACATGAACAAGCCCCGCCCTCTCCTCGGCTTCCCCAAGCAGTGCAGAGGCGCAGCGCCCCGGGGAAAGCCCTGCTAGGGTCTTTGTTGTTTTTAATGTTTTGTTTTAATATTGATAATTTTATCATTGTTCCTTTTATGACTGTGTGCTGCTTTTCCAGAGACTTGCTCAAGGTGGCATATAATTTTTTTAAGTATACCATTTTTTATCTGGGCACATGGCACATAAGTACTGGAGAAATTTCACCAACCCTTCAGCAGCTTCCACCCCATCAGTTTGGTGTAGTGGTCAGGAGTTGGACTCTAATCTGAGAGAACCGGATTTGATTCCCCACCCCTCCACATGCAGCTGCTGGTGTGACCTTGGGCCAGTCTCAAGTTCTCTCAGAGCTGTTCTCTCATGAGCAGTTCTCAAAAGACCTCTCTCAGCCCCACCTACCTCACAGGGTGTCTTGTTGTGGGGAGGGGAAGGGAAAGGGATGGGTGGTGCACATGTCATGGGTATCTCAAGTCTACTTGAAACCTGGTGGTTTCAAGGGAGCAGGAAGAGAATGAGGGTGTGTTCTTGACGCTTATTTTTATTGCACAAAGTATTGGATGGGGAAGGGAATGGAGGAAGAGCAGGTCAGTTTCACTCACCTGTGGAGTGGAGCCTGAGGGGTGGGTGTTGCCTTCTGACACACTTTCGGTATGTTGGGGGGGGGTGGCACATGCAAATGAGTTATGCAAATGAGTTATGGTAATGAGCTCCTGCACCTCTTTTTCTACGAAATGACCACTGGAGCAGTCAATTATGCAGCTCATTATGCAGCTCTTCCCATACTTCCCTGTGTGCTAGTTGCCATTCTCAGGTTGTAAGTCGTCCCCCTGCTTAGGGTAGCCCACCTGGCATCAACTAGAGCATGTGCCTTTTATTGTAACTTCTCCATGGTAGAGGTATGTGGTGTGGTCACTGTCTCTAGAAATTTTTTTGAAGGTGCTACAAGGCCATTCCATTTGCCAAGCCATTTAGTGAAGTATAGGTATCTTCAGGTATCTTTTTGGGGGGGAGAGGATTATTTGGGGTTTTATTTAATTTAATTCGTGATTTGTAAGCTGCCATGAGCCATGAGGAAAAGCAGGATGTAAATATTTTAGTAAATGAAATAAGGCAGTATCCCTTGTGAAAGTTAGAGCTTATGGGAATCTTTACTGAAAGATTTTCTTAGAATTCTCAAGCTTACAGTTTGTATTTTTCTGATATTCATAGGACATAGGATAATGTTATGAATACTAGTTATGAATAATAGGTAGATTCTAAATGGCTGGTGTCATCACAGAGAAGGGCTTCCCCATTCTCTGTTGTTTCTACACTCTTTATGTTTTGCAGTTCTGTTCACCTTCATTGATAGGGATCTTGCAGGATTGTACAACATAGTTCTGTGTACACAGCACACTCTAGATTCTTGCAGTAGAAATGTTCTTCCCCTTAATGATGGAAATTTGCTAATCTACTATAACTGACTGATAAGTGCCCAGTGAGAAACCTGGCAGAATTCCCTGGAGATATAGAGCTGGACTTATCTTTATTGAAACTAAAGCCATGTAATTAAACCGAATGGTAATATTCATTTTTACCTGTAAATAAAGATAAATGTGAGCTTTGTGAGATTCTTTAACACACACTGCTGAAGTAGCTAGAGCAGACTGAATAACCAATACATGGCTCTTGGGGGGAGTTATCTCAGTGACACCTGCTGGAATGTGGCGTGCCGCAGGGGTCAATGCTCTCCCCAGTGCTGTTTAATATCTACATGCACCCCCTAGCCCAGATTATCCAGAGGTATGGGCTGGGTTGTCACCAATATACTGATAACACCGAGCTCTATCTACTGATGGATGGCCACCCGAACTCTGCCACAGAAAATCTGGACAGGGCATTACAAGCTGTGGCTGGATAGTTACAACAGAGCAGACTGAAATTGAATCCATTGAAGATGGAGGCCCTGTGCCTGGGTCATGGGGGATTGGGATTGGGGATTGGGCTCCCAACCTTTGACGGGGTCCTACTGGTGCTGGTGTTGAGGGTGAAGAGCCTGGGGGTGTTCCTGGATGTCTCACTAACTATGGATGCCCAAGTCGCCACCAGTAGGTCACTTCCAGATTGGACTACTGTAATTCTCTCTACATGGGGCTGCCCTTGATTCTGCTCTGGAAGCTATAGCTGGTACAGATCCACCTGGTGCTGCACAAACTGCATTGGCTGCCTATTGAGTACCGGATCAATTTCAAGGTGTTGGTGCTCATCTTTAAAGACTTACATGGCCAGAGGCCTGCATATCTGTGAGACCGCCTCTCTCTCTATGAGCCCGAAGGGCTTTACTATCTGCCAAACAACATCTTCTGGTGGTCCCTGGCACCAGGGGTGTCCGTTTTGCCTCGACTAGGACCAGGGGCTTTTCAGTCTTGGCCCCTAGCTGGTGAAATGAGCTCCCATGTGAGATCAGGGCCCTATGCGACCTTTTACAGTTCTGCAGGGCTTGCAAGATGGAGCTTTTCTGCCAGGCTTTTAGTTAGGGCAGTAGGCATTCCCCCTCTTTATTGGGCCTTCTTTCAGCGGGTCAGATCTGTATTACCATCTAAGGACCCAAACTCAAAATAGACTTCATCTGTGAGGTTTTGACCATAATCTGTACCATAGGAATGATATGGTATTAAGGTTTTAAATTGTTATTAATTTTTTGTATATTGATTACTATTTCTGATGGAACTCACCCTGAGCCTGCTATGCGGGGAGGGGGGATACAAATCTAATAAATAAATGAATACCTACTAGCTTAGATATGTATGTCCCATCAAGCTGCAACTGATCAATGGCGACCCTAGCAAGGGACTTTCAAGGACAGCGAGAAGCAGAGGTGGTTTGTCATTGCCGACCTCTGCAGGGTTTTCCTTGGTGGTGTCCCATCTAACCCTGCTTAGCTTTTGAGATCTGACAAGATCAGACCATAACACTCCACCTTCCCTCCCTACCCATTAGTACAGGGTGTTTCCCCTACCCCCATTCCTGTGCTTATTATGGTGGCGTGTAGGACAAACTATCTGTTTATACTGCAGCTGGGTATAACTCAAGCCTGTCAGTCTGTTTGCCCTTTCAAAGCAGCCTTAACTTTGTGCAAAGAAGGGGCTGGGGGAACCACTCTCCTTCCAATTGCTGGCTTGTTAAAATCTCCCACCTCTTTTACTCATGCAGAGTTGTTTGTTAGGTAATCAGTGCAGGGGGAAGGGGAGCAACTGGTATAAAGTTTCAGAGGGAAAGCAATTAACAGAGGGGAGAAATTAAGCACCTTCTTTCTCCCCTCCCCCACCTACTAAAAAGAATCTCGCAGGTCATTGTGCTAGCACTGCTTGTGACTGCATTGTGATATGTCTCTGGGTTTGTACCTCAGAAGACATGCAAAAAGAGTTATTTGCAGCAGTATGTCTGAAGCTTAGGTCCAATTTACACCTTCCCTCTAAAGTAGTTTGACTGCTGTCTTTTCCTACACTCATTTCTCGCTGGTTTCAAATTTCACTTCCTGGGTCTGAAGAGTACTAAGCAACAGGATCTGTTTAAAGCAGTAAAATGCTAGCTTGACCACAGGAGGGCAATTAATGAATGTAAACAGTAATTTTTAAACTAGAACAAGTATGGTTTGAAACTAGAAACAGGTATAGATGGGTTTTTTTGAAACTAGAATGATTCCAGCGGGAAAGTCAGATGTAGATTTGACCTTAGAGTTACCTGGTTTGAAATACAAATTTACTTAGGCTTTACTTCTTGAATGTATTATGAATGGAATATGAACAAGATTCATACTCCAAAGCTACTTCATAAGCAGGCACAAAAGTGCATTGGATGACAAAAAGCTTTCATTAAAAGAGCTAAGGAAATCACAGAAAACCTGGAAATATCTCTTTGCTTTTAGCTGAAGTCTGTTTTTGTTCAGGCTCAGAGAGAACAGTGAAAATGCCATGAAAAGGTTATTATTATTATTTTTAAAGTCTCCAGGGAACTGTGGACAAGCCCAGGAAAACACTGGAGGGTTAGTGACAAGAGAACCATGCAACCCCTGATTTGTTTTAACAAGCACAGAGAAACTTTTGAACCCAAACAAGCCTAGGTCACCCAGCAGGCTTCATGTGGAGGATCAGGTAATCAAACCTGATTCTGCAGATTAGAGTTTGCTGCTCTTAACCACTACACCATGCTGGAGTTCCTCTATCCATGGCCTTATCTTCTATAACAGTTCTTTAAATTTCTTTTATCAGTGAAAAGTTACAAAAATGAATTCCACATGACTCTGCAAAATGAGGACTGAGATGAACAATTTCTTATATGCCTGAAAAGGAAAGATAATAACAAAAGAAGAACCCGGTGAAATGTTGCTGTGATGGACTGCACTTTCAAAAGCTTAGAAGTGCTGTGATAAAGGACTGTGAATGGTTAATTCTTCACAGAGCCAGAGATCCTTGAGTGACAGGCTGCTCCAAGCAATCTGATTGGTTAGCATCAGCTGAGTAGAGAAAGTCTTGAGAGAACTGCATGCTGAGGAGAGATTCAGTCAGATTTCTGCCTTGACTGAGTTCAGTCTGATTCCAGCCCTAGCTGAGAAGAGTCGAGTACTGACAGTTTTGGAATTTAGCTTTAGCTGAGAACACTTTAACACAGACAGGATAATTGGGGGAAAGTTGGCAAGGAAGTTTGGGAAGTAGGTGAAGACTCCCATTCAGGTCAAGGAAAAGGGATAAATCTTCTAGAGAGAGAAGAAAATTCTCTGCCTAGTCAAATAGGGACTTAGCTCTGAAGAATGCAGAGATCCCTGGTCTGGTGTCATCAGTTAAAAATTCAAGATGAGTACTGGTATTTCAAGAGAAGGGATTTGGATACTGGAAAAAGTATACCAGCCTTCTGGAAACCAAAAGAGTTAGAGAATATTTAAAGAAAGAGGCTTTTGTTCCAGTTTGGGGGAAATACTGGAACAAAAGCCTCTCAACATAAAGATTTAAGTAACTCTGAATGGCTTAAGAAACTCTCATTAACCTGACACTTAAGAACTAAAGTCTGTGCATGTATTGGTTTTACCTTAGAAATTACAACCCCTGATTTCACCTGAACTTTCCCTTCTATGTTAAATAAAATATTTTGTTATTTTTGAATTTTGAAAGGCCTTTAGTGTGATTTAAGTTGTTTAAGTTAAGGCAGGGTCCTGATCCTTCCCTCAGGCTCCTGGACTGAGCCAACAGCCAAAATATTGTATTGTGACAGGGTGGAACAGCCAGAATTCTTCAGGAAAGAAGAAAACACATTACTAGGGTGGCTCAGTCAGTAAAGGGAAAGAAAAATGGAGGGAAAATCATGCCTCTGAAGGAGGGAAGTTGATGGGGCCATCATAGTTGCCAAAGGATAAGTGCCCCCCCCCAAAAGAAACAAGGAGGGAAAAGAAAACCCTAATGCCAGAGAACATGCTATAAGGATTACCTAAATTTTGAAGATCTATTTTCATTCTGGTATAGAATGAGCCATTAAAGTTAGGGTACAGCATTTAAAATTACAGCAATATGTTTCTGGACAAAAACAATTGATTGATTGATTGATTTTATTGATGTAGCCTTAGGCCATAACATCTCAAAACAGCCTCCACAACGTATAATAAATTCAGAACAAGATTAAAACAATCCATCATGGCAAAATAAATTTTGCAAATTTACAATATACATATATAAGGTCAATAAGACATATATGCAAAATCCTAAAATATAAAACCTATAGTTAAAATTTAGCTAAAATTCTAATAGGTGTTCCCAAGGTTAATTTTTTTCCTTATGTTTATTGAGAGAAAAATTAAAATAGCCACTTCGGCTAGTAAAAAGTTTAAACATTCCTCCACCGAACCAGTTAAAATATTAAATACAGTGTCAGATTGGACTTTTTAAGAGGGTTAGAAGTGCTGTACCAACAACTAGAAGAGTTAATTCTTCACAGAGCCAGAGAGCCTTGAGTGACAGGCTGCTTCAGGCAATCTGATTGGTTGGCATCCACTGGGGGAAAAAGGCTTGAGAGAGCTGGATGCTGCATAAAAGTCAGTCAGATTCCTGCCTTTACTGTGAAAAGGCATGTACTGAGACCGTCTACAAATAGCCCAGTCAAAAAAGGGTTTAGTGCTGACAGAGTCAGACTTCTACCTTAACTGAACATAGTCTGACTTCAGCATTAGCTAAGAGCAGTTGGAACTCAGACAGGAGTACTGGGGGAAACAGTTTGGCAAGGAAGTAGGTAGTAGAGAAGACTCCCATTCAGGCCAAAAGAAAGGGGCTAGATCTTCTAGAGAGAGAAGAAGATTCCCTACCCAGTCAAACAGGGAGAGTTATCTCTAAGGAGTACAGAGATTCCTGGTATGGTGTGATTGGAAACTGACTTTAGAGCAGGCCTGTAGATACAGTAGGGCCTCCCAGGGCCAGGCCCCCCAACTTCCTACCAAGGCCCCCTGATTTCCTATATAGCCCAGGCCCCCTGACTCTTTGAACCACCAGGGATCCCAGGTGAGGAAATGGTGCCAGGCAGGTAGGCAGGCAGGCCAGCAGGCAAGGTGGGGCTGGCTCAGGGATTGGCCTTTGGACTGGGCCAGGCTGGGCCTTCCCTTCCTGAAGAGCTGCCTACACAGAGAAAGCCCCCCTGTTCCGTCCACTTGGGCAGAACTTGACTCCTGTGTGCAGTGGCAGCAATAGCGCTCCTGAGGGGCTGGGCTGATGCATGCTACCTCCTCTTGCGAGGTAGATTCCAGAGGGGCTTGTAAGGCCAAACAACAAAGAACTGGGAGAATGAGGAGGGCAGAGTGAAGATGCAAGGCTGGAGAGTGGGCGCATCGAAGGGAAGAGTTGGGGTACCAAGCTGGCGGCAGCGGGCTCCCAGATGAGGAGATGGTGCAAGGCAACCAGGCGTGGGGGGGCAGGTGAGGTGGGGCCAGCGAGAACTTTTGGCAGTGCTCAGAAGCCAGCCGGGAGGGGCCAGGGATCTCTTCCTCCTCCTCCTTTCTATGCCTGGGTGCCCAGCTAGAGCGCCAGTAGAGGCCAGCTCCGCAGTGCTCAGCTTCAGGGCTTAAAAAAACACCCTTTTAATTTAAGTGCCCCCTGACTTATTTAAATCCCCCCCCCCAATTTAAGAAATCTTGTCTACATGCCTGCTTTAGAGACCTTAAAAGTCAGTCAAACACCCAAGAAGAGTACTGGTGTTCCAAAGAGAAGGGTTTTGGGTCCTGGGAAGAGGGTACCAGCCTTCTGTGCACCAAGCATAAAGATCTAAGTAACTGTGAATAATTTAAGAACCTCCCATTAACCTGATGTATAAGAACAAAAGTCTGTGCTTGTAATAGTTTACCTCAGTAATTTCAACCCAATTTCCCCTGACCTTTCCCTTTGATGTTAAAGTATTTTGTTATTTTTTAATTTTAAAAGTGTCTCAAGTTCCATTTTTAAGGTTTTAAGTTAAAAAGGTCGATCTTATCTCTTCCCTCAAGTTCCTGGGCTAAGCAAATAGCCAAAATATACCTTACTGACAGGGTGGGACAGATGAGGTTTCTTCGAGGTTTCAGGTAAGGTTTCTTCAAACACATTACCGGGGCTGCTCAATCAGTCTTCCAAATAAAAATGAAGGGAAAATCTGTAGCCACCGGGGGGGGGGGGGGGTCTTCAAGCAACACTCCCTCTCAAATTTGCTTGACCAGGAAGCCCTGCAGCATCTTCTCAGTGAAGAGTTGTGCCCACCCAGCAAACTCAAGTGGCCGCCACCCTGTATCAAGACGCCACTGGCCAAGAAGCCCAAGGAGGCACACAAGCTGAGTTCACTGACCAGATGACCATGTCACCAGTGCTGGAGTTGCGGATCTAGTCAGTGGCCAAAGGGGCTGCTGGGCGAGCTCATGTACCAGCTGTGCAAGGAGCTCTTTGCTACCCCAGGCTCCCAGAGACCAGGAAGGTAGATGGCCAGGAGGAGTCAGGGCAAATTCAGGAGGGAGTGTCGCCTCAAGAGCCCTCCTGTGGCTACAGGCCTGTGTAAGGAGCATTGGCTGCTCCAGAGCCTGCGTGTAGATGAAGTGATGGGTGGCAGTGATGGGCAGAAGTGACAAATGGGATGCTGAATGCCACTCCCCAAACATACCACCTGAGGCTACTGCCACGATACAACCAATCCTGGCCCAGTTTATGGTGTCTGAAGCTATATCAGTATCAGTTCACCTTAAAGTAAGGGTCTAAGTGCACTAATCAACAGCAATTGTTTAAAGCAGAATCAAGCCGGTTGAATACTAGCTTGACCACAGGAGGGCAATCAGTAGATGTGGACATTTCAGTAGCAGCACGGTTTCACACCGTACAGAGGTGTGGGCAGGTTTTTTTGGAACTAGAATGATTCCAGCGGGAAAGTCAGATGTAAAAACAGCCTAAGACTGTCTTGTATAATGCATGATAATACATGGCTACTGCTTAAGGATGGTGGATTGGCAAAGCTTCCCTCACCCTCCACTATACTTTTTTTAAGACCATTGCCTGTTCTCTTCTCTTTCCTTGTCGGCTCCAGCCTATGCATTTTTACTTGAAAGATAATTCCTCTGCTTGATAGATCTTACTCTCAGGCTTGTGTACAAAGGTTTGCAGCCTTCCTGATTCTCAGCCAGCCTCCGCAGCTGCTTGACTTTTCCCCTGTGCCCTTTCTGTTGACAGTATAACATTCTCCTGTTTTTGTGTGAACATTTACTGTCGTCTCTTCTTTCAATGGCCTCTCCTTCCCCCAATACTCTGTCAGTCTCTGTCCTTCGTTTCCTCCAGCCTCAATCTCTTCTAACCTATCCTTCCCTCAAGGTCCAAGTTTCTTATTTTTCTCTGTGTTGAACTGGAAGCTTGTCAAAAAGACTTCTTGGGTATTAAAACTGAATCAAAGATGATGGTCTGGTATGATGAACTAAGCCTTGAGGGATCCTAGTAAACCTTGCATTTTTCCAATAGATCTGCCACATTTATTTTTTGGATGAAGGTGCCACGTGTCAGATTTAACAAAAATATAGGCATTTAGAGATGGGGAGGAGACTAGAAGACATGAAAAAGGAGAAATGGAATTTAAACATAATTCATAATGCAGTCAGGTTTTATGGCCATGAGATATAGTTGTATGTAGATACAAATATTGAAGCAAAATCCTGAAAATGATGAATAGCCTCTGAGCATGGCTCTAAATTATACCTTGGCTCCCAGCTGTATTCAGTCCCATGATAATATATACACACTTTATTTCTCTTTAAATGGCACAAAATGGACTGTAAATTCCATTTCCCTGACATCAGTAAAGCATTATACAGACATACAATGACAGAGAAATATTCAGTAGTAACCTTTCGTTTGACATAAATGAAAGGAAAAAGTGAAGCAGTAAATGCTTTATTTAGAACGAATTTTCAAAGTTCACTCCGTTGCTGACTAGATTTGCTAATTTCGTTGTCAGCTTTTCATTTCTGTTTTGAATTCATAGAGGCTTATCCAGTGGTATGGCCAATTAATAGCAAGATGGTCTCCTCCATTATGGAATATAGAAATGTGATGAGAGATGGAGAACAATAGCCTTGCTATGGGGGAAATAGCTGTGCCACAAAACAACAACAACAACAACAACAACTCACATCAGCCTTGGCCTCTCCCCTTTCCTTGTTAACAAAGAATCAGAGCTCCAGGGCAGGAGAAAGGAAGCCACTGGAGACAGCCAAAGAAAATGTTACCACATACAGTCATCATAGGAACACAAGCATGGTAGCTGTGAAACAGAGGGAGTACTTATCTAGCCAAATAATTTGGAAGAGAAGGAAGAGAAACTTTACTAATGGTGTTGGCATTACGCACACAGTATTTTGATACAACTGTCTTCCTAGCAATGGCAAACCTTTGTAGGCCCAGAGGCACAGAGAGACGAACAGGGAAGAAATGATACATATGTACCAAAAGTACTTGGAGAAATAAAAGGCCACAGCTGTATTGTATACACTGCAGGAACATTGGTGCAGCATGAGGATGGATCCAGAATCAGGTGACCTGCCTGCCGCCCGATTAACTCCATGCCACACTCCATGCTGGGGGTGCAGCCGAGGAGTGGCAAACCCTGGGAGCCACTTGGACACTGGCTGCTGAATGGTTCCCTTGCCACCTAGTGGTGAGAACCCCGTTGATAGCCCCTGAACTGCTGCAGGACCCACCCACACTCTGGTCTATGTGGTCTGCCAAACACAGCCTGCATGGCTGTCCAATGCTCCCCCCCAGTTCCAGAGCCCCCAAAGGCAGTGACAGGGTAAATCCCAGCCACGGCTTCTAGAAGACAAAACAAGTCTATGTAGTACCCATATATTGCAGAATGTTGGTAACATTTGGCTAAAATGCTTTTCAAACAAATCAGATTTTGGCTGTGTGATGTCGATTTAGAGTGAAGGCAGATTAGGTCCTGTTCAGATGATATATGAAAAGAAGACATCTAGAGTGGAAGGGGGAATGAGCCTCTGGCCCTTCCTGTGCAGGATTGCAGGAATGTGAGCATAGTGCTTATGCATGTACATAGTATATGTGCATAAATGCCATTCCCATGATTAGGAATGCTATTTTTAAAATTTTCCTGCTCATAGCAATGGACCACATGTGTACACTTTGTTCATGCTCAAATTCTGGCAATCCCATGTAGGGGGACTCTATGACCAGTGCGCTCCTTCCTCCTCTACTATTTTCTTTTCATCATATCTATATCCTCAGAAGTGTTAATTCAGGAAGCGTGGCCTTCACTCTAAAACGACTTTGTATTTCTTCAGGGAAATCCCACAGCAAATATGACTGCTGTCTCTAAATATAGGGGTTCCTTTTACTCACCATGGCTTGCAGCTACTGATGGGCCACAGTGCTAGTGTTACCAAATGCCAGTGCTTGAAAGCAACATCAGGGGAAGGCCTCCATCCCATTTATTGGTCCTCCAAGGCGACACGTTCACCATTGTGTGAAACATGATGCTGGACTAGGTGGACCCTGGTCTAATCCTGCAGGGCTCTTGTTCTGTTCCTATGTGTTATAATCCCTGAGAAGTATCACAAATGAGGAAGGAGATTAAAAACAAAAACCAAAACTAAAAGGATATTGAATAGTGCTGCCAGGTCCCCTGGAAGGGTGGAGGTTCCCCTGCTAAAAGGGCCCCCAATCCGCCGGTCCAGATCCGGCCAGTGGGAGGAACCCCACTCCCGAAGTGGCCAGATCAGGCCGATGTGCCCAGCATGATGATATCACCCAGAAGTGATGTCATCATGCTGGGCACATCACCGGGCGATGCTCCTAGCAATCACCCTGAAAACTCTATAATGTCCGTGTATGTCCCGGAATGGGACCACTGCTCCCCCGCTATAGCCAGTAAGTCACTTGGCAACCCTAACATTGAAGCTGCAGGAACTAGGTGAAACCATAGGTTTGAAGAGGATCAAGCATATATCAGAACATTTTGGAGCGGGGGAGAGGTATTTCTCGCCTCATCCCGTAAAAGTTTGGGATGTTCACTTTCTTGTTAGTTTCCATAGCCAATTTGTTAATGCTAAAACCCTGTGAGTCAAAATATCAAGAGGCTTTCTGCTTTTACTTATACTACACTTTATATAACAGGCAACTTCCCCCCCACCACCAGTGGAGTAAGTTATGAAAAAAGAGTCCTACACATTCAACTACTAAGGTATTTTATTTTGTTATTGAAATATTAAATCCTTGCTTTAAATTTTGCTTGCCAGTGTGGGTGTAGTGGTTAGAGTGCTGGACTTAGAACTGGAAGACCCAGATTCAAATCCCAATTCTGCCATGGAAGCTTGCTGGGTAATCTTGGGCCAGTTACTCTCTCTCAGCCTAACCTACCTTACAGGGTTGTTGTGAAGATAAAATGTAAAAGGAGAGAATGGTGTTATCAGCTGTATTGGGTCCTTGGGAGGAGAAAAGTGGGTTATAAATATCTACATAAAGAAATAAATAAAAGTTTTATAAAACCTCTAAGGCTGCTGTATGACTTTGTTCTTCTCTCATGGACGTAGAACAGCACTGACTTGGGAGTTTCTCATTATAAGCAAGCTTATTACAATGAAACAACCTTTCTGTAAGGCTGGGGGTGTGCAGGGCAAAGGATTCGAGCAGAGGGTTTTTTGTAGAAAAAGCCCAGCAGGGACTCATTAGCATAATAGGCCACACCCAATAGCAGAAACACATTAGCATATTAGGCCACACCCCTGACAGCGCAACTTCCTCCCAGACTTGACTTCCCCAGGTGCCTTGAGGCTTGCAGGGCTCACGCGGAACCTGAGGGAAGGAAGGCAGTTTCTGGATCTGCTTCCCCAAGTGCCCCGTGGCTTGCGAGGCACCTGGGGAACCCAAGGGGGGGGAGCTGTAGGCATGGCCAACTCAGAAACCAGCCGGAACTCTGTTCCTGTGCGTTCCTGCCCAAAAATAGCCCTGGATTTAAGTATCATGAAAGTCATTACGAAACAGCAGTGTAATGTTGGACAGTAATACTCTAATGGTGGCTGTCAATTCACACAAGACATCATTTTCAGGAAACATAACTGGAGTTGCCAGAACTTTGAAGACAAAGAAAGTATGAGGCATTTGAGCAGACAGTGGATTGCAGACTAAATACCTTTGGAATATGAATAGCATTAATTAAAGCTGTTAGTGCAGCTGTTATTGACATAGACGACTATCTAGGTCAAAATATATCCCCATTCTCCCTGTAACTGTACTGTTAGGCTGTCATATTTTACTCATGTAATGTATTTCCAGAGACAGGAAAGGAAAACAACTTAATTAAAAGGTTAAATGGACTGGCTTATTAGAAGCACTGAACTCCACTGCGTAGATGGTCAATTTAGCTAATCAGCAATGGCAGCTCTGGAAATATGGGACCAAGAATCATATTCAGCAATATATTTTTATTTAACCCTGTGTGATAATCATCTAAACATGTGGAATCCTACACTATTTTTATAGCTCTTAGTCACAAAAATCCTACATTAAAATATTCTGAATTACTTTCTGAGCCCAACATAATAAAATACCTTAAACAATGCTGGATTTGATTCAGAAGAGTTTATCACATAGAAGAGCAGATCAACAGTGTGCCTGCAGTATTTTAAGACTGTTTACACTTATAGATTTGATACTTGTAACAGGGTTCCCTTCCCCCCGTTTTGGATATTTGTCCACCATTGAGTCTTGGCTGAGGAAAAGTCCCACAACTTGAAACGAGCAACATTCAAATCCGGATATCTCATACTCAATGGACTCCTTGGATAGAAATCTCTTTGGATTCTACACAGAAATGTGTTTGTACTGAACTTATATGGTTTTCCATTTGGACTGGACTGATACAGTTTTCAATTTAGCGACTAAAAATCTATAATTTTGATGTGTAACCTTCTGATAAGTGAATGTGTTAAAAAATAAGAATATTATACGAAAAAATAAGGAAACATAACTTGTTTGATAACTTTATTTTTTGTGCGCCATATCACAGTTTCTTGTTCCAGTGCAGTAGAAGCAGTAGCAAAGGGGGTAGCTGTGCACAGGGGCAGCCCCTCCCTGCTCCTCCCCTTTCCAGTTTGTCAAGAGATGACCAGAATCACCCCCCTTCCACACACACACAGGAATGTGTCCCCCCCCCCATCTCCATGGTCTTTACTATAGAAGTTGGGGAATTCCTAGTGCCATCACTTTCAGATTCAGACATGATCCCCCCACAGCCTCACTGGGACAATCAGCAGGCCCAGCAACCTTTATCATTGGATAGAACTTAGGGCAGGCAGAATTGGCCTGTTTGCTTCACAGACAACTGCCTCTTTTCTACCACTGGATCAAACAGATCTAGAACAGTGATTCCCAATAGATCAGGAACTGCCTGTGACTCTTCAGAGCACACTTCTCCAATATGGCACCCACCCACTCCGTGTTCCTGGAAAGGTCATTGTCTGCTAGGGACATTCCTTGAAATAGCTGTCACAAAAAGGACTGTACAGGTAAGCTGTTAGATTGCCTGAGCTATGGACTTCATGCCAGGGATGGGAGTCCATCATCTCCAACAACCCCCTACCCTTCTCCACAGCCTCTGCACTATCATCCCAACACTCAGGCTGCTGCCATGAGGAGAGCAAACTGGCTTCAGAAAAGAGAGTAAAACCTCCACCACTACCATAGCAGCCGTATGGGAAAACAGCAAATTGGCCACAGTAGGATGACAGGGGTTTTTTAATCTCCCTTCCCCACAGCCACTTGACTTTCCTCAGGGCACCTTGACAGTAGGGCTGCCAAGTCCCCCCGGGGGATGGGGATTCCCCCACTAAATGGGTCCCCAATCCACCAGTCGGGATCCAGTCGGGGGGGGGGGAACCCCACCCCCAAAGTGACCCAATCAGGCTGACGTGCCCGGCGTGATGACAACACCCAGAAGTGACATCATCATGCTGGGCACATTGCCAGGCGACACTCTAGCAATCGCCCTGAAAACTCTATGGTACCATAGAGTTTTAGGGCGATTATCAGTGCATTGCCCCAGCAACATGCCCAGCGTGATGACATCACTTCTGGGTGACGTCATCACTGTGTATGCTTGGCATGCACGCGGGACTCCTGGAGAGAGACTGGGAGTCCCCCGCTGTTATGAAGGTCTAGCCTGAGCAGCTGAGCCGCATGCTGAAGAGAGATAAGAAGGCAGAGAGGGAAGCCCTTCCCCTTATTCTATATGCACAAGGGCTAACTAAGGCTCTACCATAATGCCATGGTGGAGAGACAACCCTACCTGCACAGAGGAACTATAATGACATATTTAATTTTAATAATATTATTGCATGTGTGAGTTTGGGGTGGGGTGGCTCATTTGGTTGATGATCATTGTGAATGTGGCTTTCTGTGGTAGGAATGCCAGCCTCCAGGTGGAACCTGTGGATTACCTGGAATCACAGCTCATCTCCATCCTACCAAGATCAGTTCTCCTGGAGAAATTGATGTTTTGAAAGGTGGACTCTATGGCATTGTACCCCACTGAGGTCCCTTTCCTCCCCAGGGTCCATTCCCAAAATTCCAGGGGTTTCCCAATTTGGATCTGACAACCCTACTCCCCCATCCCCTGCCGGTGGCCAGGAGGGACCAGGCAACCCTGGTCTGTGAGCTGTGGGATGAGTACTGACTTAGAGTCTTGCTGTTCTAAAAAATTAAAGTTGGGGATCTGGGACCCAAATGGGCACCAGATGGCACCTCCAGATTCTGGTAAAATCCAGCCAGCCAGGCAGTATGGCAGCTTTGGGTCAAGTTATACAGTGTCTGCAGGGTGGGGTTTCCTTACTCCTGAAGCCAGGGTTCTTACCCTGTCTTGAAATGTGGGACAAGGGAAACAGAGATCTTAGGGATAGGCTTGGTAGAGTTAAGGAACACAGCACCTATGCACTTGAGGCTGTTCCTTAAGAGAGCTTACAAATGCTATGCAAACAATGTGGTCCCTGGCTGAGAATGTGAAATTATGTCATACTGGAAACGTGCATTGTGCACAGTGAAAATTAATAGGATATAAATGCCATTTTGTAGGATCTAAACATTTGTAGTACCTTCAATTTATTTAAAAACTACTGCTTACAAAAGGAAATTCCACAGTATTCTTTTAATTACTGTGAATGATCAGTGCTGTGTTTTATTCTGCTGAAAGAGTGCACTTTGCAACAGCCTTTGAAAGCATTCTGAGCCAATGCTGACTCAAAGGAAACAATGCCATATTTTGAACTGCCAACCTAGAGCCATTTTTCTTTTAGAAAATTCTCTAATGCTCATGAGATTTATACCTCTATTCCCCAGTGCTGTGTTTAAGTTAAGTTCTTCTTTCCTCCTGCTCTTCCTCTCCTTCCCCACAGCTATGTCCGTTTCTCATTGCAAAGTTACTCTATCCCACATCTCTATTTTGTGGCCTTTTAAAAGGATGTGATATTACCTACAAGCAACAGATGCAGAAATTTCAAAATAACCAAGTATTCATTTCAGCCTTTCAAGATACATTTAAAATAAGGCTCCTTTCCCTTCTATATATTTCCCTTCTGTATATTTTAATTATGCCTGCACCACACATATATGCTCCTTTCAGACAAAACTGGATTGTGGGTAATGTGCTCTCCTGGTATGCATAGACATCAACTAGGGGGGGGGCTCGAGGGCTTGAGCCACCCCCGAAATTCCCCGGGGGGGACTGAGCCCCCCCTGGGAAAATGGTGTGCCCTCTGCCACACCTCCCCGAGCCCTTCCTAGGGCCACCGCCGCCATCTCTCCCCCCCCCGGCCTGACCACTCCGTCCCTCCCTCCGTCCGTCCAGGGGCCAGCTAAGCAAATGCCCAGCTGGCCCCTGGACAGATGGAGGGAGGGACGGAAGCAGGAGAGGTCAGGCTGGGGGGGGGAGGTGGCGGCGGTGGGAACATGGTCCCGGCGGGAGAGCTCCCGCCCCTCCCCCCGGATTTTGAAAACTTGACGCTCCTGCTGGTATGTGTGATAAAACATGATTGAAATGGGGTCTTAACTAAAGATGATGTGTGGTTTATACATTAATCATGTTCAGACCTTTTTTTTGTTATCAAGTCACTGCCAACTTAGGGTGACCCCATAGGTTTTTCAAGGCAAGAGAGGTTCAGCGATGGTTTGCCATTGCCTGCCTCTACATATCAACCCTGGTATTCCATAGTGGTCTCCCATCTAGGGCCGAAGACAGATTGGTTTTCTGCCGCGCCTCCCCGGCGCGGCAGAATGGGGTGGGGGAATTTCCCCCGCCCCGCGGCGTTCCCCCGCCGCCAGAAGGAAGCCGCCTGCAGCGTTCAGACTGCAGGCGGCTTCCTGGAGCGGCAGGCGAACGCCGCGCGGCCGCCCCTGCCCACGCGCGTTCACACCCGCTTCGGCAGGTGGAACGCACGCGCGGGGCGCACCGCACCAGCCGAACACCACTTTAAAGTGGTGCTCGGCTGGTGTGCAAGGAGCGTGGCGCTGGACGCAACGCGTCCGGGCCGCCTCCTGGGGGCAGATGCGGCCGTCTGAACGGCCAATCTGTCCTCAGCCTAGGTACTGACCTGGGCCAACTCTATTTAGCTTCCAAGATCTGGCAAGATCAGGCTAGCAGTAAAATGTGTGCTACAAACCTTACATTCCTGGAGAATCTTTTGTGGATATTTAGTGAAGAGAAACTTCTTGGTTTAAGGGTGTGTAACTAGCACAGCTTGGTGATTAAATATTCATTGATTCATTCATTTGTTAGTTAAACTTTCACCCCACCCTTCCAACAGAGCCGGCTCAGTGTGGCTTACAACAATAAAAAATACAACAAACAATACTGCATCCAATATAAAATACAGCAATACAAAATTTAAAACCATAAATATCATACGAAAAGTGCTGGCACTAGTTCCTCAGTGTAGTCAGCTACGTAGTTCCTATCAGATGAACACGGTACTCAGTCCGGGCTATAGTTAGATGAGAAGGTGGGCATAGCAGGAAGGGAGGGTCCCAGAGAGGTCGGGCTCATTTGTCATAACTGTCAGGCGTCAGAGGTGACAGTGATGGTAGTGATGGTGGTGGTGGTAGCGGTGGCGACTCCAAAGGCCTGGCAGAAGAGCTCCATTTTACAGGCCCTGCGGAACTGTAACAGGTCCCGCAGGGCCCTGATCTCCTTCAGGAGCTCATTCCACCAGAGTGGAGCCGCCACCGAGAAAGCCCTTGCCCTTGTTGTTCCAAGCCTGGCCTCCTTGATGCTCGGAAGGACCAGCCGATTCTGGGTCCCCAATCTCAGTGTTCTCTGGGGAACATATGGGGAAAGGCAGTGCAAGCACAAGATAAAGTTCTATATAAGAACAAATCAGAAAGTTTAGTGTGGATAGTAAAAATCATTTCAGCCACCAGAAGTTATTTTACACAAGTGACTTGCCATATAGACCATCTTCCATGCAACTAACTATACAGACCAGGCATGCCAAACATATAGCCTGGGGGCCAGAACAGGCCTGCTTGGGAGAAACCAGTCCAAATTTGGACCAGAAGGGCCTATATTAGGTATTACACCCCCTGCTAAGGTCCCTCCCTTTTCCAAACATGGGCACTTCCCAGGGTCTTCCCCCAGATCGCCAGGGATTACCCAGCCCAGAGCTGACAACCATAAAGGGTGAGGAGGGCTGGTTTGGCCCTGAGCTCTGCCAGCCAGTCCCCTTGGGGCCCGCCTGCTGCCCTTGGCTGAGGCACTGGGCCAGGACATGCTGCCTCCTGCCACTGTTGCCTCCTCCTGAAAGGAACCAGGGGTGGGGGGTAAAACAAAGCTCAGGAACTAGAACAGGCATTCAGAAAAGTGCACTGGGTTTGCACACGCAGGCACTGGATGTGCATTTGTGCTCTTGCACACGGGGATGGATATTTTGGGTGGCTGGATAATGGTGAAGATAAATGGTGGAGATAAAAGCCTGCAAAAGGCAATTAAAGTGGAGCTGGTATATTTGGAGAATGGCAGCACTTGAAGATTGCTTGTGGTGCTGGGGAGCATTGCAGTTCCCCTTGCGATTCAAGCTTGTTTCTGAATTTGGGACTTTGACAGAGGGAGATGTGGGATTGAGCGGCTGCCTCACCCCCTCCCCTGCCCCAGAGCCTCTTGACCACAGCAGTTTCTTCAAGGCAGGGCTTGTTGGGTTCCCCTGGTTGATGCCACTGAGCCGCCTGTCTTTGACTCATGCACCTGCAGCAATGGAATGCAGCCCTTCATGCTCCAGCTCATCAAAAGTTCCTGAAATGTGTTAGTCTTCAAAGAGCCATGAGGGTCTCTGGTTGTTGCACCTGGATTGTCAGGCAATAGTTCTCTCCACTGTGCGGAATTTCTTGTGCCTATCAAGCAAATGGTGGTTAGTTAGGTGCTGAGGAGGGGTGTGGGTCACGGTCAGTGGTAAAATATATCCAGTGCTTGGCATTACATTTTATGGCCCAGCCTGACAAAGTGGCATTTATGTCAGAACTGGCCCTTGTAACAAATGAGCTTGACACCTCTGATAGTCCTCAGTGTGGCTACAACCAGCGATAAAGCGAGGTATGGATGCTAGGGTTGCAAACTCCACTGTGGGAAATTCCATGGCAGAGGCTGAGGAGGGAGCTCAGCGGGGATACGATGCCACAGAGTCTACCTTCGGAAGCTGTCTTTTTCTCCAGAGAAACTGATCCCTGCAGTCTGAAGATCAGTAGTAATTCTGGGCGAACTCTAGGCCCCGCTCAAAGGCTGGGAACCCTGGTGCATGTGGGTGTGTGAAAGTGAAGTAAATGGTGCCCCAGTGAGTACATACACATTGGTAAATGAGCTCCAAGCAGAACTTATGTTTTAATGCCTCTGGCACGCATGTAATCTGAACTGTCTGCATGTTGGAATTATTTAGTTCTTGTATGATCCAGCTGTCAAGCATGTTCCAGTTACTTTTCTGGATGTCCTGAGGTGGGTCAGCTGCAAAGGCCCGGTGTTGCTGCCCCCCCCCCCCCACCTCTTGCCTCCCCTCCTGCCCACCTGGTTTCTCGTGAGCTGCCCTGCCAATCACAGTCCTGACAGTACACACTTACCAATGCTGCTGGGGGAAGGATGTGCAAGCACTGGGTGAGCTGACAAGCAAGCCAGTGTGTGAGGGAAGGATACATGAGTGGACATTCAGACAGGTAGGCAGAAAGGGAGCAACTAAGGGCGCAGTGGCAGGCAAAGCAGGTGAGGGGTTCTCTCAGGTACTCTGTGCCAGGTACTCCGTACCAAAGCCTGAAACCAGCCCTCTTGGTGGAGAACACACAGTCCTCTAGGAAATTGTGTGGCTCCTGATGGGCTAGTTGCAGCACATGATTTATGACCCAACGCTCTGAGTGGTGCCTAAGTTCAGTACACGGGTGCATTACTTTGTATGACTGCAGTGATTCTTTTTCAACTGTACAGCTGAACAAATTGTAGTGGTAATTTGCAAACAGGTCGAGGTGTGAGTTCATAAAACCTGTACCTCTTTGTGATCTCCACTTGGTCATCAGCTTACTGCACGATCCCACAGATGATCCCTTTGGGCATTATAACAGAAATGTTGGACAACCTTGTATTAGTTATCTCATTTCTCTTTCTTTCTTTATCCCAGTGCAAATGTTTTCTTTTCTTGGTTCCTTCTGTGTGCAAAGAGGGTAAGGGATCATAATTGTGGTAGCAATATTCCTTGCGCTTAGCTTCCTGCTTTGGTTAAAATGTCTGCACATAGGTATGTCTCTGCCTATGTACACCAATGCAAATCTTGTGATCGACATGCCAAAACGACTGGGGTATTTATTTAAAGATGCATACCTGGCTGCCCTTCCATAAAACTTATGATGTGTGAATCTCACGGATGGAGCCTATAGGTTTGGCAGTCTATTATAATATGCTCCTTTGCAGACATTCAGCAGGGTGCCTGGAGATCGGGGGTGTGGGAAGGAGGAGAAGGACCTGCTGCCACGACTGCAGCTTCCTCCTTCACGCATAACGTCTCCCCATCCCCGTCCCCCACCTTCCTGGCCATTCATTGACCGTGACTCAGTCTAGCTGGGCACTGCACACACAGAGAAGAAAAAAGATCTGTCCCCTGGTGCTGATTGTCTGGGACACAATACATCAAACAAACACAAGAGTGAGGGAAGGAAAGCCCAAGGAAACAATGAGGCCATCCTGCCTTTAAAATGATGATCTCTGTATTGACTTATTTCTCTTTTGTTTTGTTTTGTTCTGTTTTGTAGAGTCACAGTGTACACTCTGTGGTGAGCCTGAAGGTGAGTTGCACATCACTATCTTTAATACTTTTCCAAGCTAAGACTGGTGACAGTTGACTTGCATGATATTTTTAATCTGTAAGTGCTCCCCCCCCCAACTGCTGACAATAGATTGAGTGCGGTATTAGAAGAGATGCAAATAAAAGGGAGGGGGGGGAATCACTGCTTTATTAGAGGCCAAAACATGAATTGAATTAGGCTGAGTAAAGCACAATACCTGTATTCTCTTACAGCAAGAGAATGGAAATGGTTGCTCTTTATTCAGGTCTTGTGTATTGGTCAGTAGAATTAGACGTAAGGAAGCACATGAACATTCATTTGAGGGTTGAATAAAACAGTAGGAAAATTAGATTTTTTAGCTTAACTGGTTGGCATTCTATGGCTGAATTCATACCACTTTAAGAAACAAGAGCAGCTAAACATTACACCAATGTTTTTAAAGATGTATGCCCAAAAGATATTATTTGTGCTTTACCAAGATCATTCACCAAGATAAACATGTAGCCAGTGTTTGGGCTTTGGCTGCAAAAGAAAATGGAGGAAGTGGTCCCCTTGATTCAGAAGGAAAGAGAGATCTCTAAATTAGATATCTGACAGCATAGAATATTTCTGTGTAATGCAGTTGGAGTACAGATTAAATTGTATTAGACATATCCCGCTAACATCAATTCCCTTTGATTTCCATGGCAGAGAGTTTAAGCACATATTTTGCCAACCTCCAGGTGGTGGCTGGAGATTTCCCAGGATTACAACTGATCTCCAAGCAGTAGAAATAAGTTTACCTGGAGAAAATAGCTGCTTAGGAAGGTGAACTCTATGGCATCATACCCCTTCCCTCCCCAAACCCCACCTTCCTCAGTCTCCGCCCCCAAGATCTCCAGGTATTTCCCAACCTGGAGCTGGCAACCCTAAACTCTGAGTAGGTTACATCCTCAGTGTTTAACATGGACAGTTTTTAAAATGTTCGCTCTGGGCAGAACAGGGATCCTAAAACCGAGCACTTTATTTACAAAGAGAGTTTCCTTTGGAAGGATTCCAAAATAAGGAGCACATCGAAAGACTGTAAGAAAACATGTGTCAAAACATTAAACGTACTTTATTAAAATCCTTGTAGGGTATTAAATTAAAGTTGCTCTTGGAAGTTATGGTCATCTCTTCTTTTTTATGAGTATTTCTAAAATAGATCAGGAACTATTCCTTAAAACAAAACTTTCTATAACGGGAGTTCAGCCTTTGTTCAGTTCATCTTGCAAAAATCAATGGGACTTAAAAGTTCTTAACCACAGGAGGCTTGCACCCTTATAAATTTCAAAGTATGCCTATGATTGTCCTTAGCATATGACTTGATATTTGGCCCCTCCCTCCTCCCTTGGCGCTGCAGTCCCAGTCCAAACTGAGCGATGCCATGCTAGGGGAAGTTAAGTTCCCTAGTTTGAGCCTTAGAGCCTTGAATTTTCTCACAGCTAAAAGATAGCGCAACAACAACCACAACAAAAAACAGATCAAAACAGGTTTCGGAAAACCTGGATTAAGGCTTTATTAAATGCAGGAGGACAGTCTCTTAAGGTGTCTGAAACTTTTTAAAAAATCCATTTGCCTTCAGAAGCCAAAGTGGGTTAAAGAGCCCCTATGAAAGGGACCTTAGAAACCTTCCTGCAGCAATGAAAGATAATAAGAGGTGAGAGGCAAAGCAGGTCCTCCCCAAATGGAGTGTGCAGGCAAACTGCCCACCAAAGCCTGTGATCTCTCTGCCGCCATTCCTGTGCTTATAGGTGAAATACTAGGCAACAGAGAGTTGCAGTTTGCACATGGCACTGAACAGTTTCCAATTTTTTAACGAGGCAACAGACCAAATCGTTGAGCCCCAAACAATGCGAAATTAAAAACCTCAACCCAGGGTCCACAGATATTTAGGCAAACCACAGCAGTCTGCTTGTGAGGTTACTGATGCCAAACTGCAATGTCCTCAAACTCTAATACTGAGGGACAGGTTTTCGGAACAATCTATAAAGGCTTGGTGAAGGTGAAAATGTCAGATGGTTTGTAAGGCATCGTGTCTGCAGTGCTGGCAAACACAGGCTTACCAGACTGCCTGGCGTGACAATCTCCTGGCCCCAGCTCCTGGCCCCTGCTGCTGCCCTGCACTCCAGCTGGAGCAAAAATAGGGTGTGTGTGTGTGAAAAGTATTGTTGCATTGTCACTTCCACTAGGAGAGAAAAAGTCAGTCTTTATACCCCACTTTTCTCTATCTTAGGGTCATTTTACACCTCCCCTCTAAAGTAGTTTGTCTGCTGTCTTTTCCTGTGCTGATTTCACAGTGGTGTGAAATTTCACTCCAGGGGGTCTAAGTGCACTAATCAACAGCAATTGTTTAAAGCAGAATCAAGCCGGTTGAATACTAGCTTGACCACAGGAGGGCAATTAGTAGATGTGGACATTTCAGTAGCAGCACGGTTTCACACCGCACAGAGGTGTGGGCAGGTTTTTTTGGAACTAGAATGATTCCAGCGGGAAAGTCAGATGTAAAAACAGCCTTAAGGAGTCTCAGAGCAGTTTACAAGTTTCTTCCCTTCCTCTCCCCACAGCAGTCACCCTGTGAGGTAGGTGGGGCTGAGAGAGTTCTGAGAGAACTGTGACTGGCCCAAGGTCACCCAGCAGGCTTCATGTGGAGGGGTGGGGAATCAAACCCGGTTCTTCAGATTAGAGTCCACCGCTCTTAACTACTATACCACACTGGCTCTCTTGTACCCAGAAGTGATGATGCTGTAGGAATTTCCCAGATCTCTCTGATTTTTACTGAAACAAAGAGGAGTCTGGCAATCCTATGAAAACTCATCCATTGTCTTCTTTCATCATGGATGCATCTACTGGTGCAAGACAGTCTGTTGGCACAAGGGAGAGGTGAGGGTGCTTATGCCAACTTCCCCTCCTTATTGTATTCCCCAGATCATGTAAATTTGTCCATACTGTTTCTGTGACCTCCAGCATCAGCTTTTGTAGGTCTCATGGAGCTGATGAGGGATACAGGAGGTGAGAAGAATCTCCATCTATGAACACCTTCCACTTATACTTCATGGCATCCAGCGCAATATTGGAAAACCTGTCACAAAGCACAGATTCTGAGTTAAAAAATCAGAAAGCTAAAATGTTTTTTTGGGGGGGATGTGCATTTTACTGTTATCCTAAACTTAAAATGTTTGGACAAAAATTAGAACTTGCTGAGAGTAGGACTATACTGTTTCAAGTAATATTAACTTTCAGGCCATCTGTGCCTCGTGTAAACCCGATGTTTATGAGGGTTTTTTAAAATTAAAAATCTCGGAGTAGTTCAGAAATAATATCTTGAAAATGCAGCTGATTGTTCTCAGTAGGGCTGAATTTCTATCTCAGTGGATCGGTGCTGGTTCCATGGTTTTAACTCCAAGTCTAGAGGAATTCAAGCAGAGATTTATAAGTGGCCCTAGAGTACCCTTAGAAACACTGCTGGAGCATGAATCAGTGCTTCATAATCTTTTGCAACTTGTGAGCTCTCAGCAATTTATTAATAATTTGCTTGACTGCTGTAGTGGAATGCAGTTCTACTAACTTGATTACTAGAAAAAACTCCTTTTTTAAAAAAAAAATGCCCAGACAGAATTCTGAAATAATTTACTCCTGGCGTCAAGAGAACAAGGTAGAGTTTAGAGGAGAGCACAACCCTTTTGCTCAGATTGAGTTCATTTTGTGTATGAAGAATTTTATACATTTTACTTATTGTAGTTATGATTTGGATTCTTTATTCTTGTCTATTACTTTCCATTAGTTTCAGCAGGAAGTAAATATAGTTTTCTAGTCAATCTATATTAAATTTTGGGGGACTGTGCCCTTTACTCGTGGAATCTCTGCTGCTAAATCCCAAGTGTACAGAAGAAAGGAACTTTGTTTTAGAGACAGTTAAAACATAACATATTTCTGTCTCTAAACTGAAACATCCACACTAGACTGGGTTCTGAGGGGCTCAGGAGAAAGGCAGGTATGACAGCCACATCCTTTTCCCTTCCTCAGAGGCCAGATTTTCTTTCCATTTTTCTTTCCCTTTTGTGACTGAGGTGCCCTAGTTTTTTTCCTGAAGAATTCTGGCTGCCCCACCCTGTCACATGTTGGCTGTTTGCTCAGCCCAGGAACCTGAGGGAAGAATGGGAGCACCCTTTAACTTATACAACTTAAATGGCATTTGAGAAGTTTTTATATTCCAAATGAACAAAATATTTTATTCAACATAGAAGGGAAAGATCAGGTGAAATCAGGGGTAAAATTTCTGAGGTAAAATCAGAACATGCACAGACTTTAGTTCTTATTCTTCAGATTAATGAGAGTTTCTTAAGCTATTCACAGTTACTTAAAGCTTTATGTTGAGAGGCCTTTGTTCAAGCACCCAAACCTCTTCTCTTAAACACCAGTACTCATCTTGAGTTTTTAGCTGATTCTTAAGGTCTCTAAAGGCAGTTTCTAACCACAGTAGACCAGGAATCTCTGTACTCTTCAGAGCTAACTCCCTGATTGACTAGGTAGGGAATTTTCTTCTTCTCTCTAGAAGATCTATCCCCTTTCTTCGGCATGAATGGTAGTCTTTGTCTAACTATCCACTTGTCCTTGCCAACTTTCCCAAGTTCTCTGTCTGTGTTAAACTGCTCTCAGCTAAGGCTGAAATCACACTGAATTCTCCTCAGCATCCAGTTCAGAAGTCTTTCTCTGCTCAGCTGATTTCTTGTAACAGCCTGTCACTCAAGGCTCTATGCTTCTGTGAAGAATTAACCCTTCACAGTCCTTCAGCTGGTTGTACAGCCCTTCTAAGCTTTTAAAAAGTGAAGTCACAGGTATGTAAATATTTTAAATAAAAAACCAGTAAGTATAAATAAAGATGGAGGTGCTATTGATTGGAGGTTTAACTGATACAGATTAGTGTTCAACTTAAGTCTGTTGAACTTCCAGCCAAGCATTGCTGGTTAACCGAACCAAGTTATTCAATGATAATGCTGGTCAACTGAACCCAAGTTTTTCAGTGTGTTTTGTGTAAAGCTTTTATTTGTGCTGAAGACAAAAGTTCACAGTTTATGTGGATCTAGTGTAGCCTCTGAATGGTTAGGTAGTGACTAGGGGTGTGCAAAAAAAAATTCAGCTCGTTTCGGATCAGGCCAAATCAGGCTGCATCTGTTCCAGCCGCCAAATTAACCCCGCATGTCAGTTTTGGCAATGCAAGCTGATTCAGGAGTCATTCGGCCAGCCAAATGTCTGTTTCAGCCCCATTATACCCTATGGACCATTGAAGTCAATGACAAAAACTCATAGGGTATAAGAGGGGCTGGAGGGGAGGGGGTTTGAGGGAAAGGCTCCAAACTCACAGGATAGCTGCTGTAGCCTCTCCCCCAAATACCAACCAAGTTTCAAGAAGATTGGACCAGGGCGTCCAATTCTACTGGCTCCAAAACAGGTTGCCCCCATTCCCTCCATTATTCTCTGTGGTGGGAAAAAATGTTACTTTTGTCCCACCATAGAGAACAATGGAGGAAATGGGGGCAACCTGTTTGGGGGCCTGTAGAATTGGACCCCCTGGTCCAATCTTCTTGAAACTTGGTGGGTATTTGGGGGAGAGGCTCTAGCAGCTACCCTGTGAGTTTGGAGCCTCTCCCTCAAACCCCCTCCCCCCAGCCGCTTTTTAAGCTGCCACTGAGCTGCCACTGAATTTTGGCAGCAATTTGGTGGCAGGCTGAATCAGATCAGAGAATCTGATTTGGCCCATGGCTGCCTGAAAGGGGGCTGAATGGGCCATTTTCGGGGATAGTATTTTTATTTATTTATTTATTTGAAGTTATATCCCGCCTAGCCAGCACAAAGCGGTGCTGCAACTAAGTGACTTGTAGTGACTGCAACTAAGAATTCCTGTTATCAATTTGTTGGAGTACCAATTATGACCCTTCTTGCAGAAATGGACCTGGTTACAATTATATGCACTCTCATACGTTCTAGACTAGATTGTTGTAACTTGGTCTATGTGGGGCTGATTTTGAAACTTTCTTTGAGACAACTTTTTCAAAATTCAGCAGTTTAGTTGTACATGGAGCAAATCAATTTACAACAATTTTTGTACAGCCACACTGGTTTCCAGTTTTTTTTTCATGCCAGATTCAAACTGTTGGTTATGATTATCAAAGTCCTAAATGCCCTAAAGGACTACTTTATTCTTCATGAACCTGTGTAGACACAGAAGCCATTTATGAGGCCTAGCTTTGTGCACAACTACCATCAGAAGTTCAGTGTGTGAACACATTTAACAGGACACTTTTTTGGTACAGGTGGTGAGGTGAGGTGAGGCTGTGGAATTCCCTTCCCTAAGAATCATATCTGGCTTCATCTTTCTGGATTTTTAAGGAGAATTTGTTCAAACTTTTCTAGCAGAGCTGTAGGTAGTTTATGTGTGTGACTTTTATATCTGGGAGATTGGTTTTCTTTATATTGACTGCTGTGGCTCTTTGTTTGTGGCTCTGATCCCCCCCACACACTCTTGATTGATGGGTGTAGATGTTATGTTGGCTGTAGTGAAGCATGATTTTATATTTTAAGTTGTATATGTTACTGATATTTTAAGATGTAAGCTGTTTTGAGGATATTTTTAAGCCAGAAAGTGGGTTATAAACATATTAATTAAATAATGAAATGTTGGGATCCATTTCCATTTGCAATCTGGTTTGATTTTAGGGTTATCCATTTTAGGGTTATCCATTTGCAATCTGGTTGTAGGGTTATCAACACTGGGTTGGGAAATTCCGGGAGGTTGGGAGGTGAAGCCTGGGAAAGGCAGGGTTTGGGGAGAGGAAGGACCACTGGGGGGTATAATTCCATAAAGTCCACAGTAGCCATTTTCTCTAGGGGAAGGAATCTCTGTCGTCTCAAGATCAGCCACAATTCCAGGAGATCACCAGGGCCCTCCTGGAGGTTGTCTACATACCTGATTGCCTTGATGGAAAATCTACACCAGAAAGTAAGCATGGAAGAGTAATCATGTTGATTTTCCTGTGATTTTAGTGGCTTTCAGTGCCATCAACTGTGGTATCTTTCTGAACATTCTGATTCTATCCAAATGAAACACAGCAGATGCTCAGAGTTAGCAGTAGAATGGAAGAGTGCTGATATACTGCAACTCATTTCAGACAAGATAGTGATTTGTTATATATTACTGGTCATGATATGCAACTCAAATTATATATAAATTATAATGTGTCATTTATCGAGGATGACTGTGATTTCTTCCAGTGATGCAGCTTAAAAATTGGTTCTTTTTTTTTTCCTTCTCAAACTTCAATATTCTTATTAGGAAGCCAGGCTCAACAATATATAACCCCCCGAATTTTATTGTTTTGTCATTGACATAAACTATATCTTGCATGGATTATAATGTTTGGAGATTATTCATTCTCAGTAGCTCTCCCTTTAATTGTGCTTTGGGGAAACAGCCTAGACCCACAACGATCAAATCACCATTTTACAATGAACTCTTAACTGGGCGCTTAATCCGGGTTTGAGAGTTGTCTTCATGTAACCAGAATTCAAGTACTATGGAACTTTCTTTTTCTTTTTTCTCTTCCACCTTCAGAAATATTCAGTTCATCATATTTGTCACAAAAAAAATGCTGAATAAAATTGTATCTGACAACTGCATATAAATTGCTCGCAAAAAAATAAAATTGATAGGGCTGGCCTTGCTAGCATGCGATGCCATTTTGTTCTTTTCCTGACTTCTCAAAGCAGCTGTGAGTCTGACAGAAGTGCTGCTGTAAACCAGGTTAATGGTTGCATTGCATCACTGGAGAAGCACAGAGCAGCTGGAGGGCAATAGTTAGTAAAAGGCCAAAATACGCAACTAGTTATACCTATATAGGAGTATTTGACATTTGGTGAGTAGAAAGAACCCTTTCAGTTCAATCCTTTTCCTCCTGGTTGTTGTTGTTTAAAAAAAATATAAAGTTGTGTTCCCAGCAGCATTCACTTTATGGTTATAAATCTGGGGAAAGAGTAGGATGGTCAATAAATAGCTTTTGTTCATTTATCTTGTATGGTATATATTTATTAGTAGAGCCTAGCCAGGACATTTTCAGGGGGGTAAGAATCTGAGCATCAAGCCTTACAAAGTTAAGAGCAATGTTTGTGGTTGCCCATTGAGTATCACTTTTTCCTAAAACAAACTATAGTGATAGTGGCTGTGTATTAGCGAATTCAGGGGCTGGAGTTCAAACTTTAAAAAATCATGCTGTGATTTCACAAAGGATTTCCTGGTCAACCTGTCAGGACATCAAAAAAGTCCTATACAACAGTAACACACCGTGTTTTCAGAGCAGGAATCATGTCCAGTCACTGTAGCAATATCCCTCTATGCAGACACAATTGAAGAAGAGACAAATAGCTTGAGTATCTTTTATTTGGCTGGCTTCTCTCTGTTGACTTTCCAAAGGCATTGGAATAACAAAGCATCAGCTTCAGGGACCAAGATATATATAGGAGCTACAGTATCATCAAAACAAATGTTATTTAGCTAGGGAGACCAACTGGCATTTTTCTTAGCCTTTAACATTTCAGACTAACCTTAAACAGCTAATTGGAAGAGACATGTTCATTCTATCTCTGCTTGTTACCACTCAGTTCATATAGTGATTGCAAACTGCAAGTCCTTATTCAGTAATGGAGGTTCAAAATCTCAACCAAGATCTGCTTATGCAAACTGTTCTTTTTTAGAAAGCAACAGCAAAACCAAAAAGGAGACTTGTGGAATCTTAAAGACTAACGGACGTAGTGAAGCACAGACTTCCCTGGCCTTAAAAGTTTTCGTTCTGGTTTAAAGGATTTTTTAAAAAATGCATTCCTTCCTTGGAGCAATCCCAAAAATGATCTGCTGAACAAAACTGAGAAGAAACTTCTTTGATTACCTGAAACAGAGGTCTTGGAAAGAGCTGGATCAAGTGGTGTAAAAATTATCATCATTATCAAATTCTTGAGTGGCACTGTACATTAGGGCTGCCAAGTCAGCCCAGGGGGCGGGGGATCCCCCACTATAGTGGTTCCCGACCCACCGGCCAGCATTTGGCCAGCGGGGGGAACCCCACCCCCCTTCCCCAACGTAATGACGTCACCCAGAGGTGACATCATCACATTGGGGGCGTTGCCAGGGTGATGCTCTGGCAATCGCCCCAAAACTCTATGACACCATAGAGTTTTGGGGTGATTGCCAGAGCGTCACCCTGGCAACGCCCCCAACGTGATGACATCACTTCTGGGCGACATTGCCAGGCGTGCGCGCTTTGCACGCACGCCCGGGAAACTCCCAGACGATGGAGGACTCCCCCTTGCCGGTAAGTAAGGGACACTTGGCAACCCTACTGTACATTAAAATACCTATATTATATCAGTATGTGTCCAGCTAAGTTCCCCTTTAGAGGGTAAAAGAAACTACTGCAGAAAAAAAGACTTCTGCAGAACTTCTTTGTAATGACTAAAGATTTTCTGTATTCCCAGAACAAACTTAAGAAAAATATTCTGAAGATAAAGAGAAGGTTTGTTTGAAAACCAGTCTAAAAAGTGAAATAAGTTTATTGTCATGGCTTCTGTGGGACTGCAGTTCTGCAGGCCTGCCTTGCAAAGGAGCTAGCAAGCTAATTTCCAACAGATCTAAGCTCCCAGGAGTCCTCCCCCTCCCTTACAGAGCTTGTGAAGGTTTCCCACGTAAAAGTCATGTGATTAGGGCAGGGGAGCACTCCTCCCTCAGTTCTCTTTTTTGCTGCTGTGCAGAGAGAACATTTTCAGCAAGCTGAGTTACTGAGGCCTAGTCTGACAGACTAAACCTTGACTGGACTTTGTATCTTATATATATTTAATTATATATACCTATATAGAGATATATTTGCTAGTGAAGTTTTGTTTTCTGTTAAAAAAAACACTAAGATGATTTTTTTTTGTCCTCTAAGGATAAATCACCTCAGGCAATTATGCCATGGCCCTCTTCAAGAAGTGTTCAGATTGTGGTACCAAAATGGCCACAAATGATGCACATTCTGCCTGGTTACTTTGCCTAGGTGAAGGACATAACACCTCAACTTGTTCTGCCTGCCACCTTTTGACCCCTAAAGAGAGTGGGGTGGCACATTTAAAGGTGTCTCTGTGGGAAAAAGCTTCGAAGGCAACTCACCCCACTATGAATGAGGACACTGCAGCTGGGTCCTCATCAACTGAACCACCAATGAGTTTCAATCTGGCCCCCTTGCCTCATCCCACTGATACTACCTCTGTGATCCGGTCTTTGTGTGAGCCACCTGGTAAAAAACAAAACAAAATTTAAATGTTAACATACCCATTGTGAATTGAAGTCAACCTTCTCCGGTTGGGGAATGCTGCTTCAGCGCCAAAGCTCACTATCCTCACCATTGAGGCAGCCTGGTGCCCTTTGGGGCTGTGAAGCTACTCCCACCCACTATTGGCATCCGGAAACCTCCCGGGACCAACGGCTGACATTTGAGGCACTGGAACCTCCTTGACTCCACTCTCTGTCACTGATCAGTACCGAGTTCAGTTCGATACCAGGGTCGCCTGCGTCATTGACACAGCATCGAAATTCACAATCAGCATCAGATGATGACATCCTAGACATCACACCCCTCAACCCCCTGGGCAGAAAAAGTGGAAGGCTGATAAATGGGAAGATTCAGTATACCCCAGCCATTGGATGACCTATCCCAGGGTTGTTGAACTCATTAGTTTTAAGGGACAGATCTTACATAAATAGGACTTTGTCAGGCTGGGCCATTGTGTCATAAAATGTAATACCAGGTAGTGGAGATAAAAGGACACAGTTGAAGATGCAGGGTAGCACTGGGCTGATGCCCTCGTACTGCCTGGAGTGGGGAGCAAACCCTTTCCCAGCTTGATCTCATGGCCAATACTCTGAGCCTAGGAGCCAGGGGAAAAAATGAAATGGCTGGGCATTGCAAGCTTCCCCTTCGGTCTACTCAGAGTGGCAGTGGCTCTCCAGGGTCTCAGGCTGAAGTCTTTCTCATAATAAGCCACAATCCAGTCCTTTTAACTGAAGATGCCACCTAACTCCTTAGCAGGCCTGTAGAACTGCAGTCCCATGTGTGCCTGCACAGAATACCACTCAATGAACAACCGTTACAAGTAAGTGCAACTGTGTTATATCACACCAAATGGCATTAACTGACTTTGACTTGTCAAATACCGAAGAAAGCCATTAGAAGAGATTGCACAAAATGCAAGGAAAACACAAATCGGTCTGTCTTGAAAATCATGGACAAAAATGTTACAGTCTTAAAAGATGTCCCATTTGGGAAAAGAAGAAGACCCTATAAGAACTTAATTATATTCCTGCAAAAAAAGCTATTTCTTACAGGTGGATATTCCCTGAAGGCCTAATGTTTAAATACAAAGACAAGAAAGAAAAGATTGACTCTCTTCTTAAAGGAAAGGCTTTCTTGGACTTACAACAAAATCCAAAGAAGGAAACCAAGACAACGGAGGAGAAAGGAGAAGGAGAGACCAGCGAACGTGATACAGGGAGTCCGGAATCAACAAGTTCCAGAGAGATCATCAAAGAATCTATCTCTAAGATAGGGGTAGCTGACCCTAAACAATCCAGGGTCCAAGACACTATTCCCAAGAGAGGCAGAAGAGGAAAAAATGAGAAGATCTAGAAAATATGAAGCCCTAGCAACATTTACTTATATACTGTTTTTATTATTTGATTGAAGTACTGATGTATCAGCATATTATTAAGTTATGGTAATAATCAGACAATATCTGTTTTGTATTACTTTGGGAAACATTTAACTATGAAACTTTGTTTAGCTACTCTGATCCTTGTATATTTCAGGTTAGTTTAGTTTTTTGTTTTGTAGTTGTAAATTAGTTATTAGATTTTGGAAAAAAAACAAAAAATATGTAAAAAAAACCAAAATGCAAGGAAAACACATTAATAAATTCATTAATGAAAACTGTGGATCTCGACAGTCATCTATATCCACATTCCCAAAGTATAATTAATTCAAACAAAAGGAACCAGTTACTTTCTAGGAAAGTTTCAGAAGGACAAAATAACAGTTGCCATGGGACCACAGAAAGGAAAAAAACAGAATCCGAGGGTTTTATCAGAGTAACCAGTTTCAATCTGCCAACTTTGTTCTGTTATGGAAGCAATTATATTTTTCTACCAAATGAGAATTTTAAAACAGCATGGTAAAGAACTGAATGGGGAAAAGATCTAAGCTCCATGCTGCTGAAAGAAATGATATTGGCCCCTCTGTCAGTGTAGTGTACTGGTTAAGAGCGGTGGACTCTATTCTGGAGAACTGGGTTTGATTCCTCACTCCTCCATATGAAGCCTGCTGGGTGACTTTGGGCCAGTCACAGCTCTTTCAGAACTGTCTCAGCCCCACCTATCTCACAAGGCATCTGTTATGGTGAGAGGAAGGAAAAGACAATTGTAAGCCATGTTGAGGCTCCTTAGGGTGGAGAAAAGCGGGATATAAAAACCTGTTCTGCTCAAAACATGTATGGGCTGCTAATTATGAATTTTCTCCACAAATGATTTTTTGAAAGTCTGTTTTCTTCAAGAGTTCTGGCACATAAGGTTTGCGCACACCAGCATACTCTCAGTGCTGCTTGGGAATTGCATTGAGATGGACAAGCAGCATTGCCTGTGCATGCTTATGCTATTGCACAATGCTTCATGATCATGATTAGATTGCTAGACTGCAGACAGAACCAGACGATTGTTCTATAAATTATAGTCCCATTTAACAAAACTCATGGTGATTTCAGCTCTCAGAAAGGAAGGACAGTTTCTCATCAAAACTCAGTAAGTGATTCAAGTAATCAAATTCTAAGAATCCAGGAACTGCAGCCAGTGGCCTTTAGTTGCTTGAACTAATGAATGCAAATCACACAGGTGCAACTATAGGTGATCAGCTTAAAGTGTATTTATTTATTCGCAGTATCCATTCCCTGCCTCTCTAGTGTCAGGTAAAACCAAGGAAAGCCTGTTAAAAGAACCATGGGGTAGAAGGCAGACAATATGATAAAACCATTTATAAAATTCCACAGGAGAAGGGCTATCTAAAAAAGCCCGGAGAATATGAAGTCTTCAGTTCAGTGCCTAAAAGTTAAATTTGGCATTTGACATCCAGAGCCGTATTAGAAATGAGGGTGTTCTCATGTTCACCTCAGGGTAACTGTCACCATTTTTCAGATATCCACCCCCCCCACACACACACACACAGGTGTTTTGGCACTTGAAAAGGCACACAGAGAGGGGAAACAATAGCACCTCAGTCCAAGATTGGGTTCTTGCAGCATTTTTGAATCAGTTTAAAATGGTAGGAGTATCTCTGTGACAGACACAAGGACACCATCACATCTAGTTTGGCCCCAAGGCTTGGGTGCCAAAAACTCTGCCTCCACCCACTCAGCCTGTGAAAGTGGGGCACACACAGCAGGGCCTCTAATGAAGATTTTAATTCATGCGTAGACACAGGTGGGATGAACTGCTACATCAGATACCTGGTTCTAGTCCAGTGAAGAGCTTTATTGATATTTACCTCAATTATGCTGAGAAGTGAACCAGCAATGAGTTTGGAGCTTCTAAATTCAGTGAGACTATCCCTGATACGTAGCAGCAAGCCTAGCCACCTACTTCTGAACCCACTGAACCTTTTGAACGTTCAGCCCCACAGAGCATGCACTGAAGTAGTCCAACCTGGATATAATCAGAATATGAATAACTTCAGTCAATTTACAGCCTCAAGAAAAGGCCACAGCTGGCAGACCAGACCAAGCTGGTTAAAGGTGCTATGCACCACAGAGTAGAAGGTTGTATCATCTCAAATTTTCCCCTCCTTTCTGTCCTTAGAGCCAACAAGCCAGACTGCAGCTTTCTCCAATTACGTAGTATGTCAGAAAATGTATTATTTGTCTTGATTCATTTGTTGTAAGTATGCTCTTTTAATCTTTGGTTGATTGTTATGTTGTCCTTTACACTCATGCCAGTCCTAAAGATAAAAGAAACTCCCAGAAGAAATTTTGCTAGGGATCTGTTGTTGTTTCTCCTGATCCACGAATTAAATTTCTGCTGAAAATCTGTCTACCTTTTGGACTTTAGCTTGTCTCATAAGCGCTGCCATTTGACAGCTGCATTCTTCAATTACAGGCACTCTCATTAAAAAAAAAAATACAGATCTGGATATGTCTTCCACTTCTACTGAAATAGGCTTTCACATTTGTGTAACCCCAGATGTTGCCCCAGTTCTAAATGGGTCTCCACTCTGGCAGAAGACCTAAACTAAATTAACAGTTAAGAAGGCCATTGCTTGCTTTGGTTCCCAAATGCATCATATGTGGATGCTTATTGCTTCATTAGCAACTCCTAGCAAGGCTATAGGCTAGTGTTTGCATTTCAGCCTAGATTACTGCGATTGTTCATCTTGGCCATATTTTAAACCACGAATCAGTAATACTTAGTTTTCTTCTGCAGCCTTCTGCAGATCATCCATCGGTAATCTTTTTTATAGCACCAGGAATCCTTCTCCCAGCTACTTCTTTTCTGATACAACCAGTGTCTCTTTTTCCTTCTTTGTAGTAGTTTCCTCAGTTGCATCACTGAAATCTCCACTGGTACTTCCAGCATTCAGTGCAAACAGCAGCAGTATTCCTCTTTGTGTATTGTAATAGAAAATTAATGAGACATTGCCCCTGAAATTCATCAGAAAATGCTTTAAAGGTTTCCAGGGATTCTGGGCCCATGCCCTATCCCTCCTTATAGGATGGAAGAGATCATCATGTGCATTAAGAATGATGTTCGCCCCACTTCCTGACTCTCTGCTGTCTGTTTCCACTTCCTTGCCTCTGCTAACAAGCGTGGTTCTTAATTTCTTTACAATACTAGAGGAGGACCAATGACATCCTTTGATGGCCAGTACCCTGTCTTTAAAGACCACTTGTTTCCCTCCACTGTGCAAATGGGATGAAACTCCCTTCGACTGCATCCTTCAATTAAGAGAATCATCCCTGAAAACTGTCAGAGAGATGAAGACAGTTGAACTCAGAACAACACAGGATCAGTATGGTTGCTTTATTGAATGCTTTCTGTATACCAGTTTCCTGTCTCATGATCACATCTGACTCACTCTCCTGTCCCTAAAAATAAGCTACTTATTCCACTTTATTGCCTGATTCAATGCTTGGGGCATCTCTCTACAGTCTGAGGTAACTCATAAGTAGCATTCTGAATGCTGCAGCATTCTTTCTTTCTTTCTTTCTTTCTTTTCTCTCTCTCTCTCTCTCTCTCTCTCTCTCTCTTTCTATGCTTTTATTTAAATGTCCTATACAACTGGTATTCTTCGTCCTGTCTCTCTGAAATTTGGAAAGCATGATCCTTTGGCGGAGAGTCACTGGGAATGTCATACCAAAAGAAGTTACATGTAAGAAATGTGTTTTTCCCATTGAAGCCAATGGAAACAATTGGTTTGATTCTCACTGGTTTTCACTTCAAAACAAATGAAAACCAAATAAATTGGGTTCATTTTCATTCATTTTGAAGTCAGTGTCCATCCCTGTTACATTTGTGTCTTGTTTTCAAAATGCCTTTTGACTATACTAACGGTGTTTTAGCCGTTAATAGTGCTGAACCTTTAACTTCATCTTCCCTAAATACTGACGGCTGAAATATTGTGAACATTTTTGGATTAGTATTAAAAACAATGTGCTCATAAAGTTCTTATTGACTTAAATTCCTCAGAGTTCTTTATACGTTTCCGTGTACATGTGTGTAATGCTTACTAATAGTTGCAACATGGCCTTACCAGGCTTGGTATCCAGTGGCTATTTCCCAAGGTTGCGAACTGCATTTTAGGAAATCCCTAGAGATTTAGGGGCTGCGCCTGGGTGGGAGGAGTGTGGAGAGTGGAGGCAGTTCAGGTGAGATGCCACATCCAAGTGAAAGGTTAGCTCCTCCAACTCTTTCCCTCCCTGTGAGGTCAGTTTTAAATGGAAATTTCCCCTACTTCCCCCTGCTCTTTTCTCCCACTATATTTCTGTATGATGTGTTCTTTGTGTCATACTAACTGACACAAAGAACAAAGGAGTTTGTAAGCCGCTCTGAGACTCCAAGTGAGTGAAGGGCGGGGTATAAATCCAATCTCTTCTTCTCATCTTCTTCTTCTTCTTCATTGATCCTAAATATTTGTCTTGATATAACTGGCTGCTCTCTAGTTATGTTCTGGTCATCCTAAAAATATCTCTCAAAATCTTCAGGTTTTTCTCAGTATTAAGGAGAAAAAAATCCACCTGTCGGAAGACATATCCAACAGTAGTCCCATCCCTCTCTCAATCCCAGCTAGCCTCTGACCTTGAGTATCTTTACACGTGACCGGCAACTACTTTCACCTAATCTCTGTGGTAACCCCATAAAGTCCCTATGGTGTACCGCAGGGGAAGTGGAAGTTCACAGATTTCCTAGAAACTGCCATTTCCTCTAGGGGAACTGGTGACCAGTTTAAATTCCAGGACAATGCCATCCCTCACCTGGAGGTTGGTAACACTGCTAATTCCTGATGCTTCACTGTCATCATGATATACTTACCATGGTTCACATCTGTGCCTTGAAGAAAAGCAATTGCTTCTAAAAGCTTTATCAGTACCCTTGGCAAAACTGAAGTGAGGTGTGATAAGCTTCATGAATCCTTTGTATTTTCCCATAGCACGCTGATTCAATTTTGACTGAGACTGTGTCTTGTAAAAATAGTTTTCTAAAACCTCTCTGGAAGAAAATAGATAGGTACTATAGCTGGATGGAGCCAGAAAGATTTCTTGTTGATAACTTTTTAGGTAAATTTCAGTACAGATTTCTGCAGCTTGGGTACACACCCTTTTCTGCTTCCATTCAAAAGGCAGTACTCTGGCTGAGTTCAGACTGGCAGTTTGGCCCGATATAGGCACGTTTCTCAAGTGGATTAAGTGGGCCGGTTCACACAGCCACAGCTGTCTGGCATTCCCGTGCCATACTCACCCCGTCCTGAAGCGTTTTGATCCGGCTTTTAAAAAGTACCAGGTGAAAGCTGTGGCAAGCCGTTTGGGTGCACGTTGATCCTGCTTCCTGGAAGTGTGGATGCAAATAAGGCACAATCAAGGGACACCGGTAATGTGAACCCGCTGATCCGGCATAACCGCCCATGCGAGTTGTGCGCTTGAGTGCACAACCGCCTGCTGGGATGCTTCCAGCTCGTGGAGTTAAAGCTCCCAGCCATGGGATCCTGCCCCAATTGCTGCTGCACCTATGCACCCATGCGCCTACGCACAGGTTGGTGAAATGGACCAAAGCTATGCACAACTGGGCCGCCACCACCAGGGGCTGCCCTGCAGTGCGAACGCTCCATTCCGCCTCCTCCCCAGTATGGTCCCATGTCAGTCCACACAGTGCGACCGGAAAGCCCCATGACAACTTGGCCTGGGTCTTTTTGCCCCGCTTCCCTTGCGCTTCATTCTGCCAATCTGTCCTCCACCTCTGAATTGGAGAGCACTGCGTTTTATTTGGTGAGCTTGTTTGCTCATCTCTAAGGTCACAGCTTTATATTTGCCTATGAATGGGAGTAAGAGAAAAAGAAATTGGGAATTGTTTGCCTGGGTGCTCCATCCCTCATGTTGCAATCCAGCTATTGCCACTTCATCTCACACTGCCCTTTTTCTCAGTGCAGACAGTGGGTGAGACCTTAAGAGCCCAGGGTCCAGCTGGATACCCACTGGAGAGGAGGAGGCTGAATCAGAGGTTAATCTCTTTTTATCACATTGTGTGCCTAGTATGTTCATTGTATACATGTATGTATGTAATGGAACAGTCTGCTCCTCCCCTAATATCTGTGTGATTTAGTTTGGTCCTATTGGGTGCAGCTCTTGTTCCAGTTTCCAGTTTTTGTATGTTAGCCGACATTGCTGGTCGTTGGAGTTGTCTCCTTGGAAATAAATGGCTGATGTTTTGAGCCAGCTTGTCTCTGCTGAATGGACCTGAGAATGGGTGCCTGAGTGAGTACTCTAACCTGGGAACCCACAGCCAAAGGGGGACATTACAGTCTATGTCAGAGACCTGCTTGAGGCACTCTCAAAGCACACACAAAATTATCATAAAAACATCAATATTAAAACAAAAGAAACAACAAGCCATCAAACAGCATTAAGCAGTATGTTTAATAAAGAGCCCTCAGGCTAAAAGTGAACCATAAAAACAGTTTTTAAAAGATGGAACATTTAAATCAAAACCCTGAGTAAAAAGAAAAGTTTTGGCCTGGTACTGAAAGAATAATAAACTAGGCATCAGATGAGCCTTAAAGGGAAGAGCATTCCAAAGATGTGAAAAATCCCTATCCCCGGCTGCCGCAGAAGTGGACTACTTCTACCTGTCTCATTCCCAGGGCTCATTTCGTAGCAGGAGCTCCTTTGCATATTAGGCCACACACCCCTAATGTAGCCAATCCTCCCAGAGCTTACAGAGCTCTTCTTACAGGGGCAACTGTAAGCTCTTGGAGGACTGGCTACATCAGGGGTGTGTGGCCTAATATGCAGAGGAGCTCCTGCTACGAAATGAGCCCTGCTCATACCTAGTACACTGACTGCACCAAGAAGCTCAAAAGGTCTACACCAAATTCACTGAAGCCTGTGGGTTTAGAAGGGTTTAAACTGTGCTTCAGATGGCACTCGAATGCAGCTTGAGAATAGCTTCTTTTTTAAAAAAAAAAAAATGGTTCCCTGAGTTAGGAGTCCTGTGTTTGGTGTATTAAAAGTGACCATTAATGGAACTGGAGGAACAGCTGTTCTTCCTGTGACTGATTAGCCCCTTGTTTAAAAGTGGCAATGGGCAGGATAATGAGCCAGGATTTAGAACTGATGTCTATATAGAGAAGATAACTGATTTGGCAAACCGCTCTGTTTTGCTATGACTGCTTAACCCCAAGTTGTTGTTTTTTCTTCAGATCGGCTGCCTATGAATAATAAACTGGAAATGCATGTTTTGGTATAAATAGCAGAGTTACGGTGCTATATACTCAAGTGTCAACAGAATTTGGACAAAACACATTAAATTAAAAGACGAATGACTCAGCGTTAGTGGAATGCCACTGTTTGCTTTAAACGATTATTGAAAATATTGTTGTTCTGGCTGTCTGATTTCTGGGCAAAAATTCTAGCTTTTCTATAAATCCCTTTCATAGGTAGGGTTTACGTAGCTCTTAAATAGCATCTTTGCCTTTAGAGTGCAGTAGTCATTGAAGTGTGTAAACAGCCTTATTGTATGGCTATTTTGGAAAGATGCAAACCGCAGAGTGCTAGCTGTGTTAGTCTGCAGCAACCAAAGCAATACAGTCTTGTGGCATTTTTAAGGATAACAAATTTATTGTGTCATAATGGGTTCATGGGTGGACTGGGAAGAAAAAACAGCCTGGGAAGAGGGCCTCTCTCTCCACTTACCCTGGTCTTATCCTCAGTCGACTCTGGGTCCATCCTCCCCAAAGGATGTAAAAATGACTCCGAATCCAACAAGGAAATTTATCTGAGGTTCGGACTCCTGTAGGTGGCCATCCTGGGCCTGCTTTTCTGTGAAGAAATGCCCAGTGAACTGCGCTATGCAGCCAGAGGATGCTGCTTTCCATTTCTGCCATCATGGGAGACATTTTTTCCGGTACCCATTTTTATTTATTTATTTATTTGAATTTATATCCCGCCTAGCCAGCACAAAGCGGCTCTAGGCGGCTCACAACATTAAAATCAACATACAAAGTTCAGTTAATAATTAAACAATAAAACCACAAAACCCACGAAAATGGCGGCAGTTAACAAATCCAACACCAGAACAGTAACTGCATCTACTACTACACCACCACCCCCGGCCAGGGGCAACCACCAACAGATGTACCGGGCCTACACATCACTGGCCACTTACCCATGGCCATTTTCCCCAGCGGCAGCCCCAAAAGCCTGGTGGAAGAGCTCTGTCTTGCAGGCCCTGCGGAACTACAAAAGGTCCCGCATTGCCCTGATGTCTTCCGGGAGCTCATTCCACCAGTGAGGGGCCACCACTGAGAAGGCTCTGTTCCTGGTGGTCATCAATCTGGCCTCTCTCAGACCATGGAAGACATTTTTTTCTGGTAACCATGACCATAGGAATTGCTGTTGGCTGCTGTTATACATCCAGATAACACACTTCTGGTAAGTGTGTACCCAAAGGGGGGGGGGGGGAGATGTGTGACCTAACATCAAGTCTGAATAGTTTATAGATGTTCTAATCTAACCCTGCTGTAGATTTTCCAAATTAGGCCTCTAGATAAAGTATTTTGAAAATGAGTTCTAACGTTAAAAAACCACTGTAGGGATATCTTGCAAAAGTAAACCAGATATCAGAAACATGTAGTCTTCAATAATTTAAAATTTACCAACTAGTTATTTTTATAAGAGTTAGTGAATGGAATAAATATTCCCCCACCCTGTCTGCAACAGCTGTCCAGATACTGAGCATCATGGTAGAAAACCTATTATAATTAAGGTTTCAGAGAAATGCATACTCCTTTCTGTAGAGAATCTGTTCCAAGTACAATAACCTTCACCTACCTTCCAGCTAATCTACCTTTCATCCGTAGCACTGTAGTCATGGCGACACCACACATCTCCTGTTTCTTCAAGTATGACAGTTGACAGTGTTGCCCTTGAGCTCCTAATGGCTTGGGCACTGTGGTGATGAATGAAACCTGTAACACAGCTCAGGGGAAATCAGCAGTTGTTTGATCAACTGTGTCATCCCTATTAAGGAATGGGTGCTGTACTCTGGGGCTTGTCTGTCCTCAAAGTTTCATTTTATTTTGGAGCCCGAATTAAAAAAAGAAAAGAAAAGAAAAACAGGGATCGCCACACACTTCTACATGATGTTTGGTGTTGTGATGCATGCACTAAATGTGGAAAGAACCATGCATCCAAAGCCAAAGACTCAGAGAGCCTCATGGTGTAATGGTTACAAGAATCTGTAAGACCCAGGTTCAGATTCCCACTCTGCCATGGAAACTTGTTGGGTGACTTTGGAACCCATCAATATACCCTTATTCTAACCGACCTAACAGCACTGTGAGGATAAAATGGAGAAGGGGAGACTGTTGTAAGCCACGTTGTGTCCCCAACGTGGAAAAAAGTGGGGTATGAATGAAGTAAAATAAAAATAAATTTTAAAATGCCTTCCCAAACTGCACCTTTCCTAGGCACTGCCTCCAAATCTTCAGGAATTTCCCAAGTTGGATCTGGAAACCCTACCCACAGATGTGGTTCTCACTGTCCAGCTCTCATTACCTGAGTGACAGGAGTGGCTTAGCCCAGCCTATTCTGTATGTTCTTCCTCCATTCACTCACTTAGAGAACCCTGCTTCTTAGCTTCTGATTTCTGCTTGAGACAATGAGCAGCCCAAGGCCATGGCAGTTTCTTCTCTTTCTGATAAGTCAGAGCATCTGTACGCAATACGTAACATGTTACATGTCTCAGTGGAAGGAATGGAGGGCGCCATTTTTGTTCTTGTACATTGATGTGGACCTGGCGCTCAAGGGCCTTTACTGCGAATTTGGAGTGCAGGAATAATCTCTTTGGTGTCATGTGAATACAGAACATCACTTCTGGTAAAGTGACATCATCATGAACTATGATTTTTGGTTATATCCCAGAGTGTTGTGCTACCCAATGACATCGCTTAAGGTTTGTGCTGGAATTGACGTAGTGCATTGGCATGCTGATGCTGAGACCCTCATTCTCCCCCAACCTATCAAGCTGCAGTGAGGAATGGGGGTCCCAGGCCAGGAGGAGTCTCACTACAGTGGGAGACCTGGCAGCCCTAGATTTTGTGTCCAGCTTTCAGTACACAAAAAGCAGGGCTTCCACTAAATGTTTTATTGCGTCTGAATAGCCACATTGCTGGTGCTTTGTGTAGAAGTTATTGGCTCAATGATTGCTTCATTTAAAAATAAACATTTTTGGAGATATCTTTTTAAGGGGGGGGGGGAAGAGCGATCAAAATTATGTTTCATGGGAGGTAAGCAATATCACTGCAAAGAAAACATTCTGGATGCAATATTTTAAAGCAGGTTGGCCTTTTGGTTGCTCAGGGGATCGTTATAATAAAGCACTTAAACAGTATACTGCTGACTGACAGATCCAGGAGGAGAATGAAAGAGAAAATGAAAGGAATCTTTCAACAAGACCTCAGGAGACATTCTGAAGTACCTGGCTGTCAGCATTTCGAATCGAAAGGAGCAGCTGCACTGTTAGTTTCTACTGAAAAAGAATATATACCATGGCAGCTTTAAGTTACTATTGTTTAAAGGAGGTTCACAGATTATTTAGCAACCCACTCTAATGACCCTTAAGAATTTTTCTGAATAGAACTATTTTAGAGTCAGACCAATGGACATTTATGTATGTTTTAGTCCCAGACTGGACAGCCAGTCCCATAGAGAGAGAAGAAAGGGGCAACAGAGCAGAAAGCAAAGCAGAAAGAGAAAACAAGAACAGGTACCACAAAACAACAATATAGCTCTTTGTGTTTTGAGGTCACTTTACCAGGAGTAAACACTGTTTGTTTTTGAGGGCCATATTTAGTTTGTTTTTCAGTTTAGTTAGTTCATTTTTATCCTGTTCACGATGTTATACATAGTACTCACCTCCTCCGTTTTATCCCCATAACAACTCTGTGAAGAAGGTGAGGCTGAAACAGAACGGTTGTCCCAAGGTTATCCAGTGAGCTTCAAAGGACAGTAGGGATTTGAATCTGGTCTAACACCCTAACCACTACACCAAATGGGCTGTCATGCAGTAAACTTGCTAACTCCTTGAGAAAAACTACCTGCTGTTTCCAGATGTAGCCTACAGCCAGGGAGACCAGGTCTCCCAGCCTCCCTTTGTGTTGCTTGCCAGCCCACTGAGGGTCAGCAGAGGGAAAATGTGTTTTTTTTTAAAAAACTACATCACGCCAATGGCATTAATAGATCAAGATGGGTGGTCATGTTAGTCTGACCATAGCAGTAGAAAAGAGCAAGAGTCCAGAAGCACCTTAAAGACCAACAGATCTAAAGAAGATCCTATCCCACTGGTTCCCAGCCTACAATCCAGAGGTGTACTCTGAACATGGAAACCCCATGCCTAAAAACCCTTGACAGTACTTATTTCTCTAATGGCTGCCACCACTCTGGCCTAAATCTCCCCAGGAGGGCCCACAGCACCCACTTAACACCCTTTATCCACTCCTTTTCCAACAGGTTCCACCCTGTAAGTGACCAAATGAGGCGTGAGGACCCAGGCAGAGTAACAAACAATTCTATGAAAGAGAGATAATAACAGCTGTAATTCAAGTGCTATGAGAACAGTAAAGGCACTAAATAAAACACCCGAACACAGGGGTGTCAAACATGCAGCCCGTGGGCCGGATCAGGCCCTCGGAAGGCCCCAATCAGGCCCGCAAGGCCCTGGCTGTTTCCTACTTCCATTTGCAGTTCTACCGCTGCTGCCATGTTACCGCTTGCTTTCCTAGTCTTTCTTAATTGCACAGGAGAGCTCAATAGGCAAGGCTCTCCTGTGTGATTGAGAGAGTCTGGTAAAGAACTGGCCGAGGTTCCTCCCCCTCCTCCTCCCAGGGGGAGGGAGGGAACAGCCAGAGCTTGCTGAGAAAGGCAGCAGGATGATGAGGCTGTCAGCTGTGGAAAGGAGTCCTTTTTATCACAGGCAGGTTCAGAGAGACTGGCTCCTCCTGATCCTGTCACATGACTTTGATGTTGCTGCTGTATGCTTGTCACATTACTTTGATGTTGCTGCTGTATGCTTGCCACTGATCTCATCTGCATCGTGGGTTGAATGGCTGAAGACCAGTGTTCTAGAGCACCTTTAGACCTCATTGTGTCATTTCATTGTTCTTTAATTTTACAGAGTAATATTTTCCTGTGGGCCTGGGAACTTCCCCAGGCATGTTCTCTGTTTATGCATGGCCTAACTGTGCTTTTTATCACTGGCATAGGGACCAGTGAGTTTACAATTAGACACAGAAAAACTGGGGCCCATGAGGGAAAACACAGGAGAATTTTGAAATCCCACCGACCTTTCAAAATTTTACCCTCTTGCATTTTTTAAACTCTCAGGAGCTTCAGTAGGTCAACTCCTCTCTCTCCCTCTCTTTAGCTGACACTTGGCTACTCTCAGCATTTCATCCCTGCTGGAAAATAGTCCCCATCAGGCCATTTTTTAGTTGTTTTGTCCCCCCCTTTCTGGTTAATTTAGAATAATATTTTCCCACACATGATGATGGAGTCCCCCAGTTAAGCACAGAGCCCTACATAGTCTGGGCCAGGCTTTCCAGGTCTCCCACTTTATCAGGAGATCTGTTGTCCCTTGCCAGCCCTTTCGGCCACTGCTTAAATGGGTAGTGGAAGAGAAATGACAGGATAAATTGGAGGGGGGATCATCATTGTCCTGAATCCATTGCATCACTTTGGTGCCAACTGGAAGTGATGTCATCACATGGGGCTATGCTCAAGAATTTTCCCCAAACTCTATGATTAACCGACCTCCCAGAATGTGAGTCTCCCTCCCTGCTGGCAAGCTTGATCAGCTCTCATTTTCCACACAGGGACCAGCCACTTTTGTATATGAAATACTGCAAAAATCTTTCTCATCTATATTTTGCCAGTTGCCTCAGAGATGGGAAGACATCTGCTGTAAATCGAAGACCATTGTTTTTGTTCTAACATGAGTTCAAATCGATACACAGTTCTATATTCTAAAGTTATTTTGTTCATTGCTTTAATGTATGCCACCTTGTAATCATTTCATTCTCCTGTCTTCTCTGTCAAATCAAACACCTAATTATCACCTTCTTGAGTGTAGTGGCACTTGTGCCTACACTTTGGATCTCCTCTCCCACATTGTCTTCTGAAGCTGTTTGTTGTCACTTGATTTTGCTACCCACCAGGGCTTGGGGTACAATCTTCTTCTTACTTTTCAGACTTATATCTGCTGTATTCCCACAGTTTTCCTGACAGCCAGCCTCGTGATTCTTCAGATTAAACTTCTGTTGTTCTTAGACTTACTCAAACTCTCCTCTTTGCAGATCATGCTTGTGTGGGGAAAAGTTTGAACAACATATGCACCCACTCATTTCTACATTTGTCTTCTTTTAGCATTCTCTTCTAGGGTTGTAATCATGGCCTCTGGGAGATGGGAGAGGTGGAAAATTAGAATTAGGTGGGGGGAGCAATTGACATCCCTGGTGCAATGACATTGTTTCCAGCGCAACCCAAGTGATGTCATCAGATCAAAGACAATGCTGTGGTATTTGTTCCTAACTCTATGGTTTGACCATAGAGTTTGGGGCAATGCTGGAGCATCACTTGTAACAACATCACTTTCAGGTTGTGCCAGAAGTTTCATCACCATGTTGGGAACACTAGTCATGCCCCTTCAGTTTGTTGGCCATTTTCCTCCTGCCTCCCAGCAGACCTGCAGCGGTGGTGGTGGGAGGCGGGACCAGCAGCAGTAATATGGAATGGAATAGTGGAATTCCTACCACTATAGTCATGACACACATTATTTCTTCGGCAACACAGAAAAAGAGACAGCCTTACCACTTGTTCTAAACAAAGTGAAAGAAGGGTGAAAGCAATGCATATGCTAATGACAATATATATGCGCATAAATAAGGGATAGTCATGGGAAGTGGTTTTTTTAAAAAAAATGCTTGGCAGTGTCTTAAAAGTATTAAATTCACAAGTACATTTCCTTATTTTAGAATATTTCTGTCCTGCCTCTCCAGCCAATCTTGCCTCAAATGGCTAACAACAAAAGTAAAAAAAAACAACTCCCTCCCCCGCACCATGGCTTATACCCCTGCACCCTGGTAATTTCAGAAGCTACAAAATATACAATGTGATGTCACTGCATTACAAGTTTCTTACTGAGACCAATGAAGTTGAGCCGAGGCAAGAAAAGCTCTCATTGTGATGATGTCATGTCATGTGTTTTGCAGTACCTGTTATAAGGAAGAGGAGCAGAAAAACCCAGGCTGATATTTCAGCCACATTCACACTTCGTAACATTTAATTGCCGTATGAACTGCCCATTGTAAATTCAAAAACTCACTAGCCATCTACTTTGCTGCCTGGTATTTCTCTGCTTTCACTTTCTATAATTAGTTGACATTTCTGGATAATGTCAGTTTCTGCCAACAATTTTCATTTTCAAACCTTATGTCATTACACTGAGACCTCTTGTCTGGAGTGGCGTGATACAGCCCCACTGTTCACAGCAATCAGTGTTCAACTGCATCCGTGAGGGCTGAGATGAGATGGTGTTATGAATTATATAGTTACATGAGATTGGTGGATTAAAGTTGCTTCCCTGATCGACAAGTAGCACCAAGCAAAGGCATAGAAATCTGGTGGCATTCAAGCAGCAGTTCTGTAACAAAGCTGATTTGGAAATCACAGGGCAGATCAGGGATATAGCACTGAAGGCTAAAATACAATCAGAATGTAGTCCTCAATTCCAAACAAATGTTATCGTTATTTTACCTGATGAGGTGGGTGGGTTGAACTAAGAATTTCGTAGCAGGGAAAAGTAGGATGCCGGTAATCTTTCGATGGTAATCTAAAGCAGCTACCTGAGCCCTCTTTTTGGTACATTTTGGTACATGGGCAAGGAGGTTTTAAAGGAAGGAACCGCACTGGATTCTCATACTTGCAGAGACATAGTTTTCTTGGCTGTTCTGTAGTGACATCACTCCCATCCCCAGATAATTCTGTCATCTTTGGGTGGTAGGTTTTCAGTTTGCTGATGCCTTTTATACTCTGAATGCGGGTGTGAAACACTTTGTTTTGCTTGTACACTACAAGGCAACATCATCATCCGTCCTCTCTCTTTTTTTAGATTTTCATAATTATTTTTGGCACTCACGTAATACAGTTCTGCTCAAACAGTTCTAGACAAGGAAACGGATGGCAGAAGTGTTCTATTTTAGAAGCAGGCAGACTCCTTTTGCCACGCTCTCCCTTGTGATTCACTTCTTGACTCAGAGAGCCCACCCACCACTGTGGAAAAACAGCAGCTCAGAATTACACAGCAGTTAGCAGAATCCAGAAGAAAAAGGGCAGAGATGAATTTTAGATTCTGTTTGGAGCGGAAATCTATTTTTATGTCAATTGTTCTGAGTGGCATTTGAACCCAACTAGAATTCAAGAATTAAATACTAGGATGGCATACAGTCGTTGTATATGATATGGTAAAACAAGATGTCAGACTTCTGGACAAGTTATCCTCAACAATACCTTCTTTGGCAGTGATATGCTTTATTGAGAACATAAGCAAGTTCCAGGTCTTAACAGTACTGTGTCAGATTTGAGGATCTTGGCAGGTACAATCAAAGATATAGGTAATTCAAATGTAACCCCTCCTAAGGCCCACTCATACATCACATATGCTCTGCCTAGCTCCAGCATCTCTGCCCCCACCTGTGAAAATATATGGTCCCATTATCTACTAAGCAAGCTTGCATCAAGAGCTCTCAAGGACATTCCTCTGGGAGGAAGAGGAAGGCTGCTCTGGAAGAGTTATGCTGCTAAGATAGTGCCACACATACTCCACACTCACACACCCCACCTATGGAATTCCCTCCCCCCAGCGTCCATGGCAAACTGAGCGGAGCAAGGTTTGACACAAGAGAAGAAAAAGAAGAAATCCTGGGTCCCCCCCACCAAGTGCTTCCTTCTCTTACTCTAGCCATGCTTGCCTTCCCTTCCTCCCTGAGCCTCACTACTTCCTTCTCACATTGCTGACTCCAGTTCTGCATCCTTTCTTCACTTCTTACCTAGCTCCACTTCCTTCCCGGCCTTTCTTATCCTGTTTTGTTCTGTTACCATCTGCCTTTTTTGTCTGGATCTTCCAGATAGGTTCTTTAAATTCTATAAATAAATAGTTCTTCCTTAAACACACGGGTGTCTTGGATTGTGTAAGTTCCCATAGAACAAGAATAAACCACATCAGGAATGCTAGAGCCTCTCTTGCAAAAGTGGTAGGCTGGTTGGTTTTGAAATAACACTGATTTCTTTGAAATTTTCAGGCTCTGTGGGAGAAATCACTTTGGAACACCAGACTAGATATTTAGATGCTGGGGGCAGCAGCTCTGGATATGATTGGAAAAGTCAACCTAAGGTTGAAGATCTGAGAGTATATAAATAATAGGCTAAAGGATATCAAGTCATTCATATATATATGACTTGATATCCTTGATTTCCTTGAACCGACTTGATATCTTGTAGCCTACACTAAATAGATAGATGATAGATAGGCAGATGATAGCTAGAGATTAAAAAACTGTCTAAAATCTACATTGTGTGGTAGTCATGATAAAAGCTAGACAAACTTGTGGCATTTATAAAATGCATGATTTTATTCATAGATGTTGCATAATTTTTGTCTCAGAGTTGTGAGGTAGGTGCCAAAAGATTAGTATGGCTCAGTTTTTGAATCTGAAACCACAGTTTTAGTGCACACAAGTAAAAAAGATTTCAGAAGGTAATAATTGCTCTACTGACACTCAACTTCGCATTATAGCCTGTTCCTAATTTTTTCTAGGGGAAGATTGGATTTTGGAATGCCAGTTGCATATCAAAGGTCACACATTACTAAAACTCATGCCTAACTCTCTGTTCAAAGTTCCCCGTACAAAGAAAATTAAATGTCAGGCAGATCGCTTTTTTCATCCTTTTCAACTTTCTGACATTATTTTGTTTCTACTAGTTAAACTTTTCAGGAGCAGAAAGTGGCAGAAACATTCACTGTTAGACATATGAAATGTTGTTCTTGAGGACTTTATCATTTTACTGACATTTTATATTGTTCATGAACTGCTTTGGACAAATTAGATTTATTAATAAAATAACTGGTTCCAAATAAATTACTTATATCCTAATCACTGCAAGTGGAGCCCTGCTTTTTCGCTTACCTGTTTTGCCTGCTGTGGACCGTGAAATGTGGTCCTTGGGTAGGGTTGCCAGGCCACAGGCAGCAACAAGAGCATTTTACGGGGTGGGAACTTGCACACCAGCATCATGCCAGCATGCTGACATCACTTCACATGAAAACTTGAAGTGACATCGTGGGATGCTCTGGGATTTCCAAAAACTCTGTGATAAAACCATACAGTTTTTGCATATTCTACAGTGCCTGTGTCATCATGTCCAGGTTTCACCATGACATTGCCATGGCAGCACAATGCATGTGCTCCCATTTTCCCTGCCAGTGCTTCAGGCTTCAGCAAGCAACTAGGGCTGCCAAGTCTGCCTTGGGGGTGGGGGATCCCCCGTTACAGGGGTCCCCAATCTGCCAGCCCAGATTCAGCCAGCAGGGGGAACCCCACCCCCAAAGTCATCCGGTCAGGACGACTGCCTCAGCGTGATGATGTCACCGGAAGTGACATCATCATTCTGGGGATGTTGCCAGGGTGACACTCTAGCAATCGCCCCAAAAACTCTATGGTACCATAGAGTTTTTGGGTGATTGCCAGAGCATTGCCTTGCCAGGAAGCTCCCGAAAAGAAAAGGACTCCCCCACGCTGGTAGAAGGTAAGCACTTGGCAACCCTACAAGCAACCCATCAGGCCATATGATGGGAGACCTGGCAATCCAACTCCTGGGTGCTTGTGAACCTTGTGATATGTAATCTACTGATCCTCCGGTACCACGTTTCATGGGACACCATGGAATACAACTTGTGGAAGAACTGACAGACATTTCCACCTCTCTTGAGTGCAAGTGCCCTTGCACTCACAGAAGACAAATAGTGTAATCCTAAGAAAGTTTAATCTTTCTAAGTCCACAACAATCAATAGGTTTAGAAGGGTGGGAATCTATTAGTGTCTGAGGGAATATGTTTATATATCTGTGCATCACTAGTAAAATTCTTTAATATTTATTAGGAATTTTAAAAGGGAAAGTCATTACATAATGGATAGGAATACTACAATGTAATCTCAGTCCTCCATAGAGTGGATTTAGATGTAGTGTCCTGCTGAGTTTGAATACATCCTGATCTCTACTTTAATTGTCCTCTGAGCTTGTAGTGGCCTGTTTTCACTTACGCTGCTCCGTAAAGTGCCATATACATGGTGCCAAATAAATAATGCATTCAAAATAGTAATCTGTTTCAATTTTTGCTTGTCCTTTCAGTGTCCATCCAAGCATAAGAAAGAACACAGTGACCTTATGATGTGTGTGTAATTTATTCAACAGGAACCCAGTAGCACCTTAAAGACTAAAAGACTTTATTCCTGTTTAAGGTTTCTTGAATCAGAGTTCACTTCATCAGATGCATGACATGTGAACTCATTAGGCAGCTTTATTGATACTAAAAACTGCAAATAACTGAAAGGGGCTAGGGTTTTCAAAGAGAGGCTACTTGTTATTGCTAGAATGTACAAGGTCTACAGTGCACCTACTTGAAGAAGATCAGAAGAACAGCCTATAGGGGAGAGCTGAAGGATGGCTAGTTAGCATAGCTAGATCAGGGACTTCCCACAATTTCAAATTATGTCCTTCCTGTCTCCTCCCTCCCCCATCTATTTCCTTCTTTGTTGTTCTCTCTCTTTCTCTCTTTCTTTCCACCTCTTCCATTCTTTCTTTCTACCTCTTGCTCTCTTTCCTTTCTTTCTTTCCACCTCTCCCTCTCTTTCTATCTCTTAGACAAATAAATACCATTAGCTAACAAATAAATATCACTGGGCAAATAAATACCATTATCAATATCTGTTTTCCCCCTTTTGTTTTTTATTTTTTGCAGTCTCATTTAATGTTAATAAAAAGCAAATGTGCATATTTTTTCAGTAAAAATGTGTGTGTGATATTTGTTCATGGCTTGTGGCTCTCAAACATCTGATGATTATTCTGTGTGGCTCTTACGTTAAGCAAGTTTAGCCACACCTGCCCTACAGGGTAGCCATAAGTCAGCTGTGACTCGACAGCGCTTTCCACAACCAAACAGACTTCAACACATTTCTATCCTGTCTTATCTTCTTGGATTCAAGTAGAGTTACCATATTTTGAAAAGCAAAAAAGAGGAAACATTTCCTGACTGGCTGCATCAAACCAATGATCACTATGACAAATCATATGTTTAAATACCCCCACTATTTAAGCTGTGATAATTGCTACTAACTAGGAATATTCCTAACCTTCCAACCCCCAAAGAGGACATTTTCATCATTTTGTTAAAAAGAGCCTAAAAGAGGACAGACACCAAAGAAGAGGACATGTCCTCTAAAAAGAGGACATCTGGTAACCCTAATTCAAGGGCTACCTACTATTCATCCCTTAACTCCCTATTTGGGAAATACTTTTGGCAAGCAAAACAAAAAAAAGTGCATGTGAAATTAATAATAATAAGAATAAAAATAATAAGAAGAAGATGAGGAAGAAGAAGACATATTCATAAAGATATACATGCTGTGCAGTTCATGGTCATTTAGCTTTGTTAGCTGTTGGGACTGTTTTATCTTAATGGGAACTGCTTTTAATATTTTATGCCAATAAAAGGTATTTGTTGTTGTTGTTGATTTGTTAGCTGAAGTCAGCATTTCAAAGATTGTGTGGTTACTTACATTCTAAAGGAAGTTAAAAGAAAGTTCTCATTTTCAAATATGTACTTCCCCATTTTTCCTTCCTGTTCCGCACTATTATAATTTTTTGTCTCAAAGGCATATGACCTTGCTGGCTGAACAATACACAGTAAAACAATTGGGCACATGCGATGAGCCCAGATGCTGAAAACAGTTAAATAGCATTTCTAAAGGGGTAGCTGTCTTTCTGGTTGAAAGGATTCAAAACTTTTGCCAAATTTCTTACTAAAAAGCAATGACTGTTGAAAAATATCCACATACTATCTGTATTTTCCAAAGGAAATTTTAATTAATTATTCCACTGAGAAGGCTGCAGATGGACAGAAATAGACTGTTGGGAGTTGGCTGAAAATTGGATCAAGATTCTTGAGAGGAATTGGCCTGAAGTTTGGCCTTACTCCTTGTCCAGCTATGAAGTAATTGCCTTAATGGCTGTGTCTATTCTTGGACTGAGCACTTGTACCATAAGCCACAAGAAGCAGAAAGCAGGGGAATTACATCAGACAGATCAGGCAGCAGAAGCTTCCAGAGCATCTAAATATCTTTGTTGGGGCTTGGAGCTATTATTTAAAGATTCAGTGACTGGTGAGAAGTTAGAAGAGTTGAGGGCACAAATGGTCTAATGGAACTTTTAGGATGGGCTTTTGTATTTTGAAGATCCTTTCTATATACACTTAAAATCAAGGCATATAGTGTTGTTCTGGTGGCAGTGGTTGTTATTATTAACACATCAGCCTAACGTACCTCACAGTTGTTATGAGGATAAATTAGAGCAGAGGGGAATGATGTAAGCGACTCTGAGCTTCGATTCTGAAGAAAGGTGGAATATAAATGAAATAAATAAACAATAAATATAGACAGGGGTCTGTTGGGGCCGGAGCGAGGTGGAGCGAAGCTCCGCCAGCTCAGGAGTGGCCACTAGGGCAGCCATGGGCCGAATCAGATTCTCTGATCTGATTCTGCCTGCTGCCGAATTGCCGCCGAAATTCGGTGGCAACTTTAAAAGCGACTGGAGGGGAGGGGGTTTGAGGGAGAGGCTCCAAACTTGCAGGGTAGCTGCTGGGACCTCTCCCCCAAATACCCACCAAGTTTCAAGAAGATTGGACCAGGGGGTCCAATTCTACGGGCCCCCAAACAGGTTGCCCCCATTCCCTCCATCGTTCTCTATGGCAGAAAAAAAGGTAACATTTTTTCCCATCATAGAGAACAATGGAGGGGATGGGACAACCTGTTTGGGGGCCCATAGAATTGGACCCCCTGGTCCAAACTTCTTGAAACTTGGTGGGTATTTCAAAGAGAGGTCTCAGCAGCTACCCTGCAAGTTTGGAGCCTCTCCCTCAAACCCCCTTTCCTCCAGCCTTTCATATACCCTATGAGTTTTTGCCATTGATTTCAATGGCCCATAGGGTATAATGGGGCTGAAACTGACATTCCCTTTCTGACACACTTCCAGTGATGTCAAGGGACGTGGCATATGCTAATGAGTTATACTAATGAGTTATGCTAATTTGCTCCTGCAGCTCTTTTTCTACGAAAGGACCCCTGAATATAAATGAATATGAGGGGCAGATAAAAGGTTGGCGAGTGGGTGGGTGGTATGAAGAAGAGAAGGAAGCAGGAAAAAATGAAGATGTGGGAGTTGCTAGGAGGACAGAAAGAGGAAATCGTGTTGGGAGCACATGCAGGAGAAGTGAGGTTCCCTCTCAAGCAAAATGGCCCAGGTCAGCTGGCAGTGTGCGGTTGGACCCTGTTTTGCCTGGGAAGAGGCTACCAGGGAGTAGGGAGGGAGGGAAAACTGAAGACAGAGGGCAGATAAAGATTAGTTGGCTGCTGGGTGGGAAGGTGAGAAGGAAGCAGGAACAAGGGAAGAGGCTCTGGGGCTGCCTGGGAAGGGAAAGAGGAATTAGTGGCAGAGGAGGAAATGTCTCCCGCAAATCCTTGTGGGCCCCCCACTTGTATTCGCTATTTTGCTTCATGGCTTTAGGGTTTAAGGCTACTGCCAAATTTCCTGGCCCACTATTTCAACTTTAAGGCAACAATTCACCAAATATTAGCCACAATTAAGGGCCAAAATGAAGGATCCATGAATGGATCTCCTGTGGATTTTTTTTTAAATCTGAAGAACTGTTGAATGGGACTGTATCACTGTCAAAGGAAGGCTAGCTGTCCCTATAATGGTAAATCTACTTAATATACTAAGTATAAACATGAGAAAACTATGTTTATATATCATAATCACATCAAGTATTCTTTCCAGAGTGCTGATGAATGTGTATTGTTTAAAAAGCAATGGCATGTGGTCATCTGCACTTTTCATCGTTTTATACCCCACATGTATTGGGAAAAGGTGATCAACTGAACCCGGTTCCTTTCCTGCATGCCTTGGAACAATATGCATTCCCACAGAGCTATTAATACTTCTTGTTAATGATAATAAGTAATAAAATGAAAAGCACTTTAATTGAAATGTTTAGTATTGAAAGAAAAAAATATGAGTATCTTTGAGTGTATAACTCTCTCGCTCACACACACACATGTAGACTTTCTACTGGAAGAAAACCTTACTTAAAGCACGATGGTAAATATTGTAATTGACTTTATTCCAGTAATGAAAGAACAGTGCCCAGTTTTCTAGAAATGCATCTATGAATTGATGCCCAGAAATGGCTTGGATGTAGTTTGTAAATGTGTAATTTCTGCAACTTGCCAAATTCTAGAAAGACTGTCCCGGCATTTTAGAATTTGCAGTATGGCTCCAGTTGGTTGCTGTGTTTATCCTTGCTGCATATAACAAAATTATTGTAAATTCCATTGCACAGTTTTCTACCTAACCCGTAAAATCACATAATAGAAGAGCTGTTGGGACAGTGAGACCAAACCTTTCATCATTTGAACCAGGACTAGGAAGTTGGGAGGTGGGAAAGAGGTGGAAATAGCATGACCAGCTCTTCCTGTAGGTGTCAATATTTATATCCTATTTGTGTGATTTTAGTAATATGGTAAGAAATTGAAGAATTTTAAGCTTGTCCAGACCTAGGTCCTACCCAAACAGGTATATGTCAAATATAGTAAAGGTAAAGGTTTCCCTTGCTCAAAAGCCAGTTGAATACAACTTTAGGGGGCAGTGCTCATCTCTGTTCCCAAGCCGAAGAGCCAGCGCTGTCCAAAGACATTTTCGTGGTCTTGTGGCCGGCATGACTAAATGCCAAGGCACACAGAACACTGTTACCTTCCCACTGAGGCAGTACCTATTTATCTCCTTGCAGTTTCTTGCTTTTGAACTGCTAGGTTGGCAGGAACTGGGACCAGAGACAGGAGCTCACTCCATCACGTGGCACTAGGATCTCAAACTGCCGAGCTATTGACCTTCCGGTCTGCAGCTCAGTGTCTTAACCTCTGAGCCACCATGCCCCCATCTTCAAATATAGACAGCCCTAATAATTTACCTGTATTGAGGAAAAAAACATATTTTTCACTGTCTGATAATTTCCCTCCTGCTTAGATAGGGCTTGGGCAGCAGAGCAATTTTTGTCTGTGTTCACCTTATCACTATACTGTTGCTAAGCCCATACCTTGAATGCAAAATAGTCATGATTACTAGGCGTATGCCATGCAGCTCAGACCAAGGGTCCATACTCACGTATCTTTGTTCAGGATAATGATGATGTTACCAAGCCCAGGAAAACTTGCATTTAACAGTGCTGGAATTTGCCAGATCCCCCATCGAAAAAGGACTTTTAACACTCAACCACAAAGAATTTGCCAGATCCCCTATTGAAAAAGGACTTTTAACCCTCAACCACAAAGAATTAAACCACAAAGGCAGGATATAAATGTTTTAATAAATAAATAAAAGACATGGTTAGCATTAACGCTGAATCAAGTCCTATCAGCCAGTGCATTTCATGTTCGTTCGAGGTCTATTCTTAATAAAATATGTAGCATCCTGAATGTAGCTTACAAAGGGTTGGAGACTATGACTGAATGAAAGGTGCTTACAATGGTGCATCTTTCCCTCCCTTCCCTTTCCCAAAGCACTGGGTAGGGTTACCAGCTCTGGGATGGGAAATTCCTGTAGATTTTGGGGTGGATCCTGGGGAGGGTGGGGTTTGGGGAGAGGAGGGTCTTCAGCAGGTTATAATGCCATAGAGACCAATTTCCAAAGCTGGAGACCAGTTGTCATCAATGTTCCCTCTAAGCTCCACAATGTTGTGAGCAAAAATTCTACCTTGTGAGAGAAAAAAGCTAACAGTGTTAAAGTTGTGAGAGAGTCTACATTTGACTACTGCATAAATTGCATGAATTATTTTAGACAATTATTTCCATTACCTTGTAAAATCTCCAGAATGAATTCTTTTAAACTATATTTTAAGTATAATTTAAACATTATGAGAAAACAGAATCAAGTCAAATTTCATTATACACAATGTTGTCTTCTACAGGGGTGGACCAGGCCTTGGGGGAACAGGTCTCCCTGCCCCTTGCCACTATATTGGTAGACCTGGCCTCCAGAGAACAGGTCTGCTCACCCCTTTCCACTATACTGGTAGACCTGGCCTCTGGAGGGCAGATCTACCCACTCTAGTCCTCTATATTGGTAGACCTGGCTTCCAGAGAACTGGTCTACCCACCCCTTTCCAGTATATTGGTCGACCTGGCCTCCGGAGAACAGGTCTACCTGAACCAGTCCACTGTATTGATAGACGTCTCCTCCAGAGCAGGTCTACCCGCTCCTTTCCACTATATTGGTAGACCTGGCCTCTGGAGAACAGGTCTACCCGGCCCAGTCCACTATATTGGTAGACCTGGCTTCCAGAAAACAGGTCTGCTCACCCCTTTCTACTATACTGGTAGATCTGGCCAACAACTAGTTCCTATGGCAAGTTTGTGTGGAAAATCATGAGTCTGCCACGCTGTGTTCCATATGCTGTTCTCTGTCTAGAAACAGGCCTACATTTGGAAGAAACTAGCATGGCTCATGTCAATTAAATACTGGCTATGAGTGCACTACAATGCTGGCCTTGGGAGCTTTTTACATCAAATGCTGTCAGAATCTATCATCTCCAGCTGGACTGCCTGCATAGAAAAAAAAATAACTACAATGGGCTTATCTCTAGATTCATTATTTATGTTTCCACTTCCAAACGCATACCAGTCAATCAAACGCAGAATTCTAGACATCGAAGTACAAAAGTCAGCCAGTTCTGCAAAAAAAAATCCTGCTCCCCCCTGAACTTTGAAATCCCTCTAATTACCAGCCAGCTGGCACCCTATTTATCTGCCCCTCATGCTCCACAAATGTGCAGAGCTTTTGCACTTGCTAGGTGCAATGCTATTCCATCTGCAGTCACATATGGCAGATATAACAAGATCACATACTCTGCAAGATTTTGTGCTTGTAACTTAGAATCAGTTGACTCGGTTCCCCATATCCTTCTTTTTTGTTCCCAGTATGCTGATATATGTTCTAATCTTTTAGATCCAATGTTATTCAATTTGTCAGGCCGTTCAGACGCTTTGATGGTGTACCGTCTTCTTAACAACTCGTTGCCTGAAATAACTGAAAAAGGAACCCTATTTTTAAGTTTGGCAGTCAAGGGCCGATTGAGAATTGTTTAACTGGTCATACTCAAATTATCCTTGCGACCTCTATATTTGTGTGTTGTCTGTATGGGTAGCCTGATATATGCCAATAAAGGCTTTTGCATTTGTAGTTGGTCAGGTGTGGCCAGGCACATGGACAGCAGGACAGGAATGGTTAGTGTTTGTAGAGGCGATTAAGGGAGAAGGCGGGGATGAGACAGAGGACCAAGGGGGCTGTACCCTAATCAGAGGGGGCAGGTCTAGTTATTGATCTGTGCCCTTAAGACAGTGGTCCAGAGGAGTTGGAGGTGGCCAGAGACAGATGAGGAGGCAGAGCAGAGAGAGGGAACTGGAGAGTGCTGCAGCAGCTCTGCTTCTAACTGCCCTGGGGAGTTGTCATGTGCTGGAGCTTGGAATAAAGACGGTGTATTTTGCAGCTGTGGCCTGTGGGTCTTCTTTTCTGAGCACATGGAGCCATGCTTTGCAATCCCACCTACTCTGGGTGTTGGCCCCTCAAGCATCACACCTAACCATACTCACTCCAGCTCCAGTCACATAGTGTTTGTTTGTTTGTTTGTTTACTGGATTTATATCCCGCCCTCCCCGCCTCTTGGCATATCTCTAAATTCCAAATTAAACCCCAAACAAGCTAACTGTGCATATGATTATTGCTAAATTAATGTTTCATATTCTCTTACTGGAATGTAAAGGGCAGGTCCATCAGTGCCTGTTAGCCATGATGCATGAATACATCTCCTTGCTGAAAATCAGTCCAGTGTCAGACTCTTGAACAAAGTTACTCTCCTCCAGTGATTTGTTTATTGAGTAGTCAAGATGATTCAAGCTAAGACTCTCAGTGACAGAACTAAAGTTCTGGCACCAAAACCCAAAGTTATACATGATTCAGATAAGCCCCTCAAAGGCCCAGTCCAATCACATCCCACAGTCACCCCGCCTAAGCTTCCCGCACCCCAGCCCCCACCTGCGAGACTATGGTTACATTATCTAGGAAGCACAGCAAACAGACACATCAACCAAGGTCATTTGCTGTTCTTCTCAGAGAAGGGATGTGTCTTAGAAATAGTTGCCCAGCCACTACGATAAGCCTTTCTCATGTGCACCCCCCCCCCACAAAGAGAAACCCCTCCCCCCAGTAAGAATTCCAGCAATAAATCTCATAACACTGTCTCCCATGGCAAATGAGGCACCAAGTTTAACATAAAGCTCTAAATACCAGTTCCTGGGAGCAACCGGGAGGCCTTCGGCTCTGTACTCTGCTTGAACCTTCTGGGGCATCAGGTTGGCCACTGTGTGAACTTGCCACTTCAGAGTTCAGATGAGGGCACATGGGATTGAATGTTCCTCCAAACAAAAAGGTCTTTGCAGGTAGAGATCCAGGTGCCAGGGGAAAGAGTTCCATTAGCCCTTTCAGTGATCAGCTAACTTTGTATGTGGGAATTTGAGAGGGGAGTGTACATTCAGCTATTCAGTCTTCCACTGTTCAGTATCCAAGACCTAGGCCTTAGAATTTTATATTCCCAATACGAACAGAGTTCATCAATTAGTGTGGTCCAGGGCAAGGCCTTATAAGGCATTAGGCAGTTGCTATGGTGAAAGCAGCCGGCTGCAATGTTGAATCAGGGAAGGGAGTTCAGTAACTGTGGAGCAGATACAGAGCAAAACTGTGGTTTACTTAAACTAATTATGGTAACTTTATCATACAGACAAGGAGTGGGAGATACGCCAGTCATTTGTGGTTAGTTTGGGTGCCTCAAACCAGGATCTGAAATTAAGATCTGAAGTTGGTTCATTAGCCACAGTCTTAACTATCGTTTTTGTGTTATGTATGGATGCAGAGTCCTGGTGGAATCCTGGCATAATCCTGGTTTTGTTTCCCACCATCACTTCATACTTTTCCTAGCTATAGAAGTTCTTGGCAAGAGCAGCCTGAAAACGTGATCTGTCTTATCTTTCTCTGCTTCCCAGTAGCTATCACTTTGTTCATCTCCTTGGCTTCTTGTCTGCTAGACGAAAGCTGTGCGGAGAGAAGCCAAATATTGGCAAGGAAGATTACCCTTCCATCACAGACCCACCAGTCAATAGTTTCATGGTTTTGCTCTTACCCAGATGCTGCAGTGTAAGCAGGATACCATCCATCTCTCCTGGGGGAAGAGCATTGGAAAGCACAGTCATTGAATATGTGGAGACAAACTAAGGCTGTGGTTATATTGGTGGCTTGGCGCAATATGGAGCCACCTCTAATTGTACCGGTTTAAAGTATTGTGGGGCATAGCACACCCTGCTGCGGGTTACCCAAGCAGACATCCTATGGTCAAGCATCCACATTACTGCAGTACCTCAGCCACGGAATGTGATGTCTAGTCATTTTTCAAAATGCATGTGTGTGCATATGTGTGTATGTGCACACACACATGCACATGTGCGTATAGGCAAAAATTCCCAAAAAACCCACCCTGGTGGTGGGAGCGTATCTGCAGGTTCAGACTGCCAATCTGTTCTGTGCGTACTCCCCAGCATTCAGGCATCCAGCCATGCACAATGAATGTGCAGGGAACGAAAAACACCACTTGTGATGTGGTGCCTTTTTAACCCAGCTCCAAGTTGTCCTAGGACAGGGTGAGCATGCCCGGGGAACACCTGACAGATGTGGCTGTGTGAGTGTGCCCCTTTGGTCCGGAGTGCTCATGTGATCTTGGTCTATGATTGAGTGATCATCTGTAGGTGAATCTGCAGTACATCTGAATGGACTCTTTCCTTACCATTTGGCATTGGTGTACGAATAGTGGTCTTAATAATACATCATGACTGGAAAATGTCACAATGGGACACAGAGAATAGTGGGTTCTGAAAGCAGTTATTTAGCGGTATGTTTTCTAAGTCCAAACAAACATTTAGACAACAAATCAGAGGGTTTAATATGATGATGATGTTCTAAATTTTACTCCCAATCCTCCTGAAGTGTCACCTTAGCTATAAAGCCAAGATAATGTTAACAGGTGTTACTATCTTACAGTTCTTCCTTGTCAGCTGTTACGGTTTGGTGTGTATTAGCAACTGCCAAGAGGGTATTATTGATCTGTTGAGACATCTGTTCTGCTTACATTCATTTGCCTATTCTCTTCTGATGGATGGGTTGCTTATCCCAGAGCCCAGTCTTACTAACAAGGTCTCTGCAGATGGGAAATAAACACTGTCAGAAGAGAAAAGCCTAGACTTCATAGCTTGTATTTAGACAGGAATAAGCATCATTTGAACAGATGATGGTACCTCTGTGAAAATGCTTTGGGAAATGAAGGCATCAAATAACTAATGCATTACTTTAGTTAAAGTAGATCCAGGTGGGTAGCCATGTTGGTCTGAAGCAGTAGAACAAAGTTTGAGTCCAGTGACACCTTTAAGACCAACGAACTTTTATTCAACGTGTGAGCTTTTGTGTGCATGCACATTTTACTTAAAGTAAAATTTCATTGAGTCCTTTCTGGGAGAAAAGCAGACTGTAAATACTTTAATTAAATAAAATTCTTCTCCCCAAACGGAGAAAATACTTTAATATATAATGACACATAACGATTACTTGAATAGGATGCTGGTAGCTTTTATAATGAAAAAGCAGAGTTAACTAAATCAGGGGTGGGCAATTGTTTTGGCTTGGGGGCCACTTTGTGGGAGCGGAGGTTAGCGGAGGGCTGCACCTTTTAAAATGATTGCATTCATTACTTAACAGTGCATTTCAGAAAAGGTATAAATTGTATCATAAAAATCAATAAATATAAATTAAATAAAATAGTGGTAGTTTTATTCAATTTATTTATTGTGCTAATTTCATATCATCTATAGCTGCGAGCACATTTAATTTTAGAATCCGTTTAATGAGACAAATGTACCCTATCACACTTTTCTACAATTTTTGTGAAATCAGGAGTGAGATTGCTTGTTGAGATTCTCATCACAGCCTGCAAGTTAATGTCTGTCAAAGAGCATCTATATTTACTCTTGTTAATCTTCATGTCTTGGTGGGCTGCAAAAAACTCGGTGGCGGGCCGCATGTGGCCCGCGGGCCGCCATTTGCCCACCCCTGAACTAAATGCCTGCATATTTCTTAGAGACTTCTGTGCTGATATAATGATTATTACTTTACTTATGTCTGTGTTTATTCTTTATTCTTTGGATTGTTATATTAATATTTGTAGGGGGGGGGTTAAAAAAGGAAAAAGTTGGGGGAAATCATTTAAACTTATTTTTGCACAAGTATGCCCTTCATGGTAAATGACTAGTTAGCGACTGCCCTTGGCGGTACATGGCAACTTCCTGCCTGTTCTGCACCCGAGCGGGAGCTGGTTTGAAACACCTGCCAAGACTGTTGCCAGAAAAAAAGATTGGGAGGCTGTTAGGTGGGACCAGGGCTCTGTGACAGGGCATATGCTTTGGAAGTAGAAAGTCCCAGGTTCAGTCCCCAGCATCTCTAGTTAAAAAGGATCAAGAAATCGGTGATGTGAAAGACCTCTGCCTGAAGCTAGACTGCGTGCAGAGAGCACTGACTTTGATAGACCAGTGCTGACTGCATATAACCCAGCTTCACTGCATTGCTTAAGATGATTTTTTTCAAAAGACTCACTGTTTTGGCCTATTAATATAAAAGCATCTTATGGAAATTAAAGAATAATTTCCAGGCTGTCCATTTGCACATATATTGATATGGCTAGAATGAACCAGTTCAAAGAAAAAGTGTGTGCAGAACTGGAAAGTGTGTAAAATATGCATTATAAAGATATTATGCATTATTATGTTGCAACATCTAAAGATGCATTATAATGTTGCAACACCTAAAAATGAGAGGGACTCTATCCCTGTTCTTTCCACTCCGTTGAGCAAATTTTGAAGTCTTACTTCAGCCTAAGAAGATACTTCCTCCAATTTAAGAGGCTCTTCTGTTGGAGACGAAGTTGGAGAAAGTCTTCTTAGACTGGAGGAAAGCTCCTTAGAGGACTGTTGGATACACCCCACTATCAGCTACACCATTTTGGGCTCATCCACTTGCATATCTTCCAGAATCAAATATGTTGTCATATGCCAACAGTGCTCAACTGTACTTTACATAGGACAAAGGGCCAGCCTTTGTGTAAACAAATAAATGGACAAAAAAATCTGACATTAAAGATGGAGAATTTTTAATCTCTGAAGAACGTATGTCATGCACCTGAAGCAGTGAAGTTTTATGCTAGAATACAAACTTGTTGGTGTTTAAGGTGCTACAAGATTCCTGTTTGTTCATCCTCCAAAAGGCTAACATGGCTACTCCTCTGGAATTATTAAATGTAGCAGAAAAAATGCCTTGCTGGATCAAAGAATAATCCATTAGTCCAGCATTCTGTTTCCAAGAGAAACCAACCAAATGCCTCTGGCAGCTCCAGAGATGACGATGGCCTTTGCGATCTGTTTTCTCCCAGCATATGCTACTCAAAAGTACCCTGCCTTGGAACATGGATTTTCCATTTAGCTGGCTTGGGGATTAGATATTGATCACCAAATTCACAGAGAAGAGCTCTAAGAAGATTTCTCACATTAGCAAACAAAGTGTATAAAAACATGGTCAACATGCGGGTCAGGTCATTCACAGCATCTACAAACACTTTTAGATCTGAATCTGAGAAGTGTGTCTTTTTTATCATGGCTCTGTTTTGATTTCTGGAGGTCAGGAATTAAAGCCGAAATGGCCCCCAGTGAATTTTTTTCTTCCACAGCTTGTTGCTGTGACATTTTCACATTAATTAGTAACACATTCAGTTGCCCATGGTTGATACAGACTGCACAAATGTGATAAAAATTTGATGCAATAATAGCTGGCCATTTTTCAGTCCTTCAGATCAAATGCTTGCAAGTAATGTAGTGTATAATATGTTCTGTTAACAAATTGCCTCTCGATGGTAATAAAGCAGCCTTGTATAACAATAAAGTATTTTCAAAGATTCTTTCCAATAATCTCCAAAACGGATCTCACTGAATTCATATTAGAAAGCCATTTAATACTCAGTGCAAATTTTATGCCGGATTTGGTGACTGCTGGTATTACAGGAAAAACAGGTCGGACATCAATACTTTTAAATAGAGAAGGGGAGGCTGAGACTTTGCAGGAATGTTAGGGGGCAGCACTGCATACTTTTTTATATATAGCATGAGCTGTTGTTTCCTACAGCAAATTCTACAAGAATACAATGGACTTAGAAAGGTGTAACTCTCCTTAATATTGTACTGCAACTGGGCATTCCAAAGCATGTTTTCTCAGAAGCACGTCCCATGAAACTTAACCAATGGGGCGTACTTTCTAATAAGTGTGCTCAGATTCCAGCTTTAGTGAGTCTGAATCTGAGCCAGAATTTGCACTCAAGAAGCTACGCTAAAGCAGCTGCGGAGCAGGTCGGCCATGAGCCTTGTGATGGTTCTGCCTAGAACCAAGGCGGTGTTCTGTAACTAAAACAACTTGATTACTATGGTACACAGCTCTCTATACCAGAGGTGTTGAACTCATTTGTTACGAGGGCCAGATCTGACATAAATGTCACTTTGTTGGGTTGAGCCATGTGTGCCATAAAATGTAATGCCAGGTACCAGAGATATAACCGTTATAAAGAACATGGGCAAACCCAATTCATGATATTATTTTTTACTCAAAATACAAACAGAAGATCTGGACCGGGCGTTACAAGCTGTGGCGGGTTGGCTTAGACTGACCCAGTTGAAATTGAATCCGATGAAGACGGAGGTCCTGTGCCTGAGTTGGAGTGGACCAGGGGTAGGGATCCCACTATCGGCCTTCAGTGGGGCACCATTGGTGCCAGCGCTGAATGTCAGGAGTTTGGGAGTGCTCTTGGATGCCTCCTTAATGATGGAGGCCCAGGTAGCAGCCACTGCTAAGACAGCCTTTTACCATCTTTGGCTGATAAGGCAGTTGGTTCCCTTCCTCAAACACAATGATCTGGCAACAGTGATCCACACAATGGTCACCTCAAGACTGGACTACTGTAATGCTCTCTACATGGGGCTGTCCTTGTCACAAATCTGGAAGCTGCAGCTGGTGGAAAATACAGTGACCAGGCTGTTGATGGGCCTCCCAATACAGGAGCACATCCAGCCTGTGCTGAAGGCATTGCACTGGCTGCCAATAGCATACTGGATTCACTTCAAGGTGATGGTTTTGGTCTTTAAAGCCCTATGAGTTTGGGCCGGTCTACCTGAAAGATCGCCTTTCCCCGCATGTTCCCCAGAGAGAACTGAGTTCAGGGAGTCAAAACACTTGACTCTCCCTGTCCCAAAAGATACCAGAGAAGCCTCTACAAGGGCCAGGGCTTTCTCAGTAGCAGCTCCATACTGGTGGAATAAGCTCCCGGAAAACATCAGGGCCCTGCAGGACCTTTTACAGTTCTGCAGAGCCTGCAAAATGGAGCTCTTCCACCAGGCCTTCAATTAGGGGCTGCTACTAACAACACTGAACTTGGATAAGGCCCTTTATGACAACTGCATCTGCCCGTGATGTTAATAGAAACATTATTTGGGCATACTTTTTGCTATATCTGCAACATTATGGCCAATAGCTACCACCTCTAGCACTTTAACTGTATTTACCTGTGGAAGGTATTTGTAATGTATATGAATTTTATGATGTTTCTTGTATGAAATGAACTTTTATTGTTTTTATTGTATTTTAACTCTTAATGTGAGCTGCCCTGAACCTCCTTCGGCAGGAAGGGTGGGATACAAATCGAAGAAATAAAATTTAAAAATAAATAAATAATAAACATGCTTTAAACATAACAGCATAAGCCGAGCCCTGCTAGATCAGACCAGTGGTCCATCTAGTCCAGCATCCTGTCTCACACACTGGCCAATCAGTTCCTCTGAGTCTACAAAATGTTCCAAATGAGACCACCCCATAGATCTATACAGGGGTATTACAATATCAGCCATTTCATTCTTAATCCCTTTCCTAATCATACCTAATGTAAGGGTTTGCCTTTTTTCACTGCTGCAACACACTGGGTTAGAAAATATGAGAAGCTTTGTTGGATCAGGCCAATGGCCTATCCTAGGCGCCTAGGCGCAGCGTGGGAGAAACACCTCCCCCCTCCCTCCCTCACTGCTTCTGGCTGGTGCGTAGGCACAGCACAGGAGAAATGCTTCCCCCCCTCACTGCTCCTGGCTGGCACCTAGGTGCAGCACCGGAGAAAAGCCTCCCCACCCCCCTCCCTCATGGCTCCCAGCTGGCGCCTAGGCATAATGCAGGAGAAAAGCCTCCCCTCCCCTTGCTGCTCTTGGCTGGTGCCTAGGTGCAGCACAGGAGAAAAGCCTCCCCACCCCCTCCCTCCCTCGCTGCTCCCGGCTGGTGCCTATGCACAGCATGGGAGAAAAGCCTCCACACACACCTCTCACTGCTTCTGGCTGGCACCTAGGCGCAGCATGGGAGAAAAGCCTCCCCACCATCCTCTTCCCTGGGGGTGGAAACAATATACAAAGCTGAGCTTTCCCACTGTCTTTGAACAGTGAGATACTCCAATTACACAAAGTCAGCGTTTTGTGATGGCTAAGAACAACAGTCAGCACCAGACTTCAACAGTTAGCTACAACACAAACATCCTTCGAAATGAAATGTCATAATAGCAAGACAGGTAAAGCCAGGAGTTCACATATGACAACGGTTGGGGAGGCATCAATGATCCTTGTTGAATGTCATTAAATATTTTATACACAATTTCCTGTTTACAATTTTTAAACAAAACCTCTCTTGAGGAATTATTTTCAATTAAGTACAAAAAGTATTCAACAAGAATAGATCTGATAAAGTACCCCCAAAGAGTCCAAATTCCAATATGTATTGATCAAAAGCATTGAAAGCCAGTGTTTCTTCAAGAATCCAAATAAATAACAATGGTGAAAGTGGGCAACCTTGTCTCGTTCCCTTTTGAACTTTAAAATAATCAGTCTTTTCGCCATTAATTATAATCGATGACTTCTGTTCCGTATATATCGATTTAATCATATTCAGCAAAAATTCTCCAATTTGTAATTTCTCCAATTCCGCAAACATAAAGTCCCAGTTTAAGTTGTCAAAGGCTTTTTAACCAAATTTGTTACCTGTAAGAGCTAATAATTTTAAATCTTTATAACTGCTATTATATATATAATGGTACAGGTGAGGCGGAAAGTCTCAAAGTTTTTGAATTGTAATCGGAATACATAGCTACATAGAAAAATGGATAGTGATGATAATATTTCAAAAGTAACTATGTTAAGTTTTGTAACTGGAAAAATAATAAAATTTGTTTTCAAAAAAAAGAAAGAAAACCAGTGTTTCTTTTTTTAAAAAACGTGCTCATTGCAACTGATACAATTCACATTTGGCTAGCTTTTGTTTCTTCTTTCCCTTCCCACAACCATGTCAACATGTTCACTGGGCTGTTTCCATATAATTGGAGAAAGGGATGTACCTGGGGGTGTTTTCCCTCTCGCTTGCTCAGCTGGAGAACAAGCATCATTGCCGTGCTGCAGAGAGAATCCCGGGTCTGTAGGCTCTCCCACACAATGTAAAGCATGCCAGAGACTTTGCCCTGTGCCATTTGTGGCAGTTGTGCTGCCAGTTAGCTCTTGTGGTGGTCTGTTCACACTGCACAAGATGCCACAGAAACTGTGTTTAAAAAAGGCATAATGTGCCCTGTTGTAGCTGTGCTATATCCACAGGAGATGTGTTGATCTGAATCTGGACACCAGGCTGTGCTAGCAAGACAGCCCAGGCCACACAAGGCACTTCAGAAACCAGGATAAATACTGAGCACCTTTGGGAAACAGGTGCTGCTTATTGCAGTCGTTAAGGAGCTCTCTTGCAATTGTTCAGCCATGGGTGGAGTGGCTGGCAGTATACTGACATGTGATTGAGACACCACCTTCAAAGGAAAGGGGGGATGTGAAGTGTTTACCCATTTATTCTGGCACAACAAAAAATTTCACAGCTCCCAGGAAGGGCAACTGGACAAGAGGCTGTCAGAACAATTTGAGTGCGATCTTGTCAGATCTCAGAAGCTAAGCAAGACCAGCCCTTGTTAGTTCTTGGATGGGAGACCACCAACATAGTCCAGGGCAAACTAATCTGAAGCCCGGACTGTCCCTGCAAGAATTTCTTTGTTCCCATTCATTTTGTTTTCCCCATTTCTTCCAGAGGGAGGTGACCCCCCAACTCTAGATCATTGGGTTTGGTTTAGGCAAAAATTAGCGGATGTGATTTCATTGTTGTTCTGGATCCAAACTTGTCAACATTATTTATTTAAAAATGGATAACCTGCTTTTCCTCTCTGAAAGTGACCTTGTTGTGGTTGACAAAAACAACACTAAATGGCAGTGATATAAAACCCAGAGTCAACTATAATAGAGAGGAAGGCTGCCAGTCAAACAGAAAAGGAACACTAAAAGCACCTCAGCCATCAATTCCAAGGAGAATACAAATATGACTTCCGGCAAGACTTGCGAGCATGGCAGACGTGCTCCTCCGCATCTGCGGGGAGCGCGATCCATACCCGGCGGGAAGAAGGGGCTCTGGACTGGTGCCGAGCCCCCAGAGACCCCAGTGAGGGGGCTCTGCCTGGGGTGGCCCGAAGGGGATCTCTCCCTACGGTGGCGACCGAGGGATAGAGATCCCTTTTCATCACCCCCATAGGTTCCCCCACCGTGGGAGCCGTATGGCTGAAAGCGCAAATCCGAGAAGCAGCAGAGAGTGCGAAGCAATGAGGCTGGAACTGACAGTTACGCATGGAGAAAACGTGAGTCTGAAGTAAGAAAAGCAGAACACAACAGGAAGACGGCGGGAGGAGTGAAACCCCCCCTCTCCGGGACTAGCGTACTTACGAGACTCTTTACGTGGCGTTACTGCAGGAATAAAAGCCCATCCGCCTTGCTAGATGGCAGCATCGCTCACTTGGAGATATAAACTTTAGAAGGACATAAGTGCTGTTTGAAAATTTGCTCCTTTCGTTCATCTTATCTATCTATAAACAAAGAGCGTAGTCTCAACAATGACGGGGAAACTGAAACCTTCCCCCAAACTAGGAAGTACAGCTCCGAGTTCAAAGGTTGATACCACAGAGATGAGTGCGGTGTTCTCCTCGTTATTGTGACCTCTAGTGAACCAAATGACAGCTCTCAACGTTAAAATGGACAAAATGCAGCTAGAACTAAAAGAGTCGAATAAATCCACAGAGAAGCTGCAGCGAGAACTTCTGGAAGTAAAAACTTCAGTAAAAAACCAAGATGCAAGACTACAAAAGGCAGGGAAGGAAAAGGCCTTCCACCACGATCAGCTTTTGAAATTACAAATGGATAGATCGAATTTTTTCCTAAGACTTCAGAATGTGCCAGAAAACACAGGAGAAGACCTTAAAAATTTGCTAAGTGAAGCACTTGAACCAGTGACAGGCATGAAAGCAGCGGATATAAAAAGCGATATGGATATGGTTTACAGAACCTATCCAGATTACACTAAAAAGAAAAGCCTGCCTGGTGAAATTATGATAAGGTTCTCCAAAAAATCTCAAGAGACGTGGTGCTTAGGACCACAAACAAAGCAGCTCTGAAGATCCTGGGAGAAGAAGTAAAAGTGATGAAGGATATCCCATTTGAAATAAGGAAAAGAAGGAAAGCCTATGGAAAATTGACATCTTGGCTCCAGTCTGAGTCTATCATCTATCGTTGGAATACTCCAGAAGGACTATGCTTCAGCATCAAAGATAAGAAGTATAAGATTGACTCTGTTCAACAAGCGAAAAAATTTCTGGAAAAAAGCAAAGAGCAGAAAACTGGGAGAGACTCAGATGGTTCACTGGCCTCGCAAGAAAGCATGTATGGATTTGATAGCTCAAAGAGTGAAGAAGAAGTGTCTGACTCGGAAAAGGGAGCTGCAGCTCCAAAAATAGTTGAGACTGTTAAGACAAGAAGAGGACGAAAGAAGAAATAGTGATTAAACATAAGCATTGCACTTATGTATTATAAATGGTTTAATTAACCGTATTTCTCTAGGTGGGCGTGCTGCCAAATAGTTTTTGATAACTTTTATAGTAGCAGTAACAAGTAATTGAAATTTATCCAAGGTTTTAAATGCTTCATAATTATTTTATGTAACAAGGTAGTATTAAGCAAATGATAAAGTACTCTCTGTATAAGGTATATGTAGCTTAGATTGTAGCGTTATAGTTGTAGTTATAGAGAAAAATCAATAAAAAAAATAAAAAATAAAAGGAGAATACAAATATATCCTGGTATCCTGGTATCCTTCCTCTTTACCTGACAAGGGTGGTTTGTTTATTTTCCCCCACATGTGCCATCAGGTAGGTTCGCCAGCTGAGTTGGGAAATATCTTGGAGATTTTTGGGGTGGAGCCTGAGCGGTGGGTGTTGCATTCTGACACACTTCCGGTGATGTCAGGGGGTGTGGCATATGCAAATAGGTTATGCCAATGAGCTCCTGCACCTCTTCTTCTACAAAATGACCCCTTGTCAGAATCTGCTGATTCAGACAAATGTATCTTGCTACTTACAGCCATGCTCCACTTTGTATTTGCTGTTTTGCTTTGCTGCTTTGCTTTATTATAGTACTGTATGTATGCCTTCATCAACACCTGTCATGTACCCCTCATCCTGGCCAGTATGTATTAGCATGTATGTAGAATGTGTAACCCCAGGTTTATGACCCTGACCGGCCTGGTTTGTGTAACTGTCAAAGCGGGAGGATGTCAGCTTCAAAGCTTGGGAACAATGGGCCTCTCACACTCCTACCTCCGCATTCCATTCATCTCGGCTGAGACTCTAAGGGAGGACAAGTCTCATCTCTTATCAATGTGCGAAAGCCTCGAGGCCATGGATTGTTATGTGAACTGGTAACATCTGAAGGGTCTGGTTGGGAAGGGGAAATTTACAACTTGACACCTCACTTTCTTTCCTGTGGGAATCAAACGGCCAGAGCCCCGTTTTGCCCGCCGTTTTTCCCTTGTAGTGATTGGCTACCTATGGGTAATTCAAACTGCTTAGAAAAGTATAATAGACCTGGTTTGGCCATCTGTGTCATCTCTGACAATAATCCGAGAAGCTGTACCAATGTAGAGATTGGAAATAAAGAACTGTGTTTAATCAACAAAGATCTGATCCTTGACTACTTTGAGCAGAAGTCTCACAGATTGTCAGAGATCTGTGACTGGGACTTGGCCATTCCTGACCATGTCGGATGACGGTACTCTTCCCATCCCTACTACTCCGGAAGACACACCGACCATCCCTGGGGACCAGGGAGCCGGTGGTGGAGGCGGCAGAGGGGAGCCCGAAGTGCCAGTGACTACGATTCAAGGGGCTCACTACATCCCGTGCCCACCTCCTCTTCAGAGCGGGACCCCGAGGTACTCATGGAGCAATTTCGGTCACGGGACCGTGGACTCCTGGGTGCACGACCGGAAAGGGGCCCGCGTCTCGGTCCAGGGAGATCACCTCGACCGCGGGAAGTCGAGTTTCCTGGGAGACGATCGCGACACTACCTACGCCGGAGATTCGCGTCTCCAGTCCCTGGACGGAGAGAGAATGGGACCCTACGGGCCCGATCCCTACCGAGAAGACCAGACTCAAGCCCTCGACCGGATGATGGGAGATTTGCGGTTCCAGCTTACCACCGAATTGCGAGAGCTGGCCCTCGATCTCCAATATCAGTTCCGGGACGCCCTCACGGCTATGCAAGCGGCTCAGCCGGTGCCAGCCGTGGTCGGAGTCCAGCAGCCGGTGGTGCCTCCCGGGGGAGTCCCCGCCCCGGTGCAGCTGCCCGCGCAGCAGCCAGTGGCGCCGCAGGTCCCCCCTGTCATTCCTCGCCCAGTGCCCGCACCTCCACCTGGGCCGGGTCCCGTGCCGGCAGGGCCAGTGGTTCGCCCGGCCCCCGCCGACCCGCTGACGGCTGCTTTCGATGGGAACCCCGAGAAGCTGCGCTTCTTCCTGCTGGAGATCGAGCGGTTCCTAGACACCTGGGGACATCTCTACCCCACCGAGAGGGACCGGATTGGCTACATCGGGTCCAAGCTGAAGGACACCGCCAGCGATTGGTATGTGAGCCTGCACAACGCCCCCGGGCCTGAGCTGCGTTCGCTGAACAACTTTATGTGGGCTCTCTGACACCACTATGAGGACCCCTTGGGAGAAGAAAAAGCCCGGAACCAACTACGGAGGCTGACCCAAGGGCGGTCCTCGGTGAGGGACTACACCGACAAGTTCCGGCGCATCTCAGCCAAGATTCGCGGCTGGACGCAGGACCTGCTCATGGAAAAGTATCGAGAGGGGCTGAGTTACGAGGTGTACGAGGCGATCCTGCGAGCGGGAAGGCCAGGGTCGTTGGGCGCTTGGATGAGGGCAGCCGCAGACGTGGAAGAGCGCTTCACCCTCATCAAGATGGGAGCTTCATCGACGGCCCCCAGCAAGACGACGCAGAAGGCAAAGACCAAGCCCAACATGCAAGAAATCCGAGATGCCCGGTTCAAGCAGGGGCTCTGCATGAGATGCGGGGAGAGTGGCCACTTCGCCTCAGCGTGCCCGAAGGGAGGGGGAAAGATCCCGAAGACCTCCACCCCGGTAGCCGGGAGCACTCCCAGCCGAGGAAAGACCTCGTTCAAACCCCGGGCTTTGCAGCTGGAAGGGGCAGCGAGCAAGCAAGGAGAGCTGGAGCTGACGGAAGCACAGATGTCGGGAAACTCCAACGGCCTGCAGTGAGCGGCGCAGAACTGCAGGTCCCTCGCCATGACGCGCCATCTCCGGTGAGCATCCCCGGCCCCTTGTTGTATATGGTAGTGACTGTAATGACCCCCGGGACTGGGACCCACGTCCGAGTCCATGCCCTAATTGACTCTGGGTGTGCTAGAGACTTGATTAGCCCACTAGTGGTGGAAGGGCTGGGACCCAAAGTCACCCCCTTGGGGGAGCCACTCAAATTCACGCAAATGGATGGTTCAGAGATGAAAGAGGCGTGTGTGGCAGAGACTGAGGGACTTATTGTGGGCACGGGGGAGCATTGGGAGAAGAGAGCCTTTGTCATCACCCCAAACACCCAATTCCCTATGGTGCTGGGGAGCCCCTGGCTAAGCTCCCACGATCCCTATATTAAATGGAGTGAAGGGAAAATCTCCTGGGTGGACGACAAGTGCCAGGGCCATAAATGGGATGCCGGGTGGGGACCAGGACCTCCGATGCCGCTCCGGCCAGCGGCCCTCACCCTAGTGCCCTCAACTGTCCCCCGGGAGTATCGGGACCTACTGGAAGTGTTCAGTGAGACTGAGGCGGACGAATTACCCCCCCACCGACTGTCGGATTGTGCTATAGAGCTGATCCCGGGCGAGAAACTCCCCAAAGGAAAGCTCTACTCGATGAGCCCCCCGGAGTGGGAGGAGCTAAGGAAGTTCCTAGACAAGAACTTGGAGCGTGGGTTCATTCGCCCTGCTAAGTCCCCCTTCGCGGCCTCCGTTCTGTTCCGGAAAAAGAAAGATGGGGGTTGCGGTTGTGCACGGACTACAGAGGATTAAATGCGGTGTCTGCTTCCAACGCCTACCCCCTCCCCCTGATTAAAGACTTGTTGACGGAGGCGGCAAAAGGAAAAGTGTTCACTAAACTAGATCTCAGAGACGCTTATTTCCGAGTGCGCATAAGGGAGGGGGATGAGTTCAAGACTGCCTTTAACACCCCGTTGGGACAGTTTGAATACCTGGTGATGCCGTTCGGTTTGAGTGGCGCGCCAGGGGTCTTTATGAGCTTGATAAACGAAGTGTTGCACAAGCATTTATTTAAGGGGGTGTTATGTTACTTAGATGATATCTTGATCTACTCAACTGATAAGAAAGAACACGTGAAATTGGTCCGGGAAGTCCTTTCCACCTTGTTAAAAAATCAGTTGTATGCGAAGCTGTCTAAATGCGAGTTCCATCGAGATTCCGTGGACTTTTTGGGGTACCGCATTTCGCAGAAGGGGCTAGAGATGGACCCAGCCAAGGTAGAGGCGGTGGTCCAATGGGAAGCCCCCAAAACGAGGAAACAGCTCCAGAGCCTATTGGGATTTTGCAACTTCTACCGCACCTTCATAAAAGACTTTGCCACCGTCACCCTCCCTTTGACTGAGTTGCTAAAAACTAAGGGGAGGGGGCCGGAAGCGGGGAAGCCCGGGGAGAGGATTGCCTGGAATGGGGAATGCCAGAAGGCGTTTGAGACTCTTAAAACTCTCTTTACCTCAGAACCCATTCTAGCCCATCCGGACGAAACTAAGGAATTTGTAATCCATGTAGATGCGTCTGATGTGGCTATGGGGGGGGGCATTTTGCAACAAGGTTCAGACGGGAAGTTGCACCCCCTCGCTTACATCTCGAAAAAATTTAATGAAACGGAAAGGAACTGGTCAGTCTGGGATAAAGAAGCCGCAGCTATCCGGCTAGCCCTCACTACGTGGCGGCATTGGTTGGAGGGGGCGCAAACCCCTTTTGAAATATGGACAGACCACAAAAATCTAGAAGTGCTGCGCACCCAGAGATCCCTGAATGCAAAGCAACTCCGTTGGGTGGATTTTTTCTCAAAATTTAATTTTGTGCTCAAACACCTCCCTGGGAAAGCCAATTCGCTAGCCGACGCGCTCTCCCGTTTGCCCCAGCATGAAAGTTTAAAGGAAGAGGTATTTGATTCTATGTTCTCCCCCAGCAATTGGGAGGAGCAGTGATCACCCGGAGCCAAAGTAAGCGAACAACCGTGGAATCGGAGGCGTGCGATTGGGGGGGGGGGACTATGCGCCAGAAGAAATTGAGGAGTTGGAGGCACTGGCAGACTGTTCCCCCAGGGAAAATAAGTGCTGGTATCATGGAGACAAATTGGTGGTGCCCCGCAGCAGGAGAAAGGACATATTACTAGCCTGCCACTCCTCTAAATTGGCAGGTCATTTTGGAGTTCTAAAGACACTCAATTTAGTTCAGAGGCAATTCTGGTGGCCACGCATGCGCAGGGATGTTTCGGACTTTGTCTCTGCCTGCCAGACCTGCTTGATGTGCAAAAGGAGGGGGGGGAAGTCCCGGGACTCCTGCACCCTCTACCCACTCCTTCTCGCCCTTGGGAGGCAATAGCTATGGACTTTATTACAGACCTGCCACCCTCAAAGGGAAAGACTGTAATTTGGGTGGTGGTGGACATGTTTTCTAAGCAAGCCCATTTCACTCCTTTCAAGCAGCTGCCTACAGCTAAAGGGATGGCCAAGGCTTTTTTCAACCACGTGATTAAATTACACGCTTTCCCCAAACGCGTGGTATCCGACAGGGGCAGTCAGTTCGTTGCCAACTTCTGGCGGGAGCTCCTGAAGTTTATGGACATAGAGCCTGCTCTAAGCTCTGGTTGCCATCCAGAGACCGATGGGCAGTCCGAACGAACTAATCAAATTCTGGAACAATTTTTGAGGTGTTATACTAACTACCACCAGGACAATTGGGTGGAGTTGTTGCCATTTGCGGAATATAGCTACAACAATGCAGTGCATTCGTCTACGGGCATTTCCCCCTTTATGGCGGTGGGGGGCTTTGAGGGAAAACCTTTGCCCACATTGGAAGATGCCTCGGATACTTCCCCCACCGACTTTAAACGATGGTGGGCGACCCTGCAAGAGTCGTGGCCTCTAATAGCCAAAACGCTTGATCAAGCCAAAGAGGATTACAAAAAGTATGCAGATCGTGGTCGGGCTGAGGGCTGGGACCTCCAGCCTGGAGACTCTGTCTACCTTTCTACCAAGAACATACACGGACTGCAACCCAGCAGAAAACTGGGGTGGAAATTTGTGGGCCCTTACAAGGTGTTGCGCAAAATCTCTGATGTGTCTTTTGAATTAGAATTGCCCAAATCACTGAGTTCTGTGCATCCTGTTTTTCATTTCAGCTTACTGAAGAAGAATCCTGGGCCGAATACATGGCATCCAGTTCCTCCGACACCTCCTCCACTGATGAAGGGGGAGGCACCCCATTTTGAAATTTCTGAAATTCTTGATTCTAAGCTGCGTAGGGGCCACTTATATTATTTAGTTAGATGGCTTGACTTTGGCCCGGAACAAAACGAGTGGGTTCGTTCTGAAAATGTGCATGCTCCTAAACTAGTTAAAGCTTTCCATAAAAAGTTCCCAGACAAGCCCAGATAGATGTATTTTTGGGGTGCCAGAGTGTCAGAATCTGCTGATTCAGACAAATGTATCTTGCTACTTACAGCCATGCTCCACTTTGTATTTGCTGTTTTGCTTTGCTGCTTTGCTTTATTATAGTACTGTATGTATGCCTTCATCAACACCTGTCATGTACCCCTCATCCTGGCCAGTATGTATTAGCATGTATGTAGAATGTGTAACCCCAGGTTTATGACCCTGACCGGCCTGGTTTGTGTAACTGTCAAAGCGGGAGGATGTCAGCTTCAAAGCTTGGGAACAATGGGCCTCTCACACTCCTACCTCCGCATTCCATTCATCTCGGCTGAGACTCTAAGGGAGGACAAGTCTCATCTCTTATCAATGTGCGAAAGCCTCGAGGCCATGGATTGCTATGTGAACTGGTAACATCTGAAGGGTCTGGTTGGGAAGGGGAAATTTACAACTTGACACCTCACTTTCTTTCCTGTGGGAATCAAACGGCCAGAGCCCCGTTTTGCCCACCGTTTTTCCCTTGTAGTGATTGGCTACCTATGGGTAATTCAAACTGCTTAGAAAAGTATAATAGACCTGGTTTGGCCATCTGTGTCATCTTTGACAATAATCTGAGAAGCTGTACCAATGTAGAGATTGGAAATAAAGAACTGTGTTTAATCAACAAAGATCTGATCCTTGACTACTTTGAGCAGAAGTCTCACACCCCTGGGCTCAGGTATGTCTGAAGAGTGTTTTCAAAACAGTTTATGTGGCTCAGAACAAAATAACTGGCCAAGTAATCTTGTACAGCATGCTGAAAGCCATGGAAGAAGCTTCAGTTATGGCCAGCAGAAATTTGTCCCAGCAGCAGAGAATAAGTCAGGCTGTGATATCAGAAATATGAGGCTTGACCATGTGATGGTGGATGTCACATGACAGCCAAATACCTTATTCCTCAATGTCTGCACATTAATGGGTTGGATTCTATGGAGAATTTCCATTAACAGAAGGGAAGAGATTGTTTTCACTGATTCCGACCCCTCACTGATTCCTACAACTTTGCTGGCAGGGAGTTCCCAGTCCTCTAAGAGCAGCATTTCAGTGGGCGTACTGGGTTGCAGCAGAAGATAGGAGGCAGTGAAGTCCTGTTCTGCTATGGAAATCTCCTCTGTCAGCAGAGATCTACTGTCCAACCCAATGTAGGGAAACTTATGTTTTAGTGGTTGGAAGTCCAGTAGAAACTGTGGCTGAGGACAGATTGGCCGTCTCGGCCGCTCCACCTCCGCTTCAGAAGTGGAGGCAAAGTGGCCGTTCAGATGGCCGCATCTGCCCCCAGGAGGTGGCCCGGATGCATCGCGTCCGGCGCCGCGCTCCTTCCGCACCAGCCGAGCACCACTTCAAAGTGGGGCTCAGCTGCTGCGGCGTGCCCTGCGCGCATGTTCCACCCGCCGGAGCGGGTGTGAACACGCGGGGGCAGGGGCAGCCACGCGGCATCCGCCCGCTGCTCCAGGAAGCCGCCCACAGTCTGAACGCTGCGGGCGGCTTCCTTCTGGCGGCGTGCAAATGCCGCGCCGTGGGGAAATTCCCCCCACCCCATTCTGCTGCGCCGCAGAGGTGCGGCAGAATGGCAATCTGTCCTCAGCGTGTGTGAGTGCCTCATAAGACTTGAGATAAAGCTTTGGTTGGTGTGATGTGTTTTTTTAAAAAATGACTGTGCAAAACTATCACAACCCAAACCACAGCGACTCTGTTCGGTTTCAAATGGTTTTTATGTATTGAATTTTAAGGATGAGAAAGGAAATATGCTAGCTCTATTAGTGTGCCATGTTTCTAACAATATTTTAATGACCTCATTGCATTGTAATTTGTATCATAACACCAATTTCTTCTGGAAAGATTGTGGGAGATGTAATTATTGTCTCATTAAGCTCACTCTTCATGCTCTTTAAGGCAGTAAAGTCACATTTTCAGAGAGAATAAAAATCAGAAATTAATTTCTGGGAATTCTAGAAAGTCATTTCTCAACACAGATCACTAATGAATGAAATAAGTAGCTGCTGTGTATCAGATTCTCGGGCTTTAATCTGATGCTATAGCTTCAGTAATTTGTCTCTTGATAATGGCTGATTACAATGACCTTCAAGTGGCTATGTGACTTTCATTCTGTCTGGATAAAATAAGTTCTCATACCTATTAATACAGGACAAGTTGTTCCTCTTTCCCAGCACCTAATCTGGTATATACCATTTCCTGGGCCATCTGGATGCCTTTTGGCAACTTTTTATAGACCATAAAGTGAAGTGGATACAAGAACCCTTCAACAGAATTGCCAGAAAGACAAGTACTCACACAACTAATTTAACAAGGGTTAGCTAACATCCCATTCAGAAGGTTCTGATTGCTAGCAATTAAGGGTAAGTTCTACCTCAGCAGCTGTTTTCACACTTCAGATGAAACCAAGTGATGGAATCAATGATAAACCAGAAGCATAGATAAGATTATTGCTCTCCAATCCTCATTTTATCTTTCCTTGCTTTTTCTCACCATTAACCAGGCATTCCTGGCAAGGTAGAACATTGAGAAAGATCTTTCTGGGTAGCAAGCTAGCAGCAGCTGAAGTGTATGTGTTTTATGCTGTCAAATCTCTTCCAGCTTATGGGGACCCTATGAATTAATGTCCTATTGTTAACGCCCTTGCTCAGGTCTTGCAAAGTGAGTGCCATGGCTTCCTTTGTTGAGTCAATCCATCTCATGTTGGGACTTCCCTCTTTTCCTGTTGCCTTTTATTGTTCTCAGCATTAATATCTTTTCCAGTGACTCGTTTTCTCATGATGTAACCAAAGTAGGATAGCCTCAGTTTAGTCATTGTAGCTTCTATATGTTCAAACCTCAGTTTAGTCATTGTAGCTTCTTGATTTGATCAAGAACCCATTTATTTCTCTTTTTGGCAGCCCATGGTATCCAGAAAATTCTCCTCTAATACCACATTTCAAATTAATCAACTTTCTGCCTGTCAGCTTTCTTCATGTTCAGACTTTAATACCCATATGTGGTAATGGGGAATACTATGACATGAATTAACTTCATATTCATTGCCAGCAACACATCCTTGCCCTTAAGAATATTTTCTAGCTCCTTCATGGCTGACTGCCCCAGGCCGAGGACAGACTGAAGGTCTGCACCGGAACAGCCACGGGGCCGAAAGTCCCGCAGGAAAAGCAGCCCGTGGCGCCCCATTCATATTGACTGCGAGGGGCGGAGGTGCGCGGCTGCTGGCTGCCTGGGTGAGCTGCGGCTATGCGCAGCCGTGGCTGCCGTTTGGACTTCCAGAGGCATGTGCGATGTGCCGTCGGCGTATTCACACCCATGGGAAGCACCGGGGATGCGCACGGAGACTCCTGGGGACCAGTTCCCAGGAATCTCTGGCTGAAGCAGCACCAGGGCGCCTCGTGGATGGGTGAGTCCACGCTGGCGATGGGGGACAGCTGCGGCTGTCTGGATGCCCTCTCTGCCTCTGCTTTTAAAGGCAAGGCACTCCAGATCCCCAGTCTGTCCTCAGCCCGTCTCATTCTCCTTCCTTCCGATTTCTTGGTTGCAGTCTCCATGTTGATTTTTCATCATTCCTAGCCAATCTTGTGGAACAGATCTCTTGTTCTTCCTTTTTTGTTGTTTTCTTCTATTTCTTTACACTGGTTATTAAAGTAGTTCTTTTTGTCTCTATGTGTGAGTAATTTCATTCCCAAGACTATGTAAATTATGTAAAACAGAACACTTCAAGGGAGTTTTTCTATAAAAGCAATAGGGCCGTATTAGAACAGAATACTTCAGGAAGGGGCTTTATAAAAGGAAATTGATTATGTATAGGATGTCTTGATTCATTGTTTTCTGCTGATGTAATGCCATTTTTCTTTGTTATATCCACACTCTATATCATGCCTAATATGCTATACTCACTCAGATTTTGTAATCCTAGTCCTGGTACATTGCTCATTCATTGTTTCCGTGTATTGATTGTATTGATTTACACTCTGCTGATTAGATGTCTCTTTGTATTCAATGTAATTGGAGTATGCTGTGTAATCTGCTTTGAGTTTCCGTGAGAAAGGAAGATAATAAATACAGTGAATGCCCCCTATGGCAGGGGTCCCCAGTCTTTTTGAGCCTGCAGGCACATTTGCAATTTTGACATGGCATAATGGGCGCAGCAAGAAAATGGCTGTCAAAAATTGGCTGCTGGAGGAGGTAGAATCAGCCACAAAATGATTGCCACAGCTTAACTTCATTAAACGCAGTGCAGATCCTTATGCTGTGGTGGCAGCTGCTGCCAAAGGAATATTTTAAAAAATCTGCACAGCCAATCAAATCAAAACTCCTATAGTCAATCAGAAGCCTTGCTGGACAAAATCCCTGCCTGGCCCCGCCCACTTTCTAAAAACACTTGGCAGGTATCAGAAGCATCCTCAGGTGCCATGATGCCCACATTAGGGACCCCTGCCATTTGGGTCACCATAAGTCAGCTGTGACTTGATGGCAAAAAAGAAAAGAAATAAAAGTTAAACTGTGTGTGTGTTAAATCTGGGTCATTAATGTGTACCCTATAAAATCTGTTAGTTTTTGTATGATTCTTATTTGGCTTTTTATTTCCCCTTTCAAAATCCCTAGCTCTTATAGTTCAAGAAAAATATTAGCAATATATATTGCTGTGTGGCTCCTGTCTGAGGATGGATGGATGATGACAGTGTATTCCAGTAGTCAATCCCTGAAGACCCATGTAGGCTTGATGCTCACATATGGACGGCAGAAATCATTGCATGAGTGACCAGATACTACATGCAGGGCTACCTTCTGAATGAGCATCTTGTGCTTCTGGCTTCCTGTGAAACCTTTGCTGGATGCCTTTGTTGGATAGAGGTTAGAATATTTTCTTCCCTCTGGTTTTCTGATTGGCTTTTGTGACCTTAGTGCTGTTTTCTGCTCATTTAACAATGTATTTTTGGCACCTGCTGAGTATGCATGATGAAGCTGTGAGTAGGGACTGCTGCAGCAAATTTGCTGAACTATCAATCTGTTGTCAGTCACTGCCTGTAGAGACCAGCATAGGGAACAAAACTGAAGGGACAAGAGTGAACGAGCTGATGATGTAAACAGACTGAATCAGCGGAATGTGGCTTTTGTTTGGGTTAGAATACTTGCTTGCTTTGGGATTTATGCCTGAACAGCCTAGAGATGATGGTCATCTGGAAGATTCTTCTTATTGGGATGGGATAAAGCCACTCATTCACAAATCTTTGTCTGGTGGGGGGCGGTCTACGTCCATGACACTAGGGACAACCTGTAGATGGGAGTACTTAGTGGAAGATCATACTGACCATTGGCTTTCAGCTTGGGATTTGATTGCAGTTTTACCCTTAATACCTTTCAACTTTTTTAAAAAATGCCTTCCCTTAGTCTATCTCTGCTCTTCTGTGTTCTCATTCTGTGGCTTAATGGACAAAGTATTTTGGAGCACTTACCCTATCAGCAACTGGCCTCACCCTACTTCTTAAAGTTCCCCAAGTTATAAAATTGTGTGGGAATTTGGGCCGACTTCAAGGAAAACTACCACTATTACAGGTGTTCTGATATGCACTTTTTAAACACATCTCAGTCCAGATAAAATCATGTCCAATTGAAAGTAGGGATGTTGCATATTCAGGGGTCATTTCGAGCAGGAGCTCGGGGGAGCTCAGCTCTGGGAGTTGGTGCCAGCCGCCTCCCCCACGGGGGAATGCCTGCTTGTGTCATGGCTGCAGCAAAATGACTCCATCCCCTGGAAAGGTCCTTGTTCCTCCGACCAGCCTTCTGAAGGCTTCAGTCGCCACTGAAGCTATCCTCCCAGAATAGTGGTATTTCTGAGGCTTGGATTAGTAGCTGTCCCCTCTCTGCCAGCTCTTTCTTTCTTTCTTTCTTTCTTTCTTTCTTTCTTTCTTTCTTTCTTTCTTTCTTTCTTTCTTTCTTTCTTTCTTTCTCTCTCTCTCTCTCTCTCTCTCTCTCTCTCTCTCTCTCTCTTTCTTTCTTTCTTTTTCTTTCTCTCTCTCTCTCTCTTTCTCTTTTGCCTTCTGACATACTTCCAGTGATGTCAGGTGGTTTAGCATATGCAAATAAGTTATGCTAATGAGTTATGCTAATGAGCTCCTGCACCTCTTGTTCTACGAAATGACCCCTGTGCATATTTAAATGTGAGCATACTTGCTGGTCAAATTTATCATGTTCATAGATAGCAGTCAGATGTCAGCTAATCACTTGGTCTGTCAGGTTGTGCCGAACAGCTTCAAATGCCTGCCACATTGGTTTACATCTAGTTGTCTCAAAACTGTACATGCACAAAGATGCTGCTGATTCAAACTGATCGGCAGCCATTAGCAACACGAAGGACTACTTAACCATACAATTTTATTGAAACCCAGCATTTATTGATGACTGATTTAAATGATGTGTGAGTGATCTGAGCCGGTTTGCATAGGGTTTTCCCTAAATTGTGCATGCACAAAGATGCTGCTCGCTCAAACTGATCGGCAGCCATTAGCTTAACTAAGGGCTATTTAGACAAACACTGAAGGATAGGATTTTATTGAAACACAGCATTTATTGATGGCTGATCTATATGATTTGTGAGTGATCTGATTGTCTGTTTAATCAGTTGCCTACTGAGCAGAGCCCTTATGCAGCAAGGATGGGAAGGTAGTAAAATGCAGTCAGGGTCTGTGAGAATGCACATGTGTGAAAAGCCAGTTATATTGTACAGGATGGTTAGTAAGGAAACAATAAAACAATGTGAAACACCCACAGGCATATTAACAAACTATCAAACTGATCATTGAAAAATAGTGTCTCTGTTTGCAACAGGCAAACGGGGCACAAGCTGAATCAGAGGATATTCGTGAACCCCTAGTTGAAAGCTGTAGGAAATGGTAGTCACAGCTCACTTTCTCTCAGTTATGCCCAGCGGAGTTTAAGAAGCAGTTTGTGGATTTCAGAAACTGGAGGCAGTTGCCTCCATTCAAATAGTCCTCTAGATACTATTCAAATAGTCCCCTAGAAGATGGTTCCCGATGGTACACATAGTATAAAACCGGTGGGATGCAGAAGTGTTAACCTGTTTGGCTCCCAAACTAAACCTACACCGCAAGCGGGATCTTTGAATCTTATTCAGGAAATAACACTTCAAGAAAAAGAAATTTTGACACCAGATTATATAGTTTATGAGATTTAATTGGAATATAAATTTGAGAATTTGTCTCCTTTTAAGTACATGAGAAAATGTCCAGATAAACCAGTACAAAGGAATTTCCAGATAATATTATTTGACTCAGATTGATTTCCTCTGCGGCTTCAGTGATCTTCAAAAAACAGAATCACTGAAGCCGCGGGGGAAATCGTGCAAAGCCCTGGGTCAAAATGCGCCCCATGGCAAATATTGGGAAATTCAAGCAGGCAATCGGGGCAAAAGGAGGAATGATACCGGAGCAGCACTTGTGAGAAATTGGTCTCATCCTAGCTGCTAGTTCTATGCAGTACATAATCACAAAACAAAGTTTGAGTCCAGGGGCACCTTTAAGACCAACACAGTTTAATTCTGGGTATAAGTTTTCATGTGCATGAGCACTTCTTCAGATAATTGGAAGAGTTTTCCTCAAACCTTACATAAAGGTGGGGGGGGGGGTTAGTTGTCAGGAAGGGCTAGTTAATTTTGAGTCTAACTAGCCCTTCCTGGCAACTAACCTCCCTCCACTTTCTCTCTACCTATATGTTAGGCTTGAGGAAAACTGTTTCAATGTATCTGAAGAAGTGTGTATGCACACAAAAGCCTATACCCAGGATTAAACTTTGATGGTACTAAAGGTGCCCCTGGACTCAAACTTTCTTCTGTTGCTTCAGACCAACAAGGCTACCTATCTGAAAGAATCACAAAACAATAGTTTCAAGGGAAGAAGGAAGCAAAGCAGACACAAACAGCCAATTAAAGGAGCAGTCCAACAGAAGACCCTTCACCTTTGGCAAGCTTGGTATCCTTAGAAGGATTAGGGATGCCAGTCCCCAGGTGGGGGTGGGGGATCCCCTGATTTTTGGGGCTCCTGCCTGCCACCAGCCAGTTGGCCGGTGGGAGAAGCCCCCCCCAACAGGAGCCACCCACGGCCATTCCTTTCCCTTCCCTCCTGCCAGATTTAAAGGGTCCCCCAGCTGATCGGTGAGAGCATGTGGCCCACTGATCTGCTGGAGGGCCCTTGAAATCTTGCAGGAGGGGAGAGAGAGGGGTGGCCTCCGGACAAACACCTGCATGCCAAAAGGGAGGGGGTGGCCACCAGCCACCCACCTGCTTGGGATTCAGACACGTGGGCCCCTGCTCCTCAAAAAGCATTTAAAAGGTCCCTTTAAATGCTTTTGTAGAGTGGGGGCCATGCACATCTGAGTCTCAAGTGGCAATTTAGGCATGTGCGACCTCTGCTTTCCAAAAGCATTTAAAGGGACCCTTTAAATGCTTTTGGAGAGGGGAAGCGGGTGCCTGAATTTCAAGCAGCGAAATTTGCTGCTTGGGATTCAGGTGTGTCCCCAATGTGGTGACATCACTCCTGAGTGACATCATCACATTGGGGACATCTCCTCCCCCTCCAGGAATGCCTCCCAAAGTCCCCTGCTGAGGAGGAGGCAGGACCTGGCAACCCGAAGGAAGATGGAGGATTTATCTGAAAGAGAGAAAGTGAAGAAGAGGCTTTGGAACCACTTTCTGATTTCCTCTGGTCAACCCTCACTCCCTTTATCTTTTGTCTAAACCACCTAGCTCCTCATACCTGCTGACCCAATCCCTGACCGACACATCAGAGCCTACGTGTATATAACCCAACTTTGGATTTTTACCAACTTGCTGACAGGGGCTTCCATATAGATCTTGACAAAGTTCACATGGATATCCAATCATTATGGCAAAACACGCAAGTCTCTCATGGATTTCCACTGACCAAAGTCCCATCAGTGTTTGGTCATGTCACCCTAGAAGTTTAACTGATTCAAGGCTATCTCTGAATTTCATCCAGCACCCGTCTGAATGGCCTGTTTTCTGACAGATGTCATTTAAAAAACACTCTTCAGTGAAAATCATCCCTTTATGTATCCACATTTCCCCAAAAGGTATCCTCGCCCCTTTAAGGGTTCTTGACTAGGGGTGTGCAAAAAAAATGGTATTTTTCAGGTTCAGGTATATTGAATCTGAAAAATATTGGTATGTCCGATAGTCTCATCCCAAATCCCAATATTGGTGTAGTATTGGGATTTGGGAAATTGCTTCCAACGGAGAAAAAAAGGCATGTAAAGGGACACAGTCCCTTCAAATGCCTGAGTTCACTCGCCGAGTTGCACCACAACCATGGCATGGGCTGGCTTGGAGAACAGATTTAAAGAGACCTCTTTAAATCCCTTCTCCAAGCTGGCCTGTGGTGGTAGCAGCAGCACCATTTGGAGAATTAGATTTGTGTCCATTTATCCTTTGGCGTAGGGTTTGTACTGTTTGCCCTATGTAGACAATTGAAGAGCATTGTTGGCATTTAATGGTATATACAATATTAGAAGATGAGCAAGTGGATGAGCCTGTGATGGTGTAGTTGATGTTGCTCGGACCAGTGATAGTGTTGTCTGGGTGTCTGTGGCAGCAAAGTTGGCATTTGGGTTTATTGCAAGCTCTGGTACCAGTGTCCATGTTCATTATGGGTGCATTATGGTGGGTGAGGAGTTGTTTGAGATTGGGGGGGCTGTCTGTGCGCAAGAAAAGCTTTGCCCCCCCAGTACTTGTGAAAGAGAACTGTCATTATCCAGTAGAGATTGCAAATTGCTGATAATGCGTTGAACTGTCCTGGGTTGAGAGCTGTATGTTACCACTAGCAGTGTTCTGTTATTGTTTCTTTTGGGCCCATCTTGCACCATGTTTCCTCTGGGTTTGTTAATCTGTTTCCTGACTTCATCAGGTGAATACTTTAGTTAAAAAAACATTTGTTGTAGATCCCTCAGGTGAGAATCTCTGTCCGTAGGATTGGAACAGATGTGACTGTAGCATAGTGCCTGCCTGTATACAATGGATCGTTTGGTATGTTTAGGATGTTTAGGACAGAGGAGACATAAAACAGCACAACCATTCACACCACCTCTAAGAAAAGGGTGCTGTTAGTTACCTCCATGCTTGAGAGGAGACTAATGGAGCATAACAACAGGATCTCAGTTAATTACTCTTAGCATTCCCCAATTAAGAAGGATACCTTTGCACATTAGACTCCTATTTTGACACATTTATTAGCTCCACTGTGTTTTTCCCTGTAATTAAATCCAAACAAATGGTGACCATATAAACTTAGCTTGTTATTCCTGTTTGGTCGTTGCATCTGTTAAAACGTCTTCATTATGCTGTATGCTAATTTGCTGTTCACCCTCTGCCTATAGGTATGGACTGTTAACTTCCATTTCACTGTGTCTGAGGAAGTGTGCATGCACACGAAAGTTCATACCTTGAATAAAACTTTGTTGGTCTTAAAGGTGCCACTGGACTCGAACTTTGTTTTAGCCAGTGTTTACTTTTTACTTAGGTTGTCCTTCGGATTCTTGGCATTAGAATCCATGTCCTGGGAATTCTGCCAACATTTTGAAATGATACAGAGACATTTCACATCAGGGTTTTCAAATTTTCAGGTTTCAGGCCTGGATTTCAGATCCCTGGCCGGGGATGGCTTCACTGCTGTTTAGGTCTGCAATCTAGTCTAATAGAAGGAGTCCAGCTAGATCTCAGGGTTTTCCTAACAGTTAAGAATGTGTTCACTCTCAGCCTCAGCCTCCAAGTGTGACCTACAAGCTCATGCTGACCCTGCCTACCACAGATTATCCATTATTTATTTCTATGTTGTTTCATTGATACCCCACCTTTCTCCCCAGTGGGGACCCAAAGCTGCTTACATTGTGCTCCTCTCCTCCATTTTACCCACATGACGACCCTTTTATCCAGGGCTTTTTTTGTAGAAAAAGCCCAGCAGGAATTCGTTAGCATAATAGGCCACACCCAACAGCAGAAACTCATTAGCATATTAGGCCACACCCCCATGTTACCAGAAGAGTGGTCATCCAGCCACACCCACCTTTTGCTTCTTATTCTGTTTACCTTGTTTGTTCTCGAAACCCAGCGCTTTTTTTGTAACAGCAATTAATTTGCATGTTAGGCCACATACCCCTAATGTAGCCAATCCTAATGAGTTCCTGCTGTTGGGTGTGACCTATTATGCTAATGAGTTCCTGCTGGGTGTGGCAAACTCAGGAGCCAGCCGGAACTCCGTTCCTGTGCATTCCTGCCCAAAAATAGCCCTGCTTTTATCCTGAAAGCATGTGACTGGCCTAAGGTCACCCAGCAAGTTTTCATGGCAGAGCAGGGATTTGGACCTGGGAGACCCAGGTCTGACACTAACCTCTACACTCCACTGGCATGCTAGTAGTAATGGCAGAATACCTGTGAACATAGAAATGTCCTTCTCAGAAAAGTAGAATTTTTGTTTCTGTCATGGTGGGACCCAAGTTTTTGTCATGGTGGGACCCAAGGACCTAAGAGTGATTGGTGTGATGTAAGATACAAAAGTTTGAGAACCACAGCTCTAATCACTTCCCAGGTCATGCGTTTTTTTTTCTGCACTCTATGTCAGGAAATGTGTGTGTGTGTGTGTGTGTGTGTGTTTGAGCTCAGCCTCCAGCATGACAAATCAGGTTCTTTGGCTTCAGAAGAGAGAGGCAGAAGGAACGCTTGCTTCAGAGGAGGCAGCAGATATAACCTTAAGGCAAAATGGATGCTGTATTATGGTTGAGCAGGCTACTTTACTGCGCCATGTCAAGCGACCGAACAAGAGGACAGATGCCGTTGATTTCGAAGCAAGAACAACGGCAAATTCCTACAACCTAGAATATTGTCATTTTGCATAGTATTAAAATAGAAGTGTTTATATTTCAGCTTGGAGGCTTTTGTCAGAAAAAAAGATAATAGCATGTTCAGTGGTCAGCAGCAGAATTAAGATATAAATAGATACATATTACTGCCCCATACTTTAAAAACAAACATATAGTTATGTTTCTTGGAGGGGGGGGGGAAATCCCATCCTTTATGGTAATCTTGTCTGCTACAGAGAATGATTCACAGGCAAGCTCTGCTTTTTGTGTGGGTGGTTAGATCTGACAGTCTGCATACATAACATCTCTGAGCTGTAAAACACATCTGTAAGAGTGTACACAAGGCAACTGCCTTGCCTTTTGAATGTTACATTTCACTGCAGGAAAGGGAAAGGGAAAAAGCACATAAAGAGGAATGTGTTTAAAATAGCATATAATTTTACAAATACCGTTTAGCCTAGAATCACATTAGGGGCCAAAGATCACACACGTTTGTAATCTAGTTCCATTATGCAATAGTTTATAGGACTCAGCATTGCAATTTCATATTTTTTTTTTTGCCGTAGGAACAAACCTTTGAATCTCTTTAGGAAGTAGCTGAGGAATATCAGTGGCACAGTAGGGCTGGGTGCTTTCTGCTTTTCCACTGGCACAAGCAGGAGAAGGGGCAAGCTCAGCCAATTCCCCGCTTTACTTATCCTAGGGTTGCCATTCCCCAGGTCTGAAATACCAAAAAATATACCGTATTTTTCGCTCCATAAGACGCACCTTGTTTTTAGAGGAGGAAAACAGGAAAAAATGAAACAGAAAGAAAGAAAGAGAGAGAGAGAGAGAGAAAGGAAGGAAGGAAGGAGGAGGAGAGAGAGAGAGAAAGAGAAAGGAAGAAAGAAACAGAGGACAGAGAGAGACAGAAAGAGACAGAGAGAGAGACAGAAAGACAGACAGACAGGCAGAAAAAAGGAAAGGAAGGAAGGAAGGAAGAAAGATAGAGAAAGGAAAGAAGAGAGACGTCGGCATGCCATGCAAAGCCAGGCCTTTCTGTGCAAAGTAGCCACGGAGCTTAACCTGTGGGCGGGGCTTTCTGCTGCTGGCTGTCTTAAAGGAGAAAAGCACTTAAAGGGAAAGAGTACTTAGCCTGGTGGGGTTTTTCCTGCCGTTTCCCTTTTAAGTCTTAACAGCTCAGGCCCAGCAGGGAGGGGCGGGGAAGGCTGGGATGCCAGCCTGAATGGCGTTCCCCTGTGTTCCTGCTGAAGAAAGAGCCCTGTTATAGGTAAGAAAAGCTCCATATTCGCTCCATAAGACGCACACACTTCCCCCCCCCCACTTTTTTGGGGAGGAAAAGTGTGTCTTATGGAGCGAAAAATACGGTACATCACTGTGTACAATAAATATATGTGTACGGTAATACAATTTTATGCTTTATTCTTTTTCTTTACAGTTCTCTAAATGTTAGTATTAAATATTATCAAAATATATTTCACCCAAACAATACACAGAAAAATATCTATTTCACCCAAACAATACAACCAGTGCAGATCTACATTCAGACAGCACCTTATCAGAAACACTTATCACTAGTCCCATGGGACTCTAGTAATATACCCGTTTCGAATGAATCTTTTTCAAGGACTGTGATTCTTATATAAATGGCATAAGGTGCAAAAAAATTTCTTTTTTTCTTTGTGACCACAAAAGCTCTTAAGATACCGGCATTGTCTAGGGTCACATCAGAACCCTTGCGGCAAATGTAATAACCTATCTAAGACATCATGTCTTTCAAAATCTATCAGGTCCTGTGGGACTAGTGGTAAGCGTTTCTGTATTGTTTGGGTGAAATATATTTTTGATAATATTTAATACTATCATTTAGAGAACTGTAAAGAAAAAGAATAAAGCATAAAATTGTTTTACTGTACATGTATATTTATTACACACAGTGATATACAGGGGTCCGTTGGGGCTGGAGCGAAGCGGAGCGAAGCTCCGCCAGCTCAGGACTGGCCAGTAGGGCAGCCACGGGCTGAATCAGATTCTCTAATCAGATTCTCTAATCTGATTCAGCTCGCCACCGAATTGCAGCCAACTTTAAAAGCCACTGGAGGGGAGGGGGTTTGAGGGAGAGGCTCCAAACTTGCAGGGTAGCTGCTGGGACCTCTCCTCGAAATTCCCACCAAGGTTCAAGAAGATTGGACCAGAGGGTCCAATTCTACAGGCCCCCAAACAGGTTGCCCCTATTCCCTCCATTGTTCTCTATGGTAGGAAAAAAGTTAACATTTTTTCCCTCCATAGAGAACAATGGAGGGGATGGGACAATCTGTTTGGGGGCCCATAGAATTGGACTCCATGGTCCAAACGTCTTGAAACTTAGTGGGTATTTCGAGGAGAGGCCCCAGCAGCTCCCCTGCAAGTTTGGAGCCTCTCCCTAAAACCCCCTATCCTCCAGCCCCTCATATACCCTATGAGTTTTTGCCATTGATTTCAATGGCCCATAGGGTATAATGGGGCTGCAACTGACATTCCCTTTCTGATACACTTCTGGTGATGTCAGGGGACGTGGCATATGCTAATGAGTTATGCTAATGAGTTATGCTAATGAGCTCCTGCACCTCTTTTTCTACGAAAGGACCCCTGGTGATATATATATTTTGCTATTTCTTCCTAACACTGTGACCCTCTATTTTTGTATCTTCCCCAGATCTGGGCAGGGAATCTCATGGTTTTGGGGGCTTCTGTCCACCATTGGCCAGCTGGCTGGTGGGAGAAACCCCACTCCAAACAGCGATGTCGCTGCACACTGGACCTGATATGATGACATCACCCAGAAGTGACATCATCGCATCGGGGACACTGTGCTGTGATGCTCTGATTTGGGGGCAAAACTCTATGGTTCGAGGGCAAATTTACCATAGAATTTTGCTCTCAAACATAGTGAGTCCTGACAAATCTACCTCATCCTGCAGAGGTTTTGCCCATATGGGTCCTAAGAACCTCAGTTTAGTTTTTCAGGAAGTCCAAGGAATGTGTCCTCCTATTTGTGCCAGCAGAAAAATCAGACAAATAGTATTCAGACAAATAGAGAAAAATACTGTATAAAAATAAATCCAGAAACTGGTCTGGTCCTGGTCCCACTGAGCTGTAGGCTAAAGGTTATGTAGCCCTTGTCTTTGGCCTGCACCCTCCTCAGGCCCCACAGCTCTGGCTGTACTTGCAACAAAGGCGAAATGGTCCAGGTTTCATACAGCTGCCATAAAGATTTTGCTAACCATCCTCCCATTGGGTTGGATCCTATATAAATTCTAGGGTTGTTAATCTCCAGGTGGTAGCTGGAGATCTCCTGGGAACACAACTGATCTCCAGACGACAGAGATCAGTTCATTTGGAGAGAATGGCCATTTTGGAAGGTGGGCTGCATGCCATTATACCTCACTGAAGTCCCTCCCCTCCCCAAACCCCACCATCCTTTGGTTCCACCCCCCCCCCCCCCAATCTCCAAGTATTTCCCAACCCAAAGCTGGCAACCCTAATAAATTCTGTACACAGAAGGGCAACTTTTTTGCCCTCCCCCCCCAAAAAAAGCAGCCCAAACTGCATTGTGAAATGCTGCTCCTGGGGAATGGGAGATCCCTAGGAATAACATGAGAGGGTAGTTGCCCTCTTTCTCATACATGCATATATTAAAATATATGGGGGACCATCCCATTATGGCAGGGATCAGGAGGCCCATGAATAAAATGCCATATGGTATGAGGGACTGCAGTAAGGAGTGGAGTCCAGTAAAATCATCCCTACCTCTCTTCCATTGGTAGAAGTGCCACAGAACAAGTTTTCCTTTTGCACAAAAGTAAAGAGGGGAGGTTTTGTCCAGTTTCTCCTCTTTATAGTGTCCCTCCCTCCATACCCTATGGCCTTTTATCCACAAGGCTCTACTGATCCTCAACATCAGCATTTCAGGGACCTGTTGGAGCAATGTAAGGACAGGAAATATTTGTTACCTTTACTTCATAGGATCCAAGTGTCAGACCCCGGTCAAGTTACTCTCAACAATTCTCTCTTTGGCAGTGACAAGTTTACTGATAAGTATGCATGATCCAGAACATCACTGTGTTAGAGAACTGAAGCATTTTGGCAGGTACATACTTCATATAGGTAAAGTGGACAAAAGCCCCCTCCCCAGTCATACATCATTCATACGCCCAGGGTTGTCATCCCAACCAGGGAGTAAAGATGCATAGTTTGGTTATCTCCTGACCAGGCTGGCACAAGTGCTACTTCAAGGACAACGTTCCGTGAGAACACAAAAGGAGGTGCGCTTAAAAGAAAGTTATGGCTGCAAAAGAGAATGGTCTCATTCACCCACACTCATTCATGCACACCCTCCCTGCAGAAATTCCCTCCCTCCTAAATCATGGCAATCTGAAGTGAACTAAGCAAGCAAGGTTTGACACCAAGCCACATTCATTCACACATACAATCTTGTTCCTGAATTCATATCTTTGCATCTGCACACTAGCACATGCCGTTGTCTGCATTAATGCATTTTCACACACATTACAAAGAAAACAGCACAAAAAAAAGACACAGAGAAACACCCTATAGTACTCATTTAGTAATGGCTATTTGTGATATTTCTTTGTGGAAATTTTAATTAAATGGTTTTTGGTTTCTGTTTAAGAATTCCAGCAAAAATGCCAAATGTGAAGACTTGATCAGGAATCTAATTACAATAAGTGGTGTGATAGTTTGCAAAACTGGAAAACTGAAGTTCTCAGATTGATCAGCATCTTGGGATATGTTAGAATTGTCCCGCATCCATCCAGAGTGCAGAGCAGTGCTTAAATGTGAAATCCTAAACAGTGTTATACCCTTCTAAGCACATTGGCTTCAATGGACTTAGCAAGGCTTAATTCATTTTAGGATTACATTGTAAACGTATTAGAATCTTTTTGTATCATATCCAAAATAAAGTATGATGAGAATGTCTCCACTAACATATCAATCAAATCTATGTATTAACCAAGTTCATTCACATTCATCCATCATCTATCTATCTATCTATCTGTCTGTCTGTCTGTCTGTCTGTCTGTCTGTCTATCTATCTATCTATCATCTATCTAAAGTACTTCTTCACCCAAAAAGTAATTAACACGTGGAATTCACTGCCACAGGAGGTGGTGGCGGCTACAAGCATGGACGGCTTCAAGAGGGAACTGGATAAACATATGGAGCAGAGGTCCATCAGTGGCTATTAGCCACAAATTATTGATAGGAACTCTCAGTCTCGGGCAAGTGATGCTCGGTATTCTTGGTGCTTGATGGGGGGGGGGGCAACAGTGGGAGGGTTTCTGGTGTCCTGCCCCCACTGCTGGACCTTCTGAGGGAACCTGGTGTTTTTGGCCACTGTGTGACAGAGTGTTGGACTGGATGGGCCAACGGCCTGATCCGACATTGGCTTCTCTTATGTTCTTATGTTCTATCTATCTATCTATCTATCTATCTATCTATCTATCTATCTAATTTCTGTAACAGCAATCTGAATAATATAATATTACTGGCATCTTACTGAAAGTTCATATTTGTATTTATAAATTAAAAAGTGGTTTTCCATGAGGTATGGGAATTGATGCTGATGTATGAGAAATACGCATCTTTTGAGGTTCACAGACTTAATTGTGGAATTATTTGGATCCCAGTCAGTCACCATTTATCTTAGAAGAAAAAGATGCAAAAGTTGCATTTATAAAATACATTTTCTTTTACACTTGACTTTGTGTTCACTGGCGCTTACAAAGAAGACCCTGATTTTCCTGGGTGCAAACATAGGAAGTATTAGGCAATTCCATCATGTATTTCTTACCAATGCTTGAAAGCTGCCATATTTTGTGTACATAACTGGTGGGACTCAAAACAGGCTAGACGGAATAAATGCAAAGTTTTAAGCAGAAAATAATACATTTTTGCAATGTCTGAACTCCTCCATTTGTCTAGGTGAGCTTGTTAACAGCAGATTCCCCAGTGTAGATTTAGATGTACAAAAGGGGAAGGGTATCATAAGCTATGTGTTCCATTAAAAGCACTGTTTTAAAATTCCACTAAATGATTTGGTATTTATTTGATATTGCCACCTGTATTTATATAATAATTGAGGCCAAAGAGGCCATTGGCATATTCAAAGGAGAGGCATGCTGAAGATGCTCTTGAATCTCACAGAATGAAATCAATTGCCGTCTCGATATCTGTCTGGTCTACTCTTAACAGAGATGTCATTGTAGTCCATCCCCACCCCACCCCACACCCACCACCATTGTCATTTTCATGGATCTTTCTTGGGCAAAAATACCCTTTCCCACAAATTGACATGTGCATAAATGTGGGGTTTGCAAGATGAAAGGATACTGACAATGAAAGCTAATTGTGATAGTTCTCCAGTGGTATTGCACAAACTGTTATTTAAGTTAATTTATTTTTAGTTGCTAGACTATAAGAAGATCCACTTTGGAAGATCATTCTTTTTGGTTATTATGTAGATTGCTTTGCAGGCATTGTAATTGTGCTCAAGCAAGCATAGATTTTTTTTTTTTAATTATGCCTTTTTGCTCTGGAATGCTTTTAGAAATGCTATGGAAACATACCAGTATTGTGTGGATTAATGTTTTAGGCACGATACAGTTTTGTTTAGACTATCTTGTAAGTATAAGGAGCTCACAGCAGCTTTCCTGAAGATCCCCAAGAGGGTCTCATTCATGGGCAGGTGGAAGTTACTTAGCCACATAAGCGTCATCTATGGGGGGGGGCTTGAGCCACCCCCGAAATTTCCTGGTGGGGGCTCAGCCTCCCCCGGCAAAACGGAGCACCCACCAGGACCTTCCTAGGCCCACCCATCTGCCGGCTGGCTGCCACCACTGCCTCTCCCCCCTCGGGCCTGGCCACTCCGGCCTCTGCCCCTACCTCCATCCATCCAGGGACCAGCTGGGCAAATGCCCAGTGTGCTGGTGTCACCCAGAAGTGATGCCATCACGCTGGGTACGTTGCTGGGGCAACACTCTAGCAATTGCCCCGAAACTCTATGGCACCATAGAGTTTCAGGGTGATTGCCAGAGCTGGCCCCTGGATGGAGGGAGGGAGGGACGGAGGCAGGAGTGGCCAGGGCCAGGGGGGGAGAGGCAGCGGGGACATGGTCCCGGCATGCGCGTGTGCAAAGCGTGCACACATGTAAGAGCCCCCCCCCCCCGGATTTTAAAACTCTACGCCCCTGCTTAGCCACATAAGATGTGCTTACCTTCAGTAACGTAGGTGAATCACAGTAGTTAGTGTGTTAGACTAGGACCTGGAAGATTCAGGGTTGACTCCTCACTCTGCCCTGGAAGCCTGCCGGTTAATCCTGGGCAAGTCACACACTCTCATCTTAACCAACTTCACAGAGTTGTTGTGAGGATAAAATAGAGGAGAGGAGAATGATGTGAGCCACTTTGGATCTCCACTGGGAAGAAAGGGAATAAATGAAGTAAATAGATCATGTGCCTTGAGACTGTCTAGTGGAGCTAAGTTTATAGAGTTAGAGAAGTGCAGAGTTGAAAACTAAGCTGACACTGAAAAAAGGGCAACAGTCTTCTTAAAGAGATAGGGTCAGGATATCACACCCTAGAACAGGGGTCCTCAAACTTTTTAAACAGGGGGCCAGTTCACTGTCCCTCAAACCGTTGGAGGGCCGGACTATAGTTTTTAAAAAAAACTATGAACAAATTCCTATGCACACTGGGGTGTGGGGGTGTGTGGCAAGCCTCGGGAGTCCTAGGAGAGGGCTCCAAGAGCTGCATTCGGTCCTTGCTTCCTCCTCCTGGGAGGTCAGAGGACGCTTCCTACCGGGAAGGATTGAAGCCTCCCCAGGGGAGGCCCAGTACCCTACAGAAAAGTTTTTTTGGGGGGGCCAGCTCCCCAGCCCCCCTGAAGTCTACGCCGCCACTTCCCACTCCCCCTCCCCCCCGGAAAACATCCCCACCCAGCTCCTGGGACTGCTAGGGGACTTGGGGCCAGCCTCTGAGCTGGCTAGGGGACTTGGGGTCAGCCAGAGCACCTGCTGCCGCTGCTTCCCCCCCCCCCCCTGGAAAATATCTCCACCCAGCTCCTGGGCGCCCAGGACTGGCGCAGGTCTCCTAGCCGGCTCAGAGGCCTTTGAGCTGGCTAGGGGACTTAGGGCCGGCTGGAGCGCCTGCCCTTGCACACTTACCCTCTTCCTTCTGCCTCCTCCTGGCCGACTGGGGGGAGGGGGTGGGGCTTGATCATGTGTCCTCCCCCCAGGCTCGTCACTCCCAGAGCGGTGCTCCAGTGAGCTCCCCCTCCAACGGACCCCTGGCAGCACACCCGGCAGGCCAGAAAAATGCCCTCAGAGGGCCGCATGTGGCCCGCGGGCCATAGTTTGAGGACCCCTGCCCTAGAATAAAAGGAAGGCACGTCTGCATTAGGCATTTTTCATGTAATTTATAACTAAATGTTCCATTAAAAACGTGTCTAACATGTCTTGCCCCAGTTGTGTACAACTGCAGGAAAGTTGGTACCTCACTAAACAAGCACTCATTTAATCTCCCCCCCCCCGACATTGCACAACACTTCCAGCCCCTCAGATGACGTATCCCTTCTCTCTTTTTTGAAGGCTAGAAAAGTTATTGGTATGGGATGCACATTCAGTATTGTTTTTAATTATGCAGCTCAAAGACAACCCTTGGGCTCAAGAAACAAATGAATTTCAAATGTATTCCCCTGCTCTGCAATGTAAATTAAGCATCTTTTGGATCTCTCTAAGGAGACTTCTGAACAAGTGCCCCTTGTTGCACATTTTTAAAAACAATAGCTCTTGATGTTTATGCTGAATATCTGTGTACAATCACATACGTGTGGCTGACTATGCAGATGACTACTCAAAGAGCAAGTATGGCCCATAGCTCAACAATCCAGCATGTGTTTTGCATGTTTAAGATGCTGGATTCAACTGGCATTGTTATGAGAAATTCTCTGAATTCCTCTTTACCCAGTAAGAACACAAGAAGAGCCCTGCAGGATCAGACCAGTGGTCCATCTAGTCCACTATTCTGTCTCACACAGTGGCTAGCCAGTTCCTCTGAAGCGCCAACAACAGGGCATCGAGGCTGAGGCCTTCCCTTGATGTTGCCTCCTGGCTTTGGGATTCAGAGGTTTTGTGCCTCTGAACACAGATGTTCCCCTCAGTCACCTATGCACCATGAATCTATCTAATCCCTCTTTAAAACTGTTTATTCCTGTGGCCATCACTCCATCCTCTGGCAGCGAATTCCATATTTTGATCACTCTCTGTGTAAAAATTCTCCCTGAAATCTAGCAAGTTGTTCCTGTCCCTCTTTTTAGGAATCTGGAGTCTGTTTCTAATAAATTCTGTTTCAATCAAAGATAAATTCAGAGACAGGCTGCATCTTCCCCAATTTTTCTTGTTCTCTTGCTAGAGTACCACCTTGTGGTGTTTAACATAAAGTATCTTCAAGGGCTGAGGTTGCAAAAGGGTGCACTGATTTCAAAGAGAGAAATGGAAGAGAAATACTTTTGAAAGAGAAAAAGGAGAATAAGAGTAATCAATGGCCACATATATTTTAAAAAATTCAGAAAACAAAATTACTCTCCTCATAAGAATGCTGAGTTCAACTCTTGCATATCCATTTAAAATATCTTTTAGTTGTTGGGGGTGGGAAAAATATCTTACTACAGTCATGGCAGAGAGATTTAAGGTGCTTTAAAGCTCACCAAGGGGCCCCTGAAGCTCTAGGAAACAATGTTCTTTCCCAGGGAAGAGGGCCATAAAACGCTCAAATCGCTGGGAACACAGAAATGAGCTTCTGCAGAGAGATAACCAATTGTCCAAACATTCCATGTTCTAGATTGTTCTATCCAAGTAGAGGGAACAGAAAGAGCTTCAGCATGGGGTAGTGAGCCAGCATAGTGTAGTAGTTAAGAGCGGTGGACTTGAAACTGGAGAACCAAGTTTGATCCCCCACATCTCCAGATGAAGCCTGCTGGGTAACCTTGGCCAGTCACAGTTCTCTCAGAACTCTCAGTCCCACCTACCTCACCAGGTGACTGTTGTGGGGAGAGGAAGGGAGAGAGGTTGTAAGCCACTTTGAGACTCCTTAGAGTAGAGAAAAGCAGGATATAAAAGCCAACTCTTCTTCTTCAGGTGCGGTTGGAGCTAGCTGCTGGTTGGTACCACCTTTTACAGTACAACCCTATGTAGAGAATTATGAGACCACTGATTTTAGTCAATTATACTGGAATAATTCCTCATAGGATTATGCTGTAAATATTGCTTTAACCATGCAGGAACCATTTTTCCATGACTGGCTGTCATACATCTTAGGCTGGAGACAAACTGGCATTCTGCTGCGCCTCCGCGGCGCGGCAGAATGGGGCGGGGGGAATTTCCCCCTCGGCACGGTGTTCGCACGCCGCCGGGAGGAAGCCGCCTGCAGCGTTCAGACTGCAGGCGGCTTCCTGGAGCAGTGGGCAGACACCGCGCGGCTGCCCCTGCCCGTGCGCGTTCACACCCACTCCGGCGGGTGGAACGTGCGTGCGGGGCATGATGCGTCCGGGCCGCCTCCTGGGGGCAGATGCGGTCGTCTGAACGGTCGCTCTGCCTCCGCTTCTCAAGCGGAGGCAGAGCGGCCGAGACGGCCAATCTGTCCTCAGCCTTAGATAACATTTTAATATCAGAGAACCCTCTAATTGCGCAGTCATACCAGTTCCATGCAGTCAACTCCTGCCTATGTGCTTGTGCCATGAACATATGTAGCTGCCTTATACTAAAGCAGACCCTTGGTCCATCAGTCCATCATAGTCTACTCAAACTGGCAGCAGCTCTCCAGGTTTTCAAACAGGCTTCTTTTCATATCACTTCCTACCTGATTCTTTCGACTGGAGATGCCAGGGATTGAACCTGAGATCTTCTCTGTGCCAAGCACTGAACCATGGCCCCTCCCCATTTAAAAGATACCTGTGCCATAGTGTTCAAGCAAGAATAGATTTTTTTAAAAATTATGTTCCCATGCAGCAACGGCACGGTACTGTCGCCTTCTTGCTTAAGTAATCTTTGAACATCATGCTCTGAAACCTGCCGTAGTATGCTTGCTCTGTGCTTGCAGTCACTGACTGAGGGAGGAAGATTAATCGGTTGCTGAGCCTGCCCTATATGTTCAGACCATAATTCCATAACTTCACTGGAAAAGTAAGGTTTTTTTCTGCAGAAGGTTCAAATCACGGTGCATAGCAGGTGTGAACAGGGGCTGCTTTGCTTATTATGCTTTCTGGCAATATATTTAAGTGCAAAGTACTTATACTGTAAAATAAAGAAATGCTATTATGGATCTAAAGATTCATAACGCATACTTGGAATGAAGGATATAATCATTTTACTGCAAATGTTTGTTTATAATCAAGAAACAACTTAAGCTTCTGCATTTGCAGTTAAACCACTGATTTTTAAGACTAGCTAAGCCACAGGTGCTAAAACATCTTCTTAAGTGCAGGTTTGGGCGGCTTGAAGGTCACATCACAACAAGCTGCAAGTAGAAAACCTAGTACACAATATTGATTTGATTCCAATTCAACAAAACCCTTTGATCAGTGTTTTTTAGGTGTGCGATCAAGCCTCCAGGTCCATTATACTGTCAAACAAAACTAAACAAATTTTCTTTGAAGATCAGTGTCCAAGTCTGACGTCATGTTAGAGTACAGAAGAGAGCATTTTCTAGGCATTCCAGTTCTCAGCTGGTTCCTTGTTCACTGCTCTTGTAACAGGAGTTGCCAAGCATACAAAGAACAGCAAAAAGATCCTGTTCCTACCCAAAGAAATGGCGGGTTTAATTTGCAACTCGGTAACTAGTGGCTGCTGGCAAGCATTTTCCAGCTGAGTAAGCTAATAAACCTATTTACTCTATCTAGATGATCAAGCATAGACCCATTAGCTCCAGATGCCTTCTGCAATTTTCTTTGACATATAGAAGGTCATCTTGTCATTGTCTTGGTCTATCAGTACATGAACAGTTCGCAGAAATATCAGCTGCATTTGCCCATGTTGCAACAAGGAATTAATTACTAATAAAAGACCAGAATGGCAGCTTCTGAAACCACCTTCCTTCCCTACCCCATCCCTTTTGCCTGCATTCTGATGGATTGCTGCTTTGCCTTCCATCTATTTTGGAAATGTTTAAATTAAAAGGAAACTGCCTGAAGTAATTTAAATTACAAGATGAAATATTGCAGCAAAATATCCTACACATACAAAAAAAAACCCTTTCTTCAAGCCTCGTTTTCTATTTAATGCTAGCTTGCAAGAACTCTTCCAAGTAATTCATTAAGCATGTAGCAATGGATGATTTATCACCATCGAGTCAGAGTTTCCAATCTCCGATACTTAAAATGCAATATGCTAGCTTCAAAAATCGTAAGGGTAGCTTCCTCCCAAAATTGACCCGATAAAGTATTAAGGTTTCCAGTGGATTAAAGATTTTTATTTGATTTAGCATCTGGTTTATAACCAATCGATCCAATTTAAATAAAAGTGTGCATTAATATTGATGCCTGTTAAGAATATTATAAAAAACAACTAATGAGAAGTACTTACTTAAATTCTATTACAGATCTAAATATTCATGAAGTATGGTTTGAAGGGCAATCATTTTACTCTGCTACTTGTGTTTAGGTTTGTTTATAATCAATGCTATCAGTAGTTTATTGTAAGTATCAGTTTACAGTTTAAGCAACAAAACCTCCCTCTCATTCTTCCGGGAGGAAAGCCCTACGTTAATATAGAATCTTATACCAACAGGGTGAGAAAGGTATATTACATGTCTTTGGCTGCACTCCTAAAAACACTTCCTTGGGAATAAACCCCACTGATTCAAATGAGGCTTGCTTCTGAGTAAACTTGCTTAGGATTGCTCTCATAGTTCTGTGGCACCAACATAACAAAGCCCAAGAAATATTTTGCCATGTAAACACTACCAGTTGGTTTGCCTTAATGTCCCTGTGTTTTGTTTTCGCTGCTGTCTTGTGGTTTGTTGAGGTGAGGAGTAAAAAAAAAAAATTTTTTTATTTTTCATCTGAAACCACATTCCCGCTTTTCTACAAGCTGAAAGAGAACACCATTTTAAAACTGACTCATATTTGGCACAATGTAAATTAATATAGGGCCGTGGTGGCTTAGTGGTTAAGATGCTGAGCTGCAGACTGGAAGGTCTGTGGTTCGGCAGTTTGAGACCCTAGTGCCATGTGACGGAGTGAGCTCCAGCTCCTGTGAACCTAGCAGTTCGAAAGCAAGAAATTGCAAGTAGATAAGTAGGTACCACTTCAGTGGGAAGGTAACAGCATTCCATGCACCTCAGCATCTAGTCATGCCAGCCACATGACCACAGAGAAGTCTTCAGACAGCACTGGCTTTTCAGCTTGGAAACGATGAACACCACCCCCTAGAGTTGGATTTGACTGGCTTATGAGCAAGGTAAACCTTTAAAATAAGGCAGTGGGTTGTATCCTTTGATTGCATTGTGCTAAGGGCTTAAATATATAACACAAGGAGCACCAAAAGAAAATAAGATGAACACAGAGGAAGAGACAGAGAGAGAAAGAACAGGGGAAGAGTAAGAAAGCCAAGAAAAGGAAGGTACTCAGAGGTATGAAAAGAAAATAAGAAAGTGTGCCATGTCCATTTAGGAAAGGAGAGAATCAAAGCAGGCAGGATTGTGGAAGAGCCTGAAGGTGCCATCTTGGGTAGGCGCAGATAGGCTCCCCGAATCCTAGGGCCTGTAACTGGCTCCTCCTACAGCAGGAGGAAAGCTGATTGGTGGGGCAAGGCATATTTTGGGTGGGGCATTGCCCTTGTCAGCCAGCCACCCGTGGTTACAGGCCTGGCTCTCCCTCTCATACCTGGGTCTTGCAGCCTCAGCTAAGCGCTCCAGCCATTGAGCAAAGGAGCCAAACAGGGAGCATCTGTAAAGTGTGGTGGGAGAAGGCGGGATGGCAGAGCGAGGAGGAGCCAGGTGGCTTTAAGTTGGGGAGGGGGGATGCCAAGCCAGGCAGGCCAGCCACACCCAACTTTCGCGTGGAGCCTGGGAGGGAAGAAGGACAGACAGACAGACAGCCCCAAAGGAAGCCTGCCTCCTACAGCCATGCTGCCGCCAGCACCAGGCCCCAACCCAGCAGCTGCACTGCCACCATGGGCCGGGGCATTTTGTCACCCTGTGCGCTGAGGGAAAAAAAAACAGTGTGCTGGTGGCTGAAAAAGCGTGAGCTAGCACGTACAAATGCAGCTTAGAGGGAACACTGGTCATGGGGTGTACAACCGGACCTACAGTCAGACATACATTGGGAGAACTCACCTTAAGCACCACTCATTTGTTCAGCACGGCGAGGGAGCACTGTGAGCGAGGAGGAGGAGGAGCTTCCAGTTTCCTTCCAGCCCTGTTTTCATAAGCAGAAACAGTGGTGTGGGAGGATGAACTTTTCACCCATATTCTCTGGTTCCATGTGCCCTAGGAAGGACATGAGGATTCAGAGAAAAGGGATGACCCACCCACCCCGGGATGACCCACCCACCCCCACTGTTTCTGCTGGCAAGAAAGAGTCAGGAGGGAAACTGGAATCTCCTTGTTCTCTCGCGCAGAGGTCTCTCTCAGCGCCAAGCAGACAAGCATTTTTTTAAAGATAGCTTCCCAAATGTACATCTGACTATGTGTCCGATATGGGTCAGGCATATCGTGTATTTGAGCACTAAATGAGCCTTCCTCCAGTGGAGGCTGTATGTCTGCCCATTTGGTATGGTGACATGTCATTCATTCAGTCCCTAATTGGGAGGGAAAGGAGCTGAATCTGTTATTTAAAGTTTTAGATGATTAACATACTGATTAAATCAATTAAAGCTTGCTGCATCAGGGAGTAAAGCATCCTGTAATCAGAACTCTCATTTTCCCCTCTTGCCACAGGGGGGGAGAAACAGATTTTTAAAAATAAAAAAAAAAAACGGAATATTTTGTAACTTTTAGAAGTGGGCTCTTTAAAAAAACATACTGTGTCATTTGTGATGACACTGAAACCATGGGGAATTACTGTCCCATTGCCAGCTCAGCAACATGGAGTGTTTTTTTTAGACATCTTTGTTTTGTCAGTAGCTTCATTACGAGGAGTATAAGGACAAAGAGAAGAATCTCTTCATGACCGGACATGTAGCCTGCTGCATTACAATGCTATCTTAAGCAGAGTTAACATCCTTCAAAGTCAGTTTAGGTCAATGGACTTAGGCTGATTTTACATCTGACTTTCCCGCTGGAATCATTCTAGTTCCAAAAAAAGCTGCCCATACCTCTGTGCGGTGTGAAACCGTACTGCCACCGAAATGTCCATATCTACTAATTGCCCTCCTGTGGTCAAGCTGGTATTATACCGCTTTATTCTGCTTTAAACAATTGCACTTAACAAGTGCACTTAAACCCCCTGGAGTGAAATTTCACACCACTGTGAAATCAGCACAGGAAAAGACAGCAGTCAAACTACTTTAGAGGGGAGGTGTAAAATCAGCCTTAGAAGGGTGTCACACTGTTTAGGATTGGTACTGTTTGATGTATTTTGTAGGTTGAAGATTTCTGATAGCAGTGCTATACATTAGCCAAAATGGGGGTGGTGGTGGTGGTTTTCTATTTGTACTTATTTCATGTTTGGGTTTCATAGCAGTGCTAATCCCATGGCATGTGGAGAAACGTTTCACATATGTGTGGCGAGAGTACATTAGAAGCATAACGCAGTTGTAGTAAACCTGTCAGCTGTAACTGTTGCTGGATGTTTCAGCAGTTTTTCATGCTCCCTGGTTAATGCAAGATACAAGTATGCCCTCTCTGGTCCTGAGATGAGTTGGGGAGGGAAGGAGTCTCTACAAAATGTTCTTAACACGAATTTGTCAGCAAACATTTTAAATGTGTAATCCCTGGTTTAATTTCTCTACAGCATTTCCAATTCCGAATGTTGTTACACTGATAAACATGTTTTTTAAAACCGCAAAGTTTTCAAGATAATTAATTTGGAAAATTGATGCTTCTCACCTTAATATTTGTCAGCATCAGTAAGACTTTAGATTTTTAAAAATTGATCAGATATTTAAAATGCAAAACCCAGACCTGGATTCTGAGTTTTACCAAATCCCAACATCTGTGTGGCATTTCGTTTCAGCTCTAGGGACTGCATGAACCAGTGTGGTGTAGTAGTTAAGAGTGTCAGATTATCTGGGAGACCTGGGTTCGAATCTCCACTCATGCCATGGAAGCCCACTGGGTTACCTTGAGCCAGTCATACTCTCTCAATCTAACCTACCTCACAGGAGAATGGGGGAGAGGAGAATGGTGTGAACCACTTTGTATCCCCATTGGGGAGAAAGGTGGGGTACAAATGAAGTAAATAAATAAATTTGAAAATATAGGCAGCAGAAGCCCAAAGCATTTTGATACATCTGATCCAATAGGGCTCTTCTTATATTCTTGTACAGTAAGACAAAACTTGTTGCACTCCAAATGCTTGGCAAAAACACCATTTTGCCTTTTTTTAAGTGTCTTGATTCAATTTACATTGGTACTATATAGATTTTCCAGCTACTGGATTCAGGGATGTGTTTTATTCATTGTTTTCTTCTCGTCCAGCATATTATACATTTAATGAACCCATTTCTCTGTTCCTTTGCTGAGCTTTGGGGCAGACAGCAAAGATGGCTCAAAGCTTCCTTGTGCTTCCCCAGATGTCAAGAAAAGTCACTGATCTGGATTGCCTTTCCACCTCTTGCTTTAGAACGAGAGATAAATTAACCTAAGGCACAGTTCACTGCGAGAAAGCTGAGACTGGAGGCTGGGTGGGTGCCCTATAAAGGATGTCACACATTAATAGGATGGAATAGCAGGAGAGTGACAGAGGAGGCAAAAAAGTATACTGGTTAAAATCAAGAACTGTGTGGCAACATTGGGGGTGGGTTAAAAGGAATTTTAGAAGTGCCACGTAGGCATATGTTCTTGCAACGCAACTTGTTTGCATGTGCATTGTCTACAACCAGCACTAACTCCTTATTGGCAGAATATGAATGATGAATATGCAGAGAAGATATGACCTGTAACAGTGCTGTCTTAAGCAGAGTTGCACCCTTCTAAATCCATTGACTTTTCCTAAGTCCATAGAAGGGTGCAATTCTCCTTAGGAATCACTCCTCACCATCCCCACAGACTTATCGTAGTGGATTTGGTCAACCTCCAGGGAAAACAGGGGTCAGATGATGCTGTTCTAAAAACAGTTCAGCACCCTAAATATTATTTACATTACCTATCTCTGACTGAGGACTGGCAATCTGGAGTGGGATGAATCCAGAGGCAAAAGCTGCAGGAGAAAAATCCCCCGGGGCTGGCTGTCCACATTGGCCAGGGTATTGCGCAAGGACGCCGTTATGGAGCGTTCAGACTGCTGTGGAGTGGCCCCAAGTGGGCCGGCCTCCACAGCTCGTGATAGGGCTGTTGCGGCAATTTGTGCATGTGCGCATGCGCGCTCATGCGCAAACTGGCAAAACGCCGCGTTCGCACTGCCACCTCCGCTTGCCTCCCGCCTTCTTCCGGTTCACACTTTCTGGAAGCGGGAGGCAAGTGCAAGACGGCCTCCGGACACCAGCTTCTCCCGGTGTCCTTCTAAAGCGCAAGAAAACCGGCTTCAAAGCGGGTAAGTGCGGAAGGGAGCCGAGGGACAGCTGCGCATGTCTGAACAGGCTCCCTTCCCCCACTCCCCCTGCGGACCTATCCCGGGGCAGATTGCCAGTCTGTCCTCAGCCTCTGTGTTGAACTCAAACTTCTTTTCCCCTGGAGTTGCTATCTACCCTTGTTTGCCTCCACGATTCTCAAAACTTTCAGCATAGCAAAACTTGTTAACAAAGCTGTTATATATCACAGTGTTTGTTCCTCTAGCCTTTTTGGAAAAGAAGCTTTATAGTGAAGTATAATACCTCGCAGTGATTGGCGTCTGCATTTAGAAACAGATGCCTTTGGGCGTGTGATTGCATAATTTGCCTGTGAAGTAGTTAAACTTGGGCAGTATTTTTGGCCTCTTAATTTAAGTGCCAAGACGTTTTCGCACAACACAATTCCAACTTCTTTTGGTGCGTATTCATATAAGCCAATGTCTCTCTCTATGCTCCCTGCAACATTATACAGATGAAAATAGGGACTAAGCTCTTATTGGCCGGTGGAGCTCTACTCTTTTTGCCTCCTGTGCTGCTGGGTGGTTTTTACTCCTGCATTTGTGACACACCTCATGGCAAATCCTCATACCAAGGATACCGTCATAACCCCAGGCCAGCATTGCTCTCTACCAAAGGCTTGCCTCTGCTTGATGTATCCTGTATTCATTTATTGTGAATTAGTTTGGCCCCCATGGGTTTCAGAACTAAGAGTGTTATGGTTGTTTGAGTTAGGAATATGCTTTTTTAAAAATTAAACAGGGTTGGCCTTCTAAGGGGTACTAGCCATTCAGTCTATTTTATGCAGTTGCATAAAGTGGCAGTGTGTGCATCATACTGTAGTGTCCATTATTCAAGTATTTAGAAAATTTCTATGCTGCCTGCTTGAGGTGGTTTACAGAGTAAAACATAACATACCGTAAAAGTTGATAACAATAAACTATTAAAAACCTAGCTGGAACTTAAAAACAGCATAACACACTGAACAGCTTAAAATAAGCATCACAAAGTTCTCAGGCTAGAAGCAGCCTATTAAAACAACATTAAGAGATCCACCCTCTTTTTAAAAAGCCTGGGTAAAAAGAACTGGGTTTTTTTGCCTGGTGGCTAAAAGAGAGCAGGCTAGGTGCTTTAAGCACGTCGAGGGCATTCCACAAGCAAAGGGCCACTGTAGGAAAAGCTTCATCCCCAGTTGCCAATGCTCCCTTGAAGCTGTGGAGTCTTGTGAGCAAAAATTCTGTGAGTTACTGGCATTAAAGCTGTGAGCGAGTGAATTGGCTGCAGCATAAATTAGTTTGCTCTGGAGCCATCCTTCCTGAACGAAGACAAAAATTTGTGAGCCAGAAGCTGAAAAACTGTGAGCTTGCTCACACGAACTCAGCTTAGAGGGAACACCAGTTGCCACCCTCTTCACCTCTGAAGGACCCGGAAATAGGAAAAATGAGCATGCATCTTTTGATGCTCCAATAGTCCCCTTCAATGAACTATGTATGCTTCAACCAAGGAAAATCCTTATTTTGTGGTTGTTGTCTCTAGAACATTTCTTTGTTTATAATTTCAATTTGTCAATAACTCTTACCCTTGAATACTCAGGGCTCTGAGCCATGAACAACAATACTAAAATACATCAGAATAAATACAACAAGATAAAACAGTTCAATGATTTAAAATAAGCAATTTACAGATGGTGTTGTCTAGTTCTTAATTGCATCACCACTTCCTTCACTGTCTCAGTTGTTTTGAGGGGACGATTTGGAGGATTTTTTGAATAAGAATGTTGTTAGTGTGATCAGATGTACAGTAGACTCAACAGTTCTCAGGTTTCAGAGCCCCCCCCCCCCCAGGCTGCTAGAAGGATGCATCCTGCCTATCATCCTGTTTACACACTGAACATAGAGACTCCACGTAAGGTAAGACTAGGGATGTGCAAGGAAAAAAATCAGTATTTTTCGGATTCAGGGGTTTTGGACTCTTAAAAATTCAGTATTGCCTTGAAAACCTGAATTCCAATACCGGTATTGTATTGGAATTTAGGTCAAATTTGGGAATACCGAATTTTTTGGCTGCATTATGCCCTATGGGGCCATATGGGGCAAATCTCCTAGGGTATATTCAGTGGGATGTGGGGAGAGGGTTTGAGGTAGAGGCACCAAATTTACAGAGGACTTAGGTCCTCCTCACATCTCACATCTCACTTTCTACTGCAGAAGAATCTGCTGGGCTTGTTGTATGCCTGCCTTGCTTTTTCCCCACCACTGGAAACAATGGAAGATGGGGGCATCCTCTTGGGGTGCCCATAGAATTGGACCCCCTGTTCCAATCTTATTGAAACTTTGGGCTTTTGGGGGGAGAAGCTTCAGCAGCTTCACCGCAAACTTGGTACCTCTACCTCAACCCGCCCTGCGTCGGCCCACTGAATATCCCCTAGGAAATTTGCCATTGACTATAATGGGCCCAAAGGGAATTAATGGAGCAAAGAAAAATAGGATTTCCTAATTAATTTAGTATTCCCTTATTGGTAAGCCAAATCAGATCAGAGAATCTGATTTGGCTTAACGAATGCCTGAATCATGCCAAAAAGATTCATTTTGAACTATCGACTAAAAAAATATACTATAGGGCAGGCCCTTTCAAAGTCCATTAATATAGTCGTAGCCGTAAACACATATTCAGCAACGTATAATAATTTGCACAAGGCAAGAGTCCCTGTTGCAGTCTGAGAATTGCTGGAGGTTAGGGGGGGCTTGTTTATTTCAGAGTTCTGCCATGCACACCCTTCACAATTATGAACAGTGGGACTCGTAGCTGAAACCCTTTTATTTTTATCTACAATGTACATATTTGTAGAACTGAATACATTTGTAGTGGTTTGTACACTCTAAATTCACAGGAAAATGAAAACTTCCTGTTCAGAAACTAGGTTGCTAGGTAACCTGAGTGGCCATGATCACATAACACAGCTGATGACATTGGTAAGGAAATTAGTCCTGAAAAGAGTCACAGGTTATATTTTGCTCATATATTTAAAAAGTTATTTTAGTCAGATTAAAAAAAGGGAACCACCTACATTGGAAGCCACATTGACACATTTCTCAAAATTGTTCAGGGGGTAGGGGGGATTGGCTCACTTTAAATGCTAATATATTTTCCTTTCAAGTTTAAAGAATCTTGTTTAAACCTATGAAGAGTCAAGCAGCTGAGGTTTTTCATGCTGACTTTCAGCCATCCGGTCAAACAAAGAAATCATACAACTGTTGCTGCTTGCCGTAGGCATCAATTGCCTTGAGCGTCTGATTGGTGATGGATACTGGTGCAACTGCTCCAAAAGTAGAAAATTGTGCTGAGTTGATCTGGAAGTGCTGTAGCATAGGGGGTGAGTCTTGGAAGTCACTGCATCAAATGATTTCTCAGGCACAAGGTCACCAGGGAGTCTTAGGTAAATTGCTTTCTTCAGCCTTACAGTGCAATCCTAAACAGAGTTACACCCTTCTATGCCCATTGATTTCAAATGATTGTAATTTGTGTCCCTCATATGTAATAGGGGGATAGATAAATATAGCAGCTTGCCTTACAGAGTTTGGTGAACTGTTGATTATTGTGATTTGTTATGTGACATACTTATACACAGAAGGCACTAAATAAATAGAAATGGTGTCATTAATAGTTGACTTAGAGTGCAACCCCATTACCTGGGAGTAACTCCATTGAACAAAGTGGGACTTACTTGAGTAATAGCAGAGTGCATAGCCTGTAGCAGCACAATTGAACAGAGAGGGACCAAAAGTATGTGTGAGAGGAACCCACCACTCATCTGGCACAGACACAGCAACCTTGTGAAATCTGAAGCAAAAAGCCATAACCAAATATGAGTATGCTTCACTGCACTGGTCTTAAGATCTGTGCCCTCCTTAGCCCTACAAGATGCCATATTAGCCCACCTATCACACTTGCTGTTAGACTTACTCAATGTTAGATTTCTTCTGTATATGTAGTATTTTTAAACTCAACTGATTGTTTTGCCCCCAAATATACCACAGGCAAAATAGTAAGAATATATTCCCCCCCTTTTCCCCTCATCATCCCGGTACCCTTGTTTCAACAAAAATCACTAATTAATGTTCAAACTATATAGCTTAATTCATATTATGCAGATTAATATGTATTTTACCTCATCTGACTTGCGATTTCAATCACAGAATTAATTAACCCAAGCAATGGGTATGCTGCTTTAAAAAAAAAAAAATCATAACTTTCCAATGTAGATCAAATTTACATCTGACTTTTCTGCTGGAATCATTCTAGTTTTTTTAAAAAACCGTCTATACCTGTTTCTAGTTTCAAACCATACTTGTTCTAGTTTAAAAATCATCGTCTACATTCATTAATTGCCCTCTTGTAGTGAAGCTAGCATTACACTGCTTTAAACAGATCCTGTTGCTTACTGCTCTTCAAGACCCAGGGAGTGAAATTTGAAACCAGTGTTAAATGAGTGTAGGAAAAGACAGCAGTCAAACTACTTCAGAGGAGAGGTGTAGATCTGGCCATAATCAAGTTCAATTTTGACAGCACCTGTTTAAATCCTGAGTAATTTTCTTTTCTTACTGTTTGAAGCATGTTATCAGAAGATACTGTTGCAACTATGCCATTCTGTTTTCCTGCTAAAACGTCTTATATTTTTGGCAATGAACTGATTGTTTTCAGCCTCTTGGCCTTCTTGGCAGGGGTAAGGCAGTGCAGTCAGCCTTCATAGTTTGTACCAGGCTGCGTGGTCCATCCTTGGCTGGCCTCGTATTCCATCTTAGCAGGTCCTTCATGACTCAAGTGGATAGAACTGTGCCAAGGGCCATTCAGTGCAGATTTACCTGCTTTTCTTAACAACTTTACTGCATTGGCACAAATGGTGGCTTTCAACTGGATTGAAAAGTCAGAGTCTCAGAAACAGGCTCACTGGGAGTCTGAAAAAGGTTTTCCACTGTGTTCAGAGCAGAGTGGCGTATGGAAATGAGGCACTCCTTATTTCCAAGAGCCCACAACTTGGCTGGTCTTGACAGTAGCCAGCAAGGCTCTGCTTTCTTATTTCCCCTTTCACAAATGCAAAGTGAGGCCCAATTTAAATGTGATATTGGCAAAGCAAAAGAGCTTTGAATCCACACAGTGTCTTGTTAAAACTGGACTTCTACCTGTGCTAAGCAGGTATACGTGTTTAGTTGGCTCGCTAGCACAAGCCTGCAAAGGCTATGAATCTCTGATGTTCTATCTGAGCATGCATAGCTGCTTTGCACAGCTTGACGCACTGTTGGAGATCCTGAACAAACACACAGGGAATTGCTTTGCTTTGCCAGCGTCATGCTTTAGTACTCACTTTATGGTAAGGATAACGGCAGCAATAGTATGGAGGTGATTAACCCTTTCCTGCCAAGATGAATCTCTTTATAGGTTGAAGCCAGGCACCCTTTTGAAAGCAGTACTAGGGATCAATATTCCCTCTAAGCTGAGTTAGTGTGAGCTAGCTCACAGTTTTTTAGCCTCCAGCTCACACATTTTTGTCTTCACTCAGGAAGGATAGCTCCGGAGCAAACTAACTGATGCAGTAGCCAAATCTCTCGCTCACTACTTTAATGTCAGTTGCTCACAAAGTAGAAATTTTGCTCACAAGACTCCACAGCTTGTGGAGCATTGCTAGGGATGGGCACAAATCAGCACACAAAACAAAATTTGTGCCGAATTGGGGATGGCCCGGTGTCCAGGAAGTGATGTTTGGTGAAGTGTGTGCTCCATGGACATTCCCTGAACTTCAGGGGAGGTCCAGGAAACAGAAACATCTCTCAGAAAACCCAGTGTCAGTGCCAGCAAACTCCCACACAACAGTGGGGGTTTACAGCTCTCGGGCGAATTGATTAGATTGTCGTACCTCCAAGAATTACGATAAAACTTTTTAAAAATAAAAAAAAAATCCAAACTTGACTGTATTCTTGGCTTGAAGTCAAGCGGGAAAGATTTAGGTAAAATACAAGGATAATGTTTCCAAAAAAACAGTTAGGCAAGGGAACAAATTATCGAGGAAAGCTGTAGGCTTCCCATCATTAGACACTTTAAAAATAGGATAGAATGACTTAAATCAGGAACAGAACAGATTTAATTAGTCCTGCTTAAATAAAGCAAGGTCCATTAGCTGACTGCTTGAGGTGACAATTCTAAATTGCTCAGTGTCAGATATTTTCAAAATCCTTGCTGTTCTTTAGATTTTAGTTTTGTTGCGTATTTGTAAGGATTTACCTACATATATTTTCCCCAGTCTTATTCCCTGCACAAGACTTGTTTTTATTTTTGAAGGATTATCAAATATTTATTTTATTTTATTTTAAATCAATATACTTAATGGCTGCACCCAGATGTCACGAAGAGGCCTCCATTGTTACAGGCAAGAACTTGGTTGCCTGTTACGCTTTCATGCTCCCTCCCTCTTCCCTTAAGCATGGAGTGTGAGAACATGACCTGCTTTCAGCAGTCTTCAATTTATTGTGAAGTCTGAGTGCAAGTGCCTTGACAAATTTGTTTCTTTTTTCACTAAGGATTGGGATTCCAAACTTATTTTATTTATTTATTTATTTCTATTTATATCCCACCTTGCCTGCGTAGGCAGGCTCAAGGTGGTGTACAACATGTTAAAATACCATAAATTACAATAAAATTCAATAAAATTTGTATAACAGTATAAATACAAGTGCAATTTCATACAGATGGCCACTGCGGTATGATTGTCCATATAGCAACCCGTATCCATAGGTGTTCTGGATGCCATGAGGGCCATAATGATTCAAATTAGAATAGCTTGTTCATCATCAGTGGTCAGTGGCGGCTCCTAACTAAAAGCCTGGTGGAAGAGCTCCATTTTACAGGCCCTATGGAACTGTAAAAGGTCCCACAGGGCCCTGATGTCTTCTGGGAGCTCATTCCGCTAGTATGGAGCCACCACCGAAAAGGCCCTTGCTCTAGTGGCGGCCAATCTGGTGTCTTTTGTCTGTAAGTTTAATCTTGTTTAGAGTCCCATTTTGTGGAAATCAACATGTCCAGGCTCTCTATACCCCCCCCCCAGCCTTAGGGCATCACAGAAATTGAAGTTAAAGAACTGAAAAAACAGCAACTCTTAAATTGTGTTCTGCACTCAGGATGATGAGGAGCGCACAAGAATGACCACTAACTAGGTATGAGCAGAGGTATGAATTGGACCAAGCTCTTTGTTAGTGGAGTTTTTCAAAATCCTAATATAACCACGACCACCCCTTTCCCCAAGATCTTTCTGGGAGAGAAAAAGATTCACTCAAGGCTTTAGGCTTAGCAGAGCATGCCATTTTAATAGGATCATCATCCTGATGCAAGCAAAATAGACCAAGTTGGCATTCTGAACAAGATTCAAAGTTCTTCTTTTATAGGATAAAACGGACAAAAGGCCATGGTCTAGAATTCCAAAAGAACATTCACCAGCTCACTTTACCCCCCTTATGAGTACATTTTGCATTCCTTCTAGGAAGAAAAGAGAAATAAGCCCCTTACATATTTTTCATGGGAGATAAGGATGGAAGAGACCCATGACTGACATTTATTTGTTTGTTTGTTTGTTTAATTCAAGACAGGGCTCAGGGTGGCATACAACAGTAGTAAAATTACAAATCCTACAAAGAGGTTTCAAAATTTAAAATAATACATAAAATACAATTTACAGCAGCCTAAGCCAATCTGATGGCAATAATTCTGGAGTGTCACTACCTCACAGAGGAGGGAGGCACGGAATGAAAGAGGAAGAGTCCCAGACTAGATGGAGAACTGTCACTGAACTCAACAGAATGTCTGATAGAACATCTCTGCCTTGCATCATCATTTGAATTTCTACCTCGGCCCTGCATCATGTCCCACAAGGCATGGATGTTATTCAACAGAGAGTTCCACCAGGTAGGGGCCAGGGCAAAAAAAGCCCAGGCCTAGTTGAGGACAGCCAGATGTCTCTCAGGACAGGGACCACCAGGAAGTTCTTATCTCCTGAGCATAAAGCTCTTCTGGGCATGTACCAGGAGAGGCGGTCACGAAGGTATGTGGGTTCCAGGTCATTAAGGGCTTTAAAGGTTAACATCAGAACCTGAACCTGATCTAGTACTCCATTGGAAGCCAGTGCAGCTCACACAGCACAGGTTGAATACTCAGTTGCATTCTGGATCAGCTGGGGTTTCTGGGTCAGCCTCAAGGGCAGCCCTATACAGAGTGAGTTACAGTAGTCTAGCTTGGAGGTTGCCATTGCGTGGATTACCGTATCTAGGTCACAGTGAGACAGGTAAGGGGCCAGTTGCCTGACTAGGTGCAGCTGGAAAAATGCCAGCCTGGCAACCTCTGTGGTCTGGGCCTCCACTGACAAGGAGACATCCAGAATCATACGCAGGCTCTTGACAGTCGATGCTGGTAGTGAGGGCACACCATCAAGAGCCAGGAGTCGGCTTCCCCAACCTGTGTCCCCCACCCACCCAACCACAAAACCTGTCTTATCAGGATTCAGTCTCAACCATCTTTAACCATCTCTCTATGGCCTCCAAGCCCTCAGCCAAATTTGCAGGAGTGGTATCAGGTTAGCCGACAGTCAACAGGCATAGCTAGGTGTCATCACTGTACTAATGACATCCCAGCCCAGAACTCCACACCAGTTGGGCGAGGGAGGAGCATGTAGATGTTAAATAACATCAGGGAGAGGATTGCTCCCTGAGGAACCCCACATATCAGTGGGTGCCTAGCTGATACCCTCTCACCCAGTGCCACTCTCTGTCCCCAGTCATGGAGAAATGAGGTGAACCACTGCAATGCTACCCCATGAACTCCTACATCAGCAAGGTGGTGGGTCAAAAGATTTCTTTCATTCATTACCCGATTTATACCCCACCCTCCCGACCTACACAGATTTAGGGCGGCTTACATAAATTAAATACAAATGAACCATAAAACATCTTAAAACAACAATTTATGATAGGACATCTAAAAACAGTTCATTAAAACGATGTAATGTTAAAGCGCTAGCAGTATTGTTTTTTTTTGATATCATAAGATCATGATCAACTATGCTGAACAGTGCTGTAAGATCAAGCAGTAACTGCAGTGCTGACCCACCTCGATCCAACTGCCTGTAGAGATCATCTGAGAGGGCAACCAAAGCTGTCTCCATCCCATGGCTGGGGTGGAAACCAGAGTGAAATGGGCCCAACGCCAATGTGTCATCCAGGAATTTTGGGAGTTGTTCTGCTGCTGCTTTTTCAATTACCTTACCCAGAAATGAAAGATTTGAGACTGGGCATTAATTGAAAGGATCCATGGGATCCAAGGTAGTTTTTTTTTTTTTTCAAGAGCAGCACAACCACAGCCTCTTTCAGCCCCTCTGGGTAGACCCCTGAACATGGGGAAAGATTGATAAGGTTGCTTAGCGATCAGCAGATCAAAGAACAGATTTACAGTGTGTGAGTTGGGGGTGGTGGTTAGGGAGGGCTATAACATCTTTAAAATTTAGCAAGCCAACATAGGCTCACAATTTAGAAGCCATTAGAAGAATCTCAATCTGACTTGACTGTACCTTTCAAGATACACATAAAATTCCTTAACACTCTTATTAACATTGCAAAGTCCTGTTTATGTGTCTTAATATTCTTTCAGCAGATAACTTAACTGTATAAAAGGTTTGTTGACCAGCACAGTAAAATGCATTTCATTGGCATTTGTAGATTAGGTTGCACTCTAGCAACCCAGAGATATAGAGTGTACCTTTAAATTTCATAATGCAGGGACATCACATCCTTCCCATTCCTAGCCTTATTCCTCTTGTACGCTTCCTGCCTGCAGTAATGAAAAGATTCCAGAGCTGTCACACAGTGATGATGATGCAGGAGCAGTGAAAAGGACTAGGGCTGGAACATGCAGCAGAAGACACATCTCTCTTACCTCTCACAGAACTTGGAGTATAAAGTTTCCTGGGTTACAATCTGGCAACTGAATATATTATTTTTTGGTGTAATTGTTGCTTTATATGACTCTTGTTTGCCAGCTTTCTCCTTTTTAAATAATTCTTCATACCTTCAGCGGCTTCAAGACTTTATGAGAGAGTAACTAGATGTTATCTTATCATACCTTATATTCTAATTTCATCATTTCATGGTTTATTACTATTACAGCCCATGGCCAGCACAGATCGAAGCAAATCAGTTTTCATAAAATACAGAAAGTGCACAGCCATTTGTACGGTCCTATATCCTAAGACTGAAGTTGGCCAAATCATTGGAAACTTGAATCTGATTGCTGGAATTGTGAACAGGCAAGACGGATCAGTCTAGAAACCTAAAAAGGGCCAGGTTTGCAGAAAAAAATCTTAAATCTAAATATATATATATATATGCTAGAGGGATTTAAAAAAAACCCAAATAAATGATAAAAGGAGTGCCTGTAGCTTTAAAAAACAGATTCCCTCAGTGCCAGGAGGAACAAAAGAAGAAATAATATGGGGAGGGGGATACAGTATGGGGTGAGACACCGCCAACAAGTCTTTGAGAATTCTCTCCTATGCAAGTGAGCCTGGCCCAATGTCCGGCACTACACAACTGGGCCATAGATTTCCTAGGCAGAGGCTGCTGGGGTAGGGGACGAGAAAACTTAAGGTGGAGGAACAGATAAAGGTAGGTCAGATGTTGGGTGGGAAGGGTATACAGTTTCCAAATACAGGATTGAAAATTCCTGAAGATTTTTTTTGGGGGGGGAGCCTGGGGAGGGTGTGGTTTGAGGAATGGAAGGACCTCATGTGGGTACAATGGCATAGATGCCACCCTCCAAAGCAGCCATTTTTTCCAAGGAAACTAGAGTTGCCAACCTCCAGGTGGAGGCTGGAGATCACCCAGAATTACAACTGTTCTCCAGATGACAGAGATGAGTTCCCCTGGATAAAATTGCTGCTTTAGAGGGTGGACTCTAGGGTATTATGCCCTGCTGAGGTCACTTCCCTCCCCAAACCTCACCTTCCCAAGACTTCACATCCAAATCTCCAGCAATTTCCCAGCTTGGAGATGGGAATTCTAAGGGGAACTGATCTATGTAGTTGGGAGATCCATTGTGATTCCAAGAGATCTCCAGGTTGACATCCCTAGAAGGAGAGAAGGCCGCATAAAAGGGGGAGAGGCTATGGGGGTTTTCAGGAAAGCCAAAGAGGAGATGGGGGGATGGGAAAATGAGATGCCTTCTGCAGACTCTCGCAAGTTCCTGCTTGTATCTAATTCTGAACCTGGCCTCTATAGTGCAGATCAAAAGCCCTCTATAATGGAGCCAAGTATAAATGGTAAATTTAGCAACAGGCCAGGGATTCAGAAAAATCTCAAAAGTTCTTTAAAAATTAGGAGGGGTTAAAATCCCCCCATTCCAAACTGAGCAGTGCAAAAGGGGGAAGGGGAGACCTTGCAATGTACCTTTGTGAGATCCTGGACACTATATTTGGGTTGCTTAGTCACCCCAATAAATATTTTTTTTTTTTTTTGTAAAGAAATTTTTATTTTTCAAAAAAAAAAAAACATCGAAAATAATACATTTAACCTTATACAAATCCCTTTTTCCATATTAGATAACATTTTGTTCTATTTGTACATTCTATTTTTATCTTGTTTTGGTGGTTTCCCACCACATCTGAAGCATAACACATTTTCCATTTTATTCAAAATAGTAATACTTATATCTATGTTTCGTTTCTGGTAACGGTTATATAGCTTTAAAATACTTATACTTATACACCAATTCTTATTTTCTATACTCTTATGTATTTCTAAATAAAAACAGTTTCATTGTCTAATTTTAACTAAAACATTCATATAATATATTTCTATTCCTTTATGCTATTATAACCATGTATAGATATAGTTTTTCATATCCCAATACTTTTCAACATATTCTTTCAAATCTTTCCAGTCTTCCAGAAAGGTCTCTGAGTAGAGATTATTCAATTTTCTAGTCCACTTATCCATTTCAGCCATATATAACAGTTTTTTCAACCATTCCCACACCTCTGGTATTTTTTCATTTTTCCAGTTTTGTGCATACACCATTCTTGCTGTTGTAATCATATACCATATTATTGTCCTTTTCTTTACATTTATCTCTTCTAGTTTAAGTCCTAGCAATAACATTTCAGGCAACTTCTTAAATGTACATTTCAAGATTTTTTCCATTTCTGCATGTATTTTTGACCAATAAGTCTTTGCTTTATCACAAGTCCACCACATATGATAAAAAGACCCTTCTTTCTTTTTACACTTCCAACATTTGTTAGACATATTTTGACCAATATTTGCAATTTTTTTTGGTGTCATATACCATCTATACATCATTTTAAAACAATTTTCTTTTAAGTTATAACACGTAGATATACTCATAGCATTTTTCCATAAAAATTCCCAAGATTCCATTTCAATGTCTTTGTTAAAGTTTATCGCCCATTTTACCATTTGTTCTTTTACCATTTCATCAGCATTAAACCATTTTAGCAAGACTTTATACATTTTAGAAATCATTTTTTTCCCACCTTCCTCCCAAACTTGTTCTATTTCATTATTTTTTCCCTGAAACCGTGTTTTTTATCACTTCTATACAAGTCATATATTTGTCTATATCTTAACCAACCATAATCAAAATCAATCTGATGCTGCTCCTTCAGTTTGAAATCCTTGCCATGTCTTATTAATAAGTCTCTATACTTCAGCCAATCTTGTCCTTTATATCTTGATATTGGATGTAAGACTTCTGCGGGTACAATCCACATGGGTATCTCTTCTGAAAAAAAGTTTTTATATCTTGTCCACGTATCCATTAGTGTTCTTCTCAAATAATGATGTTTAAACATATTGTCCATTTTTGTTTTGCCATAATACAAATATGCATGCCACCCAAATCTACAATCATGACCTTCCAGGGACAATAACATTCTATCTTGTAACATAGTCCATGCCCCTACCCAGGTCAAACATATTGCATCATGGTATAACCTTAGATTTGGTAGTTGAAACCCTCCTCTTTCTTTGGCATCACACATTATTTTCATCTTAATTCTTGGTTTTTTCCCTCCCCACACAAATTTAGACAGCTCCTTCTGCCAACATTTGAATGTTTTTACATCTTTCACAATTGGAATAGTTTGAAACAAAAACATTAATCGTGGTAACACATTCATCTTGACCACCGCAATTCTACCCAGCACTGACAAATTCAATACATTCCACTTTTTAATATCCTGCATAATTTGCAACCATAATTTTTCATAATTATTTTTATAAAGATCAATATTTTTCATAGTTAGGTTTACACCCAGGTATTTTGTCTTTTTCACCACCTCACATTCTGTAAGTTTTTGTAACTCGTTTTGTTTCTTATTTGACATATTTTTGCACATTACTTTCGATTTGTTTTTATTTACATAAAATCCTGCTAAGTCACCAAACTCTTTTACTCTCTGTAACAAATGTGGTAATGTGGATAAGGGGTCTTCCACTATAAACATCACATCATCTGCAAAGGCCCTATATTTGAAAGAAAAACCTTTAGTTGTTAAGCCTTTAATATCTTTGTCTTCCTTCACATTTAACAGTAGAACTTCTAAAATCCAAATAAATAGCAGCGGCGAAAGGGGGCATCCTTGTCTTGTTCCTTTTTCAACTTTAAAATCGTCTGTCTTTTCAGTATTAATTATTATTGAGGATTTCTGTTCTTTATATATTGCTTTAATGAAGTTAAGCATATATTCACCGATCTCAAGATGTTCTAAAACTTCAAACATAAAATCCCAGTTTAAATTATCAAACGCTTTCTCCGCATCTAAAAAGAAAAAGCCCACTTCCTTTTCAGGATGTTTGTCGTAATATTCTATAGCGTCCACTACTACTCTTAGATTGTCCCTTATTTGTCGATTAGGTAAGAACCCTGCTTGTTCTGTTTGTATAGTCTCTTTAAGGTGCTCTTTTAGTCTATCCGCTATAATCTTAGCAAAAATCTTATAATCATTATTCAGTAAAGAGATCGGTCTATAGTTCTTAACATTGGTCAAATCCTGATTTTCTTTCGGGATCAGTGAGATGGATGCATCTTTCCAGGTTTCTGGTACCTCTCCAGTAACTCTTATATTGTTCATCAATAGCAGTAACACCGGTGAAACTGACTCCTGTAACGTTTTGTAGAACTTCGCTGTAAATCCATCCGGTCCAGGTGCTTTACCTAATTTTGAGTCATTTATTGCATTTTTGATCTCTTGTAATGATACTGGATTATTAAATAGTTCTTTAATTTTCTCTGTTGGTTTTGGTAGCTTTAATGTTTGCAGGTATTCTTTAATCTTTCTTCTGTCTTTGTTTTCCTTCTTAAAAAGTTTTGCGTAGTATTTAAAAAATTCTCTTTTTATTCCTTTGTTATCTATTATCTCAATATTATCTCTTATCACTTTAGTGATAAATTTATTTTCACGTTTTTTCTTTAATTGCCATGCTAAGTATTTTCCGGGTTTATTTGCACCTTCAAATGCTTTTTGTTGAAGTTTTTTTAAGTTCCAGTACATCTCCTGGTTCAAAATGGCTTTTGCTTGGTCTTGTAGCATCCAAATTTCCTTTTGCAGTTTCTTTTTCCCTGGTTTCTTCTTCAGTTCTTCTTCCTTTGTTTTAATGGCTTGTAAAATATTTTCATATTGCTCTTTTTTCTTTTTATTATCTTTAGCATTTAACGATATCAATAGTCCTCTCATCACTGCTTTATATGCATCCCATACGGTTTGAATTTTAACTTCTTTCTGCATGTTTACTTGGAAGTATAGGTCTGTTTCTTCAAGTAATTTTTTAATTATTTCTTGATTATCTAATAAGTCCTCGTTTATTCTCCATCTCTTTTGTTTTTTAATCTGCCCAGCTGTCCATAAACACGGATTGTGATCTGAGATTATTCTGGGTAAAATTTCCACTTTTCTTGTCTTAAAGGTTAGGTTAGTAGTCATCCAAATCATGTCAATTCTTGAATGTGAGTCATGTCTGTTAGAGTAAAAGGTAAAGTCTTTTCCTTGTGGGTTAGCTTTCCTCCAAATATCTTCCAACTTTTCTTGTTTTATCAGTTCAAAAAAGTTTTTTGGAAGCTTCCCTAACGTCTCATCCTTTCTTTTAGAGCGCCTGTCTAGTTTATTATCTACAGTTCCGTTGAAATCTCCTAACATCATAATTTGATCATAGTTTACATTGTCCAATTCCATTTGAAGTTCTTTAAAAAAAATTTCTTTAGCTCCATTCGGAGCATAAATGTTCACAATCAAAGTTTTCACTCCTTGCAGTAAAATTTCAATAGCTAAATATCTTCCATCTTTGTCTTTGAATATTACTTTAGGTTCCAAATCTTTTTTGACATATGTTACAACACCATTTTTTTTATTGCTTGCTAAAGAATAAAATTCTTCTCCCAATTTTTTCCTTATTAAATATTTATGGTCTTGGTTTTTAAGATGAGCTTCTTGCAAGCAAATTATATTACATTTTTGTTTTTCCAACCAGTGACCTACCATTCTACGTTTTTGGGGTGAATTTAGTCCATTTACATTCCATGTAAGTATTTTGGGGGGGGGGGGAGTCACCCCAATAAATATTGTGAGGGTGGGCAGGTCATGGTGAAGGGGGCTGCCAGTGCTGGTTGGGCAGTGGTGCCTTGGGGATAGGATAAAATCCCAGGCCTGTAGCCGGGATTTTTTTTAGTCAGGAGGCATTTAAATTTCTTAGGAGGCACTGGCTAATTGAAATAAAGGTCCCTTGCACTGGACCGCTGCACTGGAATACCCGGCTCCTTCCCTGCACTTGCTTCCACTCAGGGGCCCTGAGCGGAATGGGGAGACCTTGCTAGTAAGTTGGGGGGGGGGTTAACCCTGAGATGCCCCACTGTGGCTACGGGCCTGGGCCAGGCGGCAGTAAGAGAGGGAGCACAAGCAATGTCGGGGAGAAGGTGAATGACAATGGCAGCCACCATTGTTCAGAAAGTGAAGGAAGAAGCCAGGCGCAGAAGCAAAAATGCAGCGGCTGTGCCTTGAGGGGAGGAGGGGGGCAGGGGCACCAGTTTGGCGTAGTGGTTAAGGGCACAGACTCTAATCTGGGAGAACCAGGTTTGATTCCCCACTCCTCCACTTGCACCTGGCTGGATGGCCTTGGGCGAGCCATAGCTCTGTACCAGCTGTTCCCTCAAGGACAGCTTGGGAAAGAGCTCTCTCAGCCCCACCTACCTCACAGGGTTTCTGTTGTGGGGAGGGGAAGGGAAAAGGAGTTTGTAAGCCGCTCTGAGACTCCAAGTGAGAGAAGGGCGGGGTATAAATCCAATCTCTTCTTCTGCTGTTGCTTCTGCTTCTGCTTCTGCTTTCTCCTTCCTTCTCTGGCCAGGAGAAAAGACAGAAGGTGGTAGCAGAAGCAGCTTGCAGGTCTCCACTTGTGAATGTCATAAATCCCTCCAAAGACTTTGATTGCCCAGATGCTTAATTTAGAAAGCTATGAACTGCTTCCTGAAGAATGTGCCCTGAAATTTAGGATGGGGAATAGACTGCCACTGCTCACCCTTCTGTAAATGGCCTCTTAGCTATGTGTTAAAGGCCTTCTTAGCTACAATTCTAGCTGTTGAAATGACTTGTAGCATTGCAGTGGTTTAAGATCAATATACGGGAACAGGCTTTTAGCCTTGTGTTTGACTCATAACAGGTAAAATCGTTTTTGGAGGCGTATAGTATATCCAATAGTTGTAATTCCTTTAATGGTTAGCATTGACCAAAATATATTTCTAAGCAATCCTGCCAGCTCTTTTCCTTTGTTGCTGTGTGCTCTGGTAGCAGGTAAAATTTCCAAAAGCCTGATGTTTTCTCAAGAAAATTGGAACACAGGAAAATGTCAAAGATTTCCTTAATTTGATGCGTTTTTCATCCTGTTATCCAAGGGCATGTTGATGAAATAATTACTTTGATGTGAAGAAAAAAAACACAACCCTTTGATTCAGAAGAACATGATAGCACGTAATGTTCAACAAATACTCTGGAATTAGTATTCTTGTGATATGACTCTGCTCAGAAAGGAGCTACTTGGAGACTAAACATGTAACTGTTAATATTAGTCATCACAGAGAACTGAAGGGACCTAAAGGCTTGTTTCAGATGAAATACCAAGCTATCATTTGATGCTATATGAGTGGGCCTTGAGGACAGTCAAACTCACTCCATCCTCTCCTACAGCGACATGTGCTAATTTGTTATTTCCAGGTTTTTGGCAAGCCAGAATGTGCTGCTACATTTGAAACAGAAAACTGTGGCTTGTGCTTGCCCTGCAAAGCAGGATTGCAAAACCATAGTTTGTTCTCAGTGTCTGAAACCCTGGTTTTCAGGCAAGCAGAAACCATAGCTCATTAGGACAGGAGCCCGGACTCCAGAAATATCTAATCCAGACAAAGTACATAAGACTCAACCAATCTTAAAATCACCTAATCCATGTTCTGTAATAGCATGCCTTCCTAAACTGAGGTCATTTTGCAAATGCTGTTTGTTGTACATTGGCGATGCACATTGGAGCCAAAAATCCTAACTATAAATACGAGTTGATGGGGTCCAAACTGGCAGAGACTGACCAAGAGAGATATCTTGGAGTTGTAGTGGATAACTCACTGAAAAAGCTGAGACAGTGTACAACTGCAGCAAAAAAGGCCAACGCTGTGCTGGGGGTTATTAGGAAGGGAATTGAAAACAGATCAGCCAGAATCATATATGCACCTGTATAAATCGATGGTGTGACATCATTTGGAGTACTGTGTACAGTTCTGGTCACCACACCTCAGAAAGGATATTATAGCTTTGGAAAAAGTGCAGAAAAGGTAGACTAGAATGATAAAAGGGCTGGAACACTTTTCCTAGGAGGAAAGTTTAAAGTGCTTGGGGCTCTTTAGCTTGGAGAAATGACGGCTGAGGGGTGACATGATCGATGTTTATAAGATTATGCATGGGATAGAGCAGGTAGAGAAGGAGGTACTTTTCTCCCTTTCTTACAATACAACATCTCTTGGGCACTCAATGAAATTGCTGAGCAGTTGGGTTAGAACAGATAAAAGGAAGTACTTCTTCACCCAAAGAGTGATTAACACATGGAATTCACTGCCACAGGAGGTGGTGGCGGCTACAAGCATGGACGGGTTCAAGAGGGAATTGGATAAATATATGGAGCAGAGATCCATCAGTGGCTATTAGCCACAAGGTATAGATAGGGACTATAGGGCAAGTGATGCTCTGTATTCTTGGTGCTTGAGAGGGGAGCAACAGGGGGAGGGCTTCTAGTGTCCTGGCTCCACTTAATGACCTCCTGATGGCATCTGGTATTTTGGCCACTGTGTGACAGAATGTTGGACTAGACGGGCCTGATCCAACATTGGCTTCTCTTATGTTCTTATGTTCATTATTTTTAAACATCCTCAAAAACAAATCTCTGGCCTTTTGTGTATATTTTTCTATCTATTTATTCCTTCATTTGTTGTATGTTGGGGGGGGGGGGTTGGCCTTGATGCTGAGAAGCATCAACCAAATCCTTAGGTGTCTGCACAGCATTTTGGCACAGGCGGGTGATGTTTGGCTTCTCTTGGCACAGTTCGTATACCAAGTTCATGTGCAGACAAGATAACAATAATGGCTTGTTGAGTTTGGAACCAGGGTGGAGTTCCTCAAATAATGGTAGCTGTGGGTTTCTGAAGGGCCATGCTGCAACTTAACAAGCCAGTGGGAGGAAATGAAGGGGGCTTCTCAATGTTGCTCTGATGTTTAGCATCACTTCTGGTGAAAAACTGGAAATGATGCCATTGTTCTAGGGTGACAATCTAGGGCTGAAGACACACTGGCAGTCTGCCGCGCCTCCGTGGCGCGGCAGACTAAGGCAGAAGGAATTTCCCCCGCGGCGCGGCGTTCGCACGCCGCCGGAAGAAAGCTGCCCGCAGCGTTTAGACTGCGGCCGGCTTCCTACGGCGGCGGGCGGACGCCACGCGGCTCCCCCTCCCGGCGCGCATTCACACCCACTCCAGTGGGTGGAACGCGCGCCGCAGCAGCCAAGCACCACTTTGAAGTGGTGCTCGGCTGCTGCGGGAGGAGCGCGGTGCCAGACGTGATGCGTCCGGGCCGCCTCCTCGGGGTAAATGCAGCCGTCTGAACGGCCGCTCTGCCTCTGCTTTTGAAGCGGAAGCAGAGCGGCTGAGACTGCCAGTCTGTCCTCAGCCTAGGATTCCGTCAGAACTCTATGGTTTAATCATAGAGTTTTGGGTAAATTGTAGAGTGTCAGCCCAGCATGATGATGTCACTTCCAGCTTTTTGCTGGAAATGACATCATGCATCAGTGCAATGTTAAGAATATTGTCCGTGCCCCCAGATTCTCCCTGCATTGGGAACACTACACACACTGCACTTTAAAATTTTTAAAAAAGAAGTAAATTATGTTGATAAAGATAATATAAAACTGCGCTAGCCTTGGCAAGAGAATTGCCACCCATCTAGTAAGATCAACTGCTGAGTGAATTTGGTTATTTCAAAACCATTTCAAAAATTTGATGAAGTTACTCAAAACATTCTTGAAATCATACAGAGCACTAGATCAGCTGCCTTGGTAGTATGGCACTGTGGTCAGAGAATGAACTGTGAACTGGGAAGCCTCTAGTTCAGATCTCTCCTTAGCCATGAACTTAGGAGGCAGCTTTAGACAAACACGCTTTCTGCAGTCCAAAATGCCCCCTGAAATCCTATTCCCGGGGGGGCTTCTGTCCATATCATACTATGTCAATTTCTCTGTGTGTTTTTTCAGTGACACATCATTAGCATAACTTTTCAAAGAAAATAAATCCATCTTTAAATTGACAGTGCGGAGACAAATGAATGGGTTAATGCAGTGAAAGTCTTTAAAATTGCTATGTGTGGCCAGTGCCTTTGGGAAGCAAGAGGAACTGTGATGAATAGGATCAACTCTACCTCTGATTAGAACTTGGTGTGGGAATTGCCTTGACAGCAAGAACTGCTGTTGCTGCTTCTTCAGGAATGGTCTTTTAATGAATAATGCACAGGCATTTCTGCAAGCTGCAGCAAACTAGCACAAACTTACAGAACTTGTGTTTCCATGTGTCGGACGTGAGGTTATTTTGCTTAATGCTGGATTTAAACCGAGGGGGGGGGAGCACAAAACAATACTTGCTGCTATGTTTCAGAAATTATAGTCAGACTTTGAGGAGTTGTCTCGTTGGCATATTTCCCACTTTTAGGTAGTCATTCTTTTCAGAGCACCTTGCTTTATTCCGTAGCAGTGGTTCATAACCTGTGGTCTGGAGGCCTTCAGTGGTCCCTAGTGCCCTTTCAGGTAGTTTCCCCAAAACATGATGAAAATAGTAGCGGAAAATGCTGAAGGAGCATAGGCAATTTCTCAGTTGAAAACTGCTTTTTCAGCAGTGCAAGCCATATAAGAAGTCCCTGGCTACACTACTGTTTTTCCTGTGTGTGTATATAGCTTTGTTAGAACATGACTACAGAGGACAAATGCAGCTGTTAAGTTTTAATTTAGGAAGCATTCAAATGGTTGTCACTTGGGTAAGGTTCATAAAGAGCAAGCAAACTTGTATAATAGTCTTTAGTGTGACAAAATTTGAGAACCACTGCTCTATAACATATTAAAGAGTTTTAAGGAATACAAATACAATGTAATTTATTGTTATTGTGCATCCATTCATACAGCCTAGAATATGCCACAGAATCACAGTGGTGACTCACAGTGTGTCAGTTCAATAGTCAAACATCTATGTCCTTTTCCAGCAACTTGTCTGCCTAATTATAGGTTGAGGGAGACTTGTCTTGGCAGTAGTATGTGCAAAAAGGATCTAGGGGTCTTAGGCTGAGGACAGACTGGCAGTCTCGGCCGCTCTGCCTCCGCTTCAAAAGCGGAGGCAGAGCGGCCGTCCAGACGGCCGCATCTGCCCCAAGGAGGCGGCCTGGATGCATCGCGTCCGGCACCGCGCTCCTCCCGCAGCAGCCGAGCACCACTTCAAAGTGGTGCTCCGGCTGCTGCAGCGCATGTTCCACCCGCCGGAGTGAGTGTGAACGCGCGCTGGGAGGGGGAGCCGCATGGTGTCCGCCCGCCGCCGTAGGAAGCTGCCTGCAGTCTGAACGCTGCGGGCGGCTTCCTTCCAGCGGCATGCGAACGCCACGCCACAGGGGAAATTCCCCCGCCTTAGTCTGCTGCGCCGCAGAGGCGCAGCAGACTTTCAGTCTGTCTTCAGCCTTAGTAGACCATACACTGAACATGAGTCAGCAGTGTGATAAGGCAGCTAAAAAGGCAAATGTGATTTTGGGATGTATCTGCAGAAGATAGTGTCCAGATCACGCGAAGTGATGGTGCCATTTTACTCTGCTCTGGTTAGACCTCACCTAGAGTATTGTGTTCACTTTTGGGCACCAGAATTTAAGGAGGATATAGATAAGCTGGAACGTTTCCAGAGGAAGGCAACAAAGATGGCAAGGGGTCTGAAGACCAAGTCCTTTGAGGAAAGGTTGAAGGAGTTGGGCATGTTTAGCCTGGAGAGGAGACGACTGAGAGGTGATATGATAACCATCGTCAAGTATTTGAAGGGCTGTCATATAGAGGATGGTGTGGAGTTGTTTTCTATTGCCCCAGAAGGTCGGACCAGAACCAATGGGTTGAAATTAAATCAGAAGAGTTTTCGGCTAAACATTAGGAAGAAATTTCTGACAGTAAGAGCAGTTCCTCAGTGGAACAGGCTTCCTCAGGAGGTGGTGGGCTCTCCTTCTCTGGAGGTTCTCAGACAGAAGCTAGATGGCCACCTGACAGCAATGCTGATTGTGTGAACTCAGGCAGATCATGAGAAGGAGGGCAGGAAGGATTTCCTCAGAGCTTAGTTCTTGTGGCCCTTTCTTACAAGCCCAGGAAAATGCTGATCACCACTTTGGGGTCAGGAAGCAATTTTTCTCCAAGCCAGTTTGGCCAGGGATCCTGGAGATTTCTTGTCATCTTCTGGGCATGGAACAGCGGTCACTGTGGGTGTAGAGGGGGAGGTATTTGTGAATTTCCTGCATTGTGCAGGGGGTTGGACTAGATGACCCTGGAGGTCCGTTCCAACTCTATGATTCTATAATTCTACCTTGTTGCCCTCACCTGATCTCAAGCTTTCTACAGTTAACTCTTATCATATGTATAGGCTAGACTCTCAGGATTTATTAAGAGGCAAGGTTGGAATTATTCAAACTATGTCATCTTTGTTCTGGTGAACAACTCCATAGGTATATCTGAGAGGCAGAGCATTGCTTAGCATACGTGACAAGCTGTTTCTATCAGCTGAGGGGACCCACACAGCTTTCTATGATTTTGTGGGAACAAGTTTTAAACTATAAATCTTTCCCTCAGATACCATGTGTACAAAAGACAGTGAGTATCTAGGCTTTGGGTTCACTGCTGTGAGGTAATTTTTGTGGTGCACAAGCAGAATATAGAGGTCACTGAGTAAGGAATTTCTATATTGACAAGAAAGATTTATTTACAAGTACATTTCAAGGAACAGATAAGCAGCACAGGTCTCCAGATAGACAAAGGAGAAACCTGGCTGAGGCGCATAAATTTAGAGAGTTGTTTAAATTTTCTTTGATACTTCCAAGCCTAAACAGGCTTTTACAGGTTAGCCACTAGGTTAGATCCTAGGGCCACAGTTGCTCAGTGGTCAAGACACTGAACTGCAGACCGGAAGATCGGTAGTTTGGCAGTTCGAGTGAGCTCCCGTCTCTGGTCCCAGCTCCTGCCAACCTAGCAGTTCGAAAGCAAGAAATTGCAAGTAGATAAATAGGTACCACTTTAGTGGGAAGGTAACAGTGTTCCGTGTGCCTCAGCATCCAGTCATGCCGGCCACATGACCGTGGAAACATCTTCAGACAGTGCTGGCTCTTCAGCTTGGAAACGGAGATGAGCATCGCAAGCCTAGAATTGGATTTGACTGGCTTTCGAGCAAGGGAAACCTTTACCTTACCTTTACTGGATCCTAACATGCACATACAGGATTCCTTCCACACCAAGCCTGCCCTTGCCCAAGAGTCAGACTACACGGCACAAGGTCCCTAAAACACTCCCTCTTTCTCGCAGGCAAAGAATCTGCATTTTAAGAAATTTGCTATCGGATAGATGAGCAGAAGTTACCTATCAGGTGGCTAGGTTCTGATGGCTTGCCCTAAGGATTAAAAAATCTATAGTAGCTCGAAAAGGGGAGAATTAAGATCAAATTTTATTAATTTTAACCATTATGGTTTTTATGGTGTTTTTTTTATAACCAGTCTTAAAATTCTGTTCCTATTTTAATGGGACATCTTTTACCCATGTAACAAAATGTCATTGGTTTATGTTTTGGTCAATGACTGTGAATAAAACTTTATCTATCTGTCTGTGTGTCTGTCTGTCTGTCTATCTATCTGTCTATCTATCTACATGGCACAAGGTCTGCTCATTGCCAGAGACAGGCCTAACAATTGAGTACCCTGTTCTCTCTCTCTCTCAGAAGTAGAGCTAACCACTCGGCCACACTACCAAGCAGAGCTACCCTTCACTCTGTCTGCTCTTGTCCAGAGCCAGACCTCACTGCTCTCCGCCTGAGGCAGAAGTGAACTGAAGTCCTGCTGTGATTCCCTCCAAGATTCCATTCCACCTCTGAAAGGTGATTGGATGCTGGAGCAGCACTCCCATGGGCTCAAGTGAGTGTCTGTTTCCCCCTTCAGGGGCGGGACAGCCTTCTGTCCATCACAACATATTAAATACATTGACCCTAGTAACCTTTTGAAGTCAGTGGCCTAAGAAAGGTGTAACTTTGCTTAGGATCAAACAATTACAATGACATATTTTAGTGCTTCATTTCCAGAGAGAGAAGGGCTCCACACACGTACACATCAGAGCCTTTCCATCTGACCCCATCAGAAGAAGAAGAAGAAGAAGAGATTGGATTTTTTAAAGTATTGAGCAGGAGGCGATAAATTCAAACAAACAGGCTTTTATTCAGTGACATTGTTTAGCTCAAAAGACAGCTCTATGAGAGCAGCACTTTCATTTATACCGTTCCAACACATAACTTTCAACAATGTAACTATATACAAGCAATACTATTGGACCCAAGCAGGGCTCAGTGATTGGGTATCTAGATTGGCTTCAGGACCAATGGGAGTCTTTATTAATCAGCCAATAGGAATTGGAGCTTTAGGATACCGGAGCCCTTTTCAAGCTATTACTGCTTCATATTCTAAACAAACACAACAGATTTATACCCCACCCTTCACTCCCCAAGGGAGTCTCAGAGTGGCTTACAAACTCCTTTCCCTTCCCGTCCCCACAACAGACACCCTGTGAGGTAGGTGGGGCTGAGAGAGCTCTTTCCCAAGCTGTCCTTGAGGGAACAGCTGGTACAGAGCTATGGCTTGCCCGAGGTCATCCAGCCAGGTGCAAGTGGAGGAGTGGAGAATCAAACCTGGTTCTCCCAGATTAGAGTCCGCGCACTTAACCACTACACCAAACTGGCTCTCAGCTGAGCTGCAGTATGCTGAGCTGATTGCCAACAATATCTATACTATCTATACTGTTCTCACCAAATCAACACTTGACATGTTACAGACTCTTGGAAAGCTATGGCTTTGAAGCAGGCCCAAGTGGAGTTCAGCATGTGACGTTAGCCATTATAGCCCCTCTCTAGCACGTAGACACATCTCTGTGTGTGTGTGTGTGTACAGAGAGGGAGGAGAGAAAGTCTTTGAAAGTGGGATCAGTTGTTAATGATTCTTGTTACATAAAAAAATGGATCCGTGCTTGTTCAACTCTAAAAAGGTTCAGATCACCACCTGACAGTCCGGTAATAAACACAGTTGTGATGCCAACCTTCCCATATGTTTCCTCCGGTGTATTTCATAAATGGTGCTGTTTCCGTGGTACTAGACATGTAAAATTTTTACCAAGGAGTCAGACGTATTACTTATCTTCAATAAACGCTGTTGTAAAGCTTCCATCCCAGGTAACAGCAGAAGTCATTTGACATCTACTGCTGGTAAAATATGCCAAATTACTGTCAGAAAGCTAAAGGGAGGACATGTGGATAAGGCAATTTATTGTATTCATAACTGAACAGTAGATATCCCAATGCCATCCACATGTATTTATTTAAAAATAAACGAGTGACAAGAATGCATCACAGATTTACTCATAGATGTAGTATAGATACATCATAAACAGATGGCAAAATAATTACATCATCTAGTGCTAGAAACAATGCAGAAATTACACTGACTGTGTCCTCCAAAAGACAATATAGAATGGCATCTATGGACAAGCTCACACAGCCATGTGCAGTGACTACAGCACATCAGGGATATTACTGTAGTGAAGAGAGCAGCGTTCTGAAACAATTGTGGAAAGTTTTTCAAATGCTGTACCAGTCCTTCTCTATTGCCATATGAAATGTTACAACTGCAGCTAATACTAATCATGATCCTCACATACAGGGGCATCAGGTTTTTAAATTCCTGGGGGGGGGGGGGCTCTTGTGTGCGTGCGCGCATGCAAAGCGCCCATTCCCACCGGGACTATGTCCCCACTGTTGCCGCCACCCACCGCTGCCTCCCCCCCACCTTACTTCTTCCGTCACTCCCTTCCTCCGTCCAGGGGCCAGTTGGGCATTTGCTTAGCTTGCCCCTGGACGTCCCCACTGTTGCCGCCCCGCCCTGCCACCGCCTCCCCCCACCTTACTTCTTCCATCCCTCCCTTCTGCCATCCAGGAGCCAGCTGGGCATTTGCTTAGCTGGCCCCTGGACGTCCCCGCTGTTGCCGCCACCCGCCGCCGCCGCCTCCCCCTCCCCACCTTACTTCTTCCATCACTCCCTTCCTCCGTCCAGAAGCCAGCTGGGCATTTGCTTAGCTGGCCCCTGGATGTCCCCGCTGTTGCTGCCACCCCCCCGCTGTCACCTCCCCCCCCACCTTACTGCTTCTGTCCCTCCCTTCCTCTGTCCAGGGGCCAGCTGGGCATTTGCTTAGCTGGCCCCTGGACGGACGGAGGGAGGGACGGACGGAGTGGCCAGGCAGAGGGGGGGAGAGAGATGACAGCGGCCCTCGGAAGGGCCCAGGGAGGCGCAGTGGAGCATGCTCCATTTTCCCGGGGGGCTCAGTCCCCCCTGGGAAATTTCGGGGTGGCTCGAGCCCTCAAGGCCCCCCCCCGTAGTTGATGCCTATGCTCACATATATGCTGGTTTTCTGAAATGGGAAGCCCAAATTAGTGTTTTAGAAACTTGTGGCCTTGAAAAACAAAGTGAACAGCACTGAAATGGCGACCTGTGTAGGTCCAACAGAACCTGGGGATTTGTATTCCGTCTGATCAAGTTTACTTCACTGAAAAACAGCCAGTGAATGCAGAGTTTTTGGTTAATAACTAAGAATGCTGCTCTTCTCCTGGCCTTCCGCTCCCAGAGGAGGCTGCTAGGATCCCCAACGCAAGCACTTAATATATAGGCACAGCAGAGATTTCATTCCGTTGTTAATTGTGGTAATTGCATATATTAAAGTCTAGCTGGGAACTGCAGTAGGCTGAATTTATCTTTATTTAAAGAAAAACTTTCCATTGCCCTCCTTGTGTGTGGTGTCAGATGGCTTCCTTTTTGTGTAGGAAAGCAATAAGGGAGGTAGCATGATTTGTGGGTCCAATATGCTGTTTGGAGTCTGTGTGGCTTTGAACTTACTAAGCGGGCCATTTAATGCTTCACTTGGGAGATATGCAGCAAAGGTGACCGGTCACCTTATTTTTGCCTAACCTTAGATCAGTTTATTGTCAGGAGACAAATACATCCTTTGATTTAAGAATCCCCATAGTATAACAACTAGTGCAACTTTATCTTGACATCACTTTTATTAGTATACATTAAATTAGGTGCTTTAGCTGTTCAGCATTCGCATGCTTATCTTGTATTGAAATAATTTTTTTCCCCTGCAGAGATACTGATTTCATTTTACAGCTGCTTCTGTTTAAATATAACACCTGTTGGGAAAAGGGGGAAGAGGAGCATGAACTTACCCAAGTGGGGTTCTAGGTAGCTGGAGCCACATTTAAACTGGCCTTTCTGTATTCAACACTAGCTTCAACGTATAGCATAAATGCAGGTAGTTGTCAGACTCTTGAACAAAGTTAC